>CM034149.1:192956769-194268847 GCA_019776745.2 Taxus chinensis | reverse complement strand
CAACCTTAATCACAAGGGATTCCAAAATAATAGAGTAGAAGAATATGATTAGGTAGTTAACTATATTGGCAAGTCAACTCCACAAAAAGCGTGAAGCACTATTCCACTGATGTTGATTAGTTCAGCACAACAAGCCACCATAACATCAATCTCATAAGTATGTAACTAAAGAATAACAACAAGATGTCTCCCCAACCAAGTGGGACTTTGAGTCATGTTAGGACTAGGAGTCTAAGGTGATCTTAGATTAGTTGATTAAGTCTTGGGCTTTGTTAAAAGCGTGGGCTATGTCAACTACCCCAAGTCTATGGTCCAAGTCAAGTGTCGCAATAGCGACAAGGTCTGATTTGCCTTGTAATGTGTTGTAGGAAGCGGTGTGTACTACTGGGTATATTTTAAGTAGTTGCCGCCACTTAGAGTACCCAAGCAGTGAACATCAGTACTTGCACTCCAATATGCAAAGCGACTTGTAAGATTTTTTAAATCCAGAATACGACGTCAAATAAAACTAACGTACAACAATAAGGATGACAACAAGTACACTAAAACATCAAGTCATAACAAGTGACGACACTTACACTAAATACTAAACAAGTAAGCAAATCAAGCTATGTGCATGTGTGTGAGGTTCTCTAAACAACTCTGCTGCAGAAGTGTCCACCTCAATCTGCCTCCCTCTCCCCTATGATGCCTTCCTTGGGTGTAACCTCTGTGAGGGGAAGCCCTTCCCTACATCCACCTCAAGTCAACAAGCAAAAATTAGCCCGAATCATGATATAATAGTTGAAGCAATATCAACAAGAAGTATGCTACTGCATACCTCTACAAAACATGAGATAACATCCATGCTACAACATTATTATCGAAGTGTTAACTGCATAACTAAATGTTAACAGCTAATCATTGAAATTCAGGCATGTCTATGGATCTTTTTAAGAAAGAATGCAATTTGAAGGCAGATTTGAATGAATGGGAAATTAGAGAAGAAATCATGTGTAAACAAAAATCCAGAATTCAATGGCCGAAGGAGGGAGACAAAAATTCAGCCTTATTTCATAAATCTTTATTAGCTAGGAGAGCTCAGAACCACCTTCAACGCCTTTTCATAGAAGGAGGAGCTAAGGAAATTTCAATGAATGGTATAAAGAAGGTGGCGAGCCACTACTTCCAACATCTTTTTATGGAACAATCGTTGGATAGAAATGCTCAAGAACAGCTGTTAGATCTTATTCCTACACATATCACTCCTCAAGATAATGATAAGTTGATCCAACCAGTCTCGGAGGAGGAGCTCAAACAAAGTGTTTTCCATGCAGAAAGGCAAAACCCCGGACCCTGATGGGTTCCTATAGAATTCTTTCAAGAGTTTTGGGAAATTATAAAACCTGATTTGTTATGGGTGGTAGAGGAAGCGAGGATGGCGAAGACCATGCTTAAAGAGTTGAATAGGACATTCATAACCCTCCTTCCTAAAGCAAGAGAGGTAGAAGATATTTCGGGATTTAGACCTATAGCTCTATGTAATGTGGTGTACAAGATAATAACAAAAGTTATTGCTGAAAGATTAAAGCCATTCATGTCAAAAATAATATCCCCTGAACAAGGGGGATTTGTTCTAGGGAGACATATTCATGATGAGATAGTTCTTGCTCAGGAAATTTCACACTCAATGAAAATGTAGAAAAGGCCGGCAATTTTCATCAAATTAGATTTATCAAAGGCATATGACAGGGTGGATTGGAACTTTCTTTGTAAAGTCTTGAAACGATTTGGGTTTTCCCTTGATTGGATTCATTGGGTTAGAGCATGCTTTTCTACTGCATCTTTTGCTGTCTTAATTAATGGCTCTCCCTCGGCATATTTTGGTGCTTCAAGGGGTATAAGGCAAGGAGACCCTCTATCCCCCTTTCTTTTCATTATCCTCACTGAATGTTTGGGCAGGCTGAGCAAAAAAGTTTGTTAGGAGAAAAAAATTCAAGGAATACATTTGGCTAAAATTGTAAAACCACTATCATATCTGCAATTTGTTGATGATTCCTCTATGATGGGCAGCGCTAATGTGGCAAAAGCCAAACAAATTCAAAAGATCATCCATACTTTTTCTTCGGCCACAGGTCAACTAATAAATAATGGAAAATTTAATATTTTCTTTTTCTATTGCTTTGAAAGACAAGAAGATCAGATCTTGAATATTCTCCAATTCCAGAAAGGAACATTCCCTCTCAGATATTTGGATGTTCCTTTATCTCCTAGAAAGCTAAGGGATTGGCAATGGCTTATTGACAGAGTTGAATAAAAATTGCAGAAATGGACAAATAAGTGGTTATCAATAGGAGAAAGGATGACTCTCATCAAATATGCCCTTCAAGCTATGCCGATTTATGTTGCTTTTGTGGTGAACATCCTTGGTACAATCTTAAAAAAGATGGATTCTCTTTGTTAGAGGTTTCTATGGAGTGGGACTCAGGAAAAGAAAAAGTGGTCTTTGGTTAAATGGACCGCTCTTTATAAGCCCAGAAAAGAAGGGGGATTATGTTTTAGATCTTCCTCTCATCAGAATATAGCCTTAGCGGCAAAACTATATTGGAGACTTATTGTTTATCCTGATGACCTTTGGGCTATAAATTTCCGTGGTAAATATGCAGAAAACAACTGTCCTGAAAAGATTATTAGAACAACTCTTCCGAATAAAGGCTCTCCATCATTAATGTTTGTCAAAAGAGGGGAAAGTTTAATTAAAAAGCAGCTGTTCTGGATTATTTATAATGGCCAATTAGCAAACTTTTGGACAGATTCTTGGGATGGAAAACCCCCAATTATTACACTCTTCCCTCAACTTCAATCAATTATGGAGCATATGCAAGCCCAGGGATGGATCAAGATAGCAAAGTATATTAAACCAAATATTCGACCTTGGGGAGTTGATAATTGCTGGATTCCTATTACTGAATGACCTATAAGGATTGCCCAAGAACAACATATTTTATTGAACCAGATTTTGGGGGATCGAGCTCTTCTTTTCTCCTTGGAGCCTGATGAAATTGGGTGTGGATGCAACTCTTCTGGAAAATATGAGGTTTCCTCAGGATATACCTTTTTAACAAAAGCACAACTGCATCCAAATCAAACATAAAAGACTCTTCCTTTGGTTTCTCACACATAAAAGGCTCCTAATTGGTGAAAGGCTTAAAAACAGAGGACTAAATGGCCCATTTAGATGTGAGCTTTGTACACAAGCGGAGGAAACTATAGATCATCTAGTCTTTCAATGCCCATGGGTATTGCCCTAATGGAAACATTTTGCTTTGGTGTTTAAGCTTCAATGGAACAACTGTGAATGGAAATATTATGGGCACATGGAAGGAAGCCATACCTAAAGGACAAAATATGCTTCCAGCTATGTCGAGTGGCATTTCCCTTCTATTATGGAATACATGGAAGGAAAGAAACTATAGAATTTTCCGACAAATCAGCAGAGAAGCTATATATGTTTGGGAAAGAATTAAATCCAATTTCACAGAAAGCCTTAAACATAAGATTTCGCTTCCCGCTCATTCAATTCCACAATGGGATCATATTTACAAACAACTTTCTTTGGACCCTAAGGAGGCTGCTATGCCTCGCTTTCATGCAAAGATTATTACACAAAATCTTGTTTCAGACAGGTATCTGACTGATTATCATGGTATTCTCAATACTGATGGTGCTTCTAGGGGCAATCCTAGGAGAACAACCATGGGTGGAATTGGGCGTAATGGACAAGGAGAGGTATGTTTTATCTTTGCAGAAAATATGGGTATCTCTACGAATAATCAGGCAAAAATAAGAGCTATTCGTAGAGGAATGCAAGAAGCTATCAAAATAGGATGGCAAAAGATCAAGGTTCAATCTGATTCCAAAATCATGATGAATTTACTTAGCAAATCTAATAATGGATATCCTCCCAATTGGCGAATTGCCAAAGAAATTGATCAAATCCAAAAATTGCAGCAAAACTTCTGACAAATTCTCTTCAGACATATTCCTCGACAACAGAATAAAGTTGCGGATGGATTAATGAATTGGGCCTTGGACAACAATGATATCCTTTGCTATGGACCACCTCCTTTATGGTGGTCTAATAACATTTAAGAAGATATTAGGACAATTCTTAATTTAGATTCTGCCTAATGAATAAGAATAGTGATTGTATTGTTTATGAGGCTACTAATATGGCTAACAGCTTCCATGCTTGGCATGGGGGAATTTGTACATAAGTATTATGTTTAATATAAAGCTAGAAGTTTAAAAAAAAATGTTAGCATCTAATAAGTGAAAGCTGTAATCTGACTAACATTACATATTTGTACATTCAAGTCTGACTAACATTACATATCTATACATTCAAGCATGAAGTAAATCAACACATAATTGTATAACATTTGTTCAAGAATTAAGCCCTTTTATTTATTTAATAATGTTTTCCCGGAAAATCCGGAAATGGATTATGACATGAATCCTACCTGATATCATATACAACACTTGATGATCCTGGGTTATGGTTTGCCTATCCATTGAAGTTAACTTTCAAGTTCCCATGTTCAAGGGCTGAAGCCCAAGGAACATTTTTTTGACAATACTATAAATTTATATTAGTAAGGAGGCCTAAGGCAGACATAATATATTACCGAATTTTTTAGTGATGCTATGTCGTCTTGTAAACTACATTTTATGGGGCATCTCGAAAAACAACCAAAAGCCATAACCTCAAGACTAGACTAAAAACTAACAACATTACAATTTTGAAATTTACCATGGTAAGGGCCAAGATAATGCAGACATTGTAATGTCCCTTTTTCCCACCTAAGCTAGAAATTGGTCTTCTTGCCATCCCTTCTCCATGGCAAAGAAGCAAAAATGAAGGAGAAGACCATTGAGCATCTTTATAATATATTTTATCTAATATGTTTCTATTTCTTTTAGTGATTTCTTGCATTATACAGGTCATCCTTTTCTAATTAAGCTTTGGTGCCAAAAAAGAAGATATAAAAGGAGTTTAGAGGCATCGTTTGGGGCTAGTCTTGGTGCATTTTATTCTACTTGGGCATAGAGAGCTAGTTGCTCCTTGTTCATCCACTTGAGGACGAAAACCCTCTTGTGAGGCTTCATTGAAGGATGAAAACCCTTCATGTGGCTTAGGTTAAGGACAAAAACCCTTCATCATTTTTGAGTCTTGAAGAGAAGAGCTGATTTGAAGATTTATTTGTAATTTCTAGCTGATATTTAAATTATTTAGGGTGGAGCGACTTATCTTGGGTAGAGTTTGGAGACATTGGTGAAGAATTTGACAAATCTGGTTTCACAATCTGATTTGTAATATTTTTAAAGGCCGGAATCTGAAGTTGTATGAATTTAGAGGGTTTCTACACCCATATTTCATAGTTATCTTGTGGCTGTAGTTTCCAATGCATCTTTAATTTTCAGCAGAGTATTCTTTAGTGTTTCTTTGTTATTTTGACTTCTAAAATTCCATATGATATATATAAAATAGTGGTGAATAGATTGGTGGTGTTTTATGGTGATTTTGGTGTTTTTTGGTGCAAGTACAAGTCACTGATTTTATTCTTCAGTCTGCTGCAATTTTATTTTCAGATAGGCATATAGAATATTTTATTAAAACCCTCAAAAGGGTTCTTACAGACATATACTAGAATTAGCCTATGTACCATAAGAACTCCAAAAAATGTTGCAAAGTACAACAGAGGTCCCAAAAGGCAGTTTGGTTTGACATGGATTGGTCAAGACAACATAGATGCATAGACATCCCTTCAAGACACTCAGACTATGTGCTCACAGATTTTAACCGACTAAACATGCACAATTGAAAAACATGAAGAGGAGAAAGTGGGATATTGTCATACTCAAGAATCTGTAAATAGGCTGTTTATATTTATAATTGATAAAGATGGATCTGAAACTTGATATGATTGAAATCGATTGATTTTTTACCTTAACTAAGTGCTTTGCTTAAGAAAACACCTTCTAACATAGAGTTAAGAGTGCTTTCCATAGTGCTGGAAATGAAAGCAACATACAAAATGAACAATTAGAAGCATGCATAAATGCAAGCTTCATAAGATTTATAGACCATTGATCACTGTTTTACTCTTTGAGCTATCATTGAGAAGGCTTGTCAACAATCTTCTAATTTTTTGTTCTCTGTAGCATAGTTACTACGTTCGAAATTTCCTGGTTGTTGAGACAAGGAAAAAGTTCAGAAGTCTGGAATTTTGCAAAAAGGTCAGTTTGATCCTGTTTGGTTAACTTTTTTTACAAAATTAAAAAATATATAATAATTATAATAATCCGCATTTATTAAATTACACATTTAAAAAAGCACATAAGTGTATACATAATAGTCTATAATTTTATAACCTAAAAATTACAAAGTTAAAAATTTCAATTTTAAAGTAGCCTGAAAAGTAAAAACAATAAATAAACTAAAAACAAACTATTAAACTAAAAGAATCTTATATTTAACCTAAATATTAAACTAAATACTATTAATTAAAAATCTTTTAAACTAAGTAAAACTTTTTAACTGACTAGTAATACCATATACAATATATGATATAGACTATATCATATAATAAATTAAAATAACACTACAAAAATAAACTTTCCTGATCGTTGTAGCAACACAATATCTGCAACTTCCATGACCTCTGAAAATGACCTGAAATCTGCAGAAACACTCCATAAAATGGCTTGGAATTGTAGAATACAGCCCAAATAATGCAGAGTACGACCTGCGTGATGGGAACAGCTAGAACAGTTGCACTAATCAAATGGATTTGCAGTTACCCATCGCATAGAATGAATCGTGTTTTCCCGATTTTTCGTTTGATATTTACCTCAAGCGGGCTCATAGCACAACAAATAAGTGTCAAATCAGGTTTTTAATTTTTCTTAGCCGGTTTTTAAATGTTTAAAACGATTTCTTATGAACTTGACCAAAAAAGTTTGTTATTGCCCAAAAGAACATTGCAAACTGAATTTCATACACGTTCGTACGAATATGGAAACTATGCTTTGTAGACTTTGGAAAGGTCTTTGACTTTGTACCTAGGGGCTTGATGTTCCAGTGGTTATCCACCATCGGTATCTGAGAGATTTTTAATATTGCCCACAAACTATTACATTTTAATTAGTATAATTGGATTTAAATAGGGGTACCCTCTCTTGCTGAATTACTTCATGATCTATATAGAAGAGGTATCATTGAGAATTCTCATCAACAATCTTCTAAATTTTATTGTTATTTCATAGACTTAGGAAAGGTCTTTGACTATGTACCTAGGGGCTTGATGTTCTAGAGGTTATGAACTATTGGCATCTCAAAGTTTTTTCATATTGCCCACAGACTCTTACATTTTGACGAGTCTGATTGGATTTAAATAGGGTGCCCTCTCTTGCCGAATTACTTTGTGATCTATATCAACGGGCTATCATTGAGAAGGCTCCTCAACAATCTTCTAATTTTTTTATTGCTTTATAGACTTTGGAAATGTCTTTGTTTCTGCACCGAGGGGCTTCATATTCCAGAGGTTATGTAATATTGGTATCTGAGAGGTTTTATAATATTGTCCACAAATGCTTACATTTCGATAAGTATAATTGAATTTAAATACAGGCAAGGGAGAGCTGAATGCTTCTCATTCTTTAGGATCTGCAACAAAAGGCCATTACCACAACCAGCTCACGCACAAACAACAAGAGATGCATAGTAAAGTCTCTACTATATTTCTGTATGTATTTGTTACAATTTACAATGGGAGTCCTATATATATAGTTGGGAATAGTTTGTTTCATGCAAAAAGATTTTGTTGCATGAACAACCAACAAGATAAGAGGATCTTCTAATTATGCGCTCAACTTCAAATGTATGTGCGCAATTAGATATTCAACTCCAACAATACCAACAAGCTCCCAAATCAAGCTTACCTGTCGAAGTGCATGTGAACATGGCTCAAACGTAGTTGGTTTGGAAATATCTTGAACCCCCAACTAGTGTGAACACGAACACAAACACTCCAACACCCTCCCATAAGTGCAGAATGGGGAGTGAGAAAAGAGGAAGCAAAGAGGCTGATTTGTCCTGGCAGCTAGGCATGACTAGGTACCCACGTACAAATACACAATGAAATACTAAGTGTCCCTATGGTGATCAATCCATCTTATCAGAATAGATGGATATTGAGTTGTTATATCTGCCAAGTCAAATAGGAATTGGCCCTTTATATGAGGTTCGCTTAGGAAAAACACTAATCACAAAACTAGGAAATCAGAGTTAACCTAGGTGAATTGTATCATTGCAAGGTACCCAAAAAACTAGTAAAACAACTAAATTGGAGCAAGAACTCATGCTATAAGGTGTCCCAAGAAGCACGACTCAAAGACAAACCAAAATGTTGAAGTAGGTGCACTAGATAGAATGAAGCCCATCAAACATAAGTGTTCTCAGTGGACTTGAAAGTCACTTATGGTTTGGTGAAAACTAGTGATCCAAAGCTACTACTGAAGAGATGAGGTGTTGGGGATGTCATGCTTAAACTTATGCTGTCAAGTCCGACTCCACTGTGCTTTAATGTGACTAAAAGTTCTGCTTACCAGAAGAATGTTTAGTAGACGTGTTCACTTAAACTCATTCTGCACTAGTAGTCTAGATCCATTGCTCGATCACAAAAAACAAAAAACAACTGACATTGTAATCTAACAGTTAAGCTCACCATGGAGACTTTCAACAGTGTCAATAGTGCAAGGGTTCACCAAACTTAATTCGATTTACTGCCAGAGGATGTAGTGTGCCAAATGCCAAAAGCAAGGGACACGACACCCGAAGAAGCAGGATCATCACCATCCCCCTATACTACTAAGTTGGTGGAGTGATGCTCCAAATTTATATGAGTGGACAAAGCCAACTACTTGAACACAAACAAGTTGATACTGGGCTTCACCATATTAGCTACACTTTGGAAGGAGAACTAGCTTCACTACAAAGCTCAAGGAGACTGTTAACATGCCTAAAATTAGAGGCGAAGATACAACTGAAATATACCTCTCAAGACGATGGCCCTGGTGGTGATGGGATAGTCATGCGATTAAAGAAGAGAAGGAAGTGCTCAAAATGGGGCACACACGCATGAAGAAAAGCTCATTGTTTGTTTAGACTCAGTGCGACCACAAAATGGTCCCATATAATAAATAAGCTTACCAAGTGATGCATAAATACTCCAGAATGCTGTCAATATCTAAAGGATGCCTTTTGAAAGCAAGATATTTGCTCTACAATTGCCAAATAAAATCGAGTTCAATCAACAAAGGGAGCTACAAAAGGTAGGTGGAGCAGTGAGTGGACTGAGAAGTTGAATAATGGAGGAGCCATGCCTGTAGTGCCCTCTCAAAGGATGCTTACTTTCCTGCCACAAGTGATCATAACTCCATTCTAATTGAATATGTATGATGGAAAATGATGCCTGCATATGATTCGGTGCCATGTGCATAACTAGTGCATGCGAGGAAACATCTAAATGTGTGCCAAGTTGATCATGCCCAACATCTATAGTCTCAGGGTTTGCAGGCCTAAGTGAAAGAGTAGTAGAACTCATGATCCTTACGAAGAGTTGAGCGAATAAAACCAATCACTCTATCATTAAGTGATCCCATAGAATATCTATTACTTGCTTCATAACCAATGTCATGGCATGGCGTCTAGTTGATAGGCTGGACTAGAGCAACAACGCCTTGAAAATGTTTACCAACACCTCCGCTAAGAAAACCCATAGTACGAAGTGTGTGAGAACCAAAAGCAACAACGTGCTTCTCAAAAGAGCTAGGAAGATATGCAAGAGGATCAAAATTGGGACTCTCAAAAGGTGCAACAAACACAAAATACGAATTTGCATTAGTATGAGCAGTAGAAATAGGAGTAAAGGCTGCTATAGGAGGGCAAATTGGAATAATGGAATGCTCGGGTTTGGCTAGGTCATAGTCTAAAAATGCATCAAGTGGATATGTACTAGATTAAAGAATAAGATCATCCAAAGCAACAAGCTCAGCTACAAGTGGACTAGGAGCAAAGAATTTTAGGTCCAATTGGACACGATGCCGTAAATTAGCAAGTTTTTGCTAGAGAGAGTGTACTAGGTCATCCTTGCCATGGATGAGGGAGTGCAAAAAAGCATTTTGCTTTAATAGTTTCTTGTTTTCTTCTTGTAGAGTTAGAAAAGAATCCATAATAGATTGCCAAAAGTAGAGAGTATAGGAGTAAGTTTGTATGTGAGGGGGTTTGACTGCCTGTCAGATCAGGCCTTAGCCTACGGTCTTTGACAATTGAGATCGGAAAGGTGTTAAGAGGTGTAGGTGCCACTAGGACACTCAAAGGTCACTCTTGAAGAAGTTCCAAAAATAATACACATGCCTTAAAGAAATAACACCATTTGTCCAAATATATAGCTCAAACAACAAACCCCCCTTAATTAAGAAAGGCCTCTTATACAATATTGTAGCCCCTTTTAAAAAAACTTCCAAGCAAATATTAGGGGTCAAGGGTTTTGAATCCTTGACCTCCCTTTACTCAAGCACACTTACTAAAATAAACATACCGATTACGCTATCAATAACTTCGGACACACATATCAGAATTCTTTTTTTAATCTCCAAACAACTTGCAAATACTATCAAAAAAATACTAGACTAACTCTTACTTTTAGGGTTTAGAGCTTTGTTTATTTTGAACCTCTTTGGAGTGCGAGTTAGAGAATATGGAGCTACCACCTAGGAGGAGGAAACAGTGTCACCGCCATTGCTTAAGTTTGCTGCAGGGAAACTGAGCTGAGAGGATGCAGAGTGCCAAGGTTGGAGCGAGCTAGATGACAGACTCGAAACAGGGAACTAATTGGAGATATCACTGGAGGGATGGCTGGATCAAGCCACCACGTGAAGAGTATAGTAGCCATTGGGAAGATAGCTCGCTGGGTGAGGGAGCCAAGGAGAGAGCATTGTTTTTGAGCTTGGAGCGAGGCAAAGTGAGTTGCAAGTTGGTCAAGATGTTGAGGTAGTTGATGATCGTCGCATGAGTGCTCGTTAGTTGAGCTGAGTGAGATTGACAGTGAAGGGATGAATGAGCTAGGGCCGATGCATTGGACCCAATCTGCCAACATTGAGTTGAGCCAGTTAAGCCGTGAAGGAGTTTGTAATGCTGAGCCACCGAGAGGAGTATCGAGGAGCTTGGTTGGGTAAATGAAAGCTGAGCTTGTTAGTCATTGCAGTGCTGCACAGGGTTGCTAGGATGTTGGATCGAGCCCGAGTATGAAGTTGACTTGCCTATCCGTCAGGATTACCTTACAAGCTGGTCTGAGTCAATGCCTTAAGGAGGAACATTGAGCTAGGTCCTTGCAGTTGCCAATAGGTGCTTGTCAAAGAGCTCGAGAACTGAATGCTCGAGCTGGTTGAGAGATGACTTGTAGAGCAAGTGAGTTGGGTACTAATGGAGCTCATAGATGAGATAGATGAGATAACACGAGATTAACTCGGCCTTGTTCAGCTAGATATAGAGCTCAGTCATTGCCTCAACCAATGCACTCCAATGCCTTTGAACTGTAATGTAGTGCTTCTCCTCCGCAATGCAAATTTTTCTTCTTCTTTCAAAACCTCTGTTCTCCCCCCCTTTTCTGATCATGCACGGGTAATTTTTTCTGATCAGAAATGTGTATTTTCTTTTTACAAATCTGATTAATGGAAGAATTCTTGCTAAGTAATGGCTGCAGAAGGCATCTCTGATACCATGTGGGAGAGCCAAATCTTCTCATTCTTTAGGATCTGCAACAGTAGACCATTACCACAACCAAATCATGCACAAACAACATGAGATGCACAGTATAGTCTCTAGTATATTTCTGTATGTGTATGTTACAATTTTCAATGGGAGTCCCGGATATATAGCTGTGAATAGTTTGTTTCATGCAACAAGATTTTGTTGCATGAAAAACCAACAAGATCAACAAGATAGGAGGATCGCCTACTTATGTGCACAAGTTGAAAGGTACGTGCACAATTAGGTGTTCAACTCCAACAATACGCACAAGCTCCCAAATCAAGCTTACCTTTCTAAGTGCGTGTGAACATGGCTCAAACCTAGGTGGGTTGGAAATATCCTGAACCAGTGTGAACATGAACACTCCAACAACGGGTACACTCTCTTGCTGAATTACTTTGTAATCTATATAGATGAGCTTGAGGACTTTATTAGACAAGATAATACATCTTAATTGCTATGGTGCTTTTTTTGATGATGTGGCTGTTCTTGCTAATTCCCCTGAGTGTTCATTGAGACAATTGGATGCTCTTGCTTACTTTTGTGAGCTTCCCCAACTAGTGGTCAATCTTAATAAAACTAAGGTTATGATCTCCATTGTTCCTAGAGACGCTTGCTCCAATTTTCAAATTTTCTACAAATGAAGCTAGTGGAGCTCACAACAGCTTATACTTGAGGGTTTAGTTTATAAGTTTGTCTCTCAATCTTGAGTCCGTTTCTCAATCTCAGCTTTGTAGGGATATGACACCCTTTTTGTTTTGTAATATCATTGACTTCAGTTAAATTTTTAAGATAGCCCTTTGAGGATGCATACCTTCAAGTTTTCAACACAATCATTATAAAATAGTTACGAAATTTGGTCATATCTGCACAAAATCCAGCCAGATTCAGATTTTTTAGCTGGCCTGGATAAGTTGTGTCCCGGACGGGCCTTTTTTTTCCAATTTCTTTTTCTAAAAAGCTTTTTTCTATTAAAAGATGCCCAACGCCCTTATATATATTTAATATTAAATATATTAGCATTTTATATCATGCTATTAATGTTTTTTGTTATATTGTCAATTTTGGCATATTTATAAATTTTACTCATATATATATATACACACATACATATACGTAAATATTTGGCACTGGATTTTTCCAAAAAATTTCAAGAATTTAGGATATTCGGTTTTTTTGCTCTTAGATGGATCCGGATTTCCAGACTTGGTAACTATGCATTAAACCCATCATTTTGTGTCCATCAGAGGTTTGTGGTCTTTGTTTAGGGTCTTTTGTTGGGATGCATGTTAAGGGGAAAATATCATGCTGTAGAGTATGCTCTGTTGTTAATGGACTGTTCCTCAGTATATTGTTAAAATTGAATTTTCTGCCGAGCCTCGGGGCCTTGAGAATGTTTTTAGACTCATTTTTCATATTCAAAGGCTTGGATACTTGGATGATCTAGCCTCAGGTCGAAGGATATATTCATGTTTAGCCATTTGTTCTTCGGAGTGGGACGCCTCCTTGGTTCCCTTTGGATATGCAATGTTGCTCCTACTTGAAGTTCCTCTGTTCTGGGAGGAATTATAATCAGGTGATTATAGATCAGGCACATAGTGCTTGGGCAAGTTTCTACTCTGGTTTCATTCACATATTTAAGTATTCTTTTAGCTAGAATGAATATTATAGCTACAGTTTGAAGTGAAGAAAGACAACTGTAATACGACTTCAGCAGCATCTGGCTATCATATAATTATTATGAGTAGAAAATGCTGCAAATGTCTTGGGTGCTTTCTATACCATTTTCCAAAACATAGTTCTCATTCTTAAGATCTGCCCAAATCTTATTATTAGTTTTTTACATTTTCTATGTGGAGTTTGAAGAGAAACTTTGGAGGGGGGTAAACAGAACAATCATCCCAATTTTTGGGTCTCACTGTAATCTATTAGTTTTAACTTAGATTTAAGACAATATGGTATTAGATGCTAAAATTTTCTGATCTGATATCAGTATTTACATGGTTCGCATGTTTTTCCTTACACAAAAATGAATTCTTGAGATACACAAAGATGTTCTTGGAAGGTTGTGGAGGGGGATCCACAAAGCAATGTTCTAAATTGAATATTAATAGATTAATTGTAATGTAGTAATTTGAGCCGAGTTCAAGCAATATGGTACTAGGTGCTTTAGTTTTCTTATTTGATTATGTCGTTTGTAATAGTAGATATTCCCCTTCTGCAAAATTGAGTTCTTGAATACCAAAAGAGGAAGTAATAAGATGTTTTTGGATTGGATCCAGGGATCAATCTTCTGAACTGTTTAGATAAATTGTCATTTATTA
Source organism: Taxus chinensis (assembly GCA_019776745.2). NCBI lineage: Eukaryota > Viridiplantae > Streptophyta > Pinopsida > Cupressales > Taxaceae > Taxus > Taxus chinensis. Next base: position 194,254,669 of record CM034149.1, on the reverse strand, counting down.
GCTTGAGCCTAGATTTCAACCAATATTGTACTAAGCGCTAAAATTTTCTTATTTGATTAAGGGTATTTGTGTGCCTTGTAATGCTAGATGCTCCCCCCTATACAAGTATGTACTAAAATTTTCTTATTTGATTGCCAGTAATATCGCATGCTTGTAATGCTAGATACTCCACCACCATACGAAAATCAGCTCCCAAAATACAGAAATACAAATTAGTAAATATATTTTATCAGATGGTTTTGTTTACTTTGATTTCTCTGTCGAACAGAAGCGGGTGTCAGTAACAAGGTGTGTTGAGCTCACAGTTATTGCAACAACTCATGGCCTGAAGGAGGTTTGGATTTCTAAACAGGTTAGTGCTTTTTTGGTTTATGGCAATTTCTTTAGAGAACCATGTGTGCAGTTAAATAATTAAACCCGGTGCATTTCTACCAAGGTCTATAGTATACTCAGCAGAAGATGCATCTCTGGAGAAATATAAAATGTTCATCTGCCAGGACTTCTGAGCATAGTTGTAGGCCAAATTTTATTGCCCCTTTTTCCTGGTTAGATCTTCTTTTCCAGGATACTTAGACAAACAAATATAGTTGTGCAAAACACTTTAGCATGCAATACAAATATCTTCCATTGATCTCTCTTGGAAGACAAGATGCAAGGCTATGCTTCATGAGGACAATTCCCTGCTCAAATTTTATGGAGAAAGATTTGGTTATGCATGTTAAAGCCAAATTGACTTGTTTTAGTTAAGATGTAACTTCTTTGTCTCTTGGGGCAAATGTATATGTGATAGTCTTTCTATATATTTTAGGGTTGGTCTTTTGAGCAACTCTGTTGCTCAGGTAATGTAATTCTCATTTTGTTTGGTGTGAAATTATATGCATTTCTTCAATAACAAGAGGGGAAAAAATCCTGTCTTAGATAATGAAGCATTCATTATAGTCTCGAAGTGACTTACACTTAGGATTTAGGGTAGTTGCAAGAAACAAGTAGAATTATAGTGACATGAGAATCCATGCAAAATTTATCAAAAAACTATTCTCTCCATTCTCTAGCTCTGTTACACCAATATAAGACAAATAGAAGAATGTTCTACTAAGTGCAATTTACCAAGAAACTATTGTGTTGCATTTCTCAAAAAATTGAAAAAATCCTATATTAGAGGATTTGAAAATTAAAAACGGAAGCTTTTGTACGATCATCATCAACTATGCAATCATGCTAAAAGATTGACAAACAAAGTACTAGAACACTTATCAATAATGGCCGTCAAGTTGTAGTTTACCAAGCATAGTAAATCGAATATGATAATAGTGTCCCATATTTAAAACCTGGTAGGCAAGCTCTAAGAAAGTGGATGGGCACTAGAGCGAGTCATGAGATAATTTCTACATAGTAAATTACTCCCATTGTTTCATCCAAGCCAACTTTTGCATGGAAATCATCTAAAGCCCTTGAAGCTCTAAGGAATTGTATTAGTGTAAATTTCTAAAATATATCTATCTAATAAAAGCTGAGAGATATCAATCTCTAGGTGCCTATCTTGCAATTGTCACATACCACACTGAATAACAACTCCATTACATTCTATGTAAATTTCTTGCTGATTGTTGACAAATGGCCCCAATCAAGCTGCACCACCGTGTCAGGTTGGAAAACAATTTCCGGGGCCCGAAACTCCCCTGCATGCCCAAGTATTATGATTTTTTAATTGCCCTCTCCAAGCAAGAAGTAAAACTTCCATATGACGGTCAAATGGATGTCAAAGTTAGGGTTTAAACTGCTCAATGACAGTCAAATGGATGTCAAAATTGAGGTCGGCCATTTTTATTGACATCTCATACTTTTACACTTGCTCCTCCAACCCGTCCTTGTCTATTAATGTAGGTATGCATTTTGGTGTAATTATAAATCCTTCTCAACTTTAGAGGCAGGAAAAATTTCACTAACAGATAAGTGGCTGAACAATTAATTATAACCGTTCGTTAAAATTTGAATTTTGGAATTAGTATTTTTGATGGACAATTCTATGCCTAAGTAAATATGACAAAATGAATCTAATAATGCATGATTACATTCTTTTTAAGTACATGTAATATTTATTTCCATTGCATTGCTTAGGATGGTGGCACAAAGACAACCTCATAAACTAGCTATTAATCTACTTAGTTATAATATGAACATTCCCTAAACCATTACACATTTAGAAGACAAAAGACAGTAGAATATTGCTCTTCCATACAATGAAAATGAACAGGTATGGTACATACGTGTACAAAGGCTGAGAATAAAGATTCCCTTGATCAAAAAGGGGGAAATGCTTCCTATCTGATTTTCCTATACTAGAATGCAGCACGAAAGAACATGATTGTTGACCTTGGGGGTTTAATGGCTATAAAAATACAATTACAAAAAGAGATGGTTATAAGATGGTTTTATATCTACAACAAATGACAATTTTCCTTCTCATTAATGTGTTGGTTTGACTTCTAGATTTGTGTGGTGATGGTGAGTTTGTTGATGTGACGTGAGCCTTATGAGCATGATATGACAAAGTGCAAAGGTTCCACGTGGCACGCTGGTTGGGATTTAAGTGTGACTTGCACAATATGATTCGTGGTTATGCGACAATTTGGGGTGCTCCAATCAAGTTGCGAGTTTTCGAAAGATGAGCACAAATGTCTTATATCATAGTGCAGAAGTCCAACACCTTGAGACTTGGTAGTGATGTCTATGCGGATTGGTGCCATGTTGTTTGAAATGAGACTATGCGGAACATCCAAAGCCGCCAAAGTGGTGGATTCCATCACATCCTTAGTCAACTGTGGAAATTGAATCTGAAGTTGCTAAAGGTTGTACCACTTAGCTTGATCAATGTATTGCTCTGCTTTGACCACTCTAAACAACTGATGTAAACCTTGGCGGGCACATGTAGTTTTAATCTCAACAATTTGATTGATTGGCACCGATTGCAACTTTTCATCATCCAAATCTGAAGGATGCTGAATTGTTGCTATGAAATATCCCTTGTGGGATATAACTTGTAATTTGACAAATTAATAAAACCAACAGCAAATGAAATTCTGATTTTTCTGGGTTTTGGACAGCAAACTGAAAAATAATGATAACTTGCAAACGACTTGTCAAAATCACACGAAATTTTACAGAGAGCTTGCTAATATGATAACAAAGACTGGAAAATTATTTTTGGATTTTTTTGAACAATAAATAACTGCCAGTAATTTTCAGAATGCCCTAAACTGCTGAGATATTTCAAAAATTCATAGCTATCTGAATACAACTGATAAAAATCTGATTTTTGGGAAATAACATCTACAAAATATATGGAAAAGATTCCAACCTTAAAATTTGGAAAATGTTATCTAGAAACCCTAAAATCAACTGCTGCAATCTCCCAAGGGTGATGTCACCCTAGGAAAGGGGCTGGAAAATCCTCAAAACTCCTCCAGTGGCCGTGCTAAGCTTGCCTAAGTGCTGCGAATAACCTGAAATGCAAATGACCGAATATATGGGCAAATGATCTCCCTCAGATTGTGAAATGAGCCTCTGAAACCCTCTAAAAACCTTGCTTGAAAACCCTGTAGAATCTTCTTGAAAATATGCTTTGAATGGGCTCCAAATTAGCAAACTAGGGTGGATCTTTCACCACCGAAGAGTGCTCTGCTAGCTAGGAGTGGATTTCTCACCACCGAAGCTAGGGTTCTTGTGGGATCTTACTCCACAAGAAAAGAGAAGTGCAAAGAGTAGTTGCTCCAATATCAAAATATGTGTGTATGGATGAATCCTCTTCTCCCCAAACACCACCTTTTATAACCATCCATTGCAACAAAGGGCCTAAAGAACCCCAATCGACCCCTTAGGGGAAGACCGACATGAACATAAAGTAACTTAACTTTTTCCCCCTAGGCGCCAAAAGTGACTTAAGTGATCCCCAACGAAGGAATAGAATAATAAAGCACCATGAGCCCCCCCTCAACGACAAAATATAACAATAATTCCCACCAAGTTGCCCAATACTAATGTCAACGGCAAAATATAACAAAAAAGCAATGTGGTAATCAGACATCTATACCTAATAGTCTTCAATGTCGTTAGCCCCTCGGGTATGACCAAGGCTAAGACTGAAAAATGGCCATTAAGCCCTCAGTGAAGGAATGGGGACATTACATGCTAGCTCAAGCAAAGATGGAAAGTAAGGCTTAACGAATTCCATATTCAATACTTGACGAAGACCTAAGTATTGTGGCATATCAAGGAAAAATGTGTTGGTATATTCGCATAGTTTGGATGGATAAAATAAAGGTGTGTATAGCACAAGCTTCCTATTCGATTGTGGTGATGCAACAAGGAATGAAAGATTTGATGTGGCGCTTTATGTCTTTACATATATAAGGCTAGAAAAAGTGTTGATGATGCTTGAAGAGAAGGTTGGACAAATAAAAAATGAAAACTTGTTTGCCCTTCGCGAGAGTGGTGGAGGCCTATGTGAAATATGAATTTGTTGAGTAGAGAAATACCTAGTCAAAGATGTTGTAGCCATGAGTGTCAAGTACTTTGATGAGTTCTTTGACACGGGGGCAACTAAGGTGGTTTTCTGCCTTGTTATCCTTTCCCTTGTGATTGATCACCAAATGGAATCGCTGCATGTATGTCACGCTGATTCAAAATGGATCATGAAGTGTTAACAAAATGATATAACTGTCCGCTATCCTCAAGGAGATAAAACATATACCTTGAAACACTTTCTAGTAACCGATTTCCAAGGAGTTATCATTCAAGGGGGAAGATCAGATAGTGCATGGGTGGAAAGAGTTAGGCCTGAGGTGATTCAGATGCTTTAGATGAGCATATACTAAGTGGGTTCATGTTCATAAAAATAGAGTTTTGTGAATCGTTGCAAAACCACTGGTATATGCTGGTGGTAGTTGTGTATCCAATGGGGTATGCAAGTGACGGTGACATAACTGTTGGTTTCTTTAGGGACGGTTTTGTAACCATTCGTTAGATAAACGACAGTTTTGTTCTACACAAAGTGTTGGTTTCACACAAAGAAAAGAAATAAGCAGCGCAACGATTGTAAACAGTGTCTCTTCCTCTTCTAAGTATTATTAGCTTATCATTTGAGCATTTCTTGTGGTTAACATGTATAAATACATCCTTTCTGGGTCATTGCATGGTAGTTTATTTTTTCCTACTAGTTGTTCTTGGTCGTGAATCTGAGTTGGAGTGTGATAGGGAAGTGCGAGTGAACAAGTTGTTGAACATGTATTGGTGTTTGGGCATGATGTTAATGTAAAGAATTTTGATGAATGCTTTGAGAAGGCAATACACACACACACACACACACACAACAAATAGAGATAATGGCAAGAGGAGGAAATCCCTCACTCTTTTGAAGTTTTCACACATTGGGTTTCTCTAGGGTAGACATTGTCTTGTGCACTTATGTTTTCTGTATTTTCATGTTCAGTTATCCTTTCAGTTGACAACACATTCAATTTAGTTCTAAGCATATATATTGACTTTTTAGCAATTTTGAAGTAAACATCAAATTAATCAATTAAGTGTTGTTAACAAAAATCGAGATTTGTGTTGACGAGTTAGGCTTTGTGATATCCATGCTAATTACAGATTAGATTGGTATTAGAGTTGGTTTTGTTCGTTGTTGTGTGGCGTGACCGTTTGCAAATTTATGCCTATTACTCGAGCACTTGATGCTAGTGAAGAAGGTATCTTGGTTTCTTTGCAGAAAGAGATATCCACAAGAAGGTGGAATAGATAAGTGAAAAGCACGGCTCATGAAGATGAGAGAGTCTTGCAAGATTATGAAGAAAGGTTCAAAAATTGGAAGAGGATGTTTCCAACATCTCACAATCCATTAGGAAGCTTGATAAGTTGGAGAAGTTATGGGTCCCATGGGGAAGTCGGAAGTTTCTATGGAGATTCCAAATGCAAATGAAGAGTTAAAGACTCAAGGCAGTAAGACAGAGAAGGCCCATACCAACCAAGCCCAACATACACTCAATGCAGAGGCCAAGATAGAGATTCAACCTAATGAATGATGAGAAACTTGATCATTGACTAGCCCAATGAGGGGTATATTTCAGTTTACATCATATTAGTGAAGAGAAACAATTTTATTTTACATGATTAAAGCTAGCTGGTCATGCTTTAACTTGGCTTGAAAGTTATGTTCATTCCTTGGTTGCAAGAAATCTGCCGTCAATTTTTAAATGACATGAATTTAAAATGTTGATCAAAATACAATTCTATCTATTTCTAGGTCTATTAATTGATAATATTTTAGGCAAAAGCAAGGCCAAAGTGTGGAGGATTATACAAGCGAGTGTCGCAAGACGGCAGTCCAAATGGGTGAAGATGCATTGGATTGTGACATCCTGAAGAAGTATGTTGAAGGGCTCCATAGTCATCTAAGGAAGCCTGTTTTGTTAGCCATGCCTAAGGACATAGACAAAGCTTGATTGCAAGCCCACTACCTTGAGATGGTCAAGAAAAAGGGCTTGTCTTCCTCTCCAAATTCTTTGAATTAGTAGGGTGGTTTCAAGCCAAAAGGAAAAGAAAAATAGAAATGTAAGTGGAATGATATTACCAATAGTGTTCAAAAGAATTTTAAAAGGCATTGTGATGTTGATAGTCATACAAATGAGACTAATTGGAAATTACATCCATTCAAGGACAAGAAAAAGAAGAGAGCTTTGACCTTAGTTAAAGGAAAATAGACCGAGTGTAGCTTCGATGTGGATGAGAGGATTTGTACCTCCATTTGTAGAGAAACATGTTTGTGTACAGTGATGCTCAAGATAAAGGTGAACTTACCAAAATTTTCCATATCCAAATTCAGATTAAGAAGGCAAAAGTTGATGCTCTTTTTGATTCTTGTTCTTAAGAAAATTTGGTTAGCAAGGAGTTAGTAGAAAATCTTTGTTTAGAAATATATAATCATTCTAATCCTTATTCTCTAGGTTGGATGATTTAAGGAGTAGAAATAAAGGTTGCCAAGAAACACAAAGTCAAATTTGGGATAAATGAACATTTCATTGATGAAGTTGTGGTGGATGTTGTGCCTCTTGATGTTTTGTGGTGCTGTTTTTGGCAGCCCATATATGTATGTTAGAGATGCTATCTTTATGAGAAGAGCTAACAAATTCCATTTGGTCAAGGATGGGGAAAGCTACACCACCAAAGCCTATGAAGGTAAATCAAATATCATTTTAGTAAGTGCCACTCGAAGTAAACAATTGATTAATGTTAGTGGGAAGTTTGCTTTGCTTCTTTTGAGAGATAAGTAAGATAATGAAATAGTAGAATACAAAATTTCTTGTAGCATGTCTACCAATAAAGAGCATAGGCAGATGGAAGATTTTTTTGTGGCAATTTAGGAAGGATTTCCAAGAGCTCACGAGTATGTCACTAGAAAGGGAATTTGAGCATGAGATACAATTTGTTACTGAATTGTTCTTTTCCCAACATTGGTCTCTAACAGCAATTAGTGATGGAAACGAGGTAAGGAAGCAATTGCAGTCTTTGTTAGATTGGGTTGTATTCCATTTTAACACTTCTCTATGTGATTGTCCTATTGTAACTGTGCCTAAGAAAGATGGTTCATGAAGAGTGTGTGTTGATTATAGAGATTTGAATAAAACCCCTTAAGAACAAGTACCCTCTTCCATAGATTGATGACATTTTGGATCAACTTCAGCATGCAAAGTATTTAACCAAGGTGGATTTGAAATCCGGGTATCGCCAGGTGAGAATAAAGGTGGATATGGAAAATAACATTCAAGATAAGACAAGATTTCTATGAGTGGCTTGTACCTCCCTTTTGGGTGGTGTAACACCCCTACTACTTTTATGAGGTTGATGAATGAGGTGTTAAGGCCATTCATATTCTTGTGTCATTGTTTACTTTGATGATATATTGGTTTTCAACTAAATTAATGATGAGAATCTAATGCATTGTGAAGTTTGCAAATTTTGAAAAAGAACAAGCTTTTGCTAAATGAGTAGAAACGTGAATTTGGACAAATCATTTGTTTATTTGTGGCATGTGGCTAGAGATGGCGTGTCAAGAATTGATTTGGCGAAAGTAGAAGCCATTTTGAAATGGGTGAAACCTTCCAATGTGATTGAGACAAGGAACTTCGTAGGTGTAGTTCAATATTTGAGTAAGTTCATCAAATATTTTTCTACTGGAGCGGCGTTTAATGCCATAACATGTGGTAAGTCTTTTACTTGGGCAAGGAACAACAAAATGCATCTATTGAGTTTAAGCAATATATTATGATGCACCTGTTCTAGCCTTACCTAATTTACAACTACCTTTTGAGGTGGGAAAGGATGCAAGAGATTATTCTACGGGGGCAGTCCTAATATAAAGAGGTAAGCTAGTATGTTACCATCTAGAATTGTTTTGTGGGTCAATTTTGAATTATTGCATGTATGATAAATAACTATATTCTCTTGTTCATGCTGTTAGAAAATGAAAGCATTATGTAATGGGAAAAAAACCATTATTCATATGGATCATAAACCTCTCCAATATTTGCAAGTCCAATCAAAATTGCAGGAGGGGCGTCATTATAAATGGATTGGTTTCTTGCTACAATTTCACTTGGTTATTAGGTACAAAAGGGGTTTGACCAATAAATTGGTTATTATGTTGTTTAGACCTCCCTTGATTTCAGCTTTGAGCATAATAACTCAGCTTGAGCATTTTTTGCAAGAGGCACATATTGAAGAATATGAGCATGATGCTTTTTTTTGGTGAATTTTTTTGGTAGGTAAAGAAGATGAAAATTGCAAGTTTTGATCCCAAGGAGACCTACTATCTCCAAGATGGATTGCTCTATAAGCTGGGTAAGCCTTGTTGCCTATGGAAAGAAGGATTTAGGTAACGAGGGAAGCTCATACTCAAAAAATTGTATGTCATCTCTTCATGACAAAGATTGTAACACATTTGCAAAGGTATATTTATTGGGCAAATAGGTAGGTTGATGTTGCAAATTTCAAAATGGGATGTGGGTTGTGCAACACAAGGAAACCTAGTAATAGGAAGTTGGATTTACATGTGCCACTTCTGGTTTCTTCGATGCCATTGAAAAACATTTCTATGGATTTCATAGGAAGTTTGACTTTATGAAATAAAGGGTACAACTACTTGTTTGTTAGCATAGACCGGTTTAGTAGGATGTGTCCTCATTGCATGCAAGAAAACACTTAATGGAATTGATGCAGCTGAATTATTTTTCACTAATGTTTGGATTTATTTTGGTTCGCCTTTTTCTCTCATTTTGGATAGGCACTCCAACTTCTTGGAAAGAATTTGGACCACTTTTTGAGAGAAGATGGGCACTAGATTGAAGAGATCCACAAATTTTCAACCACAAACCGATGGGCAGACGGAAGTGGTCAATAGAACATTGGGGCAGCTCTTGAGAGCGTATAACAAGAAGAATCCTAAGACTTGGGATGAGAATTTGACATTTATTCAACATTCTTATAACAATTCATTCCTCTACTAGTAGATCTCCTTTTGAGGCGTGTTTTGGTTACTTATTTCCAAGTCTATTTGATGTTGTGTTAAAACAACCACATAAGGGGTAGGAAAAGGTGTATACACAAGTTCACAAATCCAAGAAATTCATAGAGAAGATTCGGAAAATACACTCCAAGTGCAAGAGAGGTTAAGAGATTCTCAAGCTAAGTACAAAGCAACGCATGATCAACATAGAGTTGAGCATAAGTTCCATGTTGGGGACAAGATATGACTATAATTGCATAAAGAGACACTCCAAGATAAAGCTAAGACACTTAAACCACCTAGTTATGGTCCATTTGTGATTCTACAACAAGTGGGTAAGAATGCTTCTAGATTATATCTGCTTCCCATTGTGAATGTCGAAAACTTACGTCTCGTTGAGCCTTCTATGCTACATGAAGAATGCATTTTGTTACCTTACATTCAAGATCTTTCTCCTAATGACCAAAAGGAGTTGGTCAAAGATATTTTTTCGTAGGATAAAAGAGGGTCAAGGAGATGAGTGCAAAGAGATTTGCAAATAGGGTTGAAAGAACAATTACCAAGTGAAGCCAAGTGGTATTCAAAGGAGGAAGTGGGGAAGAAATTTTCTCACCTAGTTCCTAAACTTTCGGGGACCAAGAGCATCCCAATTGGGGAAGGGCGGTTTGTGATTCTAGAACAAGCGAGCAAGAATGCTTGTAGATTATATCTGCTTCCCATTGTGAATGTTGAAAACTTATGTCTCTTTGAGCCTTCTATGCTACATGAAGAATGTATTTTGTTACCGTACATTGAAGATCTTGCTCCTAATAACCAAAAGGAGTTGGTCAAAGATGTTTTTCTGTAGGAGAAAAGAAGGTCAAGGAGATGAATGCAAAGAAACTGGCAAATAGGGTTGAAAGGACAATTACCAAGCGAAGCCAAGTGGTATTCAAAGGAGGAAGTGGGGAAGAATTTTTCTCACCTCACAAGTTCCTAAACTTTTGGGGACCAAGAGCCTCCTAATTGGGAAAGTGTGATCCGAATTGGATCATGAAGTGTTAGCAAATAAGTCAAGTCGTCCACTATTCTCAATGAGATAAAACATGTAATTTGAAACACTTTTTAGTAACCAATTTCCAAGTAGTTATTAGTCAAGTGGGAAGATTAAATATTACAGAGGTCTACTAAAGATAGAGTTAGGGTTGTGGTGATCAATTCACCTTAGATTAGAAGATACTCAATGGGTTCATGTTCATTTTTTTTGAATGGTTGCAAAATTTCTGGTATACGTAGGAGGTGGTTGTGTAACCACTGGTGTATGTGGGTGGTGGTTACGTAACTGTCAATTCCTTCATAGGCAGTTTTGTAACCACCGGTTAGATAAGCGGTGGTTTCACATTGCACAAAGTGGATATTTCACATGAAGAAAAGAAAGGGTAGACCAACGGTTGCAAATGGAATCTCTTTGCCTTCTAACTCCATCTAACTTCTCATTCAAGCTTTTAATGTGGTTAGCATGTATACATACAACCCATGGGAGTCATTGTATGACAGTTCATGGTTTCCTAGCAATTCGTCTTGGTTGAGTGTCTTAGTAGTTGGTGTGTGATAGTGAAGTGTAAGTGAGCATGTTGCCGAGCTTATATGATGTTTGGGCATGATGTTAATTAAAAGGATGTTCATGAAGGCCTTGAGAAGGTAGATAATTGTAAGAAGAGGAAGTCCCAGACTCTTTTGGAGTTTTTGCACATTGGGTTTCTCCAGGGCAAACGTTGTCTTCTCCAGTTCTGTTTTCTGTTGGCTCCACTTTCATATTTTAGTCTTCCTTTTAGTTTCCAACACTTTCAATTTCATTCTAAGCACATTTATTGATTGTTATAAACAAATTCTTAAGTAAGAATTGAAGAACAAGTTAATCAATCAAGTGTTTTTGGGAACAATTAAGATTTGTGTTGATGGTTAAGCTATGGAATATCCATGCAAATTATGGTTCGCATCTACTTGATATGGTGCACACTCTCCACCTTACTTTGTTTATGCAAAATTTGAAGTGACTTATGATTTGAGTCAATGATGATCTCCTTACCCAAAATATAGTGTCACCATTGCTCGATAGCTTCCACAATTTTGCACAACTCCTCATAGGTGGAGTAATGTTAAATCATGTCGTTGAATGTTTGAGTGATGCAATCGGATGTTCATGTTGGTTGAATATTGTGTAGATTGCATAATTAGATGCGTTGATCTCGATCTCAAAGGGTTAGTTGATGTTTGACATGACTAGAGCTAGTGTAGCACAAAAGCACAATTCGAGTTCCTTTAAGGCGGGTTGTTTTGCAGGTGTCCAATGGAATGCAACTTTGGTGTGCATGATTTGATAGAGTGGCCATGATACCTGAGAGAATCCAAAGACCAAACATGCAGTAGAAATTAACAAGTCCAAGAAAACTTCCGATCTCTGTGAGGTTGCGTAGAGTTGGCTAATATTGGATTACCTTGGTCTTTTTTGAATCCATACAAATGCTTGTGTGGTGAATGATGTATCCCAAGAATTGGATTTGTGTGGCACCGAATGTACACCTTGTCTAAGTTCGCTTATAACTTGTGTTGATGCATTGTGTCTAAGATGCATGTTACTTGCTCAACATGCTCCTCCCAAGTCTCAGTGAAAATGACGATGACAAAAGAGTTGGTGAAGGGCCTGAGTATATTATTCATCAATTGCATGAATTTTGTTGACTCGATGGTCAAACCAAACGGCATAACCAACCATTTGTACACGCCTCCTTCGTTATGAAATTTTTCTTCCAAATATCTTCAGGATGGAATAGGACTTGATGGAAACCTGATTTCAGGTCAATCTTGGTGAAATATTGTGCACTTCAGAGTTGGTCTAAAAGGTCATCAATTTGCGGCATTCAATAATGATTCTTCGTTGTTATCTTGTTGAATGCGTGATAGACAATGCACAAACACCACGAGCCATCTTTATTTGGTGCAAGGATTATCGGATTGCCAGAAGGAGAAGAACTTTCATTGATCTTTCCTTGATTAATTAACCTGAAATTTGGCTTTGAATCTTGTCTCTCTTCCAAATGAATCTGCAATATGGTGGGTTGTTTGGAAGTGGAGATCCTAGAACCAAATCGATCTAATGCTTTACATCGCAATGTGTGGGGACTTCTTTGTGTTCTTCAAAGATACCCCCACTTTGCTACAATAGATTTTCAAGCTTTTTCTCCTTTTGTGAATTGTGTGGAATTAGCCGCATTGTCAATGCACACTTGCTTTGGTATTCACATGTCACTGGCAGATCATGAGCAACACGAACTTCTGCATGTGAGAACCGAGCTTACAATACTACTTGGTAGATAGAGAAGTTACTTTGTTCTTTGGAAGAGATTTTGGGATGTTGAAGATGCGGTCATTGAATCTGGTAGACCAGCACTATGGTTTAGCTCCGTAGGTACCATTACGGTCATACACATATGGCTTGCTGAGTAGAATGTCACATACCTCCAATGGTGCTATGCCACAAGTGACTGAATCATGCATGAGATCAATTTCATTCTTGAATGTGCATTGGCATCCAACTTGATGATTTGGATAAAATTGGAATGATGACAAATCTGAAATATAAGTGTAAATTATAATATCAATATGAAATTGTTACAATTTCACCCATGAGGTACTTCAAGTGTTACTAACTTCATTTGCCTTCCAACAATAACTATGAGAGAAACTTAACAATTACACTTCTTAATGGCTTCTTTAACACATGGTGTACCCAAATTTCATCCTGAAATCTGTGACTACCCTATTCGAAAAAATTTCGTACTTTTAAAATAATGGGTCGTTTTGTATTTTTATTGCTTGAAAGTTCTTGTAATTGTGTCAGGATATTCCCAAAGAGCCATATTAGCCTTTTTCACCAAATACCCAGATGCCCAAAATTGTTATATTCTGTTGTCGGGATTTGTTTGCGGAAAATTTGTATTTAATTATTTTGAGCCCTGTTTGAGGCAATTTGCGCTCTGTTTTAACTCTGTTATGATTTAACATGTCATTATTCCTATGTACCAGAAGGGTTTTAACTAAAAATAAGTTTTGGGCTTTATTTGTAGATTTATGACAATTTTTCGTGTTTTTGTGTTTTCTTGTTTTGTTTTCTGTGAAATTTCTCTAGATCAATTCCTTTGCCGGGTTAGCCTGATTCTTGGCCTAGAGTATTCAGAGATCACATACGCACATTGTGCCAGAAGGAAGTCGCCATCGGAGGTCCGGTTCACTGGGAAAAGGCGAAGTCGTGCACTAAAAAGCCCCTGCGGGGTTAGGCGCATTTTTGGAAAACAAAGGATTTAAGTGGATCATGGGAAAAATAGAAGCAACAGGTAGGTGGAATTTTATTGCTTGCCTTGCAGGGTACTTTTTCCCACGATGGAAAAGTCACTTAAGCTGCAGTGGGAAAATTAGAGGCAGCAGGCAGGGGGGAATTTATTCTACTTGCCTTGCCAAGGTAAAAATTCCCATGGTGAAATTAAAGAAAAGTGACTTAGGTGAAATCATAGGGATTTTATTGCCTGCCATACAGAGTAAATAATCCCCTTGTCAAAGTCAAATCACTTAAGTGGATCATGGGATTTCCAGGGCTGCCTTGCAGGGTAAAAATTCCCATTGCCATGTGTTTTTAAAAATATAATTCTATTATGCTAAAAAGTGCGACCCACCTTGGGTGAATAATAATGTATTAAATAAATATTTGTTAATATTTATTCACCCAATTTTGGCACCCAGGCTTGTGGAAAAGTCAACAAAGGGAAGTGGACAAACGGAATTTAAAAATAGAATTCCAAAATTAAATAAATTTAATTTATTTAATGCAGCCCCTTTTGATAAGGAAATAATACTTTTTAAAGTATTAATTGATTAAATTAAATTCTATTTTCAGTGGCTATGGTCAAAGCACACTGTGAAGCTTAAGTGAAGTGAGGAGTGGATGATTAAATTGATTAAATTTAAATTTAATGGATGGCTGTTCTTAAATCATGCAATTTTAGCACACCAGTTAAAGAGAAGAGCATGATTTTTAATTAATTAATTGCCAAGGAATAGGAAGCGACAATTATTAATTATAGAATTATGAGGGTTATATTAGCATGGGCTGCCATAAAGATGAATTATTTAATTCACAGGTAAAGAAGTGCAGCCTGGAGGAAAAGTGCGCCCCATTTGAAGAGGATTTTTGCTCAGACAAGGTGGAAACAAGACTAAAATTGGTAGAAGTGATGCAGGTGCTCAAGTGATGTTGGTAAAATTTATGCTTGCTTTGCATGCAAATAAAACGTCAAATTTTGGGGCAGTAGGTTTGAACTATGCAGATTTTTGTGATTAAAATTCACTGTGCATGCTCCGGTTGTCATCTTTGTCTGAATTAATTGCAGGAGTTAGATACAGGTGCTTTTATAAAGAAAAGGAACTTATATCAATGTCCAATACATTGAATATTTCCTCCGAATCTGATGGATTATCCAGATCTGCACCAGTTCTGAAGAAATCCAGTCAAATAAGAAGAAAAAGAATTGTTTAGACAAAGATAGACAAAACTATGGCAAAAAAAGATGAAAAAGAAAGCACAACGGAGTCATGCATCTCTTCTAAATTTGACAGATATTGGAGACACGGATCTAGGTTCAGAACCTCTTGCTGAATTGATAGACAGATCCAGAGCAGGAAAAACTTCACTCATGCGTGCAGGAAAAACTTCACTCATGCGTGTAGATTAAAAGCAGTGGAATTATTCGAGCTGCAACTTTTCCATCCACAGCCCAGTTGCCAGAGTTTGTTATGCAGGTGCAGATCCATATCCAGATGCAGATGCAGATGCAAATGCAAATCCATTTGCAGATCCAGATCCAGATCTCATAGTTGCAAAAGATTCCGGCACAAAGGCTTCATCCTCTTGTTTCAAATGTAGCCCGTGAAGAAGTCAGTGCATGGAAAATTTCTTTCAAGATCTTGTGCAAATGTTCCCATCTTCCAGTTGAAGCCTTCATTGAATTTTCATTCATCCGGAGTGCTTTGCAGAATTTTTAATTGCTCATATACAATTAAAAATAAGGATGATGAGTTATCTATGGCAAAGATTGCATTGATGCATGTACTAGAGAGAAGAACTGCAAAAACTTCAAGGATAAGAATGAAGACATGTCAAAGGCAATACCCTTAAGCAAATCACGGTCACTTGCTTCCAGACGCTTCCAGATCCAGCCGCATCCAGCTTGTTTCCAGATCCAGCTGCTCCCAGGTCCAGTTTGGTGAGAATCAAAGGCAAAAGAATCAGCTACATGCAGACATGAAAAAGGACAAGACTGTAGCTTTTCTCTTCCTTCTTCTTTCCTCCGACAAAGTAATTGAGCGATCAATTAAATTATACAACTTAAGTGATTGGTTTAAAAGCCATTACTTGAAGAAGTCAACTACTTGGAGATAGGTGGCGGACGTGCAAAATAGAAGGTTTTATTTTCAGTTGCAAATCATACATGTCATGCAAAGAGGAATTCTAGGATGGAGATTGCCAGTTGTTTTTTTTCGGACTTCCACATGTGCCAGTTCAATTAAAAGTTTTCGACTTGGTTTTCCCCCCTCTACATTCTATAAGTAGAGGAATAACCCTCGGGTTAACGATAAGAATTTGTAAGCAGCAACCTTGTGTTCTAGACTTTGTGTTGAACCCCTGAGAGCCACTTGGAGCAAAAGAATACAAAGGAGCAGGTTTTCAGAGAACTGTGTCACCGGTGTACTGTGTTTCAATGCTTTTAATCTTAGATCTCATAATAAAAACTTTGTGTTATTTCTAGATCTGGATCTAGAGCTCTGCCTTTGTTTTAGAATTCTGTGTTTATATCTTTTGGATTCTTCTGTGCATGCGATCAACTCTGCGATCTACTGATTGGGATGCACATCTTTCCCATTTCTTCTATGTGTTTATGTAATTACCTTCTTCTATAACTTTTCCTTTCTTTAAACAGCTGCTTACTTGCTGCAAAACTGTTCAGTTACGGTTCATGAACCTGAGTAGTTAAAGTAAAACCCCCATTTAGATATTAGCATACTTAAATTGACAAATCTGACACGGGAGCCTCACCGGTTAAATGAGGGAGATTTATCTCATGACTGCCTAGGTTTTGTGCTATGCAGAAAATCTAGCCAACAACACACCTAAATGATGGCTTCCTTTACACACTCATACAATACTTCTCACTACTTCTTTCTATGCTAAATGAGGGGGGTGGCCTCTCTATTTATAGAACTTTCAGGTTTATCCACCTTATCTCTAAAGATAGGATAAAAAATCTACTTTGACAAATCATATTCCATACTTTAACTCTTATCTTTATGTCAACACTAAAATTTTCCCCCATAATTTATATTTCATTAATGTATGTATTAGGAATAGGATGTTGTTAAGTATAATTAGTAGTAGCGTCCGATAGAAGATAACGACGTTGCCAGTACAACGCCGCCAATAATGTATACTACGGTAACAGTCAAAGTATAATAGGAATGTTGTGGTCAAAAATAAATATTTGTCGTAAGTGGTTCGGTAATGTTAAAATGTCAAAGTTAGGGTAAGTATAGAAGTAGGGTCTACATGATTAGGAATTAGAAATATTATCTTAGTAATAAGGACAATGAGTGATGTCATAAATATTTTATGTATTTTATTTGTAAAAAGTCTAAAAAGGTGGAACCCATGTGAAATGATAAGGTTTATCTTATCTTAAAAGATAAGCTTACATGTAAAGATAAGAGTTAATGTATAGAATATGATTCATTAGAGTAGATTTCTTATCCTATCTTAGAGATAAGGTGGATAAGCCTGAAAGTTCTATAAATAGAGAGACCACCCCCCACATTTTGCATAGAAGGAAGTAGTGAGAAATATTGTATGAGTAAGTGTGTTAAAGAAGCCATTAAGAGGTGTAATTGTGAAGTTTTTCCCATAGTTATTGTTGGAAGGCAAGTGAAGTTAGTAACACTTGAAGTACCTTATGGGTGAAATTGTAACAATTTCATGTTGATATCATAATTTACACTTATATTTCAGATTTGTCATCATTCATTCGTATCATAGTCTGTGGTATTTTTGTGTTATGTTTGTTGTGTTTTCAGATTACATCTACCAAACTAAAAGCTGTGCATTAGTAAATAATCATAGCACGAGGAGTTCCTGGTGGAGAATTATCATAGTGTTGGATTGGTGATGACAGTACCATTACGGTCATACACATATGGCTTGCTGAGTAGAATGTCACATACCTCCAATGGTGCTATGCCACAAGTGATTGAATCATGCATGAGATCAATTTCATTCTTGAATGTGCATTGGCATCCAACTTGATGATTTGGATAAAATTGGAATTCTGGTGGACAACATACGAAAAATGCATAAATTCAATGTGCTATACAAGAAATGAACCGAAACAAGGACTTGGACTCAATAACAACACAACATTGCACTTTAATGAATCTTTATTTAAGGTAAGAGTAATTTACAAGACGGTGGCAATCTCTGAAGAGAGATGTAAAGTTACACTCTTATCTCATAGTTTTAAAATCAAAAGTCAATTCCTTTATATCTATTTTTAGTAGGAAATTAACATCCAAAAATAAAATATGAAGTTGCCTTGGAATATGAAAATTCTTGACGAGTGCTCCCCAAGAAGTTGAGAGAATTTGTAATGACCCAAAACTTGTTTGATATATATATATAATATTTTCATATTATATAATGTTGAGGCCCTTCGAAATGGTATCTAGCCTCAAAAGTTTAGCCGGATAGCCTTAAAGGGCTGCAAAGCATTCCTTTAGGGGCATCTAAAGTAGTTTGTTTCTTGGGATTTCCAACACATTGTGGTTTTATATTTTGACCTACGGTCAAGGAGTTATGACCTCAACAAGGTGATGTACTAGTGATATAGTAGTTTCGGTATTTTGTTAGAATATTCTCCCAAACTGCCACTCAGATCACTTGAATATCTATACCTTGGTGTAGCCATCCAAGTGAGTATGGATGAGGATGCACATATACAAATTTCAACATCTATACATTGGTGCTCATCTTTCCAAAATGGCCAACTTGATTAGAGCACCCCAAGTTGTCGCACAATCACGATTCACACCGCATGTCAGGCTCAAGGCTAAACCTTTATGCCATGTGGAACCCTCTATCCATGTCATCACATGTTAGATTGCACTCTTAGGGCTCACACCATGTTTGCTGACTCCCCAAGGTTGTGCACACTTGGTTGTCGATTTGACACATCTACAAGAAGGCGAACTGTCTTTAGTTGTAGAGGTTGGACTATTTTGTAATGGTCTTCTTTTGTAATTGTAAATTTCTAACCATTTGACCCCCATGGTTGCCAATCATGTTCATTCATGCATTTTGCATTCTAGTGGAGGCAAAACGGTTAGGAAGTGCCCCCCCTTTTTATCACATGAATCATCATTGTTAACCTTTTGGGCCTTTTACACTTGTACCATACTTGTTCATTTTCACTAAATAAAAGAGCATTATTCTGCTATCTTTTATATTTTGAATGTGTAATGGTTTACTACCTTTGTTTTTTGTTGCATTTTCATATTCTAATTGTAATGTCCCCTTTTCTAGGTTAAATTAATTAATAATATTATTTAAGTTGGGTCTGGTCCTTTCTAATCTTTGGGCAACTTAATAAAATATTATTATTAAAATACAAAGTATTTTCAAATACTTAAAGTAAAATTAATGATTTAACTAAGTCAGCCAAATGTAACTTAATGTTATATTATAAGGCAATTTATGTTTTATTAGTAAAAATAAAAGTGACTTTTAAATAAAGTCGGCTACCAAAATTGAAGGAAAGAGGAAAGAGAAGTTATAAAAATAGGATGAAGGGGTTCATTTGGGGCATCTATCATATATTTTTAATCCTAATTTCTGGGAGTCGAGCACTTGTGCTTCTACTTTCCGCCATTGAGAATGGAAACCCTCCTTGGTATCCTATTAGGGACGAAAAACCCTCAATAGATTACAGCAATTGAAGATGAAAATCCTCAATTTCTGCATTGGTGGCTTCATCCAGAGGTCACAATTGGGCTACACTTCAATATTTCAAGGCTGTATTCAGAATTTTCAGTGCTAGGGCACCATTTCAACGAGGGCTTCAAGAAGAGATCAGATTTGAAGATTCTTGAGTGTGGAACAATGATACATTTCAGTATTTGTGTTTTGCAAGGGTTTGTTGATCACTATTTGGCCAATTTCAAACCCTCTCCTAGGGTGGCAACCCCTCCTTGGGAGGAGTTAATTGGTTTCTAGAGCACGACAACTCACTTTCCTCCCATAATTGGATTCTTCATATTTTTGGAGGCTGATTGTACTTTCTGGAATTGTATTTGGGCCTTGAAATCATTATTTCCAGCCATATCTATGAGTGTACTTGCTGCTGTCATAAATTTAAATGAATAAAATCAGTTGGTGGCTTGGATGATCATTTCCTTGTTCTAAAGCTTTGGAACCATTTGGGTATATTTGCATTTGAGTATTTGGGGATTAAATTGCAAAAAAATGATTATTGTTATAAATAAATCAGTTTGCTGTACTTGTCATACATTTTTAGTTCATTATCTATTGGGGTTTGTGCAATATCCATTTATTTCAGTTTTGAGCTGAAGGGACATTACACTAACTCAATAGTTTACTAGCTAGTTTGTGGTTGTCCTTTATGCCACCATCTTGGACTTATGGTGTGGATCATTGGAATCA
Source organism: Taxus chinensis (assembly GCA_019776745.2). NCBI lineage: Eukaryota > Viridiplantae > Streptophyta > Pinopsida > Cupressales > Taxaceae > Taxus > Taxus chinensis. The sequence continues at coordinate 194,234,318 of CM034149.1, read as the reverse complement.
GAGCAGATTCTTGAATCATTTTTCCAAAAGTATCTCTAGTCATATGCTTATAAACATTTGTATAAAGTAACAAAAACGATGACAACTTGGTTTTGCATCAAACTATACATGAGAATGTTGATGCAAGAGTAAGATGGTAGAACCCCATAAAAGCCCTTGTCCTGACTCCCTAGATGTCCAACAACTCATTTTGGATGCCCTTGAGGAGAAACTGTTGAATATATATAATGAACCATACGGTTCTAGTCTCTAGAAAGTTGAGGAGGTTGTAACCAGTTGAAGAGGTTGTAACTAACAACCAATTGTAACTACTCCTCTCATAATAAATTCACCCTACCTGTTATCATTTGAAGAAGTGTAGTTTTGCCTTCTTATTTTTCTCTGTGCTTCTCATACTGACAGTGGTATCAAAGCCAATTAGTCACATAAGCTTCTACAAAGAGGTTTTAGGTGAGGTCGACGCAGAGGCAAAAGACAAGTTGTGAATGAATATTCATGACGTAGGGGCAGAAGATAACAATCACTAGGGCTCACAAAGGGAATCGCGAGTGAAGGGAAAGTCGCGAAGCAATACCAAAAGTCGTGCTTTGAGGCAAAGTTGTGGTTCATGTCTGTGTGAAGTTGTCCAATAACCAATTGCAAATCCAAAGTTGTGCGGGCAGAACAAAGGAAAACGTGAATAGTTGCGTTGGTAGAACAAAGGAAAACGTGAACAATCGTGTGGGCAAAACAAGGAAAAACATGAGAAGCATTCGTGAATGTTCTCGAACTTGCAGAAGTCGTGTGCCTTTGTAAGCAATTGTGAATTTCCTTCGTTGCCGTTTGTATACCTTTTTCTTCTCTCATGTTCATGTGCCACATATTTAAATAATACACTTATTCTATTTATTGAAGTGGGCAACATATTTTATTATTTCCAATACTTTGGCATAGTAAAATGAGAAATATTTCAAACCTAATTTTGCCGGACTCACAAAAATTAACAGGGACTAATTTCAATGTATAGAGCCATAAGATTCTCACGCTCGCAAAATTTCGTGATTGTGATAAAATAATCACGGGTAGTGAAGGTCGACCAACAACAAACTTTGCGGATTATGACAAACGTCATAAGGAAGCTTTATTGCTTCTCAAGTTGTCGGTGTTAGATGATATGATATCGGAAGTGTGGAATGTCACTGTGGTAAGCAAGTTGTGGGCCATTCTGAGGGATAAATATCAGACGTCAGAGAAAGGACGAGTTTTATACCTGAAAAATACATTGTTTGCTTTGAAGCTACAAGAAGGTGGATCGCTATCTAAGCACCTACTTAAGATTAAAGACGTTCGAGACTAGTTATCTTCCATAAATAAAAAGGTGGACTGTATGTCCCCGATTCCGAGTAGATGGCCTAGGAGTCTTTTCATTTGTCTTAGCCTTGCTCATACTCGAGGGGCTAACGACGCCGGAGGCTATTAGGTATGGATGTCTGATTACTATCTTGGTTTATGTTATATTTTGTCGTTGACATTAAGTTGGGTGACTTGGTGGTAATAATTGTTATATTTTGTCGTTGGGTGATTATATGGCACTTTATTATTCTATTTCTTCGTTGGGGATCACCTATGTTACTTTTGGTACTTGGGGGGAGGGGGAAAACTAACTTAAATCATATTATATTTATCTGGTTTTCCCAAGGGGGGTTGATTGGGGTCTTATTTTTGTGCCTCTTGTTGCCTGGTGAAGTTATAAAAAGAGTGCTCGAGGAGAGTTATTCATTCATTCATACACTCACCTATTTTGATATTGGAGCAACTATTGTTTGCACTTTCTTTGCTTATGGAGTAAGATCCCATAGGAACCCTAGTTTCGGTGGTGAAAGATCCACACCTAGCTAGTAGAGCACTCTTCGGTGGTGAAAGATCCTCCATAGTTTGCTATTTTGGAGCTTTATTCAGATTTTTGGATCAAATCTAGAGAGTAACTAAAAACTTAGATTCAAAGTAAGAGGACAACCATTTTTCATCAAGGGTTTCAATTTAGATTTGGAACAACTATTTTCTAGGGTTTAATCTACTCAGTTCCTAATTTGTAGTAGTGTTTTTAGGGTTTCTAAGTGTCCATTTTCAGATATGGAAGTTGGGATCATTTATATATATTTAGTAGATGTTATTTCCAAAAAATCAGTTTTTTATCAGTTGTATTCACATAGTTATGAATTTTTGAAGTTTACAGCAGTTTAGGGTTTTCAGAAAATTACTGGCAAAAATATTTTTCTAGTCTTTGTTTTCACCTTAGCAAGCTCTCTATAAAATCTCGTGTGATTTGGGCAAGTATTTTGCAAGATATCTATAAATTTCAGTTCGCTGCCCTAGTTGGTTCATTTCCAGAAATTTCAGAATATCGTTTGCTGCAAATTTTTATTAAATTTTGTCAAATTTCAAGATTATCCCACAAGGGATATTTCAGTGGTATCAGAGCCGGCTTTCCTCCAGCCTGTTGGGTAGGGAAAAGAAGGTCAAAATATGGCAGATCGAAAAAATCTCAATGTGGGTTTTATGAAAAAAATGTTTAACATTGTGAAACAACAAGAGACAACCAACTTCTACTTGAGCCAGCTCACACAGAACATGAATCAGATCGGATTTGGGAATAATGGGGAAAAAAGTGAGAACAGTAATAAAGGGCAGCTAGTAGAGGTGATTGATGAGGATTCTTGTTGTAGGAAATATCAATCTTTGAGTAAGGGTTTCAAAGATAATATGCCATTTCCAGATTATTGCATGATGAAGATTGGTAGCAAGCCCAAGCGAGATCATCATTTGCCGGTACCTGAATTACAAAAGAACTCATTGGAACAACCAATAACAGCCCCACATGAGGTAATTTCGGATGGAGTTGATGGAGATAATGTTGATCCAAAGATGATTGAAGACCAAGCGAAAGAAGAAGCTTCTAGAGAAAAAGGTATGAATTTAGATGAGCAAAATATTTGTGGCAAAGAAGAACAAACATGGCTGGTTGGTTACAAAATTGAAAAAAATATTTTAGACCAAAAGGTACGTATCAATCCTCGAAAGAATTAGTCATTATCATATGGGATGGATTTACCACACAGTAATGAGCATAATTTTTTGTAAGGTGTTGATTCTTGTTTCACTTGTTCTCCATCTAAAATCATGAATCACAATAGGGATGGTGCTGTTTTGGAGGTTTCTAAATCAGCAATAGAAGGTGAACCTTTTGATGATATTCTTTATAAGGAGGTTAGTAGTAGCATGGATTTATTTTATCATCTTCATCCTATATCATTACAACAATTTTATCATGATGGTATTCGGCCTGTTGATAAGAATGCTAAGGATTCGGTACATAAAAGTCAAGTCATCATAAAGACAAAGAGTGATGATCTTCTTTATGAGGAGATACAAGAGAAGCAAAGATGGAAGACCTTGCATGATACAAGGGTTCATGGGCATTATAAGGTATGGGATCCTGGTAATATGTTATTATTTTGGTCTGAGCTTTACACAATAAACAATAAAACTGGTGAATTGTATTCAATTGGGACAATATTATTCTTGCAAGATACTACATTATATAAGAGGATGATCTCCTTTATCTAAGGAGTCAACATCAATCACCAATCCCCTATATCTCTTAATCACAGCTAGAATCTTTCACCTATCCCACATATCTCTCTATCATCTCATATCCCTATTCTAATGGTGAGATTAACTCATGTACATTCAAATATGATATTAATATCACAATATTAATATCTCACACTCACCTAACTATTACAACTATATTATTAATATGAGTTCTATAAACTCATTATTAATAATATTACAATTTATTAATAATGTCATAATATATTTGTAACATTCACTCCCCTATTGTTAACATTATTAATTCCCAATATACACTCCCCTAATGTTGACTAGGTAGAAAAAATAATCACACTTCCTTCTGCAGCTTGCCGCCTATGCGTGGTCATGATTTGGATGGTTTTGTAGGACAACCAACAACTTAAAACAAATAATGGTTTTACAGGACAACCAACAACCTAAAACAAAGGATGGTTTTACAAGACAACCAACAACCTAAAACAAATTGATGGTTTTACAGGACAACCAACAACCCAAATATCATGTCGCTGCTTTTCCTTTGTGCTTTCGTTTGTCTACTATGTCTTTCCTTCAGGTAATCATGTAGGTACCACTGCTTACTGAATACAAACTAAATAGAGGGTAAATTGAACATTGAGACCATGTTCCAGCTCCCCCCCTCAATGTGAACATTTCACTTATTCAAACAGGAACTCTGAAATCATACTGCAAATCTGAAATAATAGAAAAGTAACACACACTGTCACCACAGCTTCATATGGCCCCAACGATAGGTCGTTGATTGACCTCTAGCCTCCCTTGCCTCCGTCCTCCATGAATCACGTTGCTTAATCAACAAATTGGACGTTGAAGCTCAAATTTGCACCACCTTTTGTCGATGCATCTTACCCACAAATCTTCGCTTTGGTTCTGAAATTCCAAAGCGGGGGTCTGGGGGCAGCAGCCCCCAGTGGGGTCAAGGGGCAACGTCCCTTGGACGGTCCTAGGGCAGTGCCCTGGGCGTGCTCCATGTCGTGGTACAAGACGGGGTCGAGGGGCGGAGCCCCCGAAGCCAAGCACACTTTCCTTCTTTGAAGTCATCAAAAATATCATCAGAAATACAATATTATTCACTTGATTCTCCAAAAACATTGGACGTCGGGTAACACCGAAAATGTGTTTGTCAGGCAATTTTTTTTTTTTTACAATATTTTGAGTCTACTAATTGGACTGACAACACAATAACATTATTGACAAGACACTTTTTTTATATTTTTTACGCTTTATAATGACTATTGATGATTTTTTAAAACGACACAAAAATGGACACAATAACCTATTATTCACCTAAACATACTATTTGAAACGAGACAATGGACAGTGATAATAACTCAAATTTGATAAGCCGAAAACTGACTTTGAATAACTCTGTGAACTGACGTTTTATAATATTCATATATAGTGGAATTAACATTGACTCACACATTGATGTCTTACAATGACAACATGATTGACTAAAACATTTGTCATAAAATACAAGACCTACTTGAGACTCTAATGAAATATTGAAACTAACACAAATAAAACTATTGACTTATTTGAAGACAATAGAATATTGAAAGACTGATATAACACCCTAACTTTACAAAATAGATTTGTAATATAGACTTATTACAAAACATTAAACCAAACCGATGGCCATGCAATATATTAAAACAAACCGCACCTTTGTATTCAAACTCTGTGTGCCAAAGCTAGTTAGGTGGATCTCGGAGTGTCAGGCAGGTGTCAATAGTTGGATGCAACTCAACACATGGAGCATGCATTACAATTCGAACCGTATCAACAAATTCAATATTGGAGCAGACTGATGCCACGGCTATCCAATATTGGTGCAGACTGAACTAGTGAAGCCGAGGTGCTACATTGGAGGATGCACGTTTGGCGATTTCTCTTCAAATTCAAATGCAAATCTTCTATGTGGATGAATTAAATAAAGCTGTGACCCCACTTGTGCTCAGATCTGTCCAGATGCATAAGAACTAAGAGACAATCACCACATGACGTAGGTGATGTAAATATTGGTTGCAAAATTGACCGATCAACGTAGTAGATAAAGGCGTAGGATATTTGGAAGTGACGGGATAATAATTCCTCCTTTAATCACGCTCTTATAAACTTGCCAGATGCTACAACATTACACACAAGCATCATGCAAGCCAAAAAAAATGAAAATGTACAAGACTGAGTCTGCAAGGCTCAAAAACTTTACTTCAGTATCGTGTACAACTTACAAAGTAGATCTTTTCGCATATACTGCAAGTGCCAAGGTGACTTGGATGTGAAGGGAAACTAATGCAAAGTGTGGCAGAATGGATGCAACCTTGCACAGAAATACAACACATGTTCGGGTATAAAGAAATTCCTAATATAGATCTGGAAATGGTTGAACATCAATCTCTGAATATTATATAACAATAGCAACTACAACCAAATGAACAATTTATTCATGGATCGGGCAATCAACAATGGTGGAACTGCCCATGATCATCCATCAAGATCTCACATTTTCCATCTCAAACTAATACCCTGCTCTAATACCAAATATTATTTTGGTTTGAGCTTTACACAAAATAAACAATAAAACTAGTGAATTGTATTCAATTGGGACAATATTATTCTTACAAGATACTACATTATATAAGAGGATGATCTCCTTTATCTAAGGAGTCAACATCAATCACCAATCCCCTATATCTCTCAATCACTGCTAGAATCTCTCACCTATCCCACATATCTCTCTATCATCTCATATCCCTATTCTAATGGTGAGTTTAACTCACGTACATTCAAATATGATATTAATATCACAATGTTAATATCTCACACTCACCTAACTATTACAACTATATTATTAATATGAATTCTATAAACTCATTATTAATCCTATTACAATTTATTAATAATGTCACAATATATTGGTAACATATGTTGCAATCATCCAAAACTATCAATTCTGATTTTGAAAACTTTGTGACTGATTTCATAAGGAAAATAAGGAATTCAAATGTGTCTTTTGGGATTACAAGTGTTGGCAAGTAGGGTTTCTTCAATGGAGACTCTAGTGCAAGAAAGGAGAGAACCTGTCAAGGTACTAGCGCTAATTTTCTGATTGCTAAAAAGGGTAAGAGAATATTTTTTAATCATCTTCAGCTTGTTGGACTGTGTATAATAGGAGTCATAAAGAGAGGAGAAATTTTTTTGTTAATAGAACCCATGACTGATGTGTATATCAGCTACATGGTGGAACCCTTGGAAGGGTTAGTGGGGACATTTGGTCCTCAAAGTGCTCAAAGATTCAAGGTGCAATCTGTTGTTAAAAAAGAGGAGTTGAATTCAAGGGGCATTCATGACTTTAGCATCCTAAGGTATAAGAGTGGTTATCATTTTCCTAGTTTGTTGAGTTCTCCTATGTTGTTGCCATGTTTCTATCATTTGGGACAACGTGTACATGCTTGGATGATTGAAGAAGACTGTTTCATAATCACATCTCAAGGTATGCTAGATGGGATAAACACATCCTCCACTCACATTGCTCTTGATTAAGCTAATAAGCATATGTTGGCAAAGAAAATAATGCAACAACCCATGATATTGAAAGGACATGAAGTATGTGGTATATTTATTGTGGTTGAATTTGCCAGTGTTACGCGGGGACGCGTCCCCCCTTTCTCGTCACATCCTGGACGTCTGAGACCTCCTGGGAACTTGGGGACGGGGACGAGACATTTCCCCGCCGTCCCTAATAGGGAACACACCCGGGGACGTCCTAGGTGCAAAGGTCCTTTGGGGACTTCGTTGGGGATGTCGTGACGTCCTTGAGACGTCGCGGGGTGTCTCAAGGACATCACGATGTCTCTAATGAAGTTTGCCGCATTTTCAACATTAAAACACATTGATTTTTGGGTTTTTAATACTTTTTTTAATATTTTTTTAAACTTTTAATACATTCTAATAAAAAACAACATGCCCTAACCCTAAAAGCAACAAAAGAACTTATAAAAAGAGCATTTCACACTCATTCTAATCACACCAAACTAGAGAAAACAATCAAGAAGGAAAGAGCAGAGTAAAAAAAGAGAAGGAAAGAGCAAGGAGCGAGAGCAAGAGCAAGAGCAAGAGCAAGAGCAAGAGGTATGTACATACATTACAAAATTTACAACCATTCTTTGTTTATTTTTTTTAAATTTCCAAATGCAAAGTTGAAAATGAAGGCATTACATTTGCTTGTATTTTGTTTCCTATTTGAATTAGCAGAGCGAGGGAATGAGATAAAGCATAAAGGGAGGGCATTTTTACTTGCTTGTATTTTTTTTAATTTTTAAATGTATTCATTGCTGTTTTTTTAAAAGTGTATTCATTGTTTTATTGTATTGTATAGTTATATTGTTTTGTTTTTTAATTATTGCAGCTTCAAAATGAGTTCAGATAGTGATTATCAAGTTGAATGTGAGGTTGAAATGGGTGATGAGATGGGTGTGCAAGGAGAAGGAACACAATCAGAAACCACCTAATACTGCTAGTTCATAAGGGAGTGTGGACGAGTTCAGTTGCCCCTCTGCCATTTTGAAAAAGTATGTTGGGGGGCCTTTTGATAAGGAAAACACCTTGGAAACAATTTGGTCAAATAATGTAGGGTCCTAGATCAAGCATTTAAAGGGGCACTAAAATATGGAAATGCAATATATGCTCATTATCTTGGTCAGAGCAACATTACTAGGTTGAATGCACATTTATTGCACATCCCGGGGAAAGGTGTAGGCATGTGTGTACAAATATCACTTGAAGAAGAGGTCAGAAATGGTGAGGCTCTATAATGAAGATATGGTGGAAAAAGTTCTAGAAGTTCGTGGCTGTCATGTTAGTGGTACTGGCACCCCTTCTAGTTCTATGAGAATTAATACTAGTAGTGTTGCAAGTGCATCTTATGAGGTGTCTAAATTGAATGCTTTCGGTGGTAGTAGGGGGAAGAGGAAGATTGTGGCCCTCCAATCTAGTTGTTGATATGTATGATACAAAGGCTAGAGAAGACGCTGATGATGCCATTGGAAAATTTATTTTTTGCTTACTGACATTCCATTTCATTGTTGCTCACTCTCCTTATTTGAAGGAGGCTATGGCTAAGGTAGCCAAAACAGGTGTGAGTTATTGTGCCCCCAGGAGACACGAAAGTTGACAACCACAATCTTGGATAGGAACTATTCCAAGGTTTAATTTACTGATGGAGGAAATGAGGTGCACATGGGTCTCTCATGGTTGTAGCCATAATCATGGATGGGTGGACAAATATCAGACACCACCCACTCATAAATATCATTGTTTCATGCAGAGAGGGTCCATATTTTTTTGAGGGCAGTTGATTTGTTCAAGAAAGAAGAAGGATGCAGAGTTCCAATTCACCATTTTGCGAGATGCCATTGAGGAGGTTGGCCCTGCTAACATTGTGCAGATTGTGACAGATGCAACTTGATGTGTGCAGGGTAGCAGGTAAACTTGTTGAGGCTCATTACCGACATATATTTTGGACCCCATGTTGTGTGCATGCCATGAACAATGCACTAAAAGATATTGGAAAAATTGATTGGGTAAAACATCTAGTGGCTGATGCTAGAGATGTGCAGATGTTCATCCTGCAACCACCATTACGTCATTGGCACTCTTTCCGTAGCTTTTCGAGGAAGGATTTCCTCAAGCTAGTGGACACACATTTTGCATCATACTTTATTTTGTTGGATAGGATGGTTGAGCTTGCAAGAATCATTATAGTGTATGGTCATGACATCAGAGTGGTCTACGGTGGGATGGGTCGAAGAGTAGAGCAAGGGAAGAAGGTGAAAGCAATTGTGGTGAAAGAAACATTTTGGATAGATGTGAGATATATCACATCCTATAGTATCTCCATTTTTCAGTGTGATAAAATATGGGGATTCTGATAGCTCTAACCTTGGTGAGATATATGAATGTATTGATAGTATTCTTGGCCAAATGAAGGCGGCTGTTTGGGCAAGGGACCCACCTTGGAGTTCTACCATCACCATATTCAGCCTATCACTATGAGCGGCAGATGGAGAAGTTGAACACTCCTTTACACATGGCTGCATATGCACTAAATCCAAAGTGGTATGTTGAGAGGCCTGACAAAGTTCTCCCAGTAGATGATGAGGAGTTGAGGAAGGGTTTCTTGAAAGCCCTAAAAAAATGTATAATGCAGAGGATGATTCATGAATCAAAACTGATTGGCTCAAGTTTGCTTTATTTGGATGGCTACAAAAAATCATCAAAGATAGACAGGACCACATTGGCACAAGAGAGTCCAGTTAGTTGGTGGCTATTGTATGGAACTGCAGGATTGCTATGTACACTTGTTATTTGTCTTCTTTCTTAGGTTTCTAGTTCCTCTGCTTCTGAGAGGAATTGGTCAACATATGGGTTGATCCACTCTCTTAAGAGGAACAAACTTACCTCTAAGAGAGCAGAGAAACTTGTTGCTATACATCGTGCCTTGGGTCTCATGGATTGCAAGACACCTACGTACAAGGAGACCCCAACATTGAGGTGGGATGTGGATCCTGAGGATGCAAGGCAGATTGATGAAGATCAGGAGTAGCGAGGATTGATTGATATCTCCTTTGCAGATGCAGATGATGCTGATACAGATACTTCTAGTAAGGAGTGGTTCGCAAGTGTTCCTTCAGAAGGCTCTGATAGTGATTTTTGAGTTGTACTTGTCAATTGTCATTTTGGTTATGTAATGTCATTTTGGTTATGAGTCATGACATAATATTTCATAGCATATGTAGGTGTACTCTTCTCATGTTGATTATTGAAGAGTAAGACTTGTTTTTAATTTTCAGCTTTAGTCTTTCATTGTCATGTTGAAGTTTTGAACATTGAATATAATATATATATATAGCATTTTGGGCCTTAGCTTATGTGATGAATAATTGGATTAATCATTAATGGTTTCAATCTTCAAACTTTCAATTTTAAGTCTTAGTTTATTGAATTATTCATGTTATATTTGTAAAATTAATAAATTATATATATTTTTTATTAACCGTCCCCTTGTCGTCCCCCCGCCGTCCCCAAATTTTCATAAAAAATTGCCGTCCCAAAAACCTGTTCTGGAGTCTTAGGTAACTATGGAATTTGCTAGAGGTAAGGTTGTTTTTGGGATGCAATGGTTGCATGATGTTAAGGAAGAAGATGATGCATGTGTTGAAAAATTGAAGGAGAATGAAGAAGTTGATCCTATATTAGAAATTCTGAGTTGCAAAGGTATGATGAACAACCCCAATTATGCTATTTCAGATGTGTTGTCTTCTCTCATCATGGGAATCAATGGTTACAACAAATGGTATGAAGTTCCTTATGATAAAGTTTATGGATGTATGAGTTCTAATGTTGATTCCCTTTCTCTTGCATTTACGATGAAATGAAAATATGGGGAGAGAGAATAAAGTGTGATAAGGGGGCAGCCATATATATTTCCAACATAGAAGAAATCATTGACCTATAAGATAAGATAATGTTATTAATGTCCAACACATGACCACAAAAGTAGGTTAATGGGACTGTAGATTACAAAGCAAACAAACCTAGCAAGAGGACCCAAACGGGTCACCCGAAATACAATGAGAGGAGACGAGGGGAAGGAAACAACAGAGGCCGAGAGACTAGAAATGAAGAAGAGAGAGATGACAGTGTGGGGAGGGAGCAGAAGGAGCAACATCCCCAACAACATCACCTAACACTCAAGGCCGGATGGGTGTAACTTGTAGTGTGCCGACGACAAGAAGCAAAGATTGTGGAATGCCTGGGGAGCCGGCATCCGGGAGGAAGGCGGTGCCTCAAAGTAGGCCTGGTGGATCGCTGTCTATGTGGAGGGGCCCTGGGACATGCTTGAGATGGGGAGCCTCGGGTGGAAGGAACAGAGTCACGAGACTTGACAGACCTAGACTGGGGGTCCAGACATGTGACCAAATGCCGCTTAGCACCCCTCACCGGGGAGAGCAACGGGAAGAAGGAAGTGATCAGTTTAGTAGCCATCTGTTGGGGGGGAGGATGGAGGAGCTTGTCCTGAACCTTGATGGCCTCCTGAAGGTAGAGAGCAAGACATCTCTGATCATAGTATCTGAAGAAAGTGGTGAAGGAAGGAAGCTCGCGGAACAGGCAATGGAATCGCCCACGAATCTCATAGTAAACATGACATCTGAAAATGAAGTGTTCTTCGGTTTCAACCTCTTGGAGAGAGCAAAGCAAGCAAATCCGCTCCGAGTGGTCTAAGTGATGATCAGTCTCAATACGGAGTCGATGTGAGCCCACTCGAAACTGACCCAGAGAGATACAAAGGGCCTACAACTAATGTTGGGAAATGTACATGGGTCTGAAAATGACCCCATCACGGATCTCGAAAAAGTGTGTCGCATAGAGTGACATCTTCGGACGCAACCCCCCCAGGGGGTTGGTCCATGTGTGCTGGATGAACTGTCTGTAGATATCATCTTTGATTTTCCTATGAAGATCCTGTTGGTTGGGTAGCAGATGGGCAGGGGCATCCAGAGAATAGTTGAAGGGTGGGAGACGGTCCATCTGGATGCCAATGGACTCGAAGAGGCGTGAAACGCAGGCATACCAACAGTGTTGGCTAGATTTTCTGCGTAGCTAAAAACCTAGGCAGTCATGAGATAAATCTTCCTCATTTACCGGTGAGGCTCCCGTGTAAGATTTGTCGATAAAATATGCTAATATCTATTTAGGGGTTTTACTTTAACCATGCAGCTCATGAACCATAACTGTATAGTTTTGCAGCAAGGAAGCATCTGTTAAAGAAAGGAAATATCTAATAAAGAAGGAAATAATAAAAACACATGAAAGAAAGAGGGAAGATGTGCAACCCAATCAATAGATTATAGAGTTGATTGCATGCACATAGACGAAACCAATAGATATTAACACACAAAATTATAAGCAAAGACAACTTTCAGATCTAGATCTAAAATAACACAGTTTATAAGTAGATCTGAGACAAAAAGTTAGAAACAAAATGCACCATGACACAAAGTTCTCCAGAAATTCGCTCCTTTCTATTCCTTTGCTTCAAATAGTTATCAAGGGCTTCAGCACAAAGTCTAGAACACAAGAATGTTGCTTACAAATTTTGATCTTTAACTCGTAGGTTCTTCCTCTACTTATAGCATGTAGAGGGGAAATTACAAATAGGAAGCTTTCAGTTGAATTGACACATGTGGAAGTAGGAAAGGAAACAACTGACAATCTCCCTCCTGGAATTCCTCTTTGCATGACATGCATGATTTGCAATTGAAGATAGAACTTTCTATTTTGCATGTCTACCACCTATTTCCAAGTAGTTGACTTCAAGTAATGGCTTTTAAACCAATCACTTAAGTTTTAATTTAATTGATCGCTCAATTACTTTGTCGGAGGAAAGAAGAAGGAAGAGGAAATCTGCAGTCTTGTTCTTTTTTCATATTTTGCATGCAGCTGATTCTTTTGCCTTTTATTCTCACCAAATTGGATCTAGAAGCGGCTGGATTTGGAAGCAAGTGATTGTGATTTACTTGCGGGTATTGCCTTTGACATGTCTTCCCTCTTATCTTTGAAGCTTTTGCAGTTCTTCTCCAGTACATGCATCAGTGCAATGTTTGCCGTAAATAACTCATCATTTTTCTTTTTAATTGCATATGAGCAATTAAAATTGTTGGAAAACACTTCGGGTGAATGCAAATTCAATGAAGGCTCAACTGGAAGATTGGGAGAACATACACAAGGTCTTGTAAGGAATTCTCCATGCACTGACTTCTTCACGGGTTGCATTCGAAACAAGAGAATGAAACCTTTGCAATTATGGATCTAGATCTAGATTTGGATCTATGCATGATTCTGCTGATCTTTCTCGTTCATCCCGCTTTGTCATGGTTGGAGCGATCTTTGTCTGAGCAATTCTTTTTCTTTTTATTCAGCTGGAATTCTTTACAATTGGTGCAGATCTGGAAATTTCTTCAAATTCGAAGGATATGTTTAATGTATTGGACATCGATTTAAGCTCCCTTTCTTTTATAAAATCACCTGTAATGAATTTTTGCAATTAATTCAGACAAAGATGGCAACCGGAACATGAACACTTGATTTTAATTATAAAAATCTGCATATATCAAGCCTGCTGCCTCAAAATTTGATGTTTTGTTTGCATGCAAAGCAAACATGAATTTTGTCAACTTCACCTGATCACCTATACCACTATGCAGACAATTAATCAGATTTAATTCAAGCTTCTTCAAACCTAGGCGCCAAACTTTGAAGCCTTCCAGCAGTAAAAATACCTTATGTGCAAAATTCCTCTTTAATTCGGCGCCAAAATTGCTTGGGCTGCACTTCCTTGTTGAAGAATTAATTAATTCATCATTATGGCAGCCCATTCTTATATAACCTTCACCATTCTATAATTAATAATTGCCTCTCCTATTCCTGACAATTAAGTAATTAATTAATATGTTTTTCTCTTCAATCTGGGCGCCTATTTTGTGCATGCTCATGGCTGCCATTAAATAAATTAAATTTATTTAATTTTAGCTTTCTACTTCCAGTCCACATTGACTTCACAGTGTGCTTTGATCTTATGCACCAAAAATAGGAATTAATTCCATTAATTAATACTTTAAAAAGTATTATTTCTCCTCAATATGGATCGCACTTTTTTGCATGAGAGAGGGCTGTGTTAAATAAATTAAATTTATTTAATTTTAGAATTCTATTTCCAATCTTTTTTATCCTTTCATCATGTGTTGACTTTTCCTTATGCTTGGGCACCAAAATTGGGTGAATAAATATTAATAAATATTATTAAATGCATTATTATTCACCCAAGGTGGGTCGCACTTTTTGGCAAGGGTGAATTCTATTTTTAAAAGTCAAATTTTAATGGGATTATTCACTCTGCACCGCAGCTCCAAAAATCCCATGATCCACTTAAGCTGTTTGACTTTCATAATGAAATTTTTTACCCTGTAAGGCAGGTAAGAAATTCCCATTAATGCCTTAAGTGATTTTCTTTTATTTCGCAATGGGAATTTTTACCCTGCAAGGCAGGTAAGAAATTCTCGCTTGCCTGCTGCCTCTAATTTTCCCATTGTGACTTAAGTGACTTTGTTTCCATGGGAAAAAGTACCCTGCTAGGTAGGTACAAAATTCTCACCTACCTGCTGCTACCAAAATCCCCATTGTAGTTTAAAACCTTCCTTTTCCAAAAATGCGACCTGCCCAAAAGAGGCCTTTTTTGTGCATGACTTAATCTTTCAGAGAGAACCAGACCTCCTGTAGCAAATTCCTTCTGGCATAACGTCCATAGATGATCTCCAGATACTCCAGGCAAGAAATCAGACTAAACCGGCAAAGGAATTGACCTAGAGAAATTTCACAGAAAACAAAACGAGAAAACACCAAAAACGCAAAACGTTGCCAGAAGTCACAGATAAAGCCCAGGATTCATTCCTGGTTAAAACCCTACTGGTATATGGGAATATTGACATGTAAGACCACAACAGGGTTAAACCGGAGCACAATTTGCCTCAAACAGGGCTTAGAATAATTAAATAAAAATTTCCCGCAGGCAAACCCTAGCAACAAAAGATAATGATTTCAGGCATCTGGGTGTTTGGCGAAATTGGCTAATATGACTCTTTGGGAATATCTTGACACAATACAGACAGTTTTTGGCAATTAACACACAAAACGACCCATTATTTTAAAAGAATGAAATTTTTTAACATGGGGTAGTCTCAGATTTCAAGGTGAAATCTGGGGACACCAAACAACGAGATCATCTACTGTGATCCGAGGAAGCAATAGCTTCAGAGGAGCAGTAGGCAAGATAAGTGTCCTTGTCCTTGTCAACAAAAGAACTTGAATACCCCCGAATATGGTACAGCAACATAAGGCTGAAGATGGTTCCAAACGAAAAGGGCGAGCCCCAAACTTAGCAAGGATAATGTTGTGAGGAACGAATTCTGTAATATCCCCTTCCCAATCGAAGACCTTTGGCTTATTTTGTCAACCCGACGGCCAAAGGAAAAGTATAAGGGTGACTTACGTTTTATTAATTTTATTATATTGTGCAAAAAAATAAAAATATAATAGCACAGATAATAAATTAATAAACTTAACATTAAAATAGAACCTAGAAAAGTGCATAAAAAGAAAAACACTTATTTAATTTGTATTTTCTAGGGAAAATGACAACTTGCCTTGGGGGAATAATGGGAACTTAGAAAGGATAAAACATTTCTATTTTGTATTCCCTCTAGGGAAAAAGCGACCAGACTTGGGAGAAGAAAATAATTATTAAATGCCTTTTGTATTCTCCCTAAGAGAAATGGAGGGTGGAAAATGCATTGAAAGAATCATGCAAGCTGATTGGATATTTTGGAGGTTCCTTTGGGTCTCTTCTTCCTTTAAAAGGAGAAGTGGACTTGCTTGAGAGGCATTCGATATTCACTTGATAATTTCTAATTTGTGTCTTAAGCTTGTAGCTTTTGCATAGAAATATCTAAGGACAAAAACCTTTAGTATTTCCCTCTTGTGGATGAAAACCCCCAAGAGTTTGAGAGGAATTTCCATTCAGGAAATTCTATTAGGCTTTCACAAATTTCTACTATTTTCAGCAGTGAAGTTGAAGAATAAAATTGCAGCAGTTGTATGTTCATTATACCAGTTGGAGCGATCCATCTTTTGGCTGGTTTGCAGTGTATTTGAGACATTCCAGGTCTAAAATTTATTGTTGCTCATTGTACTGAATTTTGGGAATCAAAATAAATTAATTTCATAGTTTTTGGAGCTGATTTGATGCCCTAAATATGCTGGGCGACTTACTTTTTAGGGAACAATTAGGGTTTCGTGTTTGCTGTGCGAAAACTAATTTTAGAATATTATTCTTCATATTTTTGTGGCCCAAGATCCAAAGTTTCAGCTCATTTGGATTTCTCTAGCAAAAGATATGAATTTTTGAAGTTATGATGCAGACATGGTTTTTAAATAATTTATTGCAGCATTGTTTATATCAGAAATCTGCATTTTTATACATATTTGGGCTTTATAAATTAGTGGTATCAGATTTGCGTGGAATGATATAGATTTAGGGGCTGATTTTTGGTGGTATTTCACTCCACCCTAGTCGCACTTCTCATATAAAAATCAGATCTGCAGCATTAAAATTCAGTTTTCAGTATATGTCTTGGGTATTTTTATTGCTATCACTTCAAAGCTTCAATCAGATTATAGTGGGGGACATTACAAATTCTTTGCGGCTGATAATACGTCTGAGCATGAGGATCTGAACGCGCTCAATAGTGGCCCAATCTGAGTCCAAAAGAGAAGGACCCCAAACTTCTGAACCATATAGAACCGTGGGCCTAACCAGGGAATCAGAGAGGGACATCTTGGAAGGAATGTCCTGAAAGTGGTGGCAGAAACACCGTCTCTCAAGAATCACCAAAGAACCATAGCCCTTATTAACTCGGAGTTGGAGAGTAGGAAAAAGGCTAAAATGAGGCCCGGAGAAAAGAATCCCCACGTAGGTATAAGAGCAAGTGATCTCAATCTCCACACCCTTAAAGAAGAAGTGGAGGTCTGAAGTCTTTAGACAATTGAAAACCATAACTTTGGTTTTCCCAAGATTCACAGTCAGCTGTCGATCAACACAGAAAAGGGCTAAGGCATCTAGTTGCCTCTGGAGACCCTGAGCAGAAGAAGCGAGGAGAACTATGTCATCTGCAAAGAGGAGGATGTAAATCAGAACCTGGTGCAGAAGGCACCCATCACCTTCCTGTATGTGATCCGTGAGAAAGTCCTCACGCTCATCGATATAGATCCCAAATAAGGTAGGAGAGAGAGGGCAGCTTTGTTTGACACCAATGGTACTCCTGATGAAGTTGGACAAGCTAGCAGAAGTGCGAAGGCAGCCAAGGACCTCCTTATAAATGCGCGTGATGGCTGTAAGAAAAATCTTGGAAATGCCTATATCTCTGAGCCTGCAAAAAAGGGCTTCTCGTGAAACAGAATCAAAGGCTTTCCGAAAATCCACGAAACAGAAGAAAATTCTGGAAGAGCGGTGGCAAGCCTCTTCGATGATGTCCCGAAGAGTGAGGATGTGGTCGGTAGTCTGGTAAGTCAGTCGGAAGCCCGCCTGCCCCTAGCTCTACAATGGTATTGATCGAGGAACTCATAAAGCTGCAAGTGAAGAACAGTAACATAGAGCTTGGAGAATGTGTGACCCACCATGATAGTCCTGTAATTGTTGGGGTCGGACGTGGGCCTCAACTTGTTTATGGGGTGGATGATGTGGTGGGACCAAGAGATTGGAAAACCTGTACAAAACACCTGATTGAAGAGGTCCACAAGATAACTGAGGAGCGTCTTCCGACCATACTTGAAGAATTCCGCATGGAACCCTTCCTCATCCCCTGCTTTACTGCAACTCATAGCAAGAATGGCATTCCTCACATTGGTGTGGGTGAAAATATGGCAAAGGGAGGGAGGGGAATGAACCTGGATGTGGGGCTGGCCTGAGAAGTCATAAAGAGTGGAGGTGTGGGTGAACATGGAATTGGGATCAAGGTCCAGGGGTAAAGGCGAATAACGGGAAAGAATGGTGTGCCAGAAATGTTTAGGAGAGTGGATAAGTGAGAGACGAATCTCACGATGCCTATGAGAGATAAATGTGTGCTTCTTATGGCGAAGGAGGCGACGATAGGCTAACTTCAGGAAGGGGAAGAAGGGAAGGGCATACAGGAAAGCAAAGCGGGGTATCCGATGGAAGGCTTTGCATTCCTCGTCGTACCATTTGTTCATAGGGTGTGTAACATGGCGTAGGGTGGAGTGGGTGACATGAGGGAAGGAACTCGTGGCCGCCTCAAGAATAGCGTAGGAGAGGGTATTAAACATTTGATCTGAGATGAGTGAGGTGAAGTGAGGAATGGGGGGGAGAAGCAGACGAAGGTAGGCGGAAACGGTGTCTGGATCCCCTGTGTCAAATTTCCAAATAGTACGTGATATGCAAGGGGGAGGGGTGGGGTGGGGTCCTGGGGGGATAGCTTGGAGGGAAAAGGAGAGGGTCACATGGTCAGCAAGAGGGATGGGGGAGACACAAAAGTGGTGTATGTAAGGAATCAAGTCGGGGGTAGTCATGACGTAATCAACCACACTGGTCCCACCACAAAATGGTCTGGAGGTGAAGAACCAGGATTCGGGAAAGCGAGGAATGCCATTCAGGATCAATAGGTCATGAGATTCCCCTAATTGGAGAAAATGTCGGCCATAGGAAGTCAGGGGCCTTGTTGTGTCCTCAGAATCACGCTGGAAACCAACCAACTCAGGATCCACCTCAGAGGTGCAAAGTACATTGTCAGTCCTATCATGCCTCGAAATCTGCATGTTTTTGGTATGGGCATTAAAGTCCCCTAAGATGATGACCTCCCCAGAGCTCGAGAACTAAGATATACCAACATATAGGTCAAAGAAGGGCTCTCCATTTGGGCCGTTGTGGATGGCAAATGAAGAGGAAGTGAAGGGAAGTAGCAGACCGCAATAAAGATGTCTCTTAGGAGGGGAGAATTACGTCTGATCCGTACCCAAAGAAAGCGGGCAGACTCATCCTCAATGACAATAGAAATCCTGCTCCGAAGAGTGTCTCTGACTAAACAAGCAACCCCGTCGGATCCTCTGATGCCGCCAGAATTCCGAGTCTCCTGTCTGCAAACAAAAAGCCAGTAGTAACCACTGATATTCGGGAGAGGGCGAATCGGGCTCGCATGTGTCTCCGTAACAAAGAGAAGGTCTGAGAGACCTAAAGCATCATGCAGGAGGCCAGGAGAAGACCAAAAGGACCCATTTCCATTCCAACATGCGATGGAGAGGCCCTGCTTCCGAGCCTTCTCCCGCCGGAACCGTCATCTAGAACTAGAGCTGTATCCGGGAGCCCTGCTTCCGAGCCTTATGTCCATGGAATGAAATGTCTTGCACAAAGAAGGTAACTTATTTCTTTTTTTTTTTAAGAGGGTAAAGATACTTGATTGTTTTTGTATAATTGGGTTAATTGAAGCGGGGACCATTCATTGGATACATTGGCTGCCATCTTTTGGGAAAATTGTTTTCATTCACCATGTTGACAAACTGAAATTCAGTGGTAAAAATAAAAAAATCAGAATTCAAGGCAAGAGGGAATGGGTGAAATCTGAAGCGGACTTTGAGGTACCACATTGTGGGATGCCCTTTCACATAACAACTGATTGGAAGAAAGTTATTACAGCTGTAGATGTCAAAAATCAGTTTGCTAATTATGATGTGAAAGGATTGAATTGGGTTGCACATGCAAGGAAAATAGTCAATAGCCATCTTGAGAGTAGAGAAAAAGATTACAGCAGCGTACGGAGCAGCAGAAGCAATCCTTGGGGAAGAATTTGTAACATGATCATTAGACAAGATAT
Source organism: Taxus chinensis (assembly GCA_019776745.2). Lineage (NCBI taxonomy): Eukaryota > Viridiplantae > Streptophyta > Pinopsida > Cupressales > Taxaceae > Taxus > Taxus chinensis. Next base: position 194,214,168 of record CM034149.1, on the reverse strand, counting down.
GAGGATCAATTTGCTTCCTTTCCCCGTGAGAGTTGGGAGTATCATTAGGAGCAGGCTTGCTCAGTCCACTTTGTCGGGTGAGACTGTGTTCAATGAAAAGTTGCACAAGCCATGGACATGGGGCAAGAATCTCTAAAGAAATCCCAAAGGCTTTTAACAAACTAGTCAATGGACCATCAAATAAGAAATAAACAAGGATTCATCACTTTGCATGCATTAAACTTGAAAGAAACAAACAACCTAACATATTTAGTAATCCTCTACTCTTGAAGGCTTTAACAAATGAACATAGCAAGGATTCTAAGCAATCAGTTTGTGATTATAAGAATGGGAGCTCATCATTAATGGCTTCAAGGCCAATGGTTCTTCCTATTTATTCAATGTTTGGTGTGTGTAGTGTAATGGCAAAAACAATAGCTCAATAATCAAATGAAATAAGCTCCAAACCCTAAGCAAAATGCTATAGTTAATGTTAGGAAGAAGGAGAGTTCTTAGAAATGGTCTAGGGGTAGTGGGCTATTTATAGTTTTCCAATTTCAGAAATGGGAGCCTTTTGGTGCATGTGGGACTAAAAAGGAGTCAAAAAGTTAATTAGGGAGTCAAAGTAAGATTTGACTAGGTTTAGGAGAGGTTAATCATGGTTTAGGGTAATTAACCTAAGTCTAGGCTAGTTAATCCTGTTTAGAGAGGAATTAAGGTTTTGAGAGTTCCAATTAATCCAATGAAATGGATTGATAGTCTAGGAAGTTAGTAAAAGTGGTATAAAAGAGGATGAGAAGATGGTTTAGCTAATAAGGGACTATATTAACCCCATTACTTGGTTTATAGGAGAAATACGACCAAAAGAATGTCGCAAATGATGAGTTAGAGGAGTCAAGATGATGAGGTATCGTCAATTTGTAAGAAGGAGAATAGTTAGTGCAATATTAGGAATAATAGTGCTTTGATCAAACTATAGGTGTCTACATTTTCCCCTCTTTGGGGTGACGTAAGCTACGTCACTTCAAAGAGAGTAAACAAACATAAGCAAATGAGAATTTTTGAAGGGGTAGAAGAAAAATTAGTTAGCTAAAGGGATGCCCCCTCGAGTGTTGATGGGGTGATGGAAGAACTCGATTGACGATCGAAAAAAGAACAGAAGAAAGAAAAATGTGAAGAGATGATAAGAAAACAACAAGAAAAAGGGATATTGAGCTATCCACAAACCAGTGCAAACAATGTTTAATCATCATTTTGCCTAGCATCCTCATCATCGGTCCTTATTAAAATGTAAGCATATGACAGAAGTGTAAAATGAGATGAAAAACCAAGATACAAACAATTGTCCTTGGCTAAAACAACTCCATGCAACACACAAACATGCAATGCAATACGAGAAGTCAACAAACTCATCTAACAGGAAAATAAGTACAATCACACACTCAAACCAATAACGTTCAAGACGGTTACACAATTATTTTGTTATCAAGTTGTAATCCCAATGTTTTGATAAACGACAAGGGTTTAAAATGATGCCCCAAGCAATTTGTATATGTAAGGGAAAGGATGGAGGGCACTTGGGTCCAATGGAAAAACAATGTGCAGGACAAAAACAGTACCAGGCAACTGATAGTGCCCTAGAGTACAGACGAAGTAAGCAACGTAGCTTTTGTAAATGATTGTAGAATTAGGTGATCCGCAAGTCATTTTAAAACATGTGAAAACGTCAGCAAGATACGAGATGAGTGTCATGTGAGAGACAAATTTCAACTGCAAATGAGCTTTTTACCAATTTTAGTCCATTTTCGAAGTGTACGATTTTTTTGGATTTTTGGATGATTTTATAATTTTTAAATTTTTGATCGGTCAGAGGAATTTAAGAAATGGAAGGTCACCTAAAAGCACGTGAAAATGCCCCAAGGCAAAGAGAACAGGTGTCAGGTGGCAATAAAATGCCCTGGCGAGAAGACAAACGGGCCAACAATAATTATTTAAAAATAATCATGGTGCTAGATAAAAATAAAAGACAAGAAGCACCTAGATATAGTTAAAATGCCCGAGGGTGAAGAGATAAGCGCTAGGTGGCAAATAGTGCCCGAGGGTGATTTAGATGATATCCCACGTTTTGTACATGAGATATTTTGGTAGATGCTATCATTTGGGATGATATTAGATGATATTGGTGCGGGGGGGTTAGATTTGTGATCATGCGCAACCCCTCTTGCCCCCATTGATGATATGGTATGTGATGATTAACTTAGTATACATGCATGATGTAAAACTTGGTATTTTTGTATATATGCATGATATAAAGGCTTAGGTCCAAGTTCTCAGGATCAACATCATGCATAAGGAAAGAATAGGTTTGGAAATAATCACATGGGATATTACCAAGTTGATGAAAGAGGAAAGAGACCTATGGGTGCAGTAAATAAAAAAGTCCACAAAGATGGTAAAATAGTTCCTGATCCACTGAATTCCATAATATCATTAGTAAAGGAAAATCATGTCATTGAATGGTGTGATAGATGTTTTTTTTCCACACCCCCCTTATGATCCATTGGTTGAGGATAATGATGTTGTTGATGCATAATAGAATGCCCTGATGATTCACCAAAAGGAGCTACTTCAAATAACCTTTTATATGCTAGAACTGTGGAGAAATTTTGAACTTGTTTAAATAAAATATATTCTTCCCCTTGGTACAAGTTAATGTTGATATCAAGATATAGTCTAGTCATTCAAGACTTTGTTAACGTTAATTCATGAATATCTCAAGGGATTTAATGATTAAGACATTATGATGGTCGAAATTCCCTCATAATAAGGGATAGAAAACTATTAATGAATGATTATTAGGAGCCCCTCTCAAGAGAGTCTCAGTATTGGTAAAATGTGAAGTAGACTTTAGCCAAAGGATTTATTCTTTACTATTATTCCTAAACGAAAGGTAAATATATGTCAACAACCATGATCCTAAAGAATGTTCCCAAAAAGGATATACCGAATAGGGGCTGATGTCACTACTTCAAGTCCAAGCACCTTTGTTTCTACTCAAAGCTTATGAAGTTGATAATATAGTCTAATAGAGAAGGAAATCACTTTGCATATGCTAGTGGTAAAGGCGTTTCCCAAAGCATACAACGTACTGATATGGATTCTTCACACACTGTGGTCTTGGTTCCAGATACTGGAGTGAAATCTATCCTTATCCAATAAGAGTTAGGAACTTCTTAAAGAATCCCATGAGCATGACGAAAAGGGCATGAATGACGTACCTAGGATATCAAACCTACAAAGCTAGTTCGAGGAAGAGGTCTGTGCGAATTGACAACCGAGATGAAAGCAACAGTGCCAGATGGAGGTCAAGGACCTCCTGCCTATAGTCCTGAATTAGAAGTAATAAATGACCAGGAAGAGCATGGTATAGTATCATTGCCTATAGGTATATTTGGAGAAATTCTCTAGTTGAATCAACATTTCTCGTAATGAGAAACATACTATTCAACTAAAATCCAAAGACTTGGTTTTTAATGAGCGAATGGTCTATACAAAATTATATGTTTGATGGTAGGAGCTTCATCCGTAATGCGTATGCATTTAGAAGCTCATGAATAGGATCAAACATCAAAATAACACAAGCCTTTTGAATAATTTATGCCATGGATTTGAGAGAAACCCACTACTCATTGGAACCTACGTAGCAAGGTATTATTAGTGCCCACACTTGTTCAGCATACTCCTGAGTGAAGTATTTAACTGCCAAATGTGGCTATACACTATATGTTGGGCTTGCTAGAATTACCCGCATTACCTTGTAAAACCATGTTTTCATTGAAGAACCCTAGTGCAGCTTTGTCATGGAAATGGAGTGTTTTATAAGTATGCACAGAGTGTTTATTTCAGTGTTATTCCATGCTGAACCATATTCTGATAATTTCTAGGTGCATGTGAGTCATGTAGGTTGATTCTATGTGGTATTAAGTGAACGAAACTAAACACTTGGAAGTATATGCGTCTCTTTTCGATGAAAATAATGTTCGTTAGGTTAATAAGCGTGCCCAAGAAAATATGTAGCAGACAATGCTCCAAATTTGTCTTCTGAGGAGCTGGTTGATTCCCTCCAAAACCCAAACTGGGACTTGCATGAAAATGGTACGGTTTCTCCAACTACTACCCATAATTGAATGACCAGGCTGTTAATCAAGTATGACCATGGTAATTTATAGAGTGACTAGTGTCGTTGAGATCCATGCTAGTAACATTCAGGTCCTCAAAGAGGTTATCATAAGCAAGTTATTTGATGTTTTATGGGCAAGACTAGAATTACACCAAAGAGGGCTCATTTAGAACACCTGGTCTTCTTAGGTGTCAGCTGTTATATGGAAGAGACCAGAGTTGCCTCAGACCTAAGTAACTAAGAGACCCTACAACTTTCTAGTAGCCCTGGTATAGAATCTACATGTGTATAAAGCTATTTTGTCAAAAATGAGTTGTGTGATTTGTTCTCTCAATTTTTCAAAGTACTATTTTTCTCAAGTCTCCCAAGTAGATTATCTTGAACATCAAAAGAAGGTAAAATTATAGTTTTACGACTAAAAAGGCCACTTGATTTAAAGCCTTTCTAATCATATTTCAAGGGTCATTTTATGATGATTCGAAAGGTGTTTGTGGTAAGATTTCCTCTATTTATATATGGTAGAGTCGCACTACCTATGAGCTATGGCCTTTTGTGATTACAGTCAAAATGGAATTGACAGAGCAGATGGATTCATTCCTGCTCATCAGCATGGAGTTGGAATTGCAATTGTCTTTCAATGGGCTAAAAACTGAAGCTATTCTGGACTTATGGATTTAACACTTGAAATTTTTTTAACATGAACTAGTGCATACAACAGTAAAACTTTGTGTTATATTCATGCACACTATTTTGACCTTGTTTGTGATTGTGTAGAGCATATTAGGAGGATTTATGAGAATATGAGATGAGGTGATGCCCTTAACTATTAAATGACAAGTTTTCTCTAAAGGCCAGACAGGTTGGGATCTACAAGCCTTTCAATTGTCAAATTCCCTTGTCATTTTGAGCTACAAGCGTATGAAGATTTCCACAGACAGAGCCGATGGGTGTCCCCAGATTTCATCCTTGAAATCTAAGACTACCCCATGTCAAAAAAAATTCTTACTTTTAAAATAATGGGTTGTTTTGTGTTTTTATTGCCAGATAGTGTCCTATATTGTGTCAAGATATATTCCGAGAGAGTCATATTAGCCCATTTTCGCCAAATACCCAAATGCCCAAAATCGTTTTATTCTATTACTGGGATTTGCTTACGAGGAAATTTGTATTTAATTATTCTGAACCCCGTTTCAGGTAAATAGTGCTCTCAGTTTAACCTTGTTGTGATCGTACATGTCAATATTCCCATATACCAGTAGGGTTTTAACCAGAGAATGAATCCTGGGCTTTATTTGTGACTTCTGGCAACGTTTTGTGTTTTTGGTGTTTTCCCGTTTCGTTTTCTGTGAAATTTCTCTAGGTCAATTCCTTTGCCGGTTTGGTCTGATTCCTTGCCTGGAGTATTTGGAGATCACCTATGGATGTTATGCCAGAAGGAATTCGACACAGGAGGCTTGGTTCTCTTTGAAAAGACGAAGTCGCGCACGAAAAAACTTCTTCTGGGTAGGCCGCATTTTTGGAAAAAGAAGGCTTTAAAGCTACAATAGGATTTTTGGTAGCAGTAGGCAAGTGGGATTTTTGTACCTGCCTAGCAGGGTACTTTTTCCTATGGAAGCAATGCCACTTAAGTCACAATGGGATAATTAGAGGCATACGGGCAAGCGGGAATTTCTTACCTGCCTTGCAGGGTGAAAACTTCCCATTGTGAAATAAAAGAAAATCACTTAAGGCATTGATGGGATTTTCTTACCTGTCTTGCAGGGTAAATAATCTCATTATGAAAATCAAACAACTTAAGTGGACCATGGGATTTTTGGAGCTGCGGTGCAGAGTGAATAATCCCATTGAAAATTGAGCTTTTAAAAATAGAAATTCCTAATGTCAAAAAGTGCGACCCCTTTTGGGAATAGAAGGGCAGCTTTAATGGAATTAATTAATTAAATTCTTCTCCAAATTTAGGCGCCCAAGCATGTGGAAAAGTCAACAAAGGGAAGTGGTAAAACGAAATTAGAAATAGAAAGTTCTAAAATTAAATAAATATTATTTATTTAATGCAGCCCCTTCATGTCAAAAAGTACGCCCCATTTGGAAGAGGAATAATACTTTTTAAAGTATTAATTGATGTAATAATTAATTTCTATTTTTTAGTGGATGAGGTCAAAGCATACTATGAAGCTTAAGTGAACTGGAAGTGGAGAGGCTAAAATTAAATAAATTTAATTTATTTAATGGCAGCCATGAGCATGCACAAAATAGGCACCCCATTTGAAGAGAAAAGCTTATTAATTAATTAATTAATTGCCAGGAATAGGAGAGACAATTATTAATTATAGAATGGTGAGATGTTATATAAGAAATGGCTGCCATAAGGATGAATTAATTAATTCTTTAAGAAAGGAAGTGCAGCCCAGACAAAAAGTGCGTGCCCATTTGAAGAGGAATTTTGCACAGAAGAAGGTGTATTTACTGTTGGAAGCTTCAAATTTTGGCGCTATAGGTTTGAAGGAGCTTGATTTGTGTTTGAATAATTGTCTGCATAGTGGTACAGGTGCTCAGGTGAAGTTGGTAAAATTCATGCTTGTTTTGCATGCAAATAAAACATCAAATTTTTGGGCAGCAGGTTTGATATATGTAGATTTTTATAATTAAAATCTAGTGTTCATGTTCCAGTTGCCATCTTTGTCTGAATTAATTGCAGGAATTCATTACAGGTGCTTTTATAAGAGAAATAAAGCTTAAATCAATGTCCAATACATTGAACATATCCTCCGAATCTGAAGAAATATCCAGATCTGCACCAGTTGTGAAGAATTCAGGCCGAATAAAGAGAAAAAGAATTGCTCAAACAAAGACAGATATAGCCATGGCAAAGAGGGATGAAAAAGAGATCACGGCAGAGTCATGCATCACTTCTAAGTTTACTGACATTGGAGATATAGATCTAGGTCCAGAACCTCTTTCTGAATTGATTGACAGATCTAGAGCTCGAAAGACTTCCCTCGTGCGTGCAGTCAAAAGCAGTGGAATCGTCTTAGCTACAACATTTCCATTCACAACCCAGTTGCCAAAGTTCATCATGGAGTGTCTTAGGTCTTACCATCCATTATCCAAATCAGTCTGAGATGCTGCGGGGAAAACAATAATCCGATTGGACGCATAGTTCATCAATTATTGTTTGAAGATTCCAGCACGAAAGGTGGTGACTACTATTAGCATACAGGATGTCGGCAACAGATGGGAAAAGCATAGAGTTGACTTCGTGGGCATAATGAACAACAGATACATGAAGAAGCCCAGATCTCCTAAGTTCCTGAGAACTCTTCCACGATCTAATCTAGTACAAGAGGTGGATGATATTGCCAAATTGTTATGCAGGATAAATGGCGAAGCGAATGCTCACAACTTCCGTGCATGGATGTATGCTTTCATCAGGACCATTGAAATCAACAAAGCAGATTCAATAATCAATTGGTCAGAAATCATTAGTGACAACATTGGTGAGCAGCTCCCGAACGTGAAGCATACTTACAGCTTCAAAATGACTTCGTATTTGGTTTATGCAGTAGCTTCACAAGGGATCTTCTCCAAGCTAGATAGATGTGGTGTTCTTTCCAAGGACCCTATTTTTGAGTGCTACCCACAGCTTACTGTACCTGCATGTAAGAAATATTACAAGGTGGTCAATGATGGATTCTTCTACGAATTCATTTGTAGGCTGGACGGTGATCTAAAGGCCAACAGGGTGAGCAAGGAAGCGTGGGAAGTTGTGTCCAGGATTGGCAGTGTCTTCATTTAGTTTGTACGATTTTACATACCTCAGGGTCACCGGCTTTTTAGGAGAACCAGTTAAGTTGCCCAGATATCCGAGTGATAGATTGGTCATCATGGAGCTGAGCAGACAACTCGTGGAGATGCATGACCTATAGTCGAAACGTCACAAGTCTACAGGCTTCTTCCCGATCACTGTGGGCCATTATAGCTATCAGAGCATTCATAAAGCCCAAGGAATTGGAAGTGGAAATGGTATCTGAGTATGAGAAAGAGTTCTTCCCAGCATGGCTGAACTTCGATCCATTTGGAGTAGCTAGGAAGATGGTCTCCCAAGAGTATGCACATGTGCCTTCATTGGAAGATTTCTGGATAAAGTGTAGAACGTGAGTACGAGGTTAGAAAGAAAGATTTCATTAGCAAGCTGTCAGCACGACAAGTGTTTGACTTTGGATTAGCACGGATACCTGCGAATCTTAAAGATGATGGGCTTGTGTTACTTGACACATACCATCGAATCGAGGAATGGAAAAGTCTGATCATTCATCAATAAATACACAGCCAAAGTTTGAAGCTTCCAGCTAAAGATGCAAGTAACCTGGTTAAAACTATCGACGAATGGAAAAGTCTGATCATTCTTCAAGCTTCTGTACAACTCATAGAGGTGCCAGCCTGCCTAAACGTTATGAAAAATGCATCAGATCAGCTGAAGCAACTGGTGACAAGCACGATAGATATGAACACAGTTGTTAAGAGTAACCTGAGTACTTTGGCTGAAATAAATAAGCTACCGAAGGAAGTGTTGATTGTGGAACAGATTGTGCCCGACGGATTAGTTGAGAAGGGGAATCAGCTTGAGTTTGCAGTATCTTTCCGTTTGGAGATCTACATAATTATGTTGAAAAGGATGCAAGCACTTAAGATTATGACATCAACTTTACTAGACAATGTCATTGCTTTTACTAATGAGGAAGTGGTCGGGAACGTTACTTCATACACAAGGACCATTCCTAACAAAGTGCCTAATTCCCTGGAAGGATCTCTTCTGATGGTGCAAGAGAGAGAATTGATAGAGTTGTTAAGCCTTTTACGATAAATTCCATCAACAAAGTGGTGGCGTTGCAGTCAGATATTGAGAAGTTCGGGCCTAGCTTGGAGGATGTGGAAGCATGTATCAAGGTGTTGAACAAAGGATTGCTGCAGTTCAGGACAGAAAAGGAAGTTGTGGCTAAGACAAATGGGAAGATGTTGAATTACATGTTCGACAAGTATATTCAGTATCAGAACAAAAAGAAGATATAAATGTTACAGTTGGCTTGACTTCTTCTATTCTTTCTTCTATTTTCCATGTTCCCGGATGAAATTGTAAAACTTTGAAGTTATTGGTTTTGAAACCATTACTTTTAAGTTATGTGGAACAATTCTATTAGTTAAGTGACAGATGTGTATAAGTTTGAATATGGACATGCATGTCACTTAAGGAGAAATTAGTGGAGGATGATTGCCAAATGTCATCTTTACTTCTTGTTTATGTTTCAGTTTAGTTGAGTTTCCCATTTGTACTTTCTTTTCTACATTCTATAAGTAGAAGAAGAACCTCCGGGTTAATCATCAGAATTTTTAAGCAGCATCCTTGTGTTCCAGACTTTGTGTTGAAACTCTTGAGAACCACTAGAAGAAAAGGAATATACAGGAGCAGATTTATGGAGAACTTTGTGTCACGGTGTATTTTGTTTCTAGCTTTCTATCTTAGATCTACTTGAATAAACTTTGTGTTATTTTAGATCTAGATCTAGAGTTGCCTTTACTTATAATTCTATGTTATATCTATTAGTTTCTTCTATGTGCATGCAATCAACACTGCTATCTATTGATTGGGATGCACATCTTCCCCATTTCTTCTCTGTGTTAATATAATTCCCTCCTTCTTTAAATATTTCCTTTCTTAAACAGCTGCTTACTTGCTGCAGAACTATTCAGTTATGGTTCATGAACTGCAGTAGTTAAAGTAAAATCCCATTTAGATATTAGCATACTTTAATTGACAAATCTGACACGGGAACCTCACCGGTAAATGAGGGAGATTTATCTCATGACTGCCTAGGTTTTATGCTATGCAGAAAATCTAGCCAACAAGGAGGGCCCCTAACTAAGTGCGATCATGAAAGCCTCTGGATTGGGAGGTGGCATCCCAGGTCCTGACGGATCTGGTTTGGGAATCCATACTGGTGTCAAAATGCCACTTGGTGCCCCTCTCCAGTGGGAGCACTGTAAAGAAAAATGTGATCTGTCGAGTAGCAACCTGTCTGGGAGGAGACTGAAGGGTCTCATTCCGAAGCCTAAAAGCCTCCTGTAGGTAGAGAGAAAGACATCGCTGATCACAATACCTGAAGAAAGCCGCAAATGACGAATGCTCCCGGAATAGGCAATGGAATCTCCTTTTGATCTCATAGTAGATGAGGCACCTGAAAATGAAGTGTTCCTCTGTTTTGACCTCCTGAAGAGAACAAAGTTGGCAAATCCTCTCCGAGCAATCTAGTTGGTGGTCTTCCACATGAAGTCTATGAGATGCCCATCTCTGAATTGGCCTAGGGATATGCTTTTAGTGATCTGCAACCTGTGTCGGGATGATATACATAGGTCAGCGAATGAACCCATCATTGACCTCAAGGAAACGTGCAGCATAGATGAGCCATTTGAGGACGTAATCCACCCAGAGGGATGATGGCATAGTGTGCTGGATGAACTACCTGAAAATGTCGCAACTCTGATAATTTTGTGCAGATCCCACTTACTTGGTTAGGAGAAAATGGGCAAGAGCGTCCAAGGAGTCATCTATATGGTGGGATAGCAGTCCTATCTGCTTCTATCCCGAAAGAGCCAAGAAGACACGATGACTGCTAGCCTACCAGCAGCGGATGAACGACTCAATTACTTGGTTATTCAGAAAGATCAATAGCAACTCAAGAGGTACGGTACGCAAGGTAGAGATGACCTATCCCTGCATGCAAAAGAATTTGAAAGTCCCCGAATGCGATGCAAAAGCAAAACAAGGACTGAAAATAGTCTCCAATCTAAAAGGACAAGCTCTTGACACTTGTGGGTCAAGAGGATATTGTGTGGACACTTAGTCTCTTATACAAGATGATTCATGCGTCTAATACATGAGATGTTATAGGACTCGCTTAAAAGTAGCCTAATCATAATCAAGCGGGGATGGAGAGGTATAAACCTCGTGAGCCATAACAGAACTGTGAGCCTCACATTGGCAGGGATCCGAGAGATTGACAGTCTTCGATAAGATGTCCTAGAAGTGGTGAGCGGTTTGGGCATCTATCTCTCCAAGATTTCCAAAGGGAGCCATACCCTCTTGTTGACAACGAGGCTGAAGAGTCAGGCCGAAGGCTGAAACAGGGTGTCTTGGTAAATTCAGATGACATTGATCAGGTAAGACTATAGGAGTTGAGTGATCTCAATCTCTTCCCCTTTATAGAAGAAATGGAAGTTAGAAGTCTTCAGCCCATTGAAGGATCATGACCTTGGGGTCAAGCATTTACTTGGGAGGTTAGGATGTTAGTTGTCACCAATGGTCGGAGCAGATGGCCAAGGAGGACTTTTCATTCATCCAGCCTTGGTCATACCTGAGGAGGAAAATGTACGATGGAGGCTACTTGGGTGATAGAAGGCTAACCATCCCCCTTGCTTTATGTTATATTTTGTCTCTGAGATTAATTCCTCCAATTCATCAATATAAATACCAATACGTAGGCGAGAGGGGGCAGCCCTATTTAACCCTTCGATGATGCTATTTCTTGGATGGGGACCACAAAAGTTACTTTTAGGCGCATGCAGTGAAAAGGCAGCCCACAGTTCAAATTTGAGTAGCTTTGTTGTGGTGTGCTCTAAGGGAGAGGTCGCTTTGATGACCATGCTCAATGACCTTCTTAGAGTGTGCATTTGATATGGTGATCTCTAGATGCCCTTAATAAGTAGGGTGCATGTGTCATATAGGTGACAGATTCAAATGATTTCCTATTCAACGGTCTCTAAGCCGACTATTGGAGTAACTTGTACATTTGAAGAAATTATTGTTGCAAGTATGAGGGACTGGTTCATTAGCCATGGGACAGATTAATTCTAAAGATGTGTTTTGTATAATGGGCATTGATTCCTTCTAAAGATGTGTTTTTTATAATGTGAACATTGATTCTTGAAGTGCTAAGCTAAAGAATAAGCTAAGACCTAGTGGACCCAAAGTCTAGGATAGAGCAAGAAGCTCCTTAAGTTTAATTTTGGAGCTAAATTCAGAATATGGGATAGATCTTAGAGATAAATGCCAAAGTTATATTGAGTCAAGTGCCACAAGACCAAATTTACGATCACAGTAGTATTAAAGCGAGGCACAACTGTGAGTTTGGAAATTCTCCAGGGTCTTTATAAAGTGAGATGATTGAACAATTGAAGAAAAATGAATACCCAATCTGCATAGGGTTTGCAAGGAAGTGTGACAGTTTCAGATCAACATTTGGTGAAGATTTTTATAGATGCCGCCTAGAAGATGTAGGGCGAGGAAATCACATTGGTTAACAATGTTGTCGTACATTAGTTAGATGACATTATGGAAATTTGTTGCAAACAACGTAGGGATTTCACATTGACTGTAGTGGATAGAAGACAGGAGGATTTATCACCAGAGATGATGTATAGTGATGTAAAAGAAACACCTGAAGCAATCGAAGGAGTCTGGAAAAGAAGTAGTTGCTAGATACTAAAACAATTTGAATGGAGGAGAGTTCATTATCGAAAGCTATCTCAAAATATCATGTGCAAAAGAGTGTGTATCGAAGTTCCTTATTCTTCAGGGACCTTGAATGCCAAAGAGCTTATTGATTGGACTCGCAAATGATGGAAGAAAAGCTTTGATTTATGATCCTTATGGAGGAACGAATTCAAGTGAAGATCATGCAAGTCAAATTGAGAAGGTCATGTCCCCTGTTATGGTGGAAACAAGTTTGCACAGGAGCACAACAAAATCTCTGTAAAGACTGCGAAGATTATTGATGGGAGCGGAGGATGGCAAAACTGAAAGTAAAGTTTTTCCCTCAAGTGAAATTACCTATTCAGATTTTCTTAAAAGGTTGCAAAACTTGCGACAGAATGCTTTGAATGTGATGGAATACACTTAGTTGAGTTCTATAATTGATCACAATTCATGTCGATTGCAATGATGGATTAACAGAAGCTGCACAACCCTACTCGATGTTGGTTCTTTGATTCCGGAGCATCCAAGATTTCACATGTCAATAAGATTGTGTATGTCAATTTTCATTCATTTTCTTTTGATTCAGTTACTTTAGGGGATAGAAGATCAGATAGCATGCAAAGAGGTATTGGGGAAGTTCGTATTATGCTAAATAATGATACCAAACTAGCTTGTCAAACATGTTAGATATGTGCCTAACATGAACAAGAATTTGTTATCTAGGAGTCAACTAACTGATAATCCTGGCTCATGATTCTGTAAACTTTTCTAGCAATGCAATGTATTGTGTTGGAACATCAAGCAAAATAAGGTTGTTGCCTCATGAGACATTGGGCATGGAAAGGTCTATATAGACTTGTTGATCCTACCACAGTCAACTTGCATGCCTTAGTTGTGGAAGGCAATACCAAAGCTTTATGGCACGAAAGATATGGCCATCTCAACCTTCAGTATTTAGCCCGCCTTCATGAGAATAGCCAACATGGTTGTCGGTTTGCCTCCTATTCAGAAAAAAGGCAGGATATCTTGTGACCAAGTTGTTTTGACTAGAGAAAACAAAAGCGGAAGCCTTTTCCCTATGAAAGTGTTTGGTCTGCAAAACTGCTTTTGGATCTTGTACATGCAGATCTATGTGAGCCATCATGGAAGACTCCTCAGTCCTTGGTTGGCAAAAGTTATTTTCTCTTGCTGGTGGATGATCATTCCCAAAAATGTGGGTCTCACGAAGAAAAAGTTTGATGATGCTTTGCTTTTGTGAAGTTCAAGGCCTTGGTGGAGAATCAAACCAGTACGGCTGGATCAAGACTTTGAGATCCGATAATGTGGGTGAGTTCACCTCTAAACAGTTCACAAATTTCTGCAGGAAAGAAGGGATTCAACACCAGTTGACAACCCCTTATACCCCACAAGAGAATGGGGTGGTAGAACGATAGACAAAACCATTATGGAGATGGCAAGATGCATGATGCATAGTTGAGGAGTGTGCATATAAGTATTGGGGAGAAGTTGTTACACAAATATATTCTCAATCGGAGTCTTTGCAAAGCTTTGCAAGGACATCACACCGAAAGAGGCTTGGTCCACAATCAAACCATAGGTATCATTACATTTCATGTTTTTGGTTCAAGCTGCTTATACTTTGGTTCTTGCAAGTAAGAGGAGTAAGTTAGATTCCAAATGTTCTAGATATTTTTTTACTGGTTATAATGATCAATCTAAAGCCTATAGATTAATTGATACTTCCACTAATAAGATCATTATTAGTCAGGAATGTTGATGTAAAAGAAACAAAGTCTTTCTTTGGTTGTAATAAAAAAGGGGACCGACAATGGGGCATCGATCACCAAGGGGTCATAAAAGAGTTTAGTACTCTTTCCTTACCCGATCACAAATCCTAGTTCTTCTCTTACTCCTCCATAGACTCCACGACATTTTGTACAATCTCCCATTGAGATTTTTGAGTCTCCAGGAAATCAACTTGCGTTGGTTTCTCCTCCGGAACTTGCGTTGGTTTCTCTTCCAGAAGCACCACAACCAGATCCCACATCCTCAATTCAATGACAGCTTAAGTGGTTTTACTCTGCCGTTCAGGATTTGAGGAAGGAAGAATTGTCTCCTCTCTTAGATGGAAGGTCTCGACGAACTTGTAAGCAAATTGATTATTCCGAGCACGCTCAGCTTGCTCTTGCTTCTGATCTTTTTCATATTCATGAACCACATAACTACTATAACGCACAAGGCATACCTGAATGGGAAATTGCCATGCAACTAGAGTATGATGCCTTGATTAAAAATAATACCTGGAAGTTGGTACCATTGTCTCCAGGGAAACATCCCATTGGCTATAAATGGGTGTATAAAATTAAGTGTAAAGTAGATGGTACTTTGGATAAGTACAAGGCTTGGCTCATTGCGAAAGGATTTTCGCAACAGGAGGGGATAGATTATGAGGACACATTTGCGCCTAGTGCAAAGATGGTCACTTTTTGGCTTTTTCTTTCTTTTGCAGCTCAGTTTGGTTGGAAAGTATATCAGATGGATGTCAAAAGTGCTTTCCTGAATGGGGATTTGGAGGAAGAAGTGTTTATGACACAACTTGAGGGTTTTTGGGTTTGTGGTCGTGAGCATCTGGTATGCAGATTGATTAAGTCCCTGTATGGACTTAAGCAGTCTCCTCGAGCTTGATACATCAAAATAGATAAACATCTTAGAGATTCAGGCTTCACATGGAGTCATTCTGATCCGAATCTCTATGTCAAAAGCAATGATGATGACATTGTGGTTCTTATTGTGTATGTTGATGACATTGCCATCACAAGCAATGGAGATGCTGTGATTCATAAGGTAAAATCAGATTTATGTGCTGCTTTTGACATGACTGATTTAGGCCTCCTTCACTATTGTCTTGGTTTAGAATTTTGGCAACATAATCACTTGATTTTCATTTCTCAAGTTAAGTATGCCACAAACTTGCTACAGAAATTTCAGATGTATGATTGTAATTCTTCTTCTACACCTATGTAGGTCGGGCTGAAACTCTCATGATGATTCACCACCGGTTGATGAATCATTAGACAAAAAATGGTGGGTAGCTTGATCATCTAATAACTACCGGTCTTTGATTATCTCTCTCGAATCTAAACCAAAACTCATTCATAGCAGCAAAACAGTTCTAAGATTTGTCAAAGTCTTGTACTTTGGCATTCTATATCAGAGAGTTGCAGATTTCAGATTGATTGGCTATACCAACTATGACAACTACTATCTACCGGATATATCTTTGTTTTGGTTCAAGAGTTGTTTCTTGGCATAAACTTCAACCTACTATTGCCATCTTTCTACTGAAGCGGAATACATGATTGTTGTTAGTGCCAGTTGCGAAGCAATATGGATTCGTCAGATTCTGACTGATTTTCAGTTTCCTTAGGCTATTGCTACACCTCTTTCACTCTTTTGTGATAATCAAGGTGTTCTAAAGATGGTGAAGAATCTTGTCTATCATACCCGCACTAACCATATTGAGATTCATCATCATTATATTCGCCATTTGGTTGATTCCGGTGATATCTCTCTTCATTTTTGTCCTTCCTTCGGATCAGCCTCTGCTGATGTAATGACTAAACCTCTTGGTCCTTTGTTGTTTGTCAAGTTTAGAGATAAACTTGGTGTTGTTTCAAGGTTACTCATTAAAGTGGGGTTGTTGAGTATATATAATGAACCATACGGTTCTCGACAGCTAAGGAGGTTGTAAGTAACCACCGATTGTAACTACTCCTCTCTTAATAAATTCACCCTGCCTGTTATCATTTGAACCAGTGCAATTTTGCCCTCTTATTTTTCTTTGTGCTTCTTCTCATACTAACAGAAACACACTACAACCATAGTAGGAATACTCGCCAAATCCAAATACTCACCAGACCCCCAAAAAAAAACTCGGCAAAAACTCGCCAATATTCGGCCAATACTCGGGAATACTCAGCAACTTAAAAAATACTCAAATTTCTTTAAAAAACATAAATTTTAAGCAACATAGCTACAAAATGTATCAAATGAGCCCATAAAATGTTGGAGAAGTGTTTTCTATTAGATTTGAATACAAATACAATACAAATCGCATCATCATGCGAATACGACAACCGGCTGATAAGTAATATGAATTTATGATGATTGACATTGAAAAATATCATCATAAATTTCATATCTATGCAAGTTACGATATACAATAAATTACATTTTCGACCAAGCTGACAGGTGGGACGATTAGTCCGAGCACGGGAGAATACTTGTTGAGTTTTGGCGAGTACTCGCCGAGTTTTGGAAAGCTATCCAGTATTTTTAATTACTAATTTGTCTACAAGCGACCAAAGCTCATGATTCTTTCAGAAGATTGCAAGAAGTTGCTTGGTCCAAAAAGGTACAAAAATGGATTTTATGAAAATAAGAAAAATATTGCCATCAATGCGTAGAGCTCAAGAAAATATGCACTTTTAGAGAAAACGACACCTGAAACAGAGCCACAAAATGAAAGTTATGGCACATGCAAGTTTTTGTTGCTACATCTTCCCGGACCCTTTCCAAAAATGGCAAATTTTATTCTTTGCTTGTGTTTTCTTCACCAAAAATCCAAAAAAGGAAAGAAATGCGAAAAAAGAAAAGAAATGTTGTCTTGGCTAGTTTTCTGGCAGTTTACTCGTTTTGCTTGTTTTTTGGCGAGTTTTCCTACTATGACTACAACATTGCGGCCAATTATGTGAACTTGTGATGCAGCTTGGTCCACTCCATTCTTCTTTGTTTTCCTATTCACATGTTTTCAGCATCATGGCCCTTTCAAGATCCAAACCAATTTGGACATTAATGTGTTTCAAGGCAAGATAGACACCACGCCATTAAATGATTGGATTTGAAGGCAAGATAGATTCCGCAACATTGAATGATTGTATTCAAAAGTTTGAGGCCTGCTTTGTTAATTGCTTTGCTAACGTGGAGATTACCTTCACTGCACTGAAAATGTCTACATTGGTCCTACACTGGTGGGAATCTTACAACACCCGATGCAGACAAAACTTTGACCCCATTGAGATTTGGGATAGGTTTTGTCAGCATTGCTCATGGAGAATACTACCCCCTCACACACTGCGAGTATGAGGGTCTGCCAAATCTATCCTCAATGACTCAAGTTCTCCTACCTACAAAAGGAAAGTGATCTTCCTGAAATGTTGATTAACACCATTTTTTCCAAACAAAAGAAATTGAAATAAGGGACACACTTTCCATATTTCTTTCTCATGGTCTCTGGTCATCGAAGTATCTACTAATAGTGTCCCTTTCCAATGCAAGGGGCCCACAAAAAGCCTGCTTTTTTTTTTCTTAAGATCTTGATTCTAGATATAAAATAGCCTTCTTAGTCTATCCTCAATCAATTTCTCCCAACTGCAAAAGAGAGCGATCTACCTGAAAATTTGATTTTTACCATCTTTCCTAGAGGAAGCAAGTCAACTTCCTCTAATGGCAAAAGAGAGCTGTCTTCCTAAAAGGTTGATGTATGCCATCTTTTCTAGAGGAAGCAAGTCAACTTCTCCTAACTGCAAAAGAGTGATATTCCTAAAAGGTTGATTTATGCCATTTTGTCTAGAGGAAACAAGTCAAGTCCTTTTTGCAAAAGAGTGATCTTCCTAAAAGGTTGATTTATACCATCCTTTCCAGAGGAAACAAATTGAAACAAGATGCAATTTTACATCTTTCTTGCCGGTGGTCTCTGATTGTTGAGATATCTTCAAGTAGTGCTCCTTTCTAACACAGTGGGGCCCCAAGAATGTCTACCATTTTTTTTCCACTATTCAGTTTTGTTTCATCCTGATGTTTTCTTTGGTAATTTATTTTTTTGTTTTGAACTTACGGGTCGGTGGCTTCCTACATAAATTGAAACAGAAGAAAATGCTTCTTTGTACAGAAACACCGTGGCAGGCTGGAAACTGCTAGGAAATGTCTCTAAGACATTTTTTGAACATTTGCATGTCGGTAAATGCTCAGGAAAAACACTAGATGTTTCCTTGTTGTGCAATACCCATTTTTATACTGGAAATGTTGTCTGGTACAAGAACGGGGAGTGGGGTTGGGGGAGAGTGGTCCTAGGGTATTGGTAGTGGTGAGTCGGCGACAGTGCCCTATTGTTTTTCTTTTCAAAAATCAATGTTCACCCCATGATAGTGTAAAATTTATTTGGATTCATTGTATTACAGTGGAAGCTTATTCTAGGTTGCATTAATACAGTATCAGTATGCCCTGTATTATAGTGGACTCTTACTGCAAAAGTATTTACAATGCAATGTATTATAGCCGACTTCTATTAAAACTGCATGTAATGAATACATAAAAAATATGACAGTACATAAACAATAATTTGTGCAAACGAATGCCACAAAACATGGAAACTTGAAAATAATTTTTTTATTAAGTGCAGATCTGGGTGATGCTATTAGAGGAGAGGTGTTTTGTGTCATTGTGGAATGGGCAAGAGTTTTATTTTTTATTTTTTTCTTTCTCAACTATTTGTTAGATATGGCCACGATTTTGTATCATCTGTATTCGATATAGAGGCATTATCTAGATACAGAAATGTATTTGGGTTCCATTGGAGGCGTACCTAAGAAGTGTGAAATCCATATCCATATTGGATATAGGGATATGTATGTGTGCAAGGGCGTCAGGGTTTATCCTAAAACATATATAACAATGATAAGATAGGTAAATCATATTATTGGCTCACATGGAATCAAACCTTTTCTTTGCATGCTCACAGTAATTGACAAATGCTTTTTTACATCTCATTTATACAGAAACTTATTTTCAGTTACAAACTTTCAAGTGCTTCCAAATTTTTGGTATTGGCATGTTACATGCAATGTCTTCATTATGATATCTGTTATAGGTATTTAGAATGATTTGTTTATAATGCAATGGTGAAAGGCAATTTGTATATTTACTAAACACAATATCTGTGAACATTGCAGCCTGTACTTGCAGTCATGTATGTTATGCAATATCTTCCATCGCTGGGACATCACCTGATGGAGAAGGTAAACTTTCCTTTGTTCTTGTTGGGTTGGTAGATTAGGAATTCTTTTGTATTTTGCATATACAACGAAAGAATGATTTTGACAAGAATAAACATGGGGTCTATTGCAATATTTTACCGTGACAGGACTTTTTCACTCACAAGGAATTGTGCATATTAGTGTTTCCATTGCATACTTATCTAATCTCTCATCAAAATGGACATTTTCTGTCCTGTTCTGTAATGTGCTCATAGAGGGTTTATTTTTCAAAACACTAGAGCAACAAAGGCATTATTCACCATAGAAACATACAAAAAATACTGCATAAGGCCTAAATATTCCTGTTCTAGTCTTCTAAGTCAGCAACATTGTGTGGGGATATTTCCTAACATCTGAACTATTCACTCATCTGCTTGCACCCCAGATTTGCATTCCACCTAGATGGGAAAGAGGCTTGGAGGAAGCCTCTCAATACCAATTTGAAATTATATTGATATTTCTTGATATGTAAAATAGAGAAATAGCAGTAATAATCCATTTCAATGGATATGAAAGAAACAATTCACAATAGAAATAAGGGTGTTTTGGTGGGACAGGGCCAAAATAGTTACAGAATAGCAGAAATAAAGAAAGTATCTGAAATATGATAGCTATTGCCACTTCGACGGGGCAACCTCCAAAACAATATACTTGGAAATAGAAAATAGAGTTCCACACTCGATGCTTTAAATGGTTATATCCACTTGCTATTTTTTACACATAGTCAAGTAGGATCAACTCCCAGAACCTAATTAGTTGGCCTAAGAGAATTCTAGGAATTATCAAAAGAAAAGACAAAGGTTATGCATGCCACATGTTGGCCTCTCCATAAACTTAGTGCATGTATGAAGATAAGAGTACTAGGGTCATAATGTGTTCTCCCCTTCAGAAAAGAGTTGTTCTCTAACACTTATAACTCCAGATCTTTCTGTAGAAATTGCTCATCTTCCCATGCTGATCTTCCACTGGCAGATTCTTTCATTTAACCAGAAACTTGGAAACGGCCCGGTTGCGCAATTGCTTCAGTCGTGTCTCGAATATGGCCTTTGGTACCATGATAAATTTGAAGTTTCCTTTCATCTAGCTCATAAAATTCCGATTGGACTAGAATTTTGTTCCCAATGACCTTTAAACAAGAGACGAGGAAAATGGGATGAATTAGAGGAATCTGGAAGCACCAATTTGTAAGCCATACTCCTAGTCCAATGGAGAACTTAGTAGAGACTACAAAATTTTGGTGCCAACTTGTTCTTTTGCTGCTTCAATGACATCTGGTTGTGGGGATGTAGTTGAAGGAAATCCTAATCACCTTCTTCAAAGTGCCTCCCATTTTTGTGTTGATCCGCCTATTGTTTCATCCTAGTTTGAGTCATTTCCATATGTTCTTTGAGTTGTCAAAATGTTTGAGTGGTTGCCTTTGACCATGTAAATGATTCTTTCTTTAGCAAAGCCATCAAAGGTGCACCAATGCAAGCATAGCTGTGAACAAATCTCTTGTAATAGCTTATCAAACCCAAGATCCTCTCAAACCTTTGATGCTTGTAGTATTGCCCATTCCTTCATATGGTTCAAACTTGATTCCTTCATGGAACACGTCCTAATTACCCAACTTCTTGTATTCCAAAGAGCAAAGGCACATTTAAACTTTTTGGCATTGTGTTTTAATTAATGTACACCAAAGCTTAAAATAATTAATATGGAAAGCAATAATTAGAAATGAATAAGTGGCAGTCCTAATCAGATCTGAATTATTTGAATTTGTCAATTTAGACCAGTTTACTCATTCTAAAAATAGTAGAACAGTAACTAGGGCATATAACTTGAACAAAATTTTTGGATACGTTATTCTGGAAGTAAAAGTTTTCCCAGATGTTGGAAATATCAGGATCTAGAAATGAGCCACGGATGATTTTGTTGGTGTTGTACAGGTAAGAGGCCAAATGTGTTTGTGTTGGATATGTTTGGTACCAAATGCGTCCACAGGCTACAAAGGGGTCCTGGGCAGATTTGATGGAGCTTGATCCTTGTGTGTGGTTTCTTTTGTATCTGATCTGGCATTCTTTAAATTTGGAAAGTCACAATGACTGCGACATAACCTAAAATTTTCCTCTCCTTGTGCCAAACGCTAGCTTTGCACACTTGACCTGAAAAAGTGGCTAGCTTTTTGGGTTGGATTGATCTCTTCACAAACCCATGATGGTTGAGCATTGCCTACATAGCACTATTTCGAAGAGTGCTCAAGCTGCATGTAGTTCTCCCAAACCTATGTTAAGATACAACTAGCAAACAAAATATGTAATTTAGAATAAATCCTTTTGTTTGGCTTTTGACACTTGGCAACATGTACTTTTAGACCTTGTATGCTTTAGAATTCTGCTCTTGGTTGTTATAGGGCTGTTCTTGGAAGATTTAGGAAGGATATGTGCTTTGTAAATATTGATCTTCAAGGAATGAAGTGATGCACAAATGATGAAATCACTCTGAGGGCTACTGTTTAAATATAAGACCTTTCATTAGTTTCCCACCCAAGCCAACCCTAAAATTTCTCCTAGGCCGATTGTAACAAGTTACCTTTTTGAAATTATGACTGTTGTAATGGCAAAAGATGAGTTTGTAGGAGGATAAATTCGTGACCAAACTTGTCCAAGGGCAAAAAACTTGTCCTGTGGTTATGAAACTCAGAACTGTAATGGAGTTGTTTGTGAGGTGTGTAAGGAGACTCTTGTAATATGTATATATACGAATGGTTCTGATTTTGCAAAGTTGGAGAATGGGGACAACCTCGTGGAATGGAGGGTGTTATGTTTGGGAAAATATGCATGAATAAGGAAAAATATGTATTAGTGAACTGAATGTCATGAAAAAGTGTTGTTGCCAAGTGCCTTAGACCAAATTTAGAACACTACTGATTTCCCCCCTTTTAATCTAGTATTGGCAAATGTTGGCTTAAAAGGATAATAGAAAATGCAAACCTGAAAATCTTGATCTTAGGATAATGTATCTGGAAGTCCCGACAATCCAATGTGAAATCCTGTAACACATGGAAAGTGGAAGTAGATTAATGCTCAATAAAGATGTATACCTTTTGAAACTTGAAATTTTAAAATAATTAAATTTTGAAAATTGAAAGCATTGAGCACAAGAATGATTACACTTAATTGGTATATCAAACTATGCTGCCATAATAGTAGCCGTTTAAAGAGCCATGAGGTGTACATGCCTCAAATGGAGTAACTGTTGACTTGGAGTGAGGTGCCCTAGTTGGGCAACACTGAAATCTCTGAAATTGTGCTTGATATGGAGAGTTGACCTTTATTAGGAGGTCATGCAAACTGCTCACGGAGGGGTGACCTTTATCAAGGAGGTCACACAAACTGCTCATTGTTATGGAGATATTGATAAATCGGAGATTTTTAAGTTGGTCCCTGTAGCAATCGGGTGGTGTAGGGAAACCAAAGACTACCATAACCAAATAATTGTGGTCGGGAACAATAGGCTACTGTGGCCAAATAACAACACAGGGGCTCTTGTGATCAGAAACTACACAGGGGCTATTGCGGCTAGTCTATCTCGCTGCAGACAAAGAAAACCCAAATTGAAAACTTGGTAATATTGCTTCATCTTGGTAAAAAGTAGTAGAGAATTTTCGGTAAAGTTGGTAAAAAAGTTGGTAAGATTGGTAAAAGTCGTATAGGGATTGGTATTGGAATATTGAAAGTCATGTAGGATGTCCTTGAATTTGACTGTATGCGAGTCCTCTATCTGAAATTTGTTTGAATGTTTTGAAGCAAACCTATTGTATGCCCGCCTTTTGAGATGAGGGAGAGAAATTGGTGCCTACCGAAAAGATTTAAATGCATCATGTGTTAAGTGTATAAAGCTTAAACCATATAAAACATGTATACAAGACATGGTAGCATATGTAATCATAGTAAAGATGTCATTGCTAGTTAACAAGTATGAACCATGTTTTCCAAGGCAAAATCATAAGTGAGTAGTAGTGAAGTCACATAGCAACATATATTTAGAAATACATGATAAATATCATGGCAACATTAGTATAATCATAGTAATATACACATCGCAAAGAGATATGTGTGATACAAATCATGGCAACAAGCACATGTAAGCATTGTAATAAGTATCATCATCAAGAAGCACACAAGAATACATGATTTGATACGGCAGGAGGATCTGACATATGGACATATGACATGACAACACATGACATGATTGGGACCAACACGACAACACTTGAGAAATTGACTCGATAAACATGATGACTCGGTGACATAACTACTATCGGTAACACAATATATGATAAACACACAATCACAAAGCATGCAGTAAACATGTAATCAATCGGTGTGCAATCAATAAGCATGGCATAATTAACAATTAGAAAGCATGGCATAATCTTTAATCAGTAAGCATAGCATAATCAATAATCAGTAAGCATAGAGTATGCAATGTAAGTATATATAGGAAAACAATGCCATCATTAAGCAAAGCATGATATGATATCCATAACGAATCACATATAAAATGTAGAAGCAAGGGAAAACCATGCATAAACAGTCTGAGTAGCTCTATATCATCAATGGACTTAGCATGAAGGTATAATTGTAAAATATTGCAAGATGTCCCTGGCATAGGCATACCCCCAAAGTGAAACAGGTGCCCCCATGTGTTGGCTAATGAAGCTGCAAAGAATATGTGTATCCATGTTAATGTATATAGCCTATATGTCCTACATTTAAACCATGTATATCGTCAAAAGTATGTGTGTAGTAAAATAGATATGTAAAATGCTAACATCATGATAAGTAACAATGTCCAAATCTATAAATAAAGCAAGTTACATGTAGGTCCTAGTTTTGAACCTTATGGAATATTTGAATGTTTTTATATTTTCTTGGAAATGTGTGATAAACAAGCATTAGTCAATCAAACAAGGCTAGAGGGTGAAGGATGTAAAATAAAAGAAGTGGGAGGGTTCTAGATAATCTACAACTTCCATCTGAACTCAATGTGTACAAGGTTCATGGCGTCTGAGAAGTATGTATGTGCGTGCATATCATCATCGGGAAGCTTGTATAAAAGTATGGAACGGGATAAACCAATAAGTGGGGGATAGACCAATATGTGGGCAAGGGCCAATTGAAACAAGACAAGAAAATTTCAAGCCAAGGGGCTAAAAGAATGTGCAATAGGAAGCAAGCAACAATGTAGTGTCAAACAACGGAGGGTGGTCATCTGAGCAAGCGAACAAGAAATTGAGAAGATATATACAAGAGGGAACTATTTACAATAGAAGTAGATTAAGAATTGTACCAAAGAATTCGTTTTTGTCATCCCACGATGGGCATGTATTATCATAATTAAATTATGAAGATCATTGGGTGAATCACCATTAAAACCGTAAAAATAATTACGGGCCATATAACTGGAGTCATATGTACCAATTGTATACACCTCATTTTTTATGCTTGTTAACTTTCTCTCGTGTAGGGGCTACTAATGCATTATCCTTGTAAGCGGGTGCCTCAAGGAGCATGTTGGGATTGAGATGTGATCAATCTTGGTCACGTGGGCTAGACCACAACATTTGAGAGATGTCGTTATTATGCCATCATTACCTTATCCTCGCTTTATTCCCTCTCTTGTTCACATATTGCATTGTAATGTCCCTTTCTAGGGCTGATTCTGAAAATAAGGGTTTTACTACAAATCCAATAGCAAGAATTCAGATTTTTGGAATAGGATTGATCAAACCCTAGAAACCAACTGAAATCACACTTTTAGGGTATCAAAAAACCAACTTAGAAAATTAGTAAATACTCCTCTAGGGCAGCAAACTGTACCAGCACTTAGGAGCAACAATTTTCATGCAAAATCTAACCAAAAATAATATTGAATGATCCCAAATAATTTAATCAACCATGTAGAAATTATTCCAGCCAATATACTTCATAAATTAAGGAGAAATAAGTGCCAACACAGAACTGGAATTATTAAGATAATCTGCAGTCCACAAAATTAGCTGAAAATGAGGTCTCCAAACCCCTATAAATACCAAAAAAGTGATAGATCAACCTAATAAATTAGGAGGAATCTGAATATCAACTTGAGACACCAAAATGTGCCCCAAAAGGCATTGAAATATTCTTCCACCCAAGTTACCACCCTAGGAGAGGGTGCCAAATTGATGAAGAAACCTTGATAGCTCCTCTTCTTCAATGCCCTAGCTGCACAACCAGAAAAATAGTTTTGTTTGAAGGCCTTGGAACCATCAAATTGAAGAGTTTTCGTTCTCCAACCTTCAATAAGGGTTCCATCTTCCTTGCTTGCCACACCAAAGGATTTTCGCCCCTTAGTGGAATGGAATAGCACAACCAGCCCTAAAATTAAATAGATAAAATTATAATAGCCAAAAACATGCCCAAAAGGAGCCTATGCAACCCCTTATATATCCATATGGTGGTGCCAAAAGTCCCAAGGGAAGAATTCCCCAAGACTGACCTCAAGAAGAAGCTTTATTTTATCTTTTAGCTTGTCTTAAAGCTCTTCATCCCAGCCGACCTACTTCATATGGAAAATACAAAAGAAAATATAATTATTAATTAAAGAAAGACTAAAATATAACTCAAGGGCCTTCCTTGTTCATCTACTTCTTTCCCACGGGAAGTAGAATGGGCAAGAAGCCATCAAATGGATTAGTTCAAGAAAGGGGACATTACATGTACCCATTATTTCCACTTGTCTCATTATGTTCACTTGTTTATACTCATTTTCGCTCTTATCATTGCTTTCGGTCATCCTAGACCTTCGTTATTGCCTTCATTATTCTCTAGCTTCCATCTCTCATTGTCTTCCACACTTTGACCTTAGGTTTCCCCCAAGGCCACCACAATCGCCCATGGGTTATTGTGTCAGATATAGTTTCCCATGGCCGACACCATCACCCACAGACGATTGTGTTGGGTATATAGGCTTGATCACTCTTGTTGTTTTATCATCACTCCATCATTCAAAACACTTCATTACTACTCACGCATTGGACATTTGTGCATATTTTTGCACCTGGTTGTTAGACTTGAGGTTTTTGAGCTTGCCCTTTTGCATTTGGGTTATAATAGCAAGCTAGGACTTGAGGTCTTCTTCTTGAGCTTTCCCCTTCTCCACCCATAGCTATTCTCTCTCGGTGGTGTTGTCTTCTGGGAGGATCATGCATCAACAGTCATATTGCAGGTAAATATCTCTATCCTTTTTTTGTCCTTTGTTTCTTGTTTATTGTTGTGTGGAATCTAGATGTTTGATCATTCATTTCTATAAATCATTGTAGATGCATGTTTACTTTGATCTATTGCTTAAATTTATTATGTTACACCACTTGGATTTATGAATAATATGTGACTGCCAATAATTTTTAGAATGCCCTAAATTGTTGGAAAACTTCAAAAATTCATAACTATGTAAATACAATGGATAAAAATCTGATTTTTTGAAAATAACATCTACAAATAATATAGAAAAAAGAACCCAACCTCCAGATCTAAAAACGAACAACTGGAAACCCCCTAAAAACCTACTGCAAATCTCTAGGGCTGACATCACCCTCTAAAAGGAGCTGGAAATCCACCAAAATGCCCCTAAAAGCTATGCCAAACTCTGTTGTAAATGCTGAGAGTAATCTGATATGCAACCCTTGAAATTTTCTCCCTTGATACTGAAAATAGCCTCTGAAACCCTCTGAAAACCCTTCTTGAAATCTCTGAAAAATCTGTCTGAATATATGCTCTGAATCAGGTCCTCAATAGCAAACTAGGGTGGATCTTTTATCACCGAAGAGTGACTTACTAGCTAGGAGTGGATCTCTCACCATCGAAGCTAAGGTTCCTGTGGGATTTTACTCCACATGCAATAATAATACAAACAGCAGTTGCTCGATGCCAAAATATGTGTGAGTGTAAGAACGAGCTCTATTACTCCCCCAAACCTCCTTTTATAACTTCTCCAAGCAACAAGAGGCCCAAAAAGACCCCAATCGACCCCTTCTAGGGAGAACCACAAAAACATAAAGTAACTTAAGTTACTTTTCCCCTCCTAGTCGCCCAACGGAAGAATATAACAATAAAGTACCATGATTCCCCCCTTTAGCGACAAAATATAACAATTATTCCCACCAAGTTGCTTAATACTAATGTCAACGGAAAAATATAACAAGTAAGCAAGGTGGTAATAGTCATCCATACCCAGTAGCCTCCAACATCATTAGCCCCTTGGGTATGACCAAGGCTAAGACTAAAATATGGCCCTTAGGCCCTCGGTGAAGGAATGGGGACATTACAATAGGATGAGGCAATGGCAACTATTTTACCGCATAACACATCATGCAGCAGAAAATACTGTTCAATGAGACTTTCCAAGAGCTTAGGTTTGTCCAATCAAACTTTCAAGGTTCCACCTTAGGCATGTGGACTCTTTTCCCATAAGGAAAATTACGCAATCCATGATTATGAACATTCATGTTGCAACGTATAGAGCTGCTCCCTATATTTCCCACGACAATCATGTTGCTACCAACTCCTGCACCTCCATTACCTAGTGACATGTGCCTAACAGCCTAAGTGATCCTTCGCATATTGAATGGTTGGCAATTGATCCTCATATTAGTGCTGCCAAGAGTGGTTGGTTCCATGCTTCCTCCCATTGGTAGACTGGGTTGGAGGGGGTGGGGCTCACACTAGAGACTTGAGGTTTACCATGTCTCAAATTTTTTTCCAAGCCCAAGTTGAATGAGATTGCTAGAAGTTTGAGCAAATTATCCTTGATGAATGTCACCGATGGAGCAAATTATCCTTGTGAATCTCACCAACTGTTCACATTCTTAGGGAATTGGTTTAATCAACACGGGTAAGGAGCAGAATGGTTGTTCTTCTCTATGTGTTGAAAGGGAAGAGGAAGAAGGATCTAGGCCTTTAGGCTGGTTTACCATTCTACACATGCTGGATGCTATGATTCTCTTTCTTTCTAGGTTAAGGCTTTTGGATGCCCAAGAAAGAATAGAATCCTTGTCGACTTTTGACTATATTAATTGAAACTAATGGTATAGCTGTTGCCCAAACAATACCTCAATAGGTGTAGCCCAACAAAGAACAATACCACTGTGAAGATCTCTGAAATGCCTTTATAATATTTCGAAAATAGGGTTGAATGTAGACAGCATGACAAAGTTATGGCCCTTGGAAGATGAGGTATCCAAACTCACAAAAAATACTACACAAGGTGTCAACCTATCTATACCTCAATAAGTGTAGCCACACAAAAGACAACACCAATATGAAGAGCTCTGAAATACCTTTTTGATGCTTTGAAAATGGGGTCAAATGGAGTCCATATAACAAAGTTATGGTCCCAAAAGATGAGATATCGAAACTCACAAAAACACTACTCAAGGTATCGCCCAGGCCCCAAATGATACCTCAATAAGTTTAGCCAGACAAAAGACACTGTGAAGAGCTCTGAAAAAGTTTTGAAATTGAGTTCAAACAGAGGCTGCATGAAAAAGTTATGGCCCTCTGAAAGGTGAGGTACCTAAACTTGCAATTTTCCCTTAAGATGCCACACCAGGTGTTGCCCAGGCAGTATGTCAATGAGATCTGTCAAAATTTGGGACTACAACCGCACAATAACCCCCCCGAAAAATTCAAATTTGATAGAAAAAATACCTGACTGCATTAAGTGGTCATCACTAAATGTGTTGACCATACTTAGAGGTGTCACTGTGGTGCTGCTACTAGCCAAGATGCTGTAGAACGTCGGTTTCAATGAAAATGACACCTCTATTGTCTTCTTCCAAAAAACAATTTTTCTGGAAAAATTGTTTGTAAATAATAAATAGAGTTGCCTTTGATTTTGCCCTATATTTGCCTTCGCACCACGGAATTCATGGCCCAAAATCGTTGTTCTGATACCTCTTGTTCTTATATTTCTTGAATGTAAATTACAGAAATAGCAGAAATAATCGACTTCAATGCATAGGAAAGCAATGATACACAGTAGATACAAAAGTATTTTGGTGAGCAAGAGCCCACGAGTTACAAAATAGCCGAAATAATCAAAGTAGCTGAAATATGATTGCTGTCACCACTTCAAGGGGGCCCTCCACAACAGAATATGCAAAAATGGAAAAGTGAATTCCACACTTGATGTTCTAAATAATGATATCTATTCCCTATTTATACACATAATTAGGTAGGAGCAACTCCTCGGGACTTAATTAGTTGGCCAAAGAGAATTCTAGAGATTATTAAAAGAAAACACAAAGGCTATGCATGCCACAAGTCGGCCACTCCATAACCTTAGCACATATACAAAGATAAAGTAGTAGGGGCGCAACAAAACATAATTGTTAGCTATCAGTCTGCATTTCCCATAGGGTAAGCCTATAGATCTAAACACAGAAAGCTATAATGCTATGCACAAAATTCAAGTTCTTTGATCACATGGAATTTTCCTGAATTTTAAGAATGGTTACATGCAATAGTAGATTATTGAGAATCCTCTTGGCTCCTTTGAAGTGAGTTTCCCTTGCTCGCTCACATGGTAACAAAATGACATTTTATGGGTTGTGGATAAATTTTGGATCTGGTCAAATCTACATGATCATAAAAATGGGCAGGTTGGGGGTCCAGGGGGCTGTTTACTGCATTTAAAGAGATCTGCATCATTTTTCACATGAAAGTCGAGAATTTTGAACAAATAGACTGGTGTTGTGATTGGATACTTACATATAATCCTCAGTTATTGATGATAAAATGAGCCTTTTCCATTGAGATAGCAGTAATAACGATACTTAATTTTGGAGGCAGTCCCTTTATTCAGTAATTTTATTTGATATAATCTAGTTTAGAACCCTTCATTGTCTGTGCTCAAGTACGACTTGTTACCAATGTTTTCTGACAAAGGGAGCAAATGTATAAAGTTATATTTAGAAAAACAGCATAGACTAATTCTTCTGCTATGACCTGTTTGAATTATTTTCTCGAGCATCCAACTTAAGTGTACGACTCTATAGTTGCCATGTTTTCTTCAAGAGGCTATCGTTCTTGGACATAGATTCTTACAGAGGACACCTAGGTCTGTCAGTTTGATTACATCCTTCAGCCCACTACAGGCGTGCAACCAAGTCCTGCACAAAGGGGGACAAATGAGTGAGATGACATTCCTCTTTATGTATATTACAAAGCATATTGACCCTTTCAGTCTCATTCTAAGAGTAGTGGATCTGCTTTCTTTCGGTCTCAAGGGCCTAACCTTTGTTTGCAACCAGGGACACATTACTAGTTTTTTCTCTACCTCTAGAGGTTCATTCACATTGGCCTTGGACGAGTATGTTTGCTTGCTTGGCATTCCGCTCTCCTCTTTCCCATTCAAATTCCTCTAAACAAATGCCTTATTACCAAGTCGAATGTGCCTCTTCAGCGCATCTTCGAATTTCTTCTGACTATAAAATCCTCTTTCTTACAAAAATTAATCCCACATTGGTTGGTAGGCTTGGTTTGTGGCAACATATAAACCGAATGGACTGGGATCCTTATGCCAATGTGGGTGATGCCATAGCGGAAGTGGCCCGCGTGCTAACATATTGGTTAATTAGTTGTGGGATGTGTATGTTTGCTTGTTTGGCCTTCCCCTTTCCTCCTCTGCGGCATCATAACCTGAAAAATCCCATTCAGATTCCTCTAAATACATGCCTTATTACCTAGTTGGATATGCCTCTTAAGTGCATCTTCGAACTGCTTCTATGACTCTAAAATCATTGTTCGTACAATTTTTTTCTCCCACATTGATTGGTAGGCTTGGTCTGTGGCAACATATGAACCAATAGACTACTATCCTTATGCCTATGGGGGTGATGCCATAATGGAAGTGGCCCTCCTACTAACATAATGGTTGATTTGTTGTGGGATGAGTATGTTTGCTTGCTTGGTCTTCCCCTCTTCTCCTTTGTGGCTTCGTAATACAAAAAAAAATTCATTCAAATTCTTCTAAATACATGCCTTACTACCAATTTGGATATGCCTCTTAAGTGAATCTTCGAATTGCTTTTACAACTCTAAAAATTCCTAGGATTGTCGAGCCTAGCTCCCTCGACACAGGGCATTCCCCTATGTTCATTCTCAGATTGTGCATTGTTGACTTTATGGTGATAGAAGATGATATCATTGGTTCTTTTAGCCTAAGCCTTGTTACAGACATGATGGCACTAATCTCTAGTCATGGTCTCCCATTTTGGTCTACATCAGTTCCATGCTTCATTGAGGGGTCCTTCCCTTACACAACTGTTTGCATGGGTACTATATTTTAATAGCTCAGGCCCTCAAGGTTTAACGGCTTTAGGCTTGCCCCCTCTTGCTTTTTGTACATTTAATTGGTGCATAGTGTTTAGTTACTTTTCATAACTTAGGGTCTTTTACCCTAATATTTCTCTATTGTAACTGGTAGTACTTTTCGACACCCCACTGATCCACTTTGGTCATTTGTTCATACTAATGTAATTTCATTTTTTCTTTCTATTCTATAGAGGCCAGTTTCATCTCTTTCCTCAATATCTTTTGCGGTATGTGTCAGTATTGAAATAGAATGTTAGTTTGAAAGAGGTCATGGACCATGAGCTTGCCACCATTGATAGATTTTGTCCTGCTGAATAGATGGGTCAATGTTGAAGAAAAAAGATCTTGGTTGAAAAGGTCATGAATCCTGAATTTATACATTTGACAGCTATTGTTCTGCTGAATCAAGCGGGTCTTGATTTCCCATCTTATTCTCTGGTCCCTTTCTTTCCTCGCTATTGGCTTCTCAAATTTCCTTACAGAAGCTATCCAGTCTTTCTAAAACCAAGCACTTTAGTCATCCTATTAATCCTGCATTGCAGCACCACTAATTCATCCCTTAAAAACAATGCCACGAAGTGAAACTAATCATTCACTTCACTTCTTCAAGGGTGCGAGTTTTGACTTGGATTCTCTCATTAGCTGCATGACACTCCACATGTAAGATTGCTGGCTTTATATCCTCTGTCTGACTTGTTGCATATGTTTGCAAGTTGCTTGCAATCTACCATTTGTGATATAAGGCTTCTCTAATGCCCATACCTTTGGACAGAGTTTATATCTGGATTTCATCTTCTGTCCTCAGCAGAGTGAGTCGCTCCTGCCGCTTCTTTAGTAATTGAGACAAGAGAGATGATGATTTTAGCAGTTTTTTATCATGCAGTGATGCTCTATTTTTTAATTGTGGATTTTGTAGAACCCAAGATGGAACAATTCACTTGGAGCAACAAGAGGCAGGGCTCCCAGCTTATTGCTGAAAGGCTGGATAGGATTCTGGCATAGTAGCCATGTTCATGGGAAAATGAAATACGAGAAGTTCAATAAAAAGTGAAATGTGTTTGATTAAGGTAAAAAATAAATAATAAATGACATAATTCTTTTGAAGCAAATATCCCAAAGTATATAGAACTTCATGTAGAATTTTCATTTTTGGCTCTTGGGTCTACTAATGTTAGAGAGAGAGTGGGTCAATGTTGACCCGCTCTTAAAAAAACAAAAAGTTTAGTACGCCTGGCTAAAAAAGTATGAAACGTGTTTTTTTTCTTTCTATTTTGGAGGTTTTTTGCTTCTATGGGTTTTTGATAAGCCTAGAGTGGGTTTCTTTGAAATGAAACTTGATTAAAAAGTTATAACATATTCGAAATCCGAGGATTGGTCCATTTCCCTAGAGCTAGAAGATGACTTAAATTTAAAGGTATTTAAATTCCCATAAATTTGAGCTCATCTAGACCCTCGATCCATCCTTTGAGGCTAATATAAAGAATTGGTGCACTTTCACAGCCAAGGGCTCTAAAATGTTCAGGTTCTCACAAAATGGAGGAATGTCAAGTCGGAGAAAAGGAAGTGGAATAAGGCGTTCTTTGGCAATTTCATCTAGAATAAAAAAGTGTTAGCCATACAAATAGAAAAGAGTATATAGAGGGAAGAACTAAAAGAAAAACCAGAAACTAAGAAAAAGAGCTAGTCATCTACCTCATAACTCAAAGTGGAAGAAATTTCCTTGAAGCAGAATTCCTGGGTAGCCTAGCTGAAAGGGAGAGACCAAAATACCAAGCTTTTTCATTTGTCCACAGTGGGGAAAGTGTACAATTTTTTTAATTCAAATAATTACACAAGCATGTTTGATCCGAAAATAATCAAGTTTTTATCTACCTGATCTCGGACCCTTATAGGCTTTAAATATTTGCCGACAATTTGCTCCTTTTAAGTAATCAATTTAAAAAATTAATGCAAGACAATAAAGACAATTGCACAATGATTGATTAAGGAGTTCGGCAATTGCCTACGTCTCCGGGTTCTTATCAAACTGTTCCACTAGTCAAAACTTGTAAGTTACAATACTAATTTCACAAGAAAACCTAATGGAAACTATTAAGAACTTGCTTGGAAGAAGATCCAGACCTTCGGACGACAAGGGTGAAAGATAGCACCCGACTTCCACCTTCCTGGCGTATTCGGCAAGCTCGATGGCTCCAGCTCCACTGTTCAGAATCCTCTGGTTCTCGATCGGCCTTCTAGACGCTTCGTAACGCCCTATGGCACTCCAGTCGATATTCCAGGATTCACAATAATTTTGTGTGGCGCTATGGGCCGACTAGGTAGTATTAATAACTCCTAGCCACAATAATGCCTATTTAAATAAATAGGTCTTCACAACTTTATAATAAGCCTAATAAATAGGTCTTATCAAAATAAAACTCTCCTCCGCTTGCTTGGGCAATATTCCTCAAGCTCTTACTTTGAGCTTCCAAGTTGTGTTGTGTCATACAAAGGAGAGGGGTCCCCTATTTATACAAAATTAGGGCCCTTAAAATATGCATTAACAATTATCCTTAGGCTAAAAATACCATAGCCCGTAGCAAAATAAATGGGATTAAATCTTAGCATAGCGGATTAGCATGTTTAATGGGATTAAATCCCAAATTTGGTGGAATGATAAGGTTTTAGGCTTTAATAAGCCTCTTCCCACGCAAATAAAGTGGTCAAAGGACCACGTGAGCTTAACCGCCCCCATTTAATTCTCCTCTCCACGTGGATTTCCACGCATGGAATAAGCATCCCCCTACAACACCGCTTCACCTTCTTCCACGTGGACTTTGGCATATATGGCGGTTTATGTGGGTTTGCGGTTAGGTATGGTTTAATACTAATGTATAAACATTAATATATAGCGGTTTGGCATATATGCATGGCATTTGGAAAGTGGACTTACCAAGATAATATAATTTCGACCCATACAATGTGGTATAGAAATAATTAACTCAATAAATAGCATATAGTCCACTTGTCGTCTCTCGATAGCCAAATCGAGTGAATTCGATGAGTGGTGGCTTGTGGACCCACCACGTCGGCGATAATACCATAGTCCACACGGCGGCCGGGCTCCCCTCCGTAACAAAAGTTGAGCCTCTTGTTCAGGCGAGCAATCTTTTACAACCTTCGAAGACCGGAGATCAAAAACCAACGAACAACTCCTTTCGCCTTTTCGCCACGTGTCACATTGACCAGTTGACCAAAGTTGACTTTCTTGTTGTCTGAACTTTGACCGGACATATCTAGAGCTCCCGATGTCCATTTGTCGCGTTCTCACAGTTGTTGGAAAGCTCTCGAGATGATCTTCTGCACTTACACCATTTAGGGATGTTTAGGAAACTTTCAAAAATGATCCCCTGATCACACCTCCCCACTGAGAAAGGCTTTTTGTCCCAAAAAGCTTATATTGGAAAATTTTGTCATGCCGTCCTGAATTTGGAACTCTGCTGCCACCTCGGAAGTGTTGTTGTAGTAGACTCTTGGGTCTCTTCCTCTGCAACCTTCTCTCTTCGACAACTTTGCTCTTATCCTGGACCTGTGGGTTATGGGCCCACGACACTTCCGCTGCGCCACTCTGATATCCGAAGAAGACCTCCACGCCTCTGTTGTATGGTGCTAAGTTTCTGAATGAAACCTCAATGCTCCTTCTGTGCGGTGCTAAGATTCTTGATATCTAACAACAAGGATCTTCTTTTACTCTATAACAAAGCTCCTAGCTTTGAGTTGATTCCGCAGAATCCAAACTGGTTTAAAGGAACTCCATGTTACGTAAAGCTATGATCGATCCAATGTCAATGATGGACAATGACTTGTCCCTTTTCATACCTCAACGCCTTCGATGCACAATGTTAAGCCTCTTTCAAGACCTCAAGCCTCCAATGCACGATGCTAAGTCTGTTTCAGACCTCAACGCCTCCGATGCATGATGCTAAGCCTTTTTC
Source organism: Taxus chinensis (assembly GCA_019776745.2). Classification (NCBI taxonomy): domain Eukaryota; kingdom Viridiplantae; phylum Streptophyta; class Pinopsida; order Cupressales; family Taxaceae; genus Taxus; species Taxus chinensis. The sequence goes on along the minus strand of CM034149.1, from coordinate 194,178,013 downwards.
AAGACCTCAAACCTCCAACTTCTATTTCAATACTTAGAATGCTGAGAGAAAGGTTTACCATACTTAGTGGATTTACTTAGTTGACAGAGAAAATGCTGAGAGAAAGGTTTACCATACTTAGTGGATTTTCTTATTTAGAAAATTTGATTAATGCTCCAAACCTATCTCATAATCAGCTTGTGAGTACGTGTTATAGTTGGGATACAAGATTTGACTCATATAAAGCTTGGAGATTGATTTGCCATTTGTGCAGACAGTAGAGTTCGCAGGAGTCAGCTTGGAACTTCATTCTATGTAGAGGCATTGTGACCGTGCGGCAGAATGGTAGCTGAATCACCATTGGCATTGACGTCGGGTCGGAACTTCATTCTGTGTAGAGGAGCTATCGTAAGCAGATTAGGGAGGAAGCTGTCAACTTCTGTTTCAACTTACTCTCAAAAGAAGTGGTGTCAGATCCCTAGAGCAAGTTGCCAACATAGCTAACATTCCCACTCTGGTTTCAACTGACGATAATGAAAAAATTGATGGCTGCTATTGAGTGGAGTAAGTTAAGAAGGCAGTAGTTGTTATGGCTGCTGAAAGTGTAACCGGATTAAATGGCATCTAGGCTGGATTCTTTAGAAAGTTCTGGCATATTATGGGAAAAAATGTTTTGGAAGTAGTGGAAGAATCCCGAAGACTAAAGATATTTAATGATTGGAAGACTGCTTTCCTTCCCTAACCCAAAAAAGCAGGAGGTTGATGTTTTTGGTCCATTCCAACCAATAAAATTGTGGCCAAGATATTGGACAACAGTCTCAAGTCTGGTCTCCCAGAATTTTTTGCAGAGGAGCAGGTTGGTTTTCATTGTTTGCATACATTTTTGATAGCACAATGGCATCACAAATTCCTTTGTTACCAGAAAACGCCTAGGTTCCCCCCCCCCCCGGTTTTGTTTCCGAAACGGAAACTCCTTCAAAAAGTCCTAGAGATAAGTATACATGATAATAATTTATTATTTCAATGAATACAAAATATTTTGAGCGTTTTATCAGTTATACTTATCTCTTATGGACTATGGAGTACAATTTTAAAACGAGTACTATGCATATATATATATATATATATATATATTTTATAATGTATTGTACAGATGTTTCCCATAACGTTTCGTACCCAAGCTTTTTTGAAAATTTGCATTTCTGCGTTTCGTACCCATACCCGTTTCCGTTTCCGTTTTCGTTTCCTGGCAACATAGACAATTTCTAATGAAACAATGCATTCATTACAGCATTGAAAGAAGGCAGGGTTATTATCAAGCTTGACATGAACAAGGCTTGCAATAGGGTGAAAGGAGTCTTTTTTGACATGATCTAGGGTTTGGTCTCTCAGCAAAATAGAGAAAATGGGTATTCTGAGTTCTTGTTGACAAGGTACTTGGCAATCTATTTAAGGCAGATAGGGGGTTAAAATAGGGTTACCCATTTCCCCCCATTTGTTTGTCAAGATGACAGCCAACCTAAAGGAGTATAGATAACCTCACTTATCAGAAATAAATGTATTTACAGTTTTTAAACGACACTTTCCTAATGGAAAAGCCATATCTACCGAGGCATTCAGCTATCCTGCTAAGCAACAACAACACCTACTGAACAGCTTCCCGACTAAAGGAAAGTGACACAACACACGATACTGAGAAAAGTGTACTATGTTGCAACAGAATGTAAATCAACCATACCACAGATGACTCAATATGCTTTATTTCCATTACTCTTGACCAATATCTAAGACTAGCATACACTGTGTCTCCCTTTCCCAAACGGGCAAGGGAGGAAGCTTTACTACAAATTTGCTCCTTTGCATCTAAACCCCTATCCTCCCCCTCCATCTTCTACACTAAGAGTTGAGTGCAGCCTTTCCCTCACACTATATGCTCTCCTGTTTCTACATTCTCGGTTCTCCACATAAAGGTGGTTTTCCACCCTTCATGGGCAGTGGATATGTGTTCTCAAGCTCACTATATCCTCAACAGGTTCCTAGACTCTTGTTCATAGAGTGTTCTACTTTATCTCGCAACAGTCATGAACCTTGACTCCACTAGTGCTCCCTTTTCTTCCTTTCTCTGTTTTGTAGTATCCTTCCATCTGTTATATTATATATATAGCTCTTCAACAAATCCTGTGAGCATCCCTCCTTTTGACAACTCACGCATGCAATTTGTCTCAATGATTCATGCTTTTCTTGTTGCTCTATCAATCGACACTCTCATGCAACAAATAGGCGACATCTCCTCATCTAGTCAACAATCAATCTACCTATGCCCCTGGCAGCGATTTCGTGCCTTACTGCTCTTTTCCTTGGCTTCATAGTTCACTACTCCTCATGCTTGATTTGGCACTTCATCTGAGATCGATGTGTCATTTGGCACTAGCCACTTCCTCTTCTGGCACCCTTACTTCGGTGCTCATTTGATGACCACCCTTTTCTCCTTTAGCACTATTCTTTCCTTCTTTTACTGTATTTATTCTTCCATGACACTTGGATGCTTGGTATCGTATTCCATGCCAACATTTTCCTCTGAATTTATGATATATTCCATCTCGGAACATTGATGCACTGACCTATATGCACTTTCTTCCTTGTGCCGCTATGGCAGAGTATATATATCCACACAGAGTCCTTTTCTGGTGGCTTCTCTGATGCTGGAACTTGACTCACTTGCCTTCCATCTTGCTCAGCAATTCCTCCCTTGCTGGAACATTATTAGCCAGTTACTCACCACTAGTACTCAGCAACAGATCTATCTAGTATATGTATCCTGTCCATGTGAAAATGCTGACTCCTTCGCTACTCTTCCAAGGGTCCATCCCTTTTGTCATGTGATGCTCTTCCTTTACTCTGTAAATCATCAGAGAAGCAGTGCTGCAGGGTGCTGTCTTCAGCGATGTTTCCACCAATCTGTCCTCTGGCATCAGTTCATGTTTGCCATAACTCTTCTCCACAGGGGTCATTGGTTCTTACTTCTTCCGGTGTCGTCATTGCATCTCTTTATCAGAAATCTTAGCAAGTCATCATGTGTTCCATGGCACAAGAAGTTGATTAGGACTTCCTCGCTCACATTTTGCAAGAATGTTCCTGCCTCCTCAAATTTTTCTATCACTACAGCTTTGTCCTACATCTCAGTGCTCAAGAAAAGGACCCCTCTACCATACCTCCGACATATACCTACACAGTTGCCCAATGCTGACTTCTAGCTCCTTAAGCGTGAATCACATCTGCACACAGCATGGTGTGTTGCACAAAAAGCCTTCATCCTCAAGAAAACGACATAATCCTCTGTCATCTCCTCCAATGCTCCTCAATATGTATATCTGTCTCAGAGCACCAACCTCGCAGCTATCTCAGGTATTCAAAGTCTTCAATCACAGTATCAGTCATCAAATGTTCTGCAGTCCATTTTATTGCCGATTTAAAATTGCCAGACAGATGTTGTGCACCAAATGTTTTGGTAGCCGATCTCTATGCCCATTTAAGATGCTGGCCTGCACCATGCACCAAATGTTTCAATGGCCAATACATTGTAGATTCTACAACCTCGAGTTTCCAAGCTCTGGAACTATTACAGAAACTGCAATACCCTTGTCTGCAGAAAGGATATCTTGCATAGGTGTCAAAACTTCTACTCATCTCTTCATCCGTTCTGCCAATATTCAAAGTGCAAGTAGGATCATACAAAAAAAACTTCCCACAAATCAGCTCACAAGAGAAAGACCAGTCCTAGCAACACAAAATCAGAATGTGAGGTTATTTTTCCCTTGGACGTGCACTTCAAACCAAATACACCAAACATTAGTATTAGTAAAACCACTCTAACACAGTCACGATGCCAACCTTTGTGAGTGAAGGAATTCTCATCCAAAGCACAAGAAAACCCCGGGCCAGTCTAATTGTAAACTCATCTGTGGGAGGGCTTGCTAACTACTATAGACTAGTGCTGTCAATTATGATGCCTTTGAAGCATACTAATCTGACGGCTGTAACGATGCTCTGCAGACACACTCATATACTAAGTGCGGTGCAGCAGGAACAACATTTCCATCTTCAAGATGAGCAACTGTAGAGTGCACTTGTATGGCCAATATACCAAGGGATTCTGCTATCCTGCTAAGCAGTAACTCCATCCATTGAAGAGATTCCCGACCAAAGGAAAGTGACACGACACACCATACTGAATGTAAAGTCTACTATACTGCAATAAAATATAAATAAACCACCACAAATGACACAATATGCTCTATTTTCATTATTGTTCACCGAAATTCTACATACACAATGGCTCCCTTGCCCAAATGGGCTAGGGAGCAAGCTTTACAACAAACTTGCTCCTATGGCATTGAAGCCCATATCTTACCCCTCCCTCTTGTATATTAAACATTGAGTGCAATCTTTCCCGAACTCACACTTTATGCTCTACTATATCTACATTTTCCACATGAAGGCTGTATTCCATCCTTCATGATGCTTTTAAGCTTACTACATACTCAGCAGCTTTTCTAGATTCTTATTCATAGAGAGTTCAACTCTGTAATGCCCCCAATTCCGAGCAAATGGCCTAGGAGGCTTTTCATCCGTCTTAGCCTTGGTCATGCCCAAGGGGCTAATGACGTTGATGGTTATTGGGTATGGTTTGCACCTTCATTTCACTTATAGGTTATGTTTCGACGTTGGACACCTACTATGAGGTGACTTAAGTGAAATAAGGTTGTGTGATACCCCCCCATGGTACTTTATTATTCTATTTCTTCTTTGGGGGTAACTTAAGTGAACTTTTGGGCATAGTGGTGATAAAGTAAGTTAAGTTATTTTATTTTGCGTTGGGATAACTTAAGTGTACTTTTGGGCATAGTGGTGATAAAGCAATTTAAGTTATTTTATTATTATGTGGATTTTTCCCCAAGGAGGTCGATTAGGATTCTTTTGGGCCCTTTGTTGCAATGAAAAGTTATAAAAGGAAACGCTTGGGTGAGAAAGGGGTATTCATTCATACACTCACTCTTTTATGATATTGAAGCCATTGTTGGTTGCATGTTTTTTGCTTGTGAAGTAAGATCTCACAGGAATCCTAGCTTCGGTGGTGAGAGATCCACTCCTAGCTAGCAGAGAACTCTTCAGTGGTGAGAGATCCTCCCTAGTTTTCCCCAGTTTGCTAATTTGGAGCTTCATTCAAATCCGATTTTTATATCAGAGTTTTTAGAGAATTTTAAGGGTTTGCTCAGTGCCAGAGAGAGATTATTTGGTCCATACTTCAGCCATCTACAGATCAGATTATTTCCAGCATTTGAGGCAAGCTTTGCAAATTCTCAGGAGGAGTTTCATTTAGTTTGGGCTTTATTTATTTTCAGATCTACTTAGGGTTTTGCAGAAGTGTTTTCTAGGGTTTTAGGTTAGAGTTTTTCAATTTTCCAGGTTGGATCTAATTCTTTATAATTTAATTATATTGTTGTTCGAATTTCAGAATTTATAAAGATCATTTCAGCTCCTTGTGAATTTTTGGAATTTTTAGGCAGTTTCAGTAGTTAAAATAAATAAATAAAATCAGATCTGAGAGATTAAAAAAATTCTCTCTTGTTTACTGTTCTACATATTTTTCTAAGTTATTTGAAGCTTCTAGGTAGTGTTAGAAATTATTATTTTGGAAAATACAAAATTTTCCTTGTTACTGCATATTGTTCTAAAAATTAGAAAAATCTAAATTTCAGTTCGCTGTTATTTTTATATATTTTGTGAATTTCAAGTGATATCCCACAAGGAATATTTCAGTGGTATTAGAGTTGTTCCTCCAGCCTGTTTGGATTAAAAATGAGTGACAGTGAAGATCTCAATGTGGATTTAATGAAGAAATTATTCACCAACATGATTAAGCGACAGGAGACCACAAATCTCTATTTGAGCCAACTCACAGAGAGACTATCACAGGGCAGATTTCGGCCTCAGGCAAATAGAGGAGAAATAGTAATATGGGGCAATAGGCTCAAAGAGGTGAACGTGGAAATTCAAGGCAGCAATCTCCCCGGTCTTTTACCAAGGATTTGGGACTTCAAGAGCCCTCTTTCGTGAAGGATCCGGAAGCTTCACGGGTGGGGCAGCCAGTAGAAGCATTTGATGAGGAATCTTGTTGGGAGAAGTACCAGTCTTTGAGTGAGGGTTTCCGGGAGAACATGTCATTCCTAGAGTATTACAGGATGAAGATTGGTAGCAGGCTAAGTTGCTGCATTCGGCGAATTTAAAGAATAAAATTCGAAATTCGCCGGATTTTAAAAAACCCTTAAAAAACGTTGAAAATCGTGATTTAATTCGTGTTGGATCTCGGACATCATTTTTTATGCAATATGTTGAAAATCGTGTTTGAAAAGCGTTGAAAATCATCTAAAAATTTTTGAAATTCGTTTTAGGGTTTTTTCTTTACGCATTTTAGGGTTTCTGCCTGTATTTTCTTATAAAATCTCTTGTGAACGATACTAAACTTCACCCCTCATCTAGTGTCCTGAAATCCAGAATCGTGAATCGCCATTGTTCTTGACGTCTGTGTTGTGTTGATGTCTGTGGAGCTGAGTTGGCGTCTGTGCAGCTGAATCGTAATTTCTAAGCTATCGTGAATTGCCATTGTCCTTGGAGCTGAGCTTCCTCGTGAATTTCCTGTTGACGAATCGTCCTTTGGCGTCTATGGAGTTGAAACGCGAATTTCTTATTGTCCTTGAAGCTGAGACGTTTGTGCAGTGTGGAGCCTGAAGCCTGAATCGCCATTGTTCTACTTTATGGAGCTCGCCAGTCCCAGCCGTCGAAGACTCCACAGGTAGGTTTCGTTTTGTTTGTGTTTAATTTTTATATGCTTTCTTTTTTAATGTGCAATGTCCATTTAATTTTAGGGTTCACTTAAAACTTAAATGTTTAATATATAATTAAAACTTTAAAAACTTAAAACTTAACAAATTAATTTATTAACATACATATGTCATAAATGATAAAACCTAAACCTAAACGATTAACCTATAATGTATTTTATAAAAAATTATATACTAGATAGATAAAAATTATATAATATATTTTATAAAAAAATAATATTTTATATCGTTATGTTAATTGTTTTATAAAATATTTTATAAAAAATTATATAGTATATCGTTAAATTAAGGTGTTTATATGTTTCTTAAATCATTTATTTAATTCAAATGCATGATAATAATTTTTGTATGATTTAGTTTTTTAAATTTATTTATTTCTAATTCTTTGTTTATTTTTTTCAAAAAATGCAGGTTGTTATATTGGTATCCGTATGGCGCCTCCAAAATCAAATGCAACGGGATGGAAATACATGAGCCGTGAGGGTCGGACAAACAATCTCACGTGCACTTTATGTTAGCATTCTTTTAGTGGGACATTGACAAGAGTAATGGACCACCTTCTTGGCATACCGAGTGGTCCAGGAGGCGATGTTGAAGAATGCCGGAATGTCACTCCTGAAATAAAAGCAGAGTTGGAGAAAGACTACAAGCATTCATTAGTTGTAAATCAGCAAAGGGCGCAAAAAAAAAACAACAAATCCAAGGCGAGCTTTCTAGGCCCAGAGTGCCAAATACTTCCTTCTCATCCACTATGTCCACAAGCTCTGTAATGCCAAGTCCAACATCTAGTACTGGGGCAACAACATTGAATAGCTTTTGGAAACCTGTTGAAAAAGAGCAAGTTGATGATGCATGGGCTGATTTCTTTTATGAATCTACCATTCCATTTTATGTTGCCAGGAGTCCTTATTTCAGAAATGCAGTTCAGCAATCCATTAAATTTGGAAAAGGTTATACAACTTTAGGGTCAGAAGCTTTGAGGACTACACTTTTGAAGAGGTCAAAAATTAGGGTCACTAAAAAATTGGCAGATATTAAAGACTCTTGGAAGTTAACAGGTTGTACCATTTTGAGTGATGGTCGGTCAGACATGTGTCAAAGACCCCTCATCAATGTGCTTGTTTATTGCCCTAAAGGTGTTGTATTTCTAAAAGTTATTGACATCATGGAACACAAGAAAACTTCAGAGTATGTCTTCAACATTTTGGATGAAGCAATTCTCAAAGTGGGTGTAGAAAGTGTAGTTCAAGTTGTGATTGATAATGCTAGCAATTGTGTGGGAGCCGGGAAATTGATAGAAGAGAAGTACCCACATATATATTGGAGTCCTTGTGCAGCCCACTTTATTGATTTACTACTCCACGACTTAGCCAAATTCCCTTGGGTACATGAAGCAGTTCAAAGAGGAAGAACAGTTGCTAATTTTATTAGAAACCATCGCCTCACATTGAGTATCTATAGGAGGCATGCATCTAAGGAGTTACTGAAGCCATGTGACACAAGATTTGCCTCCTTCTATATCACTTTGAAAAGAGTGGTCGAAGTAGAAAGCAGCCCTTCGAAGGTCTATTATTTGTAGCAAAGAGTGGGAAGATTCAGTTCTTGCAAAAGATTGCTAAAGGAAAGAACATGTGGAGCAAATCATTCTAACTTCTAACTTTTTGGGAAAAATGCAACCAAGGTTTTAAAAATGTGTGTACCCATTGTTCGTATGCTTGCGCATGGTTGACGGCGATAACCCTTGTATCATGGCATGGTTTATGAAAGCATGGACTGTTGCAAAGAAGACATCTAGTAAGGCATTCAATAATGTGGAAGCAGAATATAATGAGATATTGGATATTTGTGACTGGAAGATGGAGGATGATGCATACCCATTTGCATGCAGCAGCATGCTATTTGGAGCCGACAATCTATCACATATAGAAAGAGAAAGTGACAGTGAAGTGATGAGTGGGATTCATGCAGCCATTGAAAAAGTTTGTTCCAGATCCACAGATGTTGCAAAGAAAACCAGAGAGCAACTTAGAGCATACAGGTTAGAAGATATAAGGCTTGTTTGGAATACCAATGTCAACTATTAGTTAGTATTGACAGGGAAGACATGGTTTGAACCTGGTGATGACCATGGTGGAGTTATCTTTGGGGCAATACCCTGTGACACTACAACGCTTTGCTATTCGAGTATTGAGTCAAGGGAGCAAGTCTCATCAGCATGTCAAGAGGAATTGGAGCAGCTTGGTGGACCAAAGGGTTCAAATCAAAGCAACTGAAGGAACAAGTTGTCTCAGGAATCCACATCTGGAAGATCTTGTTTATATTCGCAGCAATTTGCCATTGACTATGAAGGAGGAAATCTTGCAAAAGATCATCTGCTATTGCCTTCAAAGACTCAAAAGCTTTCACAAATGTCCTACAGGCAATGAAGATGATCTTGATTTTGTTGGTGAAAGAGGCACCAATAGACATGAATCCTCAAAAACCATAGTGACTGTCTGGTAATGATGATCACTTTCCAGTGAATGAAGCATCTAAGAGCCAAGTGCTCTTGATGCTTTTGAGCTTATATGATGTAAAAAGCAAGGGGAACATTCGTGAATGTTTGAAAACATACTAGAACTTAAGGTGCTTTAAATATAGAGACTTTTTGAAAACAACAAACCCTCTTTAAAATTGGGCACAACATTGAAAGGTTTTAATCAACTTAGTCATGCATGCATATGCAGTTTGGACATATTTTTTGAAGTTTTACGGCTATTAACAATAATATATATTCGCGAATTTGACGAGGAATACAGTTAGCGAAATCAATGAATTTGGATATATTTGGAGATTACCAATGTTGCAATTTATTATTTGGTTTTGCAATAAAAACGCTAATAAAAATGCGGGACTATTTCACCCTAGGTCGAATTTAAATCATGAATTGAAGCGCTTTTTTTTCTGAGATTTTACTAGTCTGATCAAGGGTATTTCACGAAGATTGACAATCATTCTTGAATTCGAACACGAACAATTCGAATTTGGTTACTTAGGTTAAAAGGCCCAATTTAGAGACCTTATCAAGTTTTAGGAATTGCTTGTGAACAAAGCAAGATTTCTAGACAGCTACCAGGTTTGACAATTAGATTGGTTATAGTCAGAACTGGGCTACAACGAATCATAATTCTATGTTGTTATATATTAGTGTAATGTCCCTCCTTTCATCGAATAGATCTCATTGAAGACCTTTGGTCCTTTGCTGTACTACCCGACGGCCAAAGGATGTGTGCAAGGGTGACTTAAGTTTAGCAATTATAATTCATTATAATTGTGCAAATATCTAAAATCAAATGTTATAAAAGACATATTAATAGCAATTATAAGCTTATTTATATTAACTTCCACAATGATCAAATGTAATGTAAATACAGTTGCATATCCGATTTAATTGAATTTAAAGTCAGCATATATATAGGTGTCCAATGAATGTCCATTAGTATGGGATACCTAGGGAATATCTATGGTGACATTAGCTATCCTTAGATAAATGCTGATTCAGATTTTTAGGAGAAGACTCGAATAGGAGTGCTCCAAAGTCATATCTAATTATTACTCCTCCCTAGAAAACTGCGACTTGCCTAGTCTAAGGAAAATTTGGGGCACTTATGTCTAGGATTAATCACTAAATTGTGATTAGATTGTCTTTGGAGGTCCCTTTTTGGGCCATTTTCCTTTATAAAAGGAAGAGGTCGACTTAGAAAGGGACATCTCATATGCTCATTTTATCCAAAATTCTTAGATTTTTATTTTATCAGCATTTGCATTGCATAAGAGCTTCTTGCTTTTGTTTTTCCAATTCGAAGGATCTGAAAACCCTTGAGGATTTATCTCTTGCGGACGAAAACCCTAAGGGAATTGAGAGGGAATTTCACTCAGAAATTTCCAGTGGTTTAATCTGATTTTCCAGTCAAATTCCAACAGTGTTTTTGGTGATCTTTTGGTGAGCATATTGCAGCAGTTGGATTGACCCAATGGTTTGGGGCTGTTTGGGGCATGTTTCTAGAGGTATTTACTTCTGAAAAGTTATTGCCATACATCTCTAAATTTTTGTAACTTAACAGGAGCTGCATTTTCATAATTTTCTGAGCAATTTTACTCGAGGGTGTTTTTTACAGGCAATTTGCTAATCAGATTTCAGATCTGCAATTTTCTGAATGGTATCTGGTCTGCAATATAAATCTGATTTTTAGTATATTTGACTTCTAAAATTGAGTTGGCAATCATTGGGATAGAAAACATAGTTTTTTTGGTGCCATTTGTGCATTGAGATCCATTCAAAACCCTAGTCGCATTTGCTGTAATAAATTCAGACTTTGCCCTAGCTTTGTTCACCGAGGGTTTAGAAAACTATAATTCGCTCATTTGTCAAATCATTAAAAATCTGATTTAAGGTAAAGAAAATTATTGGGGATATTTCAGTGGTATCAGAACAGCAATGTTCCTTCCACCTGGAGGGTTTTTGATTTGATGCAGCATAGAGAAGTTGGGCCACACAGGTATTATACAAGGAGACAAGCAATGTCTTTTAGCAGGTTTGGATACAGGGAGTAGTTTTGAAACCATGGACAGGAGAGATGGATCACATAGCCCTCCCCGGGATGATCCGGATCGTGAGCTTTTCAGGCATATGATTGCTTCTCAGGAGTAGATGATGCAGAGGATGGACGTGGGTAGGCCAAGAGATAGACATGTCAGGAAGGATAGGTCTATATCAGTAGCCAACAGTCACAGGAGACACAACAGATCACCTACAAAGATTGGTAGTGTGAGGTATTCCCCTCACCGTGAGAGGAGACATACACATACAGAGGAGAGGAGATCTACTAGGACTATTGATAGACCTATGCAGCCTAGCTTTCTACCCAGAGATGAGCCCCCGGTAGCTGAGGATCCACTTGAAGATACAGTTTTTCAAGATAATGTGATGGCAGCCCATGATGAGTGGAGAGCTTTGCCACAGCAAGTACGGGATGCCTTTCCCCTTCATCAGTGTTGTGCTTAGAGGAGAGATAGTTTGAGAGCCAAACAGATATAGAGGCCTAGAGCACACAGCGAAGCAGAGAGTTGAAGTAGGCCACCAACAAGGCGACCCTTTCCACATTTGATGGTAGTGGAAAGATCAGTGTCAGAGCATGGATTCACAAGCTCGACACATACCTCACTCTTAAGCCTATGCAAGAGCAGGAGGCTATCCAGTTTGCCACGTTGCACCTTGAGGGAGTGGCATACGATTGGTGGCATCATGGGCTAGTCACACAGAATCATGATCTTCTACGGTCTTACAGGGAGTTCAGTGAGAGGTTGATTGCAAGATTTGATCGCAAGGATGTGGAGCTTTACTACAGAGAATTGGCACAGCTCCGTCAGAGTGGACACGTTGATGCATACATCAACAAATTTCAGCGTATAGCAGTGATGGTGTCGGAGATGCCCGAGAAGAGGGTGGTGATGCTTTTCATAGAGGGGCTTCATGATAGATTGAGAGGTTTTGTCAAGGCTCTTAAGCCTAGAACTTTGCATGAGGATATTCAGACAGCCTTGGACTTGGATACTACTCCATTTCAGCCCCAAAAAAGGAATGTCAAGAATGAAAAATCAGAGCAGCATGGAAGTGAGCAGCCCACTTCTTCAAAGGTCGAGTCTACACCAAAGATGGGTCAGGAGATTCATTGCAAGGATCATTGGGATCCTGGACATAATTGCCTTGGTAAAAGCAAGATACATCTGATAGAGGTTATTTCAGATGTGGATGATGATACTGATTCAAAGAATGAAAAGGAACAACCAACACCAAACATTGAAAATGAAGGTAAAATCACTTTTTCAGGAGCACCAAGGTATAATTCATCCATGTTTGAAGGTACAATGTTCGAGTGTAAAATCATGGCACTTCTTGATAGTGGATCTACACATAACTTCATGGATGAAGGATTGGTGAACAAAAGAGGTTTGCATTATGATCATTTTGAAGGCTTTGATGTAACTATAGCAGGTGGTCTCACTATTCCTTGCAAGAAGAAGGTGAACAAAGTCAGCATTCTATTTGGTGAGTACACACTTTGTGATGACTTCTATGTTATTGACTTGAAGGATAACAATGTTGTGCTTGGTATGAAATGGCTTCATTCTCTAGGAAGAATCACCCAAGATTTTCAAGCTATGGAGTTGACTTTCCAACATGAAGGGAAACAAGTTACCATGAAGGCACTCAAATACACGCTGCCCCATCAAATGACAGCCAAGTCTATGATAGTTGTGGACAAGAAATCACCTAATGAAGATATCTATGAGGATTTTTCACTACGTATCAGTATGGGACAGCAAAGACATGATGAAGAGTATGGCAAATTGGGGGCATACTTGAGGAGGATTGTGGCACTTTTTATGAGTAAGTTGCATAAGCTCTCTTTTGCAGCCTTTGAGCAGCTTAGTATAGTGCATGTGAAGTCATTCAAAAAGCTTAGGCTGATTTGGGATCCAGGAGTTGATGAGAATGCAGATTTGCTAATTGAGATTGCTTGGGGGCAAGCAATCCCGGGAAAGGAGGACTGTAATGTCCCTCTTTTCGGATAGTTCTTATCAAAGACCTTTGGCCCATTTTGTCTACCCGACGGCCAAAGGGGGTGTATAAGAGTGACTTAAGTCACAATAAATTATTATAAAGTGCTATAAAAAAATATAAAATAAAATTATTAAAGCACTTATATTAATTTATTGGGCTTAATAAAAGAAAATTATAATCCCTATGGTAAATACGATTTGCCTTGAGGGCAAATATCATTGTAAAAGGGATTATTATATTTTATTCTTCCTAGAGAGGATAATGGCGACTTGGGCCAAAGGTAAGTAATGACATTTAAGAAGGATAAAAATATCATTAATTATGTATTTGCTCCTAAGGAAATGCAAGTAGCTCTAGGAGTGGAAATAAATAGAAAAGAGAATCATAGGCCTCATTAAAAAATGCGACTTTGGCCTAGGGGTTTGAAAGAAAGATGATTGGGTTATTTCCTTTAGGTCATTTTGGGGCCTTTTTCCTTTATAAGGAAAGGTCGACCTGCCTTGAGGTATCTCAGAATTTTATATGATATTTTCTCTTGCATTGAGCTCTCAGCTTTTGCATAAAAATTCCAAGGACGAAACCCCTTAGGAATTCTCTCTCTTGTGGACGAAAACCCCAAGAGTTTGTGAGGGTTTTCCACTCAGAAATTCCCATTAGATAAATCAGATTTTCAGTCATTTCCAGCAGTGTGTTTTTTGGAGATAAATTGCAGCAGTGTTATCACAAATTCTTCTGGTGGAGTGACTCAGTCTGTGGCTGTTGTGGCATGGTTTTTGAGGTATTTCTAATCCAATTATTATTGTCAAATCATCTACTGATTTTGTGAAGCAAAGCAAAGAAATTTCAGAATTTTTAAAAGGTTTTTCAGTGGTTTTTCAGTCAGTTCTACATACAGATTTCAGATCTGATTTTTAATCAATTGTGATCTCTAAAAATTTGGTTTTTAATATTTTTGGGCTTTAAAAATTATTGCCATCAGTTTGCGAGTAAAAGATAATTTTTTGCGTGTTGTTTGTGTTGGGATCACACTCAAACCCTAGTCGCATTTCCTCTACTTAAATCAGATTTGCCCTAATTTTATTGCCATCGTCTTCAAAAAATCTGTTTTGATATTTGTGATTGAAGAAAAATTCATTTTTAGGCAAAGAGATCCAATTGGGGATCTTTCAAGGTCTAAGAAGTGTACCGCGCAGTCCTAGATTCAGAAGTTGAAGACATACTTTGACTTGAATCCCATGCGCAAAGAGGATGCAATTAAGTTTGCAATCCTACATCTTGAGGGAGATGCACATGACTGGTGGCATCATGGTCTTATTACATAGGGGCACATGTATATTGGTACCTATGTAGAGTTCAAACAGAGGTTGATGAGTAGGTTTGACAGGAGGGATCCTGACAGGTATTTCAAAGAGTTGACTCATTTGAGACAGACAGGTTCCTTGGACATGTACATTGCAGACTTTCAAAGATTATCAGTCATGGTTCCTGATGTTTCAAAGATGAGGCTGACTTCACTTTTCATAGCAGGGTTGACAGATGCACTAGCCGGGTTTGTGAAGGCATTTGAGCCTTCTTCATTGCATGATGCTATTAGGAGAGCACGGGATTTGGAGTTAGCCACTCCAAAGTCGAGGTTTCCACCTCAAGTTTAGCAAAGGGAGCCTCCATATGGACCAAACGAACTTCAGCAGAAGGAGCCTCCACCGAGGAAGGAGGTGGCTAAGAAGCCAGTCATTTCCTAAGAGCTTAGGGATGAGTTGAGGCGAAAGAAACTATGTTTCGATTTCCGTACACCTTGGGCTCCAGGACATGATTACACAAGAAAGGGGAAGGCCCAATTCATTGAGGTCTTCGAGAAGAGTGAGGGTAACATAGGTGAGGAGTTAGAAACCCACGAGATGAATGATGGAGATGGAGTTGCGTTAGGCAGTGCAGATGTGGAGCAGGAGGAGGAGACTTTTCCTTGGGAGATTATAGATACATTGTCTAGTACTCTGATGTACAAGGCATTCAGGGTTAAAGGAGTTATGTAGGGTCAGCGAGTAGTGGTACTCATTGATAGTGGGGCTTACCCACAACTTTATTGATGCATCATTGGTTAAGAGACAAGGTTTGCAGACGAAGGACTTTGAGGGCTTCAACATTGTTGTAGCCAACAGGGAGTATATGAGATGCACACGAAGATTTCCACGGTTGAGCACCACCATGGGTAACTACACAATTACCGATGATTTCCACATTGTTGGTATGGGAGTGAACAACATAGTGTTGGGAGTGCAGTGGCTTCACTCTCTTGGTGAGTTTCGGACTAACTTTCAGACGATGGAATTAAAGTTTAAGTCCGAGGGCAGGAATGTGATCTTGAGGGGATTATCTGTAGGAGCACCCAAAGTGGTTGCAGCTAAGGGGATGGAGAGGACTTTCCAACATGAGGAGGGGTTTTATTACTGCGGGCCGATGTGGAGTTTGATGGGTATGGGTATGACCAGTAGTGTTGCACAGGAGATGGTTACAAAAATTGGGATTACGAGTTCAAATCGCCTGAGTTCATCCTTGTGTTGGTTATATGAGGTTTCGGTAAACTGGAGATCTCGTTTGCTTGTTGAGTACTCCAAGAACCGACACATTTGTGAGATTCTTGATGGTCACATACAAGATGACAGCTACAAATTGGAGGATGAGATGGTATTCTATTAGGGTAGATTGTACCTTGTGCCAGATTCCTAGTTGAGGTTGGAGATATTGCGACATGTGCATTGTTCTTCCGTGACTGGACACTTGAGCTTCGATGAGACCTACATGTTCATATGGGAGAGGTTCAGATGGCATGGGTTGAGGGAGGATATCCTCAACTTTATACAGGGATGTACGGTTTTTCGTTATGACAAATCGAGGCTTACAGGTTCATCATTTTCTAAGCCAACATGGGATAGCAATCCTATGTCTTTTATTACTTCTATGCACGGTGAGCACTTCACTCATGTGTTAATCAGTGGAGGGGTAGAGTTGACTCAGTTACCTGGTTATTCAGTAGGTTCACACTCATCATAGGCGGTGAACTATGTAGAGTTAACATTGTCGGTTGACTGTTTACTGAAGTCTTGGGATTTTTCCCCCACAGGACACATTGAGATACATTATGAGGAGCCTTACTCTTACACGAGTGTGGGTCATGTGGGAGATTTAGCACACTTTGTGCTTATACAGGTTGTTTCACAGGTTGATCCAGGGAATTCTACAGGATTCAGAGTGGACTTTTGTACCCAGGAGTTGATTGGAGAGGTAGTGAGTGATCACATGATGACAACTTTGCATTGGCAGAAATTGGACAGATTGACAGTCCCAGTGTAGGTACCAGTGGAGAGTCGGTTTGGGCATCATTCTATTTCAGGGACAAATTGTTCTCTATACGACATAGAGGTCATGATCACTACATGAGGATCTTGGTTACTTCGGAGCACACCAATCATGAGTTGACTGTAGGGTGAGGTGGAGAAACTTACTTTGTGGTATTCAGTTTTTACAGCATGGCAAGATAATGCTTGGGGTCAAACAATTCTCGGGAGGGGAGGACTGTAATGACCCCAATTCCGAGCAGATGGCCTAAGAGGCTTTTCATTCGTCTTAGCCTTGGTTCGACGTTGGACACTTACTTTGAGGTAACTTAAGTGAAATAAGGTTGTGTGATGCTCCCCTATGGTACTTTATTATTCTATTTCTTCGTTAGGGGTAACTTAAGTGTACTTTTGGGCATAATGGTGATGAAGTAACTTAAGCTATTTCATTTTGCGTTGGGATAACTTTAGTGTACTTTTGGGCATAGTGGTGATAAAGTAATTTAATTTATTTTATTATTATGTGGATTTTTCCCCAAGGAAGTCGATTAAGATTATTTTAGGCCCTTTGTTGCAATGAAAAGTTATAAAAGGAAGCGCTTGGGGGAGAAAGGGGCATTCATTCATACACTCACTCTTTTATGATATTGAAGCCATTGTTGGTTGCATGTTTTTTTCTTGTGGAGTAAGATCCCAAACGAACCTTAGCTTCGGTGGTGAGAGATCCTCTCTAAGCTAGCAGAGAACTCTTCGGTGGTGAGAGATCCTCCCTAGTTTTCCCTAGTTTGCTGATTTGGAGCTTCATTCAAATCAAATTTTCATATCATAGTTTTTAGAGAATTTCAAGAGTTTGCTCAGTGCCAGAGAGATTATTTGGTCCATACTTCACCCATCTACATATCAGATTATTTCCAGCATTTGAGGCAAGCTTTGCGAATTCCTAGGAAGAGTTTCATTCAGTTTGGGCTTTATTTATTTTCAGATCTACTTAGGGTTTTGCAGAAGTGTTTTATAGGGTTCTGGTTGGAGTTTTTCAGTTTTCCAAGTTGGATCTGGTTTGTTATAATTTAAATATATTGTTGTCCGAATTTCAGAATTTATAAAGATCATTTCAGCTCCTTGTGAATTTTTGGAATTTTAAGGCAGCTTTAGTAGTTAATAAATAAATAAAATCAGATCTAAGAGATAAAAAAAAATTCTCTCTTGTTTACTGCTCTACATATTTTTCTAAGTTATTTGAAGCTTCTAGGTAGTGTTAGAAATTATTATTCTGGAAAATACAGATTTTTCTTTGTTTCTACATATTGTTGTCCTAAAAATCAGAATTTCAGTTCGTTGTTATTTTTATATATTTTGTGAATTTCAAGTGATATCCCACAAGGGATATTTCAAACTCTCTCTCTCCCAACACTCATGAACTTTGACTCCACTAATGTTCCTCTTATTCCTTTTTGTGTCTCTTAGCACAATCCCATTTGCTGTATGTATAGCTCTTCAGCTAGTCATGTATCTCTCCTTTTGAATCATGCTTTTCCTGTTGCTTCATCGATCAGGCAACATCTCCTTGTCCAGTCAAAATATCTTGTGCCCTTTGCAGTGAGTTCGGCATGTTTGCTTTGCTGCTTTCATCCTTGGCTTCTTTGTTCACTATTCGCCATACTTTATTTGGCTCTCCATCCTTGACTTATATGTCCTTTGGTGCTAGCCACTTCCTCATCAATGCTCATCTGATGGTTACCCTTTTCTCCATCACTATTCTTTTTTCGTAAATGACACTTTGGCTCTCCTCCCTTCAACACTTGGTATCATATTTCTTGCCAACATTAAGTTTGAAAAGATATCTTAAAAGTAATAATACTCCGAATGCCAACAATGACTCCATTGTTGCCTTGAAAGCAAGATTCTTAGCAATTTGGATTCTATTCAAACCACCCGGTCTAGTACACATGGGAGCTCTGAGTTTAAGGTGAGAATGATGATATTATTTGAAAGCAAAGGAGGAATTCAAGGGATCTTTTGAGCTAACCACGTGGCATGACCTTAAAAGCATGCATCCCATATGAAAACTATTGGATGGGAGTTTGTTCCCTCATGAACCATGAGTTCTCAAATAGTCATGTACATACTAAACCCACAAATAATTCTGGTTGTCCTTTTTGTTCTGGGTGAGTGAGAATTGGACTTTCACTTCTTGACATGTAACAAGAGAATAAAAAGCTAGATCAACAAAATACAAATGCCCTCTTGCTAAAGTTATATGGTAGTTAACAGACATATTATGTAGAGTTTTAATTATGTTCCTACAAGATGATCCCTGCATATGTTAGAATTTTGTGTTTTAGTTTTTGTTCATGAACCATTAGTTTTCAAATAGTTGTGTACATGCTAAACCCACAACTAATTCCGGTTGTCCTCTTTGTTCTGGGTGAGTGAGAATTGGACTCACTTCTTGACATGTAACAAGAGAATAAAATGCTAGATCAACAGAATACAAATGCCCTCTTCCTAAAGTTATATGGTAGTTAATAGACACATTATGTAGAGTTTGAATTATTTTCCTTCAAGATGATCCCTGCATATAATTATAATTGTGTTTTAGTTTTTGTTCAATGCTTCAATTGTTACCAAATGCTTACATAATGAGGATTTAAGTTCCAGCTTTTGGCCTTACATAAGTATTAATTGCACACATAATATGTTATTTGATAGATGCATGATATACCTCTATGACATGTTGCAATTTTCTATGGAGTGCTGATTAAAAATGTCTAGATGAGGAACACCCATACTTTTCGGACCTGAAGCAGTCGTTTCTTTCTGCACTTCAATTTCATATTTATTTTCTTCAATTGAATATAACGAATTTGATATCCATTTTATGGTATACCATCTTCACATCATTTCTATGGTTTGATAACTTCATACATAAAGAAGCCAGAGGTTTGGAAAACAAGAGACTATTGTTCATGTTGTCATTTTAACATAGCTGGAGGATGGAGGGTTCTAGTTTGTACTAAGGTTGTAAAATCTTTGATATTCCTTTTGTGATGTGTATCAGATTGGTCCCAAGCGCTTAGAGACTGTGAAAAAAGGTGGCAATGCTTATGGCATGCATTTGCTGTTTGGCCAAAGTAAAAAGCATAACTGATCTTTTTAGTTTAGAAGCAGAAAATGTTAAAAAGAGAGTGAGTTAGGATTTAAACAAGTGTGGATCATGTTGCCTTTCATTTTCAAAATTTATTTCTTTGGCTTACAAAAGGTAACATTGAATGCTTCTATCATGTATTTCAAATTCTCGACTACATCTGAGTTGGGACAATGTTATGTTTTTTATCATCAGAATAACATATTGGTCGTTGCACAGCCCACCAGTTTTGTTTATTGTTGTTTATATGGTACCCATTTCATTTTGTAGAGGAACAATATGTATTTTGTTATGCATATTTTTTATTTTCAACAAGTTAATATGACAGAATTCTAATGTACAAGTCACTTATTTCTTATATTGCCAATAGCTCTAGCCATAATGGCAAGATGATGTATATGTGGGGAAACATTTACAAAATTAACAAAAAAATTGTAATAATTAAAGCTAGTTGCAAGTTGTAGATATTCCGTAATGAAAGCTGAGAGCTCGAAAGATCTCTATTTCATTGCTATGTTGCTCAGATACCTCCCCCCACCCACCAAACCCGTACCGGTACGTTCCAAGTATGGTACGGATATTCCCCCGGTATGCCCGTGTATGTCTAGGACATACCCGGGGCGTATCCAGACGTACCTGCTAAGTTTTGGCACTGCAGTTACAGAATAATTTTAAAAAATCATTGACTCGGTCAATGCAAACCCCAAAAACTCATGAATTAATTAAAAAATCAAACCCTAAACTCTAAAACCTATAAAAGGCACTCGAGCATTACCAAAATACATAAACAATTCATTGTTGGTATTTGCAAGTGTAAGAGCGAAGTGCCAAAGACAGTGAGGAGGCTGCCATTGCAAGGAGGAAGCTATATTGAAAATGGAGTTAGTGGGAGTGGCATGCAAGGATTTGATATTGAGGAAAATCTAGATGATATATTCTAGATTATTAGTATTCATATTGACATGGTATTCATATATCATATGCATTATGCCACATGATTAATGAAAATGTTAAATTTTAAGCATATTGAACCTTGATCCTATTATATTATTAAAGTTATTTATTCCTTATGGACTAAAAAATGAGTAAAACGAGTATACATATATAAAAGTTATATATTTATTAAATATGTATGATGTACCGAAAATGTACCCAAACCAAGGTTTTTTGAAAATCGCCATATCCACGTATCGAACATGCACATGTATTCATACTCGTATCTTGGCAACATAGCTTTGCCACCTTATAGACTAGAGGTTTATGACGAAACACAAGAAGAATAAAACAATATAAGTCATTTTAGCATATATTATTATGTCGATGGGCGCTCTACAATGGCAGTTGGGGATGGTAAACTATAATGTTTGTGAGTTGCTGACAATTAATTTGTGGCTTTCAATTTGACGTTGCTTTGGCTGTCCCTAAATTTGATGTTCATTTGACCATCACTTAATTTTTTTTATTTTTGCTTGGAGATGTCAATGAAAAAACTGTAATATCTTGGGCCATACAGTGGACTTTGGAGCCTTTATTTTCCAGAAAGATTTTTCAAGCTTGACACAGTGGTGCAACTAAATTGATGCCATTTGTTGGCAGTCAGTGAGAAATTCAAGGAGAATGGATCAACATGGTATGCGAAAACTTTAAGATAAGGTCCTTGAGACTCATATCTCTCACCATTTTTCAGATAGATGTATTATGATATCTTTGCTAGTAGCAATTCAAGGGCATACATCCTGTAAAACACCTAACTGAATACAGTTATCCTCCGATCAGAGTCTACAGCCATTTTATGAATAGATTTTTAGTAGACTGTATTGTATTATATATCTATTTACATCATTAGCCAAGAAAACAAAACCTGGAAAGAAAAAAGTATGGCCTTGGATCAAAATAAACTACACCGACTACTTGATGAAGACCGCATAGATTAAACATTCATTATATTGTCGGAGCCTCCCACTGTCAGGTGCCAAATCAAGAGTGCCAAAGATCTTGAGGAAATACTATTCCGAGCTTCTCACAGATTGCCTTATTGGGCGTGAGGTTTACTTTTTCGTATGCTGCTACTGCCTTTAACAGCTTCTAGAACCTTTTGCACTCGAAGAATAAATCCAATTCAAACTGCTTGAGCTCCTCATGAATTGCCAAGGTATTTGTCCTCAAAATTAACTAATAGTGATTGTAAACTTATGACTTGAGCTGTTCATCATGATGATGCGGGGGTGAGATTGCTTGGTATCCTTAATCGCATTAACAATAACGTCTATTGAAGTATTTTTCCTGAGACGTTCCTTCAGATGAGCATGAAACACCCATTTCAGCAATATCAGATTCTTTATTCCTTTGACCAATGCATTTCTGCCATAATCCGGGTGGCTTTGTCCATGGTAACTCCCTCCTCAACCAGATTCTTCAGCTTTACAACATCCACCAAGTCACAGTTGGCATTTTAAATGTCTTCAAAAGTATAATAATGCACTGCACTTTTAGGCTCTTCAGAAATTGCCTGCGTAGTCTTAAATGAAGCCATATTCCCCTCTATGCATACCACAGTGAAAGTGACCACAAACAGTCTTGGCTTTATTCATATTTATTTGGACAATATCTCATAAAACAAACATCGGAAAACCTTCCAAAAAGCAGGAAATCAAATCTGGGAGCATATAACCAGGCTACTGAGTCTGATCTCCCATTAGCTCTACCAAGCTATTGAAGCAAAAAAACATCTTCGGGCTATTCAAACAAATTCCTGCTTTGAGCCAAGGCTAGTGAGTCAATCTCAAAAGAGCAGGACATTCTAGAACCTTGGCTCCAGAGCTTCAAACACCATTTTCTGATTTTGACCCTCTTAACTAAATAATGATGGAACAATACATGGGTTTTTGCACATTAAGTACCCAAGCAGCTGAGCTTAAATGTCAGGAATTTGAGCCTAACACATGCAGACAAACATAGAACTATGGCTGCCGAGCATTTACCAACTGTAGCAGACCACATAACTGCGCTGCTGAGCCCAGAGACGAGAGCCACAGAACTTACCTGGAAACAACATCTTACAGTTGACAGCGCAAAGATAAAACTCATCCATGAAATCATAAACAACAAAATTCCTCAATTTCACAATGCAGGGAACAGAGCTTACTCACATGCATCCAGCATTATGCCATTGAAAAACTTACCGGCCCTTCCCAAAGGATCAAGCATAGGTGACTTACCTATTCAGCTGCTTTGATGCCAGACCCAGACCATCTCGTATGGTTTTCATACCAATATGTGTTTTTTCATTATCGAATGGGTATCAGTGACCACATGCCAACTTATAAGTCTTTAAATTTCAATTTTGAATATTAATTAGTAAGGGATGGGAGGATATTGGAAGGCCCCTTAGGAAGCTCTTTATTTATTGGGTCTTGGAACTATCCTTTAACTCAACTCCCTTATTAGCCAGAAGATCTGCAATACTATTACTTGCTCTTCCAATATGCTGAGCTGCATGGACCTTAATTTTTTTCATCCAAGAGATCTCCTGAATTATATTATTGAGAGATACCAATGGTTTGGCCTTTCTTTTATAATTGCATTGATGATAATCATTGAATCTCCTATTTCCAACTCCGACTATCCTTGAGCTTTGGCAACCTGCATTCCTTTCAACACTGCTCTAACCTCCATCTGATTGTTTTTCATTGATCCTAGATACTCCTAGTATGCCCCAATCATCTGTCTCTGCGATCATGGAAGATACCTCCTGCTCCTGCATTCCCTGGATTGCCTTCTGCAACCCCATCAAAATTTAACACGGGAACTTGAGGAGACCACTTGATATATGATTTTCCTATGCTTTTCTACCTACCTTCTTAGAAGGGGATCAAAGAGTATTCATATATTCATCATAATCTGTTTATTTTCTTGATCACTTATGTTTAGTAAAAATTCTGAGAAAGGACATGTAGTTTTCCAAGAGTTGAGTTTTGTGTAGCTTGTGCTGTATGGACAATTTATATACTATAAATTCCAAGATGGTAATGCCTTCTGAATTTCTTGGAGTATCAATGGTGTATGGTGTTATCTTGTTTGCAATTTGGCAGGATGGGAGCCTTTTGATGAAGGCAGTTTTTCTTTGTCCATGATTATATTTTTGTTCAGCAGTAGTTGATTTTTGTTTTGGGGACTTATTTATGTATTTTTTCAAACTCTTCACCATGTGCACGCTTTTAATTGCAAACTGTTTTTTGCCCATGGACAGGCTGAGTGATAAATATAAATTGATCAATGCATTGAAACGTGAACATGGCTTCTTGCATAAAAGATTGGATGAGAAGCTTAAAGCTAAGGTTTGCACTATTCCCTTCTTAATTTTCGTACATCCTAAAGCTATAGAAAGGGACAAATGCAATGACGTTTTTCTTGTTATGAATGTGTTGCTAGAATTTCTATAACTGTTTTATTAAGTTTAAAGTTTTGCATAATATCTCTTCTCAAGATTAGCGTAGGAAGTTGTTCCACTACTCTTAATTTCCTATCAGATATTTAATATAGATCTCTCCTTGCTTCCATCATTTTCCCTCCTAATATTGTTGCTTCATCCTTTCCAAAAAAAACCATCATTCCATCTGTTGCGCAAAACAAGAAAGATCTCAACAAAAACAAGAATAACACCCATATTGCTGCTTCTCTTAAGAAATTCACGGTCTGTAATCTTTCGTGTTTGAAGAGGATTGGCAAACATAGATTTAAAGAATAATCCATATCACCAAATCAGACGAAGGAAATACACTTATAGTGACTAATATGGAGGATTGTTTTGCTGAGATGAAGAACCACATTAAGAAAAGTAGTAGTTATGAGTGAGAAAAGCTAATACAAACTCCACTTTGGATGAGTATATTAAGAAAGGTTTATTGCAAAGATTGGTAATGTGAATGTATGGTCTCCCAAAAATTCACAAAGAGGGAGTTCTAATGAGGCTGATAGTTACAAAAAAATACCCACTTATGATCTAGCAACAGATTTAAGAAGAAAATAGAAGCATTTAGTGGGAACAACTCATTCTCTTGTGAAGAATTTGGCTTGTTTTGTAGACTTCGTTAAGGATGCCAATTTAAATAAAGTGGACCTATTGACGAGTTTTGACATGTTGTCTCTCTTCACCGAGATTCCAATCAATAAAGCTATTGAGGTGGTTAGGAATTAGTGATGCAGAAACATTTGGGTTCTCCTATGAACCTGTGTCAACCAGAAAAACATTTAGAAGTAGTCAATAAAGACTTGCACAATCCTGCACCACCCTACAAAGTATGTCACGTATGCCACGAATCCTTGTCTATATTGTGCAAACTTTACTCAATGTCATGATGGCCTAACTTGTCATGTAAAACAACTATCACAGAGTCCCACCGATGCTGCACAAAACTACTAAGCGTCGCATGTGTTTAATGATGTTGTATGGAATCACAAAGCCTTATCCTAAGTCACACAATGTTGCAAAGCACTACTGTGCCACAAAATGCCACGAGCCCATACTTACCCTCATGCAATGCCGTCAACAAATCTCTATTCTATGAATACTTACCATACCCTTCCACAACCACGAAAGACTTGTGGTAGCCCATTCTTGCACCCAAAATCTATGAAGATCTTGCATGATGTTGCGAAGCTCTCAATGTTGTCGCACACCCTGTGAGGTACTTACTAATTGGATATGTACATGACAAGATCTCTTGTTAACATCGATATAATAAAGGTAAGCACACGTGGTTCTTAATCTATATTTCATGGTTAGGGACCAACCAAATGATCTAATTGAGTCATATTTAATAGAGAAAAACATCATGGGAAGATCAATGGCGATTCAAGGTATTTTGAAGAATATTAGCAAGGCATGTTTTTTGTAAAGGGTATATTTGTTATTCCATCAGATCCACTATGAATTCTAATAATAGAAGGGAGATGTGAGCATGCAAGGGATCTATCTATCCATGTATTTGAGGAATGTGATATGGGCTGCTAAAGAAGTTGCCAAATTGAGTCTTCTGTGGTTCTATAAAAGGTTTGCAGAGTTTGCAAGCTTAGGTTAGGTCATAGTCTTGGAATTCTTAGAGGAATTCTTGTGCAATCTTTTCATAAGATTGTCATTAGAGTGTGATGCCATTGTGCTAAGTCTATAATCTATCCTTACATTGATATAAGAAGATTTTGCTTTTTGTTGTCAAGAGATGTGTTTGTGATCTTTCTTCGGTGACGCCTAACTTTGATAAGGGTTGCATGGTATAAGGTATTCCTTCATTGGGACCTCTAACCACAATTGCATCAAACTAGTATCGTCGCAAGGATTTGTAAATCATGTTGAAGAGATTGGTATAGACATCAATCTGATTAATATGTGAGTGTTGTTTACATTTGTTGTTTTCCATACAAGGGGTGTGCCTAGAAAGTAGTTGCAAACATCTTCTAGCATTTGGGTTATTGGGGAGAAGGTGTAGTTCACAAAATCTTGTTGAGAAATTGTAAGGAAAGTAGAGATGGCACATAGAGTATATATTGCTACTAGAGCAAATAAATGACCCAAATTGGTAGATTTGGCGAAGATGACAGGAGGAGTTCAAGCCCGTTTAGAGGCTATGGAAACTACACAATGCATAGTTGTCATTGATGAAGTTGCGAGTGATGATGAGTGCAGAGAGCACCTGAGGACTAGGATGTTGAAGTAGATCATACCAACGAGAAAGAGGATCAATTCTTACACGCAATCACAAAGAATGGGAGAAAGGCGACGTTGGACATTCCAAGTTATTATGAAGCCTAGATCAAACATAGCTTATTGACTGGATACAAAAAAGGATAACTACTTTGGGTATGAAAGCATTGAAGACTTCAAGAAGGTAAAAACTGATTGTGTTAAGTTAAAAGTTGAAACATATTTATGGTGGGAACATGTGTAGACTGAAAGAGTGCACAAAGGGAAGGATAAGATAAAGAATTGGGGTAGAGTGGCCACAAAGATGAAGACTAAGTTCATGTTTGTAGACTACCAATCACATTTGTTTAGGAAGCTTGTAATATCCCCTTCTCAGTCGAAGATCTTTAGCCCAGTTTTTTCCCAACAGCTAAAGGGTGTTAGAAAGGGAAACTTATCATAATAAATTATATAAAAGTGCAATATAAAATCATATTATAAGCACTTTATGTTAATTTATTAATGATAAAGTCAAATTAAAAATAGAAAAAGAAAATATAAAGTGATAAACTAAAATAATAAAAAAGGGAAATTAGAACACAAGGAAAAGACATTAAAAATACACAACTAGGACTGCTGCTAAACGCTACCTCATCTGGTTTTAGGATGAACCTATAGCTGATTTGGATGCTCTCGATGAAAAGCAAGGGGTGATGATTTGATTGGACGTTAGCTCTTGAGTTTGACTATTTGACCCATTGACTATTATCCTGTTTTTAAGCAAGTATAATATAGACCTATGTTGATATGTCATGACTCATATAATATTTCGAATTATCAATTATTAGTAGTGTTCTGTTTAAGTTTGAATGTTTATTTAGAGCATATAACATTCATTGATATTGTTGTTGAAACCCCTTCGAAAGTAATTTCTTGAGGATTTATAATATTGTTTCTTTCTATATTAAATTTTTGTATGAGGCATACCCAAACTCAATACTTCGTACCTGAGAGGATTCAAACAATAACAGCGGACCCCATTGAGCCAGAACCATGTAAATACTTGGTGACTCCTCAAACGTTGTCTCAATAGTAGATTAGCACATTTGTGTTACCTCCGGCAATGGAAATATTGTTAGTGCTGAAGAGGCAAGAAGTGAAGATTAGCAAAGTTCATTCTTGAGAGCAATGAAAATAAAGTTCTGGCCACACTCTTGTTAGTGAATTTAGGTATACTCATAGGGCACGGTTAGTTCTGGATGCTTTTCACCAACAACTTTGCCATAACATTAGTCACGAGCCAAGGATCACTTAGCAACATTAATATTTTGGAGTTGGAAGACATTCCCATATTGCCATCCATTGTGTCTGATGGCACCAACTGCCCAAATAACTCACAACAAATGCACATAAATGTGAAGATTACATCCTACTATTCACACATCAAATCTGGTATTCTTTTATGATTACATCTTTGCAATATTCTTTGAATGCCGCAGTTGACCAACAGCGAAAAAAGCCATTAAGATTTCCATCAATGTTGACTAACATGATCCTCAATCTTATGCAAGTCAACCTTTATAATGGATGGAAATCATATCGGCATGATAAATATTAGAGCATAGCCAAATGATTATCTGTAAACTTGAGTGAGAGAATTCACTGCCACTCAGTGCTACTGTGCATGGTCATATTAAATTGTCCAGCTTTAAGTACATGTATACATGACTGATCACATAGCGATGTATCCTCCCAACTCTTCTTTTCCTTGTAATGTTTACTTAATTCATTCCAAAGTAAAATCAAAAACTAACTTTGCAAGGAAGTCAAAAGGAAGAGGAATGAAATTCCATTAAAAAGGAATGGCACTGTTGCCAGTCCATCTGTTAAACCAGGGTGTATGCAAGGCCTTAGATACATTACTGTCCCGTAATCCTAAAAGTCAGGATGATCGTCCCTCGTGCTCATCTACTAGATACATGGATACAGCCTTGTACATAAATGTCCTTTGCTCCACCGTATACTGTTGATACCTGGCACTAATTTCTTGAATCAATTGCTTCATTTCCCCCGGCATGATCCCTATACAAATAAGTCATCAGTGTAAAAAGATTTGCATGTGCAGGATGCAAGGATGAGAAAGGAATTGAAATCATTTAAAGGAGTTTACCAACTGAAATCTATGCAACATGGCAGATACCATTAATAGATACAGTATGTTGGAATATCAAGTGAAGCACATGAATAAGCTTCTATCATTCACAAAGGTATGGCTTAAATTGATTATAAAAAATTTGTAGGGAAAGCTAATGTTAGGGAATACAAAAATTGACCAAGATCTTAATAAGTCAAAAAGTTACAAATTCAAAACCTTTGGGGCAGCCAAAGGGATCATTTAGGCAGCCAAACACTTCTTCAACTAGTGGGCAGCAGGGCATGGGGAATGGTATTCCTCATATTGTGGCAACCAAGAAAATGGAAGGATCAATCCAAGAAGAAAAGATTGCACTGGATGAGTTTTATAACTAGAAGGAGCATGTTAAATAGTTACATTATAATCTCATTAAATAATTTTAAGGCCAACTTGGTAATCTTGGATCACAATCATATATGTTTATATAGCCAATGTCATATATATCCCTATAGAATAGGTCTAGAAGCTTTTAGACCCGAAACATCACAATGTGGTAGAAGGATACAATCAGAGTTTAATCCTGAAGTATGTGATACAATTGGATCCATTACCTTCAATAAATGAATCTTTCTAATAGCGGGGTAGGTCAAGATGGTGACAGAAAAATGGTAACCCATTTGATAGGTCTCCACTGCCAGAGGGATTTATTAAATTAAATTTCAGTATGGCTTTGTCAACAAAAGTGCATGTCACTTAGACAACTGGAGGTTGGAATGTGTGTTGTCAAGGATAGCACATTTTGGGACAGGGAGGATATGAAATGTCCCACTTTTTGAGAGAATTCAGTCGAAGACCTTTAGCCCATTTCTGTTTCCCTACGGCTAACGGGTGTTAGAAAGGGAAGCTAATCATAATAAATTAATTATAAAAGTACAATATAAAATCATATTATAAGCACGTTCATATTAATTTATTAATGATAAAGTAAAATTAAAATTAGAAAAGGAAACTTTAAAGTGATAAAGTAAAATAATAAAAAGGGGAAATATCACTTTATGTTTATTTATCCTTATGAGAAAATGCGACCTCCTTAGGAGTCCTTTGGGGGATGGAATAAATGTGGGAAAAGTCATTAAATGCAAGGAGGAAAAATCTGATTGGAGAGTTGAGGGTGGCCATTTGGCCCATTACTTCTATAAAAGCAAGACGACTTGCTTGTAGAAGCTCATCCTTTGTCTATTTTATATAAATCTAGGTTTGTATGTCTAAGCTTGAAAGTTTTACAAAATATTTTCTAAGGACGAAAACCCTTAAAAAGAATCTCTTGAGGACGAAAACCCTCTAAGGGATCTAGAAGAGAAATGAAAACTCTTCTTCTAGTTGAGAGGATTCTCCATTCAGGGGTTTCCATTTCGGATAAAGGATTTATTGGTGTTTTTCAGTATTTTCCAGCAATAGATTTGTAGATTTGTGTTACTTCCAGCAAGGGTTTAAAGGTGGATGCTTGTTGCAAATTTTTTAACTTCATTTGTAGCCATGTCTAGGGTTATCTACACCCTTGTGGGTGGAGTTAGATACATTCTAGGGCATGGCTGTCCAGGATCTCATCACCAACAACTTTTCCATAAATTTAGAAGCCGAGTTCAGTTGGTTACATAATTCTTGGAGTTGAAGAAGTGAGGGCAACTATCTGCAGATTTTAATAAATTAATTTCAGCCTATTTGAAGATCAAATCTGGTATTTCTTTTATGATTTCATCTTTGCAATATTTGTTGAGTTGTTTGTCTAAATATTCAGTGGTTTTGGATCATCTTTGAGTGATTTTCCTCTCTTATGCAAGTCATCATTTTCATATTAAAATCATATATGCATCATAAATATTGGGCATATATTTTATAATATGTACTTGAGTGTGGGTATTTCCTTAAAACCATTTGAGGGTAAAAATTATCCATTTGGGGATATTACAAAGCTACAAAAGTTTGCTAGAAAGAGTTGAGTGTAAATGATTACATTAAAGAGTTTTATTATTTGATGATCTAAGTGGGTGGGTCATGTGGAGGATGATGTAAAATATATCTTGATATATGTTAATGGGTCACATATATTCATTCAAGATGAGTTTAGTATGATTAGATTGAGAATTGTGGAGGAGGCGTATCGGTTTGCATTGAAGGCAAAAAGTTGTCCCATAAACAACAAAACAATGCACGAGATACTTCACGAAGATTGATATGAAGAGTGGATACCTCTAGATCTAAATAAGAGGGGATGAATGGAAGACCACTTTCAAAATGCAAGATGGGTTATATGAATGGTTGGTCATGCCATTTGGGATAACCAACGCGGCAAGTATGTTCATGCAGCTGGTGAATAAAGTGTCGAAGTTTTTTTTAGGTAAGATTTTCATTGTTTATTTAGATGAAATTATGATTTTCAGCAAGAGGTGGAAAGAGCCTTGGTCCATTTGTGGAAAGTGTTAGAGTGCTTGCGAGAGGAGAAACTATTTCTGAATTTGAAGAAATGTAGTTTCATGAAGAAAAGGTTTGTGTGTTTGGGATTTGTGATATCTCAAGGGTTGAATTTGGATCCTGATAAGGTGCACACTATATTGGATTGGCCATCACCCAAGAATTTTATGAAGTCCCAAAGCTTCAGTGGACTAGCGAGCTTATACATGATGTTCATTAGAGGATTTGGTGATATTTGTGCACTGATCCTAGAGGTGGTGTAGGAAGATGAGGAGGTTACATGGACTGCAGATACATAGTATGTATTTTAGAAGCCAAAGAAGGTCACAAAGAAACTAATTTTGACCTTGCCTAATTTCAATAAGGTATTTTAATTTATTTGTGACACGAGTGGAATATTCATTAGAGTAGTTATGAGTCAAGAAGGAAGACTCGTCATATATTTTAGTGAGAAATTAAATGATGCAAGAAGAAGAGATTTCGTTTATGATCAATATTTTTATGACATTATAGAAGCTCTAAAGAAGTGGAAGCATTATCTATTTTGCAAGGGAGTTCATGTTGTACATAGATCACTCTCAACACTGCAATTTAGTAATAGCTAAGGGAAATTGAATCAAAGACACATGAAATGGTTTGAATTCTTATAGAGTTATTTGTCTTGAAGCACAAAAGTGGGAAATCAAATAGATTTACATATGCACTGAGCATGAGATGAATCTTATTTAGCAAGATGCAAGTGGGAGTAGAGACATTTAAGGCTATGAAGGAAATCTATGTAGAAGATGAATATTTCAAATAAACATGCCTCGACTGCATGACATGGTTAGACTACTTCTTGTAGGAATGGTTATTATTCAAAGACATAGTTGTGTTGTAAGGATTTACAAGGGATATTTTCATCCAACAAGAAGCACTATAGAGGATTAGTAGGTCACTTTAGAAAAGATAAGACCTTGGTGCAATTACAAGAGAGGTATTTCTAGTTGCAGAGTATAGATGCAGAATATGTTAGTTGGTGACATGGAAAAGTTAAAATGTAGGTTTATATCAACCGCTGCCAAAATTTCCCAAATTGCAAAAGGGATATGATTTTCTTTCTTGTGGATAAACTCTAAAAAATGGCTCATTTTATTGCTTTCAAAAATTCAATGATATTATACATATTAGTAACTTATTTTTCAGGGAAGTTGTAAGACTGCATTGATTTCTATGCAACATTGTATTCGATAGAGATACTAAGTTTGTTGGCCACTTTTGGAAAACACTTTGGAAAAAAAATAAACACGATGTTGCAATTTAGTTATATACATCACTCATAGACGAATGACCAAATAGAAGTTGTTAATAGAATCCTTGGTAATTTGTTTAGATGTTTGGTAGGGGAGAAGTAAGGAACGTGGGATTTAATTCTTGTGCAGGTGAAGTTTGCATATAATAACTCTATGAAAAGAAGCACTGGGAAGCCACCGTTCCATATAATATATAGGACAAGTCCCCAAGGAGTTGCAGAGCTGCAAGAGTTTTTGTGAGAAGAGGGAAGAAGCGCAAAGTTTGAAGACTACATGCAATACATGAAGGGGGTGTGCAGGAAATTACGAAAACAATTGGAGCAAAGTAATGTACAATGTAAGGAATGTGCAAATTGGAGGATGAGACACTTGGAGTATGAGGTTGGAGACTTGGTTTTCACACACATGCACAAAGAGAGGTTTTCATGAGGAACATACGTTAAATTTAAGTGGAATAAGATTGAACCTTGTAGAGTGTTGAAGAAATTTGAGAAGAATGTGTATGAGATAGAACTATCGAAAGGAATAGACATCTCACCTATATTCAATGTAGAGGATATATACCCATAGTTTTAGGGGAATAGAAGTGGAGAAATGAAGTACACATAAGTAGATTGGAGACATCATCTACCAAAGTAGAAGGCTAAAGAAATTGAGTACATTCGGGATAAGCGCACTGGTGAAGATGATGCATAAAAAGGAGCATAAGGAATATATGGTGAAATGGATTGGCAAAGAAGTTGAGGATGCATCGTGGCTCAATGGTAGAGATTGCTTAACTTGATCATTCCATTAAATGTCTTCAAAGACACACTTGAGCATAGGCTTGAATCTCTTCTTACCTGAGGAGTATGATGAAAGAACATATGGGTTCACAAGTAATTTGGTATTACCCAAAAACATTTAGAGTTAGTGAATAATTACTTACACAAAATTGTTTAACTCCTAGCAATGGCATGCAAAATCCAATGCCTTAGCCATTTTCTTTATGGAAGCCACATAAACTTTTCCAAGCTGTAAAATACTATCTTGATTGTGCAAAACCATATTTCCCGTGAAAATCTATACTTAGTTGTGCACACTTGCAAAAGTGATGCAGGAGCATCCATGGTGAACAAGTAATTTTGCATCACTAAAAATAGAGTGATGTTTGTTTTTTTTAGGTTTTGGCTTTACTTGTGTAATTGATCCTACAAAGTATCCTTAAGAATCAAGCTTATTAAGAAATTTGTTTTAGAGCTTTTAGTTTTGGATTTTTTCTAAGGGCAGAATTGTTGTCACGCGACAGAAACACTGACTTTTTGTTGAAGACGCATGACCCAAATGCCTGTAATCATCAACAATGGTAAAGTAATGGATTTTTGGGATAATTCTTACGGGTTGCATTTCTTAGGTCCTTGGGGAGCTAAAGTGACTTGGGACACATCAGTAGATGAGGGGGAAAGTAATCTCACGAAGGGAGGGGAGAGACATAAAAAACAGACTCTCCATACATGAAACCAGAACATGTATGTGCACCAGTCAGGTTGGACTGTGTTGTTGCTTTTCCTCCATGTTTGTAGTGAAATAATCATGTAGATGCATGTGTGTGAGTGGTAGAGTGTGCATAAGAATGTGTGCATCAATTGTGTAATGAATTCATTAATGAGAATAATTTATTGAGTTGTGCCAAGGTTGTGGGAGTTTTCATGTGTGTCCATGGAAGAATAATAACCCTTACATCACAGAATTAGTGATTGTTTTTAATTGGACACCCCCTTTGTGTTTGCACCAATTGGTATCAAACTAGGTTTGAATCCTACTGAGATTTGTTTTCCACATTTTTTGGGTAGAAAACAAGAAAAAACATATTGCAACAAAGAAGAGATGTTGTGTAGAA
Organism: Taxus chinensis; assembly: GCA_019776745.2. Lineage (NCBI taxonomy): Eukaryota > Viridiplantae > Streptophyta > Pinopsida > Cupressales > Taxaceae > Taxus > Taxus chinensis. The sequence continues at coordinate 194,143,592 of CM034149.1, read as the reverse complement.
GGTGTCAATAGATACAATGGAGTTAAAGTGATTTTTTGTAGGTGTGTGAGAATTATTGCAAGTGTGTGAAGATAAAAGAGGATCTTGTTTGATTCTATTGCAAGTTGTGAAAGAGAAACTTATTGAATATATGACACAAAGAAGGGAGGAGCGCCATGAATAGAAGAATTGGTTGAGATGCTGAAGAAACTCCAAGTAATATTAGACATGATGGAAGATGCACAACACGACAATGTTGCAACAATAAGTGAAGAAGAAGAGATGATGAAGATGGTGTTATCCCTACGAGTAAATTTGGATATCTTGGAGAGAATACAATCTAGCAAAGAAAAAATATCAACAAAAATCAAGGTGAAGGAAAGAGGTAAGCCCACTTGCAATATTGTGGTAAAGAGATCCCAAATGAGTTCTTGAGATGGATAATGGAGTTAAAAGTTCTTAGGAGGAGAATATTGAAGACATCAAAAGGGTAGTGGTTGTATGTAAGAGGCTACATAGAGTTACAACTGTTTATTGGAGAGATCTCCAAGAGAGGAGATAAAAGAAGGGAAAGAAAAAGGTGACAATTTGGGAACATGTGGTTTCCAAGTTGTTGAGGTTATTTTTGCACCCAAGAATACAAGGATAGTGGTTAAAGAAGCTTCGTGTCTTAAGGTTTAAGAGAGGAGGGAATAAAATTACCATGAAATGTAATAGTAGAGAGAAGGAAATCCTCTTAAAATAGGATAGAGAGAGGAGAAATGATGAATTGAAGTGTTGCATCCCTTTGATAGAGGTTTCAAACAAAATTGCTAATGTGGGAGAAGACCACATTCATGGTGAGGTGAAAACAAGAAAAGAGAAAGTGGTCATTGCAGATCAAAAATATGATAATAAAGCTTTTGAGAAGCTGAGAGTTCTATATGCAGAATGTGGAGTTGAACAAGATGAAAAGGGTGACCTAATACCACAAGTTGCAACAATAGAGAGAGTGGCTAGAGATAAGTCAATCCCATGATAGAGGAATGGAGAAAGTATACAACATAGCATTTGATGAGTCAGAGTAATGAAAAAGGAAGTGAAAAGAGTGATACAATAGGAGAGAAGGAGAAAATCCTCATTATGGAGGATAGAAAAGAGAGAGAGGAGATGAATGTGTTATCAGCCCATAAGGAAGAGTAATGGATGATTTTGTAATTAGTCATGGAGAGAGTAGTTAATCCATAAGTGGAACAAGAAGTGCAAGTCACTATACTTGAAAAATCTTTAGAGGGGGCCAAAATAATGAAGAGTTGAGGAGAACCATGTCTCCTTACATATATGAGAGAGGATGGGTTGAAGATAAGTGAAGAGATATTCATTTTGGAAGATGAAGTGGTGAGAAGATTCTTTTGTGGCAACATAGAAGAAGAGTGTCTCTTTGAAGGCATTTTAGAAAATTAAATGAAGGAAAAAAATAGCACAACAAATAAGGAATAAGTGCCATTGAGGAGAATACTTGAAGAGGCTAGCTTGCATCAAAAAAATTATTCTATGTATGGTTTGTGTTATGCAGGTACAAGAATGAAGGAGTTGAAATAAATTTGTAAATTTCATAAGAATGAAGAAGATGGGTCACTTATAGGGCTCATGAGAAGTGGAGGAAAAGATTATCTATTTGAGTTGAAAAAAAGTGAAGAGAAAGAGACACGATAAAGAGCTTGTGCATGTTGAAAGTGGGTTACTTTGAGAACTCATAAGGAGAAATGGAGGTGATATATTTATACTCATGAATAGTGTAGCAACAAAATGTGTAGAAGAGTCTCTTATGACTCTCATGAATGAGAAGAGATGGGTGTGTGTTGAAGAGAAAAATGATGCAGAGGTATAGGAACAAAAGACAACTGATATAGCCTTTAAATTAATTGAATTATGGCTATTTACACTCTTAAAACATGCAAGAAAAAATAAGATACAAGAAAGAGCATCTTGGTAGAGGTGGCTAGATGAGGTAGGTTTCAACCCACAAGAAGATGGAAGAAAAAGAAAATAAGAATTTGGTGGAGGTAGTTAGAATGTGGTGGGTCTAATTCCACAAAAGAGGAAAGAAAGAGCAGAGGTAAGAAAAAGAGAGAATATTTGAAGCTAACAAGAAGATGGTGCAAATGGAAGAGAAAAAGAGAGAGTCAATTGAGTATTCGGTGTGTTGGAAAGGAACGCGATGTTCATCAATATCAGTAGCCAAAAGAGTGGTTTTACCACTTAATCCACCCATGTGAGCAAGAGCTCATAATTTAATTACCCTGGGTGTCTGATGTAGGAACATCCATGTTAAACAAGTAATCTTGCATCATCAAGAATAGAGTGATGTTTGCTTTTTGTTTCATTCGTTATTTTTGGGTTTTGGCTTGACATGGTGTAATTGATCCTACAAATCATCTTAGATAAGGAAACTTCTGAAGAAATCATGTTTTAGAACTTTCAATTTTGGATTTTTTCTAAGTAACATAGAATTGTTGTCACACGACAAAAATGTTGATGTTTTGTTGAAGACACGTGACTTGAATGCCTGTAATCAGCAGCAATGGTAAAGTAACAGTTTTTTGAGATAATCATTCTTATGGGAAGCATTTATTGGGTCCTTAGGGAGCTGAAGAGACCTGGGATACATCATTAGATGAGGGGGGAAAGGAATCTCACAAAGGGAGGGGTGTTAGGAAATAAGGGATAAAATATGCGGAATAATCCCTCATAGAATCACAACAGTAGAAACTAATATGCAGAAATTATTACAGATCTCAAATAAAATTACAAAATAAAATAATGCAACACAAAGAGACAGTATTTAACATGGTTCACCCAATTTGGGCTACGTCCACCAAGAATCACTTGCTCAGATTTTATTACAAGCCACCACTCTCTCAATACAATACCCAGATCCGTTTGGAGCTATGCTTAACAAACTCTATAGAATTCACAGCAAAATTCAAAGCACATCTGCAACGTTTTTCATTATCCCCTACCATATGCATAAAACCATATAAGTAGGTAACTACTTAAGCAGTTTTACAATACCGTGGGTATCAAAACCATGGGCCAAAACCAGCCCAAAAACATATGGGTCAAAAATCTTGCCCATATGAGAAGAGCACATTTCCCGATATTTCAGGTGCGTTTTTTCGAGGCCAAAAAAAACAATTTATGCCCAAAAAAAAATTGGGGGTTGTGCCCCCAAACACCGGTGAGGATACATGAAAAGTGTACAGTACTCTTAGTCTACAGTCTTCAACACTTTCACACATGAAAATAAGCTCCACAACCTAACAAGGGGAGAGACATAAAAAAAGAGATTCTCTAGATAAGAAACGAGAACATGTTTATGCACCAGTTAGGTTGGATTGTGTTGTAATTGTTTTTCCTCAATGTTTGTAATGAAATAATCCTTTAGAGCCATGTGTGTGAGTGGTAGAGTGTGTCCATAAATTTTGTAATGAATTCATTAATGAGAATAGTTTTTTGAGTTGTGCCAAAGTTGTGGGAGTGTTCATGTGTGTTCGTAGAAAAGTAATAACCTTGCATCATAGAATTAGAAGATTTCCTTAATTAGACACCCCCTCTGTGATTTCACCACAAACATGTGAACCTTTGCGTATCGTTCCATTTCATTGAAACATTATTATTACATGATGAATCCTTGTACATGCCACCAATGCCTAGTTGATGTCATAATACATTATTGATGATTCCTAACACTATTTATGCCACAAACTTTTACATTGTATGATACCAATCCCATTTTCTACAAGAATTAGATATGCACTTATAAGGATTTTATATCAACATCAATACAATAAGAGGGCACACATAGTTCAAATCTTTCTTTCATGGGTAAGACCAATTTAATGATATGATTGAGCTAGATCCAATGGAGGAAAAACTCACTAGAAGATAAATGGTGATTTGAGGTATTTTGAATATTTTTGGCAAGGCATCATTACTTGCAAAGGATATCTTTGTTCTCCCACTAGAGACATTATGAATTCTAAAAAATAGGTTGGAACTGTGAGAATGTAAGGCATTTATATATTCATCCATTTAAGGAATGTGATATAGGATTCTAAAGAAGTTTCCAAATTGAGTTGTGTGCGGTTGTGTATAAGGTTTACAGAGTATACAATCTTATGATAGGCCATAGTATTGGAATTATCATGTGTGGATTTCACTAATTCCTCAAGGTTTTGGTGTAATGGTTTGTTACATTTGGTATCAAAGCGATCACCCAAGTTTGAGTCTTAACATGGGTGGTTATGCCAGGTATTGCAATGTTCACCCGGGGCTCGTATAGGGAAGGGCATGGTCCCACTATACGGGAGCAAATCTAGCCCAGGGTCTGGGCTACAAAGCATGGTGGGATGTTATGATCTTGATGTGTGGATTCACTAATGTCTTGAGGTTTTGGTCTAGCAGTTCATTACATTTAGTATCAGAGCAACCACCCAAGTTCAAGTCTCGGCATGGGTGGCTATGCCAGCATTGTAGTGTTCTCCCTAGGGCTCTATAGGGAAGGGTATGGCCCCGCTATACGGGCACAAATATAGCCCAGGGTTTGGGATTCGGAAGTGTGGTGTGATGTTATGATCCTCATGTGCGGATTTCACTAATGCCTCGAGGTTTTGGTGTACCGGTTCATTATAGAAATAATACCTACAACTTAATAAAAACATAGGACAATCCCACAACAATGCGTACAAAGAACATGGATTAGTCTCAAAGAATAAAATGAATCGTGAAAAAAGATATATGGGAAATGACTAGCTCAAACAAAAGGAGATTGAGACATACCTGGAAAATAAAGAAGAGAAAAATGAAGAAAAGTAAGGGAGGGAGGAAACATATAGCCCACGTCAACACCATTAATGCGGTAATTGAAAATGTATGTCGATAAATTAAGGAAGATAAAAAGGAGGTTTGAAGCTATAGAAGCAAAAGATCAATACGAGGACAACAAGCTAAATAATTGGAAATTAACAAGAGAGAATAAACTAAATAAGGAGAAAATGAACAACCTATAAGGCACCATGGAAAAAGGGCAATAAAAGTTTATCACAATAAAAAAAATGTTCTAGACCAATTGAAAGTCGTAAAAAAATAGATCAATAGTGTTCGAAGGAAATGATATACTACAAATAAAAGAGACAAGATATGTAATAACAAGCATTAAAGTAAAAGAAACTAGGTTGGGAGGACAAACATAAGAAACCAAGTCTTGGGTAGAAGTAGTAATATGATTGTCAAACGAGTAATGAGAGCTCATAGAGAAACATGCATAATTGTAGATAAGGGAAGAAAAATGTAGACATGATAGGGATATTAGTATTATCATTAAAGGATTGATATATCAATGTGAGAATGAGAATACCAACAAATTGGCGATAGACTTCCTTAAAGATCAATTTAAATGGACATAATATATTCATTAAGCTAACATGATTAGAAAAGGATAGAAGGAAGGAAACGACATATTAGAGTTGTTTTAAACAATGTATAGGAAATAAACACAACACCAAGGAACATAATATTTCTCAGCGGTACAATATTCTATCTATATGAAGACTTAACACCAATGCAACAAGAAGAGAGAAGGAAAGAATGGGAAAAAGTGAAGGAAAAAAAAGAGGTAGGAAAATGGGCATTCTTAGACAATAGAAATCCAAAATTAACCACCAAATGATACGTAAGAAATAGGCATTCAGGGCACCTTGGGAGCACTTAACCTTGGCAAGATGAGAATATAGAGGCTATCCTTGGAGAAGAGTTCGTGGGTTGGGGCCTATAGTAGAAGGAAAAGACATTATCGTTCTCCTTAAAACTCAAAAGCATGATGGTGATAACACATAAAAATAAACAAGTGTGAGTTCTTATTTAAATTTTGGATTAGGGTTAGAAACAAGAGATATATCCATATTAGTTAATTTGATATTATCATACATATCATAATATACCTATATAACAATGCGTAAGATCTATAAATTGAAACAAATGGTAAATGAAATAAGGCATAATAAGATGGATGTATTAAGCTATTTAGATGGTTTGGGAGTGACAAAATGATGAACTAGCTAGAAGTGTCTTATAGATGCTCAGTTTCCTTTGTCATGTGAAATTACTAGCCCAAAAATGCAAAATTTGATCCATGAAAACAAAGCCACAAAGTGAAAATGTGCTTCAGATGCTTCTTGAACCCCTCTCCTAGTCAGTTTTATTTTCAATGTCATGATCATCTTGACCTTGCAGGTCCCCCCAATATACTGAAAAAGCATGTTACAAGTGTTAAAATTGATTTGATAAGGTTGATTCCTTCATTCAACAAAGTGCAACAGAAGACTAATTCTCTACCAAGCTTAGAAAGGCCAATTTGGGCCATTTCAAGGTATGTGTGCATCTTACAAGAAGGTTCTGAAAGCTAATAAACATATATAGGTTTTATTTGAGATAATTTAATGTGTTGGAACTAATTTAGGGAGGTTTGGGGAAGATTTGGTGGCTTAGGGAAAGTCTCGTGCAAAAGCAAGGTTTTCAAGTGTAAGGAATGAAAAGTCAAATTATGAACATGAACTTGTCCAGAATGATTTTATGGAGCTCCACAAGGATTTATAATACAAAAAATTAGGAAATTTAATTCTTTAATAATCCTCTACATGGTGGAAGAATCAAATTTGATCCAAGACCTAATGATTTCTCAAGGTTGCAATTCAATCTTTGCAGGTGTACCTCATCGTCCCGTATGAAGCAAAAGGGGGAATCATTTTTTTTAGGAGTTTCAACATATAATAATTTGTAAACCTATTAATATATTATAAGTCTCTTGGTGTCAAATTCATATAATAATTTCACCTCTAAAGACCATTCCAAGCTCTGGGAGTGAAGTTTTCAAGTTTTCACTAGTGAAGAGTGTGCAGGCTCCATACTTAGCCAATTTTTTTACTAGCACATGTCAGACACCTTGTTCCATGGAACCCTTTTATGTCCCAATTGTCCCTTTTTCATCCTAAGGAGATATAGGGGACAAAAAGAGTTCCCACGAGAAATCTCTTTCTTTGGTCCCCCATATGTAACCCTTTCCAGCTCTGCGGGGTGCTTATCTAGCTAACCCTATTTCCTCAGGCCTGCTAAGATTCTGACACTTATCATAATCTATCTCTAAGCGTATTTTATGTCCCTGTTATCTATTTTATCCCAAGGGGATATAGGGAAAAAAATTAGTGCCCATGAGAAATCTCCCACTGTGGTTTTTCATGTGACCTTTTATCAGCTCCTTAGGGTGCTTTCCTAGATTATTCATCCTCATACAGACACCAGATATTTCCAATTGTCATGATCTCTCTCCAAGTTCCATTTTATGCCCATCTTTTCCTTTTTTCCAAATGTGACATAGGGGATAAAATGAGCGCCCATGAGCAATCCCCCCTCATATGGTCCCCATATGATCTATCTCATGCTCTACAAGTGATTGATCATATTTTTCATCTTCCTCACACTTCACCACATGCTGACACTTGGCATAATATTTCTCAAAGTTCCCTTTTATGTCCCTTGTGATCCCCTTTTCCTAACCATTAAACTTGGAACTTTATCTTAATTAAAAATTTCATTCAACCAAGGTTAAACTACAGTTATCAGGGAAGCACAAAAGTAAAATATAACTTATTTTTAAGTTACTTTCTTTGCACAGGTTGACCTATTCACCATTTTTGCTATTGTAATACCTCAAAGAATATAAAAAATATACCAAAAAATCTTCCAAATTCATTCCATAACATCCATAGCCTTGGAAACTTAATATTTCTTTCATATCTTTTCAACATAAAACCGGATTTAACTAAGATTTTCACATAATACTCTACGTCTAGGAGCATTTGAGAAGATTATTACTACATATCAGATGATTCCATAGTTTATTTACAGAATAAAATATTAAACCCTACCTCTGGAAGTTTCTTTTTTAGTTTTTAGGAGTTTCATCAGAAGAATCACTGTGAAAATTGGAGCATAGGATCCCGGTACAGAGCCGAATCCGATGAAAGTGTTTTCGTTGCAAACTGACATGGGTAAGTGAAATTAATAAAAATATAAATTTATCTATACAACCACATACAAAAAATAGTAAGCCTCCTAAAACAACAAGCTCACATTACTCACAACATTCAGAAACAGAAAAATAACAAACAAGGCAAAATGGGTAACTTTCCCAAAAAAATAGGGTCCAAAAAAAAAACCAAGAAAAATAAAAAATTTCTAAAAATAGTTAAAACATCATCAATTGAGGTAGTAATAAGTGTGCTAGGATATTCTTAAGAAAAAATTTGAGAAAAAAAAACAAACTTTCCCTAAAATAGCATCTCCTAACCCCACCTGTCAAAAATAGAAAGTTTTGGATTCTAGTGCAGAAAGTTGTTGTTGGATTCATTTTCACTTATCTTACTGACTTTTGACATCATGAAGTTAAAATTATCTAGCATCGAGCCTATTTCAACACTAGCCACATGGAGTATTCAAATGTGGGTGATAGTGATGTCACTCACATGGACCTAGAGGACCTAAAAAGTAGGATACTCGGAGGACTGAGAGAACATGTTGAGGAGAATATATTCACAAGTGGGTTGTTTACAATTGAAGGAAATCCTTTTTCAATACATAGTAAAATTTTGGTACTAGCATGTGCTCAACACTATGAGCCAAAATTCAGGATTGTAAGGGTGGATGATAATTCCATACTTATAGTACTCACCCTGAAAGGCATGTCATAATGTATGTAGATTCTAACGGGCAATAACATGGTCATAATCGCAAAGGAGTTTGCATCTAGTGAGTGGTCAAATAATGAATCCTATCTCCATAGCCTCAAACTAGGATCATGGTTAAGAAAAGGAAGGAAACCCTCTCGTATGCCAAAAACTTGTCAAGGAGTGAGTTTCATGAGGGTTACTCGATGCAATCATCTTATTGAGTAGATAATGGGAGAAGAAACAACAAAGGAATTTTAGGATTAGATGGAACAATTCATCCTTGTTGTCACCGAGGGGAATTAGATGGTTGATTGGGGATAAATCATAAGTGATAACATCCATCGTTAGTTTCTCCAGTTTTAGGTTACAAATAAATTCACAATGACACTCATATCTAGTGTATGTCTATGCCGTCATGAGCCTATTCAAGAGCCTAACTACTTACTCATAATTTTTCTCAGAAAGCATCAGCTTATGAAAGGTACCATTAAACTCACTCTTAAAGAAAGAAATTGTTATTTTTCTAGGGTGAATGATGCATTCACCATGTTCATCATCTCATTACTTGAAGGTAACCCAAATTTGAGATTGTCTTCTCAAGCCGTAACATTGATTGAAAAGTATGGGTCGTACTTCACTCAATTTTTCACCTTCTCCTCTATCATAGTTTCAAGATTTTACCTTGATCCTTACATGCTCCCAGATATATCTTGGTGGTAATATAGTGATGTTTGAACTATGTAGGATAATTTCTCATATCCATAATAATTTCAGGAACCATTGGAACAAAGGTGTGTATTTTCTAATTTCTCTTGGTATTTACTCTTACAAAAGTTTTTTTGATGCTTTGAATCTTGAAGTTTTATTTTCCTCTTTGATCCTCTATTCATTCACATCCAAGGTATATTTTGACATATAAATCAATCCCAAAACCTTGAATCTCCCTAAGTTATTCCATATTCCCCAGATCAAATATTATTGGGTCAACTACTCAGATGATTTTTAAGATAAGAAAACGAGATCACATGAGAATGAATGTTGGCCAAATGAGGAAATTCATATTTGATTGGTTCATAGAAAGTGTGGAAGATGATGAAACTGATTTATTCGATCCTAAAAATCAAGCAGTGAAGGCTTGGAAACTCTCCACTAGGTCTCGTGGAGTGTTTGTGAGTAAGAGTGAAATCAATGAAATAATTGTAATAGTGATCGAGAGGTCAAAAAAGTGTTTCATGAAAAATAAGGTTGTGTTAATTGAATCTAGATGGTCTTCAGAATCTCTACAAGTAAAGCATCTCATCTCTTGTCTCTAAAGGAACCTGAGAGGACTGCACGAGCTCTGCTCATTTAGGGGATACCACGTAAAGAAAAAATAATGGATTCTAAAAGTTCCCACTATAGGAGGCTGCACAAGAAATTGCAAAAGTCACACAGGACCCTGCAGCAAGATCTCAGAGACAAGGGGAGATTGATCCTTCTCATCCACCAATTCTGCATCAGTCTCCAAACATATATTTTTCCATTGCGGAGTCAACTCACCAAATGCAGGAGGTCACCCCTGACACCAAGCCTGAAAATGCAATCATGCCTAATACCAATCCTGTAACAATGGAAATCTTTCCATGTATCCAAGAGTTTAACAGAGGTAAGACCTGTACAGTGCAACAGGTAGTGGTGTCGTACTTCCAAGCTATTTCAATATGGTGAAGGTAAAGCAAGGTAAGAAATCCTAGACAACTTCCTGCTTCTTCAATGGTGATTCGGGAAACCAATATGTATAAGTTACTCAACCGAAGGTAGTAAAGACCATTGAGGAGATGACCCCATTAGACTATGAAATGACAACCATTCCCTTGGGACAAGCAACACATGAAGGGGGTGTTCATTTGTTCCAAGAATATTTTGCATGTCTTCTTGTGAGAAATGAGGAATACAGAGGGAAAATTGAGCAGATAAAATAACAAGGGAGAAATCTCACTTCAAATGCTCAATCATTCATGGATCCTAGTGTTATCAAATCTCTCCCTGCCAAAGATATCACTCCAATCAGCCGCTTTGATCTAGATTCAATCAAGAAGGCGCAGGGCTACTCAATGCAAGGGAGAGCCAATGACAAGGGGGTTGACAAGATCCTTGAAAGGTAAAAGATTTGTTTCCAGGGATTTTTTTCATTATTTGAGTTCATGTTTTCCACTTCTTTGAAAGTAATAATGACTAAAGATGAAATTGAGAAGGAAAAGAATCATTGGGACCAGGTGTTCACGTTGGGAACAAAGATGGGGAACCTTGATTCTCTTGTGTTGGTAGGCAGGAATGTGTTCAACTCCATAACTAAGAATATGTCTCCAATTTGATCTTGAACGTTGGTTGCCCGATATGAGATGTTGAACAATGTTGTTGATGAGCTTGATTCATGTGATGAACTCACTTCACATATGCGGGAAAACATAAGCAAGGAAGTGCAGAAGCTTGGAGCATTTTTGGTGAATGAGAATTCCTCAATGAATGATCTTCTGAAGCCATTTGAGGAACTGGTTAGGAAGAGGTAGGATATCCCTTATCCTTTAATGAAGACACCTTTTAATCCCTCGTAGAGATCAGGTGTGTTATTTCCAACACTGCTAAGGTGCACCATATTTTGTTCAAGTAATGTACAAACATCAATAGTACTTTTGAGAATTGTCTTAAGGCTTTGAGATTCATGCATATTCCTCAAGCAGAGAAAGTAACACCTACAGCAGAAAATAGTTCAAAGGAATTGATGTTTCTGCAATAGCACTCTCCCAGAGTCCTTCAGTAGGTGGATCTTCATCAGCAGATGCATCATCTCCTTCGGCATATCTATCTCACTTCTCCTTTCTCCCCCCCTTCCTTCTCTTTTCTCATGTTCTAACTCTTCATTAAGGGGGTTTACTTTTCATTTTTCCATCTTATTCATTTAGATGTGACCTATAGTCAAATATTGTAATGAGTTTCCTTAAATTAATAAAAAAGGACTCACTTTTCTTTCTTAGGGATATGAAAGATCAACAATTGTAAAGCTAAGTGAAAAGTCGTGTGGGGGGGGGGGGGGGGGGGGGGGGGGGGGGTGGGAGGCGGGGGGCGGGGGAGGCGGGGGTAGGTGAAGAGTTTTTTTTTAAAGCTATATATTATATGACTCCCTCATTCCGAAGGGTAGTCAATTTGTGAGGATCAAAGTAGATAGTTATTGCTCTACTAAGAAGCAAGCAAAATATGGCATTCTTCCATTTATTTTCTTTATGTTTCCTCTATCTCTCTACTTTTCAACTTTGTGCACATGCTAATCTTGTACAACCAAGGAAGGTGTTAGTATCTTTGATGAATGGATTAATGGAATTTTGTGTCCATGATTAATTATGTCTTGTCATTGTTAGCAAAAAAAAATTCTTCTAATTGAGTGTGGATTGATTTTGGTTAATACTTTTGAAACTCTGCTAGTGCCTATTTACAAGATTAACCCCCTTCTGTTACTTGGGTGTGCTAACTTGCAAGTTTTGGCATTTCTTCGCAATTTCTCATGATTTTCGATAGTATTGTATAATGCAAGTGAAGAACAGTCCCTAACTCGTACTCAGAAGTCTAATTTTTCTACTTAGACTCGCGATTTTACAAAAAAAATGGATACTTTTCTGTGAGTTTGAAAAAATATAAATTCATAAATAACATATAAATCACTGTTAAAAAGCATAATTAACGAATGTGGAGAGCGCATAGGTGTATTGTAGTTTTTAGTTGTATAATGCTCATCAATGCACATAATATCATATGATGTTGATCATCATCATAGAAAATTTAATATATTTTACAAATTTCTCTTCCCCTCTCAGCTCCTCATTTTCATCAGTTGTGCCCTGGAAGTGGAAGATAAAGATTCCACCTCTAGAAAAAAATCATCTATGAACATATCATCCTCACCAACCCCTCGTGATGCTTTGTCTGTGCTTGTTCCACTGCTCTTTTTGTTTCTTCCCTCCCAAGATCTGCATTCTCCTCAGTAAATATAGGTCTCACATCTTCATCAATCTATCCTAATTATGGATCAACATCATCCAAGTCAATTGCATCATGACTCTCTTGCCCCTCCACCTGTTTTACACGAAGATGAAGATTGTATTCCATATAAATAAGATCATAAAAGTGTTGTGTCATCTTATTGTGCTTCTTTGTGTCAATGGCCTAAAACATGCTCCAATTACGTGCACATCATAAAATCCTTCAAAGTTGATTGAAATTTGTGTCACAGCAACTGGTAATTGATCAAATGTGTTTTAGGCTTTAGCAGAGAAAAAACAACATAGAATCGAATGCAAAAGTGAAAAAATACTTTTTTGATTGCTGACTATTATTATTTAACAGTAAGCTTGATCCCCACAAGTTACTCGAGGTGTACTAACTTGCAATTTTTGGCATTTCTTCACAATTTCTCGTGGTTTTCAATAGTATCGTATAATGCACGTGAAGAACAGTCTCTAACCCCTTGGCTGCCTGGATCATGCGAATAACAACCGACCATGCCAAAGGTGTTTTCAGGAAAAAACTGTAGGAGGATGTGTGGAAAAAGGGAGTTGGGGGGAGTCGAACTTTGCTCAACAGAGGACACGATGAAATGGAGTAGAGTGGTGACATTGAATTGAAAAAATATGGAGTGGCAAAATATGTCATGGCGTATAATTCTGCCGACTTGGATGATGATATGGTGTATGATTCCACTGACTTGGATGATGACAGGGCGTATAATTTCTTTGTTCTGAGCATAAATATTCATACCCATGCGGTAGAGAGGGATCCATAACTAGTTTTCCAAGTTGTTCCTAGAAGATATCAATGATGATATTGGCTTGGATGCCTTTCTGCAAATCACATTCCCAAATATGCTAGACATAAGTAATTGAAGCTGCGGTGCCAGGATCCATTTTCTAGATAGAATTTGACATCAAGATCATTTTGCAAAGTGCAACTTTATCTAGTGAGATGTTTTGCAAGGTCTCCACGAGCCGGCAAACTTTTTAAACTAAGGTAGTGTAGTAGGTGAAAACAGATAACACACAAACTTGACTTTGGTGGGCATAGATGGAGCAATGGTTGGCTACTTACCTTCACGTTGCATGGCTGAGCTCGGGCTCGTTACAGTGGGAGTTCGTGGTACTGGTTGTAAGATTGGTATCAGTTATCTTCTTGCAGTGCAATACAACTATTGGAATGCGGTTGGGGTTCACGCAGGTAGGAATGAACAAATCCTCCACTTGCTTGTCCAAATGTGTGTTCTTGACCAAGAGATGTTCTATTAGGTGCATGTGTACATTTGTTAGATTCCTGGTAGCATTCTGGCCATGGCCTCCAGTTTGCGGACGTTAATTTCAATGGCTTTCCAGTTGTGGACAGCCCACGGTGTTGTGTGTTTTGCAGCACACATAACATATAAGGGTGTTGTGCGTTTTGTGGCACACATATAACATAGAAGGGTGTTTTAGTGTGACAGGGACAGAATCTAGTGGTGTGTCCAATTGTGGACAATCCATTGTGTTGTGTGTTTTGCAGCACACATAACATAAAAGGGAGCTGTACATTTTGTGGCACACATATAATATAGAAGGGTGTTCTAATGTGACATGGACATAATCTAGTGGCGTGTCCAATTGTGGACAGTCCATAGTGTTGTGTGTTTTGTAGCACACATAACATAAAAGGGCGTTGTGCGTTTTGTGGCACACATATAATATAGAAGGGTGTTCTTGTGTGACATGGACAAAATCTAGTGGCATGTCCAATTGTCCACAGTGTTGTGTGTTTTGCAGCACACATAACACAAAAGGGTGTTGTGCGTTTTGTGGCACACATATAACATAGAAGGACGTTCTAGTGTGACAGGGACAGAATCTAGTGGCGTGTCCAATTGTCTTTTTCAGCATATCTATCTCCTTCCCCCCTCCCCTTCCTTCTATTTTCTCATGTTCTATCTAACTCTTCATTAAGGGGGTTTGCTTTTCATTTTTCTGTCTCATTCATTTAAATGTGACCTATAGTCAAACATTGTAATAAGTTTCCTTAAATTAATAAAAAGGGACTCACTTTCATTTCCTAGGGATATGAAAGGTCACAAGTTGTAAAGGTAAGTGAAAATTCAAGTGGGGGGTAGGTGAAGAGTCCTTTTGTAAAGCTATATATTGTATAACTCCCTCATTCTAAAGGGTTTTCAATTTGTGAGTCTCTAAGTAGATAGCTATTGCACTACTAAGAAGCAAACAAAAGATAGCAATCTTCCATTCATTTTCTCTATGTTTCCTCTATCTCTCTACTTTTAAGCTTTGTGCACATGATAATCTTGTACAACTAAGGAAAGTGTTAGTGTCTTTGATGAATGGATTAATGGAATTTTGTGTCCATGATTAATTGTGTCTTGTCAAATTGTTAGAAATTTTGTTTTCTTCTAATTGGGTTTGGATTAATTTTGGTTAATACTTGTGAAAATATGCTAGTGCCTATTTACAAGATTAACCCATTTCTCCCAAGTTCTTACTCCCCTTCACCTTGTCTCTCAAGCAAATTCCTCCCTTGCACTAGGTGCAAGCAATTTACCACAGGTCTAGTGGAGTAATCTTGTGTGATCCCCGACTTTAGGGTCACCCACAATATTTGTTTTATTTGCATTCAATAAAGGGAGCCTCCCCTTTCACAAGCAGGAGGGACCTAGTCCCAGAGCGTTTCTGAAAATCAACTAATTTATCCTTGCAACAAATTATTTCGCCAATCATTTTTGGCGCCCACCGTGGGGCATATTTTGTTGTCTCTGCACCACCTCATAAACCAAAAAAATACATAAAAACCAAATATCTAAAAAACCAAAAAAGAAACATCATAATTTGAAAATCATAAGAGCCTTGATGTCTACTCTATATTTTGCCCACAATGACCATTCCTGGAAATGCTCCTGTGTTACAGCCTAATCTCCTTTTCTTTCAAGATACTCAAGAAAATCTCATAACTGATTTGAGGAATTGTATCTAGCATAACAGAGAGAGTTTAAATCACCACCATGCAGCCTCAAGAATTTTGGATTTGGAAGAAGAACATGCATAAGCTTTGCAACATGCAAGATAAGATCCTAATCAACAAATAAGGGCATAGAAATATCTACTTTGCGTTGTACATCAATCCTCCAAATTTGCTAAAACAAGATATACAAGGTCCGCTCGAGCTAGTGGTGCAACTGATCTAACATTTGAAGAGTAACAACAAGCTGGTTTTAGACTTCCTATTACTCAACTAGCAAGAAGGATAGGTCAAGAGTATTTCCTTGAGTTTGATCCTAATTTCCCTCTTGAAGAAACAGAAGTTGAACCATTGAACCTCATTCCTTCGAAAGAAGAAGAAGAAGAAAAGAAGATGAAGAAGAAGAGGAAGAAGAGGAAGAAGAACTCGGGATGGCATTCCAAGTACCAATGCCATGGGGACAGAACACGGTCATGTTGGGTCTAAATCCTCCATTGCATGACCTACTAAAGGGATCTAGGAAAAACTTTCTGAAGTTCCGAAGAGATTTAAAACAACACCTTGATGATCACATTGCAACATTCATAACATCACCAATGTGGGATGTTGGGAGCATCCCAGTATTTGGATGAAGCAAAAACCGCGCAGTTGATGTTTTAGTCTGTCTGTTTGTGGAATCCTTGTAAGATGCCACTACATACTAGTTGTCTCATTTTTCAAGAAGATCTATCACCAATTAGGAAGGTATGAAATCTAAGTTTGAAGCTAGATTCAAACCAGGTGAAGATACTCATGCTCTCCTCGCCTAGTGGTTCCAATTGAAGAAAGATCCCTATGAGCCTATGAGGGAGTTTTTTAGCTAAATTTAATAGGATGATCTATAATATCCCAAAAGTTGTCGGGCCTACTAAAGATAATCAACTAAGGTTCTTCACCATTGCACAACTTCCTGAATTTAGTTTCATGCTAAGAAGAACTCAACCTGCCACCTTGGACGAGGTGCAGATACTTTCAGTTGATGAAGAAAATGATTTTTTTATGTCTGGAAAGATCAATAGGGGCCCAAATAAGGAAAAATCTCAAAGTTCAAGTTATACAACCACACACTCATTAGTGCAAAAACTGGCTAATGACGTTTTTTCTCTCAAAAAGAAACTTGCACAAACTTCCATGTATAAAGATATTCAGAGAAAGAATTTTTCAAATAAACAGAGAATTGGTCCTCCACCTCTGAGGCTTGTTCTTGAAGCCACTCTCGTGAACAGAACATGCAGGACTCGGTCAGATGAAGAAAGTGAAGTAGGGGTAGGTTCAGAAAGTGAAGAAAAAGAAGTTAAGTTGATGATAGAATAGATTGGATCTGCAGAGGTAGGTTTTTATGAGTATGCATCCTCTTCAAATGATGAATATGAATATCATGTGGTGTACATGAACAACCATTCTTGTGTCATTTTTACCCAATTGGAGACTCTTGAGAAAGATAAGTCCTCAAAATATAAAGACAATGAGAGAGAGCATCCTCAACCAACGACTCTACTTCTTACAAAAATCATAATAAAGAGAGGATCTCCACTCCCCCATCTTTAGAATCTTCTGAGAAGAATTTTGAAGCTACCTCCCATTGTAAGGTATCCTCTAAGAAACGTAAGTCAAAGACTGCCACAAATGATTTTTCTACTTCTAAAAAGCATAAGAATGATGATAAATTAACAGTTACCTCATATAAACCAAGTCAAGCCAATGTTTCCCATACTCTTGAAAACCCCTCTTCAAATGTGACATCATTAGCCATGTTAAAAAGGCTAAGGTCGAAATTTCATAGTCCAAATATTTACAAACCCATCCTGAGTAATTCGAGAAACTTTGTAAGTTTATCAAAGTTGGAAGCTCCAAGTCCAAAGTTTCATCCTTTTCAAAAGTATCATCTACTTACAAAGATCTTATTACTACTCTTGAGTTGAGCCTGAGCCAAAACCTCTTAGCATCTACCCCTTCCTCCATCAATAAGATTGAATCTTTACATGTTTCCTTGTTGATGAATAGATACCTTTTGAATAATTCTATCATCGATTTAGGTGCCTCGGATAATGTCATGCCTACCAAGGTTGCTCGAGCCCTCAGTTTGAGTCTCTCTTGGGAATTTAGACATTGTTACTCAATAGAAACCAAAGAGGTGTTTCTCATCGAGAGGATCAAAGATGTGGTGATGGCCCTTGTGGCTTATCCAGAGAAATAGGCGAAGATGAAAATTCTAATGGTTGACATGCCTACTACATACGGAATGCTCCTCAGCAGAAGCTTCTACCGAGACATGGGAGGTGAAATACAAATGGACATGTCTTCTGCATTAGTTCCAGTCAAGGATGAGACGAAGAAACTTCTTCTCGAGACCAAGATGAAGTACACAATACAGAAGTCAGATGACCCCAAGGCCACCATTCTATTTAAAAGCAAGGATTTGGGAAACACTTCATTTGTAGATTCAAGAAGAGTGTCATATGAAGAAAGAGGCAATGATAATTACTTCATGAGTTCAGAGCGGAGTGAAGAACTACCCATTCTCGAGGAAAGGCCAACAAACATTGTTGATGAAGTTTGGAATATGAATTTTGATGGCGATTGTTATACAATAGGCTTAGGAACAGGGATTGTCTTATCATTCCCATAGGGAGACTTATTTCCCCTGTCATACAAGTTGTAGTTCTTAAACACAAACAACATGACAGAGTATGAAGCTTTGTTATCAGGATTGCAAGCAACTCAGGAGATGGAGATTAAAAACCTCATTGTACAAGGTGATGTTGAACTAATTGTGAAGCAGGTGAGAGACATATTTCAAGTGAAAAAATCTCATCTCTATCATTAAAGGAATAAGGTTTGGGACTGTATTGAATCCCTTGATGCATTTGACATCAAAGTAGTCCCTAGAGATCAGAATGTTATAGCAAACTCATTGGTTGTGTTTGCATCATTGATGATTCCACATCTTGACTTCAAAGGAGAAAATTTCTCATTGGAAATGGTCTTCCAGCCAAGCGTTCTAAAAAATCAGAGAGTTGGCATGTTTTTGAAGATGATAATCAAATTTTGTCCTTCCTACAACAAACCGCAGACTTCAAATCCATGTATTTTGAAGGACGTGCTCACTCCCACATGAGTTTTATAATAACAAGAGTGACAATAATTCAGTTGATTGGGTTGATGAAGACGGAGTGATTCAATTAAAAGACAACATGGTTCCCAAGGGACTTGTGTCTTTGGAGGAACTGTTCAACAAATATGATAGGTTCATTCATGGAAAATCAAAGGATCAACCCAAGTCTTCATAAGAGTATGATAAAATTAACATTAGAACAAGTGAGCAACCAAGGATGGTGAACATAGCAAAATATTGTTCACCTGAGGAATGGAGGAATTTCACAACTCTATTAAAAAGGTACTCTGATGTGCTCACATACTCATATGATAATTTGAATTCCTTCCAACCACAGTCCATACATCACTCTATACCCCTAAAGGCTGATGGAAAATCCTTCCAGTAGAAATAAAGGCAGTATAACCCCAAAATTGCTAGAACAATCAAAGTAGAGGTTAAGAAGCTACTTAATGTCTGCATTATCTTTTCGATTCACTACTCAATGTGGATAGCCAATATTGTACCAGTAAGGAAAAACAATGGTGAAATATGTATATGCGTGGAATTTTGGAGTCTGAACCAAGCTTCCTTGAAAGATAATTATTCATTTTCAGTCATGGACCACATCTTGCAAGCAATTAATTGTTCAGAGATGATGTCCATGTTGGATGGTTTCTCAAGGTATAACCAGATTGAAGCTGCTAAACAAGATCAGTTCAAAACCACCTTCACTACCCCATGGGGCACCTTCACTTACCATCGCATGTCATTCGGCTTGATCAACACAAGTGCTATGTTTCAACAGGCGGGGGACTTGGATTTTAAAGATTTGAAAGGAAAGTGTATTGTAGAGTACCTTGATGACTAGACAATGTAATCCAAGAAAAGAAGAGAACATTTGTAACAGCTCAAGCAAGTTCTAATCCATTGTAAGAGGCATCATATTTCCCTGAACCTAAAAATTTCCATATTTCGAGTTACTGGGGGAAATATCCTTGGTCACATCGTGAAAAAGGAGGGCACCAAGATTGATTTAGAGAGCATAGAGGCTATCCAAAGATTATCTCTTCCTATCAGTAAGCCAAGTGTGCATTCCTTCTTCGGTAAGGTCCACTTCTTAAGAAGATTTTTACCATATTTTCTAGAGCTCACAAAGGATATCGTAAATATGATGAAGCCAAAAGAATCCTTCAACTGGGGCAAATAGGGTAAAGAATCTTTTGAATCCATCAAATATGCCATTCCAAAAGCACCCACTCTGGTACGTCTGGATTTTGGTAAGGAATTCATCCTTTATTGTTATGCCTCTAAGCATATTATCGTTTTCATCCTCGTGCAAGAAAATGAAGACAAAGTGTAGTCAAACATCGCCTTCATGAGTACCCCTCTGAAATCACATGAGCTTTACTCTAGTACGAGAAACATGTTTATGCAGTGATAAGAGCATTGAAAAAATTCAGATTCTACCTCCTAAATTCCCATGTTGTGGTTATGGTCCCAAGCCCGACGGTCAAGTCTATTATGATGTAGCAAGACCTAGGTGATAAAAGAGGAAATTGGGTTTCAAAGGTGCGGAAGTATGATCATGAGATCAAACCCTCTAAACTAGTGCAAGGAAATGGATTGTGTGAGCTTCTTGCTTGAGAAGAGTGAGAAGATTGTTCAAATTATTATAATTGCTTGATCAAGGATTTTCATCTTGTGCTTTTCGTAAGTACAACCAATCCATGGTACGTTGATATAGCCTATTTCTTGACCTATGGATATTGTCCTCCTAGCCTCGATCAGAAGCAAAGGATAACTCTACGCCTCAGAGTAGCAAAGTATGTCATCTAGGAAAATGTTTTGTATAAAAAAGGTTTAGATGGCACATTCTTAAGGTGCATAGAGGAACAACAACAAAAGAAAATATTCAAGGCATACCACGATCAAGCATATGGAGGCCACTTCTCTGCAATGGTCACAACACACAAGATCTTGAGTCGTGGTTACTATACGTACCCAAAATTGTAGGGTACTACACCGCCGGAACAACGTTACACGTGCCCCAATGATGATACAGGTCTCCTCCCAAGGTGTTTGGGATCCGAAAAAGCTCTCCAAGTATGCGTTAACATCCCGCATGTCCCGCTTAGCCCCTACGTGCTTTGTTTTTCTCTTCTCCCCTCTTTTTCTTTGCGTTTTGGTCTTCAGTTACAAAACCGCCGCCCTGCCTGGGCGGCGGTCTCATCACCGCCACCCAGGCAGGGCAGCGGTCCTGTAACCGCCGCCCTGCTCAGGGCGGCGGTCCTTCACGCGTTTTCCAGAATGTTCTTTTTAACGTGACTCATGTAAATTTCAACGTTTACCAGCTTTTTTCACCGCCTTTGCTCGTATTTATGATTCTGGTTCCCTGGAATAGTGTTTTTGCATTGTTTATGGTTAAAGAGTTCTATTTGGTTTTCACCTTTGGGTAAATGGGGACTCTATAAATAGCTGGCTTGATGCTTCAAGTAAATGGCCCCTCAAATTTGCCTCTCATCTTCTCATTTCAAAGTTTTAGTCTTTCAGTTCTTAGGAATTCATAGTTTTATTTGTTGCATGCATAGTTAGTGTTGTTTTGCTGTTTGGAAGCCACATAATCTTCTTGTGCTAGTGTTGTCACTGTTTCATACAGTCAATTGAGATAGGATAGTTTTATTTTCAGTCTGAAGCCATTAAAGTTGTAGGTTTTGTTCGTCAAAAAGGATAGCTTCAAGTTCTAGACGTTTTGTGTTGTATGACTCACAATAAATCCCACTAGGAATTGCATAAGCCAAGCTCTGTTCTCTTGCGCTATCCCTCTCCTACTCACATTGTATTTAGTCTACATCCTAAGCTGCCACTATTCCAATACCTACTTCTGTTGATGCTAGCATTACATGCTTTTCTAGATTCACGTGAGCACGAAGGAACGAGGAGATCACACTGAGGGGACAAAGCCACACACAACCAGATTCGCCACTGTTATGCAAAATCCAGGTTCAAGCTTTCAAAGTTCTAGTTAAAACATATCAAATAGAATAGTGAATCATTTCATTTCAATTAATCTCACTTTCGATATTGCCAGGGAAGCTGTGGGGATTGATAGTTTCTGAGAAACTATGATTCACTCCTCACTTCTGAGGTAGGATCGAGAGTCTTTCAAATAGATTAGATCAGTTATTCGGTTATTTAGAATAGATTTACAACTACACAGACAAGTAGCTATACTCGGCTGCTTTGTTTGTTTTAATTTTGTTATTAGTTTAGTTGTCAATTTCTAGATATATTAAATAATTACTCTTTCAATTCTATTGAATAGTTCGTAAAAAACACAAGAATAGAGGAATATACATAGATATATCTTGCGTAGTTAGTTTTATTTTATTCATTAGTTAGATTTATATCATTTCCTTTTGCATGACAATCACAGGACCTAGAGAGCCCAGAGAATACGTATTCGAGCCAATAGTGCCTTAGCCCAATCTTGTTGCAGAAATAACTGATATAGACTAGAATCTCAGAATACAAGTCTTCTAATTAACAACAGACCTACAAGAAATTAGCTCACAATTAAGAGGACTAAACATAGAAGACGACAAAGCGCATACATTTTGGTCAAACCAGCCAAACTATAGATTACCCTAGATAAATATCCACATGACTGTAGAAGGGCTTGAAAGAGAGCAAACGTTCAGTTGTGATCCTTTGGTCCCACAGCCAGACACAAGAGACATTCTCACTGACATAGACACTAGCTTAAGAATTCAAGTTGCAAGAATGCATGTAAGATACTCTGAGAAGATTGCACAACTGTTAATTCTAAACATAGAGGCCGAAAAGGTATATGACTACTGGATACTAGGGATTAGAAATTGATTCCGCACATGACCATAGGAGGTCCATGAACAACCATGAACTTATGGTTATGATCCACAGGTCCCACAACCCAATAGGCCCACGGGACAATCAGATGTTGATGTTGGCTTACGCACATTAGTATTTAGATCCACTCCACTTCCACCAATCATCATTACACAATTATCCTCATTAGACATAGTAGCTAACAAAGCTAAAGATTTCTGGACTAGACTAGAGAATCACCCATAGAATCCACCATATATCCATCATCCATCTTATGACCCTGTCTAGGATACATACACAAAACAATTCAGGTCATTTTCCTGGTATCCCATAACCTATAGATCGGATCACGCCAGAGCTCAATATTGATTAGAGCCTTCGAGCAGTCATCCTTTCCTACCGATCTATCACATCGGTTCAGGTTAGGAGGGCCTTCTTTGCCTTAGATTTACATAGATTCCATTAGTGCGTGTCGAAGATATAAGATTACCTAACTAGTTTGCCTATACCCCACATATATTCTATCCCCACCAGTTGTCTCGGCACGACCTCGGGAGGTTGGGTGCGAGGAAGAGTTACTTGTAGATTCCCATGCTCGCTTGTCACTTTTCCATTATACAAAATTGGTGAACCCGACGTGAAACAAACAGTTCTTCCTCTTTTATTTTTTACTTCTTCCATCCACCTTCGCTCTTTCCCATTATTCTACGGGTATTCATATACCCCCCGAATATGTCAGGATTCGATGCATATGGCAGACCTCTCCTAGGTCTTGAAGCATACTACGATCAACTGAATAGATAACCATCACCCTTGCTCTCAGCATGGGGTGACAACTATTCAACTAACCAATTGTCAACACAAACTCCGCCTCCAAGGGATAGATATAGTTCTTCTTTCCAAATAGAGGAGTTGGATCAGCTCACTCAAACGTAACAACCAGAGCCTTCAGGCTCGAACAACATGACGTTTATGGGAGAATCAGGTTCATCTCCTCAGGTGTTGCTTAGACCACAAATTAGTAGACAATCGGATCCATTTTTTTTTTTAGATGATGAACATTCAGTGCATTATGCCAGGAATGAACAACGCTCTCAGAGTATGTACCCACCTATAGGAAGTTTACAAACACAACCCAAGGTCTCTTTTCAAGAAAATACCTCCATGCCACTACCTATAGGAAATGCCCTCAGTGAAACTTGGCAGGGCAACGATCAGTTCATAGCAGGGTACCATATGCCTATACAACCTCAGAATATACAACAAATGCCACTAAGGAAGAATACTGTGACTTCACCAAATGAAGTCATCTCAACTTTAGTAGAAAAAGTTAGAGGGTTAGAACTTGCTCAAGCGAGTCAAAATTCTCAATTCATGCAGACAGGAATTTCCAATCCTCCACGTCATCCTAGCCAAGTAGACCTCCTCACAGGAATATGCACGTTGGGCATGCCTCCTCAGTATTCACAACAAATGCCAACTAGAACCGTGTTTTCTAACACTATTCCGGTGGAAAATATGATACCTCCCAATCTAGTACAAAACAATCCGTTTCTAGGCAATGCTCCTCCATACTTAAACATGTATTCCAAATCACCGCAGGGAGATATCTTCTCCTCTCCTGGCATATTCGCTCAACCACAGGGATTTCCTTATGCCCCTACAAATGCATATGTTACACCGTACCAAAAAACCATCCCACCTCTACCCCCTCAGTAGGTGCCATCAATGGTCGAAACCTATGCGATAGGAACTTATTCATAATATTTGAAAGAACCCTTAGACTTCATCATACAAAGCGTCGTGCTTCCAAGAACTCTTCCTGATTTTCCTAAATACAAAGGGGAAGGAGACCTGAATGCACACATTAAGGCCTATGCCACAGCCATTCAAGAATTTCTCCCTTGGGATGGGGTTGTTGCTAAAATATTCCCCAAAACTTTAGAGGGCATTGCCCTCAATTGGTATTACAGAATACCTGAAGCCTCAATACATTCGTTTAAACAGCTCATTTCAGAGTTCATCAAGACGTTCGACATGGACAAACTGTTGAGAACAAGAATCAGGGAATTCTTGAATATTAAACAAGAACATAATGAATCTGTTGCTCACTTCATCCAAAGATGGCGTATAGTCATTTATTCTTCGGAAAGTGCTCCAAACATGGACCAGATGGAACTATGTGATTTATTCCTTCATTCTCTCAGCAGAGAGGTAAAGGAAGAAGTCTAGAAGTTCCCACTAAGAACTTACGATGAAGTACTCGAGAGCGGCCTCCGAATAGATCAAGCTACAATAGATAGCAGTCGCAAGATGTATGGAACAAACGGGAGGTTAATCACCCCTAGCCAGCATACTACGACTTATCCTACTACCACAAACATCAATCAAGGACCTAAAATCCTTAACAAAAATCATGGCATAACAACAGAGGAGTAACTGACCAAGCTAAAAAGGCAAATGTTGTAAATACTCCACCACTGGTTAACAGTTAACGGAACAACAATTTTACCCCGACATCAACTCGGTGGATTTTAATCATCCACAGCAACAACGGCAGGTCCAAACACAAGGTCCAAGACAAAATGCAACTAGATATCAAAACCAAAACCAAAACCAAAAACAACAAGTGCAAAACTTTAATCCTAATAGTCAACGGTTTAATCAGAGTTTTGGACCACAATATGTGCCAAACCAGCAACCTAGGAATTACAATCCTAACTCATATTGTGGTTTCCACAAGATTCGAGGCCATGACACTAGGACTTGCCGCAATTACAATAAATTCATGCAACGTCTGCCAGAAGAACAAAGACAACTTTTCATAGATATGTTCTTAGCAGATCCTGCATCACCTGCGCCAAATACTTTCACGGGAGTAATCTCCCCTCAAAATGCACCCCTCAAGATCTTCAACGATCCACTCCCAAATCACAATAACAACAAATTAAATCCAAATGGGATGAACAAGAGTGTAATGACAGGAAACAATGATCATGAAGCCTCGACTTCACTAAATCCACCTGTCGCATCGCAATTAGGAAGTCATCCATGACCCAAGATAGTCGGTTTAGTGGAGTTAGACACTGAGCTACACATGGAAGTTGTAACAAGGACACGAGAGTATTCCTCTCAGCCAAATCCAAGTTACCCGCTAGAGACAAATAACATTCAACAACCATTAGTAAAACCCCTAGGTGCCTATGATTTAATTAATGACCTAACAAAGACCTTCTCTCACATCTCCTTTTTGGACTTGCTGAAGAACTCTCCTGCCCACAGGGCTGCTCTTTTAGAAGCATTAGGTTTAGGTCATTTAATTAACATCACTCCACCTCCCGAAATACAGGTAAACCATATAGAATTTGATATCCACCCTCCGGGGCAACCGGATAGGGATACCGAGTTTATATTCGACATAAACAAAATGCCAACAGACACTGAGATTACACGCAGAGGTGATCCAGCCTTACATTTGCAAGTTTGGGTTTATAACAATTACGTTAAACGCGCAATGGTTGATGATGGGGCAGCAGTTAACATAGTCCCCTTCTCTTTCCTTCAAAAGCTAGGGTATGGAGAAACAAATTGTTCCACGACTCGGAATACACTGAGAGGCTATGATAGCCTTAAAGCCACTTCGATTGGGACTATAATACTACCAATCACCTTAGGACCCAAAACAATCCTAACTGAGTTTTATATTATAGATCAGGAAACCAACTATAATATGATCCTTGGCTGACTGTGGATACACCGTATGAAGGCAATCCCTTCTATGTTATTTCAAGAAGTAAGATTCTTGCACTTAGGAATGGTATTCGTAGAAAAAGGTGATATGAAACCATTCGATATACACCTAGTAGACCTGAAGAAAAGGCCAGGCGTTCACTCTGAGTTTGAACTCCCAACAAACCAACTTAACAAGCCAACCGACTTGAAACCGGAAGAAAAGTTGGTACCTACAACAGAACTAGAAGTTACGAACCTAATCAAGAATATCCCAGCCCTCAAGGATGAGGCTAACGTTGTAGAAACAGTATCATTAGGGACTACGGCAAAAATAATCAAATTGCTAGAACAGGATCTACCAATTTTCCTGCCATTTGATTCTGTAGGTATGGGATATACCCTAGGAGTTGGTTCTCTGCCAGCAGAAGAACTCTTCATGGTAGAAGTAACCAAAGCAGAAGAAGTTGACGTAGCAAATGTCCCAATGTCCATCTTCCCAACTAAATATTGGACTCTCCATTTCGATGGAGCTAGATGTCGTTATGGGGCTGGGGCAGGTGTGATCTTTACTTCTCCCGAGGGAAAGATCTTACCGTTTTCCTTTAAACTAAATTTCGAATGTACAAACAACGGCGCTGAGTACGAAGCCCTCCTCCTTGGCCTCATCTTAGCTAAGAGGCTCAGTGTTAATAACATCAGAGGGTGTTAGGAGACTCTCAATTAGTAGCAAACCAAGTCTCTGAGGTGTATGAAACTAGAGCTAAACATTTACAGCTCTACAAAACAGCAATATTAGATCTGAGCAAAGGATTTAACTTCATATCGATTGAAGCAATCCCACGAGAACAAAATATTCTTGTAGATTTGACAGCAACCTCAGCTTCACGTTTCACTCCAAGCAGTGAGTTGGAAGACACCTATTTCATGGTATCCCTTCACACTGAACCATTAGTGAAGAAAATGTCAAACCCTCTTTTAACGAACATAGCTAAGAATAAATCTACTATCTTAGATTATGTTAATAGTGATAGAGCCACTCTTGATTATTTAAATGCCTATGCAGACGTTACATCTCACCCATCACATGGTAGATTTGTCTTTAATCCCACATTCATCTTCTTACTTCGGAAATCCTATGATAGAGCTTCCCCCCAAAAGGAACTCGATATATACGCGGTAGAGAATGGAGAAGATCTGGAACTACCTCCAGTGCCACTTGAGTTTGAAGAAGGTAACGCTTCTTTAATCGAAGAAACGATCGATATTAACATCGGAATGGAGGAAGAACCGAAGATCTTGAAACTAGGATCTTCGTTAACTCCAGAAGAAATAGAAATACACACTCGAATCCTCAAAGAACATCATAAGGCTTTTACATTTAATTATAAAGAAATGATGGGAATTACACCACACATCGCGGTAGTCAACCTCGTCACCAAACCAGATGTAAAGCCAATTAAACAAAAATTGAGACTAATGAAACCTAAGGTAGCTCTCATGGTGAAGGAAGAGGTAATGAAACTCCTCCAAGTAGGATTCATCAAGCCAGTTGATTATTCTCAGTGGGTATCTAGTATTGTCCCATTCTCAAAAAAAATGGGAAGATACGCATTTGTATAGACTTATGAGACATTAACAAGGCGTGCCCTAAGGACGACTTCCCATTACCATCCATTGACTTCATCAGTTGACGCAACAACTGGGTTTGAGCTTTTGTCTCTCGTGGATGGATTTTTGGGATATAATCAAATCAAAATATCCAAACAAGACCAAGCCAAAACCATGTTTATAACTCCTTGGGGAACCTATTGCTATGCTGTTATGCCATTCGGTCTCAAGAACGCTGGCACTACATACCAGCGGGCAATGACATATATATTTCATGATCTTATTCATAAAATCATGGAATCATATGTAGATGACTTGTTGGCTAAAGCCAGGAAGTGTTGTGATCACCCGGAAGTGCCCCGCATCATTCTTTCACGTTTGATAGAATACGGAGTCACACTAAACCCAGAAAAATGTGTATTTGGTGTGACATGAGGGAAACTCCTGGGTTACATCATATCATCATGAGGGATTGATGTAGACCCAGCCAAAATCTAGGCTGTTCTTGAAATGATCCCACCTTCAGATGAATCTGGAATCAGGTCATTTCTTGGGAAGCTCGGTGCAATCCGAAGATTCATCCCAGATTTAAGCTTTGCCATTCACCTAATCAATAATATACTCAAGAAAGATTATAGTATCGATTGGACCGAAGACTGCAACGAGGCTTTCGAAGCAGTTAAGCGTTTCTTGTTGTCACCACCTACGCTAATGCCTCCTAAGCTAGACCGCCCTTTAATCTTATATTCGCGAGCTACCAATGTCTCGCTAGCCGGCATGTTGGCTCAAGAAGATGATAACAAACGAGAATGCGTGATCTATTTCATTAGCCGAACGTTGCTCGATTATGAAACACACTATACGCAAGTAGAACAAGAATGCCTTACTATAGTCTTTGCAACCAAACACTTAAGACATTACATGCTCAATCAAGAAACAAGGGTCATTGTAAAAGTAGACCATTTACGAACTTTCCTCACGCAAGGGTCCTTGTTTAAAAAGGTTGGACGCTTTATAACCTTAATGGGTGAATTTGAATTAACTTTTGTAAACCAGAAGTCCGTTAAGGGACAAATCATTGCGGATTGGTTAGCCGACAACCCATTAGACAGAGGTGATCTAATCGATCTAGATTTTCCCGATGAATGCATATATTACATCGAAACCAGACCTCCCATCTCCGAATGTCCTTGGTATGCTAATATTATTAATTATATCATGAGCCATGCGTATCCAAAAGGTGCTACACCACAACAAAGAAGGCGGTTACACATTATCGTAGCTAAATACATTATTATAGAACAAGTTCTCTATCGTAAGGCCTTCGATGGAATGCTTCTAAGGTGTGTTGACACAGAAGAATCCAAGAAGATCCTCTATGAATCCCACAGTGGAATGTGTGGCGGCCATTTTGGAGGTCATGCCACTACCCGCAAAATACATCGGATGGGCTATTTCTGGCCCACTCTAGAACATGACGCAGTAGAGTTTGTATGCAAGTGTCATAAATGCCAAGAATTTTCCCACGAGATTCACATGTCGGCACAAGCTCTACAACCAATCGCAACTCCATGGCCCTTTTCTACATGGGGCCTAGATTTGATAGGGAAATTCTCTCCCTCGTCAACAGATGGCCATAACTTCATAATCACGGCCACTGAGTATTTTACCAAATGGGTAGAGGCTATGCCTCTTACCACTGTACCAAGTGTCGTGATCGCCAAGTTCATTTTGAACCAGATCATTTGCAGGTACGGTGTCCCACAAATCATTATCTCAGATAATGGCACTTATTTTAAGAATGACGAGGTCCATGAGCTATGCAGTAAATTTAAAATAAATTAGCCTCAAGCCAACGAACAGGCTAAAGCAACAAACAAAACATTGAAAGCTATTCTCCTTAAAACAGTAAAAGAAAACAAACGAGATTGGCATTTAAATTTATATCCGACCTTGTGGGCCCACCGAACCTCAATAAGAACACCAACAGGAGCAACTCCTTTCTCATTGGTATTCGGAGCAGAAGCAGTTCTCCCACTTGAGGTTGAAATACCCAGTCTCCGCATCTCACTACAAGGGATTCTAGATGAAAAAGCTTATAGAGAAGCACGTCTCTCCCAACTAGAAAGCCTAGATGAGGCCAGGTTAGATGTTGAACAATGACATAGAATCTATGCTGACCAGATGTGCCGGCAGTATAACAAAAAGGTCTATGAACGGGAAATATATGAAGGAGATCTAGTTCTAAGACTAGACAGCCGGATTGACAAGAAGATCGGTGAAGGAAGGAAATTCCAGCCCAAATGGTTGGGCCCATACCGAGTCAGGAAAGACTATGGAAATGGTGCATATCTCTTATGTACACTGGAAGGTGAGGAATTTGGTGAAACTGTCAATTCCCTGCACCTTAAACGATTCTATGCATAAGCAACCTGCACTACTTGTATAATTATATCTACATTGCATCTTCATGTAGTTAAGTTCATTTTGTCTAGTCGTTTCATAAAATTTTGTGATCAAGGAACTTATTCTCAAAGCAATGCATTACAAACTTCTGATGGTATTGGCATAAGCTTTCCAATCATACTTCTTCATTTTCATAACATCATCAACTATTTCAACATCATTTCATTGAATAAAGCTAGATATGACAAAGTCTTAACGGTAGCCATACCAAGGCCTGAATGCTTGTTCTCACTTTTGTTTTTTCTTAGGATAGGTGTCTTGCCTATGGTCTGTTCTAGAAGCTTCATGGTGTCACATCTACCCCATATATAGATCTCTTTGGAAATAAGAACATACTGACATTTTTCTCAAATAAATAAGTCACATATAGATCAAACAGAAAATTTTATTTTTACACATTTCCTTGCCCTACCAACCTTCGGTGATGAGCTTGCGTCTCTTACTAGTGACCTTGGGTTGGGAAAGGATGGGAATGCCCTTACTCGCCTATACCTTGTCCATGGTGATAAGCCCATGCTTCTTACTAGTAGCATGGGGCAAGGTGTGGGGGGTCCTCTTGACAGTAACATTGAGGGTCATAAACAAACAGTTCAAATAAACCTTTGCAATCTTAAGTCAAAAACAAATGAATCAGATGGCCAAAATTCCAAGAGAGCTCAAAACCTCGAAAACTAGATTTTGTCTACCATGTGGCCATCTACAGATCTAAGTCTAAATAAACCGCAAAGCAAGTCACATTCTAAACTATGGGGACACTTGAGTAGAGTAGGTTTGTAGCATCCTAATTTGGTTCCATCAAATCTTTGTCTTTCACTCATCACTACCATTCAACAAATTTCATAGCTTGTGCCCTTTTTAGCTCTCGGTGGTGAGCCCTCGCATCTTACTAGTTGCGTGGAGTTAGGAGTGGGGCAAGTACATCTGCTCATCATATCAACTCATCATCACATTTTGTCAAAACAAATATGAAGTACCAGAAAATTACTTACAGAAACTAAAGTTCAAGATCACATTGTGTCTGCATTATCATATATCAGCATCACAAAATACAAAAAGAAAGAAAGCATTTGTATCACTTGTTCTCCATTGCATAAATTTTGAAAAGCATATAAAAACAACATTATAATATACATGTGGAAACGAATCACAAACACCTAGATACCAAGGGTCTGATCCAAAAAGAATATATATATAATCAAGTTTCCTGTACAATGCCATCATGCGCTAGGCATGGTCAAAACTCTCAATGAGCACGGGAAATACAAAATAAATTGTATAAACAATCTAAGAGAGCCAAGCGGCCTCTCAACCCCTATGAGATCCCTCTGAAGGTGCATGACCACGTCTAGGACTCCGGCTACACCGGAGCTCTGAATGCACTAAGGGCTCACAGTCCCGAGGAGCAACTGCGGCCTCGCTATGAGAGCGACTCCTCATTAGGCACTTTGTTGTCTTATACCCCGCCAACTCAGTACAGAGGGTAGTCACCATCTTGGCCACATGTCAAACAGGGGCAAAAACGTTGGTATGCCTACCGGTTGCTGAAGGCTCCCCTGCATCCATGGATAGCTCCACATGAGTCTTCTCCATTGCGATCATCAGGGTATCAGTGCATACCCGGTGAATCAGGTCTCGCCACTCGTCAGCAGTCTCTGTAAGCAAAGGAGAAAACAAATTAGAAATAATCAAAAGATAGAAAACAAAAGTAAACAAAAGGAGAGATAGCAACTAAGACAATCCTAGCTAAAAAACAAATATTAAGAGAAGGATGATAACTCACTCAGATCTTTGGGCCTCCAAGAGGGATCCCTAGGGTCAGCGCCTGCCATCGATGCTGCCGCTGACTGATGTCCTCCTCCTGTGCTTGGGGCCACATAACGTCCTACTACGGACTCATCCTCTCCACCCAAGTCCTGAGAAGGCGGCTCCTCTAAAACGAGGGTCACCCTCTCCACACTCGCTCTGCTCTCTCGGCCTGTAAGATCTCCTGAGTTTCACGCCACTTGGGATCGTTGTCCTCCTCTCCACTCGACTCGCTAACCTCAGCCACGGTCTCCTCCTCTGTCTCTCCCCCTGTGAACTCCTCAGACTCGAAGTCTATATCAATGGGGTCGTCGCTGCTATGGGCAAGACCGGCGTCAATCTGAAGTAAGGGTGCCTGAGGAGCACCGGCTCTCCCTCGAGCACGTACCACCCACCTAGCTGCAATAGCGACGCCAGGAGTAACAACTGTCCAACCCCAACCTCTAGGACCTCCCCTAGCCTCCTGAACTGATCTAAACACTAGCACCACTGGGGAGAGTGTCGACACTAAAATTTTCTTCCGTAATTTCTATTTCATTAATGTATGTATTAGGAATAGGATGTTCTTAAGTATAATTAGTAGTAGCGTCCGATAGAAGATAACGGCGCTGCCAGTACGACGCCACCAATAATGTATAGTACGGTAATAATCAAAAGTACAAGAGGAATGTTGTGGTAAAAAGTAAATATTTGTCATAAATGGTTCGGTAATGTTAAAATGTCAAAGTTGGGGTAAGTAGAGAAGTAGGGTCTACATGATTAGGAATTAGAAATATTATATTGGTAATAAGGACAAGGAGTGAGGTCATAAATATTTTGTGTATTTTATTTATAAAAATTCTAAAAATGTGGAACCCATGTGAAATGATAAGGTTTATCTTATCTTAAAAGATAAGCTTACATGTACAGATAAGAGTTAAGGTATGGAATATGATTCGTCAGAGTGGATTTCTTATCCTATCTTAGAGATAAGATGGATAAGCCTGGAAGTTCTATAAATAAAGAGGCCACCCCTCTCATTTAGCATAGAAGGAAGTAGTGAGAAATATTGTATGAGTAAGTGTGTAAAGGAAGCCATCAGTTTAAAGGTGTGTTGAAGAAGCCATTAAGAGGTGTAATTGTGAAGTTTCTCCCATAGTATTGGTGAAAGGCAAGTGAAGTCAATAACACTTGAAGTACCTCATGGGTGAGATTGTAACAATTTCATGTTAATATTATAATTTACTCTGATATTTTAGATTTATCATCATTCATTTTTATCATAATCTATGGTATTCTTGTGTTATGTTTGTTGTTGTGTTTCTAGATTACATCCACCAAACTAAAGGTTGTGCATTAGTAAATAATCATAGCACGAGGAGTTCCTGATGAAGAATTATCATAGTGCCGGATTGGTGAGGACATTTTGGTTCTGTTGCCGGGACCATTCCTCGTTGGTAGATTTTTTGGAGAGATATCCCACTTAGTCAAAAATCATTTGGAGGGTAACCTTGTTTTTACTATGCATAGTAGTTACCATGGTAAAGTCATTTTTGTCATGAATAGTATTTACCGCAGTAAAGTCACTTTTTACCGTGAATAGTATTTACCACAGTAACTTCACTTTTTACTGTGAATAGTGTTTACCACTGTAGACACCCCAATTTCACATCTATCTTAAATCAATTAATATCCCCTTCCTCATTTCTCACAAAAATACACTTCGAATTAATCAAATATAATTTGATTAATTATCCATTTCAAAAGTCTAAAAAATAACTCAATCCTCATCACATGTCATTATTCTCCATGTTTTTCGACTATTGAATTAAAAATTCAAATTCAAATCCTCACCCACCCTTCGTGGTCCCCACTCACCTAAAATCCTTCACTTACGAATTAAAAATATAATTCAAATCTTCACCCATTCTTCGTGGCCCCCACTTATCTAATCTTTCCTACATTTTCAAACCACTCACCTAATCTTGCCCACATTTTCAAACCACTCACTTAATCTTGCCCACATTTTCAAACCATGATTACTTAAATTAATCTAAGTTAATCACTCCCTCTGGCTATAAATACAACCTTACCCCTCCCCTCTAAAGACATGGAGAATAAGCTTGCATGTCATATCTAAGTTCTTGCGTCCTTTGAGCAAAGAACATCCTTTTGCCTCGTCCTAATGTCAAAATAGTCTCATAATCCTTTTTCCCATCTAGTGCAAAGTAAGAGGATCATTGTTGCAAGAAGGTCTTGCTCTGTCTTGAAGAAAAGCACCTACATATCACAAAATCAGGGCTCAATCTAAGTTTCCTAGCCCATTCTGAGGTTTGCTACGGAACGCGAAGGAGGAGGTATGATTATTGGTATTTTACTTCCTTGTTAGTAGTGTATTTTTCCTAGCATACATCTGGCATGCCCAGTTACTTTCGATCTGTTACCATTAATTTCCCAATTAGTGGTTTTATCTGTTCTTTGTTTATTATTGTTCATTATTATTTCCTTTTTTGTTCCTTATAGTCTTCTTTGGTTAACCTTCACGCTTTGGGTAGTGTTTTTGTTGTGTGGTGTCTTGTGGTGTATCTGCAGGTTATAACAACAATGAAACTATGAAGCTCATCCTGTCTTTGATCTCCTCGTTGCTTGGTGTTTAGTTCCCAGTTTTGATTTTACTATTTACTCATCATCTGTAGAAACACATGAACTAGCCATTAGTTTATCATCTTACTGTCATGGGACAACCAATCCGGAAAATGCATTTATTTATTTACTTTTGCTAAAATAACCGCTTTGTAGGAAGTTAATCATTTTTTTTCTTTTATTTTAATCAATCATTTTGTGATCTAACTCTTTCTTTCTGTTTATTTTTCTTTTTTAACTTTGCTGTCAAAATTTTAGCTTCTTAGGTAAAGTACAGAAGTCAGAAAATAAAAAAACAGCTCCTGGGACGTTTTTCTCACGTTCAAAATTTTCATTCAGAGTGCTACCGTAGCCCATCTTCCGAAGGCCATAACTTTTGCTCCCAAACTCAGAATGACTTCATTTTTCTTTTAACGGAAAGGTATTGAAAATATCTATGCAATGAAAAAATAATTTTTAGATTTAGTCTTACAAAAAAATTTTGGTTTCATTTCTTCTAACACCTGTCTTTTTAATAAAAAACAACAAAATTATCGTTTTTTTATTTTTATTTTTATTGCACGTAACAACCTCACACGTATGATCTTTCCT
Organism: Taxus chinensis; assembly: GCA_019776745.2. Classification (NCBI taxonomy): domain Eukaryota; kingdom Viridiplantae; phylum Streptophyta; class Pinopsida; order Cupressales; family Taxaceae; genus Taxus; species Taxus chinensis. Next base: position 194,108,015 of record CM034149.1, on the reverse strand, counting down.
CGCACTTCAAAAGTGATCTTGGAAATCAGAAAAGTAATTTTTAATTTTTTGCCTTATATTTCAATTTTCCACGACAACACTTCTAAGTAACGTTTTCACCCTCTTCTTTCATCGTTTTTCTTTTTTGTGAAAATAATCATTATCGCTATTTCACAATCATGATTAATTGCAATAATTTTTAACATTTAAAATAAAACTATTTCAATTGTATCCGCGTATGCTCTTTTCTTGCGCCTTCGAGCGATCTGGAAAATCATAAATGGTCACAATTTTTTAGTTTCTTATTCTAACATCGCAGGATCCTCTAGCTTTGTTTTCCAACTGTCATTTTAATAATTATTTTCCTTTGTCATATTCTTAATATTTGTTTGGTCGTTGGTTGTGTATGCTCTTTTCCTGCGCCTTTGAGCGATCTGGCAAATCAAAAACAACCACGATCACTTTTCTAACATTTCATTTGCAGGATAACTACTAATTTGTTTTATGTAGAACCGCATTGCTGGAATATTGTCAAAAACAAAAACAAAAACAACAAAAATCCCGCAAAAATACCACCATTCAAAGACAATAGCTGAAACAAAAAAAAAAGTACGCTCAGGTACGTAATTATTTTCTGCTAGTGATTTATTTCAAGTTGGAAAGAACCCTACGTTTAATCACTTTATCATATTGTTTTTACACGTAGACGAGGTGGATTTCATCACCACCAAAGCTACACCGGTTACGTGGACTTGACTACCACGCACCAACAGCATTTACATCTGCATTGCACTTTGAGACCTAGTCTCATCACAGCATTCGGTATTTACCTCGCCACTACTCTTCACTTACAGGTAATGTTGTCATGCAGCGCATGCGAGTCACACCTAAATAGCTGTAACAACAAAGCCTGGGCATCGTCCCTGTAAATCTTCAGGGAGTTATAAGGACACCATACACATTCATCCCTCCATCACCTTCCACCTTTTCACAAAACTTGTTTTGGACATGGTGATTCACTCCGAAACAGGCAAGTAAGAATTGGTGAATCTCCTCCAGTGCTCTAAGGGTTCCTTGTACCAATTTTGTCCCCGTACAGAATTAGGTATATCAGGACTAGGGTATATCGGAGAACGCATCTTCTTGGAGTAATAAGAGCCTGCATCCACCATTTCACAGCATACTTGTATGATTGCATGAAACAATGATCATTCCTGAAGAAGTTACCTCATAAGCCAAAACAATTGAATCCACATGACTGCTTGTTGTTTGATAACACAATAGTTTAGCATTGTTTTATCATAAAACTTGGTTGATATCAATGTATTCATTGTAAAAGTTTAGACCCTAGTTGTGTTCCACAAAAAAATCAGTTCTCGAACAATTCAATACCAAGCAAACACATCTTAACAATCCAACAACACAGACCAAAACATCACACCAATTTCATTAGCTTGCCTCATCCAACAATACATTTGTCATAGCTTGTCTTCGGTTATATCCAACTGAAATTGAGTGAATAGCATTCACTCTCCATATTGTCAATTGTCAAGACATTCTTCATAGCTTGTTTCCAGCTATATCAAACTAATATTTGGTGACTTGTTTGAATTCACTCATTATTTTTTCCACCATCGCGTTTATCCAAATCACAGCCAACATAAACCCTTTCATAACTCCTTTTGAGTTATATCACAACCATATCACGATTTACCTATTCAGGTTACTCTCCCTGTCAATAGTCCAGAGCTTGTTTAAGCCAAATCTACACAACGTGTAACAAATCCTCTAATAACTCGTCTCGAGTTACATCATCATCATATTGAGATAACTTGTTTAAGTTACTCTCCTTATCAGTCATCACGAGCTTATTCACGAAAAATCTAAAGTAATCGAGTTCTCATTTCCTCACACCTGTCTAAAATTCTTACCCACTTTTCAGCTTAATCAGACACATTTCATCATGGTATTCACTTGCAGTCACAATCATGGAAATGATGACAAAGAAGTCGCACAACCAGAACTCACCAATGAAGAATAAGAACAAGTCAATAAGGTGATAGAACAAAACAAAAATGAATATCTGTTACGCATCCTAGCCATGGGGGCAAAACTACCCCCTGACTTCGGGACGGAAAATTTAAACAAACTCATCGACAATGGTGAATCAAGTTATCACAATGAAATACCAAACAATCCAAATGGTTCTTCGACCGAAGAATTATTCACTAAAATCCAAGATTTAACAAAGAAACTTGAGGAAACAATGATTAGAGCTGAAAGATTAAAAGACCTCAATCTAGATTCCAATACTCAAGACATGTTTGATAAACCGTCCCCCGCTTCTCCATTTACACAAGAATGGAAACTTATGAAAGACACCATTCAGGGACTGCAAAAACAATCGAAACAATTCAACTTTGAAGAATTTTGTCCTTATCCATTTGATACGGAGATATTACGATTACCATTTCCGCCATCCTTCGAAATCCCTAAGTTTGATAAATACAAAAGCAAAGGCGACCCCCATGAACATGTCAAGGAATTTTACATGCAATGTCAAGAAGTTGCTTATCGAGACACGTACCTTTTATGATTATTCCCCCAAATTTTAGGACAAGCTTTAGACTAGTTTTTCCAATTGCCCAAAGGGTTGGTCATGACATTTGCAGACTTATCAGAGAAATTTGTCAAACATTTTTCTTATAACCTAGACTCAGAAATAACCATGCTTGATCTCTGCAACACTAGGTAAAGGCCAAATGAAAATTTTACCTCCTTTTTACAACGATGGCATGGAATTGCAAGCTGATTTCCCTTCTCAGTACCCGAGTGACAACTAGTTAGCATTTTTGTCCCTAATCTCAATGCCGAATTATCATTCCACATGCAAATGCATTGTCTGAATAGTTTTGAAGAAGTCATCGAAAAAGGGACACAAATCGAAAAAGCCCTCATTTCTAAGGGCTTACTTAAAGCACCCTTTAGAGACCAACCTTATCGAGACACTCCTCAGAACCAGGACAAATCTAAATTCTTTAACCGGAATTGAAATATCGTCAACGATGGCATTTCCCACCATGTCCGAAATGTCCAAAACCATCCCACCAACACATTAAAATCTAAACAACCCATCATTATCCCTAGAAAGGTAGTTCCTTCTAGGGATCGACGAAGAGAATTCACTCCTCTCAGAGAAATTCTATCTAGTGTCTTTCGTCATTTGGCAAATGCTAATATGATTACATATCCCATTGTCAGACCCTTCGAAGAAGGACAACCCAAACCAAATTGGTATAAATACAATGAATATTGTGATTACCATCGCATAAAAGGGCACTCCACAGATAGTTGCATGTAACTCTACCATTACGTCCAAGACCTGATTGAACGTGGAGACATAGAAGTTGAAAATATTTTTGAGACAAAAACACCTAATGAAAAACTTCACATGTTCAAAAATCTATTTCCTAATCATGATAACAATTCAAAAGATAAGGGTCAATCGTCAAGTAATGTTGAGTTTGACTCCGTCATGTCGACCATAGATTATGACCAAGACTTAGTGACAACTATAAAGATCAGAACTGACTGTGCGATCACCACTAGACAGAAAAAAATGCGGGTCCCTACAACAAAAAAAATCTGCCACTTCGTCCCCAGCATCACCTCCTAATTCGCCATCTAATTCTGCCACCAATTCCACTCCCCAACCTATGTCGTTATTTAATATTGTCAAACAATTAGAGAAGACTGTCACACAAATTTCAATCATGGAACTACTTAATTCTTCTCCCGCACTGCAACGCATCCTTATGCAAACATTGAATAATGCTCGTGTCGCTGAGGACATTAATTCACAAAAAATTCAAGCTTTAATTGCACATCTTACGGTCCCCAATCCTATTTTATCTTTTAGTCTTGCTGACCTGCTTAATCCCAACATCGCTAATAATCAGTCTTTATACATCGAGGGTTATGTAACTCATCGTAAAATCAAGCGCGTCTTAATCGACAATGGATCGGCATTAAATATTTGTTCCATGAAATTTTTACGTTGTCTAGGCTACACTGAAAATGATTTGCAAAATAATATCATAACCTTTCGTGGGTATGATAATAGCAAAAGAAAGTCTGAAGGCACAATCACGTTGCCTCTCCAAGTTGGACCCATCACTTTAGACACGGTCTGTCATGTGGTAGATGTCGAAGTTGCATATAACATTCTTGTCGGCCGACCATGGATTCATGCCATGAAAGCCGTCCCATCAACATTCCACCAATGCATTAAGTTTCATCATTTGGACAAGGAATTTACATTACTTGCAGATCCCCAACCTTTTGAGTATTGTAGATTCCTCGAAGGATGGTATCGACGTGATCACTATTGTCCATCAACAGATAAATATGCTCCACCTCGTATAATCCCTAATGAAACATGCATTGATCCTGATACACTCCCTAACAATAATCAGAAACCATCATCTCATAACCAAAACACATTTTCTAATCCATTATCATCCGCTAGTCAACCTCCTTCCACCAGTCCTCCTCCCACTAATCAATCATCTTCTTCCACTAATCAAGCTTCTTCCTCCAGCAACAATTATTCTTCCACCACACCATCTTCTTCTTCACTTCGCCAATCTTCTTCATCCAACCACACCTCCTCTAGTAAGACACCTCCTCCTGTGAACAACCAACCTTCATCCTTCAAACCACCCCCTTCTTCTTATAACCCATTCTCTTCATCTTTTAAGACTACTAAATTAACTTCCCCACCACATGAGGTACCTATTGTCCCCCATCTCACACATTTAAAATCATTGACACGGGATGCGGTGAATATCAATTTCAAAAGATGGCAGACTCTTTTTATATCACCAAATCCCCACATAGCTATGGCAAACCTAGCACTCCACATCTGAGAATCCATCCCAATTACCAAATGGGTCAGTCAGTTTGGAAAAAGTTTGGTTATCTTGACAACGAACATATTCCAAGTTCTTCAGGATCTTGGTTATATAATGACGACTTTGCTCCATGTTATGAGTCCCCTCAATTTACCAAAGCTCACCGAATAATGAAAAACATTCGATGGCAGGGTAAAGGACTCGGTCCAAATGAACAAGGTCGTTTAGACCCTATAAATTACACACAACATCACGGTAAACATGGTCTAGGTTTTAAGGTGTTTGATGTCGCTCCCATAATAATTTCGAGTGACAATGATGACACCAGTTCTGATAATGACATTAGGTCTCCATGTAGTCTTTTTGAAGACCTCGCTGAAACACATCTTACCTTTGAACATTTTTCTATAATGTCATCAATTTTGAGCCTACACATCCGAGTCTCATAGACCATGGCCAACCACATCATACAGCCATGGACATGTTCCAAAATGATGAAGCCATCAAAGAATTCCTTGGAACTCGTGACCAAATACCTACTTCCGACCATAGAAAAGGATTTGAAATCAATCTAAATGAATCGGCCTATTTTGACGAAGAGATAAAATATTCAAATCCTTCACCCTCAGAAAATTGGGATCAAAAGCGCAAATAGAGGATTTCCCATAGTCAAAACCTCACCACCACCTTATCCAATAAACATGTAAAAAAATTCCAACAAACACCCGACACTGATGACCTACATCAACCATTAGCATCATTCTCCGAAAAGGATACATCTAAAATGCTTGTAGAAGAAACAAAAGACATAAACATTGGCACCACCGAACAACCAAAAATTTTACAACTTGGCATTAGTCTGTCTGACCAAGAATGCATGGAATTCACAACACTCCTTATTGAATTCCAAGATATATTTACATGGACGTATAAGGACATGCCAGGCCTAGACTCGTCTCTTGTAGTACACCATCTTGTGGTACATCCGGATGCAAAACCTATAAAGTAAAAACTACGCAAAATGCATCCCCAAGTTGCATTGTTTGTCAAAGCCGAACTCGAGAAGCTTTTGGAAGCTAACTTTATCAAACCTATTGATTATTCGGCATGGATATCTAACATAGTTCCCGTTGCCAAGAAAACTCCTGGTATCAGAATATGCACAGAATTTCGTGACATCAACAAGGCTTGTCCCAAAGATGACTTTCCCTTGCCAAATATAGACATGATTGTTGATTCTACGGCAGGCCATGAAATGCTCTCCTTAATGGATGGATTCTCTGGTTACAATCAAATACGTATTGCTGAATGAGATCAACATAAAATGGCATTTACTACACCATGGGGCACCTTCTGTTATAAGGTCATGCCTTTCGGCTTGAAAAATGCTAGTGCCACCTATCAAAGAGCAATGACTATCATCTTCCATGACATGTTATATGATATCATGGAAGATTATGTTGATGATATATTAGGAAAATCTAAAACACGAATAGGGCATCCAAGTGTGTTGAGACATATTTTCGTTAGATTACACGAGTATAAGGTTCGTCTTAACCCAAAGAAATGTGTGTTCGGAGTAACCTCTGGTAAATTATTAGGGTTTATTTTCTCACGAAGAGGCATAGAAGTGGATCCTGCCAAAGTCAAAGCCATTATGGAAATGCCTCCTCCTCAAAACTTAAAACAATTACGCAGTCTTCAGGGAAAGATACAATCTATTCAGCGTTTCATATCACAGTTGGTTGAAAAGTGCCATCACTTTAATCAGTTGCTCAAGAAAGATGCACACTTTCACTGGAACCACGATTACCAAGACTCTTTTGCTAAGTTAAAAAAATACCTCTCTAGTCCACCTGTTCTTATGTCACCAGTTACCGATAAACCTATGTTGCTTTATACATCTGCCATTGAACATGCCATAGGCGCTCTACTAGCACAACATGACGATCAAGGAAAAGAACAAGCTGTATATTACCTTAGTCGAACACTTATTGAGCACGAAGTATGTTTTTCCCAAATCGAAAAAGTATGCTTAGCAGTCGCCTTTGCATTCCATAAGTTACGTCATTACTTGCTTAATCACACAACTAAGTTGATTGCCAAAATTGATCCTCTCAAATATTTGTTGTCTAGACCCATTCTCATGAGAAGAATGTCTAGTTGGGTCGTATTACTTAGTGAATTTGATGTCGAATTTGTTCCACATAAAGCAATTAAAGGACAAGCCCTTGCCAACCAACTTGCCGAGGCACCCCTTCCTGGCACAGAACCACTTCAGTTCTCTTTTCCTAATGAAGATATTCTACACATAGACATCGCACCAGCTTGGACTCTATTTTTTGATGGATCTTGTAATTTCTATGGCTCAATGGCTAGTATTTTGCTTATCACACCTAGCGGACATGTTATCCCCAAATCATTTCGCTTAGCATTCCCATGTACCAACAATATCATAGGATTAAAACTGGCTATATCTTGGAATCTTACAGAATTAGCTGTATTTGGTGATTATTTACTTATCATCAAGCAAGTTACTGATGAATACCAGGTCAAGGATGAAAAACTTATCCCATATAAACGCATAGTGGATAGTTTTCGAAGCTATTTTCGATTAATTAGCTTTGATCAAATTCCCAGAATTCGTAACAAATCTGCCGATGCTATGGCAAACATTGGATCCCTATTAGAAATCACATCTAGTCAACCCCAGGCACATTTTTTCATTGAACATCTCTTAATGCCTACCTATGATCTTCCTGAAAACACTATGGTATGTGAGATTGTGGGTCCGAATAACCCTTGGTACTATGATCTTTATACCTTCATTCATGATAAAACATTTCCTGCCGACATGAAACCAATGCATAGACATGCTTTAGCACAACGTGCTTCTCGTTACACTATTTTAGTAGAAACTCTTTATAAATGAGGATACGATGGCACCCTGCTCCGATGTCTTAATCAAGAAGAATCCTCGAGTGTTTTAGCTGAAGTCCATTCTGGTATCTATGGAGCACACACGAATGGTATCGCCTTAGCCAAAAAAATTCTGCGAGTTAGATATTATTGGCCCTCCATGGAGAGTGACGCATGTCATTTTGTCAAACGTTGTCAAGCATGTCAAAAGCATGGAAATCTTATCCACGCACCTTTCAAGGCATTACAATCTATAACCACACCATGGCCCTTCTCTCAATGGGGACTTGACCTCATTAGTAAAATTAGACCAACATCTTCCGATGGACATAAGTTCATCATTACCGCTACTGATTACTTCACTAAATGGGTAGAGGCTATGCCTCTCACTTATGTTACCGGTAGCCAAATATCAAAATTTATTTTCAATAATCTCATATGTCGATTTGGTATTTCATCAGCTCTAGTTACAGATAATGGCAAATCATTTAAAAACTAGGATGTAAAAGACCTAGCCAAATGTTTTCACATCAAACTTAAATGGTCCACTCCATACTACCCTCAAGGCAACAGTCAAGCAGAAGCAACCAATAAGACCTTAAAATCCATCATGGAAAAGATTGTCAACACCCATGGACATAATTGCATACTCAAATTTACCCCGCTCTTTGGGCTTACCGTACATCTTACCGCACACCTACCGGAGCCACCCCATTTTCCCTTGTTTATGGATGTGAAGCCATTTTACCTATTGAGATAGAACTCTCATCCTTGAGGATCTCCCTTAAAGATGTAATTAATGAGGATGAATACTGACAGTCACGGCTTCAGGAGCTTGAGCTTCTCGATGAAAAATGACTTAATGTTCTCAATCATCTTCAAGTCTATCAAAACCGACTGCAACGCAATTATCATAAAAAGGTAAGACCTAGAGAATTCAAAATTGGTGACCTTGTTTTAAAACAAAATCAAAACAATACCACTAAAGAATGAGAAAAACAAGGAAAATTTGAGCCTAATTGGTTAGGACCCTATGTAATCACAGCTAAATTTGGCTTTGGAGCCTATAAATTGGCCACTGCAGATGGTCAAGATCTTAATGAACTAATGAATGTAGTTCATTTAAAGAAATTTTATCCTTGAGATGTTCACTATTCCAGGATACAACATGTACATTGTTCCTTTTGTCTTGCTTATCTCCGAATAATTTAAATTTATTCATTTCCATTGGCAGATATTTTATTTATCAAAATCACATCTTCATATTTATCATCTTGAGACAAGTGTTAGTATAAATCCTATTAAGTTTGTGAGCCTCATACTTCTTCCACTTTTAGTCGCTTTCCTCTATGGTCATACCTAGAAGCTTACTGATGGTAATATATCCCCTTCTAATACATTCTCTCTTTCATAACAAAGCTCTAAACTTCGTTACCCAGTTCGTTTGGTCATCCATCTCAGTCTTTGGTGTTGAACCCTCGCGTCCTACTAGTCGTGCGGGGTTGAGATTGGGGGCAGACGTTTCTTCCCAAATACAAAGCACTATTGTAAAAAAATCCATCAATTCAATAACTTATGAATAATTCATTGTCACATCTTGTGTCCTTCACAGTCTTTGGTGTTGAGCCCACACTTCTTACTGGTAGTGTGAGACTGGGAATGGAGGAAGGTGCCATTACTCGTCTACGTCTTGTCTTCGGTGATAAATGCTTGCCTCTTACAAGTGGCATGGGGCAAAGCATAGAGGGTCATTCTCATACAAGCATAAAAACATTGCAAAATATTCCAGAAAAACAAAAAAAAAATATAAAAAGGAAATTCACTCGCCTATATTTTTTCCTTTGGTGATGAGCCCTTGCTTCTCACTAGTAGCATGGGGCAAGGCATAGGGAGTCATTTCAAAAATACAAAATCTTACAATGCTTACAAATTATAGAATCCCCAAACACGTAATTTAGATGCCTAAGTGAAGAGAGAACTATCCCTTAACCTCATATCTTATCAATCAGCAGGCCACATAATTGTCTAAGTCTAGCATGTGACTCATAAAGTGAAAGCCATTTTTGAAACTGGTTCAGTACCATTATGAAGAATGGAGTCACAATTTCCCAAAGGGATTGTTGTTAGCATTTGTCTCTATATTCATTATCTACCTCTTGTGTCCTTCTTGATTCTCGGTGATGAGCCCACACATCTTACTAGTTGTGTGGAGTCAAGAATGGAGCTGGAATTCTTTTCATCATATTATCACCACCATATCTTGCTAATGGAAAGAGAATTTTTGTTATTCTGAGTATAAGTTACAACACGGAACACAGTACATACGGATAATATCCATGTTTATCGCCTCTCAAAGATAAGTCTGCACTCTGGTCCATAAATTGCCACTCATAGTGTCAAAATCTACCAACATTTGAAAATCATCAAAAATCTAAAAAAACAGTTTAAAAAATCTAAAAATCTAAAAACAGTGTAAAAATCCAAAAATCTAAAAACATTTGAAAATCGTCAAAAATAGTGTAAAAATCTAAAAATCTAAAAACATTTGAAACTTGTCAACAACCCAAAAACATTAGAAACAATCATCCAAAATCCAACACAAACATTAGCAAGAATTGTCAAAAATTCAAAAACATTTGAAAATCGTAAAAAAAAATAAATCAAAAACATTTGAAAATCGTCAAAAAAAAATCAAAAACATTTTAACCAACACAATTTAACCTTTGAACTATTATCCCCAACGAATGTTCCAACCACCTTATGACTACCAAATTAAAAACACTTCCCCTCGTGTGAATCCTCACTTGGGGAAAATCCGTCTCTCCTTGTTTCCTTGTTTAAGGACAATGACCCAATCCCTTTTATGTCTTTGTAGGCTTGTACCGATGGTTGAGGCTACATCCAATCACCAGTATGGAACACGTTAGGGACATGTTTATTGGTTCTTGAGTTGCATCATTAGTTACAAGTTATTAATTTCTTTCTTGTATCTTGATATATTACATGGGGCATCTTGATTTTATGTATCATAGTATTCTCTCTAATATACTTATTTTATCTGATTTCATATCATACTGGGGCATCATACTTTCTTGATGGCCTCTGTCTATGCTCTCTTCCACTTGCAGATAGTACTGGGTCATTAAATCTTTTTAATAGCCCCTATCTATGCTGTCATGCATATTACAATCTAGTCATCCTTATGTTTTATATCATGATGCATCTTGTTATGTGCTATATTAAAATTAAGATGCTTTTTATCACATGAGTATCTTCCTACATGATCAAAATCTTACTTTGCACCCCATCTATTCACCCATACTAATACATTCCCTAGTTTTGGAATCCTACTTGATCATTGCTACAGTTTACGAATCCTACTTGAAGATCTTTCTCAAGTAGCAACCCCTCCTCCCTCACCATGGTCCCCATGTATTTGATCCATCCATCCTTGCTCCTCATTTATAATCATTTGCCACTTATCCCCACATTACCCTTCTCACCATTCCTATTCCCTGTCACCAATTTGTGTTCTTTCCTTTCACCCTTATGCTTCCCACTTGACAATCATACTTAATCACCCCCTCTATGTGGAACTCTTGGTGGAGGTATACCATTTTCCTTATAACTTCTCACTGTAGAAGCTTCTCCACCATCTCCTCGCTCATAAAACAAAAACTACCACCACACACATTTTTTCCCACTCGCTTCTTCTTCTTATCATTCTTGCATCATCACTCTCACCATGTGGACATCCCAATTAAGGATTCCCCTCACACTCTTTACCATCCACCGCATATGTTCCTCCATCCATTCATGTTACACTCCTTTATTTCCTTTCTTCCTTTTTATCACCTCCTCTCACCTCCTCTTCCACTTTGACATACATCACTCACTCTTTTCTCATCCTTCCCTGAATCCATCTTCTACTTGGTAATCTTACTTGACACACTCTCATATTATGGAAAATTCACTTGAGTGTTCCCCTTCATTCCATTTTGTCATACCCTCTTCCCATCAACTCTATTACTCACTTACTTCTTCTCATCATTCTTCTTCTTCTTCATCTTGACGATCATACTTAACCATCCCTGCCGCATGGCAATATTAATTAAGATTCCTCTTAAGGTTGATATGCCCTATGGCCTTCCCCCATCCCATCATATTTACCCCATCTTATTTCTCCCACCTCTCATCGCGATCATCTTCTTCACCCTACCATTACACCCCTATCCCCAATATCATCTTGTCTTTCTCCTTGCATATCATCCATGTTGGTTGGGTGATCCTACGAAACCTCTCTAGCAGCATGACGATCTTACTTAAGAGATTATCTTAAGCATAACGTGTCATCTTACACTCGCCCATCACTCTATAATCTCACCATCCATATTTCCTCTTCATTCACTATCATCACATCTTTTTACCATCACTTTCACCCTCCTCTGCTTGGCGATCTTATTTAACCACTCGTGTGGCATAACAATCATACTTAAGAGTTCCTCTTAAGAATGATTTGTCTTCTTTCCTTTCCTCATCACTACACATCCTCATCCTTCACTTTTTCTCGGCATTCCCCATTATCACATCCTCTCACCTCCTCTTCCATTCCCACAAAAACCACTTCTTACTTTCCCACTTTTCATCTCCATCATCCCTCACTTGGTAGTATTACTCAACCACTTCCTTCACATGACAGTATTACTTTAGGGTCCTCCCTGAGTTGAACTCGTTATTTTGGACTTCTCCCTCACCTAATTCTTCGTTAACTATGTTTATCGCTTTTTCAACCTGGTCTCTCCTACTAACCACATTTTCCTCCTACCATTATCCTTTCTCAACCTATCATATCACAACGTGTGTCTACTATCTTCTACCTATAATCATGTTCCTTTCCCCCATTTTATCCTTCTTGATCCATCACCCTTCATACCGTTTCTTCCCATTCTTTTCATGTCTTGTTTCTTCATCCTCGCTTTGTTTTTCTTCATACTCTTCTCGCCTTTACCTTGTCACAACTCATCACTCACCTTTTCTTTACTTTTTTCATTCCATCTTCTCGAATTCTCCTACATATCTACCCCCATGCTTACTTGTAATTGTTGTTGACATTACCCTAATATTATTTCATCATCATTTTCTTTTTCTGCATTAATAATTATCGGTGGACTTTCCCTAAAATTCATTCATCCTCATTTTGCATGGCCTTGTTCACTCCCTTTGACCTTCTCCATTTTTTCTTCATTCCTTCCTTCTTATGGGCCTACTACTCATTATGGGTGGAATTTCCCTAACGTCCCTTCATTGGTGTTTCCCTTTCCATTCCCCATTTACTTTCTCCCTTTCTTAATTTTTCCTCTCATCCTTCCCCACCGCTCATTATGAGTGGAATTTCCCTAACGTCCCCTCATTGGCATTGCCTCTTCTATCCCCCATTCTCTTTTCTCTCCTATTCTTTTCCCTCACTCCCACCCTTTTTTGTCGCTTTTTACCCATCTCTCCATCTCCTCTTTGCCCTCTTCAATATCTTTATTGTCTTCATCATACATCCTTTTTCTATATTCTCGTCATCCTAGTATCCTCATTTCATGCATCTCCATATCTTTTTCCAATCGATGTCATTCCTCCCCTCTTTCTTCTTTGAACATTCCTTCTACCATTCCCTTTCCACTTATTTCCCCCTTTCTGTATTCCCTTCCTTCTACATCATTTTCTTTGTTCTCCTCTTCTCTCTCCCACCCCTCGTCTTATTTCCCTTCCCCTTTTTCCATCATGTTTCCTCCTTACTTCCTCATTGATAACCTGGTTGTTCCGCGTTGTCCTGTCTTTTTTATCATACCACCCTTCACATGCATCTCCATACGGTCTGTTCCATATTCTTTGCCTTGGTATTCCTCACAATGACACAATTCCTTCAATCTTCTCCTTGTATTCGTTCTATCTTCCTTTCTTCTCCCCTAATTTTCATGTTTCTTCTGACCACTTCCCCTTTTCTCTACCACCCCTACCTTTCCGTTCATCATGTATATGTTTCTCTTCCTTTCTCTCCTCTTTTTCACACTTTCCTCGCCCCTCATAGTTTCTTTTTTTTCTCCGTTCTACTTCTTTCATCCTCTTTCTATTTTCCTCCATTTCACCCCTACTCCCACCTCATTTTTTCCTTCTTATTTATCCTTTCCCGTTTCCTGCTTTTTCACTTCCACGCATCCCTCTTTACTATCTCTGTTGCTTCCTTCATTTTGCACATCTTTCTATTTTATCCCCTTCACCCTCTACTCTGTCATTTTTTTGTTTTTGCCTTGTTTGTCCTTCATCATTCCCTTCTTCCCATATCATCCCTCTCTCTTATTTCTACTTCTTTCATTCCTTTTGTTGCCCTCCCCTATTTCCCTTACTCTTCTCATAATTAACCCCCAATCATATCCCTTCCCTTTTCTCTTTCCCACACACCCTCACACCTAGCATTCAAGGTCGATTGAATCCTTCCTCTATTTGCGTCGTGCGGTCATTCCAATCTTATCCACTCCATTATCGTCCTCTTCTCCACCGAATCCATTTCCCTTCTTTTCGAGAGTTCTGTCATATATTCCCTTCTCGTAAGTCCTCTTGAGGGGGCATCACCACATCTATCCATAATCGCATTTTCTTATGAAATTTTTGTCTTGGAGGATACTATGACATTCGTCATTCACCACTTTCTATTCTCCCCAACAAACATTCGCTCTACCTTTTAAAAAAGTAGATTGAATTCTTCCCCCATCCCATCTACTTTCTTTGAAAGGACACTGCTTTCATAGTACCCTTCCAAAGAGGGGAAAATGTAGACACCCTAATTTCACATCTTTCTTAAATCAATTAATTTCCCTTCCTCATTTCCCACAAAAATACACTTCGAATTAATGAAATATAATTTGATTAATTATCGATTTCAAAAATCTAAAAAATAACCCAATCTTCATCACATGTCATTATTCTCCATGTTTTTCTACTATTGAATTAAAAATTCAAATTCAAATCCTCACCCACCCTTCATGGTCCCCACTCACCTAAAATCCTCCACTTATGAATTAAAAATATAATTCAAATCTTCACCCATTCTTCGCGGCCCCCATTCATCTAATCTTGCCCACATTTTCAAACCACTCACCTAATCTTGCCCACATTTTCAAACCATGATTACTTAAATTAATCTAAGTTAATCACTCCCTCTGGCTATAAATACAACCTTACCCCTCCCCTCTAAAGACACGGAGAATAAGCTTACATTTCATATCTAAGTTCTTGCATCCTTTGAGCAAAGAACATCATTTTGCCTCGTCCTAATGTCAAAATAGCCTCATAATCATTTTTCCCATCTAGTGCAAAGTAAGAGGATCGTTGTCGCAGGAAGGTTTTGCTCCGTCTTGAAGAAAAGCACCTACATATCACAAAATCAGGGCTCAATCCAAGTTTCCTAGCCCATTCTGAGGTTTGCTACAGAATCACGAAGGAGGAGGTATTTGGATAGTTTCTTTACTTTCTTAGTTATTAATGTATTTTACTAGCTCACACTTATTGTTTGGTCCTTTATTATGGTCACATATATTTTTATTTATATGATTCATTTTTTTGATTTTCATAATTAACCACTAAAAAGATGAATAGTAAAAAGAAAGATGCACAAATGGATAGAAAATACCCAAAAGATGTGAGAAAAGTACAAAGAGGTAGGAGCGCCAAGAGGGGATGGGGAACACTTGGCGCTAGCGTCCTAGCTGGATATCGGTATCCAGAGTGAGAAATGCTTCCTCTATGATTCAAGAAAGTTTGGGAAAGGATCTTGTATTTGTAATGACCTTATAAGATAGGAAACATAAAGCAAGTAAAGGTGGCCAAAGATAGTGGATGAATTCAGTACCCTTAGGTGCTTAGGAATCACTATGAATGAGTGGTATGTGAAAAACTCTTGGGACTAGAAATATACTGAAAGTTTTCATGAAGAATTTGGTGTCTATAACAGGGTTATGAAGATCTCATGATCGATATTACAGAGGCATGGGTGGCCTAGGAAGATTAGGAGAGGATGCAGGTATGTGAGGGGGAGGTTGAGGTGGTACTAGTAGGGGAGGAGGAAATTCCTGGAAGAGAGAAGGGTGGAGATGGAGGGGCGGTAGCTTAGATAGCTAGGCTATAGGATAATCTCCTAGGTAAGCACTTCATGTGCTAGGGATGAGGGACACAACATTAGACAACGAGGCCGTGAGGTATGACCGCTCAGCTACCATTGAACAAGCAAAGGTGATTACAACAATGAGATAGATACTACTAGAAGAGGGAGGCCTACAAGGCTAGATTCTATATCTTGATATACAATTGAGGTGTTAGGGAGTGAGGCTTAAGGGGCCTCATAGGGAGCCAACCAGATGGATCTACCTTGTAATGTATCACTAGAGTAGTACAAGGAATTGGGTGAGGAGGCGTGTTATTACAAGCAAATTTCCACATCCAGACTATAAGATAGTGCTCATGGAGGAGATAGTGGTCCTAACTAGTAGTGGAGTTCTGAAGTTACTAGGGATATCAGCGTTGTTACCAATAGTGGTCAGTATAAGTATTTTTGTCCACCATTTTAGCTTGTGTATTTGACGAAACAAATAAGGTGATGGGCCAAGGAAGAATACTTGTTGTAATGGTCGGTTGGAGGTTTTACGCGCATTCTGACTTCTTGTTCCAATGTTGATTGTGTGAGCTTCCTTTTGGCTAGGAGGAACTACCTGAGATAATCAAGATGGACAATGATCCTACAAATGATGAAAGGAGAAACTAGTAAGATGCATAGTGGGTTGCCTAGCTTGTGCTAGATCCAGGAAGTGTGGTACTTCCTTGGTGGAAGTCAACTCACTTTTTAATACAACTTAATGTAAGAAATGATGTAAAAAAATGATGTCCTACTAATAATTGCATATGGTCAACTCTTGGGTAATGTCATCTGAGAATAGGCGAGAGCTACGAAGTGGATTCAATGCTCAACGAAGGAAGGAGGTTGATGTCCTAAGATATGGAAGTAGAGGTAGGTCCCTATGCTCCATAGGCTGAGGTATGATGAAATGGTCAGGGTCAAATTCATGGGTATCTTGGAGTTCTTGGAGGTGTAGCAGTTAATGTAATGACCAAGTTCTGTTATGAATATGTAGGATTTAACAAATAAAAAGACTAATGTCAGTGAGGTATGACCAAAGATGGTTAAGAGGAAATTGATGAGGAGGTATGGATGAAGTTGGGATGGTAGAAATTCAATACACTAGGTTTTGGGGGTTTTATGTCTGGTAGACTTGAACAGAGATGGTAAGGGGAATAATTAGGTACTGTGGAGTACCCAATGTTGTTGGGAAGACTCAGAGGTAATTAGAAATCAAGTATAGGTGATTAAATGATTGTGGATGATGGGATGGTTGGGTTCACAGTGGGGTATTAAGGGTGGGATGAAAAATGAAAATGGATGCTGATATACAAAGATGAAGAAAGTTTGTAATCTAGACAATTATGAAATGATGTAGGTTAGAGATACACTTATTGGTGTTTACAGATTCGATGGCTAGAAAATGGTGATGGTTGATATATGGAATGGTACTTAGTTCTATGGTAATGCTTCCTAAAATTCTACCATGAATGCAAATACCTTCAGATCAGTCTTGGTGCTGGCTATGGCTCTTTGGATGTGTAAAAGGGCTCTGGTTCCTGCTTGTATGTAGGTCTCCTTCATTCCAAAAATTGAGAATGTGGCCAACCTCTCAAAAAAGGTTACCAAAATGAATATATGGTAACCAAATATGGTTTAGGGTGACTGACATTAGTTTAGGGTTGACCGGTGTCGGTTAAGGTGGGAAATCCTAGGTTTACTAAAAATGCCAGATCTTGGCAATATTTTCAGCCATCTCTCTCTATTCGCGTGGATAAAAATGGAGTGTTACATTTTAATGAGAGGGAATGTGGTTAGAGGGAGAATAGTAATGTTATTTTAGGGTTGAACTAATTATTAGTTAATTAAGGTTGGTAGGGCTAAGTATTAGTATAGATTACAGGTGAAGCTGAATATTGCAATCCTAGTAAGAAGGGAAACATGCTACCCTCTTCCAGGTTCTCATGATGAAATGTCTAGGACGAGGTGGCTGGCCAGTGAACTGTAAATTACTTTTAATTAAGGTAATTAAATAATGGATACATTGTGAGCATGTCTGTATTAATTTGATTATAAGATCAGCTGAAGATCAATATTCACCACTCCTTGGAGTAAAAGGGTTAGGGTTAGGTGAAGTTATGCTTTTAAGGTTGTGAAATGCTCAAGCAACGTTCCAGCGCTTGACCAATGGGAGTGTTCAAACCTTACATTTTGGAACTTGATACAGAGTATTTCTGGAGTGTGGTCTAGTTGAGGCATGATATGAGCCTAGAAGATGTATCCACTTGCACGAGATGGAGAGGCTCCATGCCCCAGGTTAAATGAAGCACAAACCTCTCTAGGACCCTAGAAAGTGTATCGAATTTGGATGTTCATCAAGTAGTGGGTGAATATCGTTATGTAGCATGTTGTAATCCATGAGATGGTATTGATGTACTTATTTTTGAGATAGATCCTATAACATATGTATGATCATATTTTGGTGAGTAAAAAAGTAGCGACAATTATAGGCACAAATGGGTAATACTCTAAAATGTTAATTTACAACTTCTCACATATTACATACATCCAGAAAATACAGTATCTTGATAGAAGGATATTACTGATGAACCTATTGAAATAAGGAGTCATTAAAAATCTCCCAAAACTGACTCATAGCCCTGGTGTCTTCATATGAGTTGTCCAACCAGAATCCAGATTGGAGCAAACCAATCCCCAATTATCTCTCCAACCTCCTATGTAAGTTGTATTAAAAACTTACAATATTAAATTAAGACATAAACAAATACATTTGCTCATTATTTAATGTGAGTAATATTCTTATTTTCCTAACATTTCACCCCTTAGTGTGAACATGGGGAGAAAGCACATCTAAAAAATTTGCTGTAAAGAAGTTTAGAAATTACGTATGCCTAGAGCACATAATTTATAGGTTTGTATACTGCTCAGCTTGGATCTTGCTAAAATGGATCTTGTTGCACATGACCAATCTGCTTTACCCATCAGTGAGGACCATACCAATATGGATCACACTTTGCTACTAGAATTTGACCTACATATTACAGATAGGCCATCAACATAAGCCACTTTCACTTCCAGTGAACACTCTTTCACCGGTCGATCGATGTTATAAGTATGAAAGTTGAAGAATCTTTACAGTATTATAAAGTTATCCCCGATACAACATTGTTATACCTTGACACAATCTCTAGTGCACCAACATATAAGGAGTCATTTGGAGGGTCGTGGCAGGAATTCAAATTTCCTGATGGACCCAATGTAAGAGTCAACAAAGAGGAAGATTACTCAAGCTTTTCGTCAATACTTACTGTGGTGATATGCATGCACATACTAACCAAACATGCTATGATAGTAAGCTCTTCCCACACTTATTTCTTCCTTAACACGTTTCCTCTAGGAAAAGTATGAATTTGTCTATAAATATTTACACATACATGAATGACATATATGGTCAAGGCATGAAATCAATATTAATCCTCCATGCTTGCATAATCATTGGCTCACTAGCTCTTCACAAATTGACATACATCATTGTAAGACATCTCATATTTGACAAACACATGCTTTATCGTAAGACTTCATCTAACTCCATTATGCCCTATTCTTACATAGATTGGTCTCACTTTGAAAAGTGCCAAATAAACATTGTAGGTCCACTTCTAATTATACCATGCCAAATAAGTATATTGTACTTGCCACAGATTAATTAACCAAGTGGGTTGCAAGCTAGGCCAATGAAAACATACATCTATGGATGAAGTGGCTTAGGTTCATATAGGGACTCATTGATCATCCTATTATTAAGGTTGTTCATTAGACAATCTCCCAACAGACCATTCACAGTCTACTTCATTATATGAGTTGTTCAACCAAGTTAACTAGAAACTAATCCCCTATTATCTATCTAACCTCCTACGTAAGTTGTATTAAAAACTTACAAGCCATTAGCACTTAATGGATAAGTGGAACAAATACATTTTCTTATTAATTAATGTGAGTACTATTGTTATTTTCCTAACCTTGAGGATATATAGATACACATGATTTTTTCATGTCTTATATGTGCTGTGTGATGATTTATGTGATGGATGTGGACATTTTATTATATTATGAATGTTGATTTAGATGTTGGATATGATGTGATGCATATTGATGATGTGATGTTTTGATTACTTGATTTGATGTGATATTTTGATTAGATCCTAGATGTATAATGATTAGATGTTGACATGGATATGTAATGTGATGTATGGATTAAATAATTTAATGTGATGATATTATAGATGTTGATTATGAAATGATGTTATAGATGGTAGATATGAGATGACTTGGATTATAATAGATGTGATGGGTTTAGATGTATATGTTAGTTTAGATGTAAATGCATTATGTGATGGTTGGATATATGTTTAGATGTAGTAGAGGATGTAGATATAGGTGATGTTTTGATTTGATGGATGGTGATTTATATATTTATAATATGTTAGGGATATATGCTGGCTTTAGTTGTAATAGACTGGAGGAATTGGATGGCACTGGGTGTTAGGATAACGTGGTTCAACCACGACAAGTTGAACGATCTTCGAAGCACCAGAATGGGGTGACTCCGAGAACGGAGAAATTACAGCTTCATCATAGAGAGGAAGCTGTTGACACTAAAATTTTCCTTCATAATTTCTATTTCATTAATATATGTATTAGGAATAAGATGTTGTTAAGTATAATTAGTAGTAGCGTCTGATAGAAGATAACGGCGCTGCCAGTATAACGCCGCCAATAATGTATAGTACAGTAATAGTCAAAAGTACAATAGGAATGTTGTGGTAAAAAGTAAATATTTGTCGTAAGTGGTCTGGTAATGTTAAAATGTCAAAGTTGGGGTAAGTAGAGAAGTAGGGTCTACATTATTAGGAATTAGAAATATTATATTGGTAATAAGGACAAGGAGTGAGGTCATAAATATTTTGTGTATTTTATTTGTAAAAAGTCTAAAAATGTGAACCCATGTGAAATGATAAGGTTTATCTTATCTTAAAAGATAAGCTTACATGTACAGATAAGAGTTAAGGTATGGAATATGATTCGTTAGAGTGGATTTCTTATCCTATCTTAGAGATAAGATGGATAAGCCTGGAAGTTCTATAAATAAAGAGGCCACCCCCCCTCATTTAGCATAGAAAGAAGTAGTGAGAAATATTGTATGAGTAAGTGTGTAAAGGAAGCCATCATTTTGAAGGTGTGTTAAAGAAGCCATTAAGAGGTGTAATTGGTGAAGTTTCTCCCATAGTATTGGTGAAAGGCAAGTGAAGTCAATAACACTTGAAGTACCTCATGGGTGAGAATTGTAACAATTTCATGTTAATATTATAATTACTTTGATATTTCAGATTTATCATCATTCATTTTTATCATAATTTATGGTATTCTTATGTTATGTTTGTTGTTGTGTTTCCAGATTACATCCACCAAACTAAAGGTTGTGCATTAGTAAATAATCATAGCACGAGGAGTTCCTGGTGAAGAATTATCGTAGTGCCGGATTGGTGAGGATAGGAGCATATCAACGTAAGGAAGGCCAAACTGCTGAGGCACTCGATCAAAAGGATGTGTCTCCACCTTCCCTGTCCTGTCCACAAGCTGCCCTGTGGTAGAGCAAGAGATCAAAGTGAGGGCCTCCTTGCCCCATAACCCTGCCATGGCCTGATAAGGTGTGGCCTCCATATCATCAATGGTCAGGGAGGCAACTGGCTGATGGTGTGCTCTAAGCACCGACATATCTGTCCATCTAGCTACCCTCACAGCTCCGGGATCCGCCACCTCTACACCTCTCCCATAAGGGATGAAACGCTCATAGACCCAACTCATAACTAGGGTCAGATGGCTCAGAGACTGTCCCTATAGATGAACCACCTGGTACAAATCATGATAGGTGGTCCCAAGTATATCAGCTCCCTAGTCATAAATCCGGCCATGTCCCTCAATCTGTGTAATAATGGGGGACCAGTAATAAAGTAAAGTGTCTCCGCTCCCTTGTCCCCAATCAATCTCGAGGCAAGGATCCCTATAATGGCCTGATGAATCAAGGGGATAGGCAGGCTAGGAATAGATCGGGACCCTCACCCCCTTTTCGAACCAGTGGAGATAATTGTGTCTCCCATGTATGAAGCCCACTGTGTTATCTGAGCCCGTGACCCTGCTGTCTCAAGCATAAGCCATCTCCCGATGATCAAGACCCTCAAGGATATGGTAGACAACCCTCCAGGGTGATAGTCCAACTCACCCCTGACTCCTAGAAATCGGAAAGTGTTCCGATCAAACATCCCAATATGAAAACAAGTATGTGACTAGAAGGTGCAACATGCAGGACTCGTGATATACGCAATATGTCAGCCCTCTGAAGCGTATCCTACTTAGCCTGAGAAAGTGCATCCAACACTGTTGGAAGCCAATCACACACTCTCTCTCTCAGCTCCATCTGATATATTCCTCCTTTGATTGCATACACCCAAAAACACGCAAAAAGGAGTAAGTTAGTATTAAAAATGACATTGGAAAAATCATGAAAAGTAGGTAAGAATGCTAGAAAATGCAAAAACGAATTCAAACAAGCATTATTTTAGCGTTCTGTAAAGGATCGTTGCCCTGAGCAAGGCGGCGGTTTCCGTAAACCGCCCGCCCTAATCAGGGCAACGGTCGTGTAACCGCCGCCCTGCTCAGGGCAGCGGTCATGTCCCAAATTTACACACAGGTCACGTGCCCTAAAAAAATGGCTAAAAACATGAAAAATGACTATTTTGACCAAAACAAAGCCTACCATTATGCGCCCCCCCCAAGTAACCCTATTAACACTGGACATTTTCAAAATAATCCCCCCCATGACAAAGATTTCGCCATTTAACATTTTGGGGTAAAAATGTTAAATCAAGAGAATTAACCTGTGATCTCACAAGTCGATGTTCCGCTCGTGGAGGCATGATCACTATCTCGTCACAACCGTTTTTGACTATACTCTTGTCAAAAAACCGTCATTGTGGGTCCCGGGGAGCTCAAAATCAATCAATCAACACTGCAAATGAATAGGAAAATGGGCCCGTTTTTACATATATAGCATCTTGACTTGTTTGAATGCCCTTTTCGCAAGTTTGGGACAACATTTCAAAGTTTAAATGAAGCAAAGCCTCTCTAAACCCTACAAGGTACTTTGGCTGTTCTAAAGGTGTTTGTTAGGGCATTGTTTGTTATACAGGAGATAGTATTGGTACGGATCTGATTAAAGTTTCAAAATCAAAGAGGTTGTCATTCCTATGAATAAGTAAGTTGAGATCATTTTTAGGCCATGTGTTACTATAAAAGGCATCAAGAATTCTCAAAGATTGCACAGCACTAAACCCAGTCTTGAAGAAGGATCGTTACGTAGGAACCAGGAAATAAGGGCGCAGAAGGCTTTTGGACAACTGAAAGGAAGCCCTGGTTGTCTTCACCTGTTTTAAAGAATCCAGATTGGAGCCAAGCCTTCATTGGTAACTGATGCCTCAGAATGCAGCACTAGGAAGTACTTTGAGACAAAAGGAGAAAACTGAGAGATGAACATCCAGTTTACTTTGGGAGTAGACAAATGAGCACGTGCTGAGGTAAATTTACTGTAACGGAAAAAAAGGCTCTAGCTATCATTTTTGCTGTAAAGAAGTTTAGAAATTACTTGCTAGGGCAGAAATTTATAATTGTAACAGATCATCAGGCTCTAACATATATTGTCAATAAGCCTAACCATCCGGAAGATAGCAAGATGGATAATTTTGCTACAAGAATTTGAATTTTATATTATAGATAGGCCATGAAAGAAGCATGTCAATGCAGATGCACTCTCTCAAGCCTATGATGGTTTAGGTTCATCTTGTGATGATGATGATTTCCCCGATGCAGCATTGTTATCCCTTGACACAATCCCTAGTGAATATATAGATATTTAGAATTATTTGAATGAATTCAAATTTCTGGATGGTGCCAATGCAAAGACTAAGAGGAAGATTACTCAAGCCAGTCGTCCATATTCTATTTGCATGGAGTATTATTTCGAATAGTAGGACCTGATGGACAATAAAATGAGGGCAGTTAGACGTGATCAAGGGAAGGGAGCTGTGATAGAAGAATTCCACAATGGTAAATGTGGAGGACACTTCTTTGGACAACTTACAACAGAAGGATCTTGGATGTAGGTTATAACTGGCCCCACTCTTTTTAAAGATTGTTATAATTATGTAAGACATGTGATATTGTCAAAGACCATGGGTAATCGTAAGCACTTCATCAACTCATTATGCCCCTATTCTTCCATTTGGTCCCCTTTGAAAAGTGGGGAATAGACATTGTAGATCCACTTCCAACTACCCACGCCAAATAAGTATATTGTAGTCTGCCACAGATTATTTAACCAAGTGGGTTGATAAGCTAGGCATTGAAAACAACTTCCATGGATGAAGTGGCAAGGTCATATATGAACGCATTGTCACAAGATTTGGTGTCCATTAGAAATTGTAACAGATCAAGGAAGCCACTTCATTAATGAGGTGGTAGAAACCCTTAGTCAATAAGTTTTCTATTAAGCACAGGAAGGCAACAACATACAAGCCAAGCACAAATGGAACAAGTGGAACAAACAAATTTTGTTGTTGTGTCAAATTCTAGCAAAGATGCAGCCTTGCGGTACATAAATGGGATAAGAGGATTCATGCAGCATTTAGGCATATAGGGCAAACATCAAATTCAAGCAACAAGATATCCCCATTTCAGTGGCTTATGTCATTGATCCAGTTCTTCCTATTGAGTTTGATATTCCCACGGTCAGAGTTATGGAAATGAAAGGATGGATGAAAGTGATTCAGTAAAAGAAACGGTTGGTACATCTTCATTTGCTAGAGGAAATGAGGGAAATAGCTAAGGATACAAGCTATAAGAAGAAAATGACGCAGAAAGGACTAATACTTTTGATCAAATATTCGTTTGGTCTCCATTTATGTGAACGGACTTGGTTCTAGTATATGATTCCAGATACAAAAAAAGCAGACAGAAAATTTCTTCCAAAATGGATGGGGGCCCTACAAAATAGAGTTGTGCCATGAAAATGGTATGTACCGACTGGAGGAATTGGATGGCACTCCTATTACGAAATGGATCAACCACGACAAGTTGAAGATTTTTCCAAGCACCAAAATAGTCTACTCCGAGGAAGAGTAGAAGCTTTAGAAGGGAGGAAGATGTCGACACTAAAACTTTCCTCCGTAATTTCTATTTCATTAATGTATGTATTAGGAATAGGATGTTCTTAATTATAATTAGTAGTAGCGTCCGATAGAAGATAACGGTGCTGCCAGTACGACGCCGCCAATAATGTATAGTACAGTAATAGTCAAAAGTACAATAGAAATGTTGTGGTAAAAAGTAAATATTTGTCATAAGTGGTCTGGTAATATTAAAATGTCAAAGTTGGGGTAAGTAGAGAAGTAGGGTCTACATGATTAGGAATTAGAAATATTATATTAGTAATAAGGATAAGGAGTGAGGTCATAAATATTTTGTGTATTTTATTGTAAAAGTCTAAAAATGTGAACCCATGTGAAATGATAAGGTTTATCTTATCTTAAAAGATAAGCTTACATGTACAGATAAGAGTTAAGGTATGGAATATGATTCGTCAGAGTAGATTTCTTATCCTATCTTAGAGATAAGATGGATAAGCCTGGAAGTTCTATAAATAAAGAGACCACCCCCCTCATTTAGCATAGAAGGAAGTAGTGAGAAATATTGTATGAGTAATTGTAAAGGAAGCCATCAGTTTAAAGGTGTGTTGAAGAAGCCATTAAGAGGTGTAATTGTGAAGTTTCTCCCATAGTATTGGTGAAAGGCAAGTGAAGTCAATAACACTTGAAGTACCTCATGGGTGAGATTGTAACAATTTCATGTTAATATTATAATTTACTTTGATATTTCAGATTTATCATCATTCATTTTTATCATAATTTATGGTATTCTTATGTTATGTTTGTTGTTGTGTTTCCAGATTACATCCACCAAACTAAAGGTTGTGCATTAGTAAATAATCATAGCACGAGGAGTTCCTGGTGAAGAATTATCGTAGTGCCGGATTGGTGAGGATAGGAGCATATCAACGTAAGGAAGGCCAAACTGCTGAGGCACTCGATCAAAAGGATGTGTCTCCACCTTCCCTGTCCTGTCCACAAGCTGCCCTGTGGTAGAGCAAGAGATCAAAGTGAGGGCCTCCTTGCCCCATAACCCTGCCATGGCCTGATAAGGTGTGGCCTCCATATCATCAATGGTCAGGGAGGCAACTGGCTGATGGTGTGCTCTAAGCACCGACATATCTGTCCATCTAGCTACCCTCACAGCTCCGGGATCCGCCACCTCTACACCTCTCCCATAAGGGATGAAACGCTCATAGACCCAACTCATAACTAGGGTCAGATGGCTCAGAGACTGTCCCTATAGATGAACCACCTGGTACAAATCATGATAGGTGGTCCCAAGTATATCAGCTCCCTAGTCATAAATCCGGCCATGTCCCTCAATCTGTGTAATAATGGGGGACCAGTAATAAAGTAAAGTGTCTCCTCCCTTGTCCCCAATCAATCTCGAGGCAAGGATCCCTATAATGGCCTGATGAATCAAGGGGATAGGCAGGCTAGGAATAGATCGGACCCTCACCCCCTTTTTCGAACCAGTGGAGATAATTGTGTCTCCCATGTATGAAGCCCACTGTGTTATCTGAGCCCGTGACCCTGCTGTCTCAAGCATAAGCCATCTCCCGATGATCAAGACCCTCAAGATATGGTAGACACCCTCCAGGGTGATAGTCCACTCACCCCTGACTCCTAGAAATCGGAAAGTGTTCCGATCAACATCCCAATATGAAAACAAGTATGTGACTAGAAGGTGCAACATGCAGGACTCGTGATATACGCAATATGTCAGCCCTCTGAAGCGTATCCTACTTAGCCTGAGAAAGTGCATCCAACACTGTTGGAAGCCAATCACACACTCTCTCTCTCAGCTCCATCTGATATATTCCTCCTTTGATTGCATACACCCAAAAACACGCAAAAAGGAGTAAGTTAGTATTAAAATGACATTGGAAAAATCATGAAAGTAGGTAAGAATGCTAGAAATGCAAAAACGAATTCAAACAAGCATTATTTTAGCATTCTGTGAAGGACCGTTGCCCTGAGCAAGGCGGCGGTTCCGTAACCGCCGCCCTAATCAGGGCAACGGTCGTGTAACCGCCGCCCTGCTCAGGGCAGCGGTCATGTCCCAAATTTACACACAGGTCACGTGCCCTAAAAAATGGCTAAAAACATGAAAAATGACTATTTTGACCAAAACAAAGCCTACCCATTAGGCGCCCCCCCAAGTAACCCTATTAACACTGACATTTTCAAAAATAATCCCCCCATGACAAAGATTTCGCCATTTTAACATTTTAGGGGTAAAAATGTTAAATCAAGAAGAATTAACCTGTGATCTCACAAGTCGATGTTCCGCTCGTGGAGGCATGATCACTATCTCGTCACAACCGTTTTGACTATACTCTTGTCAAAAACCGTCATTGTGGGTCCCGGAGCTCAAAATCAATCAAATCAACACATGCAAATGAATAGGAAAATGGGCCCGTTTTTACATATATAGCATCTTGACTTGTTTTGAATGCCCTTTTCGCAAGTTTGGAGCACCGACAGAGGTAAGTTCTTATCCCCGCACGAATGGTAAGTCCTCACTTCATATTATTTTAGTATTTATTTTTCAATTTATTTTATCTATCTGCACTTGAGTCCTCTTTTCATTTTGCAGGTAGCAGGAATTTTGGATGGCGTCGTTTTGACACGCAGACGCATTAGGTACAACTTCTAACTTCCCATTTCGGGACCGTCATACTCAGACCCACCATTTTACGCCTCTTTATGGCTAAAACGCTTCTTTGAGGGGGCAATATGTATGTACCCAAAATTGTAGGGTACTGCATCATTGGAACAATGTTACACGTGCCCCAATGATGTTACAGGTCTCCTCCCAAGGTGTTCGGGATCCAGAAAAGCTCTCCAAGTATGCGCTAGCATCCCGCATGTCCCACTTAGCCCCTGCGTGCTTTTTTTTCTCTTCTCCCCTCTTTTTCTTCGCATTTTGGTCTTCAGTTACGAAACCGCCGCCCTACCTGGGCGGCGGTCTCGAGACCGTCGCCAATCAGGGCAGCGGTCCTTCACACGTTTTCCAGAATGTTCTTTTTAACACGACTCGAATAAATTTCAATGTTTACCAACTTTTTTCACCACCTTTGCTCATATTTATGATTTTGGTTCCCTGGAATAGTGTTTTTGCATTGTTTATGGTTAAAGAGTTCAATTTCGTTTTCACCTTTGGGTAAATGGGGATTCTATAAAGAGTTGGTTGATCTTCAAGCAAATGGCCCCTTAAAATTGCATCTCATCTTCGCATTTCATAGTTTCGGTCTTTCAGTTCTTAGGAATTCAAATTTTTCATTTGTTGCATGCATAGTTAGTGTTGTTTTGCTGTTTAGAAGCCACATAATCTTCTTGTGCTAATGTTGTCACTGTTTCATACAATCAATTAAGGTAAGATAGTTTTATTTTTCAGTCTGAAGCCATTAGAGTTGTAGGTTTTGCTCATCAAAAGGGATAGTTTCAAGTTCTAGACGTTTTATGTTGTATGACTCGCAATAAATCCCGCTAGGAATTACATAAGCCAAGCTTTGTTATCTTGCGCTATCCCTCTCCTACTCACATTATATTCAGTCTGCATCCTAAGCTGCCATTATTTCGATACCAACTTCTATTGATGCTAGCATTACATGCTTTTCTGGATTCACGTGAGCACGAAGGAACGAAGAGATCACACTGAGGGGACAAAGCCACACACAACCGAATTCGCCATTGTTCTGCAAAATACAGGTTCAAGCTTTCAAAGTTCTAGTTAAAACATATCAAATAGAATAGTGAATTATTTCATTTCAGTTAATCTCACTTTCAATATTGCTAGGGAAGTTGTGGGGATTGATAGTTTCTAAGAAACTATGATTCACTCCTCACTTATGAGGTAGGATCGAGAGTCTTTCAAATAGATTAGATCAATTATTCAGTTATTTAGAATAGATTTACAACTGCATAGGTAAGTAGCTATACTCGGCTGCTTTTGTTTGTTTTAATTTCGTTATTAGTTTAGCTATCAATTTCTGAATATTTTAAATAGTTGCTCTTTCAATTTCGTTCAAATAGTTCGTAAAAAACACAAAAATAGAGAAGTTATATATGTTGTAGATATACTTCACATAGTTAGTTTTACTTTGCTTCAGTTAGATTTACATTGTTTCTTTTGTATGACAATCACGGGACCTAGAGAGCCCAAAGAATACATATTCGAGCCAATAGTCCCTCAGCCCAATCTTGTTGTAGCAATAACTGATATAGACTAGAATCTCAAAATTTAGGTCTTCCAAGTAACAACAGACCTACAAGAAATCAGCTCACAACCAAGAGGACTAAACATAGAAGACAACAAAGCGCATATGTTTTGGTCAAACCAGCCAAACTACATATTACCCTAGATAAATATCTGCATGACTGTAGAAGGGCTTGAAAGAGAGCAAACATTCGGTTGTGATCCTTTGGTCCCACAGCCAGATACAGGAGACATTCTCACTGACATAGACACTAGCTTAAGAATTCAGGTTGTAAGAATGCATGTAAGATACACTGAGAAGATCGCACAACTATTAATTCTAAACATAGAGGCCGAAAAGGCATACGACTACTGGATACTAGGGATTAGGAATTGATTCCGCACATGACCATAAGAGATCAACAACAACCACGAATCTACGGTTGTGATCCACAGGTCCCACAACCCGATGGGTCCACAGGTCAATCAGACGTTGATGTTGGTTTACGCACATTAGTATTTAGTTCCACTCCACTTCCACCAATCATCATCGCACAGCTATCCTTGTTAGACATATCAACTAACAAAGCTAAATATTTTTGGACTAGACCAGAGAATCACCCATATAATCCACTATATATCCATCATCCATCTTATGACCCTGTTTGGAGACATACACGAAACAATCCCAGGTCATTTTCCCCGTATCCCACAACCTATAGATCGGATCATGCCAGAGCTTGATATTGATTGGAGCCTTCGAGCAGTCATCCTCGCCGACTGATCTATCACACCGGTTCAGGTTAGGAGGGCCTTCTTTGCCTTAGATTCACAGATTCCATTAGTGCGTGTCGAAGATATAAGATTACCTAATTAGTTTGCCTTTACCCCACGTATATTTTATCCCCATCGGTTGTCTCGGCACGACCTCGGGAGGTCAAGTGCGAGGAAGAGTTACTTGTAGATTCCCATGCTTGCTTGTCACTTTTCCATCGTACAGTTACTACTGGCCTACTTTGTTTCATGATGCATACAAATGGGTTGGGAAATGTGACCCACGCCCACCTTTTTCATTACTCTCATTTTGGTTGTGTGCGACTCATTGTATCTATCCTATCATGATGACAAGGACATTATTACTTATTTTACTTTTTTGTTAGAACATTATCATTATGACATGATTGCTTGACAGGGACATTACTACTTTGTAAATTGTTATGATATGGCACTATACATGATATTGTTATTTTCTAGCACTAGGATGCTAATTCTTGTGAACATGTTGTTTATGGGGCACTTAGTGCTAGTTTTCATTGATCGATTATATTAGTTTAGATGATAACATGGTTAGTTTTGATCTCGATCATGTATTGTTATGGTATTCATATGGGATTCATGGTCGTTAATCCTTTTACTATGCAGATGACTCATTTTATGTTATATCGTGTAATAGGCATGACTATCTATGAATGATTGATTTTACGCATATGATATTGTCGTATTTTGATTATCATATTGGGCAGAAATGAGGTTTTCCTTAAGTGTGCAAGTGACAAGTAGTTGATCATAGGAGAATGTGGGGTTCAAGCAATGCAACCCAATTAGTAAAGGCCCATGAGGCCAAACCATTCCTTCTCTATCAATTTACGACACCTTCTCATTGTTTTATGCATTGTTCACATATTGTAGTTGGTTTTTGATGTGATGGTTGGCTTATCTCTTACCTCTTACCTTTGTGATGTATGCTCATGTTGTATTGTTCTAAGTGTGTACTCTTATCCTCCTTTGGTGTATGGTAAGTTGGTGTTTTATGCCATCTTTTTTGTCCTTGGCATCTTTTGTGGTATGTGATGATGTGTCATGGTTAAGAGGGATTAGGCCACCTAATCATGGATTAGGTGAACCTAATTTCCCCTCCTAAATGTCACATTTTTCCTAAACTCGGATTTGGGGAAAATGTGTCATTTAGGAAGGGAAAATAGCAAGTAAAGGACTTAATTTGCATTGAAAAGGGGCCTTAGCCCCCATCCCTATGGGTTGGGCTCTTTTCAATACAAATGAGGCCCATTTGCCCATTTTTCCCCCTCCCACACACTCCAAATTTATGTAATTTTGATTTTGGGAATGTTTATTGAAATTTGAATCTTCTCATGATTGCTTGGAGCCAAATTTGTTTTCCCCAATTTTAATTTTATGGGGTAATTTTTTTTACATTTTGTTTGGATGTGATTTAGGTTGAGGGTAACATTTTTCACCCTCCCATTGCTTGGCATGGGTGGCATTCTTTCCTTCTTAACCCCTCATGTCCTTAATGAAGGGGTTTTTTTTTGAAAAAAATTGGTGGGGGAAGGGCTTAGAGCTTGGAACAAGCATTTGGATTTCTTGGTGAACTTCTTGGTGGGATTGTGCTTGAGTGAAAGGTAGGATCTTACACCCCCTTTGTTTCCTTTTTGAAATTGTTCTTTGAAATTGTGTTATAAGTTGAATTATGAAAATGAATGAGAAAGGAATGTTTTTTTACTTTATTTTTGTTTCTCAATTGAAGCAACCATGAAACCATAGTGAAGATGCATCGACCAACGACATTGACCGCAACGAGTGGGATAGCCACTAGTGACGACAGCAAGAGGAGCAGCCACCAGCGTCAGCAGTGAGAGGAGTAGCCACCAGCATCAGAAGTGAGAGGAAAAGCCACCAGCGTTAGTAGTGAGAGGAGAAGCCACCAGTAACAGTAGCAAGAGGAGCATAAACAGTGAGCGGAGCAGCCACCAGAGTCGCCAATGAGAGGAACAACCACCAACGTCAACACGAGCAGAGATGCTGCATCTAGTGGTGAACCACCTCTAAGGAGGATTGTGCCTTGGGGGATTTGAACACGAGTGGGCAAGCACACAACCATGTGACTTGACCGCGCCACTCCCACCCCATCGGCATAATTGTGTTTGTATTAAATCAAGTATAGAATTTGTATAAATCTAGTTGCATCTAGATGTGTAAATCTGACTTTTCTTATATATATATAAGTTATTATACAAAATAAAATAAAAAATATTATTTCTGTAGAATTGATTCACACACACACACACACACACACACACACACACACACACACACACTTGCAAATCTTTTTAAATAAAGTAAGATTTGAATTATTCAATGAATGAATGAATTTTGGTAAAGTCGTGGCCAAATGGGGGGAGGGTTTTATTAATAAAATAAAATCTATATTTTTGGGGGAGGTGGGACGATTGTCCCACCTTCCCCTGTCTTTGTTTATTTCAATGGAGGCCCCTGCGCAGGCCTTACGAACTTAAGCTTTGCAAATCACCCCCAGGGGCTTCAAAAATGCAGCCAACTTGTATGTATATATATATATATATTTCTATATATATTTCTATATTTCTTTGGTGGGTTTCTTAAAAAATATTTATATCTAGCTCTATGTCTGTAAACACAAAAAAAAAAGAAACATTCTGGAATTTTACCTTGGTTGCGGGCTCTCAAAAAAACAAAACTTTCATAATCCTATAAATAAATTAGTTCTGATCTTGGAGATCTGCCTTAGAAGTATGGAGGAGAGTTTAAAATCCATAAACCCTTGAACTTGCATCCATTCTTGAAAAAAGAAACAACAAAGAAAAGAAAACTTGTAGAGAGATACCTGAATGAAATTAGGTGAGACGAAATAGAATAAACTTAGGTTTTGGAAAGTATATCTTCTCTTTTGGAATTTTAGGTTTAGTTAATCTAAGGGTGGGGATCTCTTAGATCCTAAGGCCCGGGTTGGA
This sequence comes from Taxus chinensis, assembly GCA_019776745.2. Classification (NCBI taxonomy): domain Eukaryota; kingdom Viridiplantae; phylum Streptophyta; class Pinopsida; order Cupressales; family Taxaceae; genus Taxus; species Taxus chinensis. The sequence goes on along the minus strand of CM034149.1, from coordinate 194,074,776 downwards.
TGTGCACAATGACTTAAGTCATGTGGGTGCACTTTAAATAAATTAAATTAATTAACTTTGTTTGGTTAGTGGCCTAGGTAATTTGGTTGTAATGTTTAAAGGCGGTTTATTTATATGTTTTGTTTTGGGGAGAAAACCTAGGATTAAGTCGTTAAAATTTTAATAAAATAATGTATATTTATTTTAAATTTAAATTTTTAATTTTAAATAACTTTGAAGGCATGGATCCATTTCAGAGATGAAATGAAACTCGTGGCCCTCTTAATTTAATCATGGATTTCCACCACTCGAAATTAAAAGATTAATAAGTATATATATTAATCGTTCTCAGGATGATTATTAACCTTGCAATCGTCACGATTTATTATCATCGACATTAAAAATAATAATAATAATAACCATAAATAGATTATCTTGTGGATGTGGCATTAAGTTGACTCCTTGTCCCTCATACCGTTATTGCGACACTATTTTAAAGGCGCGAAAATTATTATAATCCTCCACGTCATTCGCGATTGCGGATTAGTTCCGCTTCGTCGTATTTTGTGACTTAGTCGTGTTACCTTTGTAATGAGTAATTTTAACCGTCGTATAATTATTTACCCTTTTAAAAAAATTATTAATGTTCCCATCTTTGATCGAGATATTTGGTTATCTTTTAACATGTTTTGGAACTCACGTTCGGTGAGGCGCGACAAATACTCTACTCTCAGGTGCCTTTGAGAAAGCATTTGTTGCATATCAGATGATGCACTAGTTTGTTTACAACAATAAATCTGAAACCATACCTCCGGAAGTTGTTTTGTTTAGTTTGTAAGAGTTTCAGTGGAAGAATCACTGTGAAAATTGGAGCACGGGATCCTAGTGTAGAGCCGAATCTGATGAGAGTGTTTTCATTGCAAACCGACACTAGTAAGTTTACTTACTAAAAATAGCAAGTTCTTTATACGTCCACATACTAAAAATAGTAAGCCTCCTAAAACAACAAGTTTACATTACTCAGAACATCCAGAAATGGTGAAAAATAGCAAACAAGGATAAACAGACAACTTTCCCAAAATAACAGTTTCTGAAAAGGCAACCTGCTAAAAATAGAAACTTTGTAAAAATAGTAAAGCATCATAAATAAGTGCGCTAGGAGATTTAGAAGACAAAATTTGATTAAAAAAGTAAAATTTCCGAAAACAGCAACTCTTAACCATATCTGCCAAAAATAGAAAGTTTTGGATTCTAGTGCAGAAAGTTGTTGGCTTCATTTTCACTTATCTCGCTGCTTTTTAGAATCATGACGTTCAAATTCTCTGGTATAGAACTTGTTTCAACACTAGACGTGGAGTATTCAGGTGTGAGTGACAGTGATGTCACTCACATGGACCTAGATGACCTAAAAAGTAAGATGCTTGGAGGACCAAGAGAACATATTGAGGAAACGATATTCACAAGCAAGTTGTTTGCATCTAAAGGACATCCTTTGTCAATACAAAGTATAGAATTGGTGCTAGCATGTACTCAACACTGTGAGCCAGAAATAAACGATTATAAGGGCAGATGAAAATTCCATACTTGTAGTGCTCACCCTGAAAGGCATCTCACAATGTATGCATATTCATATTGGCAACAACATGGTCATAATCTCAAAAGGGTTTGCATTTAGTGAGTGGTCAAAGATTGAATCCTATCACTAGGGCCTCGCACTGGGATCATGGTTGAGATAAGGAAGGAAACCCTCTTGTATGCCAAAAATTTGGTCAAGGAGTGAGTTCTATGAGGGTTACTTGGATGCAATCATATTGCTAAACAGGGTATATATATGAAGAAACCACAAAGGAATTTCAGGATTGGATGGCACAATTCATCCTCGTTGTCACCATGGGGAATTAGATAGTTGATTGGGGACAAATTATAATTGATAACATCCATCGTTAGCTGCTCCAGTTTTAGGTTACAAAGAAGTTCACAATGACATCATAACTGACATATCCCCTCACAAGCACATGACCATTCAAAGGCTTGAATATTTCTTAGAAGACACTAGCTTATGACATGTAGGTACCCTCAACTCACTCTTAAAGAAAGAAACCGCCACTTTACCATGGTGAATGATGCATTCACCATGTTTTTCATCTGATTGTTTGAAGGCAACCCAAAGTTGAGATTGTCTTCCCAAGACGCAACATTGATTAAAATGTATGGGTCCTACTTTACTCAATTCTCCATCGTTTATTATATTGAAATTTCAAGGTTTTACCTCGCTCCTTGCTATCTCCCGAGATACCCTAGTGACAATATAGTAATGTTTGAAGTGTGTATGTAGCTTGCTCAGGTCCACATGTGCAGGAACCATAAGAAGAAAGGTGTGCCTTTCCCCATTTCTCTTGATATTTACTTTTGTAAAAGTGTTGCAGATGCCTCGAATCTTGAAGATTCATTTTCCTCTTTGTTTCTTTATTCATTCACATCTATGGTATACTTTTACATCTGACGCAATCTTGAAACCTTCGATCTCCCTGAATCATTCCATGTTCAGTAGATTGATGATTATTGGCTCAACTGTCTAGATGATTACGAAGTAAGAAAATTAGATCACATGAGAATCACTGTTGACCGGATGAGGAAATTCAAATTTCATTGGTTCGTAGAAGGTGTGGAAAATGATGGAACCGATTTTTTTGATCCTAAATATCAAGCAGTGAAGATTTCACCTCTCCTGATGGTCTCATGGAATAATTACGATTCAAGTGATATCAACGAAAGAACCACAACAATGATCCAGAGGTCTAAAGAGTGGTTCAATAAAAGAGGGTTGTGTTAATCGAATCCGGTGGTCTTCACACTCTCTCAAGTCAAGCATCTCATCTCTTATCTTTGAAATAACCCGAGAGAATCGTGGGCTCCTCTCACTCAGGAGAGCCCACAAAAAGGAAAACAATGGATACTGAGGGGCCCCACTACATGAGACTGCACAAGAAATTGAAATTCACTCAGAACCCTACAGGAGATCTTAAATAAGGATAGATTGATCCTTCTCATCCACCAATTCCACATCACTCTCCAAGCATCACTTCTTATGTTGCGGAGTCAACTCACCAAATGTAGGAGGTCACCCCTCACACCGAGCTTGAAACGACAGTCATGCCAAGTACCGAACCTACAACATCAGATATCCTTTAATGGATCCAAGAGTTCATCAGAGGTGAGACCCGTATAGTGCAACAGAAAGTGGTGTTGGAATTCCAATATATTTCAAAGATGGTGAAGGTAAAGCGATGTAATAAATCCCAAACAACTTCTTGCTTCTTCAGTGGTGCTTCGGGAAACCAATATGTAGAAGTTTCTTGGCCAAAGGTAGTAAATCCCATTGAGGAGATGACCCCATCAGAGTATGAAATGACAACCATTCCCTTGGGACCAACAACAAATGAATGGGATGATCATTTGTTCCAAGAATTTTTCACTTGTCTTCTTGTGAGAAATGAGGAATACAAAGGGAAAATTGAACAGTTAGAAGAACATGCGAGAACTATCACTTCATACATTCATGGATCCTAGTGTCATCCAATCTCTCTCTGCCAAATATGTCACTCTAATCATAAGATTTGATCCATAGTCAATTAAGAAGGCACAGAGCTGCACAATGCAAGGGAGAGCCAATGACAAGTGGGTTGACAAGATCCTCGAGAAAGGTAAAGATTTGTTTCAAGATATTCTTTTGATTTTCGAGTTCATGCTTACCACTATTGTAAAAGGAAGAATGAATAAATATGAAATTGAGAAGGAAAAGAATCATTAGGACTAAGTGTTCCCGTTGGTAGAAAATATGGGAAACCTTGATTCTCTTGTGTTTGTAGGCATAAATGTGTTCAACTCCATAACTGAGAATATGTCTCTAATTTGGTCTTGAACTTTGGTTGCTTGATATGAGATGTTGAAAAAGACTCTTGATGAGCTTGATTCGTGAGATGAACTCACTTCACAGATGTGGGAAAACATAAGCAAGGAAGTTCAAAAGCTTGGAGCACCTTCGGTGAATGATAATTCCTCAGTGCATGATCTTCAGAATCCATTTGAGGAACTGGATAGGAAAGAGTAGGAGATCCCTTCTCCTTTAATGAGGATACTGTTATCTAAAATTCCCCCCCCCAGAGTTAATTTGATAACATGCATTAGAGTTTTCAGTTCCAAGCAAGTAGATTGATTCAGGAAAAAATTGTGAAAATCGGCTAAGTCCTTGTCCTAGGGACAGTTTGGGACATTCGGGACACCAAGGCGCGGTTCGGCCGAAGCGCCTCCAGGCGGCCCGTGAAGCACTGGGACAAGTGGAACAAATCTACGCGGAGGGCACGAACTGGCCGGTTCAGCCGAAACAGGAAACTTCAGCACAAGGACAAGTGGGACTAAGGGATGCGCGGGACGCGGATAGCCGAAGGAGCCGAAAGCCAATCAGATCACGCCATGTGTCACCGGCAGAAAGGGGACGTGGAAGCCCATTTCGGGCGAACTGGAAGAATTTGTCCCAGACAGTTTGGGACATCCGGGACAAAAAGACGCGGTGGACGCGAAAATCCGGTAGGCCCGTGGACGAATCACAACATGACACGTGTCGCCAAGGGAAAAGTCCAAAAAGTCAAAGGGGCGAGTTTTCGAGCACTGATCCAAACCAATGAAATAGTACCACGTGTCCAATTTTAAGGGGCCCACAAGAAAAGCCCGCGAAAAGGTGGAGAGAGGGAATTGCTCAGCGAATCAGAGCCTGCCACGTGTCGTCCAGATGGCAGAGCGCGGGAAAAGATTTTAAAACATGTTCTTGCCTGTTTTGTGCCCTAAATCTTCAGACCTTCATATCTTTCGATCCAGAGCTCGGATTTGCACATTCTTTATATCAACGGAAAGCTGTTGAAATTCTCTACATGATTCTGGGATCAATCTCACATTTTGGTGTAGTTTGGAGGGAGAAAATTAAGAAAACGTCTCTGATGTGTGGTGATAGACAGAAGTAATGCTTCAACAACCAACTTTAATGAAGCAGACAGCTCGCTGCTCCTGTTAGACAGCCCGCCGTTTTACTAGGATCCGCCACTTCTGTCATAATGAGATGATTTTAAATGCTACCAAGAAGTGGTTGGGGCAAATTCTGGATTTCCTCTCTCTTCCCTCTCTCATTTCTTGATATATATTGTAAAGAAGAGCTCCTTTAACAGGTCGAACATTCTTGTTTTGCATCCTCCCTTCTTCCCTGCTTGCAGGAGAATTTGTGGAGTTTTTCAAACCTCCCATATGGATTGTAATGCCAGTTTTTGCCTCTTGGCCACTGCAATGTACTGTATCGACTCTTGAGCAATATATATATATGTTTGTGATTGATTCTCAACCCTCTCATGTATTCATTGTTGTTATTTTGATCTCTTATTGCAGTTTGGTTACCTGTGCATAGTGTTTGTATTGCATCTATGTGGTCTGTGTTAGATTTGCAAAACGAGTGTCTAACATTCCTTGGTGCATCACCTCTGTAGTTTAGGTTTTATTCTATTCATTTTCTCACCCTGTCTCCTTGACAAGTTAGATTAGGTTTTAGTAAACCCTCTGCATTTTTATGTGCATCTGAACAGAGGAATAGGAACCAGCCTTCTCTGGAGAATCCTTTCTCATCTTTATAAGTCCCACACTTGGAGAAAGGATTCCATGTTGTGCAATCACACTGGATGCCTGAACATCAACCTAGAAGCCTGATCTGCATCCAGGGGTGCTGTGAGTCTGCAACAACAAATACCTTGGAATCCATTGCATATATCGGGTGTGTTATTTCCAACACTACGAAGGTGCACCAAATTTGGTTCAAGAAATGTAAAACCATCAATGGTACTTCTGAGAATTGGCTTAAGGATTTGAGCTTCGTGCATATTCCTCAAGCTAAGAAAGTAGCATCTGTAGCAGTTTGTTTCAATCAAGAGTTCAAAGGAATATATATTTCTCCAATAGCACTCTCCCAGAGTCCTTCAATAGGTGGATCTTCATCAGTGGATGCAACATCTTCTTTAGCATATCTATCTCTCTTCTCTTTTCTCATGTTCTAACTCTTCATTAAGGGGATTTACTTTTCACTTTTTCATCTTATTCATTTAAATGTGACCTATAGTCAAATATTGTAATGAGTTTCCTTCAATTAATAAAAAGGGACTCGTGTTTATTTCCTAGGTATATGAAAGGTCACAAGTTGTAGAGGTAAGTAAAAAGTCGTGTAGGGGTAGGTGAAGAGTCCTTTTTGTAAATTTATATATTGTATGACTCCCTCATTCTAAAGAGTTGCCAATTTGTGAGTCTCTAAGTAGATAGTTATTGCACTCCTAAGAAGCAAGAAAAATATAGCATTATTCCATTCCTTTTCTCTATGTTTCATCCATCTCTCTACTTTTCAGTTGTGTGCACATGATAATTTTGTACAACCAAGGAAGAAGGTGTTAGTGCCTTTAATGAATAAATTAATATAATTTTGTGTCCATGATTTTGTGTGTCTTGTCATTGTTAGTAAAGTTGTTCTCTTCTAATTGAGTGTGGATTGATTCTAGTTAATACTTGTGAGTCTCTATCAGTGCATATTTACAAGATTAACTCCCTTCTCCCAAGTTCTTACCCCCCTTCACCTTGTCTCTTAAGCAAATTCCTCCCTTGCACTAGGTGTAAGTAATTTTCCACGGGTCTAGTGGAGTAGCCCAGTGTGATCCTCGACTTTACGGCCACTCACAATATTTGTTTTATTTTCATTCAATAAAGGAAGACTCCCCTTTCACAAGAAGGAAAGATCTAGTCCCGGAGTGTTGGTGAAAATTAGCTAATTTGTCCTTACGAAAAATTATTTTGCCAACAAGTAGCCTATTTACTTGTGTTTGACTTGGATTTGGTGGTCATTGACTTGGGAAACTCAACTGTAAAATTTTCTTCAGAGTGTTCCAGACCTATGTAGGGGTTGATCCTAACATGTGCTACTATTTTAGGGAGGTTTAGGTATATTTAAGTGTCTCTAGAATGATATTTGCAAGTAGTGCCCTTGAAATTTCCAAGTGAGTAAATGAATGCATTTGAGTTGCTTATATAGAGTTTCCTGGGTATAATTCAACATTCAAGTTGACCCATGAAGAAATTAATGACCCATAAATGATATCAAATTTAGAAAATGAATGTTGGGTGGTTTGGGATGAAACTACCAATTTCAGACCAAACCATCTGGCGGTCCCATAAGGTTAGGGAATGAAGTGATGCAAAGTTTTGGGCAAGATAATTGGGAGTGAAATATTGTATGGAATAGTGTAATAATTTATGTGAGTGAATTAATAGTATAACAAGGATATAAATTCATGGAACATGGATAAGGATATGTAATTGAGCTTAGAATGTGTGCACTAGTTATAATTTAAGGATTAAACCAATACTGACAGACGAAGGAATTAATTCCAAAATTAGGTGTCTACATGTTCTCCCCCTTTAAGCTAACAAATGAAATTTTCTTTCTTAAAGGAAAATATACCTAAGTGTGTAAACACATTGTCTTTTCTTTAGGTGCTTGATTCATTTAAGTGTTGACACAAACTCTAAAGTGGAACCTTAAACATAAAGTGTAGTCAATGTTCTTAAAGATAATTAAACTCCATCTCAAGGATGAAATTAAATTTTAAACTTGAAAATTGAAATTGAAATCTATAAAATAGATGTGAAAAAATCATGGGAAGAGTACTGTCAAAGGAGGAGCTCCTTGATGAAGCATGCAGAGAGAGGGCTTGGAATTGAGTTGTTAGAGGATCAAAGGTGATCAATCCATAATTTTTCTGAAGGATAATCTGAATCCAAGAGGGAGTTAGGTGTCCTTATACTGAAGAGGGATTTGGGTGTCTCAATTACCAAAGAGGAATGGGTCCCTTAACCCACGGAACCACACCACTGCAAATATGTCTAGATTCCAAAATGTGATACTTCATGCAAATTCAAAAGGGAACGGTTTTTCTCATGCTTTAACTATGCATTATGTGAGGTGCAAATGTCAGTGAAAATGTGTAGCCTAATCTTGGATTTGAAACTATAATATTTCCCCCCATATTCTGAACCAAAATGTAAGGAATTACGCATTGAACTTGTATGTATCCCTAAACTTGTATCAAAAATATGTGAAAACTTGTATGTCCTATAAAATTCTAAAACTAAGTGTCAAATGGTACCTAAGATGAAACCATCCATTTAAGAAAGTATCATCCTTTAGTTCCATCTATGTTGGATGGTTTTGTCTAGATTAAGATTTTGCCACTAATTCATATTTGTTCCTATTTCTATATTCATGTACCATATTCCATTGTGTTTGGTATTTTGATTGTGTTCCTAAATTACACAGATATTCTTGTGATAAATTCATTGAATGCCCTCTTTTTTGAAGTGAGTGATATATTTTGTAGATTGTTTGGCTCAAAATAAGTACAGTGGGTTCATGTTATATGTGGCATATAGTCAACGTTAGATCACATAGAAAGTAAATGTAGGCGGCCACAATAGAGATCTTGTTCCTATAAAAGGGTGGATGGTAGAAACTATGAAATACATAAATAACAAAAAAAATATACAAGTGCAAATATCAATGTCTCATATGTTAGTCATATACAACACCAAATGTCACATACAAGGGACATATAAGTTTTACACACACAAGCAAGAATAAGCAAAGGCAACAAATCTCACAAAAAAGGTCATTTAATTCCCTAATTTATTTGTAAGACACTAGAGACTATTTCAGAGTCACATGCAATAGATAAAACAGTAAAGCACAGATATGACGCGAGCAATAAGCAAGTAGAAATTAAAACCCTAAGTGCAAGAGAGGGGGAGAGAGACTTAGTTGATTCACAATAAATCCCAAAGTATGTTGAATTGGAAAATTGCTAGAACATGAAGGAAGATTGTCATAAACACGCACAAAAAATTATAGAAGTGTTGGAATAGGTTGGATCAAGCGATTGGGATGGTATTGGGGCGCCTAGGCACCAGAGACCTTGTCTGGGAACCTATGGCTGCTCAAAGGCTCATAAAGTGGTTTTTGCTATGTCGCTAGTCTTTGTTGTTGATCGTCTGTGTGTCACACTATGCCCACAAAATTCATTTATAACCTGCAAAACAAATGATCTCCTGCAAAACCCCAAAATACATCAAATCCTAAAAAAGAAAAGATGCAAATGGGGATTCAGACTGACCCCAGTGGTAACCCGATAGAGTGAACTTATAACTGAGCATTGCACTACATTTCAAACTCCATGTAGTTTTGTGTGCATGTGTGTAGAATCATGCCCTAGGAAGCTCTTGTCTAAGATTCACCGAATATTGAGTAATAGCTAGATGTAGCAATGTAAATAGATGTGTATATGAAAAAATGAACTTCCCCTCCTATGCATGTATGCAGAATTAGTAGCCCCTTGTCCCTTCAATGAAGCTAGATGGATGCTTTAATGCTCTTAGATGCCTTTGGATGCAACCTTATGTGATGATAGTAGATGCTTAGAGCTTTGTCCTTTAATTTGATCACATAACATTGTATTTATATGATTCCCTTGTTTGAATTTTGTAATTAACCACTAAAAGCCTTATCCATAAGAAATCAAGATGTCCAAGAGCTAGAAGAGGCCCAAAAGAGGAGAGTAAGATACAAAGAGGTTAGAGGCGCCCAGAGGGGATGAGGGCACCTAGGTGTTGGCATCCTGGCTGGGCATTGGTATTCAGACTCAGAGAAGATGAAATGATGAAGGTCAAACTAGGTAGTGGGGTGTGTAAGACCAAGACAGAAACTAGAAAGAAAGCAAAGAGGCCAAAGATAGTAGTCAATTAGTACTTTTTCTTGCTTAGGAATCATAAGAATGCAAGTATGTGATTAGGACATAGAAATGTACCCAAGTGCATGATTTAGTGTCTACATTAGTGTCTACATTTCCCCCCACTTTATGTTGCTGAGAGAATGTTCGATAACATAAAGTAGATAAGAGATGTGTACCTGATAACCATGTAGATCAATGGCGAAAGTGTGCCGAGGAGACAATAAAAATCGTGAAGTGATAACAAATGAAGTGTGGAAGCTAAGGAAGAGGAAGTGGCCCTAGGGGTGAAAGCATGTGACACTATAGCATGTCGTGTCATGTTGTACCTTTTTTCATTGTCGTTTGTGTTTGATGTGTTCACTGATTTGACTATTGCTTCTCATAAGAAGGGGCCTGCAAAAAGAAGAGAAAATGTGTATATGAAAATTTCGATCCAAATATGTAAAAAGTGTGTAAAATTTTGAAAAAGTAGTCAAAGAAACATGTGCACCTGATCCGTGATGAGTGAAAAAAAGATAGTGTCTTAAAGATGTTTAAGAAGAGCAAATTTTTGGGGTGATCTCATGCCACGGTAGAAGAAGTGTTGGGGAGAAAGGTCTAGTGTTATTGTCCAACCTTGATTGCTTCCCAAAATTTATACACCACTGCAAATGGTGTGTTCCTGTTTTGTTCCAGTTTGATCCAACACAAATAGAAAAAGAGATAGAGTGCATTCTAATTCCTAGAGGACTATGTTTGTTATGTGCAAACCATTGTGTAAACTATAGTAAATTGTGTCAATATGAGAAAATCACTGTAACTTCCCCTTGGTCATAGGCACCTAGGAAAAGTCAGGAGTACCCAGACGCTCATGTTTATATCTAGGCATTGGTGTCTGTGTTGTGCTAAGGACCCAAGTCAGATTCTTAGTCATTTCTGTAGCTAAAGATAGCTTTGTTCTTGTATTATGCATGCCTAAACTGTGGATGTGTACCATTGTATGGGGTGATTGATTCACCCAATGTATGCACCCCTCATTTGGAATGCATGTGACGTCACTAAGAGAAGGCGACCCAAATGAGGACCCAAGGTTGATATGAAACTAATACCCTACAGGGGGAGAATGTGCATGGTAAAACCAAGGCACATATAAGCAAAGTGACTAGGACATGTGCTCGTGAAAACAAGACAAATACACATATAGAAGTCAATGTGTAATCTAGCAAGCAAGAAGACAATGTATATATATGATTCCCTTGTTTGAATTTCTTAATTAACCACTAAAATGTCAACCCATAAGAAATCAAGATGCCCAATAGCTAGAAGAGGCCCACAAGAGGTGAGCAAGATACAAACAGGTCGGGGGTGCCCAGAGGGGATGAGGGCACCTAGACATTGGCGTCCTAGCTGGGCGTTGGTGTCCATACTTAGAGAAGCTGAAATGATGAAAGACTAGGTAGTGGGGTGTGTAAAACCAATAAGGAAACCAAAAATAAAGCAAATAGGCCAAAGAGAGTAGTTATTTAGTACTTTTTTCTCACTTAGGAATCATATGAATGCAAGTATGTGACTAACACCTAGAAATGTACCCAAGTGTGTGATTTAGCGTCTACACAAGGGACATATAAGTGTCACACACATGTATAAAAGAGAAAAGGCCATATACACAATACATCATATAGAAAAGTAAATGTGTTAAAATTAGATAATAGATCAAAGGCACATAAACCAACATATACTAGTTTTGTACAAGTCACATGTGTTAGTCATATCGATCTAAAGAAATAACATGTACCACGATTTAGAATATTAGCATGATGAGAATGTGAAAAGGTAATGTGTAATGAAATAACAATACCTGGTAGTGACGAAGATGCCCCCAGATTAGCAACGCCATTTGAAAAGGGAATAAGCCAACACCTATCATTGTGTAGAGTCTTGTGTATATAAAATAGGGAATAAGCCAGCATCATGCTTAAATACTTCATGAAACACAAGTATGTAAAGTGTATATAAACTATGACATATATCAAACCACATGAAAAACAACATATGTAAAGTAAAGAACTAGCAAATCAAGTCATAGTTGGGTCTTGATTTTGTATTTTGAGAATATTTGTATGTTTTTTATTATTACATTATTTGAATGTTTTTTATATTTTGATAATATGGTTGTAACATGCAATGAGTGACATGTTGAGGATACTAGGTATAGTAATGCCTCAAATAGAAGATGCTTATAGGGATTTTTAAGGGCTCACTTTCAAGTATGGATAAATGATGAACTCTAGGTATCGACCTGTCAGTAACCATAAAAGGACCTAATTAATTAGGTTTAAACTTACCTTTAATCACAACTTATGCATTAATATTATTTTTATTATCTTTGAATACAAGTTCGTCAACCTAGAATTCATGAGTGTGGACATTTTTATTGTATGTTTACATGACACACTTCTGATACATTTGTAGATAGAGGTCTTGCACACACTTACCACCTAACATTTATAATACATGAAATTACTTTTCACAATAGTCGTTATCTTTAATAATAACTTTAAATATAATTTAAGTGATGGGATATCCAATTCAAGAGGGAGAACAACCTTGTATTATACACCAAAGAGTAAATGGTTACGTTAATAGATGTTTAAATACTTGTATGATAAGTCCAAAGGGTGTAGATAATCTTATTTATCCATTCATCACCATGTTTGGCAATAGTATTGCTTTTTTTACAATTTTCTTATTAGTAGCATCAACCTAGCCACTACCTTAAAGATAATGAGTCAAAATGTGGGTTTTCCCTCAATATAAGGTTTAGTAGGGATTGTATCTAAATTATTAAGTGAGATGTCAAGATCAGAGGTATCACCTTCATTTAAATATGGATGCACATTTATAGTATGAGGAAACTTATTCTTTTGAAAGAAGTGGGGGAGATCCCCATATGCTCCCAAGTATTGCATGAGCTATTTTCATTAAAAATGCATCCATTATATGGATATTAGGTGAAACAATATTGACAATTAGGTTAGGGTTAGGGAAGAAGTGTGATAGACCTCATAGACATCCTATAAGGGTTTTTCCTAAAGTAGGGAAGAAGATCGTCAACAAAGAATATTTACACATTATTGGCAAAATTATTTTTTGTGGGACAAATTAGTGGTTTTTGTCAATGCTACGAGACTAGGTTCCTCCTCTTGGAAATGGGGAGGCTCCCACTTATTGAATGCAAGAAATAATAAAATATGTGGGTGGTCATTAGACTGAGGATCACATAGGAGTACTCCACTAAACATGTGGCAATTTGCTTGTATGGAATACAAGGGAGGAATTTTCTTGAAAAGAGACAAAGGGGAGATATGGAAAATAAGGAAAGGGTTAAGTTTGTGAGAAGGCACTTGTAAATTTTACAAACATTAACTAAATTAGGTCCACATTCAATAGGAAGAGAAAATAATTGTGTAAACAACATCAAGATTAATAAATCAAAGACACAGAGTTTTATTGATTTATTCCTCGAAGACACAAAGTTATTTATTGGTTGTCCAAGGTTACAAAGCTTGCATAGTTAGAAAATATGAAATAGAAGAACATAGATAATGAGATAGAAGAAAGTAACTTCTTTCTTGTAGTAGTAGGAAAACACAAACTAACCCATTTGGAATCGAGAATCCATCCCAATATATAGCCTTACAAAATGTCGCTTCTTCTCCCCTCGAGTGACTTTTCATATTCTAACCACTTGTGACCATTCATATTCCTATAGGATTCTTATAGGAATAAGTATAATTTCTTTTCTTATTTATGAAAAAGAACTTTTACAATGCAAAATTAAAAGGCCACTTAAGTGAATAAAAAGAAATAGTCAAAAAGTACATTCCCAACGAAGAATTAGAATGTAGAGAGAGAAGGAAGAAGAGGGAGTAGAAGAGAGAAGTGGTCAATATGAAGGTGAAGAAGCTTCTGGTGGTGAAGATATTTCTCTTGATGGACTTTGTGGAAATGCTATAGGGATGAAATCTTCTCCCTTGACCTCTTTGTTGAACCAAGCCGCTGCGATTGCAACTTCCTTTTCTTGCAGGATGCACACATACCCTAAAGCACTTATCTAAGTATCAGGAATACCAACAAGGGATTTGCACTATGTGAACTATACTTTATGATCTCCCATGATATTAGAGATGGAACCTCTAATCTCTATGAGGGATTCCAATGTATACTCATCGAAGGAGAAAGTGTCTCCTGTCTCTTTTTGGACCAATTCTTGGACATAATTTAGGAGTCCCTCCAAGGATGAATGTTTGCTGAGTGGAGGGGATCCAAACTTCTGCACACTTTTATTGATTTCTTCCAAGATGTCAGATGTGTGCTCCTCACAAAATTTGAGCTCTAAAATTGAATCATTTATCATTCCACACCTGGTATTCATTGTGTGTGACCAAAAAGGAGACCAATTATCAAGGGAAGATGTGAACACATTCTTGCTCACCAAGGAGTGAGAATTGAGACAACTCATCTCAAATATTAATAGAAAAACATTATTCCATTGAGCTCTTTCTTTCTTGATCTCAACCTTTTTCATATTCACCTTGGAAACTATGGTGAGGGAAAAAATTTATAAGGAGAGGATCTCAGGAAAGAGTTATTTCCCTTTTTGATTCATGATCTAACTACCAAACCTTACAAATATAAATTCGTTTTACCCATACTTGAGATGTGAATTCCCAATTGATGGTCTCTATTTTGCTAGCAATGGGAATTTGCAGCCATTAAGATATACCTTTGGAGTGAGAAATGGTAGTAGTGAAGTATCATATGCCTGAATTGTCCTCAAATCTAGGTCATAATGTTTGACACAAGCTAAGAAAAGCTATGTGTTTTGAACGAACAATGGATGTCCGCTAGCTTTGAATAGCCCACTTAAGAATATCTTTTCCTACACATCTTCATGGGGTTCTCTCAGCATCCTTGTTTTTAGGTCTTCCAAATCCATGTTTGTCATGTCACTGTCAACCATAGTGGGATACTCGATTTTTAAAGTGGAAATTGGCTCTAAACCTAAGTATTTAAACTTTATGGTGATGAAAGCTAGTGAAATGGATAGGAGATGGATGGGTATGAAAAATTTGACCAAAATCCCAATAGTTTCTATTTTTAGAAGGTCCTGCCCTAGATGTCTATTTTTAGAAAGTTTCTCAAATTAACACTTTTGAGTGGTCTTGACATGAAAGGGGTGACGATGACTCAGAAAGAGGCTAGTTTTTGGAACTTAATATTTTTAGTATGTGATAACCTGGTAAAATTTATTGTTTATACTAAGTGTTCTTTTGGATATTAGAATGAGATGATAATAGTTTCAAAAGTTTCATTTTCACTCCAGGATGCTTTGCTCCAAATTTCAGACGTTTTCAATAGCGATATTTTTGTAGATCTAAAACAGAAAGTTTTATGGCTGTATTTTTGTTTTGGCCATTAAAAATTATCCAGACCATCAATGGAGACAAGGTTGGAATCAAAAGAAGGGAATTTTTGCAAGGAATGATTTGTCCAAATTTCATGAGATTTTGATGCAGGGTTTTTGAGTTATGAGAAAAACTTTATTTTTAGGCATGGGAGTTTTTAGAGTTTTTTAGCAATATAACAACATGGAAATGGAATTTTGGAGGGAAAAACATCTAATTTGAATATCCAAAAATGGATAAGTGTTTGAGTGTTAACCATGTCTCCTCTTTGTGCACCTTAACTCACATTTAACTCAACGTGGCTTAACCCGGGTCAGTCAAGGGTTAGAGAGTGAGTTACGCCCATGAAAATAGAAGAAATTTGAGGTTAGGGTATAGTAGGGACACCAAAGTGCACTTTGCATCAAATTGTGATGAGTGTCACCTTGTGGGAGTAAGTGAGGGAGATGGAGGGGCTAAAAATAGGCTCTCGGGAGATGAGACAAGGTTCTGCACATGACAAGGGGCTAACTCCACAAGCTTGGGTGCAATTTTATGTCCCAATTGTCCCCTTGGATGTTGGGACAAAGGGACAATGGACATCAATCTTTAAAAAAATGTGTTATGGGTGAATTTTCTTAAAAGGAGGGGCCAAGTAGACTAAAACACAAGTTTGCCACTTATCCTTACAACCCGGGATGTCACTTAAGTGAAAAAAAACATTCCTCTCCAAGGGGGTGCAAATTTTTCCCCATTATCCCCTTGCACCAATGGACAAGGGACATCAGAGGTGAAAAAGTGTGTCATGGGTCAAGGGGTTCATGATTTGTAAGTTTAAAACATGTCTAGGACACAAGTGAAGTGCTTTAAGTGACATCGGAAAAAACACCAACTAAGGGTGCACACATTTACGTCCCCATTTTCCCCTTACACAAAGGGAAAGAAGAGGTGAAAAATTTCACCACTAGCCTATGAAGTGTGATGATGTCATCATGTCAACATGAGAATAGAACACGACAATGTTTTTTCTGCCTAGGGAGAAAAACTTGGAGTTTCATGGTCAAACCTTATATGATTTTGACTCAAAAAATCCCACTAAGTCCATTCCCACGTTTTCAAGACCTTATTTTTCTTGAATTTTGAATTTCAGACCTAGTCACCCTTTTGGCACGAAGAAATAACAGCAGTGACCCATACTATTATGAAGAGTAGTGAGGCTTAGGATCAAAACTAATGTATCCACCATGTAGTGGACTCTAAGATATTTCTTTTGACTATTTTTTATCTACTAAATCCTCTCGAAACTCCCAAAATCTTCATATTAAGGTCACCTTCTCTATTGAAGCTTACATTTCATGCACCCGTAGTGACCCGGTCTTGCTTAGATGAATCTGAATACCATATGTCTCAACATATTTCCTTGAAACTACCATAGAACACTTCATTTCTCCCCTACACAACCTTTAGATGGGTTAAAACCTTGCATATAGCTTCAAGAGGATGTTTTTATGTTGCTTTATGGTTAAAAATAGCCATTTTAGTGCTTTCGGAAGAACTTATGAAACACACTTGAAATACATTTTCAAAAATTCCTCTTAGCTAGAATACATATGAAACAAACTCAAAGGAGATGTATGAGATGATAGGTTGGCTGGAGGAAGGGTTCATAATGACTGAGAAAGGGGGTTTCAAGTGGTGGGTTTGGTTGTCATGACCAAAAATTTTAATTTTGCATAATATACATTTAGCATGACAACAACTGGCTCTAACTCAGGGACATAGAATGTAAGGGATAATGAAGAACCGTGTACATCTCATGAAGGAATAGACCAATTTCTAAACCATTAGGTAATTAAGTCACCATATTCGATAAATAGTACAAGAAACAAACACAAACAAGGGAAAACAAAACAAACACATGAAAAAAAGGGAAACAAACCAAGTAGAAACAGAAACACCCAAGTGAAAGGGAAACTATGATGCATGGTTAGGGATAACCAACCTTATTACTTATAGAGTTTCAAATGTTTCCCACTATGAGGAAACTCCAATGGGGTTCCATCAAGATAAACAAGGTAGTATGTGTTTTCTCCACAAATGTGCCTAATCTTAAAGGGACCAAGCCAGAGAGAGTCAAATTTCTCATGGCTTCCTTTAGGTTCTCATCTCTTATGTTAGAGGAGGACAAGATCTCCAATATGAAATTCTTTGTTACGTGCCTTCTAATCAAACAACATTACTCACTTTTTATTAGTTCCTTCTGAGAACATTCATGGTTACTTCTTTGTCTTCAATAATTTTTTCCAAGCAACATATTATTTTTTCAATAGCATCAATATACTCTCTATCCTCTATTGCCTTCACTAGTTGCAAGGCAAGAAATTCCAATGAAATAGGAATCTGGCCCACCAACCTTATTACTTGTAGAATTTCAAATTTTTCCCACTACAAGGAAACTCTAACAAGGTTCCATCAAAATAAGCAAGGTAGTATGTGTTTTCTCCACAAATGTTCCTAATCTTAAAGGGACCAAGCAAGAGAGAGTCGACTTTCTCATGGCTTCCTTTAGGTTCTCATCTCTTATCCTAAAGGAGGACATGATCTCCAATCTAAAATTATTTGTTACGTGTCTTCTAATCGAACAACATTACTCACTTTTGATTAGTGACTTTTGATAACATCCATGGTTACTTCTTTGTCTTTAATAAATTTTTCCAAGTAGCATATTCTTTTTTTAATAGCATCAATATACTCTACATCCTCTATTGCCTTCACTAGTTGCAAGGCAGGAAAAATTCCAATGAAATAGGAATCTAGGCCTTAATTCCATATAACACTTGAAATGGATAAGTGTCAATCACCTTCTTAGGTGTTATCTGATCAACCCATAGAGCATCATACAAATTTTTATGCTAATTCCTTTTATTAACATCCACCGATTTCCAAATAATAGTAACAATATTTTTGTTACTAGAATTCACTTGACCATTTCCTTGTGGGTAGTAGTCAATAGAATGTGACAATGAAATGTCATGATTGTAACAAATTTTAATTAGTTCAATGGACAAGAAATAAGTAGCATTAACAGTTACTATCTTGTTTGGAACTCCAAACCGAATAATGATATTCTCTTTCAGGAAGTTGCACATCGTCTCCAAATCGGCATGCTTAATAGGAATGACCTCCACCCACTTTATAAGATAGTCAGTGGTATTAAGGACATACATATTACCCACACTAGAGTGAGGATTTAATACACCTATAAATTCCAAACCCCATTTCTTGAATATTTCTTTTGTGAGTATGGGACGAAGTGGCGTGACAGCTAGTCTTGGCTTTCCTAAAAATTGCTGACATGGTTCACATTTCTCTACCCATTTGAAAGCATCCCTAAAAAGAGTAGACCAATAATATCCACCTCTCAAGATCTTATGTTTGGTTATTAGTGTTGAGAAGTGTCATTTGCATGTCTAATTATGGTATGCTTTCAAAAATTGTTCCTGTTGTTCATTTTCAATGTACCTTAAGAAAGTGTCATCCAATCCTCTCTTATATAACACATTCTCCCAAATAACATATGTTGTTGTCTTTAGTCAAAGAGCGTGTCTCTACTTATAATCAAGACCTAGGGGACAATCACTGTAAGTCAAAAATTACATGTAATATCTGAATACCATGGATTAGTAGTACTCGTGAAGAGGAAAAGAGGGAGGTCTTGGGTAAAACATCCATAAAACTTAGAACAATATTCCCACTCCTCTTAGCAAGAATTTCACATAAAATATTACCTCACACTAATTTGGAGGGCCTAATATCAAGGTCATATTTTTTAATATTTGACACGTGATTACCTTTTCTTGCACCAAGATCCTGTTGCATCAGAATAAACTTGACAGTTGGGCTAGGAACCATAGCAATGGTGTGCGAGTTCAAGAGATAAAACCTAAAAAATTTCAAATCCCGAACCACCACATATGCATTCTTCTCATGTTGTGAATAATTGAGTTTGAGTGATTTTAACGGTGCACTCATGAATACAATAGGTGATTGAACCTTTTCACTATTCTCCTGAACTAGGACAACCGAGATGGTATGCTTGGAAGCATAGCAGTAAACAAAAAATTATGTTTTGAAATTTGGATGAACCAAGGTAGGTGACTTTGCAATAACACCTTTGATTAATTTGAAATCCTATTTTCCATCTTTGCTCCACTTGAAGGAAGCATTAGGCTTCATCATGTTAACAATTTCTTTAGTGCGTTCAACAAAATCATGAATGAACCTTCTCAATAAATTTACCTTTCCAAATAATGAATGCACACCGAGTTTTTTTGTAGGCATAGATAATTGTTGAATGGATTCAAATCTTTCAAGATCAATTCATGTACCTTCCTTGATTACAATATGTCCAAGGATCTTTCCTTCTATCACCCCAAAAATTGACTTTTTCAGATTGAGAGAGATATGGTGTTTCCTACAACAAATCAGTACCTACTCAAGATGATCCAAATGTTCTTCTCTATTCTTTGAGTACACGATGAGGTCATCCAAGTACATCACTATGCCTTTTCCTTTTAAATCTTTGAATGCTAAATCCATTTCTCTCTGAAAAGTGGCACATGCATTAATTAATTTGAAGGGCATACGATGGTATGTAAAAGTACCCCAAGGGGTGGTGAAAACAATTTTGAATTGATCTTCTTTGTCCACCTCAATTTGGTTATACCTTGAGAATCTGTCGAGCATGGACATCATTTTTGACCCATTTATGGCTTGCAAAATGTGGCATCACCTCGTTATCACCAACTTGATCACCTTTTGTATCATTACTATCATCAATTGTAAACTCTTGTGGGAGGGCATCACTTCCTTCAAAATACACAGTCTTGAAATCACTTGTTTGTTGTAAGAATGACAAGATATGACCATCATAATTGAAAACTTGCCATATTTCTGAGTTATCAGGCACACTTGGGTGGAAAACCATCTCTACTGAATACTTATGCTCACCAAAATCATGATGGGGAATCATTTGAGGGGCAAACATTGCCAATGAATTAGTTCTACTATTCTGATCATGAGGGACTACCTTGATATTAAATGAACCAAAAACCTCTATAAAGATGGAGATGAGCTTTTTTGACTTAGAACAAGTCTCTTACTCATTTTACAACAAGCTTTGCATCTCCTTTCATTGTGAGCTTTTTGATTTCCATTTCTTCAGTGGCTTGCAATCTGAGGAACAAGGCCCCATATTTCATTGTGTTGTTAGTATTGGAGAGCTACAACTAATATGCAAACATAAATAAATATCCTTGTGGAGAAGACAAAACCACTTCGACACCTGACCCAATTGACGGGCAACTTCCATCAAATTCCATGTTCCAAATCTCATCAACAATTTCAATTGGGCTTTCTTCGAGGATAAGTAACTCTTCATCTAGATCAAAACTCATAAAATAATTCCCATTACCTCCATCCTCAAAAATAACATGTCCACTCTTCCTACTTTGGAATAGGATATGTGCTCTTAGATCACCTAATTTTTTAATTGTATATTTCATTTTGGCTCAGGGAGAAGCTTTTTCATTTCATTCTTGACCAATATTGAACCAGAGGACCAATCCTTTTGTATTTTTCCTCCAACATCATGACAGAAAATTATATTAAGAAGCATACAATAGGTATGCGGCATGTCTGCCATCAAAATTTTTGCCTTTACTCGCTTCTCTGGAAAAGCTGCGAAAGCAAGTTGTGCATCTTTGATTCTACCAACAAGAGGGACTTCTTTTGTGTATATTGAGTAAATGACCACATGCTCGTGTGAGACTCAAACCAAGGGCTTGAGAAACTTTCATGGGCATGACATTGTCTAATGCTCTAAAGTCATTAACGCAATTATTCAATTGGTATCCATTGATCAATAGGAGAACATAAAAAGGATCAATATTTCCAATGGATGAATGTGCTTATGTTAAGAGATTCTAACTTTTGTTTTACACAGGAGTAGGAAGTAATCCTTTAGAATTAGGTGACACATTAGATCTTTATCTACTACCTTTGATAAATTTGATCAACTTATCAAATTGTTCAAGATGAGTTTATAAATAATCTGACTCAAAAATCTGAACCTTAGCTTTCTTTACATGATCAATGGTATCAAAGGTAGAAGATGAATTTTCATGAGTATTGGATACAATCATAATAGGTTGGCCATTTCTAGAATTGGAAGCAATAGGAATTGACTTACTCTAGGAGTAAAGGAGGCGGGTTTTCATAACTATTTTTAGATGCATGATTAGAAACATCATTTTTAGAATGAGTAAGACCGCTTGACTTACCCAAAATAAGAGATATCATGTGAGGGGATGTTGATTTGGGATTATTCTTAGCTAAATCCATGGATTTCGGAAGTGGATAATCTTTCTCGATTGTTCTTTTTTGTGGTTGTAAAGTCACCTTTAGGAGGTCCTCTTTCTCATTATTTGTATGCCCAAATGATTTCTCTTTCTCCAGAGCTTTGGAGCGTGTGAAAACATCACAAGAGTGGTTCATATTAGCTACAGTCTCTTCATAATCATCCTAAGATGAATATGCATATTTAAAGACTCCAACTTTTGTGGAGATTTTCTCTTCGATGAGTAATCCACCTTCATCCTCATCTTCCTCCAACATAGCCTCTTCCCGATTTTCCTCATCTGAATGTGTCTCAACAGCAGCATTCACAAGTGGAGCTTCAAATGCAAGCCTTATTTCTCCTTCAACAATCCTATTTCAATTTTATTTTTTATTTTTATTTTGATAATTTTTCCTTGGGATATCTTTGTACGGGGTGCTCTAAGTGATCTATTTTTGAGAGCAAGCAAGACATTGGCAAGTTTTCTCCCTAAAGGATCTGTAGTTCCAAAACTATAACTATGAGCCTTATCTTTGTTTGACCCTTTTCCTAATTTTTCCTAACATGATGAGATCATCTTCTACATCTACTGCAAGTTCTTGAGCCTCATCAAAGGTGTTGGGTTGAGATAATCTCATAATGAATCCAACTTCTAGTAATTTAGATTTCGTGAAGAATCTCAATTGGTTATCTTCAGTAGGTCTTGTAGCTTTAGGAATTTTGTAAAGCAACCTATTGAATTTGACAATGAAATCTCTCATAGCCTCATGTGGTTTCTTTAGTTGGTTTAAACCTAGTCTCAAACTTTGTATTCATATGATTCCAGTTGGTGATTGACCTTCTTGGTAGATGGTTGAACCAATCCACAGTGACATCTTGCAATGATTCCATGAACAATCTTACTAATATGTCTTCATGTTTAACTCCCAATATGCCATGGGTTGTTAGAAATGTAGCAATGTGCTCATCCAGGTGTTGTTTTCCTCTAGGTAACTTGTGAAGTGGATGAAGTAGAACCAATGGGCCTATATTATTTCCCCAAGGTATAGGTGCAACTATTTCTTCTTCTTTTTCTAGAGGAATAAGATCTAGAGTATTGGTGCAGTTGGGCAGTTAAATTTAGGGAAGAATTCCCACCCAACTTGTCTTGTTATCTGGACAATAGGAAGTCAAAAATATGTTTTTTGTTTCTCTTTGAATGCAGGATCAACAAGGCCACTTATTAGATCATCTCAGGTATATCTTCTTTCTATCAATTTTACTTAGAAGGTTAAATAGGAATGCAACCAAAAACAATGTAAATTTTTCAATGGGAGTAAAACACGACTCTTAAACATTTGTAAAGGTGTTTTTGGTATTTTTCTACTTTTCTTATTTTTTATGGATTTTATATGGGTGTAAAAAAACAAAACATACCCCACAGTGGGTCTCAAAAACTGTTGATGAAATAATTTGTCACAGGATAAATTAGATGTTTTCATTGGCGCTCCAGGACTAGGTCCTTCCTCTTGGAAATGGGGAAGCTCCCATTTATTAAATGTAGGAAATAATAAATTTTGTGGGTGGACATTAGGCTAGGGATCACACACGAGTACTCCACTAAACCTGTGGCAAATTTCTTGTATGGAATACAAGGGAGGAATTTTCTTGAAAATAGGTAAAAGAGAGAGGGAAAATAGGGAGAGCGTTAAATTTGTGAGTAGGCACTTGAAAATTTCACAAAATTTAACTAGAGTAGGTCCACTTTCAATAAGAATTGGAAAACAATTGTGTACGCAACAACAAGATTAAAAAATCAAAGACACAAAGTTCTATCAATTTATTCCTCAAAGACACAAAGTACTTTCTTGGTTGTCTAAGATTAAAAAACTTGCATAGTTTGAAAGTAAGAAATAGAAGAACATAACAAGGAGATAGAAGAAAGTAGTTTATTTCTTGTAGTAGTAGGAGAACAAAAACTAACCTCTTTGGAATGGAGAATCCATCCCAATAAATAGCCTTACAAAAATTTCCTTCATCTCCCCCAAGTGACTTTTCATATTCCTACCACTTGTGACCTTTTATATTCCTATAAGAATAAAAATATGTTCTTTTCTTATTTATGAAAAAGAACTTTTACAATGAAAAATGAAAAGGTCACTTAAGTGAATAAGATGAAATAGTCAAAAAGTACATTCCTAATGAAGAATTATAATGTAGAGAGAGAAATAAGAAGAGATATAAGAAGAGAGAAGTTATCATCCAAAGGTGAAAAAGTTTTTGATGATGAAGAGATTGCTCTCAATGGGCTCTTTGGAAATGCTATAGGGATGAAATCTTCACACTTGACCTCTTTGTTAAACCGAGCTTCTGTGAGTGCAAATTCCATTGTTTGCGGGATGAACACATACCCCAAAGCACTGATATAAGTATTAGGAATACCAACAAGGGATTTGCGTTGTGTGAACCTTACTTTATGATCTCCTATGATAATAGATATGAAACCTCTAATATCTACGAGGGATTCATATGTATCCTCATTGAAGGAGAAATGGTCTAATTCTTGGAAGGAATTTAGGAGTTCCTCCAAGGAAGAATGTTCATCGAGTAGAGGGGATCCAAACTTCTACACACTCTTATTGATTTCTTCTAAGATTTCAGATGTGTGCTCCTCACAAGACTCGAGCTCTGAAATTTCATCGTTTATCATTCCACACATGGAATTCATTGTGCGTGACCACAAAGGAGAACAATTATCAATGGTAAATGCGAAGACATTCTTTCTTGCCAAGGAGTGAGAATTGGGACGACTCATCTCAAATATCAATGGTAAAACACTATCCCAATGGAATATTTCTTTCTCAATCTCAACCTTTGTAATCTTCACCTTGGAAATGGTGGTGATGGTGAAATTTTATAGAGAGAGCATCTAAGACAAGATTTCCTTCCCTTTTTGAGCATTATCCAATTGCCAAACCTTGCAAATATGAATCCATTCTTGCCCATTCTTGAGAGGAAAATTCCTGAGTGATGATCACCATGTTATTACCAGTGGGAATTTGTAGAAATTGAGAGACACCCTTTAGAGTGAGAATTGTCATCAATGAATTATCATCTACCTGAATTTTCCTTAAATCTAGGTCATAATGTTGGACATAAGCTAGGACAAGCTCTGTGCTTTGAATAGACAATGGATGTTTACCATCTCCGAATAGCCCACTTGAGAATATATTTTCTTCCACAAATTTGTAGGGTTCTCTTAACATCCTTGTTTTTAGGTCTTCCAAATCCATGTTTGTCACGTCACTGTCACCCACATTTGGATACTCAATGTTTAAAGTCAAAATTGGCTCTAAACTCGATTTTTTGAACTTCATGGTGGCTTAAGCTAGTGAAATGGATGGGAGATGAATGGGTGTGAAAATTTTGACCAAAATCCCAAAATTTACTATTTTTAGCAGGTCCTTACCCGGATGTCTATTTTTAGAAAGTTTCTCAAATTAACACTTTTTGAGTGCTCTTGACATGAAAGAGGTGATGGTGACTCAAAAAATGAATGGTTTCCGAAACTTACTATTTTTAGTATGTAATAACCTAGTAAAACTTACTATTTTTAGTGAGTGTACTTCTAAATGTCGGAATGAGATGAGAATAGTCTCAAAAGTTTCATTTTCACTTTGGGATGCTTTGCTCCAAATTTTAGAGGTTTTCAATCACCGTATTTTTGTAGATATGAAAAGGTAGGTTTTATGATTGTATTTTTGTTCTGGCTATTAAAAATTATCCATTCCATCAATGGAGGCAAGGTTGGAATCAAAAGAAGGGTGTTTTTGTAAGGAATGGGTTGCCTAAATTTCATGAGATTCAGAAGCGAGGTTTTTGAGTTATGAGCATAACTTTATTTTTGGGCATGGGGTTTCTAGAAATTTTTAGTAGCATAACAACATGGAAATAGATTTTGGGAGGGAAAACATCTCATTTTAATATGTAAAAAATGGACAAGTGTTTGTGTTAGCCTCTCAATAGGGCTTAGCCCGAGTCATTCAAGGGTTAGAGGGTGAGTTACACCCATGAAAATAGGGTATAGGTGAGGTGAGGGGATAAAAGGGACACCTGTGACAAGTCTCACCATGTGGGAGTAAATGAGGGAGATAGAAGGGCTAAAAACATGCTCTCGAGAGCTAAGATGAGGTTCCGCGCGTGACCGGGGGATAACTCCATGAGTTTGGGAACATTTTTTGTCCCAAATGTCCCCTTATATGTTGGTACAAAGGTAAAAGGATGGAAAACTTAAAAAATGTGTCATGGGTGGATTTTCTCACGAGGAGGGGCCAAGTAGGTCAAAACACAAGTTTTTCACTTTTCCTAGCAACCCTAGATGTCACTTAAGTGAAGAAAAACATTATTCTCCAAGGGGGAAATTTTTTGTGTCCCCACTATCCTCTTACACCAAGGGACAAGGGATAATAGAGGTGAAAAAGTGTGTCATGGGTTAAGGGGGTCATGATTTGCAAGTTTGAAATAAGCCTAGGACACAAGAGAGGTGCTTTAAGTGATGTAGGAAAAAACACCAACAAGAGGGAAACAATTTCGTGTCCCCATTGTCCCCTTACACCCAAGGACAAGGGAAAAAGGACAACATAGGTGAAAAAGTGTGCCACTAGCTTATGAAGTGTGTTGATGTCATCATGTAAACGTAAAAATAGAACACAAGAACATTTTTTCCTCCCCAGGATAAAAACTTGGAGTTTCATGGCCAAACCTTATATTATTTAGACTCCAAAACACCCAATGAATCCATTCCCACCATTTTCAAGAATTGATTATGCTTTAATTTTGAATTTCAAGCATATTCACCCTTTTATCACAAAAAAGTAGCAGTAGTGAGCCAAATCACTATGGAAAGTAGTGAGGATTAGGATCAAAACTAATCTATTCACCATGTAGTGGACTCAAATAGATTTACATTTAATATTTTTTAGCTCCTAAATCCTCCCAGAATCTTCAGGAACAAGGCCACCTTCTCCATTGAGGATTACATTCCATACACCTATAGTGACCTGGTCTTGCTCGGATGAATCCCAACACCACATGTCTCAACATCTTTCCTTAAAAATTCCACATATTTATTCATTTCTCCCCTAAACAACCTTTATATGGGTTGAGCCCTTGAAAATAGCTTATAGAGGATGCTTTCATGTTGCACTATGGCTAAAAATAGCTAATTTAGTACTTCTGGGAGTACTTATCCACCTCAAATCTCAATAGCTACATGAAATTTACTTGGTTCTACCTCCTTGCAAATAAAACACACTTAAAATCCATGTTAGCATGTTTTTCTCAGCCAAAATGCGGATGACACAGACTCAAATGGGTTGTATGAGTTGATAGGTTGGCTGGAGGAAGGGTTTACAATGTTCAGGAAAGGGGGTTTCAAGTGGTGGGCTTGGTTGTCGTGACCAAAATTTTAAATTTTGTATACTAGACATTTATCATGTTAACAAACGATTCATGAGAGTTATAGCCAATAATGTGTTATGGAACAGTGGTAAATAACGTAATGGGCTAGCATAAACCTTGCCCATGCATACCAAGCCCTTGCTTGGCGTATCCCATTTTTACATACACTTATAACCAACCCCATTTTTGTGGAAATAAAAGGGTGTAGTGTCCTATACAAGTGGTTGCAGACTAGCATAAGAAGGTATATGAATATAGGGTGCATGCTTGTCCTCAATGCATGTCATGGTAAAATACTTAAAAGGTTTTGAATCCATAGGGAAGGTATATATAGAGCCTCGATAATCAAATTTTAAAAAATTATGTAAGGTAGATGGTATGATATATATGGCATGTATCCATCGTCGTCCTAAAATAATATTGTAATTAAGACCATTGAGCATAACTTGACATATAATGGAAAGTGATTGTTAGCCCAAGACAATATGTAATACAATTTTCCCAATCACTTTATGGGGTATATTATTGAAACCACGAATGTTCATATTTTATGGAGTGATATATCCAAAATATGAAGGAAAGTTATGCTACAAATATTGAGACACAATTCATTATCAATAGACAAATGTTTAGCCAATTGATTTTCCACCTGAACTTGAATATACAAGGGTAGATAACTATCTATGCCATGTTGGGGAGCAAGATATTTTATAATGAATGATATACCCTCTTATGTAGAGCACACAATATTTAGAATAGATGTTATATACCGGGGCTCCACATTAATAGGGAGTATTATTTATTGCAATAACCACAAAGATATCTTTATATCTAGGGATTATTTTAACTAATTCAAGCAAGGTAACTTTTTTATTAGTGTTTTGCAATTTTATGAGCAAGCCATAGGTAGAGTAAGCCATAAAAGCACAAAAGGATGAAAAACCCTAAGATGATGAGAAGTAACATGTAAAAGGGAAATAATTGGATTAATTTGGAATAGGGTGACCTAGGATAAATAGGTTAAAATTTTGATTAAAATTGCGTTCACCAAATGATTACACCCAAAATAAACAAGTGTGAGTTCTTATTTAAATTTTAGATTAGGGTTAGAAATAAAAGATATATTCAGATTAATTAGTTCAATATTAACACATAAATCGAAATATACCTATATAGTAATGTGCAAGATAGATGAATCAAAATAACTGCTAAATGAAAAAAGAAAAAAGAATATAAATATACGTAGCCATTCAAATGATATAGGAGTTGATATGGGAGTGAAAAAACAACGATTTAGCTAGAAGTGCCCTCCAAATGCTTCATTTCCTTGGAATTTCACACTAAGATGAGATGCAATTGTTACCTAGGTACAAAACCGTTTGGCAATTCCATATAGGAATATGTCAAAATTCTATAACTTTTTGTGCCTATGTAATCACCTAAAATATGCTTCTACGTGAAATATTAGGTCTCATAAATGTGTGACACCCTTGATAATGACTCGAGATGACCTCAAACCTTAACCATGGGTACAACCCTATAAAAAGGCTAGTGTTTGGGTTGAAATGCAATCCGTACACCACTTAACATTAGCACTACTTCAAATAGTCCTCAAATCAAATGCAGTTATACACTTAGAAATGTGATATCTATATGGATAAAACTATCTTTTGTAACTTGTTCACTTGACAATAATTTATAATGGCTTGCTTGTTGGCTTGTGCTTGACTTTTCTTTGGTGGTATTTGGCTTGGGAAGCTTGAATCTAGAACCCGGTTTGGAGTGCTTCAGACCTATATATAATATTCTCCTAACGTGTTATGTTGTTTTAGAGAATTTTATGAGAGATTTGAGAGTTTTCTGAATGATATTTACAAGTAATGATCTTAAAAGTGTCAAATGAGTAAATAAGTGCATTTGAATTGTTAATATAGGTTTTTGTGTGAAATTTTGCATTAAGGCCAACCCATGAGGAAAGTGCCAACGCATAAAAGATATCAAATTTAGAAAATGACCACTGGGTGGCTTAGGATGAAACTACCATTTTCATACCAAATCATTTGGTAATTTGGTGGTCTTGTGTGGGTAGGGAATGAAGTTTTGTAAAATTCTAGGCATGACAATTGGGAGTGATAAATTTTTGTAGAATGATATAAGCATTTATATGAGTGACTAAGTAGTGTAATGAGGAGAGAAGTCATGCAATAAGGGTAAGGATGGGAAATTGAGCTAAGAATGTGTGCACAAGTCATGATTCAGGGACTAAGTCAATACTAACATTATCAAGTGGTTAATTTCCAAATGTAGGTATCGACATATGGTTACAAAGTCCCAAAATTTGAAGGGTATAGAAAATATTAGTTTGGATTGAAAGGACTGAAATTGGCAAGGGATGTGGAGGGGTTAATGTAATTAGGTTTCATGGGGTAAGGTTCGGAGACTGGTCAGTATTCTAATTAATTAACTTCCAATGTTAATTATTTAATATTATAATAATGTTCTAGATAATGCACCACAATATCCAACTTTGAAAACACAATGGAAAAAGTGCACTTAGATGATTATAGATTATTTTGGAAAGATCTAGGAGTGTGTATTGCTAAGTTAAGGAGATTTGAACCTATAAATAACTTGAAACTAAGACTGTAATTACAAACTACCTTGGGTCATGACCATACCATTTAGTAAGGGTCATATTGTATGGTTTAGCCCCTTATGTACAATCTTAGACCTACTTTGCTTCTGATCCTGTATATTTATGGGTTTCTCATCTGTTTATATTTGTTTGTTGTTGTCAAACCCTATTTTTCACACATGCAACAAGGCTCTTTGAATGGATTGGAATTCACCTCAAACCCTAGCCATTGAAGAAAAACCCTGTAAAACAAACATTATAAGGGTTATGGGCACCTGCGCGTACCGTCGACATTAACACTACTCTAAAGGGGCCTCAAACCACACCTCATTATCCACCTAACATGTGATATCTAGATAGATCAATTAGATTTAGCAATTAATTTGACCATGCTTGTTTTTGACTTGGATCTTACTAAAACATTTGGAGAGAGGATGTTTGAGTACTTTTGGATAAGAGATATGGATGCGTTGACCTAGTTTGTAGCTTCAGACTTGATGTAGATGTTGCCCCAATGATTTTAGATGTGACAATGTGAAACTTAGGGAGCTTTGGGTGCCTTTTGAAAATGTATGAAGTGGGTGCTCTAGTGCATTTCCTTAGGAGTTCCAAGTTAGAAAATGAGGTAGTGTTTGCTTATATAGAGTCTTATAGATGATTTATCTAAGAAAGGTTGACCCAAATGAAGTATAAAACCCAATGAAAGATATTGATTTGAAAGTAGAGTTAGCGGACATGTCGGTCCAAGACCATACAAATGGGTTAAGACCAGATATAAATTCCTAACCAAATTGTATGACATTGAATGGGAAAATAAAATATGCAAAATGAATTTTGGGACTTGTCAACTGATGTTTTCTTATTGATTTTGTGCATTGTATTCTCAGAATGTGCCAACATGTCAGTATCCAAGGATAAACAAGCTAAACAATGAATCTTAGAAAGTGCTAAGAGGGAATGGAGAAGTTGTATTTATCATAACAAGAGTGCATAGTCAAATCAAGGGTTTCCAAAGTGAAAATTACCAAATTTGAGTGTTTATAAGAGTAAAAATGTTGATTAGAGAAACATGGTATCAAATTATAAAAGTGGAGAAAGAGAACACAAATAAATAATATATTTGGCTAAATATAACAAAAAATCTAAATTGTGAAGGCCCTTATACGTTCCTTAAAAGTGAAATTTCATCATTTTGTGCACAGGGGGAAGTCTTGGTAATAAAAGTTTCAATGTGGGGACAACCAACAATTAGATCCTCAAGTTGAGAAACAAAGGGGGAGTGAACAACATTTTTTTATGGCTAGAGATAAAAGAACACCAATTTCGAGGAGGGCATCACTAGATGGAAGTGGAGGTGTTACGCAATACAAGAATTAATTATTGGGACTACATATCCTTTACGACATGGTTATATGCAATGTTATGAAAACATGGTTGAATTTAGGAAAAATCACTTGTAAAACATATAATGGCCAAAATGTGGTAGATTATGTTATTTGTTCACATATATGTATTTTGAGTTTGATGGAGTTAGAATTTGAGGACTTCCATATAAAGATGAAATTAGACCACAATTCAGTTTACATAAAGATTGATATGTACGTAAACAATCATCAAGGGGAACAAACCCACCATAATCAAAGAAATTCACCTCTTCGAGGTAAAATTCTCGTTACTCGTGAGAGTAGAGAACTTTTTAATGTATCTCTTGAAAAACACTTTCTTGAAAAACACTTTCTAGAAATAAAAAATGGAATATCAAGGACATTCAGTTGTTAAGTAAACAACAATATGTTGATTCTAATAATTCGCAAAGTGCCAAATGTTTGTAAAATATCTAGGCCAAAGAAGGGAATTACAAGCATTTTTTTGAAGAACCTATGGTATGATGATGTCGTGCCCATGTTTTTATGACCTAAATTACCTATCTATGTAACCTTTCGATCTTGTAAAATTATGGTACATTAAAAATTAAAGGGTATTAAACGTTAGCTGAGTATCATTTAATTAAATACTTGATAATTAGTTTTATTATTTTCATGTTATTAAGTTAACTAATGGGGTATCAGAGAACAACCATATTATAATTCGTACAATTATCGTTAGTTGATTTTATCAAGGGCTAATACATTTCCCCATTAAGGCGTTGAGCTTGGGAATGTGAGAGAATAGTGTAACGAGGTACCAAATTTAACTTACTAAGGTTTAATTAGTTAATTTGGGCATGTGTATCATTTGGCCCCATCCAAATGGACCCATGCCCCATGCACCAAAAATAATAAAAGTTGATAAAAAAATTCCTTTATTATTCACTAAATTCAAAAGGGCAAGGGAGAGTCCACTTGCCCACCCACAAAGTCAATTAAGTTGCC
Source organism: Taxus chinensis (assembly GCA_019776745.2). Lineage (NCBI taxonomy): Eukaryota > Viridiplantae > Streptophyta > Pinopsida > Cupressales > Taxaceae > Taxus > Taxus chinensis. The sequence goes on along the minus strand of CM034149.1, from coordinate 194,042,668 downwards.
TCGAATTAGGTAAGTGGAAAATTCTACATTCATTTGGAGCCCTTGGATCAAAGGGATCTCCATCCTTAATCCTAGGTCATTTATGAAAAGCCTAATTTCCTTTGAACTTCCTTATACTTTTCATTTCTCCTCTCTTTTCTCTCTTTTATTTATTTTTTGTTTGTAGGTTTAGGGAGGAGCTCTCATGGAGTCTTATTGGAGTTATTTTTTCTTCTATTTGTTACATAAGCACACTCTTATTAGTGTTTATGTGGAGGAAATGTATATTTATATACATTTTTACATATGTATATACCCCCCTCACACATCTTAAACCCTATTATAGAGCAACCTCGGGTTGTGTGTGTGTGTGTGTGTGTGTGTGTGTGTGTGTGTGTGTGTGTGTGTGTGTGTGTGTGTGTGTGTGTGTGTGTGTGTGTGTGTGTGTGTGTGTGTGTGTGTGTGTGTGTGTGTGTGTGTGTGTGTGTGTGTGCGTGCGTGCGTGCGTGCGTGCGTGCGTGCGTGCGCGCGCGCGCGTGCGTGTGTGTGTTGAGATTTAAAAGGAAAACAATTGGTTATAGAGAGGCCATAGACCTGTAGCTAGAAGCAGACGACAATGGAAGGCCACACCCTATATAAGGGTTGTGACATGTTTAAATAAATTGCAAGGGTTGGGGGAGGGGGTCGTGGCCAGGCTACGACCCCCCATGTGTGTGTGTGTGTGTGTTGAGATTTAAAAGGAAAACAATTGGTTATAGAGAGGCCATAGACCTGTAGCTAGAAGCAGACGACAATGGAAGGCCACACCCTATATAAGGGTTGTGACATGTTTAAATAAATTGCAAGGGTTGGGGGAGGGGGTCGTGGCCAGGCTACGACCCCCCATTTACATTTCTTTTTTTAATGTAAAATAAAACAATATATGTATGTATGTATATATGTATGTATGCAAGTACCCAAATTCCACATATCAATAAATCCACAAATTTATATAATTGCATAAAATATATATAAGTGCAAAACACAACTTTTTAAATATATATTTTTCTTCCTTTCTTAAATAAAACAAGACCATTTATTTTTATAAATATAAATTTCTATCAATATACATACATACATATAAAAGCACATTCCCATCTCTTTTTTCTGAAAAGAAAACCAAATTCATTTAATTAAAAACCTCTTTCATTATAAGAATAAAACTAGTATAAGGAATATAAATACTTACATATATATCCCTCTTTCATTATAAGAATAAAAACAACTCTAAAATACAAAAATACAGGCATCCCACAAAGTGGGAACAACATGTCAAAAAATTCATTGAATCTACTCTTTTTACACAAGAGATCAAGCTCCCAACAACTCCCATTTCTCCTAGCTCTAACTCCAACTAAGTATGCATCCAAGCCACAAGAGAAGGCTTGGTTTACCTCTCAACCAAATGGCATAATTGCATGCCACATCCAAACAATGGAGAACATGCTAGCCTCCCTCCAAGCCCATGGGAGATATGAGATTGCAAGCCTCCAAGTGAGCACAAAAATGTAGGGGGAGACCAACACCAACAATCAACCAAAAGGAGTTTTATAACAACAAAACCAAAATAAACCAAGAAGTTCCATACTTCTATTTAGATGGGGAAGAGAGAAAGAGGAATCCAATCTAAAAACATATCCAAGTAAGTAGCCAAAATGTGTCCTCAAGTTTCCAAGAATCCAAATCTTCGTCCATAACTCCATATCCCTCCAAAATCTTCACACTTCTTTGTCAAGGCTTTTCAAATCTCAGATGTTTCCTTGGTAAGGAAAGGAGATGATTCTCAAACCATATGGGAAGAATCTCCCACTTCAAACCATATGAAGTGAGTTAAAAGAAATCCCAACAAGGATTTCCAATTAAGCCTTGCGGGGAATAAGAGAGGAGCCTTCCTCTTCTCCTACAATTAAAAAAATCCACTCCTCAAAGGGGGTGGATGGAGAAAATAAAAGAGAAAAAACTCATTTAAAACACATATACAAATTTAAAAACCCAAACACTCAATAAGAAACATTCAAGTTTCTTTCAAAACAGTAACATAAAGAAACAAGGGTGTGATGCCTACCACACAATTGTAAGAAGACACCAAGCTTCCAAAATCCAACACAAGATTTCCAAAATGACATTCAAACGAGCTCTCCTTCAACCAAACTCGTTCTCTCCCAAAATTAGACAAAACCAAAAACCAACAAAAGAACCCCACAACCCTCTAAGTTGGAGGATAATATATGCAAAGAGTCACCAAACTAAAACCCAATAGGATGGTGACATGTGTCACTCCTTCGCCTAAGACTCCAAGTCACTCAAGTACCTCCAACATGCACTTACAAACCAAAAAATGAAAAATAAATTCAAAAACAAGCAATTCAAGTCTCCACATGGAGTAAATTACACTCCAAATCCCAAACATACACAAGGTCCAAAAATCATAAATTTGGGTGGTTGAAAAAGGGTAAAAAAGGAGGCAAATAAGTATTACGAGCCTTGAAAAGAGCTCACCCACCCATATGTATGATACTTGGGGCTCTATTCAAAACAAATGTAGCCTCCAACTTGCCTTACCCTTATCCAAAAAGTCACTTCTTTCCCAAATTTGAGTTTTGGGGAAGATGTGGTCTTTAAGATGGGTGGTGGATCCATCAAATCCATTATTAGGTGATTCTAAACCCAATAACCAATAATAAGACAAATAAAAACAACCTGTGCAAGTGAGAAGAGATTAGTTAAATAAAACGACCAAAATAACTAACAAATGACAAGGGTTAAATCAAATAAACTCAAGTAGAAAAAAAAAAGTAAGATAAAAATGACCAATTAAATAAATAAAGACATGCCATGGGGAAAATTTCGCATTTCCAACATTAACCATCAAAATAATATAACAAGGGTGCCAAAATCAAACAAGGGGTAAATTCGACCTATAAGGCCTATTGTGCCACACGGAGGTGCATCTCCTAAAACCCACGTTCTCCTGTAGTGTAAACCTATTGCCTACACACTCAATTTTAAACATCATACCTACTAAATACAAAATGTTAAATAAAGCAATAATATGCATGTCAAACAATCCAAGTCAAACATAACTTAACTAATCCAATTAGTTACGAAGTCATCCATATATCATATGAGACATTAAAAACTATGAGAATCATCTATGACATATTTTACCATCTAATATAAAATGCATGCTAATATCAAAACCAAGAAGATCCATAACTTCACATACAAATAAGATAATAATGATAATAATCGTGGATTGACCTTGTGTGCCAAATACAACAACATGTCATGAAAAGTTAACATATACAACATAATAAGATGATAACATAATATATATTCTAGTCCAATAACCATAAGAGAAATGTGTCCAATATCTTAGTACGAATACGAACAATGAGTCAACATATTCAAAATAGAGAGAAACTTGTGGGCACTACAGATGATGAGTGCAATACAACAAAAAGACTCTGAGAGATTTTCGAATGGTTAAAAAAGTAAGAAGGCTTACGAAAAATAGATAGTCTAAAAAAGAAGGCTATATAAACACTAGGCAATTTTTTTTTCTTCTTAAGGAAGGAATAACCCCAAAGGTTTTGGAGAAAACTTTGGTAGAAGAGAAAACAAATAGAGAATAATATTACATTCACCCAATGACTAGAAATAAAGTTGATTAATGAGTGATATCGTAGGATATCATTCAAAACATAAAAAAGGCTAACAAGGCGTAAGGCACAAGACATATATGGGCTATAAGCAAAATATCTAAAATTGGGCGTGAAATTCCTCATACCACAATCAAAAGTGTATTCAATGGTATCATTCGAGAAAGATTCTTGATATATTGAATAACTAGTGTTGTTATCATTCTATATAAAAACGAGGATAAAAATAATTTGTCAAACTCTCACGGTAAACCCTCTTCTTCAAAAAGTATTTGGGAATGTGGTAGAGCACATATTTAGCACCTGAGCAAAAAAAGAAGGAGATAAAGTAAAAGGATAGGTAGGTTTTAGAGTAAAGTACTCCTCTATCAACCATTGCATCGCTCAAATAGACACTTGATTGAAAAAGTAAGGGATAACCAAAGTGAAGAAGCTTTTTGTTGTTTTGTTGACTTCAAAGAAGTGTTTGACATCATACCTAGAAGCAAAATCTCGAGTAGGATGGAGGAACTTGGAGTTCTGGATGAGTGCAGAGTAAGGTACATAGACTCTATGACCAAGTCAAGACCAAAATTCAAATAGCCGGAGCAATATTCTAAAGTTATGGTAGTGACATTGGTTTTAAACAAGGATCTTTACTTTCACCCATTTTATTTAGGATTTACATCCATAAGCTAAAGGAGTGGATAAATAAAACATGTGGAGGGGGTGTCCACTTAGCTAACTATGTAGTAAAGTCTTAATTGCACAAATAATGCATAGTTTGAGAGAACAACTGAGGGCCCCTTGAGCTCTTTTGTTAAGAGGTCAGAATGCAAGTGAATACTAGTAAAACTAGAGTTACGCTCTTTTCACTACAATGATTATTTTTGATTTAATTTCCTTTTTGAAGGAAGCCCGTAGGAAGTGGTGGAAGAATACAAGTATCTCGGGATGGATTTTCAAAAGCTTAGTTAGGAAACTTGTAGGGCAAAAAAATACAAGAGGGGTGGAAGGCGTTATACTTGTTACATAATAGATGCAAGGATGTAAAATTATGTGGTTGGAAAATTAAAAAAAACCTTATTTGGCTTGCTTGTCACACCGATGGTCCTTTATGGGTACAAGTTTGGGGCAACAATATGTTAGATCTCAAATGCAGACAGATGGAGAGAATCTAAAAGCACGCACAAACAATCTCAAAACTAAAACATTAGTTCCATATGAGATTTTGTTAGCTAAAACATAGACTTACCTGTTATAGGCTTCAACGATGACTTAATTATTAAGTTATTTAAAGAAGATGCAAGACATGGAGTCTCATCAGTGGCCTAGAATGGTGGTTGAAAAAGATATATGTAGGAGGAAGAACACATGGATTAACAACAAATGGATTTGTAAATGAGACATTAACAACCCAAATATTGACGAGGAAATAAAAAAAGTATGTGAGAGAAATTAAGAATAGTCTCGTGGACAAAGCAACTTAGGCGGAAGAAAGAATATTATATCAAGGAATTTAACCCAACGTGGGACCATAGAGAAAATACCTACTTAGGAGTAGAAATCAAGTGGAAGGCGAAAGTGTTGATGACTCAGTTAATGACTAGTTCACATCATGTTAGATGTGAAACCGACAAGTGGACATTGCCTAAAAAAGAATTAAAAAAGAGAACACACTTTTTTGTAATAAGGGGGTAGTGGAGACAGAATGACACTACATTAGGACTACACAACCTATAATGACATACAAATCAAGTACGAGGACAACTTGAAAATAGACAATATAACGACCTTATTTGAGAAAAAAAGACTTAATAAACCAATAATTTTTTTAATCAAAATCTATAGAAGAAAATCTAACATGAATAAAGAAACGAACCTTATGCAAGATTATTAGGGCAAACCTCGTTAAAGTGAACACATGGTTATGATTGTGACTTGGAACACTTTTATTGCTCTTCTATGTCCAAAGGTGTATGGTCTCGTGGATGTATTAAAATCTTTTTGGTAGAAATGATCTAAAATTAAAAAACAAATTCAAATTTTATTTTGTAAGGGTTGCAAAACAAAGGTTAACTATATCTATCTAAATCCTTCCATTACAACCAAATTTCGTATGGACCTCTGCCTCTCTTACCCAAATGCGAATGATCACCATGAAATGTACGAATGCCGTGTCTCAACCCGCACCAATTCCACGCTTACCAAACATCTTCAGTCATCCATGCCCTTCCTCGGCTCGCTTCAACCTCCTTCAGCTTAAATATTTTCCTTCTTTTTCCCAGCGTCAGAGGATTACTTCTCTACACCAATGTAAGTTCCAAATATCTCAGGCCACCGCAGATTAGATAAAAATCAGTTAACTGAAAGCTTCTCTTTTCCTGACACTTGATTTTATGAAATTCAGGGACAGTTGCAGCGTCAGGCAGAGTTGGAGCTAATATTAAATCCGAAGGTGTCCAATGGGCTCAACAAGGTAATGTAAAATTTTAAGTAAAATAAGAAATAATTTTCTCCTTGACGAGCATGGCTTGGATTCTGAATCCCGGGGCTGTATTTCCCTTAAACGTGCTAAACTACACATTTTGTCTAGACTAAATATGTGACATATTAACCTTATGGATGCCGAGTGCAGGCTGTTAGCGTCATGTTATTTTTAATCTTATTTTTCTCCGTAGGGTTTGGCATTGAGATTGTGGCTGCCTTATTGCGGTGTGTGGGTGAGATTGGAGGTTGCCTTTGAACCGTGTAGGCTTGACCTTCGTCACATGTTGGACAGTTGCAGTGTAGGGATGAGATTGTATGTTAGCGTTACCAGTGCAGGGTTGAACCTGGGTCACTTATTGCATCGTGGAGGTAATATTGAAGGTCAACTTATTACAGTGCGGGGTTAAACCCAGGTCACACTTATGGCAGTGTGGATGCGAGATTGTTGGCGGCCTTACTATGGTATGAGGTTGAATGTAGGTCACTCATTCTAGCGTGGGTCACCTCACTAAAGCATGCGGTTGAAGTTTGAACTTAGGTCATTTATTGTGTGGGGGAGGGAGGATGGGAGCAGTGTGGCAAGATATTTTAGGCTGCCTTATTAGACTGTAGGGTTGAATTAAGATCCTTTATTGTGGGATCAATGGTGAAATTGTAGTTCACCTTACTACAATATATCGCTGAACTTAGGTCGCTTATTGCGGTACCTAGGTGAGTTCGTAGTTCACCTTACACCAAAACCTTGACATGTTAGTGAAATCCGCACACTAGGATCATACCATCCCACCATGCTCCGTAGCTCAGACTTTGGATCAACAAAATTCCTTGTCACCTGCTCGACTCTGTGGAATCGCTTTGGGAATTGGACTCTGGACTCTGGGCTGACAAACCTCATTGTCACCCGCTTTGCGACTCAAACTCGGGTGGTTGCTTTGATACCACTTGTAATGGAATAATAACAAAACATATTGAATATATAACTAAGCCACTTTGAGGAGGCAACCTCCACTATATCACAATAAGACAATAATTCACAATATAACTTAATGGGAGAGATTACACATCCATATATGTTGGTATGATTATGTAGGGTAACACCTCTTCATCCTAACTAGGTTGACTTAAAGTAATGACTGACTAATGAATGTAAATATAAATGTTAGGTTTGCCTTAGATTGGCCCATGTATATCTCAATATATTCAACAAGCCAAGGGCCATAGAATGCTCCCCTCTTCAAACAAGCGTTGTCCTCAACATAGATCATTTTTCGATTTTTCCTATGTGATTGCTAAATCCTTCCATGTTGCATCCTTTTGTAGTAGTTTCCCCACCTTGATGATATCTTTCTTTATCGCCTTCATCTGTATCCCCTCGATGTGAGTATGGTTAAGTCCCTCTGGTTCCACAAGGATTCTTTTTGGTGCCTCTATGTGGATGGAAATATTTTGGCTAAAATTAGGCACTTGAAATATTGGTTGTATTGTGGTTGATGGAGACCAATGTTGTTGATGTCGAGTGTTTTCCTTAATTATTCAAAGTTTTGTTTGTACCTTTTGGGAAGAGATAACAAATGGAAGCCGATAATCATAAAAAACTCTAAATGGAGTCCTTTTATAAGACATGTCTCATGTAGGTGACTACTCTATTAGCGTATTCTTGACAACAATTGAATACTTTTCCACCCTTTCCTAAGGTCTGGTGGTATTTGCACATTTGTCCAATTTTTATCCTTTGATAATAATTGTGATACATGCCCCGTTGATCCATTTTAAGAATCATTTGTATTGGATGAGAGCTTACCACATGCGATGTAGTACACAAACCTCTCTCCCAATTAAATTGCTCTGGTTCTAAATGCAAAGACGCCAAGGTCACCTTTTGTGCACAAGGGGTTTGATGCAAATCAAAGAAATTCCCCATTCGAGTTATCCATGTGATAGGGTGCTTGCTATCGAAATTATGCATCTCCAGTTTGGGCAGCATGCTCCGACCCCCCGTATTGGAGCAAGGTAAATGTCAAGGTTCCACCAGATTTGAACAAGGGTTGCTTGGAGACCTTGTATGACTAGGCTGAGAATTGTTGGACTATGGATGTGGTTGTAGACTAGCCACAATTGCCACGAGTTCTGTTGTCATTGTGTTCAAGCTATCGCTGATTTTGATGTTGACCGCATCCGGGTTGCTTGGAGACCTTGCACGACTAGGCTGAGAATTGTTGGACTGTGGATGTGGTTGTAGACTAGCCACTACTGCAATGAGTTCTATTTTCACTTTGTTCAAGCTATCGCCGATTTTGATGTTGACTGCATCCAAATAATCTTTTGTCACCATTTTTTATCATATATTGCTTAAATCGTACTCAAGCTAATTGATTTGGTGATTTGTTGAAGAAAACCCTAGGGCCACGGGTCTAGTGTATCCTATGTCTGAATCTATATCCTCTTTGTGAGGGGTTTGTCTTGGGGTGACAAGCTCTTTGCCCCTGCCTTAAGCCCTCCAACAACTTGATTGTGAATGATAAGATTTTTGCCATTGACCAAACTTTGACTTGACGACTTTGGGGTAGTATTAGTCGCACAAATAAAAACATGAACAAACCCGAACGATTCTTTTTGTGAGATTTCCAAAAATGTAAAAAAATTTGAAATTTGTGGCTTGTAAAGCAAATTAATGAAAATCACTAAAACAACAATAGCTCTCGTGAAACAAATCAAAGAGAGCTGAATTTTGGAGGGTAGCTATATGAAATAATTTCCCAAGTTTTGTAAAACAATTGTAGAATAATTCGCTCTTTGGTTAAAGATATAGGCAATTCTTTAAAAACTAGTATTTTTCCCACATTGCTGCCCAAATCAAAGCTCTGATACCAAATGTAACAAACCGTTACACCAAAACCTTGAGGCATTAGTGAAATCGGCACATGAGAATCGTATCAGTGGGGGTGAGATTGTAGGTTGCCTTGGAACCATGTAGGCTTGACCCTTGTTACATGTTGGACAATTGCACTGTATGGATGAATTGTATGTTAGCCTTATTGAGTGCAAGGCTGAACGTGGGTCACTTACTGCATTGTGGAGGTAATATTGTAGGTCAGCTTATTGCAGTGTGAGGTCGAACCGAGGTCACATTTATTGCATTGTGGGGATGAAATTGTTGGCAGCCTTACTATGGTATGGGGTTGAATGTAGGTCACTAATTTTGGTTTAGGTCATGTTAGTAAAGTATGCGGTTGAAGTTTGAACTTAGGTCACTTATTGTGTGGGGGAGGGAGGATGGGGGGAGTGTGGCGATATATTATAGGTTGCCTTATTTGAGTGTGTGGTGGAACTAGGGTCCTTTAATGTGGGAGCAATGGTGAAATTGTAGATCACTTTACTATAGTGTATCGCTGAACCTAGGTCATGTATTGCGGCATCTAGGTGAGTTTGTTTGTCGCCTTACTAGGGCGTGTCATTGAACCTTGTTTGCACATTTTCAAATGTACCCCATTTTCAATATTCTAGAATATTCATGACATGTGATTTATGTGATGGGATGTCTTATTGCTACAAGGGGAGTTGAACTTGGGTCACATTTATATGAATATGGTTCATCTTATCATCATGTGGGGTTGTGGGTTACTTATTGTCGTGTGGGGGTAGCATTATAGGTCACTTACTATATTGCAAGGTTGAACCTCGATTTATTATTATAGAGTGGGGGTGACATTGTAGGTCACTTTACTATAGTTTGGAGTTGAGTCTAGTTCACTTAATGCTGTATGGAGTTAAACATTGGTCACTTATTGCGGTGGGGGGTGAGTTTGTATGACGGTGTTGAATCTTGGTCACACTTTCGAATGTACCACCCCATTTTCAATGCTCCAAATTTCCATGACATGCCCTTTGGGTTACATGATGCCTTATTGCAATGTGGGAATTTGAATTTGGGTTACATTCAATGTACTATGGTGATGGGGTTAAACTTGGGTCACTTATTGTGGTATGGGAGTGAGATTGTTGGTCACCTCACTACAGTGTGAAGTTGACCTTGGGTCACTTTTTGTGGTGTTGGAATAAGATTTTAGGTCACCTTATTACAATGTGCTTATGATGTTGACCTTGAGTCACTTTTTATGGTGTAGAGGTGAATTATTAGGCGGCCTTACTACGGTGTGGTGTTCAATCTTAGTCAATACTCCACAACCTCAATGACCTGTCCTCGGGGTGCCACATTGCCTTATTGTAGTGTTGGGATTTGAACATGCATCTCTTTAATAGGAATGCGCCCCTTTACCATTACACCCCGACCCACTGGTTGACTGTCAGTGTTGTTTATGTAAGCAAAGAGAAGTTTGTATCTGCACATTTTTGGATTTTAATCTGATTTATCTCTAATAGAACTGGCAAACCAATTTTGTGCGAATGTGAAAATTCCCATGGGGGGCTTATCTTGGGGGAACACTATTGCTAGTAAGCTAAATCTATGTTTGGAAACATTCTTGTAATGCTGTGAAAGAGGAATTTAATATTGAAAAGCCATTCTAGTTACTTTTATATTTTGCTTGCTACCTAGAGTTTTTGGTTGACCTTCATTTGCTTTTTGATATGCTCATGTTCACTGCAGGGAGATTGTTTGAAATAATCTTGGTAAAGTTGACCGCTTTAATGCTTAATGTTACTGCCAACTACTAACAATCTAGAGCAAGAAGAGGCCTTAGTTAAAGGACTTCAAATTACCATTAGTAACTGTGTTAGGAATTTAGAAGCAGAAGAATATTTAATGGTAGTTATCTCCACTACGAACAAAGGAGCAATGATATCCTGACACTGTAAATCATTGTTTGAGGAAGCTGAGCATATTGTTAAAAACTTCAGTAATCTCTCTATTAGTCATTGTTTCTGTGAGATAAATAGGGATGCAGACTTGCAAACAATTTTGGTGTCGGCCTGAGAATTAATCACATTGTCTCTAATTAGCAATAAGATTGATGCCCTTGACAAAATCATGAAAATGGCGGAAAAGACATCACTTCGGTTGTCATTAAGCTACAGTTATTATTTATTGATGCTAAAGATTGGATGGGAAATGAGTCCAGTGATAGACCCTGCAAGGTGCTCTCGTCCTGCATCCTGCATGGAAGTGCACTTCTTGCACACAGGTTGGTTGTCATGCTGATCTGATGGGATAATAATAGAGGAAAGTGGGTTAGATGGAAATCTGAGAATAGATTGATTTGCAAGTGTGGTCTTTGTGTTTGTATTTTAGCAGATGGTAATATACTTTTATTTAAGCCAACCTTTTTACATGTATTCAGGCTACCTTTATTATCATCCAACATCAACATATATGAGAGCATCCACAACAATGATAGAAAACAACACAAAAAGCATTAGCACAAAGAACACAAAAGTTGCATTCACATGGCACTTGACATTATATTCATTCGCAATCCAGTCAGTAAATACAAATCCACTTCATCTTTACAATGAGAGACAACATAAGGGTATGTAAAAAATGTTGTACAATTCTTTCCCAAGTGCTATTTATGTAACATTTTAAAATTTTATGTTGAATATATGCATCATATATTAACAGAAAAATATTTACAACATTGAAAGGCCTGTACAAAAGAATCGAGAAATGTACAGGGATAAATACAAGAAAGATTACACTTTTCTTAAAACAATCATAAGTGTAACTAAAACAGAATATTCTCTAGGGTCAAACTACTTAGCTTTCTCGAGCAAAAGATGCCCTTTTGCTAGGAGTTGCATTCTGATTTCACCCTTCCAAGCATGCCAAAATTCTTCCTAAGTACCCACATCCTCCTTGAATACATAATTGCATCTGCGTTTCCATAGAATAAATAGAGCAGCAACCCGCATACACTGCCATACACTGCCGAATGGACCTTGAATAAGCATGTTGGAGTCTCCGAGCAAGGCTCCCCTCCAACTGTGTTACCAGGAAACATCCCTAGCCCCCTGTACCCTGTCTGAAACGTTTCTGGTATGGAAACGTGCCCAAAATGTCTTGGGCCCTTCCGGGACGTTTCTGGCACATTTTTCAGTTTCAAAAGCTAAAAACATAAAAAAATAAACTAATTTTTAACATTTATTGCTCCTTAACCTAATCTACCCACCCAAACTTCCAAAATACACTTCCTAAAAGCTAGGTAGCCGGTACATGCCCTGCAGGGCATGGGTATGGGTACAGTACGTACCTGGTACGTGGTATGGGTATGGTATGCAGTGGGTACGGCCAGCAGTACCCGGGTATGTCTGGGTACTTCTCAGGAAGTACCCAGACGTACCCGGGTATTGCTGGACGTACCTTGGCCGTACCCAGGGCGTACCCAGCTGTACCCACCAGTAAAAACAACAATTTTTAATTTTTTTTTAATTTTTAATTTTTAATTTTTTTTTTTTACTTTTTTGTAGGAAAAAAAAACTATTTTTTGGGGGTCAATAAAGGTCAATAGATGGGATTACGTAAATGATTCAACTCTGGTAAAACTTCACAGAAGTACCTAAAACAATGGCTGAAACTGCAACAATTGAGATGCGTTTGGGTAATGTAGGATCAAAAAACACAGTGGCAGCATCTCCACTAGCAAGTAAGACTAATGCAGGAATAATAAGAGAAACCCCAAAGGAATCTGAACTGCCAGATTTGAAGGGAGCTGATAATAGCCAGAATTCCAGTCCAGTTATGTGATTTGTTATTATTTATGTTAATAATCGGACATTGTAACATTTTGAGTTTGAACAATGTATTTGTTCAAAGTTCAATCAATGAATATCATGACAAAATGCATTGAATTATTAATACGTTATTTGGCTATTTCACTTAATTAATAGTTTGTTTACTCTATTCATGTATAAGGCTGAATTTTTGCTTATTTGGCTATATTTTTAATATTTTATATGTATATTGTACTGCCGTACCCAAGTGCCGTACCTGGGCCCCCAAAAAAATTGCCGTATCAGCGTACCGGATCCCCGTACCGGCTACCTAGCCTAAAAGCTATATAATGACATCTTTGGTCCATTCTAAATCACACTATTTTCTCTTGCTCAATTCAGATTTCATTAAACTAACATTTAGCATTGTGAAGAGCCAAGAGACATCAAGGAGCAGCTAATCATTAAACTAATCATGTATATATGAAACATTGAAATTGTAACCATGATGAATGATGAATCTGTAAAACTTCAATGAATACAAAATATTTTGAGTGCTTTATCAATTATCTCTTATGGTCCGTGGACTAAAATTTTGAAAATGAGTACTATGTGTATATATATTTTATTTTTTTATAATATATTGTACGGACGTTTCCGTAACGTTATGTACCCAAGGTTTTTTAGAAAATTGGCGTTTCTGCATTTCGGACCGTACCCGTACCTGTTTCCTGGCAACATAGCCCTCCAATGATGTCCCTGGAACATTATTGATATTCTAGTTTGAACTTCCCTCCAGCAAGCTTTTGGAAATGAGCACTCCCACGATATGTGTTTAACAGACTCTAATTTAGCACAATAGGGGCACAAACCATTTGAGAAGCCACTTTTTGATAACCGAGTTTTTGTAGGCTGCCCCTGGTATATTACAAGCCACACAAACACCCTAAATTTATAAGATTCTTTTATTGTCCATACACTATGCGATCTATGTACCCATAAGGACTCAACATCGGAAGCAATCCATCTTGGATTAAGAACAGGTGCTAGAGGACATTTTTGGTGTAGCAACTGATAGAACCGACGTGCATCATACTGATAAATAGGATGTCCAGATATCCATTGCCAGTCCCTCCAGATGAGACCTTTCAATTCAAGGTTTAACTTAAACAATTCTTCTTGTGGGATAAGGTTCCAAATATCTTCAATGGCTAGTAGATTTGCATTGGATAATGCAACTTCTCTAGCTAAAGGTCTCCAATCCTTCGAATCATGTGCATTAGCATCGCATAAGTCCTTCCATACATAGGTTCCTTTTTTGCCAAGCATGCGAGCCTGGAACTGTGGGACAGTAGCAATGAAGGCGTCTTGAGTTTCCATGTCCAAATTACCCTTTTAACCAGGTCCCATCTAGTTTGAGCTCCAGAAACCCTCCACACAAGCAACCCAACAACTTTTTCCCAGGTATTCCAGATATTCTGAAGAACAAAGGATCCATGGATTTGAAAATTCTTAGGATCTGCAATAATATCACAAAGACCAAATTTACCTCTGATCTTGCCCAAGTGTCAGCCTGAGAGTATTTTATGTCTCATGAGAATTTGCCAGGCAGAAGAACCTTCCAAACAACTAGTTATCCATTTGGCTGCCAATATGTATCCTTGAGTTACGGTATCTCTTAATCCCAGACATCCTTTTTCCTTGGGCATTATACAAATCTATGTCACAAGGTTCTCCAAATTTTATCGAAAAAGATCAAATTTCACCGAACTTTATTCTCGTCGAACACGAACTTGAACATTATGCATTATTTCACATGGAAAGTTTTTGATGCGATTTTACATTATTTTACAAATGTTGTATGTATACATATACTGAATGAAAGTAGTGGATAAAAAGCTCTCTCCACTCTGTTCCTCTGATATATTTATGCATTTGTTTCAAAAAAGATAAAAAATAATAGAAAAAAAATTGTTCGAACTTAAAGATGTTTCTTTTCTCGAACTTTATCCCTTGGCGAACTTGAACCGAACTTTATCCTCGTCGAACATGAATATGAATGCGAACTCGAACTTTGTGACTTAGATACAAATAGACCATGGGACCATAGGCATGCCTTCAGCACGAGTATACTTTTCCCAAAAAAAAGTTTGTAGAGTCTTTCCAAGTCGGAGAAGTTGAGCTTTGGAAGGAAGCCAACACAAGACGTGATAGGTATGTGATGCTTGAAGGATTTTGCTCAACACTGCCATCTTGCCTGCAAAAGAGAGATCCTTATTCTACTAGAGAAGAAGCTTAGCTTTGAATTTTTGCAAAACCCAATCCCACATACTTTTTGCAGAAAGGTCTAGCTCAAAAGGTATGCCTAAATATTTGACAATGACCGGGTTGGACAAAAGACCATTCTAATGTGGTCCCCAAAGGACGAGTATCTAACCAACAAGCCAATACTCTGTCTTATGGTGATTGACAATGGCACCAGATGCACTACAAAAAGTGTCTAAACATTCCATTGCTCTAGCTATGAAACTTGGTGTTGCTTGAATAGAAAGGAGTGAATCATCAACAAAATGATTATTTAGCATTTGTGAGCAATTAGATAAGTAAATGCCATTTACTCTGTTCTGGACACATGCAACTTCCAACAAATAGCCCAATGCATCAACTGTGAGGACGTAGAGATATGGTGCAAGTGAACAACCTTGTCTTATTGAACTGGCATACCTATCTTATAAGAATCTATGTAAAATATGCCGAGAGGTATATTGTATTTATTCTTATGTAATTAATGAAGTGCAGCAAGAAAAATTATTTGTTATGTAATTATTAAAGTGCAGCAAGTATTTTTTTTATTTATGGGTACAAAATAAAATTCACCAAAGTGCAACAAGTTTCTTTTTATTCACGGGTACAAAATAAAATTCACCCCAGTTTTGATTTATGGGTACAAAATAAAATTCACCCCAGTTTTTATTTACGGGTACAAAATAAAATGCACTGCAATTTTTATTACAAAAAAAATTCATTGCATTTGTATTTGTTTTTATTTTCAAAAGGTGAGTGGACCCCAGTTTTTATTTCATGGGAAAAAAATAAATTTTCAGACACGGGCACGACAGCAGACTCTTTCACTCCATATATACAACTGTAGATGCCTCTTGGCATAATAATGCAGTGCAATCTGTGGAGAGAGAACATTGTTGACAAAAACAAAAGATGAAGCATAGGTAAATAAAGTATTTACCATTTTCACAAATTTTATCCCAAAGCCAAAACTTTGAAGTATTTCAGTAATAAAAGTCCAGTCAATTCTATCATATGCTTTATCAAAGTCAATTTTGAGGAAGAGGATTCGCTGATCCATCTCTTTTGCCCAATCCATTGCTTCCCATGCAGATAAGACTGTCTAAAATAAAGTGTCCTGGAACAAAGCCTGTTTCCTCTCAGCGAACAATCCGACTAATGATGTTTCTTATTCTTAGAGACAAAGCCTTAGCCACAATTTTATATGCTACACTTAAGAGAGTGATAGGCCTCCATCCTCCTATGGTATCCCTGGTAGAGGATTTGGTGATGTGTCTGAGGAGTCCTTGATTAAGGAATTCAGATAGTGAGCCCATAGAAAAAACTTTCCTTCTCAACTGGCTGAAGTCATCACCAACTGTATCCCACAATTCTTTGTAGAATTCGCAGGGTAGACCATCAATACCTAGAGCTTTCCCATTTGGCGTAGAGGAAAGAGTAGAATACCACTCTTCTTTTGTAATATCTGTCTCTAGTTTAATGGGATCACAAGTAGTCACCTTGTCAAGAATCACTCTCAGGCAGGAATTTCTTACTTTTATAATCTTCGAGGATGTTGAATATGGTGAAAAGATTATCTGAAAATGTTGTTGAAAGAGTAGTCTAATCCCTGCAGAGTCTTTTTCTAGAGAGCCATTTGGCCTATGTATACCAAGTTTTTTTTCAGAAACTATTTTCTTCTTCAAGTAATGGAAGAAAATTTTAGACCCTTCATCACCTTCTTGAATCCACTGCAACCGGGCACGAATACGAGCTAATTATACTCTCCAGTCAAGCTGCTTCTTCCTGTAGTGATTCATTGTGTAGATATTCTTCTAATGAGATATAGGTTGTTACCAACTCGCCTTTAGCTTCTTGAAGAGTTCATCTACGTTGCGGAACTATCATTCGTCCCCAACCAGGAATGAATTTAAGTGTTCTGCATATAGAAAACTCCCACCACAACACCCATCTTGTTACTCATAAAATAATTTCCTCAAACTTATCTTCATGTTCTATTAGGATGAGGCATCAAATTCCAAATGTGGTGGACCAATGCTAGGAAGTCAGATGATTGAAGATAAGAAACATTCATTTTAAACAAAGAGGAATGCCAGTCAAAACTACCGATAGAGATGAATGTTTGAATAGGAAGATGATCTGAGCTTGTTTCACCTATGAGCACCTCAACTGGTCAAGAAGTACCTGAAAAAAGGATATCTCGATGTCCATAAAACCTGTCTAGTTTGGCCCGTATCCTGTCTCTTCCTCAACAAAAATTTCTCCAAGTATACCAGCCAGCTCTCACTGACCCTAGCTTACCCTACTTCGGATCAAAGAGTTGGAGGGAGGCCTTGCACCTAGCCCAGACTTGTTTTTCTGTCCCCAAGATGACAAATCCAGCACCACGAATCCAATCACCCTCCCATTCTAGGAGGCCTTGCACCTAGCCCATACTTGTTTTTCTGTCCCCAAGATGACAAATCCAGCACCACGAATCCAATCAACCTCCCATTCTACCATATTAAAGTCTCCCCCAATAACCCGCTTAGCTGCTGGCAAAGAGGAATGTAGCCAGTCATAAAGCCGAGTACAATTTTTACTTGAGTTGGGAGCATACACTGTACAAAATCCACAAACTCTGTTTTGAAACAAAAGTGTAATCCATACACATCTACCTTTCGGATCCGTACCATGGCTCACTACCACAATTGCCCATTCCAGCAATGATTGATTCTGTTTCTCAATTCAAAACCAGCTGACTTAACCTCTTGCAATAAAACTATATGTGGCCTAACTCTCTATAGAACACAATGAACAAACTGCCCGCGACTTGGGATAGCAATCCCCATAACATTTCAGGATAAAAAGGAAATCTTCATCATAGGAACAGAGGGTTACCCAACAAACTGAACTTATCACTAACCACCAAGGCTGATACAATATTCTCAGCAAATGAGAAACATCTTTGAAAGATTTTATATGTGGTGCTGGATATTCAGATAAATGTCGCTTGTTTGTCTGCTCTGGAGATGAAACTTATTTGTGCTTATTAGTCTTAACTTTCCATCCCCGCTTAACCTCTGGTATGCTTCTATTTGAGTCTTGCATTGCTGCCTTGCCTCCTAAAGTCATTGGAAAAAATTAAAATCTCTTCTTTCTGTCTTGTCTTCTGGTTCCCTCTTCCTTTGGATGCATGAATGGGATTTTGGGAAGGGGAAGCCTTATTCTTATTGTGTTGTTCTTTACTTTCATGTTCCGGTGTCTTTGCATTAGGTTTTACTACAGGGTTTCCTCTGAGATTTTTGATGCAAAACAGCGTTGAGGTCAATCAGGGATATAGTGATCTCGAGCTTGACATGCAAAACATGCATTTGGGAGATTCTACGTTGCCAGGAAACAGAAACGGAAACAAATATGAAACGCGGAAATGACAATTTTCAAAAAACCTTGGATATGAAACGTTACCAGAAACGTTCGTACAATATATATATATATATATATATATATATATATATATATATATGCATAATACTCATTTTATAATTGTAGACCATAAGAGATAATTGATAAAGCACTCAAAATATTTTGTATTCATTGAAATTTGAACTTCTAAAGAGTCACGACTCATCATTCAACATGGTTACAATTTCAATGATTCACGTATACATGATAATAGTCTAGATTCTAGAATACATCACCCAGATTTTCCTCATAATCGTCTCCACGAAAACCACTGGCAGCTCCACTCCCACTAGCTCCACTTTCCATCCCTTGTGCAATGGATCCCGATTCTTCTTCATCAATACCAAGCAGTGAAAGTTGGCTAAGAGTAGCCGCAGAAGCATCAAAGTCACTACTCTCAGGATTAATATCCCAAAGTTTGTTGGGACCTCTAAGATAGCCTTCAGTCTTGTGTGTGAGGATGCGCAAACTAGAGTGTACATACACTAAATCCTCAGCCTTCTTGGATCCTAACTTGTTTCGGTTAGTTGAGTGGATGAAGCTATATGTACTCCAATTCCGCTCTGCTGAAGAATTGCTAGCCACCTGTTACACAAAAGTAGTTAGAAATTTTCAGTTAGTAATAAAATTAATTTTCTAAGAAGTAAGAACTTCGAACATACAATTTTAATTAATAAACAAACTTTTGATTTCATTTTAATATTTTATACTTGTGAGAGGACTTTAATGGCAACATGTCATATGTACTTGGCATCATGGCCATGTACATACCACCACATGAATGGGACCAACTTGTACTTGTCAACTGATGCATCTATTTCACCCATGCTACCATTAGATGAAGAGACAAAGAGCGCCGTTTCATAGCGGATCGTACTAGCTATATCTGGATCAAGAAAAAGCCTCTGGAATGCTGCCTTAGCTCCAATTGTAACTTCGTGGTCATCATATGGTTTTTGCCTACTAGGTAGCGAAATTATTTCATTGCTATAAAATTTGGGATTCAGGGCATATGCTAGAAGATGCAATGGGGTGGTCATTTTATTCCACCTTCTCATGATCACGCTCTTAACTTCACTGTAGAAGGTTTCTTCAAGATCCTGCTCTTTTTGTTGTATGATTTCTCTAATTTTTTCAAGCATAGAGTCAATGCCATCATAGATCTCCCCTATGCAAGCATCATCTGTGTCTGTATATCTAATCATAGATAAAATAGACTCAGTAAAACTAAGCAAGTATGCAACCTTTGCCCACCAACTATCATCAAGTATCATTGATTTTATTTTGATGGCTCTTTCTGTGTTTGCTTGCCTCCACATAGATCAAACATCATCAATCACCATAAGCCTTAAGGTTTGTTTTACCTTCACAAATCGTTTTAAGACGAGCGTGTGAGAGACAAATCTTGTTTCAACAACCTATTAAAATAAATTAAAACAAGTTAATAAAATATAAAATTAAATTTTAAAAAAATTCAATTGATAATTTGATATTTCATAGAAAGTTAGCAAATAAATATTAAAAAATTAGAAACTAGGAAATTGTTTCGTTACCTTCAGCAACTCCGACGTTGAGAACCTCCTAAAGATAGCCTGAGACATATGATGATTTGTGACAAACATTTGAATCTCATTTGCCTCTATATAAGTTTCTTCTATCCATGGAATTTTGTCAATCTTCTGCAACATCAAATTCAAGGAGTGTACTGCACAAGGTGTCCAAAAAATGTGTTCATAGCTCCCCTCAACAATCATCCCTGCTGCTCTACAATTTTTAGGATTGTCTGTGATGACTTGGACAACGTTTTGAGAGCCCACTGACTCAATAGCCTCAATCAAAATATTAGCAATAAATTGAGCATCTTTCACTTCACCCTCACAATCAACAACCCTTAAGAACATTGCCCCTTTAGGGCACACTTAAATGTTGTTGATTAGGGGTCTATTTCGGGCATCTTTCCATCCATCTAAAATGATAGATACCCCTGAGTCCTTCCATGAATCCTTAATTGGCTCTAAAGAAGTATGTACATGGGCCACTTCTTTCGCCAACAATGATGTTCTCACCTTTTCATAACCAAGGCTTTTATACCCTTGCGGTGCATCATTAATTTCTCTTACCATTTGTTGCCAATAAGGTGACGACAACACATTGAAGGGCAACCCACATGCATAAACGCATCGAGCAATCAACTCATCAGCAACATCCCTTTTTTCATTTGTAAATGCTTGCTCTAATGGGCCTTTGGTACTTTTCTTTCGTGACAAACATCTCCCTTTGATGGAGTTTGAACTGCAACCTGGATAATAGGATGATTTGATGGGGTGGGTGGTTTTACAGAACCCCTACTTTGCAAAGGAGCGATTTTAAATCTAGCTCTTGAAGCTCCAAATCAGCCTCCTCTTGCTCTTTCATATATGCCAATATATGTTTCCCTTCAACTTTGGCACATTTTTTAATCCCCGTTCCCGCTTTCCCCATTAAATGAGCTTTGAGGCGGGTGTAAGAGGATTTGTATTATATATTGCAATGATTGCATACCCAAACTTAAGAGTCACCGCCAACAAGGTTCTCTACAATTTGCATGTCTCCAAAGAGGAGCTCTAGGATCCACACCCCCACTTTGGCTTGCTTCCCCTTCCCCATGCCCTCCCACTGAAGCTGAATTGGATGCCATTTATGTTTTTATATCTCAAGAGTCAAAGAATCAAACTTACATTGAATTTTTTAAAAACATAAACTTAGATAATAATAAATTATTAAATAGAAGTTAGAACTACACCCTACATATCCTATTCTGCTTTTGATCACCAAGTTCACCGTATAGGCGCGAGGTGAGAGCATACATAGAGTTCGGATTTTTTTAATTTAATAAATACAAAAAAAACTCTTAAAATAGCAAAAAAAAAAACCTATGCATCCTATTCTGCTTTTGATCACCAAGGTCACTGTATAGGTGCGAGGTGAGAGCATACACAAAGTTTGGATGATATTTATAATTTTAAAAAAGCAACATATGATTTTTATTTAAAAACCGCAAAGGAAATGTTACAATTTTTTTTTTCAGCATAGAGTTTAAAAGTTACTAAATTAAAACTACATAATGATTTCGTGATCAATGATCATGAATGATGTGTGCATTATGCACACATCATTCGTGATCATTGATCACATTAACATTTTCTTTATAAAAAAAATGAAAAATACCTGGTTTTTCCTCCTTTAAGCTTCCAAATTTGCTTTGAAATTCCTCCTTGATGTTCTTTGCTCTTAGCACCACCTCCTAAACTCTTCGTTCAAGCTGCTCCTTGATGTCTCTTTGCTCTTCACAATACTAAATGTTAGTTTAGTGAAAACTGAATTTAGCAAGAGAAAATGAGAGTGTGATTTAGAATGGACCCAAAAGGACATTATATAGCTTTTAGAAAGTGTCTTTAGCAAGTCTATGTAGGTAGATTAGGGTTAGGGTTATTAAATGTAACTTTTTTTTAAAAAAAAAAAGTTTTGATGTTTTAAACTTTAAAAAAGCGGTGGAAACATGCCAAACATTTCCGGAAACGTCTGGCACGTTGCCACCATGTTTTGTTTCTGTTTCCTGTTTCGGAAACGTTTCTACCACGGAACGTGATGAAACGTTTGGCACGTTTCCACCATGTTTCGTTTCCGTTTCCCGTTTCAGAAACGTTTCTACCATGGAACGCGACCCCTTGGTGTGTTTCCATGCTTCTAAGGGGAGATTCAAGTATTGCACCTTTTGTTGATGTACAACATCATTTGTCATAACAATTATGGATGGAGGGAGCTTTTTTTAAGGTCTACTTCAACGCAAACTCTTGGATTAGAAAGAAAGGAATTTTGTTCACCATCCGGGATGAGAACCTTACCAAAGTGGGCAGAAAATAAATCTACAAATGGCCTTAAGTCAGCTGGCATTGCTGGGAATTCTAGCCAGAGTGGGTAGCGAGCCTGCATGTTATTTTATGGATTAAAGTTTGTTCGCTATGATTGTAGTAAGAGCTAGTAATATTCCATGTGCTATATTGTAGGACCCCCCAGGCATCCATGTCAGAATTGAACTGGCAAACATATTTGGAACCCAAACCCCAGTATGAGTGTAAAGAGATGCCCTTCACTCCCCAGATAAGCATACACCATCTTGCAAACGATTTCTCTTCAGGCATACGACAAAGGAAGTACAGAATGACTGTGGTGTTCCAAATTCTGCCTGCCCTCTGTATATTCTTTATTGTCAGTCAATTGAAAATGAAATTCTCCCTCTTCTTCTCCATGGAGAAGGTGATGGACTTGTCGTGACTTTTTTTAATCCATTTCAGGAAATTTAATCCAGAAGCCCTAAATAAATGCTCATTTCTAACAGCTGTTACCTGGGTCTCAGTGCTATGCAATTGTTCAAACTCAATGCTGTATTTATTGGTTGTATGCAAAGACTGAGAGAGAACACTAGATTGGACCAGCTCATTCCTCACACTGTGTTTATCGGTTATATGCAAGGACAGATAGTCAAAAGGATCTCCAGCCTGTACCAGTTCATATCCTACCATGTACAGTGCATCATCCTGCTTGGCCTTGGAGTTGTGAACCGAATCTGAGTCAAGTCCTACTACCACTCCATCCACTGGCAGAATTGACTGGTCTTGTCTTTCTCACGATTTGGAGGCTCTTTGAGCATATACTTGAGTGTCTTCTGCATTTTCACCCATATTTTCTCTTGCAGCAATTAGACGACTGTTAATGGGTGACGCTGACCTGCCTAAATGTCCAACAAGGGTTCGTTCATGGCCTAAGGCCATCACAACCCTGCAAACAACCTTCCCTCAATCAAGTACACCCACTAAAAATCAATGCAAAAACAGGGAAAAGAGAGGAAACAGTCGGTGAAACAATTACAAGCTGCAACAAACCCTAGTCAACATTGACGAATATTCTTATTCTATTTATATAGCATTTTTGCCTACCTACTGTATTTAATAATTATGCATCCATTAAATGCAGTTGGTCGCCAACTCTGACATTTTTCAA
The DNA here is from genome assembly GCA_019776745.2 of Taxus chinensis. Taxonomy (NCBI): domain Eukaryota; kingdom Viridiplantae; phylum Streptophyta; class Pinopsida; order Cupressales; family Taxaceae; genus Taxus; species Taxus chinensis. Next base: position 194,019,065 of record CM034149.1, on the reverse strand, counting down.
TAATTACATTGTGTACTATGCATGTTAAATAATTACCTCTCCGTTAACATTTATCTAACCCACAGTTCAAAAAATCGTCCTTGGCAATTAATTGGCAGCCCAAAATTTGCCTTGGAAATCGGGAATTGGCAATTTGTTGGCAACTTTGTTACTACTTTAAAAACATTTATTTTCATATTTTTTACCAGTGAATTCAGAGCTCTTTATATAGCTAACTCCATGTACAACATGAAGTGGGGTCCCTTACAAACACTATTGAGGAAATAAGTAATACTTGAACTTCCTTATATTCCTAACTTTCTGTTCAAGGAATATGGTTAATGGCTCTATTAGATCTACTGGGAGAAACAAAAGGAAAATCTCTTGCTCTGATTGTCTTCCCCCTTGCTGCCCACAGTGCCTGAGGGGTAGGTTTTAAGATATTCTGTTGACTGATAAGGATTTTGAGAAAGAAGTGAATGTTTTGATGCATGTTCCATTTGTTTATTAAAGGAGATCTTGGGTCCTGAGATAACTTTTCCTTTGGCTGGCGAGTAGCATAAGGCTGCAGTCCTTGATTAGGATTTCTGTGAGAGCTTAAAGAAGAGGGTTGAAGACCTTATTATATTGAAATGGATTTTGGACTCCATGGAAGCCTGTCACCAACAGTATGATGTGGTGAGGAAAGACAATTCAGGAGCTCTGATTAATATTCTGTCACCTGACTGGAAGGGCACCAGGATGTGCTACAATGTTCAAAATATAGTGATCAATTTTCTGGCTTTTGAAGGTTGTCAAATTGTTTGCACACTATGAGGCATTTGGAGATCTCAGACACATGGCTTGCAAGCAGAATGATGACTGCCAGCGGGCCTGGATTATCTCATTAGTGAAGTTCTGGCTCAGGAAAAGAATCAGCTTATTTTGGCTCAGCAAAAGAATCAACTTATTTTGGCTTAGGCATTGGGGATGATTCTAAAAACATCTGTCTCTTGAGGTAATACATCTAGTGACTTTTTGAGTGGAAGTTAAGTCTTTGGCTTTTTCTGTTTCTGCCCTATGAGGTATTATATTTATATTTGCAGTGCAATCCTATTAATTTTGGTTAATAGAATAATGGGATTTACTTTGAATGTTGTATTTATTTTCCCCTGCTGAAGAGTTATTATAGCTGTTTATAATATATATTAGTTGCTGTTTCATTGAAGAGGGTATTGGGAAACTGGATATCTGTTGTATCCTTTTGTTTTAGTCTTGTATTAGGACAGTTAAAAATTGTTATGCTGTCTCTAGTTAGTATTAGTGTATGATTTTCAGTCTGTTTGGCGGGCTTTCAATTGAGTATCTTTTTCAGCTCCTTTCCTGGGTGGGTGCCTCATCATAGAAGCCCCTTGACGTGTTAAAAAATGTTGGGTTGGTGGTTCTAGATAGTCAGTGTGCCCGGTTACAATATTCATGAAGAATTGCGTCTGTGGGATCGTGTTTTATTGGTAAGGTGGACACTTATCACAACCATGATCTAGATTCAAAACCCAGCCTTTTTTGATTTAGCATCTGGTGAAGTGAAGAGTTAGTTAAGCTGCCCAGATGAGGAATATTGTACTGCGGATCTCCGATAAGTAGTGAGCCAGTGTACCTGATCTAAACAAATACAGGAAGATTTGCACAACTCATGGGTTGCTGTGCTAAAGGAGTTGGTAGTATTTGCTCTGGTAGTAGAAATAGTGAAACATGGGCCTATATCACCACATTTATCTGAATTTTACTGCAGCTCAGTTTTGCTAAATGGTGTTCTAGTTGCTTGATTTGTATCTGGAATTCACTTTGCTCAAGATTAAGAAAATGAGCGTAACAGTGTTAGCTCCTATAACAAAGATAATCTTTTCTACAATCCTTCTTTAACAAGCTGCTCAAATTTGAACACCTACTTGTGCATGTTTTCTACGAGTTTTATAGGCATTTTAATGTGAAAAATGGAAACTTTTGCATGGCACATTTATGCTGTGACTTAACCACAATCTTGGCATTGATTCATCTGTAAAACCATAGAAAACAAAGAGACATTTAGTAGGCACGGTGGTGGCTTATAAGGGATGCATGGTGGAATGGGGTGGGGTTGTTGAAATGAGGTGTTATATATGTTGGTGGTGGTATGGCTCATGCTAATCACAATTCCTTCAGATGATGGTTAAGGCCTTTACATGCCATTAATATGTACATCTTTAGTGGCTTAATTGTAAAACCTACCACCTTTGGGTTGGGCATAGATAGTATGACTTATCACATTTGAGCCCTTTATGTATACCATATGTATGGTTTGATGTATGTTTACTATGTACATGGTTGGAAATGGGAGTAGAACACCTATAAACACCTTGAAAAATAAGCATTGCAAACCCACCACCGTATGAAGAAATATTTTTCATTAAGTGCTCAAGCTTTCCTTTGAGAAACTGTAAATAAATAAGTTACAAATGTCTCTTCAACCTCGTTTTACTACACCTCTCAACCTTATGTAACTCGTGAGTTTTCATATTTTCTAATATACAATTAACAATGCTAATGTACAAACTGATGTTTCATACAAATTATTAATTGCCCCAACACCCTCCCTAGTTAAATATCTTGGATAAGTGTTGGTCCCTGTATTATTAATTTATTATCTTGCTATTGTTGAAGTTGCAATATGACAACTCCTCATATTTGTACGCAGAGTGTTAAAAGCTTGGTAGCATCTCTCGAGAGTCGGGTAAAACCTTGGTATCCATATTGACAGTTCATATAGGTTTCTTTTGTGCTGCACTGACTAGGTACATACACTGTAAATATCTAATATTTACACACTGAACTATAAAATCGAATTTAATCTGGTTGGTGAATATGAAGGATAAGGGCGATAGCATGCATATGCGAGTCAATGAATAGGGTTGTGTCACTACAAGGTGATAAGTTGTGTCACTTCATATCAACCCTTGATAATCAGTAGTGCTCAATGGGTACATGACATGCCCTCCCATTTTGGAAATGCTTCAACCACTAATAGAATATGAGAAAAGACAACTTCGATAATTTTCCATAGTAACGGTGCATGGAATCAGTTGTGATCTATTTTAATAGATAATGAGCACCATTGTGAATTAAGATTTGAACTCCATTGATGCGAATACTGGTGAGTCAAAGTTCGATAATCACGAATAGATTCCTTGGAACTTAAATTTTAAAGTTGGAGGTGTTAAGGATTTTGTAATTCTTATTGAACATCATTCTCAACATTTCTAATGGTTGTTGCATTTTGCATATCTAAATTCTCTTGGTTTGAATTGCTTTTTTGAAAGAAGCGTTAACATCTGCTTGAACAGCCACAATGTTACTGTTTAACAGCATATATATAGTTTAAATTTCCTTATCTAACAAATGTGAACATCGTTAGTAGAGGTTGCTAGAAAATGTGCACAAAGAAGAAATGAAGAGAAATCGGAATGCACACATTATCATTGTGTGTACATTTTATTATGAGAGAGATGGTTACATCGTGAGTCAAAGTTCGATAATCATGAATAGATTCCTTGGAACTTAAATTTTAAAGTTGGAGGTGTCAAGGATTTTGTAATTCTTGTTGAACATCATTATCAACATTTCTAATGGTTGTTGCATTTTGCATATCTAAATCTCTTGGTTTGAATTGCTTTTTTGAAAGAAGCGTTAACATCTGCTTGAACTGCCACAATGTTACTGTTTAACAGCATATATATATAGTTTAAATTTCCTTATCTAACAAATGTGAACATCGTTATTAGAGGTTGCTAGAAAATGTGCACAAAGAAGAAATGAAGAGAAATCGGAAAGCACACATTATCATTGTGTGTACATCATTTTATTATGAGAGAGATGGTTACATCGTGAGTCAAAGTTCGATAATCATGAATAGATTCTGTGGAACTTAAATTTTGAAGTTGGAGGTGTTAAGGATTTTGTAATTCTTGTTGAACATCATTATCAACATTTCTAATGGTTGTTGCATTTTGCATATCTAAATTCTCTTGGTTTGAATTGCTTTTTTGAAAGAAGCGTTAACATCTGCTTGAACTGCCACAATGTTACTGTTTAACAGCACATATATATAGTTTAAATTTCCTTATCTAACAAATGTGAACATCGTTAGTAGAGGTTGCTAGAAAATGTTCGCAAAGAAGAAATGAAGAGAAATCGGAATGCAGACATTATCATTGTGTGTACATCATTTTATTATGAGAGAGGTGGTTACAAAATGGTTGACGTGGTTACAACAGTTTATTAGCTAATACATAACTAATATTAACTAACTACTAAGTATAAAATTATAAATCTTATATTTGAATACCCCTTCTTAAGACTTACACTATAGAAAGAAGATAGAATTACAATTTTCAGAAGCTTTTGTTTTGAACAATAGTTCTTGGACTAGGTAGAACTCTATCAAGCTGCCTGCCTAACCCTCGTAAAGTTGTAGTTCCCGAGCTGAATTCCTGAGTTCCTAGATTCCACCTCCCCGAACTCGTGAATTACAAAATCTCCCAAATTGTTGGACAACCCTCCATGCTGATCTACTCCCATAGTGCTCCATCAGATTGTTTGCGACCTTTGTAAGAGTAAAATCACGAGATCCCTAGATTCCCAAACTATTTGGATAGCCATCGATGCCGAGTTTCACCTACACTAGATTCGTTCCTGTCATCAAAACATTGACTTCTTAGAGAATGTTAAATCTTCTTCATCAACAAAATCTTCAACATTTGGTGGATTGTCAACAAAGGTCACATTTGCTTCTTTCGGGTTATCTTTGAGTTTTCCTTTGAGAACATCATAAACATGAATGTGACATTTCTAGATTGTATGACCTCTTTTCTTGCAATAATAACACTCAACTTGCCTGGTGTCTTTATAAGATTTTTTGTGATTATTTCTCATGTGGGAGTATAGTGCATTTTCATGTGAATAATTACCTTCTGAATCATTTGCAGTTCTCTTTTCTTCAGCTAGAAGAGCTAGAATTATATCTTCTAGGCTTTGCAAAGGCATTTGATTGCGAGTAAAAATTACATTGCTATACAAAGGAGGCAAACTTTTTAACAAAATCGCTTTCAAATATTTGTTATCTATTGGAGCTTTAACCTCTGCTAATTGTCTAAGAAGAAATCTTATATTATGATATGACTTGACATAGTAACATCATCAGCCGTCTTAAATCGAAAGAGTTGAAGTTTAAAGAAAATTGAGCGTTCATAGATTCTACCCCAAATAGTCTATTTAGGTTATCGTAGATATTTTTTGGAGGATTTGTTTAAATCTATATGATGTTGTTGAAAATCAGAAAGAGAAAGCTCGATTATAGCTTTCACTTTATCATTGTAGCTTTCCCACTCTAATCGGTGGGTTGTGTTCCTTTTCCATTACAATACACCATGCATTTATATTTTAACTTTCAAAGTGTGAAAGTTAGTTAGAATATTTCTCCATTGGGATTTCCATATTGAGATATTTATGTAGACTCTATAATATTTATTTAGATGGGAAAAAAAGTGAATAATAGGTAAGCATAAATACCTAGAAAATGTTTGAGACAATAAAACCCTTATGTGATTATAACACTTGTGAAAACAGCTTGAAATTCCGTCCCATGCCCTATCAGAGTTGTGAAAACAGTCTGGGATATTAATGGTGGATGGTGTAAAGGGTAAAAGTTCGTGAGCCCTTGCTATTTTCGTGACTGAAACTCGTCCAAAAATTGGAATTGGTAAATGGCAAAAACTGTTCATGACTGCTAAAAATGCCCTTTGTTCGTGACTGCTAAATATCATGGTTACCTAAGTCTCGGCGACGGGGGGACGGGGTTTTCGGGATGAGAAATAAATCCCAAATTTTGGGGACGGCAAGGGGACGACTATTAAAATAATATATAAAATATTAATATTTGAATATTTTAACTTTATTCAATGAAATTTAGGGATTTAAACTCTATTTAGGTACTTTCAAGATTATGAATTAATGTTCTTCGTAAAAATAACAACTTTTTAAAAGTAAAAACATTAGAATTTTTCTGAAAGATTTTAAAAAAATAGGGAGATGTCCCCTCCAAGTCCCCAAGTCCTCGAAACGTTCGAGGCGTCTAAGAAGTCACCAAAATCTAGGGGACGTGTGCCCATGTAACATTGCTAAATATGCATGTTTTGCGACTATATATTATTCCTTTTTGAGTGTTTGAAACCCTTCAAAATTTGCCAAATTCGTGATTTTCTTTAGTCTTCTAAATTCGCGATTTTCATCAGTCTTTCGGCTTGCAATTTATTTTATTCTTTATTTTGTCCTTCGGATCAACTGTCAATATTCTTGTGCCCTTCAAGATTATATGGTTCACGTTTAAATTTATAGCCCTAATCAACAACTTCAAATTCTTTTTCTTTGTTTCGCAGATCACTTCGAGCACTAAGGGCTCTGATACCAATGTTAGAAAATGTGCACAAAGAAGAAATGAAGAGAAACCGGAATGCACACATTATCATTGTGTGTCCGTTATTTTATTATGAGAGAGATGGTTACAAAATGGTTGACGTGGTTACGACCGTTTATTAGCTAATACATAACTAATATTAACTAACTACTAAATGTAAGTGCTATATTTTAATAGAGGTACCGTTATCAACTAGGTTCAATTTGCTTTATGCAAAATTGTTTTTTTGGTTCCTCAAGATGCTTAACTTGAACAATAAGAGATTTATTGTTGTTCCATAAATGATTGATTTCATCATCTCGTTGTTATAATGTGCTTTTAAAGATCTCAATTTTCTTATCATCCATTGAATGATTATGAGACCATTTTCCTAAAGAATATTGAAATATTCCTTCAAGGTGAAGTTCAAGTTTCTCCCAGGTAAAAACTTTTGTAAGTTTGGAGTCAAGGCTAAACACTTCCTTTTTATGTTTTTTAATTTTTTTCACTAAGCTTTCATATCTTTGATTACCAAATGCTTGGGTATCAAACTACTATTTCCAAGTTTTACCATTATGTTCATCCGTAGGTTCAACGAGTTCCAAAATATACTTGAGGCAGATGTTTGTGTTTGTAAGGATTGCTAGATTCTTTTGTGGTTGCCTCTTTGTTGGCGAATATGCTATTTGTTTCAAAGGTATATTTTTTCATAAATGCCCTTATTACTGGTCTGTTTTTTTTTTCAATTTCACTAATTTTTATTTCCCATTCCATGTCAGCCTTTTTTGTCCTTTGATTTATTTTAACCAACTTTTATTTAGATTTTATGACTTTAAATTCTTTGAAATTGAATTGCCTTTTTTTTTTTTTCCTTATTTCAATTTTTATTGTTTTTGAATAAGGTTTGACCTTTAGATTATTTATTATTATTTTTTGGTTTAAATAAACAAAGTGTCATGGCTTCGAAACGGGCCAGATGGGACTGCTACTTTTAAATAAGCTTCAAGGATATGGAGATATATAGATAGGGATTTTCCCCCTATCTATCTATATCCCCCCCATATATATATATATATATATATATATATATATATATATATATATATATATATATATATATATATCAGCTTTCTCACAAGATAAGATCACAACATTCATACAAGCATAAGAGAAGCCAATTTTAACTGGAGAAACCCAATGTTAGAAGAAAACTCCATGGGGAAAAGGATGACAACTCTACTCCCAATTTATTTGATGTCATAGGGGTGCACACAAAAGTATTCTCCACTTTGGAGCATGGGACAATTGCAATCTTGTCACTGTGAGTGGTATGCTACCATTCTTTGTTCTTCCCTATCGCTCAAGAGCTTGCCTCTAGAACCCAAATGAAGTGGAAATGAATTAGTTTGAAGATGAGGTTTGAAGGTTTGAATGCTTGATGGTTGAAATTCCCCACCTTGTTAAGGATAGCGACTCCTAACATTCCAAGTAATGGCTCTTTCTTGTCTTAGAGGCTGCTCTGTTGCATGAGGTTATTTCCATGTCGAGTTCTGCATTTGATCGAAGGAAACAAGTTCCCTGGATTCTGCAGGAAGATATCCCTAACAGTTTGAACCTTCTAACAAATGCACGTGTCTTACCGCGTTAGGGGGGTTTCTATTTGTCATCTGATTGTTGTTTCTTATTTAATTCTAATTTTTTGAGTTAAGAAGATCCAGGAATTATCCATTTGCAGTATGCCTTCATACTTTCTTTGTCCATCAACTTCCTAGCCACATTGTAAATAGGGCTTCCTACACGTGCTTTGCTTTAAAAAAATTAAAAAGACATGAAGCAGGTTTTCTCATGGTTATTAGAAAGGAACTTTTCAACAGGATTCTTGTTAAGAATGCTCGTCTTACACCATCCTGGATCCACTATCATGCATATACCTAGTAGTTTGCATTCTAGAGTGATTAAATGGTAGATTAATTTATCAGTCTAGTCGAGACACATTTTTCTGCATCTGCTTGTCTAGCCTCGGCGATTCTTGTCAGTCATGGAATGTTTTCCTTTGCTTCAGTTTTTGTGATAGTTTGTTCCTTATGCTTCTGTATAGCCTAAAGTTTGGTTTTGAGTGGGTGCTAGATTTCTTTTCTTTGAGGAAAGATGTTGAAAATGCGGTGAAGCGAGTTGAGGAGACAATTGCATCGGCTGGGTTGGAACAAGCACAAGCAAATCTATCTGATTTGGAGCACAGGGCTGCTGACAATACTCTGTGGGATGATCCCACGAAGGCACAGGAGACACTTCTTGCTTTGACAGAAACCAAGGAAGACATTAGGTTGCTCAATGATTTCCAATCCAAGGTTAGTCCACATCACCTTTACTCGGGTCTCAGATGTGCTGATAATATGAATATATGTAAAGTTGTCCATGAAATTTGATTGGATAACAATCCTTTTTAAAACTATACGAGAAGGGCTATTTTTGGAAGGAGACTATACTCTAATTATGATAAAAAGCTAAAACAATGAAATATTATGTACTTGTTAAATTTAATCCATATATTTACTTTAAAGCAAAGGCTGCTGTTGTGTGAATTTATTTATTTCAAATAAGAAATGAATTCTTGTACATTTGTTCTAAAGCAATCTGATAAAAATTGTTGACCATAATTGTTCTAGCCTTGATATATATGTACAAATGTGCTTGCACACATGCACAAAGTTTCTACAATGCTAATATATGTTTGGAAGGTGGATCAAGCACATGTAGTTTTGTTCTGTTGATGTTAGTCTGCCTGATGCAAATTGAGGAAATAACAGCCAGTGTATTAATGACCATACTGAAAATTTTACTCTTTTAAAAATGATACTATCATTCTAAATAAGAAACATATTTATAATAAATTTATTTCTATGGAATTAGACCCCTGGGGGAAGTGACTGCCTTTTTAAATCCGCAAAGAGGTTTCAGGAGGGAAGGAGCTTGTTAGGGAACCACACAAGACAATAGAAGGTTTTTTTTTTTTTTTGCATTTATGGCATATTAATGATCACACCAGAACGTTTACCTTGTAAAAATGATACAATCATTCCAAAATAAGAAACACTATCATAAAATTTTGGTTTCTATGGAATTAAATCCCTTGGGGAAGTGACTGCCTCATTAAATCTGCAAAGAGGTAAAAGGAGGGAAGGAGCTTGTTTAAGGAACCACATAAGACAATAGAAGGCAATTTCGAGTTTTGGATTTATGGTATTTTGACCATCTGTTTTGGAAGAGTATTCTCACACACACACACACACATGGCTTTATTTAGCTGCGCTTCTTACACTATTAGAAATTTCCCATCATTCTATATTATACCATATTCTTTGCTGGGTAATTTGTTTTTTCGTGGATTTATCTAGCTGATGGGTTAAACTGGTGTAACTATCTGTTGGCGAGTGCTTTCTAGTGATTTGTTTGGGCCACGAAGGTTTCACTTGTTGGTTTTAGTGTTTTCATAAGTCAATTGCTTGTAAATCTTTTAACCTTATGCGAAAAATTCTTTGTAAATCTCACAAATGATCCTAATATTCTTATTATTTATACTATCATAGGATTTTTCAGTTAAAGCAACTACAAATTCTTTTCATGCCTGAACAAGTTGTTTGAGGAAGTTTATCCCCCACTATTGACTATGTGTAGATCACTTAAGTTGTAAGGATTCAAAAGTTGCTTTGTTATCACTACACAGCAATAGCATATTACATAATATTAAGGATTGTTTGTACAAATAATGTAAGGATTATCTGCACTTTCTCTGTGTGAGATGTCATTGAAACTATCAGATTTTGAGTTACTTTCATTTTCTCCACAAAAGTACCACTTCATAATAGACAACCCAATGATTAGATGTAAATTTGCTACTAGTGGCAGACCACATTGTTTGCAGTGTAAGAGTTAAATCATCCATGCGGAACTTCCCAACAAGGGGGTTGCTAAAAGTGTTTTTAGAGAACGAAAATAAATGCCTCAGGAAGCTGGATCTATGAAATTAATTTGAGATGGGGCTAAAATTGTTCTTAAAGAAGGAAAATGAATGCCTTAGGAAGCTGGATAGATGAAATTAAACTGAGATGGGGCTTTAAAAGGTAAGTCCAACCTAGCTGGAACTGGAAGAATTATTTAAGATCACCTGGCAAAGCACAATGTTATCTTAAGAATTTTGGTATAAAATCTAATATTGTGGTTGAATCGATAGGAAGTAGATAGCTAGGGAGAAGGATTTCAACTCAGTTTGGATCATTGGAAAGTGTAAAGAATAAAGGAAAGTGTGAGTTTCAGATCATTGGAGAGTAAAGAATTTGGTCATGGAACTTAGGAAGTTGTGTCTCAATTTCTCTTGCATCAAAGATGTTCTCATATCCCTTGTGATCAGTTGTTGCATTGAGTATATGGTGGGCAACAGAAGAGGATGTACGGTGAGCAGAGACCTTAACGTGAGTAGCAATGGGTGATGGGTTTGGCTGTACGGTGTGCAGTTGCAGCCACTATGGGCAAGCTGTACATCAAGGTTTGACCAGGCAAGCCATATGTTGTGTTTCAACAGAGCACGTGTTTCACTAACACAAGGGGAACACACATTTGGGAGTGAAGTGTGCAAGCAGATTTTCTTTGTGCCTCACAACCTCATGTTTTTCATTTATAGCTGACCATATCTTTATTTACAAGTGTGGGTCCTTTTGTCAAGTTTTTACTTGGCTCCATGTTAATCAAATTGATATTTTCGATCTTCACTGAATAATTTTTATTTAGAGCCACTCATCGTGCCTCTAACCAATGTTTTAATTAGGGCATTTATAATTTAGCATTAAGTCAATATTAGTGAAGTATTAACTAATAAATGGTTGTAACCACTTCAACCATTTTGTAACTATCTCTCACAGAATAAAATGATGGACACAAAATGAAAAATGTGTGCATTTTGCTTCCTCTTCATTCTCTCTCTTCACATCTTCTATCATTGGTATCAGAGCCCTAGGTGCTCAAAGGGACTTGCAAACCGAGTACATAGTAGGAGAAGGATGTCCAGTTCACACAGGGCACAATATCGAAACTACAGATGGTCTGCTCGAGCAATGGCATGAGAGTTTTAAATGCCATTGAAGGCACTAGTTGATAGTTGCCATTTCCACCATCGCAAATCAATAACAATTGCAAGGATTAATAAATTCTCATTTGAGAATTTTTGATAGGGCACGGGATGAGCTTTGCATATGAGTTTCATACTGTTTCAATTTGTTTTTTATACAATTGCGGAAGGGCAAAATCACGAATTAGATGTCCTGTTGTTTAGGGCATAAACCAACTTGTTTGCAAATCATGAATCAGGAAAACATCACCCAAAGTGTTTTTGAAGGCAGAAAACCAGTCAAGGGCTTTTTGAGACTCTGGACGTGCTTTCATAGTAGTCAGATTCGAGAACATTTGAAGTGGCTTAGGGCATCGTCTAGCTATTTATATTTATCTGCATTCACAATTTTTTGTGTTAGGATTAAATAAAAACTTTAGAATGGAAATTCTAGTGGACAAATACTCCAGTCTCTGCTTCACACATGGAATGTTAAAATGCAAATGCAACTGATGAATAAAAATTTGTGGGAATAATAAATGAGAAAGATATATTACAAATAGATCCAACTAAATTAATAGATTGGTAGAGCAGAGATGATAGAGCCAAAGTCATTATTGGCCTTGCTCTTTCCGATTCTGTGTTACATCATGTTGATCTAAAAAAAACCTCCAATGAAATTTGGGATACTATGAATACATTATTAGGAGCAAAAGTGGTCAACGTAAAATTTTCTTTAAAACTTTAGTTGTTTAAATTCAAGATGGATGATGGTGTCACTATGTCAAGCCACATAAGTAATCTAAGGTCTGTTATTAGACAACTAGCAGAAGTCAAGGTTTCGATAGATGATGAGGATGCCAAAGCTATTCTATTAAATAGTCTACCTTCTAAAGACAACAATGTCATTTTTACTCTTAGTCAAATACATTCTCTATCTCTAGAAGATATGATTCTAGACTCTCCACAGTTTCAGCTACATGACATTGGCATATCGCTAGCTACTTCCAATCGGCCTTGGATGCTAGATGACAGTGTCGGTGATGGGGCTTTTTCTTCTTCGGCCCCATCAATCTACACTCTTGTAGCCATTGTGGTCCTTGCTTCTCCTTCTTCTTTCCTTTCTCATCTCTCTCTTCTTGTTGTTCGAATGACCCTTTTCAGGTCTCCTTGCTGGTTCTTTTTGGCATTGTACTGTGCAGTCCTGTTGACCTAATTTTGTGGTCATTCGTTGGACATTAATATAATTATCTTATCTATCTTATCTTCTAGCTGAAGAAAAGAGAACAACAAAAGATACAAAAGGTAAACCTCAATATGAGAGTGCACTATATTCAAGAATCTTTCATAAAAGACCAGATAAAGATAAATGAGAGATTGAATGTCATTATTGGAAGAAAAGAGGTCACACAACGTGAAACTGTAGCATTCAAGCCAATAATGTTTTTAAGAGAGCTAAAAAGCATACCAAATGAAATTAATGTAGCCATTGGTGAAGATCCACCAGATGGCGAAAGTGGTGAAGAGTTTGTTGATGGAGATTACATATTTTAAAGAAACCCCACACTTTTAATACAAGAAGGGATCTAATATAGATGAAGGTCAACATGGATTGTTGCCTAGTTGGTTTAGGAGTGTGTGGATCCTGGGAATTATAACCTTATAAGGGTCACAAGACAACTTAATGGAGCACTGTGGATGTAGTTCAATATGGATAGTTGTCCAATAATTCGAGAGGTTCGTGATTCAAAAGTTTGGGGAAGTGGAATTTGAGAATTCGGGAAGTACATCTTTACGAAGGTTACGAGGTAGCTTGATGGAGCTCTAACTGGTTAAAGGATTGTTTTCAAAGGGAAAATATTTTGAAGAATGCGTGGTCTTGTTTGGTTCTATTATTTAATCTTCTATTAGTATGTTTGTGTTTTATTTCTATAATGTAAGCCTTGAGAGCGAGTATCAAAATATAAGGCTTATAATTTAGCACTAAGTCAATAATAGTTAAGTATTAATTAATAAACGGTTGTAACCACTTCAAACATTTTGTAACTATCTCTTAGATAATAAAATGATGGACACAACGAATAATGTGTGCATTTTGACTCCGTTTCATTTCTTCTCTTCGCATCTTCTATCAATGTGTAATAGAAAGCTCCATTTTAAAATATTTCTAAAATATTTTAAGGACCGATATATAACACTTCCTGTTATATTTCAACATGAGAGCTGCAACTTTAAAGTTCTTCCACCGAAGATGTTGGTCACGCAAATACTTTCTTCTTTTGTGCAAGACTTTTGTTTGCTAGTGTGCCATTACCCAGCTCATCTAGTTCGAGCATATCCATTGTATTCAATTGTACTTCAAAAATAGGCCCTACTTTGCTAGGTTATACGCCTCTTATGAAATTGTTTACCTTAGACCCCACTTTCCCGCTCTGTGAAGTCAATTTTGTAGTTGTCATGTCGGTTACCCATTGCAATTGATGGACCAACTTTGCATCAAACTTTGCACCCCTGATGCTGTATGTTTTGAAATTCAGTGGATAAGCTGACTGTGATAATGAACATTCAGAAGAACTTGGCATCACCAACATTTGCTTCTACCACGTTGTAAACCTTAGAAATCTTCAATCTCCATTATCTCAATGCTGTTGCAATAAGGCTGGAACACTTTGTAGTCTTCCATCTACCAATGGAACAAATCGTCGTGGTAATTTGTGTCATAGTCGAAGTAGGACTATAACTCCAAAACCCCTTCATCATTCGTCTCCTCAGTTCTTGCGAACCAATCAATCTTCTTCAAAGTCCGAATCTGACAAGTTTGATGATGTTGCTTCCTCACTAATTGTGTGATTGTTTAAATTTATGACATACTTCTTTTCTTTGTTTTAAATGGATATCATTTCTAGTTATCATTGGCTTTGGTTGCTATCAACAAAACTTGACCAAATTGTAAATCATAAACCTTTTCCAATGATATGACTACAAAATCTAGAAAAAGGGTTAGGCTCCAATAATTACCTTTTGATCCATTAGTACACCCAATACCTTAATGCCTTGTTGATATGCTCCTACTTGTTGGAACAACACATGCCACATGGTTAGCTTCCCAAGACTCTTCCAAGTCTCTTTTGGAAGAACATTCACATTAGAACCACTGTCGATAATGGTGTTTGTCAAATTTCTTCTCAAAACTTCCTTATGCACAATTGTCGGCTATTAGGCTGGTTTCATCATTAGGAGCATAGGATCGCTCACTTGGTCAACTAATAAGGGGGTGCAACTATGAGTTCATTCTTGTTTTTTTCTCTCCTTCATCCGATGTTGGGTGCACCATTATATGCTCCATGTTCGGGCTAGTGTCTTGTATTGTAGCAGTGAGAGCATTGCTGAATTATAGAATGTTGTGCAATAAGTCACCGATTGACACAAGTATGGTGGTCTGCAAGACTTGTCATGGAATAGCTTTATCAGACTCCAATCTCCTCGTTGTCATACTTATTGGTTCATTCCATTGATGTTGTTCTTTGACCATGGCCCTCTTGACTTTCACCCTTAATTTGGCTAGCATTTCCTTCTTTGTATGCATGTTAGGGAAATTGGATTTCTTTGTTAGTGCTTTGGTAATTTCTATAACTTACTTGCCCTTAGATACATCAATCACATTGACATTGGCTTACTTTGGACATTCGCCATCGCTATGGTTCTTGGACCCGCACCATCTATGGAGAAGTCCATTGTCATTTTGGTTGGGGCAATCTTTTGCGAAATGGCCATCCTTCAAAGTTGTATTGAATCCGACTCTCAACACTACTATTATTGTGTCGTCAATAATTCCTTGGCGACATCATGCGTCGTGTCGGTGGATGTTGTTGTATGAATAGTAATCGGCTGCTCTTATTTTGCAAATTGTACAGGCAATCCTTGACTGAATGCCCTATAACTTGCCAATTCTTATAGAAAATATCCTTTCCTTTGTTCTCGTTGTCTCCCTTTAGTTCCTTCATCATCTAGACTATGTCATTTCTTAAATCTCACAATGATCTAGGTTCATTGTCATCGCTGGAGTTACGATCATCTTCTCCTTTATGAACATGAGGTTGTGTTTTTCTTGCTTCCAATGTCCATGGCACGATGGTATGCTTCTTTGTACGCTTAGGGCATGACAACCTTTTGTGTCCTCCACAATGAGGCTTTAAACCCTTCAATGAACCATTACTTCTTCAAGCCATCAACAGGTTCATTTCAAGTTTTCCCAATAGTTCTGAGTCTTTTATTATAGGCACGGACATTCTTGTGTTTACGTTGCCGGTATTATAGATTTCAACGACAATCTCATTGTCATCCCTTATGAGTTTGAATTCTTTCTCGAAGGCTTTCCTAGGTGTTTTCCATGAGCTTGGTGCATCTTCGTTCCAGTCAGTAGACATTTGCTAGAGGGTGGCTGGGAAACATTTGAAACACATACATTCATCTATATGCTCATTGGTAGTCTAGATCGTGATGCTCATTATGCAATGTCATATGAGATCCTCCAATCCATTACTGGTGAACTTTAGCAGTTTCTGTTTTTCTGGAATTGGTGTTGATGGGGTAACCATGGCTCTAGCATGTTTTTTCGAACACAATCCACCTGCTCAAGAAGTTCAACTTTGGACATTCCTTTGCTCTCTTAGCACTATCAGACACTTTGCTATGTTTAACCCTTCCTTCGGTAGGGATTTGTAGACTAGATTACATGTTGTCATGTCCCATTTCATGTGTTCCAACTTGTCATTTGGGCTGATATGGACTTTCATATGATTCCCTTATAGCACTCCCCGACTCAAACTTGTTGGCAAGGTTCCTACTTTCTCTAGAAGGGCTATTGCAATCTCTACCCACTCCTTATTGCGAGTGGCATAGGGTCCACATGTTCTAGCCGAACCATTTCTTGGTTTTAACCTCGACTCTAGCTATGAATTCTCACGATTTGACATTAGCTTTGGCTTCAACTTCAGCTTCAGCTTTGTACTTTGCTTGATGGATTTTAGGAATGGCTATTTTCCGCAGCTTTGTCTTCTTCAGTTTTATTCCACCTATCGAGTCAACCATTTAACTTCGTGATCCTCTCCCTGACCGCATCTCTCTCCTACCTTTGTTTGGAGTCAATAGCATGAATTATTGCTCATACGCCTCGGTCTTCTTCTTCGAGAACTCTTTTGTGCCATTGTAATATATTTTGTTGTTGTGTTTCACAGTTATGTAGGTATATAGATCTTATAAGATAATAGGGTGCCTCGTTACACGTCTCCTCTTTGAACTGACTTTAACATGACCCGATGTTCTTTGAGGCTACAACACCAAGATGTAGTATAGATAATGTCTACTGAGATACTAGGTTATCGATAGCAACATACACATAGTAGTTGCATAACGAACCATAGCAGAGCAAAGTATTTAACAATAGCAACTTCTATTCGTACGATATACGTCTCAATACAATTTGCACAGTACAAGGAGGACCTAGTACAAGCGTGCCTACCCCGACATACAATATGCTATTTGAAGAACAAGACCCAATGGTTGTTGGTTAACCCAACTGACAAACTAAGCGTCTTGCCACATTACTAACTAAATGCTGACAAAAGACTTTAACAAAACAATATCAACTATAACAATACATGTTTTCATAATTGACAGTCTTTGGTGAGCATAATAAAGTTGCTGACCATATGCAAAGGATCTGCAAACCATTGGTTTCTAAACCAGGTGACACATCAGCATCACGGAACAATGGAGCCTTAATTCTACGCTTAAAGGGGCTTATAGATGCTGAATTGCAAGATGATACACAAAGCTGAGGACGGAGTGGACTAAAAGGTTTAATAATTCAAGGTTTGACATGGGGGACTATCTCATCCATGCTACCACAAACTTAGTAGTAACCTTTAGTCACATGGAAGGAATGTATAGAATACTAATCTAATCCTAAGTATTTATTATTGGCCAACTATTCACTATCGGGTGGTTGGATAGGTTTACTATTGGGTGGCTGAATAGTTAGTCCATTAATGGAGTTGTACTAACTTTGTAACCCATATATTCTTTGAGATTTAATAACACATTGCTGATGATATTACCAACATTGATCTTTTTTTTAATTTATTTGTTTACTTATGAGTGTATCAATGCCATGGGAAAATAATGAGGGTCCCATGAAAGAAGAACTTAGTTGTGGTAGTTGGGACCCACTAAGGAAGAAGGAGGTTGCTGTAAATGCTAATAATGAGAGTAAGAAGTTTGTTTTGTAGAGTTTTGCATATAAATAGTATATTTCATATATTATTTTCTTGATCAAGAAATTTAATTTGTTGCCTGAGAGAGAGGCTATCTTGAAAGTGATCAGTGGCATACAATATGCAGTAGAATATTCTATGTGAGGTTTTGATACCCATACAAATTAAATTTCTTGTAAGAGGAGATATTATATCCTTTTTTGTACTGAATGATTTTACCTGGCACTTCTGGTTTTGTCTGAGAAAGGGATTAGCCATGGAAAGAGATGCAGGTTCCATGAGAAAGATGTGAATGGTAGCTGGAAGCTTTGTTATTTGCATTCAATTTTTTTTCTGAGAAGATTTTATTGTTCCTGTGCCTGAGGAGAGTTATTGCTTGCGTATATAAAGCAATATATAAAATAAAATCAAAGTAAACATTTTCTTTGTCTGTGTAAAGCTGTAAATATGCTGGTAAGTGTTGGAAGGGATTCAAAGAAAGCATGAAAAATATTGCTGAAGCACTATAAATAGATACTAGTGCTGAAATTTCTTGGAGGGCATCAGAATAACAACCTGAAGTGCTCCAAAAAGTACCTAAACCTTGCAAAACTCTACAAATGGCGTCCAAAGCACGAGGATCTGCTAAAACAGGAAAACTGTGTCAACATTCTGACGAGGAAGCGTGATACAGCCTGCAAATGTCATTTGAGGCGTTAAACATCATCAAGGACATGATTTGTACATTTTTTATTTTTAATGAATATGTCAAGTGTTGGAACAACAAATTTGCTTTCGAATATCAGCCACAGTGTGTTGCAGTCTGACAAATTTACTATTTGCTTTGGAGTGGGTCTATCCATATACTACTACTGTTATCCACTCGGTAAAGTAAAAATCAAAAGCCCTTCTATATTTTTTTATGTAATTGTTTTTTTGATAGTTTTGAAATAACTTAGGTTGTCGAATTTGCAAACTAATTTCAATGTATTGCATAGCAAAGTTGGTTGATTCACTTTAGTATGTCGTTGGGAGGTTCGAATCACACAATAGTTGTTTTTTGTTTTAAAACATCACTGTCATGCAAATGACATTGTCAAGGTTTGAGGATGATGTGGTACATGTGAGATTTTCTACAACATTCATTATAGATCATTGGTTGTGAGTTCAAGTCCTAGAGGTGTCAAAATGTGCTTTCTATAAACTTGGCAAATCAATTTTTTTGTCAAAACCTGAAAAACCAGCACCTACTCTTATTTTTGTCAGCATAACTTTGCGATACTGAGGAATTTGTCCGCAAACTTTATGTTTTTGGAAACTAGACTTTGCTAGGATTCCAATGAGTACAGATGATAAGGTGGACAAGTGGTTATACCAGTAGATTTTAATCCTTGTATATCAGGAAAGGAACCACATAACTTTTTCATCTGGAGGTCAGTATTGTATTATGACCACTCATTTTGACTGGAATGAAAATTTGAATGTGCCTATGCTAGCAATTTCTGAGTTTGATGCTTGTAAACATGTATTTTTGACATTTCACATCTGTTTGAATTTATGTACATAAGTTGGGTGAATATCAAAGTGGAAAGAAAAGTTTGTTTTGTTATGTTATGAAGACATAATGGTGTAAAACTTATCCATTTACTTGTTTAACCGTGGTCCAAGTGAAAAGACTTGTCAAATCAAAAGTTATATTGTGTTTGGAGCACTTTCAGTGTTACTTGACTTATAAGTTGTCATTGCACATTGTTCTTTTTGATTTTGTTGATATTTTAGTACCACATACATCATGATGTAATATCCCCTTCCCATTCGAAGACCTTTGGCCTATTTTGTCAACCCGAAGGCCAAAGGAAAAATATAAGGGTGACTTAAGTTATATTTAATTATTATAAAGTGCCACTAATAAAAGAAAAAAATATATAAAGCACTTATAATAATTTATATGACTTAATAATTATTAAATCAAGGATGGAAAAGGCCCAAATATAAATTGTTATCCATCCTAGGTGAAAAGGCGACTTGCCTTAGAAGGGGGAATGGGAACATAGAAAGGATAAATGGCCATTTTATTATGTATTTCCCCTAAAAAAATGCGATTTGCATTAGGAGGGAAAAAGTTGTTGGAAAAAACATTTAATATGGGAAAATATTAAATGCTTGCATAGGGAAAATCCTTGGGAACTATTTGGATATTGTAGAGGTTGTTTTGGGTCTCTTCTTCCTTTATAAGGAGAAGTCGACTTGAAGGGAAAGATATTCCATACCATTTGATATTTTCTAATTTATGTCTTAAGCTTGTAGCTTATGCATATTCTTTCATGTGCAACTGTTGTTTGCAAATATCCAGCTTGTGGAGTAAGATCCCACGGGAACCCTAGCTTCGGTGGTGAGAGATCCATCCCTAGCTAGCAGGGCATTCTTCGGTAGTGAGAGATCTACCCTAGCTTGTCAATTTTGGAGCTGAATTGATGCCCTAAATGTGCTGGGCGACCTACTTTTTAGGGCAAAATTAGGGTTTCGTGTTTTCTGCGCGAAAACTATTTTTGGAATATTATTCTTCATATTTTTGTGGCCTAAGATCCAAAGTTTCAGCTCATTTGGACTTTTCTAGCAAAAGATATTAATTTTAGAAGTTTTCAGCTGTTTAGGGCACGCTGTAAATTTCTGGCATCATTCTGTTATTCAAAAAATTCCATCATGCTAGCACTGTCAAGAAGAATTTTGTCAAACCAGTTGTCAAGTCTTCGGTCAAACTTGGTAAAGCATCTTCTAGTGTACACCAAAAATTGTTCAAAGTGATAGTTCATTTGTAGAATTAAATCGATTCTCAAGAGTCACATCCTACTCTCCATCATGCTAGCATTGTAAAGATGCCTGATGTCAAACCAATTGTAAAGGACTTTGGTCAAACTTAGCGAACCATCCATGAGTAAACAAACTCCTATCATAAACAGTGTCGTTGAGTCTGTTGTTGGTACACCTCAAAATTGTTCGGAATCCATCCAGGCCAATTATGAATCACACACCCTGCTCATGCTCCCATTGACGAGTTTGAACCCATTGTGTGTCTAGGGAGAAAATAAAACCTAGTACACATCATGTCGCTGTAGGGTTCATATGTGATGTGGATTTTCATATACCAGAGTATTCCAAACTCATTGGTTTTGTCACCGGGGATTTTGTGAACAGAAGTCCAAACCCAGTTGTCATGCCAACCAAAAGCAACTTGTACTAAAAGTCATATAGTCCAAATATCTTGTATTGTGAAGCTAGCATTTGTTTTGACCTACACTCTTGTATACAAACTTTGAGTTTAGTTGATTGATGAGTTTGATTTGATGTTGTGGATCCACAGTTTGTAGATAATTTTCAGTGATGTTGCAAGTTGGGCAGCTTGAGGCAATATTCTAGAGAAGCAATCTGGACATCTCAGATTGTGGATACTTTTTTTTCATTGCGGAGTGTGAGCGAGTACATGATTTGATGGATGAGCTGCAGATTTGACTAAAAGTTGTTGATGCTTGGTTGTAACTAGATATTGATTTGTTTAATTGTTCACATAATGGAGACTTGCAGTTTCTAGAGTATTTGTTTGTTGAGGATTAAGAGCCCCACATATTGATTTGTTTAATTGTTCACCTAATGGAGACTTGCAGTTTCTAGAGTAATTGTTTGTTGAGGATTAGAGCCCATGATTGTGTACCTTGTTGCTCCACATTTGATGATTATTAGTGTGATTGGATATGTGTGATCAATATGTATGTCGACTTTTGGTTGTGTATTTCGCACACTACTTGGTGTGATTGTGGATGTATATCAGATTGACTATGTAGTGGTTGTAGATAATCCAGATGATAGACCTAGATATATCTCGACATATTGCTTATTGAGGTGATCTCTATTTTGTGAGTTGTCGTCCCAAATGAGCTACCTGGAGACTATTCATATTGGCCGCTGAGGATTGGTCATTCCATCTTATTGCCAATTGTAGTTTTTTATAGCTCTTGAATAGAGTTTGGCCCTGATTATTGCAGCATTGAGGATAGAACATGTAACAAGTCTTAGGATTTTGAATCCATTTTTAAGTGATTGATGTTCAGACCAATAGCTGACTCATCAAACACTGCAGATTGAGAGTTTGGTACTGCAGATAAGAGAGTTGAGTGTGGGGTTTTTTATGACTGTGCATGGAGCTAGTGCATCATATTATGAGTTTCAATGCAGTTTTTCCTGCCTAACGGGCTGTTTTTGTGTGTTGACATATGCCTTTATTTTTGAGTTTGAGAGCTTTATGGATAGATAGATATTGAAACAGTTGGACCTTATCATGCACCTGCAGCACACTTTTGGGGCCTTGGGTTACTCATGAACATCAACTTGAGTTATCCAATTTTTGCTCTCTTTTGGCACATGGTTTATCCAGACACACTATGAGTTGGTGTGATTCCTTTCAGGGGCGGAGATGGATCACATGAAGTGATTTTATCATGATTTGCAGTTTTCAGTGTTTGAGAGCATCATCTGCATCGCAGCAGTTGCATAGGCTGGAAGCTCAGTGGACTTAGGCTTACCGGGGGTTTTGTTAGGAATATTAATCTAATCCTAAGTGTTTATTAGTGGCCACCTATTTATTATTGGGTGGTTGAATAGTTAGTCGTTACTCTCGTTAAGGGAGTTGTTCCAACTTTGTATCCTATATATTCTTTGAGATTCAATAATATTTCATTGATAATATTACTGCATATTGGTCATTTGCCTATTTTATTTGTTTACTTATCCAGGGAAAGGTAAAAGCTAACCTAGCTTATAGGAATAAAGGCCTCTTTTTCAAAATAATGTTAATCATTATAATTTTAGTGCATCCACCTAGGATATAAGTGGCCTTGAGCCCCAACGGATGTCATGCTCCAAAGCCAAGATTTCAGTGATGAATTTAAGGAAGGTTAAATTGGTGAAAGACCATGGATTATGCATCCATCATGGATCTCCCATGTGGGAGGTGCATTGACCTCTCCATCTTGGGGCTCACAACTTACCAAAAAGGCCATCAATGATATTGCTATTCTTTACCACCCTTCTACTTTCTTTTGGTGGTGAATTCTTGTCATCTTTGTAATTTTTAAATTGAAAATTTGTCAAGTTCTTTGTGTTTGGTTCATGTCAGTGATTTCTAAATTCACAAGCTGTGGGTTTGCATCTTCAAGCACCATTGCAAAGGGGTCCTCTTCTAGCAAGAGACAACACAACATGGTGGGACACCATATGGAGGCTGGGGAAGGTAGCTAGGAAGCTTACTTTGATAAGAAGTAACTAGAAGAGGTTAAGAGGATGGAAGTAAATGACAAGAAGCCTGCTGGAGGGGACAGTGACCCAGACCTTCAGGAAATGCACTGGCCTGACATGGATGATGACAATACTAGAGGGTGGAATATTGTTATCACTAAATTGCTATAAATGTAACGACTAAGTACAATGGTAGTGACTCCAATAAATACTTGGGTGGTAAATTGTAAGCTCAATAGAAAATTACCTTGAAGTTATCAGAGACAATCAAGAGCTTCTTAGAAACATGGAGCAAAGACGCCTCAGTGGTTGTAAAAGAATTGGTCTTGCAAGTGGTTTGTGAGGAGTTGGTTTAAGTTTCTTTGTCCCCCACATCGATTCCTAGCCCCATCCAGGATGACCTGTGTTCGAAAGGAGAGAATTTTAAATTTTCCTTTCTTGCTCAAAATACTTTTGGGGTTTTTGGTGGGATTAATGACTGGAAATATAAATAGAGACTTTGCTTTGGATAGTAGAAATGGTGAAAGAATTATGGAGGATGGGATTTCTGTGACTGTACATAAGATTCGAACCCTGGAGGAGGATGTAAATTCTTTGAAGGTCCGCATTTTCTGTGAGAATTACTGTACATAAGATTAGAACCCTGGAGGACTTAAATTCTTTGAAGGTCCAGGTTAGAGAGCTCATGGAGGCCAAAAACACTGGAGAAAATGTGATGGATTTGGGTGACTTTGTGAGGGAGAAGGAAATTAAGATTCAGACCTTTGAGACCAAGATGTCAGGCTTGAAAAGAGAAAAGGCTGATGGTAGAGCACTGCAATTTTTTTGAGAGAAACTTGGACCAGACAATCCATTCTTGACATTATCATTACAAAAAAGCAAATGGTCAATTATGGAACTGAGAGTGTTAATAAAAAGGTTCTGCAGGAAAAAATTGCCAACTGGATGGTTCTCACAGTTGGCCATCCACCTAACTTATGCAAATGGGCAATGGCATTTCTGAGAGCCTCTGAAGTAGTTGGACCACTGCCAGTGAGTGATAATGGTAGAGTTTGCTGAAATTCAATTTGTTGTTTGCAGCTTTATATTGCGGAGAAAGCGATATACATCGCTACTGGTTATGCATGATGATTTGCGAGGAGGGAATTTTACTTCATAGTTTGGGGATCTGCTGATCCTAACTGGCAGAGTTTATCAGTCTATGTTAGCTCACTATAGTTTTAGTTTTAGTGCTAGAGGTGCCGTGGATGCTGTTTTTTTTTTATGAAATTTTCCGTATTATGGCCAAGATGTGGCCTTTTACAGTTTTAAATGCACAATGATTATGAGATTTAGACTACAACCTGGTTTGGAAATCCTCCAGATTCTGGACTGAATTTGACTGTTCTGCTGATGTAACTCTTTTTTAATGATTAGTGTCTTGTCTATCTATTAAAAAAAGTTGTGAACGTAAAACTGATTTGTTGTGCTGTGTTACACTTATCATTGGATGAAATTTTTCTATGAGAACGTAAGTGTTTGAGGCCTGTTGTCCTGTTTTATTTTGTGAAAGTTTTCGTTTGTATGTTAAAGTGATATAAATCTTTTGTAATAATTGCCATGTGTTTTTGGATGTGGATTTGAGCTAGTATTTTCCATTTTATGTAGGTTGAAGATCTGAAGATGATAATACAGTTAACAGAGGAAATGGAGACAGTAGACTATGGGCTCCTTGATGAAGCTTCTGAAATTGTTCAGGACTTGAATAGCTCACTGGATGGTTATGAGCTAACAAAGCTGCTCTCAGGACCATATGACAAAGAAAGTGCTTGCCTTACAATCAGTGCCGGGGCTGGAGGCACTGATGCTCAGGTAATATTTTTCATTTCAATTTTCTTGCAAAGCCATAACGATGCATCCTAAAAATTTGTTTCTATTTGTTCCCAAAGTATTCGATGAACTAATTTACAGGAATAGAATTATGGTAACAGTTCAACCTTAAGTCATATCAAATAATTTTTTCAATGTACGAAACATTTCATTGACCATCAAACATATCTCTAATGAGTAAATGAAACGTCCTAGTGGTAGACATGGCATTCAATGCGATAGAGTAACATAATATGTGTTAGGTGTCAACAAGAGCCGGGAAGTAGAAAGTAATTTTAGTGCCTAGAGATCTGTCTGAGAGCAGAGTTGTTCGTGAAGTAGCCAAACCTCCAGATGGAGAAAGTTTATTTAAAAACATATGATGCTAATTGGATTGGCTAAAATTTTTAGTGGGAATACACCCTTTTTTTTTGACAAACTAAGATGCATATTTTAGGAACTACAACAAATACAAAATCATTCTGATGCTTTGTCATAGGTAGTCAGTCATGAAATCCATGCTGATGGATTCCCATGGTCTGGATGGGAGCGAGAGAGGTATGTAATGTCCCAAACTTCTTTTATGTGGGCATAGCGATGCAACAAGGAGTGCAAGACTTGATGTGATTCTCAATGTTTGTGCACGTATGAGGCCATTAGAAGTACTGAAGTATTGCTAGTGTCTTGATAACATTGAAGTGTACTGCTGTATTGACATAATGTGCCTCTCAGATGAGACCTTGGCAAGGTGTGCCATTAGGAACACAAAGATGTCCAAAGCTTGTAGAGCATCTTGTTAGACATGTCTAATTTGCGAACATGTTTACCTTGTGTGAGAACGCTGCAGGTTTCTGTGATGTTTGTCAGTTGAATAGAGAGATACCCTGTGTGCGAAGTATCCATGCATGTGTCAAGCACTGCAATGAGCACTTGAACTGGAAGTTGGCTGAGGCAATCCACTGCTTTATTGCCTTTCCCCTTCTTGTGCTTGATCACTAGATGGAACTCCTGCAAGTAGGGCATCCACTTCATTTGGCATGCGTTTTCCAGCTTGCTTTGTGTATGCAAGAGTTGGAGCGGCTTATGATTAGAATAGATGATTGTCTTCTTAACCAAGATGTAGTGACACCATTGCTCGATTGCTTGAATGACGGCATGCAACTCTTTTTCATAGGTGGAGTAGTGCTGAATTGTGTTGCTGAATGTATCATAGTGATACGCAGCTGGATATCCATGTGGTGCGAGTATTGTGCCGAGTGTATAGTCATATGCATTGGTTTGGATCTCAATGGGTTAGACAATGTCTGGCATTGCCAAAATAGGTGCTACGTAGAGGCTCTATTTGAGATCCTTGATGGCATGTTATTGCGTATGAGTCCAGTTGAAGGTTGCTTTGGTGCTTATGATCTAGTTGAGAGGCAATGATATGTGCAGTAACCCGAGGACAAACATGCAGTAAAAGTTAGCAAGTCCAAGAAAACTCCCCAATTCTGTGAGATTGAACGTAGCAAGCCAATCTTGGATTGGCTTGATTTTCTGTCTACATGGATGCCTGTGCAGTCGATGATGTAGCCCAGATATTTAATATGTGTGATGCCATATGTACACATGGCTAAGTTGGCTTGCAACTTGCGTGTGCCCAATGTGTTTAATAAATGCACGACATGCTTCACATGCTCCTCCCAAGTCTTTGTTGTAGATGGGGACGTCATCCAAGTAGATGATGCTAAAGGAGTTGGTGAGGGGTCAAGGTCTGTCATTCATCAGGCGCATGAATGTTGTTGGCACATTGGTCAAGCTGAAAGACATAACCATCCACTCATCCAATCCTTCCTTTGTCTTGAAAAATGTCTTCTAAATGTCTCTAGGATGGACCGGTCCTTGATGGTATCTTGACTTCAGGTTGATCTTGGTGAAGTATTTTGTGCCTTGGAGCTTGTCCAACAGGTCATTAAAGTGTGTCCGATTCTTCACATTTATCTTGTTGAGTGCACGATAGTTGATGCACAAGTGCTAAGTTAGATCTTTCTTGTGTACAAGGACTATCGGGTTGCCACAAGGAGAGCTAGGCTTGATCTTACCTTGATCAAAGAATTTATTGTATTTGGCATCAAACGTCATCATTCTCCCAAATTGACCTATGATATAGTGGACTATTTGAAATAGGGGATCTAGGAACCAAATCGATTTGCTATTTACTAGATAATGTATTGGAAGGCATTTTGGTTCTGCAAAGACGTCTCTATATTGCTGCAGTAGCTTGTTGAGTTTGCGGCGATGTTTGTGTGATTGTGCATGATGCCAATGCTTCATAGATGGAAAACTCGCCAAAAAACTCGCAAAACGAGTTTTAAAAAACTCGCCAAAAAACTTGCAAAACGTTTAAATCGCCGGAAAACTCGCCAAAAAGGAAAAAAAAACTCACCGAGTTTTGGGGAATACTCGCCGAGTTAACTCAGCGAGTACTTGCCAAAACTCCGCGAGTTCATGGGTAAAACTCGCCCAACACGGTTTGCAAACGCAGGACACGGTTTTCACACGCAAAAACCACTTTTTTTACACGGTTTTGGCTCTTTAAAAAGCCCTCTACTCCCTCATTGTCACTCACACAACCATTTGAGCTTGCATTGCTTGTGTTGAGTGGATTTTGGAGCGAATTCGAGGAGAGAATTTGGAGATTTGCATTTGGAGGTAGGTTTTTTTTTTTTTGTAATTCTTTGAAGTTTTTCCAAATTTTGTGTATATTATTTAGGTTTTATAGATTCCTATTGTGATTCTAAATACATGTAATGTAAAATCGAATGCTTGTAATTTTTTTATACTCATTTGCAGCCAGAGGTATGTATTTTTTTTTTTTTAACGCAAATTCATTGTAAATTAGTTAAATTTTATGTATGTGTATTGTAATCGATTCGTTGTGTAATTCTAAATACATGTAATGTAAAATCGAATGCTTGTAATTTTTTTATACTCATTTGCAGCCAGAGGTATGTATTTTTTTTTTTTAACGCAAATTCATTGTAAACTAGTTAAATTTTATGTATGTGTATTGTAATCGATTCGTTTTGTAATTCTAAATACATGTAATGTAAAATTGAATGCTTGTAATGTATTTTTTTTATTTACGCAAATTTGTTATTCAGGCACGTTTTGTTTTTAAAATTAAATTAAGTTTACGTTTTCTAATTTTTTAAATGTGCATTGTGTTGCAGATTAGAGCTTAACAATGGCATCAGGTTCGGCATCTGAATCACTAGCAGGGACCGTTCCTCCGAATGCCCGTTCCATAGCATGGAAGTATGTTGTACGTGGAGCTAGTGAGGGCGAAATTTTTTGCACTTTCTGTAACAAGAAAATGAATGGAGGCATCAATCGTTTGAAATATCACCTTTCAACTATTGTTTGCTGAGATGTTACGGTTTGCCCCAACGTGTCGGAAGAGGCAAAGCGAGAGATTAGAGCAGAGCTGGCAGAGTTAGAGGAGAAGAAACTAGAGAAGGCAAGGCTGAAGGCAGCCATAGCACAAGCTATTAGACCTGGGGCTGCAATGGAAGAGGATTTAGACGATGATGCGGCAACAATTGTGGGCTCTACTCGTGGTCCACACATACGAAGAGGAAGAGCCGGAAGAGGCACATCTTCATCGAGTTCGAGCAAAGGCATACCGAGTTTTTTTGTGGCAAGGAACACACCTGGAGCACAACCTTCATTGGAAGGTACAGTCTGGAACAAAGATATGCACGAGGAAGTGGATAAAGCTTGTGCAAATTTTTGGTACTACAACAACCTGTCGTTCAATGTGGCAAAGAGCCCATACTGGGAGTACTTGGTGACAGCGTTGACAGTTGCAGGGAAAGGGTACAAGGCACCCTCTCCAAAAGATTTGAGTGGGAAATTACTTGAGAGTGCAATTGCAGATGCCACTACCATGCTAGAAGAGCACAAGAAACAATGGAAAAAATTCGGATGCACCATTCTTTCAGATGGGTGGACGGATGGAAGGAACCGCACCCTTGTTAATTTTTTAGCAGCTTCAAACGGTGAGATGGTGTTTTTAAAGTCTATTGATGCCTCTAACATAATAAAAAATGCAGAGAATTTGAGTGTTATGTTAGAGACAGTTGTATTAGAGGTTGGTGTACAGAATGTTGTGCAAGTTGTCACAGACAATGCAACAGCATATGTGGCGGCTGGGAGACTACTGCAGGAGAGACATCCATCACTCTTTTGGACTCCTTGTGCAGCTCATTGCATTGACCTTCTTTTGGAGGACATAGGCAAAATTGATTGGGTGAGGCTGGTTGTAGAAGATGCAAGATCTATAACGAAGTACATATACAATCACCCTTGGGTTCTGAGCTTGATGAGAGTACACACAAAGGGGAAAGAACTTGTTCGAGCCGGTGTCACAAGGTTTGCAACTAACTTCTTGACGTTGCAAAGTATTTCTAGTTTGTTGACACCTTTGAAACAAATGTTTGTGAGTCAAGCATGGCTAGACTCACAATATTCAAAGAAAGCTGACGGAGAGAGGGTTGCAAAGATAGTTTTTGATGATATCTTTGCAAAGAGAGCTATAGAGATCATCAAGGTAATTTCAAACTTCGATTTATATTTCATTCCTTTATTTTAATTTGTTAAATTATAAATATTAAATATATTGTTCTACTTTTCACTTTTTTATTTCATTTCTAATGTATTGTAACTTGTAAGTTTGCAATCTTACATTTTAATTTGTGTGTAGGTGTCAAAGCCGTTGGTGAGAGTTTTGCGTTTGGTTGATGGGGAGCAAAACCCCATGGGGTTTATATATGAGGCCATGGATAGGGCCAAAGAGTCTATCCAAAACTATTACAGGGGGGATATCGTCAGATATGGTCCCTTTTGGGAGATTATTGATCGGAGGTGGAACAATCAACTCCACCAACCTATTCATGCAGCGGGGTACTACCTCAACCCCAAGTATTTCTACTCTGACAACTTCACAGATGTGAACGGAGAGGTTATGGAGGGCCTTTCAACATGTATTGAGAGGATGATACCGGATGTTGAGACGAGGGACCTCGTCATTTTAGAGCTGCAGAGTTACAAACATGCTAGGGGGAGACTCTTTTCTTCGGTGCTAGCTATTCGAGGGAGAACCACACAGTCACCAGGTAATAAAAATTAGAATGTTTACCAAGTTACTTATTAGTTACATATTTGATTTTATTAATTAATTATAAATTTTTGATTATCTTGTTTGTAGGTTCTTGGTGGGAGGATTGGGGAGGGAATACCCCAAATCTTCAAAAGTTAGCCCTCAGAATTCTATCTCAACCTTGTAGCGCTTCTGGATGTGAACGCAACTGGAGTTTGTTTGAGGCCATTCACACGAAGAAGCGCAACAAGTTGACTCAAAAAAGGCTCAACGACTTGGTTTTTGTGCAATACAATCTCCGGCTTCGCACAAAAAAAGTTGAGGCCACATCAGAGGAGCTCATTGATTTGGATGAGATAGATCCATACAGTGAGTGGACTGGGCAAGAAGAGGAAAACCCTGCGTTCACAGCGGACGAGATTGCTTCTTTTGAGAGGGAGGCTATGGAGGGAGAAGCACTAGCAGGACTTCCGAGGAGATATTGGACTGGATGACATCTTTGGAGGTGATCTCCAACATGCAGCAGAGGAGCCACCAGCACCACCATCTAGTTCCATGATCGAGCCAGATTCGCAGCCTTCTAGGAGGAGCGTGGAGACGCAGCCGAGTGTGGGGACTAGTAGAGGCACTAGACCCTCTCCCCAATTTTTCTCTAGATTGGGGAAGAGGAAAATGTAATTTATTGTATATTGTAACTTGCATAGATATGAAATTTATGATGATATTTTTCAATGTCAATCATCATAAATTCATATTACTTATCAGCCGGTTGTCGTATTCGCATGATGATGCGATTTTGTATTGTATTTGTATTCAAATCTAATAGAAAACACTTCTCCAACATTTTATGGGCTCATTTGATATATTTTGTAGCTATGTGTTGCTTAAAATTTATGTTTTTTAAAGAAATTTGAGTATTTTTTAAGTTGCCAAGTATTCCCGAGTATTGGCCGAATATTGGCGAGTTTTTGCCGAGTTTTTGGATTTGGTGAGTTTTCCTACTATGCTTGTAACATTGTTTGGCAGAGACCAAAGTGAGTTTGGTTGATGGAGAGGATTCCATGAGATTGAAGAAGTGATCTTTGATGTGTGCATCGCGTGCAATATGGAGCATCTCAGTCATACACATAGGCTCTTCTAAGCAAAAGGTTACGAACCTCCAATCGTGCAAATTCAAAAGTGACTGTGTCCTCCATGGGTTTGCATTTGTACTGGAAAGTGCTTTGTTGCCAGACCTGTATATCTTTCCTTTGCTGAGCCATCCAAGAGAGTATGGTCAGGGATGTGCTTCAGTGGTAAGACCTAGGCGTGGGTCAGTGTTATCTATCTGTGCAGACCCTGATGCAGATTGCATAATCAAGGATTTTTGTGCATGACATTCAGATTTGTTGGGGGCAAGAATGTGGTGTCAGTTGCACCACTTGTCACCTTGGTTCTTCTTTCCTTCGTTTGATGTTGAAGGAACATGGTGTTTTGCAGTCTTCTTAGGATGCTTTCCCTTGCAAAGTTTGTTTTTCTTTTGCGAAGGGGGTTGAGATGGTGCGTTGTGTGCAAATGAATCTTGCGCATGATGCTGGATGAAGAGGACCTTTGCTTTATCTTTGCCTTGGCTTCGATTTTGGTGGCAATGCGATATGTTTGCCCCGATGTGTCAGAAGTCAAGAATTCCATCTTTACGCGAATATAAGTGAGAGTCCACTAGTGTACTTTAACACCTTATGGTGTTCCAATAAGTTCTCTTATAGATGCGTAGTGTAGTCATTACACTGGCACAATTCTTGGAGCTTTATGTATTCATCCTCATAGTGCTTGACGGGGTAAAACTCCTTTTGCGTAGTGTTGAAAAATGAATCCCTGAGTTTGTATGGATCAAAATCCTTTTTGTGTTGTGTGTTGTAGGTTTTCCACTAGTGGGACACTGAAATGGACATCTTCAATGCTACGAAGGTGATCTTCTCTTCATCATTGAAGCGGTTGACAGAAAAGCAGGCCTCAAGTTGTCAAATCTATTTATCCAATGTTTGAGGCATCGATTTTACCTTCGAACACTAGGATATCAAGATTGACTTGGACCTTGAAAGGGCTTTGCTGTTGAAACTTGAAACCGCTGTGAAATTGAATGAGGTGCTGTCAGGCTGAGTTGCATTATGAATTCACAGAACTGGCCAAATTGTTTGGCATGTTGTGCCTCAAGTGCATCCTGATTGAGCTTTTGGATGTCTACATCTGCCTTAGGTTGTTTCTGGGTTGCAACCATCTTGTTCTTGCCACAACATTCTTTCAGGTAGTCTCAAACAGATCTGACCAGGTGTCCTTT
Source organism: Taxus chinensis (assembly GCA_019776745.2). NCBI lineage: Eukaryota > Viridiplantae > Streptophyta > Pinopsida > Cupressales > Taxaceae > Taxus > Taxus chinensis. The sequence continues at coordinate 193,986,671 of CM034149.1, read as the reverse complement.
GTTCTGCTGCTGCGCACGCTTGTTGAGAGGCATATGAGAGCTCTTGCTGTGATACTAATAATCCGCACCACGGGGCCTAGGATATACGTGGAAGACAACTGTGTGCTTGGAGACATGTTGCAAAGGTTATGTGATGCGTAGGGAGAGTTAAACACAATAACAAACCAATCACATTCAAATGCATATGTCTTATTGTAGAATAGCGCAACTTCTATTCAAATGAAAGAATAGGGAAAAGTGCATTGGTGTACAAACTTCTGTAAGGCTAGGAATGTGAATTCCAATGATCAACAAGGCGGAGGTGCTTTTTTGGCTAATTTGCCTAAGACTGGAACGTGATTGCAGATGCGTATGAGAGACATAAGATACTTGGGGCATGCAAGTATTCACGAGTCACGACTATTTGGTATGTGGTTATTCTATCACTTATTTTATTACCCTTGTGGGCTGAACACACACACGTTTTACAAGAAGGTGGTTATAACAGTACAACAGTGACAGTTAGAAGAGTGAACAGTTACAAAATGGTTCATCTTCCTGAGCAAGTGACGGTTGAACTTCCAGCATGTGTCGTGCTGACAGATGCTTTGACATGGTGCGATTGTGGAGATAGCCACCTGGCATGTTGCATGGTAGTGAGATGTGAACACATGACTGCTGAATTCAGAGGTCTTGTGCCTGACTGTAGAAGTGTGTGATTTGCTGTGAAGCCATGCGCCACTGTCCCAAAGTACTGCGAGTCTTCAATGTGCTGCCCAGAACTGCGAGTGTTGCAAGGTTATGTGTGGCATTGCGAGAAGCTGTGAATGCTGCAGGATTGATGTGCAGTGACCTTGAAGGACATTCTGTGTGTCATGATGGAGCTGCATGGTACTCCTCAAGGAGTTGCGCCATGGCTGCAAAGTTCCATGAGTCTGTTTGCATGATGCAGAATGCCACGAGGATGAGGAGCACAAAGTCCCAAGGAAGAGAGGGTGAGCTTGTGTGGCTGCTTGCAAAGCTGCGCACAGATCACATCTGGGCCCTTATGACAATAGTATGGTATTTTATGAAAGACTCATTGCAGGTTGGATTTTGTCAAAATGTGATGTATATATATTTTATCATCCCATCTGAATTTATACTCTGATGAAGTGATTGCGGTGATGTTTGGCCTTGTCGAGGGACATTATTGTTGTGTTACTGACTCTCAAAATTTATACACCACCAAATCTACAGGTTTCAACTATAGTTTCTTTTTTTTCCTCATGCTCATTTTATGTTGTTTTGAAAAATACTCCCTGGTTCGTCTTATGACACATATGAGGGGTCTCATGGTTTTGTATCAATCATTCGTGTGATGCAAGGGATATGTCTATCTGTCAGTGCTCTGTATTTATCTTTGTTCTTTACTTAACAAGCATTTCTAATTAAAGGAATAATTCTCATGTCACTCCAGCACCATGAATCAATACATTTCAGTTGTTGGAACATGAATATAGTGTATAAAATTATCTATCCTATGTGGATACTGCTGTTTACTTTGTATTGCTGGCCAGTAGGGCCCTCTCTATATATCTGCATATTGTCTCTTCCCTTGGGGGAATTGGTCGCTCCTTTTATTGGTCGCTTCCTCTGCTCATATCTGGGGAGTCAGGAAGGGAAGCTCAATCAACCCGTCCAAACCTAGGGATATGAGAAAGGGAAAGGAAGGCCCAATCAAATCGTGGAGTTTCTCTCCCCCACCCTCTCTCTATTCATCCTCACTTGTGCCGCGATTCAACGATGGGATGAGAGTCTGCTATCTATATAGATCGGGGGCAGAAATCTCAATCTCTATATGGCTGGTGCCGGCCCATCGGCGCCGCTCCCCTCCCCCCCCCTACCCCCCCCTCTATATAGGCGAGGTTGAGATTGAGATTGGGATTGAGATTGAGGAGTCACAGTTGGATATATAGGGAGGGGAGGGGGCCCATATATATAGAGGGCCGTCGGTCCCCTACGCCCGCCCTGCCCTATATAGAGATGGGAGATGGAATAGAATCTAATCCCCTCCGCCCCAGATAGATATATAGAGGGTTGGGGCTGTAATAGTGTATTCGACCATCTAGAAGATATCCATATTTTCATGTACTCATTAGTCACATGGGTAACCTGATGTGCCAAGAGGAAAAAAAAATTAAATATATTTTAATCAAGACATTTAGAGAATTTTCTCATCACCTTGAATATGGGTCTTGATGTTCAGGCATGGACTCTGCATCTTTTAACTAATGAATTTATACAAATAAGTCTACACAACTCTGTTTTTCAGCAAGAGATGCCTATGATGGTAGTTATAATTGCTTACAGTTTGGTTAATTTCAACTTCAGTTTTTATGCGTCTCCGACATTGATATGGGGTTGGGGACAACTTTTTTGGCCCTCTTTTGAGTTGCATTGGGCTAGAACATTAATCCCATTTAAGCCACCACACCCCTAAAACAACTAAAAACACAAGCCCGTCACAAAAAAAAAAGCCAAAAACAAGAGCTCACACACGAGGAATGAAATGGTTTTTTGTAGGTTGGGACAAATAAATCAGCAAAAAGAAAAGCACGGGGTTTGTTGCATGGAGCAATGGTTTGGCAAAGGCAGTTCGATCAGGCTGTGATGTTATCCAATCTGGTACAAAGAGGAGCTGTTGGCATGTTGATGCCATCTTCGCTAGGCATCCCGACACTCCATCCAATTGTACATTGACCAACTAAATCACCTACCTGTTCATCAAGTCAAAGGTACAAAACACTTACAAGGTCCTTTGGATCAAGTTTGTCTTTGGGTCGTTTTCTCATCTCTGGACAGAGTTAAAGCTTTTTCAGCATCACTTTGTTGGAGCTTGTTGTACTGCTCACTCTAAAGGTGGTAGCCAGGCAACAGAAGGGATATTTGAAGCCCAAACAACGTTTTTCATTTTCTACCCCTGCCAAATCCTCTAGCCTTGTTAGCTTATCCTCAAAGATTGAGAATCCTTCATCAAAACGACTCCACTAAGGGTTCAACTCTTTTATCTTACACTGGTAAGAAGATTTTTTGTTTTATCAGTCACAATGGACATTCCATAGAAGATTGCCATGCCCTGCAATCAAAGAAGGTAAAGGCCCTTCTAGCTGTGAACATTAGTCAGCTTGAAGATTCAAATGCAAGGTATTCAATCCACTTGCTTGTAATCCTCAACTCATCCTTACAGTCAATGATTATTCTGCCAACATTAGGGAAGTTCTATCTGCCCATAAACCGATTCTTGGAGTTTATCCTTGACAATGGCAGCTACAAGAACTTGATTTCACAAAAGTTGGCGGACAATCTTTAATTACCAAAATACAATGCATGCACATGCCTACCCCCTACGGTGGTTCAAGTAGGGAAGACGATCCATTCTTGTCTCTCACAAGTGTTTTGTCACATTTGCCATTGAGCCATTCCAAGATACTCGATTCTGATGTCACTCCACTTGATTGCTGCAGTCTACATACTCAGTTTCTTATCAGGATAATCACAAGGCTGTCTTAGATGACTTCCATAACACCTGCTTACTGTATAAGGATGGTAAAATTTATAGATTCACTTTTTCCAGTAGTCCTTCTCTCTCCAGGAGGCCAATGACTGAACAAGTTTATTTGCGTAAATTTTTGACTCTTGGCATCATTTGGGAAGCTAAGGCAGATACTTGTGACATATGATCCTACCCCTAGCTATCAAATCTTATGTTGAAAGTCCTTGCTTTACTTTGTTTCTTGATCTTTAGATCAACACTTCCACACTTCCCAATTTGCCTTAATCGCAGTACTTAAGTGGGGAGAACATCCAGTGGCTTATCATGCACAAGTTTTTTCACAAGCGAAGCTCAATTATGACTTCCAACATTTGGTGCCTAATGAGAGTTTGGAAGTTGTTCCAACTCTAGATATGTCCCACGGAAAGGAGCTGCAGCACAACACTTCAATCCTTTTTGCAGACTTTGGCTAAAATTCAAATTGAGTAGATTTCAGCTAAATTCAAGGCACTCCATGACCATTAAGTACCAAATTCTTTCCAAGTTGGTGATCATGCTTGGTTTCATTTGGATAAGTAGAGGTTTCACAAAAAATGTCACAAGCTGAAACCCATCAGACGTGAGACTCACTTTTTAAAGTATTCCTATAATTAGCCTCCAACTTTTATCTTTTTATCGTTGTTTGTGCTTGGCCGTTTCAGCCAATGCACACCCTCTTGAGTTTTCATTGTACATCATTTATCCCACACTAATGAAGTGTGTAAAGCATCAGTTTTGGTGGCCATCTCCTCTGTGTCTCTCTTTGCTGTTCATGTATTCTCTTTTAGTTTTCTGTGATGGGTGTCTTCATTGTACATTTATTTATTCCACGCTAACGAAATATGTAAAGCATCAGTTTTAGTGGCCATCTCCTTTGTGTCTTTCTTTGCTGTTCATGTATTCTCTTTTAGTTTTCAGCTGTGGGTTTTCTTTGGAGATATCATTAGGATTCTTTGCACCCTCCCTCTTCTCCGCATTCTACCTTTTTTTTTCATGTTCATCACCAGTGCTTTGAAGGACCCAAAAGGTAGCACCAAGATAGGAAATTTTAGGATTGTGTGGAGGACACATCATAAAGGCTGTCAACAACCTTCTTTAAGCTTTTTTGAGCAAGAGACATACCATCGTATTTGTTTTTCAACACTGGATCATTAGCAGTCAGCCACTCCTGGCTTTTAGTCAAATGATTATGCCTCTTGCTCAAACCTAGGATGCAAAGAAATTTGGTTCAGAGGGATGCAAAATAATTACGCCCTCTTGCTGAAATTCAACCCTTGGATTGTATGCTCTCTGCACACCGATTCACTGCTGTGGGTGCACTCAATGCTTTGGACATTGCATTGCCCCCTGATTCACTCGATTGTTCATCACTGAGATATATAAATCCAAACTCCCTTCTTAACCTTGGACTACCCATACTTTTGTGCAGAGGCCTGTTCAACTTGGACAAAGTTACATGGCTAGTAGGTACTCATGCAATACCACTTGCAGATGACTGTTGTGGTCCCCCAAGACCACCTTGTCGTTCGTCCCTTCAAAGCAAAGGTCTCCTCTTGCCAGACATTAAGTGATCTGCTCTGTGCAGTGCCATGTTGCCCTCACCACTACCAAGCCCCAGGATAAAACTGTTTCATGAAGATATGGGCTGCTGAGAGTCTCCATCACGCATCTCTGCACCTGGATTCGGAACCTGATCCTCATTGTCCCAAGCTCAATTTTCCTTCTGTAATTGAACTCGTGCAATGATTTTGAATTTTTGTAAATATAAAATGGATTTTCTTTTTAAGAATAATGTTTAATTTATTGCTGGATCCCTTGTTGTGATAAATAACTATTTTAAATTGCTGGTTGTATTCCTCATATGTAGTCTACATAGTTTTGAACTTTTAACTATTGAAACTAAATAATTGAATGGGAATCTTTGGTTCGTGTGCTGGAGTTTATAAGCATGACTAAATGCTGAAGTGGGGGTAAGCATGGCAAGGCATGATAACATTTTGGTTTTCAAGATGGAAAAAATATTAATTAATGAATCATCACGAGCTAAGCTAGATCCAATGGAGTTTATATCTTTGCAAAGGTGAATAAATCATTTGTGAACAGAAAATCTGGATGTATTTTTTAGCAAAGGTATAGTGGTTTAGCCTCTTGTAGATTCTGCGCCGTATCAGATCTATGCAAGAATCTCTATGGGTTTCATACGTCATGATGAGGCCTAGAAACAAAGGCTGTTGCTCAGTATTAAGGCTATCCCATTTCAGTTCAATCACTGAGGGATCCATGTGTGAATGGAATCTGTTGATTAATAAGTAACTAAAACATAGATTGATACATTTGAATCATCTAGAATACTAGTTATAGATTAGAACCAACAATCTACACATTGGTATAATGGCATGATATTGATGTATTGTAGAGTGGAAGGATGTGGTATGAATTATGTTTGATTTGCTTCTAAACAGAATTGTTGTCATTTACCAGTGCAGGACTGGGCTGATATGCTTTTGAGGATGTACTTGCGCTGGGGTGAAAAGCAAGGCTACAAGGCAAGAGTTGTCGAAAAATCTGTGGGAGAGGAGGCTGGTATCAAGTCAGCAACTGTAGAATTTGAAGGTCGCTTTGTTTATGGCTATCTGTCTGGAGAGAAGGGCACACACCGTCTTGTAAGACAATCTCCTTTCAATGCAAAGGGTCTTCGGCAGGTATTTGTTGTTCTTTCATTCCTCCCAGCTTCTTGTTGGAAACTTATATTGGTGCTGTTTAAAAAATTGAAGCTAGAAGATAGTGCATTTTAGTAAACTTGTGAGCTGCACCCGGAAGGGTATATGCCATAATATGATTGTCACCTGCACCCATAAGGGTACATTCTCTTGAATGTTTTCATTTTTTTGCTAATGTAAAAAAATGTACATGAGCTAATACATTTTGGCTTTAATGACCTGCGACCCGTGGACTGAGGTGTTGGCAGAAAATTTTAATGCTTATATGATAAAGCATTCAATTATAAAGGAGTCAAAATTTTAAACAGTTCATTGTACAAAGCTAACTTGGAAGCTAGAAGATCACACATGCTACTTAATTAACTAAAGGCGAAAGACCAGCATAAACAGAATCTACTATAAAGGATGAGATCTCCCACTAATAAAATAAAACTGCATGCATGGCCTATTAAACCTCAATCAAGTCAAGTATTGAGAAATATGTAGTACAGGTTCACCTGACTAGTACTAAATCATAAAGATTTGATACTCCGATATCACTTTTTGATATCATATTAAACCTTTTTTTGATTAAGGTAAATATAACATGAGTTAGTGCTTGGGTTCTCTTTCAACTGTTCCGGAGATCGCTAACCATATCTGGGCCAGAGATCACTAACAATAGAAATCTGGGCTGGAGCCTGTGTGTCTTTGGAGAGACTTGAACCCAGGTCATGCCTATAACAGCAAGACTTCCAACCAATTGAGCTACTCACTTTTGACAATATGTCAGAGTTGACTAGATATATAGGTAAGGCTGCACTGTGAGAAGTATATAGAGAATGATATTGTTATTTGTAATATAATTGTGCTCCAATTCTCAATTAGGACATGCCCATTACATTGACATCCATTCCATGCATAGTATTGAGAAAAGGCCAACCCTTTTCTCAAGTTTACTTCTTCACCACTTGTACACCTGCTTATGTGGTTGTAACAGGAGAAGCTAACTTTATTGGAATGTTTTGATTAGTTGGTGGAAAAATTTGCAAGAACTGAAAATTTACCCAATTGTTACTGAGAATGTTTTGCTCTTAACAGTGGGTATAAATTTCCCACTGATTGAGAAGCAGTTGCTCTGTGAGAGGGTAAATACCGGAGAGCATCAGAATAAAGGAGTCTCTTCAAACCATGGAATCCTTGGGTTGCTGTGGGGGGAACTTGTTAGCACAGTTTGCCTTGGGTTTGAACTTGCGACTTTACTGATCAGAGCCAATGTTATTTAATGCATTTAAGTATTTTGATTCTGCACGAGTATTAAACCGTTATGGCTTACACTAGAAAAATATTTAGTTAGATTACTGCAGAAGTACACAAGTCTGAATTGTGGAGCTGTATTGGATGGTACTTTATAATGCATTTTGGACACACAGACGGTTATATGATATGTACCATGCTGCATTCTAGAAGATGCACAATTAGACTCTGGTTTCCTTAATTGAACGCCGACCTCAACATCATGCCATTAGTTGCTTTGTTTATAAGATAAAGTCCAAGACACTAATGGTGACCAGTAAAAAAAATTGAATATAAATTTGGTTTTAAGTCTTAAGTTGGTTTTCATGCAGTTTTGCTGTGCTTGAATTGTGCCATCCCCCTTCAGTAACGAGTTCATGTTAACATGCCTTTTTGCAGACAAGCTTCGCAGGTGTGGAGATTATGCCTCTTATTCCAGATGAATCCTTGGATATTGACATAGCAGATGAAGATCTTGAAGTGAGTTTTTCAAGATCAGGCGGTGCAGGAGGTCAAAACGTAAACAAAGTTGAAACAGCAGTTCGCATTGTTCATACTCCAACTGGAATCGCTGTTCGATGCACAGGTTTTTATCATTATTTTTGTTTTTATTTTGTCACCATATGAATAAAATGCCTTCTGGTTATTTGCATCTACTGTATAGAATATATGTACTATGGATGCCATTAACTGTCCCTTCGCAAAAACTTTTATCAAACTCTTTCCTTTTGAAGGTTAATTGTATCACCCATCTCTACTTGTATTTGAATCACATGTCAATGTTCTTCCAGCTTTACAATGTTGTCTTTGATTTGTTTTGGATGTTGATCCTTGTATTGGTGTGCTCATCTCTCTTGCATACAGAGGAAAGAAGTCAGCTTTCAAACAAGATAAAGGCCCTTAATCGTTTGAAGGCAAAGCTACTAGTAATAGCTCAGGAGCAACGTGCATCTGAAATCCGACAGATAAGAGGTGATGTTGTAAAAGCTGAATGGGGACAACAAATTCGAAATTATGTCTTCCATCCATATAAGTTAGTAAAAGATGTAAGGACTGGTTTACAGACCTCTGATATATTAGCGGTTATGGATGGAGATTTAGAACCATTTATCAAATCTTACCTAAGATTCAAACATGTCAACGACATGACAGCACAAAACTGAAAATGAAATTACAGTATTGTTTTAGACTCTTTCTAATTGAATCTTTCTTGTTTCCTCGCAATTAATTTGCTGCCTAGTATGCAAGATGCTAGTCTTTTTGTAATAAAGAACATCTTTGATAAACAATCATCTCTTGGTGTATCATGATTATAATTTTTGGGTGAGTTTTATCTTCATAATATATAAGTCGTAATTGCTAAATTATTTCTGAACATTTGGGCCACAACTTAATTGCCTCCGTGGAATAATTTTTCAACAAGTCAAATGAGTGTGATTATCAAGCAAATTAGAAGTCTATCCAACTGTCGCAAAAGAAGCCAACGTGAGGGAAAGTTGATATTTTGGCCTTAGTTGAACAACCTATGAGTGTCTTATAGTTTGGTCCGCATGCTCATCTATGTCTCCCCTAGACTATAGGTGAAATTCATTGGCCTTTGGTCAAATTAAAGAACTCCAGCTGAACATAATAATTGAAGTGAAGGCATGAGCATTGGATAGAGATAGTTGAATATAAGCTGCAAGTAGTATATGCTTCTTGCATTAGTTGTTTAATAATCAGATGTGTAAAGTCTTGTGGATCATGTAATGGGTTAGCAAAAATCTTAAGGCTAACCCCTGTAATGAAGTATTGACTGGCAAGTCGATAACTTTGTAATTGTTTTTTCCAAAGCTTGAAAGTACTTTATTTGAAATGACATGCTTGGAAATTTCAAGCATGTTCTCTAATTTAATTTTCCTGTCAGTAATACCATGCTACTCTGGTAGGGTATAGCTTTCCTTATATTGAATATATGATATGGTTGTAACTTGTAACCATCTAGTTGGTTGTAACCACTTGCAACATCCTCAATAGTTGATTAAAAAGAAGACACATACATCATTTGTGTGCTTCACTTAACCCCCCCCCCATCCCCCTCCCCCCCCATTCATTATATGCATCTAATAACATTTGGTATCAGAGCGTAAAGGCAAAGGAAACAGTGAATATTGTGAAGGTGTATAAATAGTGCACATGCAATGAATAGTGAACAGTGCTGTCAAAACAGACGAACCATTCATTATATGCATCTAATAACATTTGGTATCAGAGCGTAAAGGCAAAGGAAACAGTGAATATTGTGACGGTGTATAAATAGTGCGCATGCAATGAATAGTGAACAGTGCTGTCAAAACAGAGGAAAACTAATTAGGAGACACAAATAAGGCGTTCACTGTTAAACAACATCGGATTTCTTTGCTGATTGTTAAATCTGCAATCTTTAGGTATTGTGCCATTAATAAAATTTTGAGTTTATAAAAACCTCCAAAAATTCTGTATCGTGCAGAGCTTGTCTATACCAATGTTTTAAAAATCGGAACCAGACTCGGAACCAGCGGAGGGTCAGACCGGAACTGAACTGGAATAAGACTGGAACCAGACCAGTTTAAAACATATGAACCGATTTACTAAAAAATACATAAAATATTACAATTTTAATGAAAACAAGAAATTTTAAAGATTCCAAACTTTGATTACAAACAATTAGAAACAAAATATGCAAAGTTCGCTCATGTAAATACCATGTAAGGGTAAATATAGCAAAACGACATCGAGTGCACTACATATTCGAAACAAAATACACAAACAATGAGGCTCTAAATGGCCTATAGAGTCCAAAAAACAATATGCTACAAGCTACATCATGTTTGATATCAATCCAACGAGGCTCTAAATGGCCTATAGAGTCCAAAAAAGCAACATGCTACAAGCTACTACATGTTTGATATCAATCATCAAACTCAACACCACCGCTATGAATGAGATTCTCATCCTCATCAATGTCATCTTGTTCCTTTGGTTCAGACATGTCAGACTCCTCAGGGACATTTGTAGTTGTAGTAGCATGGCTATTGTTCGCCATGTCTAGTGCTACTAGTGGTTCATCATCCAAAGCCATCCACCACGAGTCATCAGGATCAAACTATGTCAGATGACTCTCCTCTATCCATTAAGAGGTTGGATCAATATCATCCAAGACAATGGGATCTGTATTAAGTATCCTATTCAGTAATTGGTTGCGCCTTAGCCGACGATTGTATTGCACGAAGACGAGATCATTCAACCGTTGTTCCAAATGGGGTATATATAACATCATTTAGGGTTGGGGCTAAAAAAGGTATCTTAAAATCTAAAATTGGATTTTGTTAAGGCAAACCCTACCTCTCAACTAGTTCAGACTGGTCCAATACAAAACAGGCCGGTTTGACCGATTCAGTACGGAACCGGATGAACCGGTACTAAATCCGCTAGTTCTGTACTGAACTAGTCATTTGTTCGGTTTTTCTAATGGTTTGCAATTTTTTTAATGAACTGGTCAAACTGGTCAAACCAAACCAGAATCGGAATGGTTTTTAAAACACCGGTCTATACAAGTCTCCTATAATTGGTGTCATGCACAACTTTATATTTGGAAAAAATTAAGTCATGGGCAATATTCAAGACTTAGTTTTACTTGGATCATACAAATTGACGGGTTTAAAGTTTAGCGTTTGGAGTTGCAAGATACGAGTAGTGGGTATTGAGATTTTGACAATAATTATAAGTCTTAGTCTACCTACAACCAACACCAATGATATGAAAAGCATGTCAAGGAAACCTGTCTACCTTTAAAATTCTATACGTTGATTGAATTGATTTTAGATGTCAGAAATGCAATTTCTTTGGGACATTTGTGGTAAGTTTGAAAGTTAAAGACCATATATATGAAAAAATTGCACATTTGTACCAAAAGTCTATCGTTTTCTACAAAAAAGATGGCAGGTCATTTTTAGAATACTTGTTTAGGTTGAAAAACCTGGAGACTTGTTATTAGGTATTAGTAAAATGATGGATGAGGATGACATGGTTGCTTTGGTAATGACAATTTGCCACCTTCATATGAAACCTTCATGGAGTCTAACCTTGTTTGCTAAACAACAAACTCATATTTGAAGAAGTTAGTTTCTATCTTCTTCAGAAGGAACGTAGGCATGGTCAGTGATGTGTATACATTGGTGTACACTTAGAAAGTGTTGCTGCAAAAAAAAAAAGGCAAATAAACAAGAACCTTTAGATCTTCAACCTTACAAAAGGTACAATGCTATTACTATCATAAGGTTGGGCACATCAAGAAGGATTGCCAAAAAAGATAGTATGATCTATTTCATAATAAGAAGCCACAAAGTCAAGCAAAGGTGGTTGAAGTTGTGTGAAACAAGATTTTGGTGAGGAATATGCTTTCATGGTTTCCCATGACAACAATCATGATGCTACTAGTTGTTAGTTCTTTGATTTTGGGGGAAACGGGGGTCATGCCATTTCCCATGCTGTAAGGATTGGTATGTAAAATTTATTGTTGATTCTTATTATATGGATTATGTTTTAGTAGGAGATGGAAGATCACATGTAGTGGAAGGCATAGATGATTTCTATATCATTCTGAATGATGCTACAAAATTCATAGTTTGAGATGTTAGTTATATTTCAAAAATGAATGGGAATTTATTCAACTAGCCTACTTATAGATTGTCCTAACATTGATTGGAATTTTTATGGAAGAAATGTAGTCTCATATGTCAAGCAAGAAGTAATGGTTGCCCTTGGAATTGGTCAAGGAGGGTTGTACAAGTTAGTTGATCTTGCCACAATTAAATTGCACACATTGGTTACGAGGAAAACAATAGCTTTCTATGGCATGAAAGATATGGCAATTTGAATTTCCAATACTTGGCCATGCTTGCCAAAAACATGGGGAAGCATGACATAGGATGCTTCACTAGAACACTAAAAAGAAAGCCACTTCATACTAAAGGTGTGTGACGTGCTAGAGGGGTTTTTGATGTCATTCATGCAAATTTGTCAGAACCATTATGGAAATCACCAACCATTCTAGGAGCAAGTTATTTTCTTCTTTTAGTTGTTGATTTCTTGAACGAGGATTCAATTGAAAAAGTTTACGCGGTATAATTGAAAGAATATCAGGTGCCAGATAGAGACCATCAAATTTGCATGCTCTATAGGTCCTTATATGGACTTAATATGTTCCACGAGCGGGACACATCAAAATTGAACAACATTTTCAAGATTTTGAATATAGATGAAGTATTTTTTATCCAAATCTCTTCCTCAAAAGCGACGACATAGTAGTATTCTGTCTATGTTTATGATCTTTCCATCACTGGTACTAGGGCCACTGCTCTTCAACAAGTAAAATCAAATCTATGTTTTGCATTTGACATGAAATTTAGGCCTCCAACAATATTGTGTTGGTGTAAGAGTTTTAGAAATTTGATCATACTATCTTTATAACATAAAATACGCTGACACACCCTTTGGAGAAATTAATGATGACATAAAGCAATCCATCCACTACACCTATGAAGACCGAGATGAAGTTATTAGCCTATGATGATTCATCACCAATCTATGAATCACACTACAGATTGAGAATAGGGGATTTTATCTATCTATCATCCACTTGGCAAGATTTATGTTTTGTTGTTAGCGACCTTTCATAGTTTTTATCACAACCAAAGCTAGTTCATCGACGAGCAAGAAAACACATCTTATATGTCAAATGAACATTTGACTTTGACATATTTTATCAAATGTCCAAATATTTCATGCTATTTAGATTTACACTCTAAGTGGACTGGTTCAATTGATTCTTTGAGATCAAATATTGGTCACACTTGTGCATTAAGAGATTCTTTCATGGCAAAAAAACATTAACTTACCCAGTGAAGCATAATACAAGGCAACAAACAATGTAGGTTGTGAGGCATTATGGTTGTGCAACATTTGTATGGATTTAGAGGTAGCCCAGATTGTACTTCCGTCATGCTTCTGTTACAATTAGGATGTCTTAAAGTTGGCAAATAATCTAGTATACCATGCCAAAACAAAACAAAATGAGGTTTATCATTACAACATTTGACAATTGGTTTATGATAAAGGTGTTTGTCTTCATTATTGTGCCACAAGACTTTTGATATAATGACTAAACCTCTTGGTGCTACCTTTTTTGTGAAATAATGCCGAAACAAATTTGGGGTACTCCCGTGTAGTCATATTAAGGTTGGGTACAAAACATATACTATGTTGACATTGTTGTAACCACCAACAACTTCCTTTATAGTTAATAAAAATATCCACACACGACGTTCATGAGCTTCACCCGTTTTCGCTCCATTTGTTTTATGCATCCGATAACACCTTATAAAAAGAACAATAAGAGATCATTGGGAGTTCGTGATTGCTCTCTTTTACTACAAATGCTTTGTTGGAAATGATAGAGCTACTACAACGTTTAATTATACTTAAAATGATAATAATCAGAACATAAATTGTGTTTAAATGAGTATTTTAAGTTGTTGGAATTAAAGCACTACTGCAATTCCATAAAATAGAATGAAATAAATATGCAAAGAATACATAACCACAAAAAAGATGGATACAAGGAATTTAACACAAAAACCCCATTATAGGTAAAACCAACTGTAAGTGACAATAACCAACGTCCTTTCCTTCTTTTAGCCAAAACAATTTTCAAAAAACTATTATGTTATTATTCTCGAATTATACTTCAAATAATGGTAGCGCAAATGCAAAATTGTGCTTGAATTAGCATCCGTAAGTTTCTGGTATTAAAATAGTACTGCATTTCCATAAAATAGAATGAAATAACCATGGAAACAATAAATAACCACCACCACAAGAAGATTGATATAATACTTTTAAGCTTAGAGCCCTAAGGTGGGGAAAACCAATGGAAGTGGCAATAGGTCAAATTGTTTTCCTTCCTTTGGCCAAAACAATTTACGAAGAGCTTAGATAGAGCATGCTACAAAAACTGTCCTAGTATGCTCATTCAAACTAGTTTATCAAAATTCTTCCTCTTACAACGAACTTTTAATGTAAAAAAGTATACCCTTATTATATTTTCAAAATGATCGCCTCATTTGCATTAGTCAATACCATCACATTACTTGGCAAGGCCAACTTCTTGTTTATGCCACAATTTTCGTTTCTGGGGTTTTGATTGCAGTACTAAGGTTATTTTTTCACATTCATTACAATAATATGAATTTTGCAGTGACATATCAAATGATAACAGAACAATTTTCTCATGGTCTTGTTTGATATTATTGTTGAGATATTTTTTTTTACATATCAAATGATAACAGAACAATTTTCTCATGGTCTTGTTTGATATTATTGTTGAGATATTTTTGTTTCTCTAATTTATCTTATCAGAAGGGCACTCTGATAATGAATAATGTTTTGGGCTCATATCATCTTGATTTTGAAATACCTCGACATGAATACCTGACTTAGCAAATGCATCATATTTCCCATTTTGATGCCCTGGTGATTGGGTAACATAAGGTTGCAACTTGATACTGTGTTCTTCACATTGTTATTGTTTCATGTATTGCCATATGTTGGGCATGATGGTGTGAAGGGAAATGTTGAATGTTTTAAATAACATGTCACATTGCTAGGGATGGAAGGTTTTCAATTATATAACTCTTTATCTTAGACTATAGGTTATGTGACTTTGCAGTGCATGAATTTTTCTCAAAGTTGATTGAAAATGAAAATAAAAGAAAGTGGACCCTACTAAGGCACCATCCTAATCTACTTTGAGGAAGTATTGTATTTACTCCTTGCACAATGAGAGATGGGCATGCACTGAATGTGGCTTGTGGCTTTGAAGAATGTGAAGCTTCTTCGAGTAGCTACAAAGTTAAGCTTAAAGGTGCCATTTTGTTTCATCTTCTCATTCACCTTCTAAGATAGTGAAGCTCTTTTATTTTGATTTCAGAAGGATTCGAGAAGCGCACAAGTTTTTTAAGAGTTTGATAGATATTTAGTAAGTATGGATTTACGTAAACTGGTTTTTTTTTAATATTTCACTGTTGAGTTGGTACATACTGGATTGGAAGCAATGTCAAAAGCATTTAAAACCATATTTTTGAAAATATTATGTTATAAAGCTTTCTGTTACAAAAAAACCCATTTGGTTTTTAGGAAAATCCATTGTTGTTTCGAATATTCTGCTTGGTTGTGTATATACTTTGTTTTGAGAAATCTTGTTGGTATCAGTGTTATTTTCTCTTGGAGCTAGTTTGGGGGGGTGTTTTCCTTGTCACAGTCTTGTTTAATTTTTGCATTCACATTGTTGATTATTCTTTCCTTTGGTATTTGATGGTCATACTATGCAAGTTAAAATCAGTTGAGGTTTCACTTTCTGTTGGAGTCAATGCCTTGACTATATGTGTGTGTGGGTAGTCATTTTTTTTAGAAAGCCATTTTTTAAAGTGAGGTATTCAAAGGGGGCTTTAAACAACAATGATTACATCTCGTTTTATTTTAAAGTGCCTAAGCTACAAAATTTGAAGCAAGATGTTGACCAAATGTGAAATGCACATTTCAAAGTGTTTTCCTTCAAGTTTCTTCCCACAACTCTTTTGTTTCTTTGAGCCAAATCATATTATGTAAAACTTGAGGAAATGTTATGTATTGCTAATGTAAATCTTAAATGAAATTCGTAAATGTTAATTAATTCCATTGTAGCCTAATTATAGGTTTTAGGTACTTAATTAAGGGTTTAAAATGGGTGAAAAAACATTTGAATAAAGATGTAAATGATGAATATAA
Organism: Taxus chinensis; assembly: GCA_019776745.2. Classification (NCBI taxonomy): domain Eukaryota; kingdom Viridiplantae; phylum Streptophyta; class Pinopsida; order Cupressales; family Taxaceae; genus Taxus; species Taxus chinensis. The sequence goes on along the minus strand of CM034149.1, from coordinate 193,970,279 downwards.
TATGGGGTTTTATGATCCAATACAAACTGGGTTTTATGTTTGGTGTTTGATTTTATGCATGGTGCTTGGATTTACATTGTACTTGCATATTTGCTTCAAAAATGGACTATTTCTTCAAAGACTTGCAACTCAATGTATTTCCCTTGAAAATTATCTCAAATAGAAAAATGCATTTGGTTTCAAATTAATTGGATGTTTAAAAATCTTATTATGTCAATTTCAATTTTGGGGTTTAAAGCTTTTGGAATGGCCATGGGTAGCCGACTTGGCGTAGGTGATCTGACCCTTCCTAGATGGATTGGTTGAGTGATACTACCTTAGGATCTAGCTGTAGGGCCGGTCATTGGGCCTATCACTGGGAGTGATATGACGATTGGTGGGATCAATGAGAACAATTTGTGTATTAGCAAGTTCCGTATGTGTCTAACACAATGGTTGGCAAAGCAATTTGTAGTGCTTGTTGAGATGAGATGACTTAGTCACTTGAAGATTTTGGAACCACTAAGGCAAGTCTGACGATTTGGTCGCCTAACGTGAAGAACATGTCTATCAAGGCAAACATGTTATGTTGTACTACCTAAGAGGGATCAATGACAAGGCCCCTTAGAAGATTTGAATCATGTTGGGAAGGAGGTATTGGGCAAGTTTGAGGAGCTCGAATTGATTGAGATTAGTCATAAGGGGTTGGGGATTAGTTTTAGATGCTCGAGGAAGTTGTAGGTGGGATTGAGGTTTGAAGGGTTCTAGGGGCGTCAAAATCTAGGTGGAAATAAATTTTGTGCTCAGTGAGATTAGGGTTACCAAGCCACATTTTGAGTACAAGGTGCCATAAAGAGAGATCTATGGGGTGGAGAGTGATGAGGCCATGACTTGGGAGGATGTCTATAGAGTGCTTCAAGTTCTGAGGTGAGCCAACAACATAGGGTGATTGATGTTTACTGCAACAGGGACACAAATCTTGGAAAGAGGGATGTAAAGGGAATGCTAATGAGTGTATTGTTCTTAAAGTTGTGCGTTCAAGGAAAGGTGAGGTGGCTGTGTTTTTGTGAGGTGTTATGTAGAGAGGTTGGGCCGACAAGGCCACATTATGGAGCGGAGCTCAATGAGCTCCTTGGGAGCTTGACCAATTTTTTTTGTTTAATGTCACACATGGGTGAGACATTTAAGAGAAATCCCAAATTATTTCTAGGAGGTCAAGTAGGCCATGTTTCATGTAACAAGATTAAGGTCTTCCTAGATTATGCCAAGATTGGGGCTAGCTTGGCTTGTGCCAAGGAGGCTGAGTTGGCCTTGAAGGGGGTTGGTTTGGCAAGGAAGTGGGATGTGAGGTGAAGATGAGAAACCCACTTGGGGCTTGGTGTGGGAACCAATAGATCTACACAAAAACACCATTTTAAGAATGTTAAAATGATTGAAAAGATCTTGGATGCATACAAGTTTTTTTGCTCAAAAGAGGGAATTTACATCGATGTAGGTTGCCTATCACCTTTCTAAACACTCCAAGACCACGATTTCCCTTCCTCTACTCTTGTCTCTTCTCACCCAAAATCTATAGGTGCAAATGAGCTTTGGAGGCTTAAAAAGATGCCTTCATAGAGCATTGTAAAGATGTTCAAGTCTTTATTTGAATTGAGGGTGGATGATTCTCCCTACACTTTCTGGAGAGAGAATGAGGCTTGAGTCTTAAGTGGGGTTTGAGCACTTCCAATCATGCTTAATTATTCATCAAGTGTGTGAGCACCTTATTAAGTCTAATGGGCAATGACTTAAATGCATAACTTAAGTTGTATTTCTAGGGGGTGCAATTTATGTCTAAATGGTCCCATTCATAACTTAAAACTACACATTATGATAAGTTAAAGAGAACTTAAAATTGGATTAGTGAAACATAAAGTGCATGTCAACTTGAAATTATACCATGGAAACTCATAAACTAAATGTGAACTTCAAGTTAGATTCTGAGGCCTATCAAATGAATGTGTACATTAATTTAGAACCTTGATACCGTAAAAACATATAGTTGGACTTTAATAAAGCCTCTGGGAGTATTATAAAATGTTTAAATATATTGCATAAGACTTGGTAAACTGTGAAGTCTTATTGCATCTTGTCCTTTCCTATTGCGTGTGCACTCTTTCCCATGGTTGTGTTGTGTTGTCATGATTTATCACTTAAAACAAATTTATTTGTACCTATCTTGGATTATGAAATAAAGAGCATTATAGGTGGCCTTAGTTGAACACCTTGATTTACAACATTTTATGCTTTGATATTATATTGGATAAAGTAGTTTGCTAATGGTTTGTGGTTCATTTTCAGTGTAAAATGACTTATAACAATTTAGTTTGTTCTTAGATGGGACTATAAACAATTTTTTTCTTTCCATTCGCTAGGGATATAGTAATTGGTTTGTGTTGGATGAAAGTTTGATACACTTAGTCTTAAAACTACTTAAGGAAATGACCATTTATGTTTCTCTTGAAAGTAGCTCTTGACATATTGTTTTTCATTTTTGAGGTGCCCAATATATATTAATTTCCTTTGAAAGGCATTGTCATTTTAGTTCACATCACTCCACAACAATTTGAGAGCTGGGTGGAAAGACGTTTGATTAAGTTTTTGAAGGAGTTTTATTTTGAGTTCAATTCGTATTACAATGTTTAGTCACATTTAAATCCATCGATGTCTTTTTTATTTGTTTTGGGTACAATAATTTGTTGGTGAAGGTTATAAAGATTTTATATGATGGCTTCGCTCAACCTTGTTTTATTCCTTCTTGAAAATGATTTCAAGTTATAGTATGTCTGGTTGGGATAAGGAAGGTAGAAGAAAACCAAACTCAAATGAACATAATTTATGAAATCATGTTTCTTCAAATAGAGGGGCAAGCAGGTCTTGTGTGTTCAAGACATTTGTGGCCAAAATAGTGATGTTCGAAGTATTGGTAGAGAGAGGGCATGTAAGTGTTGAAAGGGAAAATAATGTTTTGTTGGGATGACATGCCTCCTCCTGGCTTTCACATTATGTTGATTTCTATGCTCAGACTAGATAGGGATGCACATATCTCATTATATTTTTTATTTTGGGGATCTGCATGTCTAAAATATTATAGAGATGTACACAAGAGCTTTGTTTAATCATACAGTTTTTAATTTTGGTTTCCAATGTTCCTAATCTTAGATTATATCTTCAACACTTTGAGAATTTTTTGTTGCATAAGATGCCATCCATATTGATGATATAAAAAATGGGTCAGTTAAAAATGATGTTGCCATGTTCGTTTAGTCCCATCGAACTTCGGCCACTCTACTCATACCGGTTCTAATACAAAAGGTTTACTCTCTTTGAGTTCAAAATGTTATTTTTCTTCTTTGTTGCATAAGATGTCATCCATATTGATCATATAAAAAATGGGTGAGTTAAAAATGATGTTGCCATGTTCCTTTAGTCCCATTGAACTTGGGTAAAGAAGAAAGATTAAGATAAAACTCATGGAACATGGAAAATTTATCCATGTTGAGATTATGAAGATTCCTTATGAATATTTCAAGTGTGACATTCGTATGGGTATCACCCCTATTGACCTAACCATTGATGACCTACTTAGGGTCTATCGAATAACTCAGATAGAGGCTTGAATTAAGACTCACACTTGATACTTGATACTCGTTTCATTTTGTTTTTCTAGAATTATTACTTGCAATTTGATTATCTACTTCATATACTACTAACACATTAAATTTATTTTCATCATTTTAGTTGTTTTTAAAGTATAATAAGGGTATTGATGGTAGTCCTAATGATTTACAATTTGTTGATCTTATTTCCCCCTCCCAGTCAACATTAATGTGAAATCATATCCCATGACGCGGTATAAAATTAAGTTAGACACACTCTTTTATTCACTTGTCATTCTCAACAGATCCTCTATAAAATACCTATCAGTATTATGGAAAGTTGCACTAATTTTACCTAAATCAAGAGAAAACATTAGGAACAACCTCTAAACAAATTTGAAGCACTATAAACTAGTTTAAGAGAAGACCACGTGCTAAGTTAAAATAATATCAAAGTCAAATTAGGCATTATCAAGCACCTATACACGAAATGGAACTTCAAGGGGTTTCTATTCTAGCAATATCTATTTGTAAGCACTCTATTTTGGCACTCTACTTTAGCTCTCTATTCAACACTCATAAAAGGTACATTCTAAAGTATATCTAGTTAAGATCACTACTAGGGTTGAAGTGTAAAGGAGAACTTAGGGGCAATCACTCTAGATTTGTATTCACTCTTGCATAAGCACTATTATAATTACATGGAGTTTGAATCCCTCATTTTGGCAATGTAGTGCAACGCTTGGTCAAAATAAACAAGGGGGTTAGACATCAAGGGAAATATAACTCTACCACACCATTTTTAAACTAATGTTTACTTGAATGTTAGCACAAAAAACTAGGTTTTTTTTCATTAGAGGTGCATGCATGAGGATTCTAGTAGAAGTGAAAGTGCAAAAACTAATCAAATATAAAGACGAAGTGACCGAAAATGAAATATAAGTGCAGTGGAAATCCATACACTAACACTAGATAGGATATAAGTGACTCATGTAGTGTTTGGATGTGATACTATTGTTTGTTGTTTTAGAGATGAAGTAGATTTTCCCTAATTCCAGAAAAAGAACAATATGTAAAACAATAAAAAATATAAGTGAACTCACTCTCGTGTACTTTACTATATTTAGCATGTTCCCTAATTAAATGCAATTTCTCCACAACACTTTATATGAACCGTCAATTATGAAACTTGAAGCATTTATTTATTAGTTTGGTTGCACATTTATTTAAGCAAGATCTAATCATAAATAGAACACAATATTTAATTCTAATTTAGGGTAAATCATTTGGTGAACCCACATATTGATCTTACACAACCTTCCCTAGCCTTTAGGGTTTTCGATTTCTTTCTTCTAGTGTGTTGTTTCATATTTCCATTATTATTTCTATATCTTTAATCTGATTTTCTAAATTTTCCCTATGGTTTCATCCTCGGTCTACTTATTCTATGGTCTACACACACTTCATGATTTCAAGGGTCACAATGGGCCTTTTATTCAAAACGTTAGATACCATTAGGTTTTTCCTTTTTCACATAACTTGTACATTGTACTCTATTATGTCTTCATATAAGGCTCAAGCCATTATTGCATTCAATGAACGTGTCAAATGAAAAAATTTCTTGCATAGGTCTGATGCTACTCTCCTCTTCGATTCTTACTGTAATAATATTCAATATAAACTGCAACCCTTTATTTTGCCTCACTCTTCTTCTTCATATTTTACTAGCTACTATCTTTCCCCAACTATTAGGCCTTGAATTATTTTGGGATCAAGGTTCCATGCTATTAATAAAATATGAAGGAGGAAACCAATAATGGGCTATTAACCTACTCGTATGCCTCATCCTAACTTCACTCAACAGATCAACCCATCATGAGGATGTGCTCTATTGCATCAACTACACTATACAATAATTCATTCATCTTTTATTATAACTATTACATCATACCCTTATATATAAAGACTTTGTATATGTGATATTACAAGCAATAATGATACCCAATGATGCATATCCACCTTACATGGAATTGATCCTAAATACATTGTGAGGCACTGAGACTAGCATATCTTTTGATACAAATTGTCTTCCTTAAACATCATAGGCATTTTGGCTGATGACATCACTCATTCAGACTTGGGCATTCCTAAATTTGATAATATTCCCTAAGAGGTGTTAGTTTGCATCACACTACACTTAACGTTGGGTTTCCAAATGTTGGCCATCATATGTCATGTTATGCCCAATGATATTAATTATAAAATATTACTTAGTAGACCATAGCTAAACACAATGCATGTTGTAACTGCCACCTTACACAATTGTCTCAAGTTTAGCTATCAAAATTCTATTTACACTTATCCCTTATAATATGAAATGAAATGAAATTTTTTTAACATACATGAGGCTAAAAATAGCCTATGAGATGGTAAAACAAGTTTCTTCTATTTTCATCATTTCTGATCTTCTTCTATTAATCTTAGTGATGAAGTCCCCCATTTTAGCTATCAACTCTTTACTGAACAAATCATGTAATGACAATGTTGTGAAATTGATTGCATAGGAATAGTTCAAATATTGCAACATGCATCCACTAATGCTCATGTCATGGACAATGCTGTGAAATTAATAGGAACGGTTCAAATATTGCAACATGCATCCACTAATGCTCCTGCCATAGACAATTCCAAATCCTTAGTGATCATTTATAGTGCGGGAAAATCGTGAATGATAAACACATTTCTATAACTTTCTATATAGGCAAATTTTCTTTGATAACACATTGAAGTAAGATGAGAGGTGGTTACGATGTGAAGTAACACGATATCTACTAGTTAGAGGATCCCTTTACAAAATATTATTTGATGGCCAATTAATTCCTTTTTTAAATCATGAATAAGTACAATTGGACCTTTCAAAAGTACCAACAACCATTTCAATGGAAAAGATATGTCATATAAGTTATTGCAACAAGGATACTATCGGCATCAATGGAACAATAATGTTTTGATAATGCTAGAACATGCCTATAGTTTCAGAATCATCAACCTCAATCACATTTCACATTGAGAATTGAAACCCATTATTGCACTTTGTCCCTTTTCTTTACAAGGTTTCAATCTCATTGGCGAGATTAATCCCATGTCTGCACAAGGTATTAAGTTCATTATCATTGTTACTGAATATTTTAGTAGATAGGTTAAGGATATACCTTTGGAAACCACTACAAACGAATATATTTAAAATTTCGTATTCCATCACATTTTTGTGACCTTCATGATAAATAATGGATATTTTTTCAAAAATTGAACACTTAATAAGTTGCGTGATAAATTAAAAATCAAAGACACTTCCTCTACACCATACTACTTATTAGGTGACGAGAAAGCCAAAATAATTAATAAGATGATTACAAATATCCTAAGTAAAATACTCATGAAACATGGTGCCGATTGGCTCAACCAAATCATTTATACACTTTGGGATTATAAAAAAGGTGTAGAGACCAACAAAAGTTACCCCCTTTTCCCTATTCTACAAAACAAAAAGTGATTCTACCCATTGAGCTGGAAATTTCATCCCTATGAGTATCCTTTAAAGATATCATTAAAAATAATTGTTATCAAGAAAATGTCTACAACAACTAGAAATGTTAGAAATAAGTGAATACAAGCCTTAGACCACCTAAAGATTTATTAAGCACGAGTTAGAGAGTTATAATAAGAAAGTTTACAATCAATATTTTCAAGTTGAAGACTTTGTTTTGAAATGAAATCAACAAAACACCAATGCAACAACTGAGCTAAAAGGTGAATTCAAACCCGATTGGTTGGGCCCTTTTGTTGTTTACTGAGAAGGTTAGAACACCAGTTTATCACCTAACAATGTTATAAGGGAAACCTATCAAGAAACCTATGAATATCATGTAGTTATGAAAATATTACATATGACAAGTATATAGATGAAATGTAAAAATATTTCCACACGCTTTCAAACATTCTCAATACTAAAAAATAATTTTAAAAAAAATTCAAAAGGAAAATACAATATTTTTTTTCTAAATATACAAATCAATACTTGAGCATAATTTGAGCTATTAGTTTCTACTTTACATATGTTGTTTGTCACATAATTTAATAGATAACATATTGAATTTTCTCTACACACATTTGTTTCATGAGGTATATGAGTGTGATGCATGATACATAAGACTATACATGATTATATATGATTCTGTTTTCCCAACGACCTTGCTCATTTGGGGGCATATTGTACACAATTAAGTGTTATTGATCTATTTATTATGGATTTCTCTCTTTTTACTTCACATATCTTGGTTGTGTTGATATTATACATCGTGATAATGTTATTATCAAGATTTTTGGGACTAACACATGTGGACTAGATGTGGCTAATATATCTTGTTCTATGCACTTATTGGCTACTGTCTATATTTTATTTTCACATTGGGTTGCTTATTTCTTGTCTTTTGTGTGTGTCCCTTAGCTCGTCATATGTTTGTGCGACATTTTTGTGTCCCTTTCTTATTTCCTTTGTAGTGTTTTCTTGTACAACCCTTGGCCTATTATGTGTATGCAACATTTTTTGTCCCTTGTATGTGGCCTTTTGGCATTTTTATGTGACATTGTGTATGACTTTTTTTGTGACATTATATGATTTTTGTGTTTGCTACTCTTTGTGTGCCATGATTTATATCATACATTCTCTATTTTGGTTGATTCTATTATATTTCCAATTATAACCACATTTTATAGTTGCAACAACAATTATCCACTACATTTGGCATGAAAACAATTCAAGTATTTTAATATGAGTAATCTAAAGTCTATGTCTCTCAACTCAATAAAAGGTGAATTCATCATAGTTATCACATAAATATTAATGTAAATTATGCACACAGACAAGATTACATGAGCATGCACAATTTATATACAAGGAAAATATACCATGCACATGGATAGAACTTTGGTACAATAGTTTCCTAATTTGAACAATTTTGTCCAACTCAATTTCAAAATTCAAAAATACAAATTCTAAAAAAAATCAGATTATACAGTCATTCATGCAGTAAATCGCTTACATAGATACAAATTCTATGACATATTCACTACAGTAATAGTAAATACAATGAGCGTGATCACTTCTATTACATATTCATTACATTTTATGAAAAATGTGTGGGGGATAGTCATTATGCCACTTACAGGCTACATCTTTATTAGTTTACATATTGTTATTTTTGTTTCAAGCATTTCTAGTTCAAGAATTACAAACCGAGATCCATCTATAATGGTGTGGTTTAAAAAATACACGTTAAGGTCTAGAGGTACCTGGCATCCTATGAAATTACATTTTGAGGGCCCATGTGGTTCCAAGATTCCTTGAGTGTTAGAATTATTGTACCCCAAGAATCTTGGTTTACCTTTTGTTATTACTCTTCTAGTTATGCATGTTGGGATTTTACATCCCCTAGCTCTTTATTGACATTCACAGTTGGGAAATTTGCACCCACAACCTTATTTTAATTAGATATTTTATCACCCTAAATTCTTCATTTTTTGGTTACAAACTCTCTCTCTCCACATGCCTTGATAAGAGGGCATGGTGTTCTATATAGACATTGACACATGCATATCTCTTCCTTGCTCCTTTATATTTTACAAATTTCAAATTTAATTTCAGTATTATTCAGAGTTACATTTTATTTTTCATTATATGGACATTTCCTACACTCTTGTGTCATAGGTTGCACTCTTGGGGGCATATTACAACCATTCAAGCCTTCAAATAATTAAGTAATTGAAAAAACACAAAGCGTGTTTACACACTTACGTATGTTTTTGCGTTAAGCTAGAAATTTTCATTTATTATCTTAAAGGGGGAAATGTAGAAGCCTAAATTTGGTAATTAGGTGCTTGATAATAGTGATTTGACTTGTGTCATTTAATTAAAAATTGTGTCCAAAAAAATTATCTTAAATGTACTATTTGATGTGGTTGTTTTTTGTCTTTTTATATTCTTCATTGTTCTCAAAAGTTCAATGATCAAAAAACATGATTCTAGACCTCATGATACTTGAACAGGGTGTCAGGAGTTTTAGCTTCACTAAAAGATCAAGATATTAGATTCCAAGTCGTTGAGGTTCTTTAAACAAGTTTACAATATCCTATTACATATTCGCAAAACTAATACCAATAATCTTTCACTAAGATAAGATTGAGGGATTGATTGAAACAAGGTTTTAGTTTGAATTTGTAATCTGACTAAGACTATCACTGTTGTAACTATGCCATGGGATTTCTTAGGCCTCTTAGCCTATAAAAATGTTTAGAACTTAGGCCCTAACTACAATTGTTGTGAGACTATGTATATATGATTCAAGATTCTAGAACATGGTGTTGCAAAGGACTGTAAACAAGGGTTCCAATCTATTAAAACTATCTTCTCAATTAAATTGATTCTCAGTGATCCTTTCCACACCCCATAAGACATTCAAGATGGAATCGAGTGAATTATAAGGTTTTCCCTAAAACATGAACTTGACCTTATTTCCTTAGTTTTATCAGACTTCTAGACCTTTACATAGGCATGAAATGAGAATTCTAAGTTTTAAAGGGAGTTTTAGTTTATTTTATCTAGATTAATAACATATTCCACCCAGTAGTACTAGACACAATTTTACTACCCTGTGTCACCTTCTAACTATGGTTTAGTTATAGGTTTTGATTCTAGAACAAGGATGCACAAATACAAGGTGTAGAATAGGTGATTTATTAAGACGAAATGACTCAACATATGCTCTAGCCCATGCTCTATACAAACCACCTAATTATAAACATAATAGACCTTTCCCACCATTCTTAGGACTTTGTGGTCCATATAAAATGAATAGAAAATGTCTCACTGACTGACTGATATGAGTGTCTCTGCGACAAAAAATAAATTTGAAGATGACTTACCAAGTGGATTCCAGGTTTATTCAATTTTCCCTCATCCTTGTCAATGATCAACTACACTTAGAGAATCATGAACTACTTTGAAAACTTAGAACCTTGTAACTCACAATATAAACCTGCATTCTAGAAGGTTACATAATTATTATTATTCAATAACATGAATATTGAAAGAGAAAAGATAAAAATTCATGGTTTTGTATAAATTTCTCGTTTTATTAACACTTCAACATTGCTTACAACTCTCTAATATGAGTTTTTTTTTCACCGTGCCTTCTTGAAAGACCATGTTTCTAGTTTCTTACAACTCTGTATTGGAAATCAACAAAAAAATCTAACTTTTTAATCCAAATCCCTCCTTTTTGACTCTCTATGTCTTCTCCTATGATCATCTCTCAATGAAAATAATGATTAATCCCCCTCTTTGAAATTCAATTATGAATTCATAACCATCCCATTGTTGCTTAACTCAAGATGGGGAAGATACTCATGGCTTGAGTTTATACATGGGTTAACATGACCAAACATTTCTACTAGTGCCATTAGGTCATTTTAAAGTGTACAATGGGATTTCATTAAGAAAACAACAAGATTTACACCTTAGAAAGCATTTAGACCTTATACACAAATTTAAATTTCAAATTTCCATTTTGTTGGAAAAAAATTATAAGGCGACATGGAGAGCTTATAGATGGTAGGAATGTCATGAATCATGTATTATTGGCCAAAATAAGTTCTAATACCTCAACACAACCAAAATTGGATCCTATTTACAAACTACAAAAGACGCCTCTACATCACTATCTTAATGCCACATAAGGCTTGTAAATACTTCTTATTCTCTCACTCTACCACTTAGATAACTATCAGATTGATCTCAATAATTTTAAACATCCTACATCTCATGTCAGAATTATATGGAGCTTTAATTATTAAGTTCTTCATCCCCAAACACTATTGTCCATATCTGCATAGAAAAATTGACAGATATGTTCTTTCTAATGGCTTCGTCCTTTGGGGGGAAAAGGTAGATTTTATCATGGTTATTTTATCTCCCCATACTATTTGGTTAATGTGAAATCATATCCCATGAAATGGTATAAAATCAAGCTAGATGCACTCATTTACTCACTTGGAATTTTTAAGATCTCTAGGAAATACCTATCCAGTCTTATGCAAAGTTGCCCCCATGTTCCCTAAATCAAAATCAAACATTAGGATTAACATTTATACAATTATAACGCACTCTAAACTAGTTTAAAAAAACACACACCAAGTCAAGATAATCTCATAATAAAATCAAGCACCTACACACCAAAGGTCACTCCAAAGGATTTTTATTCTAGCAATATCTATCTACAAGAACTCTATATTAAACACTCTACTGTAACACATTATTCAACACTAAAAAAAGGTACATTTGAATTATAATATTTGTAGTCTCTAATACCATAGCCTATTTCAACAACTAATCCTAGGCACGCCGACATAACATCCAGTCCTATCCTGGAAGCTCACCCGAGGCGTACGAAGGTGTCGAGCCCCTCCTTTATGTGAGCTTTATGAGAATGTGTTTTAGTAACACGATGATACAGTTTAACTAGAGGATGAGTACATTTATCCATAGCATTTTAGACATAAGCTTATACTCCTAGAAGATATAATCTAAACACAAATTTAACATGGTCAATTAAAAGTAGAAATAGTCATGAAACAACATTGAGGAAATCAGTAACACCCACACGAACAAATAGGAAAAACACATCAGGAATCATTGCCAAAGTATTACAGAATCGCTTCACTATATTGATGATTCAATTACAGTATCTAAGATTACATTCAGAGGTTCCATCCATGACAGAGTTCATAATAAAAAAAAATTCTTTACATTCCATAGCTCTTTGTTATACACACACTACATTATTCTCTACCATTCCTCTCTTTCTTCTTACTCCTCAGCCGCACACCTTCTTCTAGGAATGATCCTCTATATGAAGCAGTCGAAGGAATATTCTCCTAACCGTCCATCATCACCTACGAAGGCCTGCTAGAACCTTCTCATTTTTGTTCTACCACTACCTAGGAACCTGTTAGGTGTCATCATACATTTCCTTCAATCGAGTGTCTTTAGCATGCTTATGTCGGTTAATCCTTAAAAACCTTGACTCCTTATCCTTCCATGATAACTGTAATGATTCCTTGGAATATCCTTTACTTGGACTGCAATTCTTCATAGCTTATCGAAATTTGTATCTAGTCACTTTTCCATTCGGTCCTTATGCACGTCTTTTTCTGTTTTATCCAAAACATTACTAAGTCCTAACTCCAACCTATCCTGGCGTGACCCTTTGCGCCTCTCTGAGGACAATTTTTATATGTGCCTTCATGCCCTTTTGCCACATGCCACAAGGCTCCACACACTAGGTACTTAGTTACTTTTTAGAGGTCCAACATCATCCCACTCTAAAATGGTTTCCGCCCCGGTAACCCTTTGCGCCAGCCGAACAAAAGGATCAATCTTGCCAAACGAACCCTGGTAAGGTAAAAATGATTTTCCAAGGAATAAAAAATAGTGGCAGAAAGAATCTGAGAAAAGAATTAAAGAATGTGGGGGATGCTTATACAGCCAACTGTAGGATCTTAGGGAACTTCACGTTTATCTCATCCTTCAGTTTCTCCCAGGCCTTTAGCTCTGATAAGGCCCTTCTCGACACGTCTCCTACTATATTAGGTACCTGGTTCGGGATGATATCTTCCACTTTCCCCTTTAATGCGCTAATGGCCACTCCCAACTCCACACAAACAGCCTCAAAATCATTCATCTGCTCAGTGATGGAGTCTCATATTTCTTTGATTCTAAACTCTAGCTTCTCGTGCTTAGTTTTTATCTTCTCTTTCTGGGTCGTGGTGTTAACGACCAGTTGCACATGCTCGGCCTTGTTGGTGGGGGTGGTCTCCTAAAAAAATTTAAGGGCTACCTCTTCCTCTGTTACCCACACATTGAGTATAGGCGCACATTTCTTGTAGCTATTGAAGCCCCTATCCGCCAGTATATCTGCCTCCTTGAGTTGGGAGAGCAAGTCTTCCAACTCAGTGATCCGGGCTTCAATGATGACCTTGTTCTCCTCCTTTTCTCTTGCGATCTCCGTAGTTGTCAAGCCCGTGCCATCCTTGGTGTTAACAAGTAGCATCCCTATGAGGTCCTCAAGATATTCCATCTCATCCTCATAATCCATCTTGTCCTGGCTTACTATTGTCAGACATTATCCCAGAATGGTCTTCACGAGGGCGCCGACTCAGTCGTACGCCTCCTTCGTTCACACATATTCTCCCTTTAGCCCTTGGCACAACCTGTCTATCTCTTTTTCCTTTCTTTTTTATTCTGTGACCAAGGTCCGCATAGTGGCCCCCGTATCCAGACTGCATCGTATCACCTCTGTGGATATATTTTATAAGGCGTTACATGCCTGCTCATCTGTGAGGTGGTTAGGATCTACCACCTTATATGTGTCTCCTGCCTTCTTCCCCATGTGAATGGTCTCGATCGCAAGATCAGAGACCTCGAACTCAACTTCCTTGGTGTGGCAACACATAACCCAATTGAGCATCTTTTTGGTTCTAGGCACACCCCCGTCTTGATCCAATAAGTCCTAGCTATGTAACTTTTTCTTGTGGGAGGGTGGCCTAAAATATTGTGCACAAGACCTTATTGGGGTCATCCACGAAGTCCATGTATGGGGACACTGGCATGCACTTCTTCCTCATCACCTTGCGCTTTGTCCTTTGCTTTTTTACCACAGGGGTGAATCCCTTATCCTCCTTTATAATAAAGGAGTCCCCCTTGTCTCCCTTTGAGCTTGTGGCCTACGACATAGTGGCCTTACGCGTTAGACTCTCCCTAGCTCCTACCAAGTGCTCCTCTTCTTCTTGCGCCTTAGCCTCCTGTCCCTCTAGCTTTGATTCTAACTCTTATTTGAAAGTGGTGGGGTCTTCTTCCTCTCCTTCCTCCGAGCCTACCATGGGGATTGATGCAATGTTTGTCTTCTGCTTCTTATCCTCATGCCCCTCCTCTTCTTCCTCTCCTCCTCTTCCTAGCGCGTTGGTGATGGAGTGTTGGCGCCACCTTGTTCCAAAGTTTTTGTGCCCTTGCTGTTATTCTGACATGTGTAAGTACTCAAAGTATCTAACTTTCCTTCCTCTTCTTCTTCTTCTTCTTCCTGTACTACCTTCATGGGTGGGATAGATGTTTCCCATGGTTTAGGAAAGGGAGAGTCTGTAACTTCCAACTCAATTCCTCCATGTGTTTTAGGGAACAATTGCACGAACACCCAATGTACATACCCTTTGATTGTAACACTGACTTGTGGGTGTAAGTCCAGGAAATCTAGCTCCAAAACCTCGACATAGGCAGGCCAAGCACCATACTTGTACGTGGCGCGCAACGTGTGGACATCAACATCCACCTTATCTGCATCAAAAACTAACATATGCACATCCTTAATCCTGTTGATGGCCCACTTCATGTGTCTGGAAGTGAATGCAAAGGGGAGCTTTCATCATGGCCCCATCTCTCCTTTAGACATCATGAAATTTTCCAAACAAAAGTGTTGTGTGATGGAAAACTTTACCTTATCACCAAAAACTTGTGGCAACTCATGGGGAATGTACCACTCATTCTCAAAGGCTTTGCATAACCTCTCAAACCACATGTTCATTCGTGCCTTGTAAGAATTTGAGATTTTCCTGTCACAAGTGAACTACTCGAATTGGACCGTAAGGGACTTGTGCGCAGTTGGGTGAACCCAAATGTTCATGTCTGGTCAATTCAGGATGCCTATCTCCCAGAACATGATAAGATGAAGGATGGAGCCCCAAGTGATCTTTGCTCCTGCCTTGTTTTATACACGTGCCTCTTCGATAATGTTGTTTGCAATGAATTGGGTAAATTTTTAATGTTCCCGCTTAGACACCTTATAGGCCACATAAATGAATCTACGGTATATGCCCGTCCATCTCTCTGATGCCCCCAGTTTGCAGCTAATGAGTCAAAAGGTGACCTTGAGTGTTAGGTCTAGGAGATCTGTAATTACTTGTGCCCTACCCCCCTTCTCGTAATTTAGCTTCTTTGTTAGCTCCTCGATCTTGGCAGTGGTACATAAATCTAGTGTCATATCTTCTCTAGTATTTCATAGGCCTATTATTGTTTGAATTAATTGGCCTATGATCTACATTCTCCTTCTTGCGAAGTAGAATAATTCTTCGTGTACCCGTGACATTAACCACCTAAAAAGTGGCGCGGGTTTGGAAAATAAGGGTAGTTCCCATAGCTGTAAAACCCTAGCCTTTTGTATTTCTTACTTCACTGAGTCATCCACCCTAGGGTTTCTGAGCTCATCTACCTTCGGAGTGTTTGACACAAGATCCACCCTCATTAGTTTCTATTTATCAGTCGTTATGTGGTTGTATTCATTGATTTTACACTGGTATAGCTTCAAATTCCACTTCTTAGCCTTGATCACTTTAGGGGGTACTGCATCTCCGAGTATATCTCCACTGGGTCATCCTTTTCAACCGTGGGTTTCTTTGCACTTACCTTTTTTGGTTCCACCTCTCTTTACTTTCCTTTGTGCCCTAGGTGTTGTGTTTCTTTCTTTTTCCCACCCAAACTCGACAACTTCCCTGTTTCTCTCTCATGTAACCTCCTTTCCATTCCACTATCTTCTTCCCTCCGTGTTACACCACATATCTTACTATAGCTTTGCACAAGTTCACTAGTTCATGATAGTACTTTGTGTTTCCCTTCTTTGAAAAATCCCTCATTGCACTTTGAGTTCGGAGCACAAAAGAAATTCTTTAAGGCAAGGTAGTCGAAATGACTAACATTTTCTTATTTATACTTTATCAATGCCTTAGAGTCCCTCTAACCACATGTCCTAAGTCAATTTTTAATAAAACACTTTCCTTCACTTAAAGAAACTTCCACGACTTCCCCTTGTGCTTCGTAGCTATAACCTCCAGGCGTTCCAACACCACTTAGATTGCCACAAACCTCCTTCGCACGTATCCCTACGCCAAAGTACATCACCTCTATGACATCTATTAAGTAGTTCCCTATAGTGTTGCCTAACTCATGGCATACCGCGCAATCCTTCCCTTCTTGTGGTCTTCATGTTCTTTCAACCCACCTTCCTAACTGCACAAAACTTACGCAAATTTCCATCCATGCACCCTTGCTTGTCCCGTTACTCGTTCGTCTACCTTCACGCTAAATTTTTCCCAACATTCCTACCTTCATGTACAAAATAGATGCTACCTCACCCCACACAAAAATGTATGCATGGTCCCCTATGCATAGAACCTCTTACAATGCAATTAGCTACTCACCTACCAAGGCAGAACAAAGGAAACATACACAAAGATAGAAATCTAAAGTAATTGGATAAATTGCCTTATTTCAGATCACACAAAAGCCTTATTTATAGTAGGGCTTTAGCCTACTCCCATTAAAATAACCTGGTAACCTTGTCCCATCTAGTGCCTATAACTGGCACGCACCTAAATCAAGGATGTACGAGATGACATATGGTCCTACCAATGGATTTTCAGCTTCCCAGGATGGTGCAGAAATTTAGAATCATATAGCAAAATCTGCCACACTTCGAATTGTTTGTTTTTGATATGATGATCATGCCATGCTTTTTGTCGTACCTTTTCAATCTTTTGACTCCACCTAGAAAGGGATCACCTTTTTCCCAACTGCATTAACTTCTCAATGTGCTCTTGTAATGTTTTCTCATCAGCTAATCCTCCCGTGTGCGTAATACATAGGGATGGTAGTATAAAATCCACCAGTAAAACATCCTCCGCGTTAAACACCAAGTGGAATGGTGTGGCCTTGTTCAATCTCTTGTAGGTTTTCCTGTATGCCCATAGAATGGTTGATACCTTGTCATCCCAATCTTGTCTTCCCACATCGCAAATTTTTGTCAGTGTGTGGCTTAGAATTTTGTTAAACGCCTCAGTAGTTCCATTAGCTTGTGGGTGATATGGGGTAGTCTTATGATGGGCCACCATGAATTCTGCCAAAAAAATCCTAACTATTTCATTCAAAAAATGTGTACCCCTATCACTAGTCAAGCTTAAAGGACATCCATACCTATTATTATGTTCTCCCATAAGAATCTAGTAGTTGTCACCATTGTGCAATCCGTTGTAGGCACTGCCTCTACCCACCTTGTTAAGAAATTAGTGCAAGTGATGATATAGTGCGAACTAGTCCTTCGAATGACATGTGAAATTATTCCTACAAAATCAATGGCCCACTTTTCAAATGGTTCTACGCTAGCTATAGGTCTCAAGGGTATCTCATCTCTTTTTCCCAGCTTGTCAAAGTGCTGACAATGGCCACAGGCCTTGAAAAACTCAATGTAATCATGGTAGATGCTTTCCCACCACAACCCTATGATTAGAATCTTCCACGCCATGGAATTTCATGCATAGTGCCCTCTTGCAATCCCACCATGTGCCTCCTCCATGATTGCAACACACTCATGTTCTAACACACATCTGTGCAGAACCTCATCACGACCTAAATTGTACAAGTCTCCACTAATTAGCATGTAAGGCATGACACGTATAGATAATTGTTTCTTCTCTAAATTTCTCATTCCCTCTAGCGTCACACTCGTCTTGAGAAACAAAACAATATATTCCAACTCAGAGGGCGCGCGCCGCAACCTAAATAATTACGCATCTAGCATAGTATCCTTAATGTTCTATGTGTCCTCTCCTAAATCTAATCTTGACAAATGGTCAGGTCCTGAGTTACTCTTTCCTGGTTTCACAACAACTGTAAACTCAAACTCTTGAAACAACAAGATCCACCGGCATATGCGCCCTTACAAAATAGGATTGTTCAACAATTACTTCAATGCCATGTGATCTGTTTAAAATATGAACGGTGTTGCCAACAGATATTGCCTGAACTAATGCAGCGTTAGATCATCGACAGTGCTTCACGCTCAGTAGTGGTGTAGTTATGCTCTGTTGGTGTTAACTTCCTGCTAGCCAAACACAAGGGGTGGTCAACAATCCCTTCTCCAAGCTGTGCTAAGACAACTCTAATTGCCATCCTTGAAGCATCAACATCCACGTGGAATGTATTATCCCAAGAAGGAAAATGTAATATGGGCACAATGATAAGCCTATCCTTTAAAGTGTCAAACGTCATCTGATGTGCCTCTCCCTAGTGAAATGCACTCTTGTGTTTTAGTAACTTCTCCACTGGTGCGACGATCTTGGTATATCCCTTGATAAACTTCTGGTAGTACCTGGTATGCCCAAGGAATCTGTGCACTGCACTCTAACTGGTAGGCTCTCCCAATCCCACAATAACAGAAACTTTGGTGGGATCCACCAACAAGCCTTCCTTACATATAATATTCCCTAACAGGGTCCCAAATGGAGTAGAAAAAAAAAATTCTTAATGTTGAGGGATGTCCTAAACTACCAACATCTCTCAAACATCAGTCTCAAATTGTCACAATGGTCTTTCACTAGTCCATATACTATCCATTCATCAAGGTAGACTTGTAGAAACTTATGGATAAAATCTTGAAATTCCTAGACCATTATGCACGAAAACACAACAGGCGCATTCTTCAGTCCAAAAGGCATGACCGTAGAGGAAAAACTTCCCCATTCAGTGGTGAAAGTTGTCTTCTCTTGGTATTCTTTAGCAATTCGTACTTGATGGTATTCTGAGAATCCATCCGTGAAGGAATAGATCTCACACCCAACTAATCCTTCCATAATCTCTTCAGTGGAGGGGATTAGTAAAGGGTCAATGACACATATTGCATTCAGGTCCCTGTAGTCAACACAGATCCTTATCCTTTCATCCTTTTTAATGTTGATGACCATGGGGCTTATCCATTCTGATTCCTCCATAGCTTCAATGATGCTCAAAGTGATCATTTTGTCTATCTCCTCCTTAACCTTGACACGAAGATTCATATTCATTCAATAAGGCCTCTTTCAAATCGAGTGCGCACCCTCCTTTAACTTGAGTTTCATTTCTCCCAGAGAGTGGTGGATTCCTTTAAGCTCATGGTATCTACATTGAAATAGGTCTTGAAACTCATGTAATAGATCAATGATCTTCAAAACTTCCTTCTCTAACCAATAATCTCCAATAGTGGCCTCCTTAGGTTCAGTTTCTAAACCAATGTTAACCTTATTTGTTTTGAGGGGATCATGGTAGGTGCGTGATTTCTCATCAACACTATCAATAACTTCACGCGTACCTTCAGTATGGTTAGCATCCAAACTCTCCATCTCTTTGCCATCTATCACATAGACCATCTTTCCCTTTTATTTCTCCATGCACTCACGTTCAAGCTGCACCTCTTCTGAATCTTCTTCATCAAAGTGCGGTTCCAAACCAGGTTCACCCAATAACTCCAGTATTCAATCTTCTACCATGGCACTATCTCCCATTATTAGGCGCTTAACAACCCGTAATTCCCTATCCACCGATGGTTTAGTACTCTAATACTCGAAATATTGAAGGAGGTCAACCATTAAATCCTACCAATTTCATGTCTTATGACGCATCTTGGAGTGAATATACCATACACGCGCACAACCTTTTAAGGTGGAATAAAACTTATGCACCCATAAAGAAGAGGGAAAGGCCTCATTTCCTTCCATCCATGCTTTCTCACATGATTGGATGTGAGACAAGGTGAGTTCTTTCCCATTATTGCAGTAGGTGCGTTGCTTCGGGAGAACCTAACAGAGAACATGATTCTCACCTCGCGCCACTCCAGAAGGCTATCGTGATGAGTCACCCACCAACGCATTGTGGTCCTAAGTAAGTTATAGCTGAGCATCCCTCTTCTTTAGACCTCATTTTTCCATCGAGCCTCCATTTCTCATAAGAAATACTCAGGGTTGGCTCCTCCAAAATAATTTGGTAACTTTTTCCCCCCTAGGTGCTTGACTGAGCGCACCTTCATTACCCTTATCACAGAGCCTCTTAGCTTTCACCCAATTAACTCATAAGTCCCATGCACCCAATTGTCACACACCACACTAGTTGTATCACTCATGGACTGAGCATCTTCAAACTGAATAACTCCCTCTGGAGGGTGAATCACCTCAAGGTCCCTGATAGAGCGCACATATATCCTATCAAGAACTTCTTCTCCCAAGGGCTCAATATATGGTGTTAATTTTCCATCAGTTAAGGGGATGATGATCCACTTCCTTCTCAAAGATTATGTTTCCCTTATTGAACCTTAGGTTAGCATTATTCTTGTAACACCAGGGGCGCCCAAGTAATGTTGGAAAGTTGTCCACCTCGGCTAGCACAAAGACTTCAAAGTCTCCAGTGAACTTTTCCCCTTGGATAGTGATAACAACATCCTTCAAGACACCAATGGGAATTTCCTTTGTCTTGTTAGCCATATATAACACATTTGAAGATGACTGTAATGGGGGCCTTCCCATTTGATGCCATGAATCTAGAATGATAACATTGAATTATGCACCTGTGTCAGTCAGAATATTTCTCAAAAGCCACCCATCTACAATAGCATTCAAGGTAATATCCTTGTCATAATCAAGGCTGTGGGGAGGAAGGTTGACATGCAGAACCTACCTTTCACGCCCTCCTCTAGCACACGGTACCTTCTCCCATAACCACTCTCCTAGTAAGGGGATGATATTCTCTTACCTCAGCATCTTGCATACTTCTCTAACCTCATCCAGATCCTTCTGTGGAGCCCCGAAATTCTTCCTTTTCTCTAACTGTCTTGATTGCTCTTTCAATCACTAGATCTCTTCTTGTAGACTTCGAATCACACCCATAGTATATTGATACACTTATTTCTAATGAGTAGGGTACATATACTTTCCATGTATCAATTCTTCCCTAACAACTAGTTGTCTCTGGCTTGGTACTTCCCTCGCGCACACAGCCTCAGATCACGTTGTAACTAGTACCGGTTCTAGTTCTGACTCACACGTAACTCTTGGCATCCATTTTAAATCAAAATTCTTTACGCTTACTATTCTGATGCCTTTTTCTTTTCGATGTTGCTAGCTCATATGTTCAAACGGCTTCAGGAACTCCTCATACTTGTGCTTCTTTCCACACCACGAGCATTATAGCAGATCAGGGAAATCATGCTTGTAGTGCTCCATAGATCCACAGTTATAACATGTTCCACACGGGAACTCACTTCTTCCATCGTAGTTACCATGACCAAGAAACCCTCCTCCAAAACCTCTTCCATTTTCCCCTCCATCTGCGTGCCCTTCATAGTGATGACCATCATCCTTGGAATTATTTGCGAGGCTGGTTTGGCACACACCAATATCAATGGCATCATGTATCTAGTCAATCAATCTACAATCCTTGGTGTCATGGGTAGTAAAGGTGAAGATCTTGCAATAGCAAGACACATTCTTACAGATCACACGCTGTAGTAGTGGACATCTACTTACATCATGATCTCCATGGAAAATTTCACAGTCCACAGTCATGACGCGCACCAATCTCTGGGGACAACTGTCCTTTGTATGCCCCTCTACCTCACAATCTGTGCACCATAGACCACTATGAGTCTCATGCGCCAAGTTCACTGATAAATTGTCCAGTTACTTCGCCATTACAGAAATCTGAGCTTCAAGAAAGGGGCTAACATCAATATCTATGCTTTCGATAACCTCAACGCGTAGGGCAACCTCCAAGGCCTCGCGCGGGTCTATGAATGTCTTGTCTAAAAGTACTCTCCTAAACAATGTTATCAATCCCCCAAAAAATCATTGAGCATGTTGAGAGGGGTGAATATCATAGGATAGCTTTGATAAGAGAGTTTTAAAATGCGCTTCGTATTCCCGCACACTCTCTACCATTCCTGGTTGAATATCCTTAAGCGTGTTGTTGCTCTTCTGTTTAAATTTATGGATATGAAATTCAGCCAAGCAAGCATTCCACAACATGTAATCTACCAATATCTGATGGGGTTCATACTTTCGGTACCAACTATGCACGTGTCCTTTGCAATATTATTTCTAAACTAACTTACCTTCTCGCTCTAGGGTAGAGATCCCCTTCGTACTGCCATAGTACCTCATAATTATGTACATGTTATGCAGCATCCTCAACACCTTTATAGTCTTGTAGGTGCAAAAACATCTCAAAAAATATCTGCTGAGGTGGTTGAGGTCCTTTTCTGCCTGACCCAAAATCTTGATTCCCTCTGGTGCTACCTCCACCACCAAATCCACTAGATCCACAAGTCTTGTTCCTCCTTATCCACCAGATCCTACACATCTTCTAGGCCCACTAGATCCTCCAGCTCTTATACCACTCAGATCTAGCTCCTGTAGCCGATAATGGGCCTGAAGTGGTCATGTATAAAATTCCCAACGTTCCACTGAAATGAGAACCAAAAGTTTTTGATATTGTACCACTACCATATGTGATTCCCATGCCACTCCTAGACATGATACCCAAGCTTTGTGTACCCACACTTTTTCCAAATGGTGTTCCAAACAATATTCCTCCAAACACGAGAAATGATTGTGCAATCATAGATGTACCAAATGAAAAGTTATATCTCCTAGGGTCATATCGGTCACTCCCACCGATACCAACCATGTTAGCAATACTTATCTCATAATTTGGAAGACTAAGTGCCAATATTTGGTCACCAGGTGGTTTTATATGTGAATCGATGGCTCTCCTTTCTCCAAGTGATGAACTCTCATCAGAGGATGAATGGATCTCTCTGCTATGCTTGATGAGATGGGGTAGCACAAACTGCCTAGGCTCCACGTCCTCCGCATGAACCTCAATTCCTTCTCGCAACATCTGCCTCCATAAATCCATCAGTCCCGTAACCTCTCGTTGTCTAGCTAACTAAATTTCACGTGCTTCACTATACTTGAGTTGTCTCTCCTCTCTCTCTCTTTTTCAACCACGATGTATGTCATCTTCCTCCACCCTAGCTTCCTCATGCAATGCTCAAAAGAATCTTATTCAGCCATAGGAAATGCTTCCAAAATCAGGGTAACGATCAAGATGTTCTTAGCTAAAGGGATAGCATGCAGAAATGATCCTCTCGCTCCCTTAAGAACTCAAACTCAGCAACCTCGGGACAAGAATACATAGAAATAGCGTATTCCAGGGTATAACTAGTTAGCAATCTCTTCCACCAATGATCATCAACATGCGTCCAAGTCAAATCAGTATCTTGCAGCCTCTGATAGTCCTTTTGGGTCCAAATGCGAGATCTATAATACCAACTTAATCTAGATGCATACGTGGAAAGCCATTCCTACAACTCTACTGGAAAGCAACAAAATAAGGTCTCATATAGCTCATGATACAATTTTTTTCTACCCATTTGCGTGCATCAAACTCAAGTCCAGTGCTAAATCTCATCATCTATGCTCTCTTAAACCATGCTTTGACACAGTCCAAGGTCAAGTGCTTTGTCATCACGCATCATTCTCACAACTTCAAAAATAGGTCCTGGTAACATAACCAAAATGTAGTCTCTAATACCATAACCTATTTCAGCAACCAGTCCTAGGTGCGCCGTCATAACATCCAATCCTAGCCTGGAAGCTCACCCGAGGTGTGTGCAGGTGCCGAGCCCCTCCTTTATGTGAGCTTTGTGAGAATGTGTTTTATTAACATGATGATACAGTATAACCAGAGGATGAGTGCAATTATCCATAGTATTTTATACACAAGCTTATATTCCTAGAAGATATACTCTAAACACAAATTTAACATGATCAATTAAAAGTAGAAACAGTCACGAAACAACATTGTTGAAACCACTAACACCCACATGACCAAATAGGAAAAGAGACATGCATTAGGAACCAATACACCTTATACAAAAACATATTCAGACTCTTTGAAACCCTTTTCATGTCTTAGACCGGATTCCATCCTAATCTTGGATAGGTTTGCATGCCTAGGATAGGTTTTCCCAATGAATATATTTGAAGGATAAAGAACCTATCTGTTGTACTTTTAATGGACATGTTTTCTAGTGCACAATTACCTTGGTTAGTTTTGGGTTGATTGAGTGAAAATCGTTTGTAAAATTCACCTATATAAACAACAACACCTTGACCTATTAGGGGAATTTAAGGGATCTCATATCTAAACACACTCTAAGAAGGTCTTTGAGCCCAACATTGAATTATTTCTCCCTTAGAGCACTATATAACAAGATATACAATTCTGAATACATCCATCATTTTCTGCTTAGATCACACCATGCATTAAAATTCAAGCCAAACATCATTTCCAAGTGTTGAGGGAGGAATTAAGGTTCCATATTTATTTGAAATTTCTAACCTCCACTCCACCCTAGGATTTAGAGAACTAAGTGTGTATTGATTCCACTTTAGTGTATTGGTATGTAGTGAAACGATCCTCGTTCCATTGGGGGTACATTGAGGTCCTTAAAATGCATATGGTGAATAACATTTTTCATACCAATAGGTATAAAATACAAAGATAGTATATTTTCTAGTGTTGAAGAGTTTTTGTAAATATTCAAAAAAATCCCATATCTAGAGACACATTTGAAGCAAGTGTCAGAGGTAGATTGAAAGTAACAATAGCAGAAGATATTTTCTATAACTTTATAACACATTATTCAACTAAATATGTCCCAGGTGTTTGAAATCATCCTCCACTCATTTCCAAACTTCTAACTTTTATAGACATTATTATGACATCTTGCATAACATCCTTAACCAATATCATATCATTTTCATGCATCCAGATCACATATTGAGAGAATATTTTCCAAACCCTAACCTTAATTTTTGTATTATACTTTCTAGAAGTGTGTCCAATCAAATATTTCATCATTTCAAAATTTAGGACTATTGTATACATTATATTTTTGTACTTTATGTTCTGATTTATCTTAATACAATTGTTGTCATGCTAAATGTATAACATGCAAAATTGATTTTTTTAATCATGACAATT
The DNA here is from genome assembly GCA_019776745.2 of Taxus chinensis. Taxonomy (NCBI): domain Eukaryota; kingdom Viridiplantae; phylum Streptophyta; class Pinopsida; order Cupressales; family Taxaceae; genus Taxus; species Taxus chinensis. The sequence continues at coordinate 193,944,653 of CM034149.1, read as the reverse complement.
AAGCCCATCATTTTAAAAACTCTCTCTTGGTCACTGTTAACCCTTCCTCTAGCTAACCCATCAACTCATACAAACCCTTTAGGCATGTTTTATCCTCATCATAGCTGAGAGGAAAGTACCAATATGGTTTTCAAGTTGATTTCACAATGAGGCTAAGCTCTAAGGTGGAATAGTGCTCTCTTAAGCATTAAATTGTTTATTTTTAGCCATATTACAGCATGAAGACATCCATCAAAAGTTGACTAGAAAGGATTAACCCATCTAAGAGTTGTGCAGGAGATAAATGAAGTTATCTAATGTAGTTTAGTGAAAATATTTGAAGGCAAATGATGTCGGGAAGAATTCAAGAAAAATTGGGTTATTTCAGGCACAAGGAATGAAGGTTTCAACTGAGAACATCATAAATGCAACTATATTAGAGTCCCCTACATTATGTATGCATTGATTTTTTTCCTTTCCCTCACTTCTCTCCATGGTAGTTTGGGTCATAGTTGTTGTTCCTTCATGTCGAAAGGGTGATTGGTGCCATAACTCAAGTTGAAATATGAATCAAATATTGAAAGTTGTTGTAATGAAATAAATGGATGATTTGGATTCAAAATCATATAATATTTCACTTGTGAACTCCTACTCTTGTTCCTGAGGTATAAAAGGTAAGTTATGTGTTCTAATTTTACATTGGGATGATGACATCAACATCATTTAAAGGCTTGAGCACACTTTCACAACATGTATGTAAATTTTCCCTTATCCATTAGTGCAAGGGGACATGAGGGACACATAATTGTTCTCCCCTTATGCATGTTCTTCTTTCATCACTTAAGACTTGTGACTTGGGTTGTTAGGTGAGCATCTCATGTTGTGGACCCACTTAGCACATTTTCCAAGGATGAGTGTCCCCTTTTCTTTTCCCAAGGTTAAAGGGGAAATGGGGGACAAAAAATGTGCTCTCCCTTCCATAGGCTTGTTTTCATCACTTTAAAATCGCAAGTTTGAGGGTTTGAAGTGTAAATTCAAGTTCAACTCAAAATGGGTCGCTCTCCTCATAAAACCTCAGCCTTAGCACATTTTTCAAGGATGAGTATCCCATTTCTTTATCCCAAGGTGCAAGGGTACATGAGGTACAAAAATATGTGCTCTCCCCCCCTCTCAGTTAGCCCCCAGACACATGCAAAACCATAGTTGATCCCCGAGTGCTAGTTTTCAACCCCTTCATCTTAGTCTCACAAAATCCCTTGCTGAAACTTGTTCTGATATAATGAAAAGTGTATTATAGTGTCCCTCTTTTCCCCTATTTTTTAGGGTGCAACTCCACATCAACCCCATCTGGCCTTGTTTGAACCTAGTTGGGTTTAACATGAGTTAAGGTGTGCAATGTGAGAGAGAAAGATTGAAATCAAGGACTTAACCATTTTTCATGTTTTTAAATGCATACTTTCAATCCCGAGCTCACTCTCCTTGTTGTTATGCTGCTAGAATGTGCCTAACACCTCATATACTAAAAAAGAAAGTTGTTCATATCTCCAAAAACCCTTGTCCATTTGTTATGAAAACTATGGTTAGTGCTTCACATGATAGTTTATATTTACCTATGATAAATACATGTGAAGGTTAGTAAGTTAGTAAATGTAAAAAGGGTTGTTTATGGGTTGTTACATAAATGATTATGATCTGTTTCATTGTATTATTTAAGTGGAGTGGTTGAAACCATATATATGGTTTCAACATAAAAACAAAAATATTGTTACTCTCATTTTGGAGTTAAATCTTCCTATATATATGGAGCTTATTTGTATTCAAACAAGGAGAAATTAATAGAAGATCATTCTCTCTTTGAATTTTTTTGTTGCTCTTACTCTGCTCTGCATCCACAAAAATTGTATGTCTATTTCATATGGTATTAGAGCAGGTCCAACAGAAGGATTTATTCATCTGGTTTTTTGCTGCCATTTTTTGTGCTTCTGATTAAGTACCCAACCTTGGGGAGAAAGGAGGATATGTGGTCTACCATAGCAAGAAAGAGACTACAAAAAAACTTTGCAATCAAGAACCGACCCAAATTAGACTCGTCAACATTTTGATCATCCCCCTGTATGAATTAAAATTTGGTTTTATTGACAATCGACTCAGAATCTACGTTATTGTGTTTTTGACAGTGATCGTCAATAATTGTGAATTGCTAATAATGCCTGAGCAATCACCAATGATTCTAACCTAAGTCGTAATCACCAAAAATTTGGGAAAATCACCAATTTTTTTGGTAAAGTTTGAATTATTTCGAAGAAATCGCTAAAAATTATTAGTACCATTGGAAAAATCTCAAAACTAGCTTTTCGACGCATTTTGCGGTTTGTAAAATGAAGCTTCGGTTCTCAAGTTATCGTCAAATCATCAAAAGTTGTTTTTTGTCAAATTCAGAGCTTCATCATGTAGATCAACAAGATTTGCATCATGAGCCTCAAAGAAAAATTAGGCTGATTTAGCAACATGAATTCAGAGGATGGAGGCATCGAAGGTAGGTGGTCAATCAACGACCTTGTGTCAGTCACCTACAACGGGGCCACATCAAAGGTTTGGTGGTACATTTTGTTGTGTGTTTTCTTTCTGTTGTGCATGGTATGTTTTTCCACTATGTTTTTATAGTTCATGTTTGAGTATGAGTTGCAGTGTCCAATGTTGTGAAGATATGCTATTTTTCCTATGTCATCTCTTGAGGAAATATGTGATGAGATTTGATGGATGTTCTTGGCACATCATGATGTGGTTATTGGTAAACCACTCGAAAACCATCACTTTGTGGTTTGTGGTAAACCAATAGAAAACCACCATACTCTTGGTTTTTATTCAGCCAGAATAAAATCATTTATGTCTTGGTTTTTGATTAGCCAATTGAAAATCACCTTACTTTTGGTTTCTAGTTATCCAAAAGAAAACCATTTTGTCTTGGTTTGTGATTAGCCAATCAAAAATCACCAAATCACAAAAGCATGTGCTTTTACAGGTTTGATGTTTTCCCCATGTTCATACTAAGGGGATTAATGCTAGTAAAACTATGGTTAATGTTTCACATAATAGTTTATATTTACTTATGGTAAATGGGTTGTTACGTAAACGACTATAATTTGTTTCATTGTATTATCTGAGTGGAGTGGTTGAAACCATTCGTATGGTTTCAACATAAAAACAAAAATATTGTTACTCCTATTTTGGAGTTAAAAATTCCTATATATATGGAGATTATTTGTATTCAAACAAGGAGAAATTAATATAAGATCATTCTCTTTGAATTTTGGTGTTTCTCTTACTCTACTCTACATCCACAAAACTCGTATGTCCATTTCTCCATTATCCATGATATTCTAACAACAGTTCCTTCTCAAAAAATCCATTCAAATGATTCCAACCTTACATATAACAATGGTCTACATTATTTTTAATATCATATGAATTTATCATTTATAAAAACTCATCTTTCATAGATCTATAGAGTTATGGCGATTGAAATCCTCTAAAAACTGGAGAAAAGCATCCATGTGAAATAACCAAACTTTTGAGACCCCTCTTGTTACGTTTCAACATTGGGAAGACCCACTTCTCAAAATAGTAAGTCTTACCAAGATTCATATACTATAAATAGTAAGTGATTCAAACAAGTCATTCTCTGAGTTTTCATTTCTCCTTTCATATTAAGAATACTCAAAGGCGTCAAATTGAGCAACTCGCAACTAAAAAAAGACTTCTTAAATTAAGAATTACTAAAAATAGTAAGTGTCAGGACATTGGTCAAGGAACATGGATGCTTAGTTATCCATGCTGATGGAAGAAGACCTTGGTGTGTTTTATCCAATTACGTAACATCATAGTGACTTTAAAACCCCAAAATTTCACAGTATGCACTTTTAGTTGAGTATGAAAGAAATTTATGTATTTGGAAATGATAAGAGTCATAGACATCTTGGATTGCCACCAATCAAAATTGGTATGATAAGTGATGCACACCTTGAAAGGAAAGTGATATCAAATAAGGTCTTTAAAGGTGAGCTCCAATTCTCAATCATCTTCCCAAGAGCTGGCATGGGGGTGTGTTTGATGAGTATGATGGTGAATGAAAAATTTCTCCTTTCCCCATTTGCGGAAAAATACCTTTTCCATGAGGAACATGTGGATAAGAAGGTGTTTGGGTCTCCCGAGGTTGATTTCATCCAAGAAGGAGATATATTTGTCATGGAGGTGAATTTTAAAATTCAAGGGAGTTGCGCAGAGGAAGGTATGATCTCCACATTCCAACTCCGACCTTGTGTTCAATTCTCTTTCTAAGAGGACATCATGTGAATCACACCATGGCAAGGAACATGTCAGAATAAACTAATGTGCATAAAATATTTCCCCTTAAACCCGCAAGCTACCAAGGTACCTAAGTGACAAGATCATCATAATTGAGTTGTTCAGGTAATGATCTTAGTTTCAAAATAGTGCATATATTCTGTTAGTGTTTTTGAACACTTATTCAATGCTTTGGAGTGTGTTTGCACCTCACAGACAGAGGAAATTACAACCATATTGTTTCAATTCAATAGGAGGTCAAAGGAAAATAACTTCATTCTCAGAGCATCCTCTCAAGCTCCATCAAAAGCAATATCTTCATCAATATAAGCTTCCTCGTCTTTGTATTCCACTTCTCTCTCTTCTTCTCTCTCCTCCTCCCTCTCTTTAACATTCTATTTCTTCATTAGGAATGTACTTTTTCACTCTTTCATCTTATTCACTTAAGTGGCCTTATTTTACATTGTAAAATTCCTTTCTCAAAAACAATAAAAGGAGTTAATTTAATTCCTAGGGAATGTGAAAGGTCACAAGTGATGGTAAGATGAAAATTCACATGGGGGGAGATGACGAGACAATTTGTAAGCTATAAATTGGGATGGATTCTCCATTCCAAAGGGTTGATAGTTATTGGTTGTTGTTAGTTGTTGGCCTTTGTTTCACTACTACTATAAGAAATAAGCTACATTCTTCCATCTCCTTGCCTATGTTCTTCTACTCTCTCTACTTTCCAACTTTACAAGAATTGTAATCTTATGCAACCAAGAAGGAACTTTGTGTCTTTGATTAATGAATCCATACAACTTTGTGTCTCCAATTTATTAGTCTGCTGTTGCTTAGACAATTGATTTATTTATATTGAATGTTGACCTACTTTGGCTAATGTGTGTGAAATCTATAATTCTACTCACAACATTAACCACATCTCTCCATTTTACCATCTCCTTTTTACCTCTCTTCAAACCAAATTCCTCCCTTGTACACTGTATAAGTAATTTTCCACATGATTAGTGGAATATTCATGGGTGATCCTAGGCCTAACGACCACCCACAATTTTATTTAGTCCTCACATTTAATAAATGGGAGCCTTCCATACCCAAAAAGGAGGGGCCTATCCCTGTGATCATTGGTTAAAACCACTATCCTGTCATACAACAAATTATTTCACCAATAACAATATTATTGTGATATATTGATTATATTAACCCTAGTTTTGATGTTAGCTTTTAGTGAACCCATTTATTTATTGATACATGCAACATATTGTTTCATTTCATGCCATTAGGGTTTTAAAATTTAAATTTGATTTTTAGCACTATAGTTATACATCAGGTCTTTCTTAAAACCCTACTTCTCTTATGTATATTTTACATTTTCTTCTTTTTACCCTCCTAGTCATACCTCTGATGTTGATGAAGAAATTCTCAAGGAGTTATAACAATGTATATTTGAAAATCCTATCCAAATACCTTAATTATTTTATGATTCTAAGAAATAAAAGGCACTCCTTGATAAATTCAATATGAGAGAAACTCTTGCTAAACCCTTAAGAGATAAAAATTGACCTTTTAGGATTCTCTTCTCCCCTATAGGGACTACTGCACAAGATTTACCTACATCTAGTTTTCCAACTATAGGGGAATCACATGTAGTCTCCCTAACTACTATGCCTATCTACACACATTACAAACTTCCATTGTAGGACCTAACACTACACATGTTGTTCAAAATCCTATTCCTAAGCATGCATCCAAAATATCTAAGACATGGAAGCACAAATATCCCTTCTCACTCAAGGTATATCAAAATTCATTACAAGTTGTATAAGGTTACTTAATAATCCATTATCCCTTAAGGTCCTTGGTTATACATTATCTGCAGGTTTTCTCCACCTAAGTTCTTTTTTTATGATGGAAAGGATGATCCATAGAAGCAACTTCATATCTTTATGGCCTCATGTATGGATAATGCATGTTATGATATATTTTTAGTCAATATATTTCCACACATTCTCAAATAATATGTATTTGATCAGTTTTATTCCCTTATTTTGGGTTTAGTACACTCATTCCAAACCCTATTGGTACAACACATCTACTCCCTAATCCAAGACCAAGGAATCATTTGACAATGCAACACTTTTAGGTGGTTTGATGTGATTATTGAGGGAACAATTGTTACTCAGGACCTCACCTCATATCATTTATTATTACATTATATGATCTAAATCCAAGTTAGTAGTCTCATTCATATCATTCTCTTGTGGTAAAAACACATAAACAATATAATATGGAAAAAATATAAAACCACAACTTGCATGTGATTTGTTCATTCATTTCATACATTGAAATTGTGGTTATTTGGGTTCAACACTCTACATACCCTTCATCCTTGTCTAATTTATCCTCATAAAAAATATAGTTATATATACCCTTAATCCATGGAGATTATGTGCATAATTTATAGTTTATTAAGCATTATACCCTGTGAGCGACCCACCACACTAGGTGAATAACTATACCAAAGACATCTTACACATTGAGCCTAATTAGATTGTCTCTTTAAAACTTGGTGGATTCATACAATCATATACATTGGGGGACACCTTCCATATTAGGGGTGTACCTACATTGGGAACATATTGTTTACTAAGATTCTACATATTATATCCTGACAAACTAGTCCATTAGTGATTGGAATTTTCTCTTACATATCTTTCAGTGCCTTATATAATATGATATACTATATTTTGATTTGTATGATGATCACATTTCTTACATTTTTGTATTAATTTTTCATGCTTATTTCCTACTCATTAATCATTTGCTTTTACTACTTACTTACTCATTGTTATGCTTGTTTGACTACTATTGTCTATTGGATCCTATTTGTTGGCTATTTCACAATGCTTCATACACCACTTTGTATACTCATGTTTATTTTCTACACATTTTATAATTATTTATTTATTTGTGCACTCATATGATTTATGTGCTTTTATGCCACTTTTTTCTTCTATGACATGATTTTTCTATCCATTGTTTGCTTTTATGACGTGATTGCTCTAAGCACTTATTTTCTCCATGCACTTATATGTTATATCAAAGGTTTTCCCAATACACCTTTTTTCCTATGTCAATGTACATTCTTAGTGTTTCCTTCTATATGCCATCATATGCTCTATATACTTCTTTTCTCTATGCCATTGTATGTTCTATGCTCTATTTGATTTATGTCATTGTATGCTCCATGTTATGTTTTATCTATGACATTGTTTGTTCTATGCTTTGTTTGCTCTATGAAATTATATTTTTTATGCTCTATTTATTTTTATGAAATTTTCTTCTTGTGAAGTGGTTTCTCGCTATTTTTATTCTTTATCCTCACATGATTCCACATGGTGCATAATACCCATATTTTTTATTGAACACATTGATTGATACACCTATAGATTGGAATAGTTTTTTTGGACATATTATTTGAGACACGTCTTGCTTGAGAGAATTTTTTTAGACAGACATTATGTATGAAACATATTTCTTATAAAACATATTGCATTTAAGACATATTACTTATGACACACATTACTTATGGAACACACTAACAACAAATTTTTTATTGACACACCTTGCTCATAGCACATTATTTGACACATATAATGATCTATACACACTTTCTCAAAACAAGTTGGTTGATACATCTTAGACACTTTCTTATGGAAAATTTATCAATACATTTTTTACTAATAACACATAAATAAATATATATGTTACTCATTACACATTATTTAACACATATCTTGATTTATAAACACTTTCTCATAGCACATTATTCGACATATATCTTGATCTATACACACTTTCGCATAGCATATTGGTTTATACATATTAAACAAATTAATGGTGCCATATTATTTGACACTTGCTTCATACACAAAAATATATCCTACTAACATTGGTCTAGTTTTCATGTCTCTTAATTTATCTAACTTGTATTTATACACACTTACTCATAGCACATTGGGTTACATATATTTGACACGTATTTGCTTCACATGTACACAACTAACTACTACTAATGTTGGTCAAGTTCGCATGTTTTTAAATTTATCTCTACTTTATGGTGGGCCTCTCATGTCATGTCATAGGCCCCAATAGATCCATTAGGTGTGTCATATGCCTACTTTTAGGTTACTCTATCAAATTCACTTTTACACTCTTAGCAATGGATTTCTTAGTATCATTGGATATGTTTACTATATACCTAACCATGAGATGGAATCTACTACTTATTTCATAATGATCATATCTAATGCAAATTTGAATATATCACTCTTTTTATTTTACATATTAATATAGTGCACATCCTAGATGCTTTGGTTATATAATTTGCATAACTAACATTTTCTATTTCGAGCTAAATGATACATTACAACATCCCTCATCTCAAAAGGAAGGCATATTGTGGGATATTTCATTGGTTCAGACAAATCATGGTCAGAATGCCATAAGGTAGATGACATAATGGTATTCATACAAGTTATTTATCTATATATATATATATATATATATATATATATATATATATATATATATATATATATATATGACAAATACATGTTTTATATCATATTTGCATGGATTTGGGACGGTCCATCATTATATATTATTGCTTTTATACCATATTTATATGGATTTGACACAAATTCATCTTACATATTCCATTACATTTAAGAAATTTACATATTTATATGAGCATGGATGTTTTTTATGACCAATACGATGGTGACATAAGCTACCTAACGTTAGATGGTGATGCAAGCTACCTATTGCTAAATGGTGACAAAAACTACCTGATGTTAGACAACGACACAAGTTACCTAATGCTTTATGGTGACATAATCTAACTAACAATAGATGGTGACACAAAGTAATCAATGGTAGAATGGGACACAATAACTCAATGCTACATTTTTATGCATTTTATTCACATGTTCCCTATACAAACACATTGGGGGAAATCAAGTGTATTAGTCTCATGTTTTTATATCATTTACCCATTTTAGTTGTTATATATTGATTTTATACATATTTTTTTAGCACTAACATGCATATTTGATATGTGATTTGCATGTTTCACATTTATGGAATAATAACACACTCTTTATATTACACACATCACACTCCTATGGTTGGGGAGTGAGATGTTTACATTTCTTATCATCATTTTACATTTATACTATCATTATACCATTTACATATTATTGACTAAAATTTAAGACATATTGTTAAATCCTACACTCTTAATACACCAGGTTAGGACTTGATAGTCAACTTAACACCTTAGGAATTAATGCAACTTATACAAAATAAACATGCATATCTCTATAATTTTTCTAATGTTTTTTATCAAAATCCATCCTAAACCTAGATGAGTTTATGGGCCCAAGATAGGTTCAATTGATGGATATATCTGAAGGCCAATGAAGATGTTTATTGTACTTACAACAATCATATTTTCAAATGCATAAGATACCTTATTCATCTTAGGGTCACTTGAGTGGGATATTATCTGCACAAGTCACCTATATAAACATGCACACTCTAACCTATTAAGGGCATCTACGAGATCCCATATCCAAACATATTATAAGAAGGTATTTGAGTCCAACAATGAAACATCTCTCCTTTGGAGCACATTATAAAAATCTAAAAATATATGAATAAATATATCCTTTTCTTCCCTAGATCACATCATGCAATAAAAGCCAAAAAAAAACATTTCCAACTGTTTAGGGCCGAATTAGGGATCTATATTTATTTGCAATTTTTAAACCTCCAATCCACCCTAGGATATGGATTCATAAGTGTGTCTTAATCATGCTTCAGTATATTAACATGTAGTGCATCACTACTTGTTTGAGTGGGGGTACATTAAGGCCAATCTAAAGCATGCGAAGAATTTAAATTTTTATTAGGTGAATACATGTAGAAGACAAAGAGAATATATTTGTAGATATTGAAGATTTATCTCAAAGATATAGATAAAAATCCTAAATTTGGGGACAAAATTAAATAAGGCATGATAGGTAGATCAAAGGTCGCATCAGTAGAAGATACATTCAAACTTCATCGAGAAAACCTTTATCATGAATTTTTTTTCCTCCACTCGGTTACAAGATCACACATTTTACATATATAATTACGAAACCTTACACAAAATCCTTATTCAGTTTTAGATTATTGTTATATAATTCTCACCTTGTGTGAATATGTTCCAATTCCTAACCCTAATTTTCATATTCTACTTTCTATAAGTGTGTTTGAGCAAATATTTCATGCTTGCATAATTTAGGACTATCATATATATTTCATTTACTATTTTGAATTATATTAATACACCATCTTTATAATATATTAATTAGACTAATCCTACTGTTGATATTACACTTATAACATTAAATTGAAATAATATAGACAGATTTGCACAATAAAACAATAGATTTTTTATCTTGATATACATCATGCTAATGGCTATTATATAGACAGGAATGTTGTTGAACAACTTCTTATAAAATAGGAAGTATACAAAACAATAACCTTCTCGTACTAATATATTGTTATACATTTGTTATAACAATATATCAACAAACATACTAACCAATTATAATTGTTATTGTTGTTTTATTTAACAACTAATAACAATTTATTAACACATACTTATAACATAATAATTACTTCACGTAATTATTATTTACTAATGGAGCACTAATTATATATTTCCTAACATAAATATGTGATGGTATTTACCTAACACCTTATATATTTTTGTTTTGTAATAATATATTTTAAAACAAAAATTGATTATAACATATAAAACTATTTTTGTAGCACCTTATACATAAGATACTACATATATAATCTTAAGGATGGTAAAAACTAAAACAACTAAGGAAAATAAATCAATCACATAACATGATGGGACCTCAAGTAATGATTGTCTCTATGTTTGACCAACCCATGCATATATTTAAATAACCAGGTCCATTTATCAATAGGATTTCTATCCCCTCTGTTGCAAAAAAATTACACCAAGCACAATCACTGCCAAATTAGACATATAGGATTTGGATTTGGGTATTTTTATTTCTAATAAGATTTCTAAAATGAAACTAAATTTCATCATATAAAAAATATACCACTATAATAACTAGTTTGTAATGTCAAATAATATTAAAGGTGGTTAAGGCATGTGAATTAAGAAGTGTGAATATTATGGGTGCTTGGAAATAATGAATACATGCTTCAATTGTTTTAAAGAACACCAAACCTTGGAATCCAAAGCTCAATATTTTGTTTCCCATTTCTACTATACTAGTCATAAAGCTTAAGTCAACTCATTATAATATCTTAAATAGGGTGTCCTTGAAGGTCATGATCAACATGAGAGAAAGTGTTATGATTATATGAGAAGAATTAAATGAACACACTTCAAATATAGATGTGGGTATGTGTTTTGTTGGTTTCATAGATATATAGAAGAACATGGTTTTTCATTTGATTAAAAAATTATCAACACTAATCTCATCATCAAATCATAAAAAAATGATAGAATTTAGCACAATAAGTATAAGAAAAATAGAATTCACTTCTAAAACTACATTTATGTATATATGGGATACACATTTTCCTCCATGTAGAAATGTATTGTATTGAGAATAACAACTAAAATTATCATTAAAATGAGTTGTCCTAAAATTGTTTTGTAAATGTTTTTTATAATCCCTATCCAAATTTCATGTTTTAAGATTTTCTCTCTGAGGTGCATGCATTGTGGTGGCTACAAGTTTTCTTCCGAGATGTAGAAATGGGTATCAAGAATTTTATCAATTGTTTAGTGTATTTGATTAACCTTTTCCACAAGAATTTCGTGTCTAAATACAAATAATTTTAATAACCTTTATAATGAATCATTGAAGGATAGAGATGATACAATATTTTTGACATATATTGAATATTATAGGAGAAATGGGGTAATTTTCATTTGTAACCTTTTCACATCATAGAAAAACATGGTTAATAGTGTAAAAATAGGGATCCAAAATTATAATATGTAGCTATAAATTTTGACAATAAGAATAAACATTAAAAATATTACAATTCACATGTTTAAAATTTTTAGACCAAATGAAACCTTTACGCCTATTAAGTGCATGTTTTTTTCTAAATATTTAATTAATTCCAATATAAATGTAAATAAAATCTCACTTGTACAATGTATTGTCAAGGATTTTTAAAAAATTTAAACAATCAATGCAATACAAATGCCACTTGTGCAATACAATCTCAAATAAAAAACCCTAAAGACATAATTCAAAAATGTCTACATCATAAGAATGTTGTTTCATCATATTTACAAAACATGTATCAATCAAGTTAATGTTATTACCCAATCTTTCCATTAACATGAATGCAATTTGAATTCTATTATTCCAATGTGATTTTATGTTGCACTCAAGGATATGGAGTGAAGTTAATAAAAACCTTGTCATTTTAATGTGATAATAAGTCACTCTAACCACTCAACTAATATCACATGCCTATGAGACAAACAAGCATTAAGTATACCCATAAAATATTATAAATGCAAAAAATAATACTGGAACTCATTTAGATATTTCTAAAAATCCAAGAAGCATAACTCATATATTTTAGAAAACACTTAGCTTCAACACATTTGTTACAAATAATAAGTGAAAGCACAAGTAGGGCTTGGGGTTTAGAAATAGAACCATGTTACCATGCTTAAAATGTATGACATAGTGTTGAAGTTGGGGGAAAAGTAGATCAATTTTTCATTAAGTTGTTTGTAAATTTTAGGGACCTGGAAATGTGTGCATGATAGGTTTGCTGATGGAGTACATACATGTTCATGGCTGATTTTAGGATCTTGCTTTCCTATCTTGGGAGGTATTATTTTTGTATTTGTTTCTATGTGATCATTTTCATGTGTTAAGATATTATATCTCCTCACTTGTAACCCTCAAAAGGGCGTAGTAATAAATTGAGATAGAATTACCTCGCCACACCCCCACTAATGTAATGTGCTGCATTGTGTATTATTATTGTAAAGTGAGATCAAGCGACACATAGTTATCTTAACCCTATTATGAGAATCATGTGATATAGAATAAAACAATAGAAGATGGAACCCTTTACCTATTCCTCACACTTGGAAACAAACACTTGATACTTTAATTTTGAATCATGGTTGATCTAACATGACAATAAATACGTATTCAAAATTGAGTATCTTTCTTTTGTGACAATTCTCCAAGGAAGATATGATTCAATGATTTGGCTCTTTTTCTTCTTATAATAGGTAAAATAGAGAATCCATAAATTACCTAAATATTTAGCATGGATATGTTCATAAAACTGACCATTTGAATGATTTCTTTCTCAATTGACCCAAAAATATAACCTAGGCCTACTAAACTGAGTCATGCAATTGAAAATATATCCATTTAAAGTGTGAGGGATAGGTTCATAGAATACGAGATTGGTTCATGGTTAAATTTATCCTAGACCCATAAACCAATCCATAAGAGTCATTTATGAGACAAGTGTGGGTCTATAAACGTGTTAGGTATAATGTGTAATAATGCCTAATAGAATGAGTTGTAGAATAATAGATGTCTAGTAGACTTAGGAAAAAAGAGGAGGGTGCTTTAATCAGTCATTCATAAATCAATGGGATTAATCCCAAGTGTAAAATTTCATACTATCAAATTCCCAAAAAAGATTTTAAACTCTAGAATTGCCACCCTTTTACTAGAGTATTAATAACAAAATGATTAAAAGAAAATAAAAACCTCATGTCTCAATCATAGGCTTGCTTTGTGAATATCCCATGTTAGAAATTGTGGGATGTTTTAATAATTTATTAAAACAATTAAATATACACCAAATTTATTGTCCAAGAATTATAGTTTAGGTGTGTAGAAATTAATTAAAATTACTTCATAATGTAGATGTGCAAAAAGTAAATGAGTAAGAGTAAATACACATTACACGCCACTATATTTACATGGGGAAAACCTTAAGGTAAAAACCCCCATAAAAAGCACTTTCACTGTATTGAGAATTTACATAAGAATTTGACCCAACACTCCCACTTCCTCCTCAGGTCCTACCAAATCACATAAACCTCACAAAAATCCAATGAATTTCAATACAATCTCACATAAGAGTTACCCCCTTATTTATAGGGTGATATGAAAATTGGTTGCACCCGAATGCACCATTTCATATCACATTCCAATTAATTTAATTAAAACACAACTTCCACATTAAGTGGAGTGAGGACGTGACAACTTATCTTTAAATAGGTTTGAATAAAATTGAGTTAAAACATTATATGATTTAATAAAGTGGAGGCCCACCTAATGGCGAGCCCACTTAATATTAATATCCCAATACAATCCATATGAAAATTTTAAGAACATATTAAAGATGCACAAATATATTCTTGGTAATGGTATATAAATCTAAAAAATTGATAATTTAAAATCCTTTATTTTGAGAAGTGGAATGAACACACGAACAACTACAACTGATTGAATATTCTGAACCATGCCCTATTTTTTTTTAATGTGACTAATGCCACAAGGATTTCCCCCACATATATTGAGTGTTATCATTTACTAACTTAATAGCCTAGGCTATAACTTGAGATATTTTTGCTAACTCAATAGATTTTTTGTAGCTTTTGTGTTGAAATAAAAGGTTTTCTTGTAGGTTATGTGCTTGTTTAATATCCCTTCATGTAGCTTATGTGTTTGTTTAATATCCTTTCATGTAGCTTATGTGCTAATTGTTGACAATTTCTGCACTTGTGCAGAAATGGGCAACTCGAAACTTTGTTACAATAGATAGCATTGGTGAAGTATACCTAAGCTAGGGGAATTTATATCAGATTATGTTGTTACTGCTGATTTATGAAAAAGATTAAGTGAAATCTGCAGCTATGTGTGCTGTTACAAAACATAACAGATCACATAGTCTGAAATCTCACGAATATCCTCATCAAAAGAACACAAGCCCTGAAGAACAGTTGTGTTGTATTGATGAAGACACCGGATTGCAGAATATGTGAAGTGTATGGTCCTGGGACAACAAACATAGTTGCAGTTTTCAAATGATCAGATTCATTATTATTATGTTTGTGCTCATCAGATTTACTGCTTTGTATT
Organism: Taxus chinensis; assembly: GCA_019776745.2. NCBI lineage: Eukaryota > Viridiplantae > Streptophyta > Pinopsida > Cupressales > Taxaceae > Taxus > Taxus chinensis. The sequence continues at coordinate 193,929,075 of CM034149.1, read as the reverse complement.
CATCAAAGTTGTTTGTAATTAACGAAATTGCATCCATCTATGCTAGCATAAAATGTTACAAGGACTCCTTTCCTGCTACTTCCATCAAGAAAATATCGACAGACAAACAGTGACAATAATTTCTAAATGGATTTAGTAGGAAGGAGTCAAAATGAAGAGCATATGCTAAGGTAGTCAAACAACATACAAGGATGCACTTCTCATTCAATGGTGGTTTATTAGAGTTACATGTATTCATCTTAATTTTATCTCTTATTTTAATTCATTTTATTGAGATATTGAGTTGCTATACATCATTGTACAATCAAAAGAAAAACTGAATGCAGAAAGAGATAGTCAACTCATTATTTCAATTTAATGCTTTATTCATAAGAGATCATAAGTTTTCCCACACAAGCTATGGGATGTGACTAAGTAATAACATCATATACATGGAAATGAGAATATTGCATGTGCTAAAGAATAAGAGTAGAGGAGTAAAAGTGAACCAATCATTGCCTTTTCATTTTTCTTTCCCACTCCACATCATCCACATCTCCAGCTTCAGCTAGTTCCATCTTCCACTTTTATCTCCATCTTCTTTCACCTGCAAGACAAAGAGTAGTACCTGTCAAATTTTGAGCTCCGGGTACATTTTTATTCCTATACACCTATTCTAAAGCAAATACATATTCTAAGTTCAATGTATCTAATGGTACTTGAAAGAAAGAAATACAGGCACATGACACAGGGTAATTCAGGGATACATATAGGCTTGGCAGCAAAAGAAGAGCAGAGTACATAAAAAGAAATAAGTGGCAGAAAGAAATAAAAGAGCTAAGGATTGATATAGAAAGGCAGGATCTAGAATAGATTTTAAAAGAGACAGATGTGGAGATTGACTTGAGAAATAATTTGGAGGATAGTTTGCGGAAGCAGAATGAAGAAGAAAATAAAATCACATGGATACAAGAGAGGACAAAAAGCCTATATTTTTCTAACTTATTTATGAGTTTTGTAGGAACAAGTTGTGACATAAGAATGGAAAATCAGTTTAACTGGTTAAGAAAGAAGCAACTATTGAATGGAAAACAAACATCATTTCCAGATGGTTTATAGGAAGGAAGAAACAACAAAATAAGTCAAGAAAGGAATATTTTTACAAATCAGGTTGAAAATCTGGAAAAGGAGAGAGAAAAATAGGATTTTGGAAAAAAAATTCCATAGTCTCCCCTTGTAAAATTGACTTTTGATTTAAAACATAATTGAAACACATGCTTTTTAGCTACTACATGCTTTATAAGCTATCTGAACTTCAAAAGGAATAGAAACAGTCAACAAAAACAAATGTTTCATCATTATTAAGATGATATTATGATCAAATGAAACATACAGGTATTCCAGAAGTCCATCAAGCTGCTGCAGCTATTAAAGGTTCCTTTTATTTCCAAATTCAGGTGTGAATCAAAATCCAACTACTTCACAATTTTTCAAAGATGCAATAGATCAAGCAAAGTAGCATGAATAGATTCATTCAAGTGAACAGATAATTTAGGAATATATTTATATCTTTTTAGAATGGTCAAGTTGCACAAAATTTGGAAAGAGAAGGATTTTAGGAAAAATTTGCCAGAGTTTCCCCTTGTAAAATGGGTTTTTCAGAAAAAAAAGAATTGAAATTAATGCTAAAATTGAAATACAATTTCTATTTTATCATTTTTGAAAAGGAAAGCCATTTTATAGAAAATAACTTAATGATTTTCTTTAGGTTTCCAGAAAAAGGATCAAGTTCTTCATTATAGAAAATGCAAAGACAACTATCTATCCAAGATGTAACTATCTACAGGACAAAAATGAATCAAAGAAAAACTTATATCATACAGTGATTTATATAGATTTCAGTTCAGTTTGCAAAGAAACGAAAAATGCCATTTTTTAGAATGTACAGATCTACAAATGGCAGTCATTATTCTGAGTAGTAAGAAAAACCTAGTGCTCAAACCTAAAAGTATCAACAAAAGGAAATGTCAAAGCTACAGGTACAATGAAAATCATTACAGTCAAGATTTCAAAGCATGCATTCTAGAACTAATTCAAACCAATAATTACTGCAAGCAAAAGGGACAAAACCCATTTCAAATCTACAATGTCTAGATGGAGTTTTATCAATTACAGTTTGTAAAATAAATCTCAATATTTTTCAAGTTAAAGATCTACAAGCTTGATAGAAGCTGTCATCTTCCAGGTAAAAGAAAACGAATGATAAGTACCCAATATAGGGCTATGAAAGTATCAAGAAGAACGTTTATAATCAAGTTCCCACACAAGCGAAGCCATATTTCAAGGAGGATGAGAACGTAAAACAGTTCGAAGTTTTTTTTAAACTCTTGCAAATAAGCTTCAGGGAACACAGAACTCACCATGATCAAATACGAAGGCGAAGCAGGAAAACAGTGAATTCAACTCCTCCTACAGGCTTGAGTTCGAGCTCATTGAAGCCGAATAGTGAAAACAGAAAACCAGAAGAAAAGAAAAGATTTTTCATTCAACAGAGATCAAAAGATTCAAAGGAAACCGATTGAAATGAGACGGGATTCACAAATAAAATAGGTACATGAAAGAAATGAGAAGGGTACAGGAACAAAATGAAGTAGAATACCTTCGTATGTCATCGAAAATGCAGGCCGAAGCAAATGCCTATGGCGTCCAAGGCCGAAAAACAAAGTATTCAGGCTCGAAGACCTCCAAAACCACCATGATTTCATCGAAAATACAGAGCAAATTTTTTTTTTCCAGGGCTCCACCCGTGAATCGAAAAACTGAATGGAATGAGCAAACGCGACGAACTCATGTTTTAACCCCCCAGAGAGACCGAGGGTCATTTTCACTTAACCACAGGTGAAGATCAATGGTTCAATAAGATCAAGGACAAGATCAGATGGTGTAGAGCCATGCTCGAGTTCCAAAATGATAACCAAAGTTAGCCACAGTGACCAAAATAAATGCTTGGGTCTGAAACCCTAACCATGGTAAAAGGATCTACACATCATGGATGATAGGATGAAGATCAAGGGCCCTTAATGCTCCCAAAAATCCAAGCTAACCAAGCATGGTTAGGTCACCACCGACCCAGTTCGCAAAAGGGTTGAGTCACCGTGGGGAGGGGCTAGCCCACGTGGCCCATATATTAGTCATTGCAAGTGACCTTTTAAAAAAATCCAGACCATAGTGCTAAGCTAATAATGCATGCTCCCAAATAATCAAAGGAAAACCATGTTATATGCCATGATCATAGAAAGGTGAAATTACAATATGCCAAGGTCAAAGGTGGTCGATAGTATGGTTGTTCAAATAAACAATGGTGGGCTAATCAAGGGTGGTTCCCCTTTAAATAAAACATGAATTTGCCTAAGTCCACATGGTGGCATACCAAACCAAACAAATCAAAGGTGGTCCCCACAAGGGGTTTTGAGATGAAATTTGCAAAGTGTCACTCATGTGACCATTCAGAAAAGAGATAAATCAGAGCATGTGCACATTGGAGGTGGTCCCCACACATTATTTTTGCAAATATTGCTAAGGATTGCAGCTTTTGATCACAGAAAAGGAATGATATTTTTTGCATGCCTTCACAACAGGACAAAATAGAGAAGATGACAAATTTGCATGCTGGAGGAAGACTTGCCTAGCAAGCAAATTGTATTTTTAGCAAATTTTTCACCCTTTCCTTCTTTAAAATAGAACAATCAACTTCAGTTTGACTGTATTATATCTAAGGTTGTTAATGCCTATTTTTATTACATGCTTTAGTTTGTATTATTTTATTCCTTTATTTATTATTGAATAAAGGATAAAATTAGGATACATGGGCGAGTGCAACTTTTAGGCTATTTTGAGAAAGGGGGTGAAATTTTTCTATATATTGTGTGCCTTTTCAAAGCAGAAAGAGGGGGGGACATTTTCAGAGAACTTCCCAGAGAAATTTTTGGATATATGAGTACTGAAGCCATTTCTTCCAGTTTTACCCTCTGAGTGTGAAGAATTTCATTCCTTTCCAAGTTATTTTGCAGTCCTGTATATGTCAACATTAATTTTGTGAATGAAAATTCCATAATCAACCACTCTTCCCTACTACAAATTTACCCTTTTTGCTAAATTTTATTGTGCACGTTAGCTTACTAGTACTGTTGTGAATCTCCCTCAGTACAAATTAAGTGTTTTTCCCTTATAATTATGCAAAAATGTTTTAATTGGTTCGTGCATTAAATAATTCTTCAAAAATTAGTTGTGTATTTCACTCAGTAAAATTTCTCACACAAATTTGGTGTATCACCTTAGTATTATTAGTTTTTAGTTATCTTTTTCCCTTAAAACTTCCAAGAAACCAATTTATTGTACACCAATAAGGAGCCGGCCTTTTAATCCCGGAGATTCACCTCACAATAGGTATACCCACAAACCTGAGGTGTCTCCATTGTATCTACGAGAGAGAGATATATTTTACAGGCTTAGAAAATCTACTGCCATCTCTCTACAGGGTGCACTTTCGAGAGATAACACTAACTTAATAGACTTTCTAATATCTTCCATTTCTTTCTACTTTTCAATTTATCATGGACAATTGCAATCTTGAGCTACTAAAGGAGCCATATATTAGTCTTGAGTTATTGAGGGAGCCATATATCATAAGTTTGAGATATTGAAGGATTCATATATTGATTATGTATGTGTGAAAAGATCACTAAACCTCTTTGATAAGTAAATAACTATGTTCTAAATTTGTGTGTCAAATAGATAATTTTAATTTAAACAATGAATAAATAAAATCTAAACCATATGAAATACCCCAATCTATCTGAATATGTATGATATTATTTATTTTTAATGAAAATTTAAATAAACCCCTATTATGCCCCCTTTTGAGAACAGGGAATTCCACCATGTCACTAAAATCAAAAGAGATACATGGTTAATTGTATCATGTACAAAAATGTATATAAAAATAAACCATGTAAAACATGTGTCCTAGACATGGTTAGCATAAACCTACATGCATATGGTATGATCACTATAGAAAAAATGTGATATGTGTGATATCAATGGTAAACATATAGTGAACATAAATATGTTGTGATTTATATGAATCACAAATATGTTGTTCACAAGATACTGCTTGAATATGACCAATGCATGCATAATGGAAAACATATCCTTGTTGTAAATTGAGTACCCCTCTCCAAAATACTGAACTTTAAACTCTCGCAGACAATGGGATTCTTATCCTGGATGAGTACCACTCCAATTCCCTCACTTGATGCATCACACTTGAGTACAAATGGCCGAGTGAAATCTAGTAGTGCAAGCACTGGACATGAGCTCATCACCTTCTTAAAGTGATCAAAAACTTATTGTGTTGAATTTGAACAAGAAAAATCCCCCTTATTGGTAAATTTTATCAATGGTGCAGTCAAGCGAGAGAATCCCTTCACAAACATCCTGTAGTGATTACATAAACCTAAGATCCCTCTCAAATGTTCAAAATACTTGGAGGTGGCCAATCCAATATTGCATGAATCTTTTCCTTGTCAACCTTGACTCCACCTCCAATAATCACATATCCCAAGTATAATATCTTTATCATACCAAACTCACACTTAGAAGCCTTCACATATGGTGAATTATCCTCTAATATACTCAATACCTCATCAATATGTCTCACGTCATCCTCCCATGTCCTACTATAAACCAAAATGTCATCGAAGAATATTAACACAAATTTCTGCAAGTGGCAGTTGAACACATGGGTCACACAAGAATGAAATGTAGCGGTGCATTAGACAAACAAAACAGCATCACAAGAAACTCAAAATGACCATAGTGGCACTCAAAGTTGTCTTCTGCACATACCCCTCTTTGACCTTGATATGATGGCATCCTGATCACAAATCTATTTTAGAAAAATCGATTACACCATGTAGCTATCCAAAATCTCATCAATACGAGGCACAAGATACTTATTCTTAATGGTTTTCGTATTCAAGACATGGTAATCTATGCACATACACATGGTTTCATCCTTATTTTACCAAAACAACTGAAGAAGAAAAGGGAATGGAACTAGGCCTAATATGCACCATATCTAGGAGCTCACGTATGGTCCTCTCAATCTCATCTTTAAACAATTTGGGGTGACAATAAGGATTTGTGACTACACGCTTTTTGTCCTCAAGCTCGACCACATGATTGAACCCTCTATCTAGAGGTACCCCTGGAGGTATATCACTAAAAACTACATTGTGCTTGTCCAGTAGGGCGTGTACATCACTATGATACTTTGTTCTATCCTTGTCTAAATTCTTGGTCGAAACCAAACACTGAACTTCCCAATCCACATCATTGTGCATGAATATCCTCTCCATCTATTTATTCATGAAAAATTTGGGTACATCTAAAGATAATCCTCTCAAGACCACATTCCTACCATCAGTCTTAAACTTCATATCCATCTTCTGAAAGTTAGTCTGAAACTCACCAAGTGAGTGAAGCCACTGTACTCTAAGCACTATGTTAGTCTCACCAATACCAATAATATAGAAATCCTTGGTAGTTGTATAGTTACCCATAGTAATGCTCAAATGTGGGACCCTTTGCGTACATATCATAGACTCGCCATTGGCCTTAACAACATTGAATCCCTCAAAATATTCTATGTGTAGACCTTTTTTCTCCACCAAAGTGGCATCAATGAAATTATGGGTGGCCCTGCTATCAATAAGCACTACCACATGTTGTCCCTATATGACTCCTCAAACCCTAAATACCTTTTACCTAGGGGTACTAGACAATGTAGCTATGGTCCCAACGGGAAAATTCTCCTTTGTAGTCTCAACATCGGCACAATCTAATGCATCACCATCATCAAGTTCATGAGGTTCTAATACCTCATCTCCCTCATCATCACTGTCCTCATATACCTCAATATATTAGTCCTTGACCTTCCCAAAGAAATTATGTCCATGTGTCCATGGTTGACAACACTTGAAACATAGTTTCTTATTCCTCAATTCCTCCCTAAGATTTGGTGAAATGGTTGGCTTCCTATTCAAGTCCTGTCTAGGTGGAGGCACTTTCTATTGAACTCATGTAATATAGATTTTGGAGTAGACAACCCCAAATCTCAAGCTCTCTTAATGGACTCATGTAATGAAGCGGGTTCAAATTCCTTCAAAAATACAGCCAAAAAATATGTCAAACCTACTATGAATAATGAAATCAACCTCATCTCGGAAATATCAGGAACTATCACTGAAAGTTTATGAAAATCTGCAATATAGACATGTAAGGAACCTGTCTGTCTCAAGTGAGTCAAATCCTTTAACAATCTATCAGGATCTCTCCTATCAAATCTATCCTCTAACCTTTGTGTGAACTATGTATATGCAGTAATGTGCATGTGCCCTTGTGTCACTAGTCCATGATTCCACCAATCATGTGCATCTCCCTCAAGATGTAGGATTGCAAAATCAATTGCATCCTCCTCACGCATGGGGTTCAAATCAAAACAGGTCTTAATATTTTATACCCATGACCGTGCGGTATAATTCTTAGATCCATCAAAGTGTGGAATAGAAAACTTCCCTAAACACATTTGTAATTCAAGTACCGACATATGATGATCTCTCTCAGAATTGTTAACAATCTTCATCCAACAATAATCTTGAAATGGCATATTACCTCTGAAACCCTCACTCAAACATTGGTATTTACTCTAACAAGAATCCTCATCAAGCACATATGTTAGCTCCCCAACATGTGATGCTTTAGAATCTTTCAAGAAAAGAGCTCATGAAGACTCAAAGGATTATTAAAATGATGGGGGATTGTTACCCCGAATTAATGTTCTGACCTTTTTCCCTATTATTCTAAGATCTGATTTGATTCATGTTCTGTGTGAGTTAACTCAAGTAGAGATTGGTTATCTCTTTTTGTTTCACCATGTTGATGAACATTTTCTTCAAAAAATTCTCATTGAGCTCTTCCTCATTCTCTTCCTGCTATTCCATATTTTGACCTTCTTTTCAAGGTGTATTCCTCCTTGAATATACCTTGATTAATTACCCAAATAGGTTGTAAGAAAGGTGGATATGATACCACTGAAATATCCCATTTTTGGGATAAATCCTAAAAATAGTTGCAGATTGAAATTCTGATTTTTATGACAACAATGAACAAAATATGACCTCACCTAATCCCCAATGCCTAGGGAAAATTTGAGATCTATTACTTCCAGTTACTCAAAATTGACGAAATTAATACCAAGATGGTTGTGTGTGTGTGTGTGTGTGCGCGCGCGCGCGTGTGTGTATGAATGTATGTATGTATGTAAAGAATATCCAATCATATTTCTGAAATTATGATAATTGATTTTTTAATGATGAAAATATAGCTAAAACTTACAAAATTAATAACTCTGGAAATACTTGGAATCTGATTAGAAATGATAGATAGATAAATCCAAAATCTATCCAATGCATATTCAAGCACAATTTTCCAATGGGTGGAAGGCACTTGAAATTACTCCTCAAATATGGAACTGAGTAGACAAAACCATCGAAAATAGTTATTCCAAATCTAGACTAAAAATCTAAATGTAGAAGGCTAGAAATATGAAATATCCCCAAATACAGACAACAAGCTAGGGATATAGATCTAAAACCCTCACCGAAGAATGCTCTACTAGCTAGGAATGTGTCTCTCATTACCGAAGCTAGAGATCCTACATAATTTGACCTCCACAAGTGAGAGAACTCACAAAACATGTGAAATCCCAAAACATCTAGCTCTAGAGTTTGCATGAGAAAAATATGAAAATATAAGTAGAGGATTCCCCCTCAAACAACCTCAAGGGGAAACATATAAGCATCTTTCAAAAATATTTTATAATCTCCACCATAGATCTAATCTAGATTAGGGAAAATCCAACGTTCGCCATAAAAGAAGCCTTTATTAACTCCAAAAAGGTCAAAGAATCCCTAATGCCCCTTTTGGGAATTTCTCACGTGCAAAAAATATAACTTAAGTGAATTTATTGTGCACATGTTAAAAAACATTATTTAAGTTATCCCAACGATGAAATATAACATGAAGTACCACATATCCATCTTTCACCTAAGTCAATGATGAAATATAACATAAGGCGAAGATGGTGACAAAAAGCTATACCTGATAGACTCTAACGTCTCTAACCTCTTGGGTATGACAAAGGCTAAGACTGATTTAAGCCTCATAAGCCTCATACGTAGGAATGACGACATTACATTCTCTTGGTTAAGGTATTACATTTAGCTCTTCTTTGTGTGAGACTTATTTTTGAAAATTTTGTTTTCGAAATAAAAATTCTAATTGTAACAACATGATTTCATGTATAAATTTTACACGCTTTTGTAAAGTAGAAGGTATTACCTTCATTTGTTACATACAAGGTCCAATGATCAATATATCATAAGATCCATCGTTTAGTACAACAAAATATACTTTGAACTATCCTGATAACCACTCTACTAGGAAAGATAATTAAACTAAGAGGCTTACTTTTTATACCATCATATCCCATAGTAAATGTTGGAGTATATTCCAAAATATCCTTTGTAAATACGAGACTTAAACCACATATAAACAAACTCCTCGGTGAAAATATTCAAGCATGATACATAATATTTCACGTCTACTAAAGAAATTTCTTATGAATAAAGGTCCATTATATGTGTTATTGTCTAGAATGTCACTATCATCAAACATAATTAAAGGGGATGCTTTCCTTCTCTATATTTGACTAACTACACCAATAAAACCATCAAGTGTATGGGTAATAAAGGCATTGACATTTCTCTATGAAGTTTTTTGTTTTTCATGTGAACATTTCCCTTAGCATCAAATTGATTGTTACAAGATGGAAGAGGATTGGTGCAAATTTTCAACTATTGATTTGGTAAAACAATATATCTTTTCAAATTGTTATGTATTCCTTTTACTTGGATTTAGTTCTTATCAATGAGTTATATTATCTTATGATTCAAAGTAATACACCCATTTTAAGGATGTCATAAACTCTATTGTAATCACAAATGCATTTTCGTCAAAGTTCTTAGGTAATGGTCTTAAACAATCCAATTATCTTATAAGAGGAAAAGTAATCATGTTGTGTCCAAGTAATGCTTTAAAACATCATGTGTACTTTCACTGAGCCAAAAAAATCCTACGCTCCCTTTGTTAAGGTGATACACGTGTTCTAAATATTTATTCTACAAAATTTACCACATTCTTAGCCTCATTCTTAGGTTGAAATTCGTTCTCATTTCTTAAAGCCTTAAAATTGGTCTTATTAGGAAAATTTTCACTATTAGATGTTATAATATTTAACCTATACTTAAGAAAATGTTCCTCTCAAATATTAAATTCAAAGTTTCTAACAACATGAAAATATTCATCTATCAAATGATAAGTATTTATGATCACCTTGTATTTAATAATTGAAAGTAATCTACCTACAAAAATATGTTGAAGTTCATTATTTTTTAGTTGATAAGTGATCTTGGTAACCATAATTTTATAACAAAGTTCACATGCTCACAAATCGTCTCATTTTTTTCCTTTTTTTGAGGTGGTTGTGAAAATGTAACTTTCATACCAATGTTGATTTAAAAATGGTCCAATCATCAAAGAAGGTCCTAAATTAATTCTTGAATGCGCACAATAAAACATAGAAACAATCAAGTGCATAATCCTTCACACTCTTTAGAATAACTTAGTTTATAATTTATCATCACAAAAGATGTCGATATAAGAGGCACGAAAGGTCTTGATGTGATGAAAAATATCCCTTTTTTCATTGAATAATTCAAACATGGAAGAAAAAAACTATTGGAAATGGGTAACAAAGTACTTCATAAGCCTATGGGTTGCGAAGAATATCATTAGATGCAACCTTGCTAGTTTACTTTTGGAACCCTTAAGAAATATCCCTAATTTGGTTTTGTAAATCATATAAAGTATACATTATGGTATCCATTTAAATTTTTTGAGTAGAAGTATAATCAACATGTACTGAAACAGAAAAACTTTGTACAATAGAAGGATGAACAAAATAAGGAATATGTTGTGAAGTAATTGGAGCTATTGAACACTGCACAATTATATAAAAAAACACCAAATATAATTGTATTGAATTTAGAAATCATTTGGGATGTCAATTACATTGATAGAGTTTACATTATATAGGAGGATGTTCTCCTTAATACAAGGAGTCAACATCAATCCTCAACAACCCATATATATCTCTCTCAAATCCCTACAATCTCTCAAACTTATCCCTAAGATATCTCTCACACTAAAATAGTTACGTGAGTTGTTCTCACAACTCACCCAAATACTAAAACAATTACAACTATATTATTAATATGAGTTCTATAAACTCATTATTAATAATATTACATTTTATTTAATAATGTTACACAATATTTTGGTAACATGAGCATGTTGGGAAGTTCTAGGAGTTCAAAAATCTAGCAAAACATGTTGAGAAGATCGAAGAATTTTAGAAGCATTATAGACATGTTGAGAAGAAACAAAATTTTGAGTAAGAAAACTGTGTTGAATAATCAAAGAATCATCAATATCCATAAAACATGAAAAAAAACTTTAAAACATTAAAGGAAATAGAATCATGTGGAATTGTAGCAGGAACATTAAAAATGTGTGGAATGATGTAAGTAACATTACCAACAATGGTAATTTGAGCATTGATATGTTGAGAAGAAAAGTATAGAATACTACATGAGCGGGCACGTGCTACAAGTATTCAATGACCTTACTTAGAATATGGAGTTGATCATGTTTCCTTGAAAGAAAGTATTTAAACTTAAGAACATGATCATCATTATGAGAACTTATATATCCATTTTCTACCTTGTAAGAACACCTTCATTCATAGAGCCTCTTGATCTATGGTTTGTTTTGAAACCTCCTTTGATACATTCAACAATGGGGCGATCTCATTACACTTTCCATGATATACAAATCCTAGAATGTGCCAAACTCTCATCTTTATCTTGTTCTTATAAAAATATGATTCATCATTATCTATTTTGAATATGCATTATCAAGATGATATCCACTCACAATATTATAATTTAAAAGCACAACATCCACATTATTGCAAACATAAAATACAATTTGAGGAATAAAATAGCTATCTTTGCATACTTTATTTTATTTTTCAAGTAAGACATAGAGATGACTAATAATATTTCAACAAAAACAAGTTCTCAATTAATCCTATCATTATTTCTAATTGCACTTATAGATCTACAAAAATTAGGTGGGATAAAATGAAAACATAAATATACATCTTGCATTGTCACAAGGTTTGAAAATAATTCAAAAACAAGTAGTGTCGGATTTGGATCCAAATGAAATATAACTAGGAATATTGGTTCTAGCACAAATATCTTAGAAAAAAATTGAATTCCATATCTAACACAATATGAACAATATCTAATTGGCTACAAAATTTGAACAAGTGTTAATCAAAATGGTATATGGATAAATGGATTTATATTAAATTATAACACAAGTACACATGAATATTTAGAGACCCTAATAAAAAAATACAACAAAACAAACCTAATTAGTAATTCTAAAGCCAACAAAAAGAAAATTATAATGCAAGGTGTAATTTTATTTGATGATATCTTGAGATACAATGACAATAATCACAATTTGATGGTTAAGATAAAGGTTTTGAGGTGAGATAACAATAACCCAATAAACTTAGAGAAAATGGAGAATCGTGTCCAAAATGTCAGCTTCCAAACTTGGTAATATCCAAACCATCAAATAATGTGCTTGGTAAATTTCACACACACAAAATCCACTTTGATGATTGTGTTTGTCTAATCCAAGGCTATACAATTCTCACTTAGATTAATACACTTTCACTTCAACATCCTCCAAAATAGTAAACAAAACAAAGTCTTTCCCTAACCAAAGTAGTAGTATCGACAAAAATATAAAGAAAGTGGTGTTTCTTTGGGATTTGTGTTACGCTTAGCTCGATAATTTTCATGCCCCTAGATGGTATACACTATTGAAGACAAAAAAATAAAATAAATATAGTTTTTCATTCGCGAGGAAAACCATTGTGATGTAATGTATGGTTACCCTTCTTATGAATGCTTTAAAAATATATATACGCTTCAATGAATGCTCGATTCTCTCGAGAATTCTCTGTAATTTTTAAATAAATTTATGTGAATAATGAATTCTTTGTATTTTTGCTTAGATTGTTAGGTGTCAAATGGTCAGATATCCAACGTTCAATAAGAAAGAATAATGACCGGGAAAACTTGAGCAACATGGGACCACACAAAGCCTTGTCAATAGCGTATGATGCTTCAAATGAACCACAAGAGGATATATACGTTTTTGGCAACTACCAAAAATTACACATACACTTCTTAAAAATTAAACCTAATCCATATGAAACTAAAAAAGGAGACAAATAAGAACATGAAGAATTTGACAAGAAGGGGCACCATTTTCAACACTACCCCCAATTCAAATCCCATAACTTGTAATGAGGATTTTAGAGTTATAGAAGTGAAATTACCAAGATACAATGAAAAGGCATGTCTGACTTGGGACAGTAACCCATGTATTTAGAGGAAACTAAATATTTTTTTGGATTATGAAGCTAGAAAGGAGGCGAGGGTAAGGATAAACAAGCATATTCATTCCAAAACCAATCGACCATTAGGTTAGTGGGAGGGACACTTACATTTTGGCATCACCCCCACTAGCACTAGATCCTAGTATATTAGGGTTTATATGTTGTAATGGACCAAGGATATTAACCGATTATAGTCACAAAATCATGCACTTTAGACATTATTTACCTCAGTCTTATACTACTATTTAGAAGGATATTGACTGAAGAAAATACTAATTAACCCTTGTCTTTTGGCCATCTTATTTTATTTTATTTCGTCATTGTCACCTATTTTCGTCCACATGTCCAATCGGTTTCATTCATTTCCCACTATATTAGCCTCGACCAGGGAACCCAGGCCAGTATTGGGGTGCCCATGGAAGCCCTGGTCCCACTTGGGGTGCCCTGATCCTTCTTGAACTTTCCCACAACTTTTTGGGATCTTTCTAGCCGTTTGGAATATTTATCTTTCTTGTGGTTGGTCTTTTTAGGTTTAATTATGAAATTAGAACAATAGAACCCTGTAAATATAAAGTTATGAGACCATAATGAGGGACCTAACATCACTTACTACTATCACTCCATCTAGAGTTGCATTCATATATTGCATTGGAGATCACTTGCATCCACATAGATCCATCATTAAGGCACAAGGCTAGGACATCTACATCACACTTCATAGGGGAGATTCTATTCTATTTCATGCACACATTCTATTCCATTTTCTACACAGAGTTATTACTCGCTACTTCACAAAGTGTATTGATACTAGAGCAACCTAGGGCATGTTCACACACACTTGCACATAAAACTACATCGAGTCTAAGATGTCGTGCAATGCTCAGTTAGTAAGTCTATTATTGTGACAGTCTAACCCCTTCATTTGAATTATTCTTTTTTAGGGTTTGATGCTTGTTTTAGGGTCTTGTTTTATTCAACTTGGATTATTTGTGACATTCAACATAGGACATCGAAGTTGATGTGACAAAAAATGAGGGTTTCAAACTACCTTTCGACCCTATAAAAATTAGTTTCGGAGCTTCTGCACAAACCAGGGTGCCCAAATTTCATACCAGAGCACCCGTGGGCACCCCAATCCTCTTCTAGGTGCCCCAGTCTAGCTAGATCCTACAAATCCATCCTTTTCAAGACTCCTTCATAATCGTTCTTGCTCCTAATTTCTCTAGTCACCTCTACAACACCCTCCGACAGGAATTTGTTATTCAGCTGAGTTCTTTCCTCTTCCTTCTTACACAATAGTGTTAGCATTTCCTTTTTGAATAGTGGTTTAGCTTATTTACATTCTTATTTACTGAATTTATTAACTTTACTATAGTTGTTCATAGCTTAGATTAACTATCCCCACACTACTTAGTTCATTTTTAGTTAATCATTTTGGTGAATCTGAATCAATTATATACACTTCTAGCATCCTGTTTCTTATCTTACTAGGGTTTATTTTCCTTTATCATGGCTCAATCTCATGAAGATTTTATTTAAGCTCGCCTTAAGGCCATCAATGATCACCTTGTCAAGCATCCTCAAGATCTAGATTTACTTTTGCATGTTTTTAATGAGGAAGCTACTAATTTGGCAGAACTTATTATTTCTACCGCCGTACCCACTTCCGTTGTCACTCCATTGCTTGCTTCCACTCGTCCACCTATTTCCATTATTCTTGTTTCTGTTCCTACTCCTACAATCATTTTACGCCACCCTTAGTTTCTCATGTATGACGAGTCTCATCTGTTGGAAATCAACATTTAACTTCTCTTTATCAAGATCATCAAGATAAAATTCATAAGATGCAACAAGCTACTTCGCACACACCACCATCTTTAGATTCTACCTTGTTATTAAATACTCCATTCACGCCTGCCATCTCAACTTACCCACTTCCTCCTAGCTTTGTCACGCCTAAGCTGCCCCTTTTCAATGGGCATGGTGACCCACATGAGCATATTAGAGTGTTTCATGTAGCTTTCTTAGATTTTGTTGATGATCATATTCTCTTACCTAAAATATTTCCTCGTAGCCTCTATGACTATGCAATGTGTTGGTTTTATGACTTACCTATTCACTACGTCACTTCTTTCACAGATCTAATCAATGCCTTTCTTACACATTTCTCCATCAATATAGGCTCTAAGATTTCTTATGCTCAGTTAGCACAACTTAAGCAAGGATCCAATGAACATTTAGCTAACTACGTTTTAAGGTATAAGAATAATCTCGCTAAGATGACAAATGTGCTTGCAAACTCTAGGCTTTAGGACTTGTTTATTCATAGTCTTTTACCAGCTCTTTAAGAATTTTTTCTCTTTGAGACCTTTTCTTCCTTCAATCATCTTTGTCATACTATTAAGCTTCGTGAAACTAAACTCTTATCCATCAACAAGGTTAAGTATCAGGAACAAGCTCTATCCTCCATGCATTTTCAAAGTAAGGCACCATTAAAACCATCTACATCTAAATGGCTAGACACTAAAATAATCACTAATGTCATTACTCCCTCTAAAGAAGTTCAATGTAATGCCCCGTCCGACCTTACCCCAACCTTTCTCTGACGAACCTATTCGTAAGTAGGGGTAGGTGGGGGTGTGTGAGTTTATCGATTGTTAGTCGATCTCAACTATGTGCCAGAGAACGATTAGCGCCCTTCCTCCTCGTCTGGCCTTCATGTGTCCATGTCGTTGCCGATGTTGCTAATGGAGGGCCTCCACAGTGCCGTTTCGATTACCTTGTTAAAGAAAATTTCATTCTTGAAATCTATAAGTGGTTTAGTGATGTCTTGATGTCGTAATGGCGTTTCCAGCTTGAAGGGACATCTACATAATAATAATTATATTGAATTGTCATTTTGGTACTTATTATTGTTTTATTCTTTGTTGATGGGCTATGATTAATAAATTTTGCTTGATTTTTATTATTATTATTATTAGTAAATTTGTGTTATCTTTGTTAACGTGGCGATCATTATTATTCGTGCTTATTGTTATTCTACTTTCTTTTAGGGTTTTATGACTTTTTTGGTTTAAAACAAACAAAAAGAAATAGATAAATAAATTTAAAAGGAATTAAAAATAAATAAATGAAAACCAAAGGGGCGGATTAGGGAAAAATCCTTCCCTCGTTTTGAAAACGCAAGCCTGTAATGTGTTGGGTGGCTAGTTTGGGGGCACAAGGATCTACACAAAATGAGTTTGTTGAAAAGGCCTTGGAAACTTTCAAGAAAATGCAGTGATACGTGTAAAGCCAGACTCCACAACCATTTTCAGCATCCTCCCAGGCCGTGCCACACACCTGTGTGACATCTCACAACTTGGGCATTGTTTTAGTGTTTGATCCAATGAAAGAATGAGATAGCTTCTCATGGATGTGGTCACGGCCGTGTACAGAAAACGTGGGGGGATTTTCCTCATAAGGCAGACACATCATTTCACCATGCAACAAACAGGTCTCCAGCCCAATCATTTTACTTTGACAGCGTACCCCCAGCCTGTGCCAAAATGGATTTGGGGAAAAGGCGTGGGAGCTGTTGTTAGAATGCCTCTAAGAAATACGGTCTCATGGAGTGTCAGGGTTGCGAGATATGCACAAAATGGTTTTGTTGAAACTGCATTGGAACATTTCAAGCAAAATATGGTTGGCAGGTTTGAAGCCACACCCCACAACCTTTGCTACTATCTTCCCAACCTATGCCAAGATGGGAAAATTAGAACAACGCATGGACAACCATCAAAGCATCATGGAAAGATAATAGTTTTTTTAAAATGTCTTATCAGGTGCCCAGATTGGCATGTATGCAAAATGTGAAGGCATACACAATGCATGTGAACTGTTCGACAAAATACCTGAAAGATAGGTGGTCTCCTAGACTGCAATGATAACAGGATATGAAAAAAAAAATGGGTCTGTTAAAAAGGTGTTTGGAATGTTTGATAGAATGCCTCAAAGAGATGTGGTCTTATGGAACATACCATGACCATGTAAGCTTCATTTTTGTTTAATTAGCTTTCAGCCATGCAGGTTCAATGCATGAGGGTTGTAAATACTTCGATGGCATGAGTGCTTCTTATAGAATCGTGCCTAGAATTAATCATTATGTTTGCTTGGTTTTTGATGAGCACATGAGAATGTGTAAAAATGTGGAGGCATGCTTAAGGCATGTGAAGTGTTTGACTAAATACCTTCAAAAATCATGGTCTAATGGTGGTAAGATTTGAGGCTATGCACAAAAGGAGGAAGATCTCATTCTATCCAAACAACAACAATAAGAAACCATTTGATCATGCTCAACAAGTGGGGGGTCGAATCCAGAAGGTAGGAGAAATGTGATCAAAGTAGCGGAATGGTTTCAAATATGTAGTTACATATTTTATTGATAGACGTGTATGCAAAATGGTGGAGCTGTGGATGCTCGTGAACTGGTTGACGAAGTGCCCAAGCAAGATGTTGAACCAAAGCCTGCGGCTTCATCCAACTTCATTCTCTGGGCATGGTTCTTCTTCCCTTACCTCTCATAATGCTCATGTTTTAGTTCTCTTTTGCAACTAAATAGAATTTTAAATTATTAGGATTTTTTAATACAGTTAAATGTCCTTACAACTCGTTGCAAAACAATAAATTGTTGTGTCGTAACTCTCGAAATCATAACAACTCATCTACTTTAAACCATGAACTATCACCCTCACTTCGAGATGATTTAGATAACTCTTACCCATCTTGATTGCTCCAATATTGTTTTATCAACCAAATGAAACTTACTTTCCAGAAATAATGTTGACCAATTCCCTGTCAAAAAAAAGAAAGAAGTTAATTTTTTTGTATTTTTCAGAGACTCATTAAGTACCCTTCTTAACTCTAGAAACAAGATGTGAAGTTTCATTTGTGTACCTTGGTATACGAGGAGTCACCTCGACCTTTGGTTTGACCCGAAACGAACATATGACATCCTTTTGATGCTCTTATAGGAGCCCTGCTACACTGGTTTACAACAGTAAAAAGCCGTTAAATCTAGAAATTTGGCTTTCGTTTTGATCCGCCATTTGAAACCTGGATGGTGAAATTACTTCCCGTCTTCTCAAACCTCTAGTGTTTATACTAGAAAATTTCATGGAACATTCAGTATAGGAAAGAGAACTTTTTAGGATAGTTTGGAGAAGCCTTTTTGTAGGCCTCCGGTTGCAGTTTGATGAGGTCAAACTGGACCAATTCTGTCTTGTCGCTCATGAAACCTTGTCGTCGTTTGAAAATGGTTCTCTAGTTCTCAGTCCCGTCGACTCTGATGAATTCTCCTTATATAGGGGAACTAGTAGGAGATGCCTCGTTGCGTGCTCCTCCATCGAACGTCAGTTATGGACACATTTTTCTGGGCCTTCGAGCTAACTTTTGTCCTTTTACAACTGGGTCAACTACAATCAGTAGCCCCAGAAAATTAGCCGCCAAACGCAAACCGTTCACTCTTTTTCAATTCCGTCAGCTGCTTTGAATTCTTGGTATATCTGGGGACACGTAGAAAGTTAATTATGGTGTGCGTTCTCATCGGAAGATAACTTTTGGAAGCAATTTGAACGTTTTGAACGTTTTGTAACTAGTGAGAAAATGTAAAAATAGAAAGCTGCATGACCCTCATAGGGTTGCCAAATCACCCTAAAAACGTTTAACACATGTAAATAACTATTTAAAACACTATAATGTAACTTGTTGTGTGCATTAGAAATTTTGACAAAACGGTGTTTTCTCTCTCTACCCTTCTCTTTCTCTCTCCTGGGTTACAAAAAGGAAGCAAAATGAAATGTAATGAATACATGTCTCTAAACCTTTTTATTTCGATTACAAATTGTAATTTTTATCTTATGTAAATGGGAAACTGAAAAATGATAATTATGATTGATCAGGGTGGATGCCATGCCAACGATTTATCACTGATATCTTGCTCACGTGGTTTTTGCAAGAGGAAAGAATGATGACGTAAAGGCGTTGAGTAAATTCATTCTTTTTTTTTAGTAATATATTGAAAGACTTATTGTGGAAATTGGTAGTATGTAAAAGTCGCTAGATTGATAAATGCTTGAGAATTTGGTATTTCTTTCATGGATGTTATTTTGGATCCCAAAATTGTTATGGTAAAAGTGGAATACAAATGTCAAAAGGAATTGAAATTTATACCTTGTAGTGAACTTTCATTGTGCAATTATTGGTTTAATAATTGGTGTTGTGTTTCTTACCTTGAAAATGTAATAAAGGAGCCTAATCCACGACAGTCAACCTTAGTTCAAAATTTGTATATAACTAACCTGCCTATGTTAATCCCTTAGCGTAGAAAACTATGACCTTCAAACGAACCTTTACACTCGATGGAACATCCTAGTTTAGGCAAATAAGATCCCAAGAATGGGCTGATTGTCTGAATAGGTACATTTAGTGACAACGACATAAATGGAGATCGTGATATAGTTGTTCTATGTCTTGTATTCTTGTTAGTGAACTCTTTTGTCCCTCGTAGATAAATGTCTTATCTTTGGCTAGTGGCCATATAGTGCTTTGATCTTTTACAGAGGGTTTATAGGGTGAATATGCTTGAAACCTTAATCTAATCTATAATAGAGTGTAAAGCCCTAAGTGAAAATTGGAATTAAACTAAACCCTAGTTGATTAGGATGTTAACTTGTGGGTAGAAATCTATAATTTAACTCATTGCATACGAAATTGTTTTAAAAGATGTTGTTTTTAGAGAACCTTAGAAAATGAAATCTTGTCCCAAAATCCCTTGTTATGTCATTTATGGCATTAAGGAATAAAGAATATTTCTTATGTGGAATCATGCAATGTAAAGTAATGGGATCTTCGTGAACATAGATCACTCGTGTTCATGTGAAGTTTATTATGTTCCTAGCCATGTACTTCCTTAAGATGTCAGTCAAGTGCTTTCGTAACTCTTTTGTTTTGAGACGATGCTAATAACGAGACCATAGTGTGATGTAAGATCATGTCATATGAGATGAAAACGATATTGGAGATTAGGACTAAGGTCACTCTTGGATTCCTTATAACTTAATTAAACTTTTTCATGTGTTGCAAAGAATATAAATTGCCTTAGTGTGACCAAACTTCGAGAAAACAAAATATTTATAAATATAAATGAAAGTCAATAAGTTATTGAACTTTATTAACTATGGTAGCGAAATATCTATTTCGTGGTTGATGGATGTTCTTGGAAAAAAAGGGCTATCTCGAATCTATGTCTTCCTTAATCCCAAGATTTCACCTTGACATCACGTTAGATTCACTTGTGTAGCAAGGGTAAATTTTAAACATTAAATAAACGTTTGAGAAGCATATTATTAACATAAGAACAAGGTAATTAAGTACTGTATATGTGATTTGATTTGTGCCAAATAAGCAAGTTATGGAAATTCCCGTGATGCATAAAGGAAGCCAACCTAAATTGGTCGAACTGTAAATTAAAAGTGGAATGAACTTAAGATCTTGTAGATGGAAAAAGGAGAAAACTATCCTTGCACAATAATGTTCTTAGAATGTTAATCGTAACTAAGATGCAATTAAAGAAATGATGTGTTGTGGGTTCGCCATTCCTGAAGTCATGTTTCTTGTGGTTGGGTCATTGTTGGTATTCGTTTATTGTGAAGTGTGGTATCGACATGCCTATTCGTTTTCATGTGTGTATGGGAGTCGATGACTTATGTGATTGTCGTATGTGAGTCAAGTTTTTATACTCGGAGCCCTTGCTGTGTTGTGTGTAGCGTGCATTGTAAGTCAAAAAAAAATTATCCTGTTTTTTTTCACTGTTGACATTGTGTGTGTAAAATGTGGGCACTACATTCAATCATAACCACATTGGCATCCATTTAGTAATTTTCTGATGGCTCCTCATCTTATATTGAAGCAACTTATCGACAACAACCTTATTACCCTTCCTCCACTGCTCGAATTAGACCTATCATGACCAAAAGGTAGAAATTAAAATGAGAACTTCCATTGTGATTACCATCAATGTGTGGTAAATTTAACAAATAGATGTTTCAAAATCCACATAATCATCCAAGATCTAATTGACAACAAAAAACTAGAGTTTCAAGAATCCACTAACTATGCTCCAAGTAATGATAAAGGTAAGTTCAAAATCTTTAACAACGAATCTCAATAACGCGACAAAAAGGCATTTGATTCTTTATCTAATCATACAGACCATGCAGTGTCTCCTCCTAAATCTGGCACTTTAGATTTCTTAGTAGAAAATACCGATGCTTCACATCTAATAATTTTCTTTTCCGATCACAATTTTTATGCACATTTTACGTCTAATCATTTACACATCCAGGAATCTTTTGGCTTGATCTCCATCAACAATACTAAGGTTGACCCATCATGGCCCATTAGCACATGTTCCATGTCCCTCCTTAGGGATATTGGCTATCCTACATCACAAATTGAGTATCCCTTCCACAAGCCCTTTGGTGTTTTTAAGTTGCATGTCATAGTTGGTCCTCTTACTGTAGACGCATGTGGTTTGATCAAAGCAATATTATTTCTAATATTGCACTTATTATTCTCATCCTCACAAATTTACGACATCTCATCAGTTAGATCTATCTAACTCTCCTCTTACAACACTCTTTTGGTCGTATTTCCTCTTTTAAACTAATAAAATAGGTTATAGTAACCTCTTTTTGGCTAAATATTCTCTTCTTTACCACCTCTATTAGCTCCCTGGAATATAAATCCACTTCATTGGATTGATTAAGCCTTTCATAACCCTCTCAGAAACCTAATTTCTCTCTAAATAGGATTAATTACCCTCTAAACATGGTTATCTAGTCTTAACCATGATCAACCTCTCTCTAAAACTATTCAAAGGTTACTTTGACTTGCTAATTTACTTGTTGACTCCCTTTTGAGTCCCACATGTACCAAAAGCCTCCAATTTCCCAAATGGAAAACTATAAATAGCCTAATACGCCCCTCTCATTTCTAAGAACACTTCTTCCCTCTAGCCTAAACTATAGTATTATTGCTAGGATTAGGAGTTTCATTTCATTCTATTGAGCTATTTGATTTGCTTTTGCATTTCTATCACACAATCTGGAGTAAATGGGAAGAACCATTGGCCTTGAAGCCATTAATGGTAAGATCCCATTCTCTTGAAGCATAAACTGATTGCTTAGATCCTTTTAGGTTCATTTACTTTAAGCTTTCAAGAATAGAGGTTAATTTGATTTATTTAATTTTTTTTTTTACTTCAAGTTAATGCATGCAAATATGATTCCTTGCTCATTTCTTATCATATGGTCCATTGAGGGGCTTTTGCACAAGGCTTTAGGGTTCTTGAGTGTTCTTACCCCATTTTAATAGCTCTTACAAAATCTTTCATTGAACACATTTGGCACGCCCGGTGGGCAATATGATAAGAAATGAGCAAGGAATCCTATTTACATGCATTAACTTGAAGTAAACAAGCAGTTTAAACAAATAAAATTAACCTCTATTCTTGAAAGCTTAAAGTAAACTAACCTAAAAGGATCTAAGCAATCAGTTTATGCTTCAAGATAATGGGATCTTACCATTAATGGCTTCAAGGCCAATGGTTCTTCCCATTTACTCCATATTGTGTGATAGAAATGCAAAAGAAAATAAAATAGCTCAATAGAATGAAATGAAACTCCTAATCCTAATAATAATACTATAGTTTAGGTTAGAGGGAAGAAGTGATTGTTGATGGGGTGATAGAAGAACTCAATTGACGATAAAAAAGATGACAAAAAGAGAATAGAAGAAAGAATAGTTTAAAGAAGAAGAAAAGGGGTATAGAAGAAAAAGGAGTATGAGGAAGAGGGAATGAGCTAACATTCATCCAGTGCCTTTTAAACCACTTTATTTTCATCATATTGCTAAGTATCTTCATCATTGGTCCTCATTAAAAAGAATGAACAAAAGTGTAGTATGACATGAAAATCCATATACAAACAAATGTCCATTGCTAAAAACACCAACTCTATGCAACATACAAAAAGTAATGCAATACAAGAAAGTAAACAAGCTAAACTAACAAAGAAACAAGTACCATATTTTTTTTATCAAGCTTCAATTCCAACCTATGTGAATTAACGACAAGGGTTAATGATGGTGCCCCAAGCAAGGATACATGCGAGGGGAATAATGGAGGACACTTGGGTCCGATGATAAAGCAATGTGCACTACAAAACAGTACCAGGCACTTGATCAGCCAGGAAGTACATACATAACAAGCAACCTAGCTTTTGTTGATCGAGGTAGATCAAGATGATCCGCGAGTCGCGCACATGAACAAGAGAGAATCAAAGAGCGACATTTTGTAGGATGATTTATTATGTTTTTGATGTTTCTTGAAACATATTTGAATGCTTTTATTTTTCTAACATATTTGAATATTTTGATTGATTTTGAAAGTTTTCTGAAACTATGTACAAGAATATGAGGAAGCGTGGATAACCCTAGCGATAGATGGGATGTACAAGGACATAAGGCCACGTGCATACGAGAAAGGTGAAGATGTAAAAAATGCCCCAACGATAAGCTGGGAGTATTAAAAGACAAACTCTTCACATGTAGAAGTGGGACTAAAGGCCATTATGGATAAGTTCAACATAATGATGAACATAAACCAATGAAGTGCTGGGAAGAAGCAAGGATGCCCCCAGCGTAAGTTGGCCTAAAAGCACATGATAGAAAGGAAGGAGGAAGTTGTTTTTTTTGTGAAAGGGGACAAAGGTGTCCGAAAACAATGGTAAAAGGCAATACCATACACATGGATGTTCTGGAAAAAGTAGAAGAACGATCTGAATGATATGAATGTAGCTTAGAAGCCTCGCGATGAAGAAGTGATTAGCCAAAGGCACAAATCATGAGACGAGATAAGGACTAAAGCAAGAGTTTGAACAAAGTCTAAAAAAATTAACTTGGTAACATACTAATCCTGCCTACTAATAGAGATCTAGTGTGTGCACATGGAATTTAATTACCTCTTGAAGTGAAGATTTAACAGACAATAAGTGAAGACATCCTAGCCAATGTGTAGGAATGATACAGTTCGATAGGTGATTTTGTGAATGGATGGTGGAAGGATAGTTGTACATTGCTCCGCTACCAGCCAGATGTCCATAGCCCTGACGGAGATGCATTTGATTCTAATCACAACATTTCTCTACTCCTAGTCAAGCATCCATAGCCCCAATAGAGATTATTGGAAATACCCTAAGAGACAGTAATATATCAATTTGTTTTTTCTTTGTAGCTTTTAGCTTTTGAATTTGATTGATTTTGATTCTTTTGCTTTTCGAAAACTTATTCCAACTCTCTTGTTTTACAAGGGGTTAAGAACCACAAATGGCTTGATGGAAGGAGGTGGAGGTGATTACAATGATGACATTGGCTAGTGTCAACAAATATGTCCAAAGGTTCTTTGCAACAAGTTTATTAGCTGTTGAATGCGATAGGATCTCTAAGAGGTCAGTCATTTTTTAATTTACCAAGATGATGAAAGACCAGGGTCAAACATATACCATAGAGATAAATGTTACAAATGCATGTGAAAAGGATAACCACAATATCACCGAAGGGATGAAAATGGTAGGAAGACTTGCAAAGGAAGAGCAAGAAAGGGAAGAAAGAAACATCCATGTGTACGTAATACCTAATTACAATGTTTGGTCTTTGTAACTTTGATTTTTGTATGTTTTCTCATGTTTTTTTATATTTTTGAATTGTTTTGATTTTTAGTTTTTTGAGATTTTTTGGAAATTTGGGACAAATAAAGTCACTCTGTGCGATAAGATCCAACAACGATGTCTACGACTTGCTTGATAAGGGAGACTAGCAATGTTTGTTTATCAAGCGTAATATTTTCGCCAATCTCAATGATTGAGGTGAGCTCATACTCAACAAATGACTGCGATTTATCTTGAAACAAGGATTTCATATGTGGCAGCTTGAGTTCTTGATTCATAGGTTTATGTACTTTACACCATAATTAATGGTTGCGTTGGTGTGCATTCTTGAATCACGTTTGCTTTACAATTTTTAGAGTGTTCGAGTTGTTGGGGGATTTCGAGATATTGGAAGTTTTGAAATGAGCTTGATAATGAACCTGTTTTGGTTTCTTATAAGCTAACGTGTGACTTGTTTGATCCCGAGAAGGAGAAGAAAGCGAACGTGGACATTTAGAACTGATGTGAGAAATGACTGCGGGCTTGCCAAAATCATTGATAGAAGAAAGATGTGATGTATGAAAAGGATACGGTCCAAGAATTGAAGAGGATGGGCTACCAGGAGGTGAGCCACTGATAGAAGATGATGAAGTACTGCTAGAATATGGCCCTAAGATGGAAGAAATTTGGCTACGAGGACATGGCCCAAGAATAAAAGAATATGACGAAGGCTTGTTAGGGTGTGGCCCAAGTATAGATGAGGAGGGAATACCAGGAGGGATCCCATAGATAGAAGAGGATGAAGGGCTACTAGGACATGGCCCAAGAATAGAAGGGAATGGGCTACTAGGAGGTGACCCATAAGTAGAAAATGGAGGGCTATTAAGATGTGGCCCCAGGATAGAAGAAGATGATGGGCTACCCAACGATGACCCAAGCTGAGATTTTGATTGAGGAATGATGATAGATAATGAATGATTTGGTAATGAGAATATAGGCCATGGCTTAATGCTATACCCCAACATCTCATCATGCTCAGAAGAAGGTGAAGATGGAATAGAAGAAGAATCAAGTTCCATGACCTTAGGCACTTCGTCTTTGTTCTGATAAAAGGAATCAACTTCTTCCTCCACATACGCAAGCGTATCGAGTTCTAGAAAGAATCCTTGTTTGTAATCCTCTAAAGGGATATCATCGTGTAGTCTAATTTTCCCTCATTCTAAGTGAAATCAATTAGTAGAGGTTGTTTTTATTTGGCCATAAAAGGTTGAATAGAAGATACAGGTCTGATAAGCGGGGACGATTGATTGATAGAAGAATATGACTCAAGAGAGGAAGTAGGATTGGTGGTAGGCACCTCATGAATGGATGATTTAGATTTGGACCTATGTCGTTTTTCTAGAAGACGACGTAATGTAGGTTGGAAAGTAGTATTACATAGCTATCCATTAAGTTGAAACGTAGGAGTTGAATTAGATGATTGACTAGAGGGAATATGAGTCGTGCAACTCTTCGACGGAGGAAGAGGTCATTGAGATGAATGATGAAGGAGGTCCTGTGAAGAAAGGGAGGACCATGACTCAAGACCTGAATTAGATGTTCGATCAATGGAACTTAGAGTCGCACGAGTCTTCAAAGGAGTAAGACGGCGTTGAGGTGATTTGGAATAAATATCCTGCAAAGGAAGGGAGGACCATGATTCAATATTTGATCTAGGGCTATCCAAACAATAGTTGGGATCAGAATCTTCAGAAGAAGAGTGGGGATCTAAATGGTAGTTTGGATTTGAACTGAAAGAAGAGTGGGGGAAACCTAAATAATAATTTGGATTAGAAGCATCCAAACCATACCACCGACTATGAGCTGAAGGTGGGGAACAGGGTACCCAGATGGGCCCTCTAGCACAAAGAACCAAATGAGGTTTAGTTGTAATGGGAATATTTTGATTTGAATTCCTAAACCTAGGTTCCATATTTTTGTAAGTGTGAGAAACTACGCAATAGTCAATCATTTTTGGCATTGTTTAAAAACAAATTTCTAGACCTAGATAGTGTAATGGAACTCCTTCAAAGGGAAGAAGGCTCCATATCGATTCAGGGAAGCATAATGACATCCAACTAGACATTTTTTAAGTATGGAGATGCGTGCATGATTTTTCGAAGAAGGTCTAAGGAAAATAGACATTGTGATGATGTAATCTCGATGAGATAAAAAATGATTGTTCTAGGAAACAATTTTTCTAGATGAATGATCACAAGGAACAATCATGCAAGGTGTGAAACACAAAGCCAATCAACAAAGAAATACACCCTATGCAAATGCGTGTGCAAAATGATAGTTCGATACAAAGAGGATCAACACAATGTCAATATTTACGTCAAGCTCGAAATGAACAAGGCATAAATATTAACAAAGGGTAGAGGTGACTCCCAATCAAAGGATACAACTATGGGTTCAACAACCAACAAGGCCAAAATGTTAAAGGGTGAGGTTTACAAATGTAAGTCATGTAACCACACCAATTGGACACGTTAATCAAGCTTCACGAAGAAGTGAGATATCAGTGGAAAAATGGTATCGAAACAACATAAACAAAGTAAGTGACACCCATCAAGATTTGGAGCAATGTTTGAATTAAAACCAAGTCAAGGTATACTGAGGATGTGTCAAAATGTGTGCAGCATAACGCCACAATGCGGATACTTAGATCACATTTACAAAAAACATGGCATAAGTATCTTAATTGTGTCAAGATAATGTGAATAAGGTAACATGTCAAAGGGAGATCAATTGATGAATCAATCCTAACTATGATGATGATCTTGAAATCAAGATCAAGTGGCCATCAAAGATATAAGGACACATCCACACACTTTAGACGTTTAACAACTCAGCCGCAAACACGGATGAGCGTAAATGGACAAAAAAGTGGTGAACACTATTTATGACAATACTCCCAAAAGATGCCTTCTCTTGTCCCAAATGGGAAACAAGAATGCAAAGGTGTAGATCAAAATATGTAAATAAACCAAGCGTTACTTGGGTAGAGTTTCACCTCGTCCGAAGGCGAGAAAGAAACCAAGATAAGTAACACGTTGTAAACTTTGTGATGAGATACACTTAGATCTAACTTAAATGGATTCGTTACCATGTTCTAAAAAAAAGGTTTTGAATCCAAACAATTTATCAATTTGTGATGGCAAAGACACGATAATGGACTAGTAAAGTGGGATCCTTGATGGAACGACTTCCTTAATAAGTTCTATTAACTAGGTGTCACAAGCCATCTTAAGCGAGCGTGATTTACCCAATGACTAAATTGGGAGTATCTCATTTTTTCTTTACCCCCTTCAAGCATAGTTGGAAATAAATGCATCCATGTGTACTCTCACTGGGGTCGCCATATGAAAAACCGGTAACGCTAACTCACAAGGAAAAACTATTCAAGTGGGTAAGCGGAGCACTTCCTGTTTCATCCACGAGGTTACTCAGTGGCGAATTACTTTAGGGTTCCTGGAACCACCCCCATTGTTATAGATTAAGGCATTATGCCAAAGGGGTTATGTTCTAGTTGAGTGGATAGGGATGTACCCTTTTCCAAAACCTACAATATAGTGTGAAGGGGAATGGTGTGTTTTTTATCTTTTTAATTTAAATTTTGTTTTAAGTAGCATACCATTTGGCAACCTGTATGAAAAAAAAGTGTTTAGTGGGTTCTCATTGGAGGTTTTCCCGTGATCTGGTTTCCTTTCCTTTTTATCTACATGATTAGGAAAAGGTTCTTTGTAGACCCATTTTATCGTTTGGACCTTTCCCGTATTCAGGGGGAGAATCCATAATGATATTTCCTTCCTCGACGAGGTCTTGTATGTAATGGCACAGTCTCAAACACCTATCTATCTTGTGTCCTTTAACATGGTGGAAGTTGTAATATTCATGGTATTTGAACCAATTAGGTTTTGGAGCATGTTCTGGGTATGGTACCGTCATAGTTGGATATTCTACCATTTTTACATCATCTAATTATTTTAGGATGGCAGACAAGGACTCTGTTAAGGGTGTAAATGTACGTTTTGAAGGTGCTTTGGGATGAGGTCCTTGTGAAATATTTAAAAGAGGGCTTGTTTGTATGGCTTGGACTCTCTTGGAGTCTGTAATGCCATCACCAAAAACATGTTTGTTCTTATTGAAGAATTTAGGTTTGTCTATGGATTTGGCTTCATGTTTGTTTTTAAAGACAAACTTAAGTGTTCCCTTTGCAATGAGGGATTTCTCAATTTGACCACCTTTCTCTATGACCTCTTCGAAGTTTGAGCCATAGTGCATCTGTAAATGAAAGGCTATTTCTGGGTTTAAGTTAGGAAAAAAAATGCTCACGAGTTGTTTTTCCGGTAATGCACAAGGAAAACGACTGGCTAACTCGCGCTAGCATTGTAAAAATCTTGCAAACGTCTCATTGGGTTCTTGAAGTGGTGGTTACATGTCACAAAATCAAGAGGGTACTTGTGAACGGTAGATCTGGTCTAAACATTTGCACTTTGAAGCTAGTTAAGCAACTAGGTCATTCATAAGCAAATCTGGGAGCTAAGACTATCACAATCACGACTTATGATAATGAAGAATGAGAATCATCAGGTACTATAGTAGCTCCCATGGAAGTAGGCCCAACTTGTCATGAAAATATGTTCCATGTGCTTGACTTGGACCTTCTATACAACATGCTCCTGGGATGCCCATGGATCCGTGCCATGCAGGCTATTCCATCGACTTTTCATTTGTGCATCAAGTTATGTCATGAAGGTCAGGTAGTTACCATTCTAGGTGACCCAGAACCATTCACACATTATAGGGCATTGCACAATTTTTCTCGTGTGGCTTATGAGTGTCCTTTGGTGGATGTTGTTGTCCCCCTACAAACAGAAGCTATGAAAAAATGAATAGATTCAAAGTCCCTCACGCCTTACAATCAAGACTTTCCTTCATTAGTTAACCCATTCTTATGGGAGGCAATGTCAGCAAAATGTGGCCCAGGTGAGCCATTCACTCTTGAACATCCTTTGTTAATATCAGATTTATCAGTATCTCCCATAACAAGGGGTAAGCCTTTTTTTCAATTCAAGAGCACTCGCGAGAAGTGTCCTAAACCATTGAAAATTTTTGTCCATAGTGGTCTCCTATCTGAGGAGAAAATGTTAGAATTTCATACCAGCAGAGTGTCAGAAGGCACCATGGCTTCATGCCATCAAGTGCCCCAGTACATCAAAGTTCACCACATGATTTTTTTCATGGGCTATAGTGGGTTTGGATGTTGCATTAATGCACAAGGCTGGCTAGAGCCTATTCCCATACCTCGTTTTAAGTCTGATAAACATGACCTTCGAATAAGGCCTCATAATTATCTACCCTCTGAGAATGACTCCGCCTCTTCTGAACATGAGGACGTTTCATCTCATTCTCATAGTGACGCAGATTCCCAATGTAGCCTCTATGAGGATCTTGCTTCCACTAATCTATTCCCAAATTCAGCAGTCCTTACCTTATCCGAATCCATCCCCTTAAACAAATATCAAGTAGCCCTTGTATAACCTAAACTTATAGATTCGGATCAACAACTTCACGTGCCCTTATATTTCTTTGAAAATGATGAGGCATTTGATGAGTTTATAGGACTCAAGGATTATATTCCAGCTAGGGACCACAAGAAAGGATTTGCAATTCAACTAGAAACATGTGCATACTTCGAGGAAGAAGCAGAGGTGTGTGGATGTTTGAATAAGAAGATAGTAAATAAGATTACAACCACTTCTGAGAAACCTGACAAAAAGGATAAATGAAAATACCATAGTGACAAACTCTTTGAAAAACTCATAGATAAACATAATGAAGAGTCTAAAGATGAAGTGATTTATCCATTTAAAGATGATAATGAGCTACCACAAGAGGTAAATCTTACTCTTCCCCTTGATCCTACACGAATGGAAGATGCTTCTAAGATGCTTGTTGAGGAAACAATCAATGTCAACATTATCTCAGAGGAGCAGCCTAGAATGATAAAGTTAGGGGCTTCACTGTTAGCTCAGGAACAAAAGATCTTTGTAGAGCTCTTAAGAGAATACGCAGACATATTTGCATGGACATATGTAGATATGTCTGGTTTGGACCTAGAGCTAGTTTTGTACAACCTCGTTGTGCACCTGAATGCCAAACCCATCAAGAAAAAGTTGAGAAAGATGCATCCTAAGGTGGCGCTCCTTGTCAAATAAGAATTGGAAAAACTGTTAGCTGCTGATTTTATTAAACCCATTGATTGTTCGGAATGGATCTCTAACATAGTCCCGGTATAGAAAAATCCTGTCGGCATAAGAATCTACACTGATTTATGTGACATTAATAAGGCATGTCCTAAGGATGACTTTCCCCTACCTAACATTAACATGATAGTTGATTCCACTGATGGTTATGAAATTTTGTCCTTAATGGATGGCTTTTCAGGTTATAACCAAATACGGATTACAGAAGAAGATCATCATAAAACAACATTCATCACCCCTTGGGGAACATTTTGCTACAAATTCATGCCTTTCAAGCTCAAGAAGGTTGGGGCTGCTTATCAGCAGGCCATGACTATTATCTTCCATGATATGATAAATGACATCATGGAAGATTATGTTGATGACATCTTAGCGAAATCCAAGAGTAAAAGAGAGCACCCAGAAGCAATGAGGCGTATTTTTCAACGTCTACGAGACTATAAGGTTCGTTTGAACCCTAAGAAATTTGTCTTTGGTGTTTATCAGGAAAGCTCCTAGGGTTCATTATTTCACAAAGAGGGATTAAAGTGGACCCTGGGAAGGTTACGACTATCACAAAAATGCCACCACCTACCACTCTCAAACAACTAAGGAGTTTACAAGGGAAAATTTAGGCAATCCGTCACTTTATTTCACAACTTGCGGATAAGTGCCACCCCTTTTCTCATTTTCTCAAGAAAGATGTCACATTTAATTGGGGACCTGACTGTCAGAAGGCCTTCACACTACTAAAACATTACTTGGTCAGCCCGCCTGTACTCATGATGCCTACCCTAGGTGAACCTCTCCTCTTATACATTTCCACTACTTAGTTTGCTATTGGTGCATTGCTTGGCCAATATGAATTAGACCATAAAGAGAGAATAGTTTACTATCTCAATCGCACCTTGATCACGTCTAGGTGGAGGCATTTTCTACTAACTCTGGGTGTAAATATAGATTTTCAAGTAGACAACCCCAAATCTCAAGCTCTCTTAATGGCCTCATGTAATGAAGGGGATTTATATTCCTTAAAAAATCTATCCAAAACATATGTCAAACCTACTATGAATAATGAAATCAATCTCATCTCGGAAATATCAGGAACTATCACTGAAAGTTTATGAAAATATACAATATAGACATGTAAGGAACCTGTCTTTCTATAATATAGACATGTAAGGAATCTGTCTGTCTTTAGTGAGTTAAATCCTTTAATAATCTATCAAGATCTCTTCTATGAAATCTATCATCTAACCTTTGTGTGAACTATGTATATGCAGTAATGTGCATGTGCCCTTGTGTCACTAGTCCATGATTCCACCAATCATGTGCATCTCCCTTAAGATGTAGGATTACAGAATTAATTGCATCCTCCTCACGCATGGGGTTCAAATAAAAACAAGTCTTAATATTTTATACCCATGACCATGCGGTATAATTCTTAGATCCATAAAAGTGTGGAATAGAAATCTTCCCTAAACACATTTGTAATTCAAGTACCGACATATGATGATCTCTCTCGGAATTGTTAACAATCTTCATCCAACAATAATCTTGAAATGGCGCATTAACTCTGAAACCCTCACTCAAAGATTGGTATTTACTCTAACAAGAATCCTCATCAAGCACATATGTTAGCTCCCCAACATGTGATGCTTTAGAATCTTTCAAGAAAAGAACTCATGAAGACTCAAAGGATTGTTAAAATAATGGGGGATTGTTCCCCCAAATTAATGTTCTCACTTTTTTCCCTATTATTATGAGATCTGATTTGATTCATGTTCTGTGTGAGTTGACTCAAGTAGAGGTTGGTTATCTCTTGTTGTTTCACCATGTTGATGAACATTTTCTTCATAAAATCGTCATTGAGCTCTTCCTCATTCTCTTCCTAATCTTCCATATTTTGACCTTCTTTTCAAGGTGTATTCCTCCTTGAATATACCTTGATTGATTACCCAAATAGGTTGTAAGAAAGGTGGATATGATACCACTGAAATATTCCATTTTCTGGATAAATCCTAAAAATAGTTACAGACTGAAATTATGATTTTTATGACAACAATGAACAAAATATGACATCACCTAATCCCCAATGCCTAGGGAAATTTTGAGATCTATTACTTCCAGTTACTCAAAATTGATGAAATTAATACCCAAGATGGCTATGTGTGTGTGTGTGTGTGTGTGTGTGTGTGTGTGTGTGTGTGTGTGTGTGTGTGCATGCGCGCTCACGTATGTATGTATGTAATATCCAATCATATTTTCAAAATTTTGATAATTGATTTTTTAATGATGAAAATAGAGCTAAACTTACAAAATTAATAACTCTGGAAATACTTGGAATCTGATTAGAAATGATAGATAGATAAATCCAAAATCTATCCAATGCATATTCAAGCACAATTTTCCCAATGGGTGGAAGGCACCTGAAATTTCTCCTCAAATATGGAACTGAGTAGACAAAACCATAGAAAATAATTATTCCAAATCTAGACTAAAAATCTAAATGTAGAAGTCTAGAAATATGAAATATCCCCAAATACGGACAAAAAACTAGGGATATGGATCTAAAACCCTCACTGAAGAATGCTCTACTAGATAGGAATGTGTATCTCATTGCCAAAGCTAGGGATCCTACATAATTTGACCTCCACAAGTGAGAGAACTCACAAAACATGTGAAATCCCAAAACATCTAGCTCTAGAGTTTGCATGAGAAAAATATGAAAATATAAGTAGAGGATTTCCCCTCAAACAACCTCAAGGGGAAATAAATAAGCATCTTTCAAAAATATTTTATAATCTCCACCGTAGATCTAATCCAGATTAGGGAAAATCCAACGTTCGCCATAAAAGAAGCCTTTATTAACTCCAAAAAGGTCAAAGAATCCCTAACGCCCCTTTTGGGAAATTTTCACGTGCAAAAAATATAACTTAAGTGAATTTATTGTGCACATGTTAAAAAACATTATTTAAGTTATCCCAACGATGAAATATAACATGAAGTACCACATATCCATCTATCACCTAAGTCAATGACGAAATATAGCATAAGGCGAAGATGGTGACAAAAACATATACCTGATAGCCTCCAACATCTCTAACCTCTTGGGTATGACAAAGACTAAGACTGATTTAAGCCTCATAAGCCTACTACGTAGGAATGGGGACATTACATTCTCTTGGTTAAGGTATTACATTTAGCTCGTCTTTGTGTGAGACTTATTTTTGAAAATTTAGCTATTACTTGGAACATCTGACAACTAAGAGTCATTGGAGACTCTCAACTTATCATTAAACAAGTTAATGATGAGTACAAAGTTAAAGATGAGAAGCTTATTCCATATAAAAATATGGTCAAAACCTTGAAGGAATACTTTACACAGATCATATTTGAGCAAAAACCAAGGTCACACAATAGATCCACGAGTGTTATGGCTACTATTGGGTATCTGTTACGCATTCCCCCTCATGAAAGTAAGATGAAATTCTTCGTAGAGCATTTACAAGTGCCAGCATATGATATGCCAGAGTCGTGTTTGGCATGTGAATTTGTTGGTCCCTCATCCCCTTGTATGATCCAATCTTTCGATACCTACAAGATGGCTCTTTTCCACCAGACATTACTCATTCTGAAAAGAAAACCCTTATCTGCCACATAGCCCGTTATACCTTCCTAGGAGGCACCCTTTATTTTCGTGGCTACGACAGGAATCTGCTTCGTTGTTTGGATGTTGCTGATTTTATCCACGCCATTAAGGAAGTACATGGTGGTATTTTTGGAGCACACACCAGCGGCATGGTCTTAGCTAATAAGCTATTGAGAGTAGGCTATTATTGGCCTACCATGGAATGAAATTGATGCAACTTTGTAAAGAAGTGTGAACTATGCCAGAAATATGGAAACTTAATACATGCTCCAACACAGGCCTTGCAACCTATTGCAATACCTTGGCCATTCTCTAAATGGGACCTGGATCTCATAGGGAAGCTCTGTCCTTCTTCATCAGATGGTCATACTCACATCATCACTGTCACCAAATATTTTACCAAATGGCTAGAGGTTGTCCCTCTTACTTATGTCACCCGTGCGCAAATTTCAAATTTCATCATGAACCATCTCATCTGCCGTTATGGGATCCCTTCAGCGATTGTCACTGATAATGGTAAATCCTTAAAAAAATGGTTAAAACCTTTTGTCAACGCTTCTATATCCAACTCAAGTGGTCTACCCCTATTACCCTCAAGGTAATGCATAGGCAGAAGCTACTAATAAAAACCTTGTACAGATTATGGAGAAAATGGTCAGTAAAACCAGTTGTAATTGGCACTTATAGATACATCCCGACCTTTGGGCCTATCGAACTTCCATCCACACTCCTACTAGTGTGACCCCATATTCACTCGTCTATGGCATTGAAGCCATCACACCTCTTGAAGTGGAGCTTCCTTCCCTAATAATATCTCTAAGAGACTATCTTGATAAAGACGACTACAGATTTACTCACATGGCACAGTTAGAACTATTAGATGAAAAGCGTATTAGAGCACTCAATCACCTGAAAGTCTAGCAGAACAGAGTGTCCAGGGGATACAACAAGCGCATCATTCATTGGGAATTTGATGTAGTAGATCTAGTTCTAAAAGAAAATTAGAAGAACACCATAAAAGACAGAGAAAAGAAAGGTAAGTTTGAGGCTAATTTGCTAGGTCCTTATGTGGTAATTGCAAAGTATGGATCAGGAGCCTATAAATTTGCATATACAGATGGTGAAGATCTTCCAAAACCTATGAACACCATGCACCTCAAGCAGTTCTACAATTAAGCATGGTGAGAATATCAAATAAGAACTAAAAAATAGAAAAACAAAGAAAAAACAAGCAAAAAAATGGAAAATTGAGAAAACAGTAAAGAAAAGAAGGTCATCCACATGTGAAAACCACGCAATTGTGGCACAGTGGGCAAGTCTTTGGGTGAAAACTAGTTTTTAGTGCTCAAGGAAGTTTCTCCGATCACAAGTTACTCTTACAGTAGGACAGGTAATCGTCACCACTTTCTAGATATGACTTTCTTTGCTAGGTCTAGGAACCCTATTAAATCCACCTTTGCCGCACCGTGATTTGGCTTATTTGCTCTTATATCTGCATGAAGGACATTGCCTTTGCATACTCCCATCTCACAATGGGGGCATCTGTACATTTTCACCTTCTCATAGATACGCTTGTGGCATTCTGCCTTTTGTATATTCCCACATCATGTTGGGGGCATCCACGCTTCTTTTTTCTTGTACATTACTTTCAGAACGTGACCTTAGAAAATGCAAGAAACACTCAGAAAAGGATACACAAAAAAAACTAAAAATTTGGAAAATCTCCTATTTTTAGGGACGAAGCTACGACAACCACGCAACGTGTTTTAGAAAACAATGTGAACAACAACCTTGAAAACTTATCTTTTTAGATAAACCCAAAAACATTAGAAAATATATCAATGTTGTCCCGCAAAAACAAGGTAATGCTTTAATTGCTTTTAGTTGTTGGTTTGTATAGTGTTGATTGTGAATACCTTTTTGTGTGATGTTATGACTTATTTTCTTAGCATAGGTTAGATCTTGTTTGAAATAATTATGTATGGCATTTGATTCATTTGTAGCTTGTATGCATTTATTAAGGTTCATTTTACTTACTTAGATTAAAATGTCAATTTGATCTTCTTAGTATGCTTTGTCAAAATCATGTGTTTGCATCATAAGTTGTGTTATGTTGTATAGGTACAATTTTTTAGCTTTGTCAACTTTTACTCGTATATTTATCTCTTACACAGTTGTTTGTTATCACATATATCATCTATCATTCATCACATATAAAACATCATCTACTACATCATATATACAAAAAATGCTAAGTATTACATCATGCATGTATGATAAGCTAATCATCGCCTATCGTATCATCAATGGGGGCAAGAGGGGTTATGCATAATCACAAATCTATCCCCCCCACACCAATATCAACTAGTATCATCCCAAGTGCTAGAATAAGAACTCAAAATCATTGCATAAATCTAAAAACATGTGGTGTTATCTACAGATACATCATCAATATGAAAGCATGAAACATACACATCTCTAAATCTAAGGTACGTCACATACATAGAGGAAAGGAAAATCATACATCATGATGCAATGATTACAAATCAATAATCATATAAAGCATAATCATAGTATAACATGACAAAATCATCATCAAAATGTCCATATAATACATGTACAATTGTCTGTGTCAATGCTCAAAGTGTACATCATTGATACAATATGCCATCTAAAACGGGTATGCATCAAAAGAATCGAGCCTTCATCAAGAGGCATCATCAAAACAATGGTACATACAACTATACATAAAAATCAACCTTCATAAGAGGCATATATATAATACATCTATACAAAAGGATAAGTAAAGAGCTCAACCATAGCTCTCACCCTCACTGGGGCTCCCGGGACCATGACCTGGAGGATGGAAGAGTGGTGGTTGTGATGGAGCAGCATTGGGGGTGTCACCCTGTTGTCCAGCTAGCTACTATCCAGCTGGCTGCTCTGCAATAGCCTGCCGAAATGATCTGAACTGAATAGCCTGATCACCGTGACTTGGAGCTTGTCGCATGCTCACATCTTTACTGCTCAAAGGGTACTACTCACTACTCTACCAAGACTACCCTGAAAGTAGGTAGTCCTATAGTATAAGGCCTCACCGTCCGGCCCTCATAGCATCCCGTA
Organism: Taxus chinensis; assembly: GCA_019776745.2. Taxonomy (NCBI): domain Eukaryota; kingdom Viridiplantae; phylum Streptophyta; class Pinopsida; order Cupressales; family Taxaceae; genus Taxus; species Taxus chinensis. The sequence continues at coordinate 193,890,561 of CM034149.1, read as the reverse complement.
TCAGATCAACATCTCTAGAAGCCAATAGCTACCTATAGGGTGGCATATTGATCACCTATCAATCTACCACTATCATCCCGAGCATGTCTAGAAGCAACGACCTCTTGGTCTCTATCTATAGTAATGACCTACACCTAGGCTCATGCCTAATCTCTCTACATGTAATATAACCCTGGTGACTATGCCTTGGCGTGGTCCCTCTGAGCAATGACCATCTACATCTTGGGTTTGAGACTGATGTAAAAGGCTCAGTATCTGAGCCCCTTTGTGTGTCCATCTCACTAATCCAACTCTGCCATAAGGTACTATCACTGCCTTAGAGTGGCCTATACTCTGGCCTGATCCCTCTCCACTATCAAGGTCTGTACCTGAGCATGTGCCTAATCTAACTTTACTGTAAGGGCATGTACCTATGCCCTAACTACATCTCCTCTCTCCAGCTACTTGTAATTAAATGGCAATCACTGACTTATAACTGCTGTTGAAGGGCAGCTAGCTATTCACCATCGTCACCACCCCCTGGAGCATGAGGTGGCGGGCCCTACTCTTGAAATAGTATGCTAAAGAGGGGTGTATACCCCGTTTGGAATGCCTACTGGGGGAAACTCTATGTCAGGTGCCCTGAAATCCTTTCTTGGCCTAGGCCTGGGATCCTATCCCTATGGCTACTATAATGTTAGACCCTGTCCCCTACCCCTAACATAAAAATGTGATTCGGGACCAGCATCATCATCATCATCATCACTGTCATCAACACGTCAATGGCTCCACCGTCGTCACCACTAGGACGCCCCACTAGGAGGATCTCTCACACCAGTGTTATACGCTACCCTAGAAACAGTCAAATGACATGGATGCACACCATGGTACCATGGTGCATATTCAGGTGTAGTACCCGAATCTCTACTCTGTCTCACCAGCACCCACATAGCAGGTACCACCTGTAGGAAACTGGCTAGTGCTCTATCTCAGGTGATCTATGGACCCATATCAACGTACTCTCTAGGCCCTACGATCATACCACCTATCTGGCCCAGGAACATCCTGGGTAATGCCAAATTGCCTCTGACACCGATCCACCCTGTAGAACTCCCACATATAGCTATGCGGTTGCTTAATATAAAGTACTTCACTGGTAGTAGTACTGAGCTCTAAACCATCCTCGGGCCACTGGAAATGTCTGTAGGGCCTCCATACCATGGAAGGCATGTTGTAGCTCATCAAGCTCGTGGTAATAGTGATATGCATCACCCATACATGGCCGCACATCGTCACCTGTCGGGACCCAACCCATCGTAGAAGGCTCCTCGGGTAGCCTGAACACTCAAAATAGCTAAGGGGTGACCAATGGCAAATGTGGTCCCACACCCAAATCTGAAGCAATTGCAGGCTGGTCCTATCATCTTCTTATGGTAGTAGGTAATCAAATGAACGTCCCAGTAAAGATGTGCTAAAATGCACAGACCCCAATAGTAGGTCTATCCCTCTACCAAACTGTGTATCACTCCAAGGAGGCCGAGCGGAAATGAAGCACCGGTCTTGTCAGGGAGTAAGACTCCACTGACGAAGGCCATCATATAGACCACTACTCGGTCTAGCTCTAAGTCATCAATGCACTATGATAGCCTAATGGTCATCCCACATCATGGTATCATCGGGACACCAAACAACTCTACGATATATCGCTGAATATCAGTCCAGCGGCTTGTAGACTGGATGAGATGACCCTGAATCAAGACCCGCATAATACGCCACACGTCCTCAAGAGTAATAGTAATCTCCCCAGTCAGGAGTCGAAAGCACTAACTCTTGATGTGTCATCGCTCTGCTATAGCTGTCAAAAGGTCATTAACTAATGTGATATGGGGCATCTCAGCCACATGAGCCAATCTAATAACATACAAAAGGTTGTCTAGAGTCACTCTATCATCGTCGTCAAACTGGGATTCTATCATCGCTAGCCGACCATATCACTCACGGGTCTGGAGGATGGGTAGTATACGCTATAAACAAGAAAACACACATGTATCAGTTGATATTTCTATTTACTTCTATCTAAAAGTTGATGGTAAGTCACCATTCTTCTATTTTATTTGCTGAAAATTTTCACTTTCTTCTAAGTTTGTCTTTTTTTCTCCTTGGTCAGTTTGCCGGAAGGATGTTCTACTTCTTTAACACATGTGCACCTCCTCCAATGCCTGTGTGTCCATCCCAACGCATATGTGCATATCACCGAGCATACGTGCCCCTATGTTTTTCTTCTCACCCATCCTGATGCCTACACGCCTAGTTTGACGCTAACGCGCTTCTCTCTGCGCTTACGCATGTACGTCCCCATTTCCCCACCCCCAAACACGTACATGGCCCTTTCGATAGGCACGCGTCTGTGTCCCTGCCGATTTCCCTCCAATGCATACGCATGCACATATGCATTTTTATTTTGACGGATACACGTACACGTACCTGCTAGTTTTGACGTATGCGCACACACACATACTTCACCTATGCATGTGCATGTGTGCGTACATCAAAATTATCCTAACTAGTCTAAAAAACCCTAAATAATTGCATTAAATGTGTAAATCACAAAGGGGGATATGCCACTCACGTAGGGTCCATCTGTTGGATCCCGCATGAACTCTAGGATGCGATCTGCTCATCTCCTCCTGATTGGTATTCTTGCCATCTCACTCCAGGGTTGTTGCTCTCGGTCGCGGTAAAAATTTGTAAGAACTCTTGTAGAAATGAACTTGTCGTGATTGATTTACCCCCCCACGGGTGGGTATATTAGGCTGTCGCGATGCCCCAGGGGCATGTTTTCTCTGCTATGATCGTTCTAGCCCTTCTTTTATTCATCAAAATGATTATTTTTCTATTAAAATAATTAATTTTACCCATTTTTCACACGCCAAGGCGCTTAGTGCCACCCCGCGGTCACTTCTTCATTACACTGGAATGATTTACGCATTTTCCAGGTGTCATTTCTTATTTTTATTTTCTTCTTCTTTTTTTTCCCTCTTAAATAATTATTTTTAGCTTGTAATTCTTCTCACCAGGCCACTTTATGTGCTTCATGGAGCCTTTGCCTTTGCCTTTAGGAAGTTACACATATTTTTACGAGATCTTTGATCTCTTATACAAATTCTGTCGACCAATCGAAAAATCTAAAAAATTGTAAAACCATTTAAAAAACCAAAAACATGGAAATACTTCGGAAATAGACTAAAACTTGGTAAATCATTTATCTATAGCTGAAATATGTGTCTCTCGCATGGCACTCATCCCATATCTTGCTAAAATTTTCAAATTTTTTGAAACAATGACTCATGAATCATCTAAATCTTCAATCACCTACACAAGCTACGCTGCTTACTTCGTCTGTACTCTGGGGCACTATCAGTTGCCTGGTATTGTTTTCGTTTTGCACTTTGCTTTTTCACTGGACCCAAGTGTCCTCCATTTTTTCCCTTGCACTATACACATTGCTTGGGGCATCATCCTTCACCCTTGTCGTTTATCAGAACATTTGGGACTATATCTCGATAACAAAATATTTGTGTAACTACCTTGAACGTTGTTGGTTTAAGTGTGTGTGATCGTACTTATTTCCATGTTAGGTGAGATTGTTTATTTCTCGTATTGCATTGCATTCATGCATGTTGCATAGAGTTGGTCATTTTTAGCACATGATGGTTGTTTGTATCTTGGCTTTTCATGTCATTTTACGCCTCCGTCGTATGCTTACATTTTACTAAGGACTAAAGATAAGGATTCTAAGCAAAATGATGATTATGTATTATTTCTATAAGGCATTGGTTTGTGGATAGCTCAATATCCCTTTGTAATTTCTCATCTCCTTTCTTCTCACTTTCTCTCCTACTCTCTTTTTCAATCGTCGATCGAGTTTCTCCGTCACTCCATTGACACTCGAGGGGGCATCCTTCATCCTTCATCCTATTAATTTTTCTTCTACCCCTTCAATTTTTTCTAGTCGTTTGCGTTTGTCTACTTTCATTGAAGTGACGTGGCTTACGTCACCCCAAAGAGGGGAAAATGTAGACACATGTAGTTTTATCAAAGCAATATTATTTCTAATATTGCACTTATTATTCTCCTCCTCACAAATTTACGACATCTCGTCAGTTAGATCTATCTAACTCCCCTCTTACGACACTCTTTTGGCCGTATTTCCTCTTGTAAACTAATTAAATAGGTTATAGTAACCTCTTCTTGGCTAAATATTTTCTTCTTTACCACCTCTATTAGCTCCCTTTATATCAATCCACTTCATTAGATTGATTAAGCCTTTCAGAACCCTCTCAGAAACCTAATTTCTCTCTAAATAGGATTAATTACCCTCTAAACATGGTTATCTAGTCTTAACCATGATCAACCTCTCTCTAAAACTAGTCAAATGTTACTTTGACTTGCTAATTTACTTGTTGACTCCCTTTTTAGTCCCACATGCACCAAAAGCCTCCCATTTCTGAAATGGAAAACTATAAATAGCCTACTACCGCCCTCTCATTTCTAAGAACACTTCTTCCCTCTAACCTAAACTATAGTATTATTGCTAGGATTAGGAGTTTCATTTCATTCTATTGAGCTATTTGCTTTGCTTTTGCATTTCTATCACACAATATGGAGTAAATGGGAAGAATCATTGTCCTTGAAGCCATTAATGGTAAGATCCCATTCTCTTGAAGCATAAACTGATTGCTTAGATCCTTTTAGGTTCATTTACTTTAAGCTTTCAAGAATAGACGTTAATTTGATTTGTTTAAATTGCTTGTTTACTTTAAGTTAATGCATGTAAATAGGATTCCTTTCTCATTTCTTTATAATACACAATTCATTTCTATTAACGGTTTCCCTTCATCTCCCCATTGTCGACATCTCCTCACACAGTTGATTGTGTGTCATATACCTCTTCTAATACGTCTCATTATATGTTGCTCAAAGCACATTCCACTCCTAGTTCACATACTCGAATATCGTCTATATGACTGTATCATTCTGTTAGTCCTACACATTGGCATAGGCCTATTCCTAGGATAACCACTGCATCTCAACGTCAATCGCAGCCTTGATTTATTCTGCATGCTTTCTCGTCACCTTCGCATTCTGCATCATATAGATATCCATCACCGATGCATTTTACTATGCCTCCACCTTCATCGTATATTCATCCATTGCATGCACTTAGAATTCATTCACCGGTACAACATTTTTCCACCATACCACCACTATTAGATCATGGTCCTACACTTTCATCCTCATAGACATCGGGTGGAGGACCTTAGTCTTTCACTATCATTGATTAGTTTATTCATTTATATATACTTGGGGGGCATAACACCTAATTCCCTTCTTATGTCATTATCATATTTATAATCTTTGTATTTGCATCTTTAATCACATGTTTTACCACCATCGTTACCCGATGACGCACTCTTGTGCTTCGGTTCAAACCTAACTGTTGAGTGATTACAAATGCACTGAACCCCACACACTACAATATAGGCATTACACATTGCATTTCATCACATGTCGCGCATTATACACCATACACCATCCATTCTCTATGTTTTTCTACAACATTGTGTCATTTCCACATTCATACATCATATATTATACTAGTCCTCCCCTCACACGTTTATACATGTTTCCTCACATCCTATACATAGGCATATACCATACATCATTTACGGCGCATTAATCACATTTTACACATCATATTAGTCTTCATAATATATGCGTCTAGCCTTATATTCATTACTCATATATCTATAGGTATTATACTACATGTTAAAAATTACATTTTATACATTCTACACATCTAACACATAACATATTTACACATTAAACTCATCATATAGTTGTCTCTCATCACTACATAAACTACGTTGTCTTTTACGTGCTACACTCACCACCCGATGATGTAATTTAGTTCCTCGATCCATACTTAACTTCCGAGGGTTTACAAATCAAATGGACCTTACACCAATCACACATTTACTATTCGATCTTTCATCATGCGACAATCCTAGGCTAATGACATACACTTTAGGCTAAATCATCACCTATTCTATCATTTTGTAGTGGTATACACCATTAGGTTACATCACCACTCCCTCCTTTCATCTTGTAGTGATATACACTTAGGGATAAATCATCACTCTTCCTTTCATCTTATTATGATATACGCTTAGGGCTAAATCAACACTCTTCCTTTCGTCTTATTATGATATACGCTTAGGGATAAATCATCACTCATCCATTCATCTTAAAGTGGTATACACTTAGGCTAAATAATCACGTAGAAGTTCATCTAGTCGTGATATACGCTTTGGATTTAGGGTTCATGCACACATCCTTTCTAGGTCACATTTCATCACTATACATACACATTCATCATAACATGTCAGACAAAATACACACAATTCAAACATTTCCCTATACGCACTCTCGTTTATGATTCATTCTTGATTGCTGAGGGGGAAAACAAAATGAACCTCATTACATACAATACCATTCATTTAGGGGGACACGCGGCTCCTATCATCCCATATTGCATTCCATTCCATCCATCCACAACATATTGCATTTTCTTGGGGGCATTTACTCTTGTTTACCAGTGTTTTATATGATCACTTTACTACACATGTTAGAAATTGTTTTCTTATATGTCTTTATCTATACCATACACACATGCATGTTCACATATTTATTTAGTTGTGATCATAGATACATGTCTCTTGCACGTAGCATGGATGCTCACCTTTTACCCTTCCTATACTGGTCACTGGGGGCATCCAAATTCATTTCTTCTAACACTTGTTTTGCAGGATTACATGTTTCCATGACTACTTCTCTTGTTTATACTTGTCTGCCAGTGTTTGTTTCTTGTATGCGGGCCTTGCCCTATGTTTTGTGTGCACACTTGTTTACTATTTGTGGCCATGATGGATTTGCATGTCTTACAACATTGTGAGTGATGTCCCATGTTTGTGACGCACTTTGTGCAGCCTACTTGTCTTCTTGCGCGTTGACACTACTGTGATTGGTAGTTTTTACATTTTATGTGTAATTTACACTTGTTTTATACATGCATGTGTTTTCATACTAACACTTTTTTTGGCTAGCCATCCTTGTTTGTGCGCACCTTGGTTTATACCAAGTGCATTCCCTTCCCCTACAGAGCACAAAGTTCCTGCGGTTAGTCCTCTTTTGGGGCTGCATTCTCCTATTAATGATGTCACATGTGCCCCCAAAGAGGGGAGGATTCATTTGGGGTTTATACGGTCTACACATCGTATTTACATCGGTTCAGTTCAGTGCACTTTCCACCCTTGACATTGTGGGTTTACATACAACAAGTGAGTTCAGACCAGTCTACGAGCTCCATACACAACAAATTTTACATGACATGTTGTCCTTAACATTCGGAGGAGTAGTTAAAGGTTGGAGGAAACAGAGAATTTCCTCCCTATAATTCTTCTACCGCCAATATCGAATCTCCCAAAAAATAGGATGATACAGAGATCTCTTCACAGTTTAGGGAAGTAGTTAGAGCTTGGACGACACATAGCATTTCCTCCCTACACTTCTTTGGCCTATGGCGTTAGACCACCCAAAAAACCCTGACAATACAAGATATCCTTCTACACCCTTTCTCTTGACATGGATCAGGTGCACATGTTCCATTTACACTTTTCATTTTGTGTATTTTACATTTATATACTTTCACATACATGTTTCTTTTACATTGCATTTTTAAACTTACATACATATATATTTGACTACTTGATAATTTTATCCTTGCAGATCCGACCATATGAGAAATAAACAGTCAAATTGGGGGCAACAACAACAACATCATCATTAACAACACTTTGCGACAACACATGCTTTGCTAACCATGTAGGTACATTACACACCGCAACAACTACATAGGTGTTCTGCCCTAGGTTCACTCTCATCACTTTTTCTTTGCACATTTTTCATCTTTAGTTTCCATGCTCCTCCATATTTTTGTCATTCCACATTTTATTTAGTCCTTCGACGCACTTTCTACAACACTCTTCATCGGCATTAGGTATGCATCTCTATCTACTTTATGTTACCGAGCTTTCATCTCACCAACATAAAGTGGGGGAAAAATGTAGTCACAAAATCATGCACTTTGGACATTATTTATCCCGATCTTATACTACTCTTTAGAAGGATATGGAGTGAAGAAAGTACTAATTAACGCCCGTCTTTTGGCCATCTTATTTTATTTTATTTCATCATTGCCACCTATTTTCGTCCACATGTCCAGTTTGTTTTTGTCATTTCCCGTTATTTTAGCCTCGATCGGGGCGTCTAGGCCAGTACTGGGGTGCCCTGGTCCCACCTGGGGTGCCCCAATCCTTCTTGAACTTTCCCACCACCTTTTGGGATCTTTCTAGCCATTTAGAATCTTTATATTTCTTGTGGTCGGTCTTTTTGGGGTTAATTACGAAATTAGAACAAGTGAACCCTATAAATATAAAGTTATGAGACCATAATGAGGGACCTAGCATCACTTACTAGTATCACTCCATCTAGAGTTGCATCCACCATCTATTGCATTGGAGATCACTTGCATCCACATAGCTCCATCATTAAGGCACAAGGCTAGGAGATATGCATCACACTTCATAGGGGGAGGGATTATATTCTATTTCATGCACACATTCTATTACATTTTCTACACATAGTTATTGCTCGCTACTTTAGAAAGTGCAGCTGACACAAGAGCAACCTAGGGCATGTTCACACACACTTGCACATAGAACTACATCGGGTTTGAGATGTAGTGCAACACTTAGTTAGTAAGTCCAATATTGTGACCGCTGAGGAAAGTCTGACCCCTTCATTTGTATTATTCTTTTTTAGGGTTTGATGCTTGTTTTGGGGTCTTGGAAGTCTTTTATTCAGCTTGGAGTATTTGTGATATTCAACTTAGGACAACGAAGTTGATGCGACACACAACGAGGGTTTTCGACCATCTTCCGACCCTATAAAAATAAGTTTCTGAGCTTTTGCATAGATTATGGCACCCAAGTTTCATCCCAAAGCACCCATGGGCACCCCAGTCCTCTTCCAGGAGCTCCAGTCCAGCTAGATCCTCCAAATCCATCCTTTTCGAGACTCTTGCACAGTCGTTCTTGTTTGTATTTCTCCAGTCACCTTTGCGACACCCTCCGATAGACATCTGTTATTCAGTTGAGTTCTTTCCTCTTCCTTCTTACACATTAGGGTTAGCATTTCCTTTTTGCATAGTGGTTTATATTATTTACATTCTTATTTGCTACATTTATTTACTTTAGTACAACTGTTCATAGCTTAAATTAACTATCCCCGCACTACTTAGTCCATTTTTAGTTAATCACCGATACATGATAAATAGTTTAAATAAACAAGGATTTTAGAGTCCTAAAAGTAAATCTAAGATGCAATGAAGAATTAAATCCGACTTGGGGTAATAGGGCATATATTTAGAGGAAATTGAAAGATACACACAGACAATGAATCCACAAAGGAGGAGAGAGGAAGGATGAGCAAGTGAACATACTCATCCCACAACCAATCAACCATTATGTTAGTAGGAGTATCACTTGCAGTGTGGCATCAACTCATTGATATAAAGACCGTGTTATATTAGGGGTTATATGTTGTCGCAGACCAAACTTAGTAGATAATAAAAGACCGCAATTTGATATGTTGACGCCAATGTAAAAATTAATATTCGAATATTAAGAAAAATATATTAAAGGCAAATAATATTTACATATGCTAAAGATCTACAAACCTCAAGCGAAAGTGAACCACAAAAATGCTTGTGAGGAGAGTCTAAATGCTTCAAAAATACCTTGACTACTACCAGAAGTTGTGGACATTCTTAATAAATAAAGACAAGAGACATAAGAGACCCATGTACGGGAGACATATAAGAACATGCAAAAGTTGACAAAAGTGGTACCATTGTCATCACCAGCCTCGATTCAAATCCCATAACATGTAATGAGGTTTTTAGACTCATATAAGTAATTCCAAGATGCATTGAGGAGGCATCCACAACACCATCCCCAATTCAAATCATAACTTGTAATGAAGATTTTACTGTTGAAGAAGCAATCCAAAATGCACTAAAGAGGCATATCCAACCTGTAAAACATGTATTTAGAGGCAATTGAACATTATTTTTTGGAATTATGAAGTCACAAATGAGAAGAGTGAAAGGGCAAGTAAACAAACATGCTCGTCTCACAACCAATCAACCATTTTGTTAGTAAGAGGGCCACCTTCATTATTTCATCACCCATTAGTATAAGGATTATATTATATTGGGGTTTATGTTGTTGTGGACCAAGCGTAAAAACCAATTTGAGATTAATATTTTTAAATGAATGGGGATTTTAGAGTCATAAAAGCAATTCCAAGAGGCACTGAAGAGACATATACAACTTGAAAGGCATGGATTTAGAGGCAATTGTGTTTTTTTTTTTATTACACATTCATGAAGGAGGAGAGGGAAACACTAAAAATGTAAACATACTCATCTCACAACCAATCAACCATGTTAGTAGGAGGGCCACTTCAATTGTGACATCACGCCCATTGGTATAAAGATCATGATATATTAGAATTTATGTTGTTGTGAGCCAAGCCTAACAATCACTGTGGGGTCTTTTTAAATGAACGAGGATTTAAGAGTTGTATAAGTAATTGCAATTTACAACAAAGAGGCACATTTGACTTGTAAGGCATGCATGCAAAGTATTTTTTTTTTAAGATTACAAAGCTACAAAGGAGGAGAGGGAGTGGGCCCAGTAAGCAAACACACTCATCTTGCAACTAATCAACCATTATGTTAGCAAGAGGGCCCCTTCTATCGTGGCGTCACCTCATTGGTACAAGGATCATGGTATATTAGAGTTTATATGTTGCCTGCGGGATTAATTTTTGAACGAGCACCTTAGGGTTATAGAAACAATTCCAAGATGCATTAAAGAGATATATTTGACTTGGGATAGTAAGACATGTATTTAGAGGTAATTAAACAAGCGTTTTATTTGGAATTATGAAATCACAAAGGAGGAGAGATGAAGGACAAGAAAGTAAACATACTCAACCAATCAACCATTATGTTAGTAGGAGGGCCACTTCCATTTTGACGTCTCCCCTATTGACACGAGGATCATGGTATATGGGTGTTTTTAGATTGATATAGATTAGGCCTATGAAGACAATGTAAAAGTAATATATAAATACTAATAAAACACATTAAAATCAAGTAATTTTTAGAGATTATTTTTTTAGTAATCCGAAGGGATCAATGCATACCTAGTGCTTGAAACTTCGAGGAGTGAAACTCTAACATAAGGCGAGTGCCACCAATCAACCTCATATGGAACAACATACACTAAGACCTCAATGCATGTTGCATGTAAATTGTAGGATTTGAACCCACAACTTGAGCCACCTAAAGTAGCGATCAAGATCGAGAGAACCAACCTTGGGGGCTTATCTTTTAATGATGGTGATAGTGGAACATGGGGGTGGGCTTGGGCCCTTAATGTGCGTCGAACGATCCACATTTAGGGCGCCCCTATTGTGTCTTACTTGGTCCATATGGAGAAGTACAACCCCTACCTCAAGGTGACCACTATAACCACCATGACCACCATAACCACCATGCGATGTGCAAATGCCTCACTCCACACATGGCGGATAAATAACTTTTAAAGATTTTATAAAGATACATTTTGAAAGTTCCTCCAAACCCAACATTAAAACACGTCATCCCATGTATGTACCTATCTCATATTTGAAAAATAAAAATAAGTGCAACGGATCATCACGCGCGAGAATATGAACGGTTAGGTTTTTCCATTCACCGCCTTTCCAGAACATAGGTCTTATATATATTGAAAAGCATCGTGGTTTTCTGTGTAGAAGCAAAGGAATTCTTCGAGCAGGGTATGCCAATTCATCATATCTGTAAGTTTAATAAATTTTTTCTCTTTGAAGTTAGTTTAATTTGTTGTATTTTGTAATTGAATTGGTAATTTCAGTACTCTTTTTCAATGAATTGAGCATGATTCGAAACTTTCAGTAGGTTTGATGAAATGGCTGTCTCTAGCAGTACAGAAGGCTTACCTTGGCTTTGGTCTTAGGACATCCGATCTCCTATTTTGAGGTAAATAGTACTTGATTTTACCCATTGATCATTCTATCAAGGATCTGAACAGGGGTATACATTTTAAAAGTTCCATTAATGTACTTCTTCCGTGGTCCCGATTGACAGCTATTTTTAGTTCAATTTTAGATACAATATATGCATCACATTAGGCAAACATGGGCTGTTTTGCCATTTTGCCTGCAAAAGAGGGCTACCTCTGTTTTTTCTTTTTTGGTTTCTTTAGATTCTTCTGCATAGGGTTTTGGATATTTATTTCTCAATGGGTACAGGTCCATTTTATATTTCTGACTCCTGAGTTAGAGCTATAGTGCAATTCAATCTTAAATTCCTTTCAATAAGGCAACAGCTTATAGTTATACAGATTTAAATTGGTTTTAGATAGAATATGTGGGCTGATTTGTCATTTTGTCACCAGAAGAGGGCAACCTCTGTTTTTTTTTTTTGAATCTTTTGAGTTGGGTTTAGGATTTATATTTGTAAATCCTCGAATGCATACAGATCTCTCAGTTGGAAAAATCACAAATTCCCTTCTTATAAAGCAGCATCATATACCGAATAAAAAAGTGCTGTGATATTTTTTAGGTATTTGCTTAGTTATGAATGGTTGTTTATGTTTTATTCATTTATATGATTGTATTCCATTAGATGGATGGTGGGTGATTTGCCCTTTCTTATCAGCACAACAGGGGAACCTCTTTTTTTTCTTTTGTTTCCTTCTTTTGAATATTCTTGTTTTTTTGGCTAAAATCACCTCGGGAGAGGGCCCTAGTGCAGCCAAAAGCATCAAAGTGCAAACCAAAATTCAAGAGCAAAGACATCACATAGATTGAGTCCAAAACTCAGTAACATACTCCAGAAACCGGCAAAATCCTCATATATCAGACCTTTTTTGTTGTCCAAACAATTTATAGTCCAGCCATGATAGTAGGAAAGCATGAAGCCAGTTACTCAGCCAATAATGAATCGACTTCAAAACAGAAAGCAAAATAAAATACTGAAATTTCAGCTTGATTCATACGCTCCTAAAATCAAATAGCAGCACAACATCATATGCTTAAAACATAGAGCATGACACTTTTTACAGGAGAAAATAGACCAGCCAACAGTAGTTGCGATTCTCATTTTCCAATAGTACCACAATGCATTAGTGTGTTCATTAGGTGCATACGTACAACCCCAGCACCCAAAGAAAAAACCCTACCCAGAATTCGAATCAATTCATGTTCCACGAATATATCTATACCTCAATCATTTGAAAATTTGAGCAGCATAATCCCCTAAAAACAGAGGGGATGCCAAATTTCACACAGGAAGACACATTCATCTTCAAGTACCATTCTGATTTTACCAACAGAATTCACAGAAAAAGAATTCAATTTTTGTTGAAGCTCAATTCAACTGTGGATCTGAGCCTCATAGACTTACAATTTCCCTTTTTGACTGCAGTAGTTACAATCATTAACTCATCCTCAATAATGATGTCCTTAAGATTACGTTCTTTCACGAGTTCCATGCCATCATGCATGGTTGTTCATTCTGCATGATTGTTGGTGAGGTCATGCAAATACCCAGCAGGTAAAATGAGTTTTTTCCATTCCTACATATCCCCTTCCACTTGATTCTCTTGGGTTGCCTCTTGTGGTCCATCAAACTTTGATTTCCTATAGTTAGTTTGGGGACGGGTATACCTTATCTTAGTTCGATTGAATTGGTTTAAGTATTCACCTATCTCTCTACACCATTTTGACAAATCTGGTACATTAAACAGAAATAGCCATGAGTTTGGATAATATTTGTTGTACAACATGCAATTTTAAAAAAAATGATTAATTTATTTAATTTTGAATTTGGTTTTTAGTTGGTGAGGCTTAAGGCTCAAATGCTAACCCACAGTTTATTGGGACACTGAAATTCTCAGCTTGGCTATGAAGAAATTCTCTAGCAGGGGGTACACATAGGTTGCCTTAGGCGAGGCAGTTCTGATGAGATGAAAATTACACCAAAAATGCAGTAGTAATTACATTGGTCCTGTGAATGGTAAAAGCCCAATAATCTCACCTGTAGGCACCCAATGTGAGGGTTATCCAACTAGGTGCTGACTCAAACTTCAAAGGTATAGGGTGCTCAAAGTTGTGCTTTAGGGGTTTTGCATATAGAAGTGCTCATGTGTGTTTTTGAGTATGGTCTCAGGCATGCAGGTTCATGATTTCAGATCCCCTAGTTATGATTATAAACCCTAGATGCCATTGTTGGTTTTCATTTTGCTCTGATTCTCTCTGTAAGATGGCAGTATTCATGCACACTCTCATTGTATATTCATTATGAGCATGCATATTGTGTCTGAATTGAAATGATCAATGCATTTTAGATATACATCAAAATGATCATCTGCTAGAAGATTTTTATTTGGACCAGCTGCTGCTGAAGCCTGAAAGTTGTTCATGTTTACTAATATTCGTTGAATCCTCAGATTATTAAAGGCCTATTACATTAAACTAGAATCATACACACACTTTTCTTGTTTACTTACTACAAAGATGACGGGAGATACCGCGGAGATACAAACCAATAGGGAAACTGTAAGTTACCATCTCTTTTATGGTCATCGTAGAAGACTTCATTTTAGAGAAGCAAATGGATAGAGCAAACCCGGAGCACACAAACTGTGTTTTCTTTCATGAATTGCTGTGAGTTGATACACTGATTTCTCTTTCAGTAGTGTTTCACTAGGTTTCTCTAACTGAAACTTCTTTATATCTCTGGCAACATATGTTATAATATTCAACATAATTCCTTTGGGCTATAAATGACTTGCTTTGTATCTTAGAAGATTCTTTGCATTCAGAAGAATCTGCAGTATATAGATACTTGTTGCAGACATTTATTGTCTAGCTTTCTTTATGGATTTTAACTTTATCTAATTTTATTGTTGTTGGTGATGGAAAAACATCTCTTGTTTCGATTGATGCATTGAATTTGGAGGAGGTTCTTGGTGTCTCGAATCCCTCTTTACTCTCATTTGCAGTGTCACTGATCATTGCAATGACATCATGAAGAATAGGTGGATTTGCATTGATTGTAGCTTCATTCTATTGCTTTGTCTGGGTTTCTTTCTTGGGCATTCCTTGCAAAATCTTTCGGTTTAATGGATTGAAGTACTTCTTGGTCGTTTCTAAGAATTATGTCTTCCTCCAAATTGAGACGGGTATCAGAAGAGTTGAATCCTCGGTGATGATAGTCTTCTCTTTCACATTTGATATGCTTTTGTGTCCTTGTTTCATAATTTGGCTGACATTGCATGGGTTCATAGGTTGTTGGAGGTGGATCAACCAATTGTTCATCCAACGAAGGATTGTTTACATTATCTGACATTTTCAAACTATGATAATGTTGTCATGCAAATGTGCAACATGAAAATTCCATATTTTCAAGCATGACAACGGACCCCAGTGTCAAATTTTTTGATTGTTAACCTTCTCCGACACCCCTCCAAGCTAGTCCATTCCTGTACTGGGCCTATCCTACCCTTTAAAATGGTTCATATTTGTGTTTCACCCTTCCCCATAGGTGATTTAGGGAGAACAAGTTCATTCAAGTCTTTTGGGATAGTACTCTTTAAGGCAACCTTTTCAAGAGGCTTAGGAATTGCTATTTTTAGCCTTTCTAAGACATGGTTCATAGTACACCCCCCGGAGTGGAGTTGCGGGCTCAAATTCATCAAGGAGCGATATTAAAGAGATATGAACATTTTGCAACTGATTTTGGAAAGTTTGAAGGTTTTGGGACAAGTTCAGTAAAAACAGGTCTTGGAGGGTGAAGGAGCTTGCAGTTCAAAAACAACACACTGAGCTTTGAGAAGTGATTTTGGGAGCTCCATAAGGAGTTGGAGGTCAAACAAAATACCATTTTGAAAGGTATTTCAATGATCTAAGTGATGGTGGTTTCAAGTTCTTCACAAGACATAAGCAATTTTTTCCCACAAAACTGCATGCACAACCTGATCCCGAGAAAAAAGGCTATTTTTAGGGGGTTACAGGAAGAATCAGAGGATGATACCCATCCCATTCTTCTAAAAATGATATTTCTAGTCAAAATTATATAAATAAGTGCATGAATATACCTTTGGATGTTCAAGTTATGCCTCTGAAAAGTTTCTCCCCAAGGTACACTCTAGGACTTAGTCAAATTTCTCGGTGGACACATGTCACTCCTAGGTTCAAAGCGCAATTTATTGCACCAAATATCCCAAACCCATTTGGTGCCCATAAGGGACAAAAAAATTGCGCCCAACTCCATATTTAATACCCTTGGACCACTCATGTGACCCCGATGAAGCTCAAACAAGCAAGTTAAGCCCATGTGCACCATTCCTTAACACCCTCTTTCTGTCATCGAATCACGCTGCCACTTGTCAAGCCTAGGTGAGGGCGCATCTTCTTGCACCAACCGTCCCAAACCTTTGGGATGGTTGGGACACAAATTTACACCCAAGCCTAGCCCCTTCCCTGGTCACCCATATGACCGAGTTTCAGCCCCAGGGTGTTTTTAAGTGATTTTTCTCTCTCCTCCACCGGCCAATCACAGAGTGCCACTTGTCACAATGAGGGTGAGGAAATTTTTTGTGCACCATATGTCCCAAACACTTGGGAAAAAAAAATTCCCAAGCCAAAACAATTTTTATAAGACATTTTTGTAAAAAACTTAACTGCTTTGCTGCTTCTCCATGAATACCTGTGAACTTCACTTCTAGAAGAGAACTTGCAAAACTCCATTTTGCTCCTCCACTCATTCCTTCATTCCTCCATCATTGCTCCATGTTCAACTGCTGCGAAACACCATTAAACCTACATATTATACAGACACCATGTCCAATTTCCTCCAGAATGACTTCATAACCAAAATCATGAAAAACTCATATCTCACAATCCGGTGCACAGATTGAAGTGAGGCCTTCAAAATCTTCCTTCCTCACCCTTCAAGCTCAACAAACAGAATATTGAAAGATGCCTTCCCATATATTAATGGCAACAAAACCCTCGTTTTTCCCTAGCTTCTTCTTCTTTAATTTGCCATCAATCCGGAGAGCGATCACGAAGCTAAAATTAGAGCACAAGTTCTAGGAGAAAAACCTATCCCAAAGAAGTTGATTTCATTGCAATCCCAGGAGGGAAAGAATTCTTGCAAAAAACTTAGTGACTCCATTAATGGCTGCCATGGTAGCTTCGTGGTTGAAACTTCACGTAGGCAAATTTTTCATTTTTTTATTTCCAAGCATTCTGGTGGGTGAAAAATAGTGAAATTTGGAGCACGAAATCACGACGAAGAGTCGAAACTAAAAAAATGTCATCCCCAATGAAAACTGAGGATGTTTTAGAAACTTACTAAAAATAGCATATTCTATGCTCCTCCACATGCTAAAAATAGTAAGTCCCTTGAATTGCAAGTATGGATCATCTAGAACAATAAGAAAAGATGCAAAATGAAAGATAGGGCAAAAATGTCAATTTTCCCAAAATAGTAGGTCAGGGAAAAACAACCTGCTAAAAATAGAAAGTTGCTAAAAAATAACAATGCATCATCAACCGAGGAGGATGAAGTGTGCCAGAAGGTTCAGAAGGTCATATTGAAGCAAAATGGGTGATATGTCCCAAAATAGCAGGTCACGGTCCTACCTACTAAAAATAGAAAATCTCTATTTTGGGTGTAGAAAGTTGCAGATGGCCCCGTCTTCACTCATCTTTCTGCTTTTTGAACTCTTCACATGGTTACAAAATGGTCTCATAGCTCAAATAGATAAATGAAGCCTCCATAATGGTCTTAGAAGCATCATCTTGAGTTCAACTGTGTCCAGAAGCATGGCAGAGCATCGCATGGTGCAACGGGTGGATTCATCCTCATCTCTCAGTGAGCTGGGTGATTTGAACTCGGTGAGTTGATTCAAGCTCGGTGAGCTAGGAAAGATCTCTCATCTTTCAGAGCAATAAAGGCCAAGGTTGTAATCTTGTAGTATGGTGTGTAAAACAGGAACGTGAGTAATGACAATTGTGAAAGCCTAAGAAATGAGAGGGTGACTCTCACTCTCATTGTGAGATCAGGAATGTACCATCATGAGTGAGGTTTGTGTTCATCTCAAGTTCACATCGATGGATCTTTCAACAGTGTTTCTAAACACTCATTTTGCGACCCGAGGTGTCCGCTCATCATGTAAAAGGAGGAGATTGTGATTGTCATCGGCAAGTTCTTCATCGCAGGGAGCTTCTTCATCGAATGTGACAACCTCTCCCTTCTTCTCTCTTTCTCCCTCTTCTTTCTCTCCCCTTTCTAATTCTTCATTGGGTGTAATCATTGTATTTTGTCTCATTCACTTAAGTGACTTCATAAAGTTACATTGTAAAAGTCCCTT
Organism: Taxus chinensis; assembly: GCA_019776745.2. Lineage (NCBI taxonomy): Eukaryota > Viridiplantae > Streptophyta > Pinopsida > Cupressales > Taxaceae > Taxus > Taxus chinensis. The sequence continues at coordinate 193,871,926 of CM034149.1, read as the reverse complement.
TAATTTATAAAAAGGGAACTTATTTCTCACTTCCTAGGAAGGTGAAAAGTCACGAGTTGAATGAGACCACGAAGAGTCATGTGGGGGGTAGGCGAAGAGTCAATTCACATTGCTATAAATTGGGATGGCTTCTCCATTCCAAAGGATCCTTGAAAATGTTAGATTGTGATAGCATATATGTTGTAGCAATTGTGGATTGTGGTTGTTGGACTTTGTGTCATCAATGTACATGAAATAAAAGCTACATTTCTTCCATTCTTCTTTTCCAATGTTTCCTCTTTTCCCTCTTATATGCACTTTGTAAGCATGGTGATTAAAGAGAGCTTTGTATCTTTGATGAATGGGCCTCAGAGAACTGTGTCTATGTGGGTTTTGTTTGTCTCACTAATAGCTTCATTGTTGCTTTCTTCTATATTGAATGTTGAACTACTCCGGTTATTGGGTGTGAACTCTGCAATTGGCCTACTCACGGCAGTAACCTTCCTTTCCTAATTTCTCTCCTTTCCCCTCATCGCTGTGATTTCCTCCCTTGTACCCCGTACAAGCACTTTGCCACAGGTTCAGTGGAGTGTTCTTGTGTGATCCCTAGCCTATTTGGCCAACCCACAACATTTAGTTTAGGATTAGATTAGTCACATTCAATAATGGGAGCTGCAACATTCAATACAGAGGAGCGTAGCCCGTGAACATTGGTGGAGACACCTAATTTGCCCAACTGACAAGTTTTATCGCCAACAGATATATCGCTGCAATATGAGATTTCATTTCTTAACAAAGGTTCTCCTCATTGATTTGGTGTTGATGTAATTGATTTATCTCATCTTTTTTCATGTCTCGTAATGCTAGGAGATTTATCTCATCTTTTTTCATGTCTAGTAATGCTAGGAGATCTTATGTTGTGGTCTGAAAATCTAAATCCGAGAAAGTTCCAGGTGACTTGCTTTCCCTATCCGTTTCATTCACCACGAATAGTCTGGGTTATTTCTTCATTAAGAACTTCCTTCCTCTCATTGGTTGTACCTTCCTCTTCTTCTTCTGCTTCTCTGAACAAAGTGGTCTATGTTTCTGACATTTCTTGAAAATTGTTTTATTGTCTCATGTTTTGAAATACTTCCTTTCATACTTATGTTGCTGGGCTCGCAGTTGCATGTGTTATTTTCTCATTTTGTCGAGATGCAAATGCTTTTGTCAGGATTGTTGCATCTTGTGTATTTGATATGCTTTATAAAGAAATTGTTTCATCCAGTTCCTTGAACCGAGCATCCACTTCTAGCTTGGTTACAAATTCATAAGTAACTCCTAATTCTTCCTTGAAATGGACTTCATAACTTTCTGCAACCCAAGACTCACACAATTGTGGAAATCTATCCTTTTTTAGCTTCATTTCTTCACTTATGAATGTCTTTACTTCTGATATCTTCCTTTTCATATAAATCTTTCCTTGTCTGTCATTGCACCCGTGTCAAAAACTTTCCAATGCTTCGATTTCCAAAATTTGAACTGTAAGATTGGATTCGTTAGATTCATACAAGCATGAAACTTCTTGCTCTTCAAATGAAATTCACAAATCTTTTGTTGATTCAGGAGTCTCACTTGATGTTTCCTTTTCACTCACTAGCAACATGTGTCACATCCATGGAATCTTCTATAGTTGACATTTTCTTATGTAAAGTAGCTTCAACTACTAGCACATAAGCAATGCCAATCCTTCCTAGTAAATCATTAGCCCCTGTTTCTTTAAATGGATAAGTGTCGTGATCTGTCATTGCACCTGGGTCAAAGAATCATGAGATTGGATTCATCTGTTTCCTTTGACTCTGAGGCTTCTTCATCTTCATTATGAAATTTGTATATCTCTTTTTGATTCAAAAGTCTGACTTGCAGGTTTCTTCTTAGACTTAGAATCTGGAACAACATGGGTTACAACTATGAATCTTTTGTAGAGAAAATATATTGTGTAGAGTGGTAGTTTCCTTCTTAGAGAACTCTTGTCATGACAACTTTCCATATTCACTGCAAATCTAGTGTCAATCACACAAAAATGTAGAGAGCCCTATTATGTAGGGTGTCGTAGAAAAGTGGCATGAAAAGAGATCTTAGGTAGAAATTAGAATCCCAAACTATACCAATAATAATGTTAATCCTAAAATGTTACCACATTCATAAATATGAAAATGCTTCCAAAAATGATCAAGTAGTATCGAGGAGTTGTAGACTTGTACTACAACAGAATCAAAGTTAACCTAACTTCTAGTATAAAACTACAAAAATCATCAAAAAATGTGGCCGAGCCTATTTTTTGAAAAGAGGGTAAAGTGGGGGTTTTGGAAGGACCTGCAACCTTTTACAATGGCTCCAAAGGCTAGATATAACAATGAAGCAGAAAAGTGAAGAAGCCCAAAGGCAAAGTGAACAAAGGCCCAAGAAGGCCCAAAATAAAGAAGAAACCAGAAGAAGACAAGAGGAGCAACTATTGAACACTAGCAACAACAAACTGCAGCCTTAGAGAAGAAGAAGAATCACCAACAGAACAACTGCCACTAGAAGCAACAGAGAGAAGAAAAGAAGAAGAGGGGGATGTAGCCATAAAAGGCTGTAAGACTGAAAAGGTGAAGCAGGACAACAATGGGAGAAGGAAAGAGTCAATGGTCAGTGCCTACCCTTTTTTCCTTTCTTTGAATGCACTAAATGCCATTGCTCCTGCGGAAGCTTTGCTGAAATAAGAGGATTGTACTCCGTTAAGTCCAAGGGCGAAGATCTCTCAAGAGGATGGGCACCTTCCCTATCTGAGTCGGAGTGATCGAATTCATGGGGTCTTTTAGGTGCCGGAGAAGGTCCTTCTAAAGTGGGAGCAATAACCATTGGCTACTCACCCTCATTGGGAGGGGTTGAGTCTAGAGGAGCTAAAGTTGTAGCTGAATGGGTGGAAGCTGCAGTAGTTGGAACATCATCTGGAACAATGGCTATAAGTGAAGGAGCTATTTCAGTAGCTGTATGAGTTTCAGTGTCAACATAGTCTTCTTCGTCTAAATCTGGTGGACTCCAATGCTTGGGAATGGAATCTTTTTTCCGAGGAGCCTGAGTTTTCTTTTGAGGGCAAGCGGCATGGAGGTGACCCGATGCCCTACAATTTCTACACTTGAAAGCTGTATTTTCATAATCGATAATCTGAGAATAGCTTGTTTCTCCCATCTTGAGAGTCGTTCGATCTGGAAAACCCTTGCTAAGGTCCACTTCCACGCAAATCCTAGCATAAGTTAGCAGACCGCTCCGCATCCGCTGTTTGTCTGTATTGATGAAACCCCCAAGCAGATTTCCAATTTCCTCCACTGCAAAGGCAAAATGAAGTGGAAGTATGGAAACCATGGAATAGTGAAGAGTCTCGTCGAACCCCAAAACCAAGGGCCCTCCTCACTAGCTTTCTGATAATCCTTGAGGTCATTGAAAAGAACTATGAAGAAGCCTCGTGCACAACAATTTTTTTTACAATTTTTTGTCCATGAGGTATGAATCCAATGAATTACTGCGTTAGACGAAGGCTAGATGCTGTTAAATTTGCATATCAAGGTCTGTGTTTTTATTTCTTGCAGTAGATCCAAATATTCTTCATCTTGTATTTCTAGGGTCGGGACTTTAGAGGATCGCTCAACAATGTAAGCGGGGGCAAGAGGAGCTGTTGGAGGTTTCGAGGAAGAGGCGTTTTTAAAGAGTGCCTCCCTGAAAGGGGCAGAGCCTCGTTCCTTAGGTCCTCCCAAAAGAATGCCAGTCATATTAATCACTGAATCGCGGCTAATCCCGTAGGAGATGAGCATAGAGGTGTCTGTAAGGGATTTACCAGCGTATCCCATTCCAAAATGCCCAATCTTAATGCACAGTTTTTGAGCAAGGATAAATTTCAAGTCCATGCATCGAGCTAGTCGATGGATTGGAATGCACAAGGAGTTACCTTTCAGGGTGTGAATGAGGACTTGGAGCAAATCAGAATGGTCTCCGAGTGGTTATGAAAGATCTGGATAAACTCTCTAGAGGTCCAGGCCGTTAAGCAGAGCAGAGCCGCCAAACATTTTACCCGCATACTAGGACAGAAGGCCATGGCCATCACTGCCTTTTTGATCAGCAGTAAACCTGTCTCTGCTGTGCTCAATGATAGAGGAGCCTCCGCAAAAGAGGATTTGGGAGCTAGGGTTTGCGTGGGAGGTCGCAGCGGAAGGAAGATGACAGTCCTCAGGCTGAAACCCACTACCCTGTAACTTGAAAGCCTGTCAGTCATCCTTATTTGTGTGTAATCCTTCCGGCTACAGAGTATTACCAGACTTGGCAGCGCCACCGTTATCTTTGCCAGCAAAATCGAACATGCCATCAATCACAACAGTATTATCCCGTCCCTGATCAACGCCACTGACACCCTCAGTGGAAGTGCTCAGGAAACCGCTATCGTTTGCCACTGTCGTTCCTGGAAAAAAGAAGCGACACAGGGGCTAGGGTTAGGGTGAAAAACCAGAGCCATCACTTCTATCCTATATTTTTATCTTTAATACTTTTAGTAGTACTTTTGTCTCGGTTACTATCTCTCCCAAATACTCATTATTTGGGTAATGTGACCGAGCCTATTACTCTCATCCAAGTATTCAAATTAGTTTTGAAGGTTTAAGTGACAATTTTGCTTTATGGGGTTTTCCTTTAGGTTCTAAAAATTTATAATGGAAAATGTGAATGTCCACCTAACAATATATTTCTGCTACTAGAAGCCAAAAAGCTCCTTAGTTTCTTAAATGTCGTAAATGCGCAGGAAAAATAATCTCCTTGGTTCCAAATCCCAAAATTAATTCATCTTTCAATTAATCAAATATATTATGCAACATGATTCACTTCTGTAACTTTATGGTCATAACTACATTCTACATGCGAAAGCTTCCAAGCATGTTGAAGGAGATCTTAACCAAGATTGACATCATGATAATAAAAAAAGAGTGGAAATAATTAATCAATTTATCATGCGAAGGAAGTCACCTTTGTTTTTGAAACAATGGAGGAAGACCTATTAAAATATTAGGTTGCATGGATACTGATACAACATCATATGTGAATACAAATAATTTGTAGGCCCCTTGATATGGATATGGTTTGATATGGCATATATATGATATTTAAAATATTATAATAATCAAGATTATAAATTAAAATTAAAATTACGCATTCCCAGCCCATGGGAAAGGTAGGAAGTTGGGTATTCAATGAATAAAAAAATCGCAGGTTGTGTAGGCCAACGAAAAATAGATGAAATTAAAGAAAAGAAGTAGAATAGTTCAAAGTAAATTGATTAAAAGAATCACAAATTGAGTAGAGCCAATGTGAAAGTTAGAAGTAAAAGAGTGAATCAACACTCTCACCTCAGTGTCTCAATTGTTGCTTCTAAAATGCATTTTAGAAGGTCATTTGCAGTTTTTAGCATCTTTTAAGCCTTTTGAAGGGTTTTTTTTTTTTTAATCTTTTAAATCAGCTACGGCTATAGTTGCCCTGCATACCATATCCAGCTATATCTGATACAACCCAATTATGGTTCGTTTTTGGATACAACTGGGTATGGTATCCGAACTATATCTGAGCTGCACCATACCTATATCCATATCGAGCACGTGGATATGTGTGTCCTAGCAATAGGGGTGGTGTATCCTACTTCCCCGATTTTACGTGGTTAATTTTTCTTATTTAGCTATATTTTATATATTTATTTTTGTATGGCTGCACCTGTTAGAAAAACAATTGCCATACCAACCTACCCAAACACTATACTCATATCCAAGGCAAAAAATGCCATACTAGCTGTAGACACCCTAAAATATCACATTACGCATTCTAAACCTTTGAAATCACCCTGTAATTACTTCACAGTACGTTACGACCATTTTTGACCACTTTTGATATATTCCGCTATTTTACGACCTTTAATGGCATTTTATGACATTGTCTCGCAACTCCCCTAATCATTCCTATCGCTCACACATGGTCTCGAATTATTAAATATTTGTGCTATGAGTCTTATTACATTCATATCCCATTTCTAGGATTAATTAATTAATCGTATCATTCTTATTATTCATCCCTTATCCCGTTAATTAATTTATTAGCTAATTTAATATCAAAATAATTAAATAAATCCTACAGTATCCATTTACACCTCACCCCTTATCCACTTTTACTTCACTAGTAAACATCTCAAGTTAACTAGAACAAAACAAATCAATTAAAGATTAAATCATTAAATATATGCACGAGAACAAGTATAGAGAGGTAACTAAACATATCTCCCATAAAGCATGGTATTCTCAAAATTAAGCAAATCAATGCAAAAGCTAAAACTCACGTCACTTTTTTGGGTGAATAAAACAAAAGACACGGAATTAATATTTCAATGCAAAAAAACTAAAAAACATACAAAAGCATGTGCCACCTTTGCCAAACTCAAAAACAACTCATTGATGCAAGCTCAAAGTAGCAAATCAACTCCTCAAATAGATTGGAAACTCAATTAAACATTTCAATCATGCTTCAGTTAACTTCAGATCAGACAAGTTAATCACACGAATCAAGGATTTGGGATTCTCTTCCCTCATCTATAAATAATCACTCATTCTTCTCCAATTATCATCTTTGGAAGCGTTGAGAATTGCATCATCATTGTGTTGGATTATCATTCAATCTCACACACCATTATGCTGTCTCATTAATCACGAATCTACAATCAAATCAGTCATTCAATCGCTTTGCTCACAATTGAAATCTACTTCCATTCGGAACATCTTTGGAGCATTCACAAACAAATTTGATCAAGAGATTCAACAAACTTGGTGCTTCATTCCAAGCTTCAATGATCTCATCTGAGGTTGCAAGGAGATATGAAGGAAGAACTAGTTTGCTTTTATTTGCTTTGTTTATTTCATTATGTAGTTTTTCTTTATATACACCAACACACCAGTACCTTGATTAGCTACTTAGCTCTAAAGTAATACAGATCTGAGATGGTTCTAATAAGATCCCCTTAATGACCTGGAAAAGATCTGCTTGCCTAAAAAATGGGGAGGAGCAGGATTTAAGTGAAGCAAGTATATGAACCAAGCGACAGGAGAAAAACTATTCAGGAAAATTTTTAGTGAAAGAAACTATGGACTCGTGTCCCTCCCAGAAAAGATCAGAATTCAATGACCCCACAAGAGATCTTCTCCATGTATCAGCTAGTTGGGACTTCATTGAAGATTGTGGAACTGCAATTCAGCCATGCCTCAAATAGCAAGTCAAAGAAGGCAAAACGGTTAATTTTATAAAGACATGGCTGAGATCCAATATTTGTCATTGTTTCCAACTCTGGCCAGACTCCAAATTATCCTAAGCAGGGCACGGAATGACATGGTCAAGGATCTTTCGCAAGAAAACAATTTTGTACTCAGAAGATGGAAAAACATAAATTAGAGAACCTGCAGACTCACAGAGTACCAAAATGAATTAGTGATGCTTAACTTCTTCCTTGGTCCAATTGACAAAGAGGGTGACATTCTTAAGTGACAGGGAGATAAATAAGGAGACTATTCGGTAAAGCGAGGGTAAAAGACAATCCTTTTTAATTCTTGTACAGAATCTTCAGTTTATCTAATAAAAGCAATTTAGCATGGGTTGTGCTACTAATGAGTAAATCTGATGCACTCAAAATTATTTGAAAAATATCACCTGCGATGATCACTTTTAATCTATGGTTAGAAATAGAAAGTAATCAAAGAATTTTTGAAAGAAATCCTTGACAAGCTGAAAGAGTTTGAGCAACAGCTGAAGATGCTCTCTGAGAGGTAAACAATGCTTGGAAACCAAAGGAGGAAAAATTCAGAAGCTGGGAAAAGAAAGTCATGAGTAGATGAAAAATGAATCCCAATTTCTCCCTGCTAAAGAGGCCAGAAACAATAAGAACCCATCTCCTGAAATAATGTGGCAGCCCCAATAGTTCTTAATTTGAAATTCATTTTTGATGAGGAGACCAGAAGAAATACGGGGCAAGAAGGAGGAGGAATCTTCAGGGATAAGATTGGCACGGTGATCACCCATTTCCATATAGACTTGGATCATACGACAAACAACCAGGTAGAGGCCAGGGCCTTCCGTATGGTCTGCATTTGTCGATCCTGAATGAGTGAGATAAGTTTGTGGTAGAAAGAGACTCTCAATGATAATTGAAATGATGAGAAAAAGAAATTTTGGGCCAACTGGCATCTCAGAACTTTTCTTTCCTTTGGCCAAATTGGTAGAGAATGCAATAAAATTGCAGATCATGTAGCTAATCGTGGGATTTGTGTGGAAGATTTTAGACTTAAGTGGAGAGAGCATAAAATTATAGAGAAAGATTTGGATAATCAAGGTCTTACCATTATTAAAAATGATACTGATTCATACCAATGATGTTAGTGAGGATCAAGAAATCTCTGTCCACAACAAGATTGGCTACATTTCTGTTTTTGGCAGGTAAGCCGGAGTTGGGGAAGCATTTTCCTTGTATGCTTTGCATCTTGTTAAAAAAAACCTGAAGTTAAAGCTTGTCTTAAGCTGAGATCAATCTGGAACATCGCCATTTATTTCCTCTGAAGGGAGAAAACTTAAGAGACTTCAAGCTTCTGCAACCCACAATGTTAGAGCAAGAATTCCAGATAAACTGTGTAAAGAGTTTCGAGCCACAATATGTGGTTCAAAATGCCGATTCTCCAATCACTCTTTACATAATTTATTGGAAAATATTGCTCTAATTAAAAGCTTGTCAAGTAAGCTGGCAACATTTTGAAAGTCAACATATAGGTGTCATTTCCTGACAGTTGTTCTATACTGACCTAGAAAAGTGTTAGTTCACAGCAAAAAATATGTTGCATTTTTGACTTTCCTGGTGAAATTTTAGCCAAGGATCCACGTGAGAAGATTGAATGGCTTGGTAAATCAGGCCATCAGATACAATGAAATAGTTTTTTCTAAATAAGCTTAGAATGGAAAAGCAGAATTCAAGGATCCACATGAAGTTTTAATGAATTCTATACACGATAGAAATAATGAATTCTAGTGAATTCTTATGAAAAACTAATGAATTTTATGCATAATATCGACTTTCCAGGTGAAGTTTTAGCCAAGCAGAAGCAGATGCCAATATGACTTTCTATGACTGGCAAAGCAAAAGCTGATATGAAAATGTCTGTATCCTTGAGGATGAGCAAAGAGTTGCATAAAACAAAATCTCAATACTTACAAATGAATTATAAAAAAACTGCAGAAGCAGAAAGCAACCATGAGATACAAGCACTCAAGGCTGTATTTGCTGCATGTACAGTAGAATTAAGTGAAGCCTATATCAGAGTAGATTGCCAGATTTCTGAATCACCAAAACAACTTGCTTCATTAAATAATTGGAATAAATAACATGGTTGCTAGCTTTCTGTATTGGAATATGATTTTCTGAAGAAGCAAAAGGCATAACTTTTCCCAGTGCAGAACTCCACAGTGAGCAACCTTTTACTGTAAAACTGTATCATGAGGGTAAGTATCCCACTTATGATGCAGTTCTAGTAACATACACAGGAGCATGTGATTAATTTTTTACAAGATAATGACTTACATGGAATTCAGAGAGTCAATGAGCTTCTAAGCTGTCTAATGGTGTGCATTTATTGGATACATGGGGCAACATAAACTTCTCAAAGAGAGATTTGTTTTTTTACTGCAATGTTGTTGAGTAGGGGAGCACAATCTTGTGACAAATATTGCAGTAAAGCAGTGGAGATGTTACTATGGTGGAATCTGTTGTGGATAGAGAAAAATTGCACCGTTGTTGAAGTTCTAAATAAAACCAACATTATCACATGTCAATGCATGCAAAAATGCTATTGAAGAACTCCAAAAGTTGAAAATGCAGATCATCTTGGATAGCTAGAGTTCTAGCGAAGAAGTAACAAAACTGGGCAGTATTTTTTCAGCATCATAATTTTTTTGTCTTATGCAATTTAGAGGGTAAGTGTATTGCATTTCTACACGTGAATGCACAAAGACAACTGACACTTACTCTATAGATTACAATGAATAAATTTCTAAAGCTCTCAATTCTCTGTTCTCATTGTATCTCTCTGCTAATGATAATCCTAAAATGTTAGCACATCCATAAATATGATGAGCCTCCACAACATATCAAGCAGTATTGATAAGTTGTAGACTTGTATACTGCAACAAAATCGAAGTTACCCTAACATTTAGTATATGACTACAGAAACTGTCAAAAGATGTGGCCAAGTTTAGTTCTCTCGTCAGTGTCTTCGAATTAGTTTTCAAAGTTTAAGTGACAATTTCGGTTTACAGGGGTTTCCTGTAGGTTTTTAAATTATTAATGGAAAATATGAGTGTCCACCATAAAATTATAACCTGCCACTAGAAGCCAAAGTCCTTAGTTTCTCAAATGATGCAAATACCTACGACAGATACTCTCCTCAGTTCCAGATTCCAAAATTAATTCATCTTTACATAATCAATCTATTATGCAATGGGGTTCACTACTGTAACTTCATCATGCTTTTTATGGCTCGAAAGAAACCAGAGACTAAGGCAAAGAAAGTTACCTATGTTTTCAAAACAATGAAGGAAGACCTTATTATGTAGGTGTAAGTAAATCACAGTTACGAGTCTGAGTTGACAGTTGATGACATTTATGAGTTACTTTGACAGTAATAAATTAGTTTCAATTTTCAGTTGACAAAGAACACTAAAAATGCAATGCAACCCAGAGCATAATGAGTAAAGTCCTCACGTTTTACATTCTCTGATCTCATCGTGTCTTTTTGTGAATGTATTTTCTTGCCGTTCACATTTGTGTGAGTGCAATTCTTTTCTATTTGTAAACTTAATAAGGTGGCAGAGCCCAAGGCATTGGGTCTCTGGAAGTAAAATGTCAATGAAGGAAGTCTGAGATCAGAGACCAAGGGATATATCTAGTAGAGACAATAACATGTTAGAGCCTACTCGATATTAAAGGGAGAGAGGGAGGGAACGAGAAGCATTGGAGTTTATGGAGGACTTGCTGTAGCTTCTTTTGTACCCAACTTACAACGCCCTCTTGTATAAGAGATCCTGTTAATAGAAAAATGGCCCCTGCATCTTTGACTAGATTTGATAGCAGCTAACAACTCAATACATTATCAGCACGCTAACCAAGGAAACTTGATAGCAACATCACTATTCCTATTTTAACGATTAAGAGATTATATATTCCATGCTATATAATTTAGGGACACTTTTTTGGTTGTTATATTTCCATTTCATGATGATACCGCGATTTGATGATCTCATGCTATGTTTAATTAATGCATTTGATTGCTTTGATTCCAGCTGATTAGATGATGAGATGACCTTAGAAGATTATTTGTGGATGTAATACTTGTTATAAATAATGATGATTATTCATAGGTACATGGATTATGATTATATGCATTTATATATTCATTAATGGCTATTCATTTGTGCCTCTCCGCGGAGTGGATGATGCTTTAATGAGTGGCATACTTTTCATGTTCAGGGGATAGGAGTCACAACATCCATTGTTCCTACACACACAATTCATAGTAGGACAAATTGGGCCTATGGGCCTATGTGATCAGTATGGCGAGCATTCCAAGGTAAGAGCGTCTGATGGGGGTTATTAGGTATCATAGTAGTGATCCTCTTTCAATGGTTGTATGTAAATATAGAACACTCCATACTTTTTTGGGGGAAAAAAGATACCTAGGGTTAAGGGATGTTAGATCCGAGAAATTTGGCGAGTTGCCAAAGCCAACTTGGTATTTACTTGCCAACACTATGTCAAGATTATAGAAAAATATGACTGTAGACAAGAAATTGAGGATCATTGTCAAACAAATTTGGGTCACCAAAAAGAGTTGTAATAATCACTAATATCATGAATCTCATATAGTCGGAACTTGCCATCTTAATTTCACTCTCATATCACTAAAACAAAACTAGGAGTATTTGAAGATCATCTATTGAAAAACCAAACCCTTCTTTTAGCAGGTTTGGATACAGGGAGTAGTGTTGAAACCATGGGAGACAGAAGCGATAGATCACGTAGCCCTCCCCGGGATGAGCAGGTAGACCCAGATTGCGAGCTTTTTAGGACTATGATTACTACTCAGCACCAACTAATATAGTCCATGCAACATATGATGGAGAGGATGGCCTTGGATAGGCCAAGAGATAGACGTGACATGAGGGATAAGTCTATATGAGTGGCTAGCAGTCACATGAGACACAATAGATCACCTACGGAGATTGGTAGCATGAGAGATTCCCCTTGCCGTGAGAGGAGACATACACATACATAGGAGAAGAGATCTACCAGGATTGTGGATAGACCTATGCAACCCAACTTTCTGCCTAGAGATGAGCCACCATTGGAGAGCTTTACCACAACGGAGTCAGGATGCCTTTCCCCTTCATTAGTATTGTGCTCAGAGGAGAGACAGTTTGAGGGCCCGACAGGAGCCGAGACCTAGAGCACATCAAAACATGGAGTTAAAGCAGGCCGCCAACAAGATGACCCATTCCACATTTGATGGTAGTGAAAAGGTCAGTGCCAGAGCATGGATTCACAAGCTCGACACATACCTCACTCTTAAGCCTATGCAAGAGCAGGAGGCTATCCAGTTTGCCAGGTTACACCTTGAGGGAGTAGCGTACAATTGTTGGCATCATGGGCTAGTCACGTAGAATCATGATCTTCTGCGGTATTACAGGGAGTTTAGTGAGAAGTTGTTTGTGAGATTCGATCGCAAGGATGTAGAGCTTTATTACAGAGACTTGACACAACTCTGCCAAAGTGGACACGTTGATGCATACATCAACAAATTTCAGTGTATAACAGTGATGGTGCCAGAGATGCTTGAGGAGAGGGTAGTGATGCTTTTCATAGAGGGGCTTCATTATAGATTGAGAGGTTTTGTCAAGGCTTTTAAGCCTAGGAATTTGCATGAAGCTATTCAAACATCCATGGACTTGTATACTGCCCCTCCATCGCAGCCCCAAAAGAAGAATGCCAAGAATGAGAAATCAGAACAACATGGTAGTGAGCAGCCCACTTCTTCAAAGGTTGAGTCTACACCAAAGATGGATCAAGAGACTTGTAATGAATTGAGGAAGAAGCTCTGCTTTCATTTAAGGATCATTGTGAGCTGGGCCATAATTGGCTTGGTAAAGGCAAGACACATCTCATAGAGGTTATTTCAGATGTGGATGATGATACTGATTTAGAAAAGGAAAAGGAGCAGCCAACACCAAACATTGCAAATGAAGGGAAAATCACTTATCTTTCAGGAGCACCAAGGTATAATCCATTCATATTTGAAGGTACACTGTTCGAGTGTAAAATCATGGCACTTCTTGATAGTGGATCCACACATAATTTCGTGGATGAAGGATTGGTGAACATAAGAGTTTTGCATTATGATCATTTTGATGGCTTTGATGTAACTACATCAGGTGGTCTCACTATTCCTTGCAAGAAGAAAGTGAACAAAGTTAACATTCTATTTGGTGAGTACACACTTTGTGATGACTTCTATGTTATTGATTTGAAAGATAACAATGTTGTGCTTGGTATGCAATGGCTTCATTCATTGGGAAGAGTCACCCAAGATTTGCAAGCTATGGAGTTGAGTTTCCAACATGACGAGAAACAAGTTGCCAAGAAAGTACTCAAATACACGTTGCCCCATCAAATGACAACCATGTTTATGATAGTTGTGGACAAGGAATCACCTAATGCAGACCAATATGAAGATTTTTCACTACATTTCAGCATGGGACAACAAGTACATGATGAAGAATATGACAAATTCGGGGCATACATGAGGAGGATTGTGGCACTTTTGACAAGTAAGTTGCATAAGTTCTTTTTTGCAACCTTTGAGCAATTTTGGATAGTGCATGTGTAGCCATTCAAAAGGATTAGGCTGATTTGGGACACATGAACTGATGAGGATGCAAATCTGCTACTTATGATTGCTTGGGGGCAAGCAATCTCGGGAAGGGAGGACTGTAATGTCCCTCTTTTTGGATTGTTCATATCGAAGACCTTTGGCCCATTTTTGTCTATCTGACGGCCAAAGGGTGAGTCAAGGGTGACTAAGTTTTATTATTTTTATTATATTGTGCAAGTGTTAAAATAGAACATTATAAAATGCACATATAATAAATTAATAAAACTTAATATTAAAATAAAAGATTAAAAGGTGCAAATGTAAAAATACAATTAATTTTAATTGTATTTATCTACAGAAATGTGACTTACCCATGAGGATGAAAAAATAGAAATGTGAACCAAAAAGCCTCATGAAAAATGCGACTAGCCTAGGGAAAATCATGGAATTTCATTGGCTGGTTTGGATGTCACTTTGTGATCATTTTCCTTTAAAAGGAAAGTCGACTTGCCTCTTGTGGCATCCATTTATACATCATATTTTCTCTTGCAATAAGCCTCCAGCTTTGCAGAAGATTTCCAAGGATGAAACCCCTTCGGAATTCAACTCTTGTGGATGAAAACCCCAAGAGTTTGAGAGGGATTTTCACTCAGAATTTCCCATTGGTTGTAATCAGATTTTCAGAGTATTTCAGGGTTTTTTCCAGTAGTGTAATTGAAGACAAATTTGGAGAATAAATTGCAGCATACTTCTTCCAGTTGGACGACTTGGTTTGGGACTGTTTTGACATTTATTTTGAGGTATTTACATCTGGAAATCATTGTTAAATATTCTCCCTATTTTTATAAATCAAAGCACAACAATTTCATAATTTTCTGGGTAGTTTTTGGATAGTTTCCAAGCAGTTTATTAATTAGATTTCAGATTAGATTTCTGAGTTGTTTAGGTAACTAAAATTTCTGATTTTCATATAACTTGGCTTCTAAAAATAACAACAATCTAGCAGGCAAGGGGGAACATCTACAACACCTCCTCCATCTGGTATGATTTCAGCAGCACACAATGATGCGGTGTGGGCAGAGAGAGATAACTATGTGGATCTGATCATCAAGAACTACCTAGATGCCACCTTGTATGTATATCACGTGGCTACGAGATGAGGAACCACAACAACAGCGAGGCCTAGTGCTAGTGTGACGAGCGTGGGACAACCACCTTAGAGGCCAGAGAGGGCAGATAGTGGCAAGGGAGGAGTTGAAGGCGAGATTATGGTCACGAGTGTTCCTAGATATGGTGGAGATGTCGGTGCTCCTAGAGAAGAGGGTGGTGCTAGCACGATGCTCGAGGATGTTGATTTTACTATTTGATTGTATATGATGTCAGAAGCCCATTTTTGTATGATGACATATATTGATTGTTTTGGATATTGATTATGATGGTTACCAAACTTCTTATATATATGTGATGATGTTGACGATGGATTATGGTTTATTTGCATGTGGTATATGTTGTTTCTATTTTGTTAATGTTTTAGATGGGTTTGTGATATGTTAAAATGTTTGGTTAAATATCTTTTAAACATGGTTAAATGTTTGATTTATTTAAAATGACTTTAAAATGTGATCCATCTAATGTGCTAAATAAAAAATGTAACTAAACAAAAGGAGTTAAAATTGGAATGATTGTCCCATTATAGATTTGACATATATACTTGATGGGTGTCGAAAAACACTTGCACTTGTGGCCTTATCAAACGTTAAGTAAGATTTTTTTAATTAGATAAGGCAAAAAATAGGGATCGGCTCCCAGGGGCCAAAACAAGAAAGGAACACAAACAGAAACAAACTAGAAAGAAAAATCCAAAAAGGGGTCCCAAAAAAATGAGTTAAACAAGCTTAACTCTTATAATGTAGGATCTGGACCCCCAAAAGGACAAAAAAGACCATGAAAAACTAAGATCATCATCAATGGGTAGTTACATAAATTACGATAGGAATGTGGGTTTGAAAAACTATATTTTGATAGGATGATAGAGGGGATTTTGTGTGTGTAGGTTGGTGTGGGAGAAAGGGATCTCCTTTTCAAATATTCCGTAGGGATGATGCCCTATCTTTTCGTATTATTTTTAAGCTAATTGATCGATGCGGGAACTTTGATATGGTTGGAAAGCTGATCGATGTGGGAAGCCTTTTATATGAGTATGCATCCTTCGAGGGTATCCAAAGTTTTCACAACCTCCTCCAGATCCACAAACTTACTGAACTGAGGCTTCTTTGGATTGATTAGCATTCCTTCTCTCTTAGGAGGTTTACCAATTGCCTTGATGTTATTTTCAATCTGCAAAGCCATGGTGAAGGCCTGGCTCAACGTTGCTGGGTTCTTATCCCTCAAATAATAGTCAACCTTCTTATCAAAAGCATCAGAGTATTTTATCAAACAAGAAACATCACTTGGCCTCAGGATCACAGGTAGCCTATTTAGGGTCTTATTGAACCTTGTATTGAAGTCATGAATAGACTCATTATGATTCTTTTTTATATTTTCAAATTTTGATAAAAGAAACCTAGGGTCTGTTTTATCTCCATATTGTAATCTAAAAGCATTCTTCATTTCTGTCCATGAATCAATAGAATTGTCTGCTAAAGATTTATACCAGTCCCGTGCATCCTCCTCTAGAGTATGAATAAACAATTTTATGTACACATCCTTAAATTTGATCTCAAAGTCTTCCATCATATTGACAAAAAGATTTAAGTGTTGATCCTTAGTAATGGTATTATTTCCTTCAAATTTAGGCAGTCTATTTCTAACATCTTGGGGCACAACATTTGGATATCCAGCCATACCTCTGAAATCTATAGGACCAAAAGTGTTCACAACAAAAAGAGGTCTGGGTGGGGGACTGGGCCATATTGTTTATGGGAGGTGATCTTACAGGAGAAACAAAATAATGAGGAGTGAGGGGTCTGTGGGGCACATGAATGCAATTCTTAGAATGAATGCTCTCTAAAAACTTTGTTTCTTGGAAGATCCTATCAGCTTTGGAGAACACAGGGACAAAATGAGATGCAAATTTTTCAAATGCAAAAGAAGGACCCTCTTCAGTTAAAGAATTCAGATTTACAAAAAGACTACCTAATTCAGAAGCACTTGAGGAAGTATGACAATCTTCAATGATAGGTTGATCAATTTTCACAATTAATAACTCATTTCTTGATCTCTGATCTCCAACAACTTTCCAGATTCTTCTTCCTTCAGAATTTGTCTTTCCCAATTCTAGAAACAACCTTCTAGCAGGGTTTTGAACGAAGAGAGATCTTCTTCCTTCTATCTTTGTAGAGATTAGGGATAAATTTCTATTGACAAAGGTTAAGACATTGGCATTTATCAAAAAATAATTCAACACAGAGTTGCCACTAATGATTTTCACCTTAGTTGTGCAAATGCACTAAAATTTATCTGTCAAATGTCTGCCAATACTAGATTCATGCAAAGCTTCACAGATATGACCTTCCTTTACACATATTTAACATTGATGATGTAAACTTAGTGCAAAAATCCACAGAAACTAGAAATATTGCACACATAACTTGTAACTTTGCTTGATTCTTACAAATCTGGACACAGGATGGCGTTTCAACAACGTATTTGCACTTTAAAATTTGTAAGAAGCATTTACCAGGGTATATATGCGTTTTTGATGGCGTTCACACTTTTCACACACCTCCAGATCCCCGACAACAACGCCAATCAGGTGTTGGTATCCAAATTAATTCTCCCTTGGACACCGAGCAACATCAAAGATTTAGCAAGACATTGAGAGACAGACAAATCATATTATGATTCGTTTTGTAGCTAGGGAGGGGATTCATCTGACTCTTTGTCACTCGGGCATCGGAGAAATGGATAACACCTTCGTTAAGGATTTGATGTATCCTCATTACTTTAGGCCGTGCCTTTCGACCAGGTTGAGAGGACCCGTTTTGTAACCTCTGTCGGTGAAGGAGAATGGAAATATCCTTCTTTGCACAAATTTGAAAGGAGACCCTGAGAAAATATGATCAATGCACCACAATTTAACTCTCACGAGTTGTCACTTCTAAAGAATGGTGATATATTCTAAAAAGGGCTAAAGGTTATTAGAGACATTATGGAATCCTGATTGCTTCTGCATATATTGGTAGTAGAATTTATACATATGTTGACACACAGGGAAAACATGGGCAGTTCATGTGGGATTCATTGTTTTTTTGAATAATTTTGGTGGGAGATTGAGTAGGATAAAATTGATTATACCAGATCTTTGAGAACCTTCACAACAATTAGAATACTAAATGACAGAAAGCTTCAGAATAGCTAAAACATTCCTTCAACTAGAAGGTGTGCATCAATGGAGGCCCATAATTGCACGGTTTCACACAATCTCTAAGAATTTAACACAAAGGCTCGAGCTAAAGACTCAATTAAACATTAAGACCCCCGGTTCCTCACGCCTAAGATACACTCAAAGGCTTATAGACAATCTTTATCAACAAATGACTGTAAAGTTATTTTAAATTGTTTATCTCATTACAGGATAAAGGCTCTTCTTGAAATGAAATTGCAAATGCCAATAAACTATCACAGGGACGAGATCCTGTGGGATTCAGAGGGACTTTAACACAAGATTGCAATAGGAACAAGAAAAACTACTTGCAGACATTCTAAAATAAAGCAAACACAAATTGGTCTAAGATTAACACAGATTAATTCGAAATTGATTAGATTCATCAGCAAGGGAAAGTTTCTTTGAACAATCTCAGAGCTTGTCAATGGTCGTACACTCGCAACCAACTTGACGTGATTGAAAATCTAAAACACAGGAAATTAACAGGTGCCTAAGATGGTCTCTCAGGAATATCAGCGCTCTCAAATTTTCTGTTAAGAATTCAACCCTTGACCTTTTGCAAGAGTATTCTCATTGCATTTATACATTTCACGTGCTCACTCATCCCAAATTTCCCCCCTAAAAAGAAGAATATTCGAGGAACCTTTGCTTTTTACCAATTTGTCTCAGAAAGTGACGTTTAACAAATTTACACCTGCAACTGTTAGGTGGAAAAATCACGAACTAATGACTGAGATTCCATGCCACAACTTTTTGACAATCCTTTTAATCATTCTTATTTTGTCATGCGAGAAATCCCTGTTTTAATCATTTTTTGGTGGCCCTATATAGTTGGATCTGACAGGCAATCCTTTTCACCCTCGAGGCAACACCTTTTTCATCCCTTTGTGCCTGCAACCTCCATCATTTCACCCTTTTCCCATTCTTTCTTTTGCAAGTCTGCTTTGCGTCCAACTTCTCTAGTAATTCACGTTTTTGCAAGTGCCCAAGCAATTCCAACTTCAAAATATCATCCTTAACAATCCTTGGACTCATAAATTTAAGCTTTAAATCCATTCAATTGCACTTTGCAAACAAAAACGACAAGGGGCTTTATTAAAAATGATGAAAAATAATGCGTATTGGCATCTCCAGGAGTCTTGGATAAAAAATGGCAGCAAAATCGGATGTAATGCACAACAACCGTTGATTCTTCCCCTTCTCAGCTTTAGATTAGAGCCGTCCATGTGTTTCCTTGGTGCAACTGCAAAGGAGAAGTATAGAGGCAAGTTTCCAAACAAGCGTGGGCTCACCACGTGTCTCAGTTCGACAGAGTTGTTGAAAATTTTTAAGGACCAACAGAAGGCGCCATGTGTCTAAGATAGTTTTCCTTGGCCATTGACAAGTCCAAGCAAGGGCAGAGTGAGCAGAAGCTTCCACGTGTCCCCATAGCACTCCTTCAAAAATAAAATTTAGGGGTAGGTCCCCAAACAGGGGAGAAAGTTGCTTGAAAAGTTTAAGTACAGAGAGGATCCGGCAGAAGCCTCCACGTGTCTCCCCGGTGCAACTTTGAGATGGTGCCCAAAAGCAGAGACCTTGAACAAGCGCGGGCTCACCACGTGTTCCTTAGGCGGAACTGCTAAGGTAGGACCCTGAGGTGGATCCTCAAATGAGCGCCGGCCCTCCACGTGTCCATGGTTCGACAAAGCTGCACCGACTGTATGAAAAAATGTCTAAATTTGGACAAGGCCAACGGAAACCTCTACGTGTCTCCCTGGCGCAACTCCAAAGGTCAAACCAAGGGGTGAATTTTTTGATGAGCGCCTGTCCTGTTCGTGCTCGATTTAGTCTTGCCCTGTTTGTCCTTGAAATTCTTTAGTTTGCAGGTTTTGTCATCTTTTCTATCTCCCCGTATTAATGCATGAAAACTTTCTCCTCCATTTGGTTGCCATGATAAGTCCCTTCCTTAGTCGAGGACAACTTAAAGTCCAGAATTTTTTTTTTGTTCCTCTGTCTATGTGAAAAGAATCTATAACTTGGGCGAAAAGTCGGGTTTTTTTCCCTTCCTTTCATTTTCCATTGTCACGTTTTGTTGTCCACGTCATTTTTGTCCTAAATATCTGTGGAAACGTGATTAGATGTGGCTCGGAGGATCATATTTGGGTCTTATATCATTTCCAAATTCTCTGTCCTTGAAGAAAGATTCATTTCTGGGCGCAAATGGTGATTTTCCTGCATTTTACAATTTGATGGGTGTGTTTTTCCCAGTCAAATTTATACCTTAGCACCTATGGAAACGTGGCCCTTTTTGGTTGGATGTGGCTCGGCGGGGCACTTTGAAAACTCTAAGGCCCGCTTCAAACTCAAAACTTGTCCACATGGAGGGCCGACGCTATTTGAAAATTCACCTTTTGATTTGGCCTTGGAGTTGCGTCGGGGAGACACGTCGAGATTTCCGCTGTGTTGCCAAGTCTTGGACAATTTTTCCATGCGGCCGGTACAATTTTGGCAGACCATGGACACGTGGAGGGCCCGCGTGCATTTGAGGATCTGTCTCAGTGTCCCACCTTAACAATTGCAACACAGAGACATGTGGAGGCTTCCGCTAGCTCCACTGTATACTTGAACTTTTCAAAGAAATTTTCTAAGGCCTGGGACACGTGGAGGGACAACGCCTGTTTGGGGATCGGCCCCTAAATTTTATTTTGAAGAAGCGCCAAGAGGACACTTAGAGGCCTCCGCTCACTCTGCGCCTTCCACTGATCCTTCAACTTTATTATCAACTCTGTCGGACTGAGACATGTGGTGAGTCTGCGCTTGTTCAGGGTCTCCGCTTTTGAGGACCATACCAAAGGTGTGCCAAGGCGACACGTGGAGGCTTCCACTGGCTCCTTTTTTATTGAGAATTTTTAGCTGTGCGATCCAACTGTGCGGAGCCTCCAGAAAATGATTAAAAGGGGGATTTCTCACATGATAGAATCAAAATGATTAGGACTGCCAAAAAGTTGTGGCATGGCATCCTAGTCATTAGTCGAGGGCCCAAGAAACGTGATCAATTCATAATTGGTCCACCTGGTAGCTTT
Source organism: Taxus chinensis (assembly GCA_019776745.2). NCBI lineage: Eukaryota > Viridiplantae > Streptophyta > Pinopsida > Cupressales > Taxaceae > Taxus > Taxus chinensis. The sequence goes on along the minus strand of CM034149.1, from coordinate 193,850,498 downwards.
CAGATGCGAATTTGTTAAACATCGCTTTCTAAGGCAAATTGGTAACAAGAAAAGGTCCCTCAAATATTCTTCTCTTTTGGGGGGAAAATTGAGTGAGTAGAATGTATAAATGCAATGAGAATACTCTTGCAAATAGTCGGGGGTAGAGTTCTTAATAGAAAATTTGAGAAAGCCATCTTCTTGAGAGACCAATCCGAGATACTTGGTTAATTCCTTTTGTGTTAGATTTTCTATCATGTCGAGTTGGTTGCAGATGTATAGCCATTGAAAGCACTGAGATTGCTCTGGAAGCTTTCCCCTGCTGATGAATCTACGCAACTTTGAAATTAATTTGTGTTCAATCTCTAGCAATTTGTGTCTGCTTTGTTTAAGAATGTCTACAAATGGTTTCTTTTGTTCCTATTGCAATCTTACATTGAAATCTTTGTGAAATCACACAGGATCTCGTACCTGTGACGGTTTAGTGGTATTTGTAATTTCATTTCAAGAAGAGCCTTCATCCTGTGATGAGATAAACAAATTTAAAATCACTCCACTGTCATTTGTTGATAAATATTGTTTGTAAGTCTTTGGGTGTACCTTAGGTGTGATTGATAAGAGATTTTGGTGTTTAATTGAGTCTTTTAACTCGAGCCTTCGTGCTAGATTCTCAAAGATTGTGTGAAAACGTGTTGATCTGGGCCTTCATTGAAGCACACCTTCTGGTTGAAGGAATGTCTTAACAATTTTGAAGCTTTTTGTTTTTGAGTTGTCCATTGTTGTGAAGTTTCTTAGAGATCTGGTATAATCAACTTTATCCTGCTTGATCTCCCACCAAAATCATTCAAAAACCATGAATCCATCCTGAACTACCCCTGTTTTGCCCTGTATATCCACAAAGGAACAAAATCTATTTACTAAAATATGCAGAACAATCAGGATCCCATAATGTCTTTAGTAACCTTAGCCTTGTTTTGAAAGTATCTCCATCTTTAGAAGTGACAACTCTTGAGAGTTAAATTATGGAGCATTGACCGTATTTTCCCAAGGCTTTATTCATAAAATTTGTGCAAAAGAAGGATATTTCCATCTCCTTCATCAAATAGAGGTTACACTACGAGTCCTCTCACCTTGGTCGAAAAGGCACGACCTAAAGTAGTGAGGATAGGCCAAATCCTATTGAAGGTGCTATCTATCTCTCCACAAATCTAAGTGACAAAGGGCTAGTTAAATCTCATCCCGAGCTACAAAACGAGACACATTATGATCTATTTGTCTCTAAGGTGCATGTCAAATTTGTGATGCTACTCAACTTGAAAAGGAGAACAAATTTGGATACCAACACTAGTGGCGCTGTTGCCAGGGATTTGATTTGCATTGCCGGGGAAGATTTGTTGCCAATTCATATCCATTTGGCCCGTCAACAACACTAGTGGCGCCATTTCCGTGGAGTATTTGAACAAAGGTGTACATGTACAGACCCCGGTAATGTCTCTTACATGATGTAAGTGTTAATACATTGCTGAAACATCATTATCTGTTCAGATCTGTAAGAATTGTTCAAAGTTGTAAACTCTTAGTGCAATATTTCCAGCTTATACAATTATTACACTAAAGTTTGTATCGTCATTGATAAATTTGGGTAGAAGAAGAACAAATCTTGTAAGCTTTGCATGAATCTGATATTGACAGACATTTGATAGGTCTTTCATAGTGCATTTGTACAAACTAAGGTGAAAATCCTTAGAGGCGACTCCATGTTGTTTAAATGCTTAATAAATACCAGTGTCTTCACATATATCAAGTAAGATTTGTCACTAGAGGCGACCCTAGTAGAAGGTTGTTTCAAGAGTTGGGAAAGTCTAATTCAGAAGGAAGAAGAATTTGGAAGGTTGTTGGAGATCAACCATCAAGAAAAGAGATCTCCATTAGTGTAACTGATCAAATTGTGATTGAGGATTTTAATACTTCCTCAAGTGCTTCTGAATCAGGTAGTCTCTTTATTGAATTGAATTCTTCATCTGGAGAGGGTCCTTCGTTTGTATTTAAAACATTTGTTTCTCATTTTGCCCATGTATTTTCCGAATATGATAGAATTTTCCAAGAAACAGAGCCTTTAGAGGGTAGTCATTCCGAGAATTGCATTCCTGTGCCACATATACTTCTCACTGCTCGTCAGTTTGTATCTCCTCCAAGTCACCTCCTCAAAATAATATGGCTCAGCCTCCACCCAGACCTCTATTTGTTGTTAATACTTTTGGTCCCATAAATTTTAGAGGTATGACTGGCTATCCAAATGTTGTGCCACAAGATGTAAGAAATAGATTGCCTAAGTTTCAAGGAAATAATGCAATCACTTGTGATCAACATTTGAAGCTCTTTGTCAATATGATGGAGAACTCTGAAATAGAATTTGAGGATGTATACATTAAATTGTTTATCCATACTGTAGAAGAAGATGCAAGGGACTTGTATAAATTTTTGCCAGATAGTTCCATTGACTCTTGGACAGAGATGAAGAATTCTTTTAGAATGCAGTATGGTGATAAAACAGACCCTAGGTTTCTTTTATCAGAGTTGGAAAATATAAAAAAGAATCGTAATGAATCAGTGCATGATTTCAATACAAGATTTAACAAAACATTGAGAAGACTGCCTGTTAATTTGAGGCCATGTGATAAATCATGTATGATAAAGTATTCAAATGCATTTGATAAGAAAGTTGCTTATTATTTGAGGGATAAGAACTATGGAACTTTGAGGCAGACCTTTACCATGGCTCTGCAAATTGAGAATAACATTAAAGCAGTTGGAAAACCTCCTAAGAGGGAGGGTGTTAAACTGATCAACCCAAAGAAGCCTCAATCAAGTAAGGTTGTGGATCTTGAGGAAGTTGTAAATACTTTGGCCGGAGCTGTCAAAGAAATCTCTTACAAGCTCGCCAGGGAAGAGAAAGGAATTGGATGAGGTTCTCAAGGTCAGCATAGGCAACAAGGAAAAGAAAAATTTACAAATCATCCAAGAAATGATCAGAGATCTGATTACAGAGGTAAAGGACCCATTGGAGCTAGACAACCCCAAGCTAGGGAAAATAAAGTAGTGCCTGATCCTCTAAATGCCAGAGTAGTTGTTGAAGAGACAAATGAAATTGATTGGTATGATAAGTGTTTCTTTCCCCACTTGCCATGTGAAGTAGATCAACAAGTTGAAGAAGTTGATAATGATGATAACACTGGTGATGATGCATGCATGGTGGACTGCTCTACAAGCTCGCAACAAGGAGCAATTTCAACTGAAGTAATAAGTGCAAGAATTGCTGCAAGTTTTTGGGATTGCATTCACCAGGTACCTCTTCTTCCTCCCTCTCATGCTTTAGAAATAGATATGGTACAAGCTTTTGAACTTCCTAATAATGATTTTGAGTACCTAAGAGCTCTAATGATTATGAAGTATGATGGAGGAATCCCATCAAAAGAGGATAGACAACTATTAATGAATGTTGTTGTTGCCCAAGAAAAAGTGTATAACAGAAGAAGTAAAGTTGTCAAAGGGGCACTGCCTCAAGCCAAACCAAAGAGCCCAATTCTCACCAATGTCTCAAAAGAAACTTCAAGAAAGATGCATCTGACAAAGGCCTTGTTGTCTCAAGTAGAACTGGTGTTTCCAACCATGTCCAAAATGTAAAAAATATTGTGCCATCTGATGAGTTTGTCAATCTTTCTCCAAATGCTTCTTTACCCAAATACATTCCTTATGACATTGCCCAAGTCTTGAGTCAGATTAAGATTTCTGTCCCAATTGTTGAACTGCTTAGGATTCCTGGGCACAAGAAGAGGGCTCTTGAGTATTTGGGATTGGAAGAAGATAGTAGTACCCGAGACAAAAATATAAATAATGTAAACACTCCTCTAACCATTGCAGACCTTAAAAAAGCACCAGCATTGGAGGAGATAGGTGAACCACCTGAAGTTTACTTGGGAACATCTTTGGTTGAGTCTCAATTAAATGTTGATCCATTTTTTATAACGCTGATTATTAAGGTTAGACTGCTGCACAATTGTATGTTTGATTCTGGAGCACATGCAATGTTATGCCTTTAGAGGTCATGAATGAATTGAATATTAAAGTGACAACTTATGGCAAGTGTACTGCAATGGATTCTAGAGAGGTACCAGTTGTAGGATGTGTAAAAGGTTTGGTGGTACAACTTGCAGTTTATCCGGATAAGAACTTGAAACTTGATGCTGTTATTATTGATTACCCTGCCAAATGGGGCATGTTGTTATCAAGAAAGTGGGCTGCAAGGGTGAGTGGAAGTGTTTAGATGGATATGTCTTTTGCCACCATTTCAATTGAAGGCAGTCTTGTAAAGCTGTATGGAGAGAAGAAAATGTTGCACCTCATTGAAGATCCCAATAATGCCTCTTATGAAGTGTTGTATGCTGATGTAGATGCTAATAACTTTGTTGGGTTTGCTGATGGCAAAGAGCATAAGATTGATCAATGTAAATGTCTTGAACAAGTAGGTTTACCTTAGACCTTGTTATTCGGTGGAGCTTGTTCCAAGTTTGGAAATGGTGCTAGCATTGTTTTGATTTCTCAAGGCTAGGAAGAGTTTGTTTTTTCTTTCAAACTCAACTTTGAATGCATTAACAATATTGTTGAATATGAAGCACTGTTATTAGGCTTGAGAATTGCATGGAAATATGATATAAAGGATATCATTGTCAAAGGAGATTCAGAACTGATTGTCAAGCAGATTAGAAAATTGTATGCTAGTAAAAATCAGAGAATGAAACAATACAAGCATGTAGCCTAGGATTTGATTGAAATGTTTAACTCATTTAATATTGTGCACTATGATAGAAAGTTATAATCCTGTTGCAGACAAGTTAGCTGTGCTAGGATCCATATTTGGAAATTGTACAGTATCTCCATTTTGTGAGTATGATGTTGAAATACTAACAAGGTCATCTGTCCCTCACAACATTAAAAATTGGCAAGTGTTTGATGATGATGCCTAGGTGAGACGGTTTTTGCAGAACCAAGGTGAGTTTGTTGACCAAAATATAGATTGGAAACCAATGGTGTGTGATGTTGAAGGAAAGTAAACTTTATTTGGCAAAGATATCATCCAGCTAAAGACAAACACGATTCCCAGAGGTTTGGTGGCACTTGAATCGAACTTTGATAATGTTGATTGCATTATTAACAGAAGTATGTCGGTTTCAAGAGATGCAGAAGAACATGACCTAGATACAAAGGAAAAACCACGTAAAATCTGGTTAGGCAGCAATCTGAGCAAGGAAGAGAAGCAGTCCTATGTTTAATTGTTGAAGAAATATCAAGACTGCCTAGCTTGGTCTTACTCTGAGTTGAAGGCATGCATGGAAGATTTGTTCCAACATGAAATTTCTCTTGAATCTAATGCCAAGCCTTTCAGGAAAAAACAGAGGCCCATCAATCCACTCCTTTCTTTGAAAATGCAAGAAGAACTGAAGAAGTTGAGGGATGGAGGGATCATTCAACCCACAAGGTACTCATCTTGGGTTGCAAACCTAGTGCCTATCAGAAAAAAGAATGGTGATATAAGGCTATGCGTAGACTTTAGGAACTTGAATAAAACATCATTGAAAGATAATTACCCTCTGCCAAACATGGAGAATATGCTACAATTGGTAACTGGTTCTGAATTGTTATCCACTTTGGATGGTTTCTCTGGCTATAATCAAGTTGTTGTGAAGGAGTTAGAAAGAATAAAGACTACCTTTACCACTCCTTGGGGAACTTATGTCTATGTCAGGATGCCTTTTGGCTTAATGAATGTCGGAGCAACTTTGCAAAGAGCAATGGATGTAGCGTTTGTTAGGTATATTAATGTTTTCATTGTTGTTTATCAAGATGATGTAACTGTGTTTTCCAGAAAAAGAAATGATCACTTACAACACTTGGAGAGAATGTTGTTAAGGTGTAGAGAGTATGGCATATCATTGAATCCCAAGAAGTGCCACTTTGGAGTGACTAAGACAAACCTGCTTGGTCACATTGTATCAAAAGAAGGGGTCATGATTGATCCCGAGAGAGTGGAAGCCATCAACAAGGTTCCAATTCCAAGAACTAAAAAGGGAGTTCAATCCTTCTTTGGAAAAATAAACTTTATCAGAAGATTTGTGTCTAACTTTGTTGAGCTGACCATCCCCATTACTAGCATGCTGAAGAAGGACCAAGTTATCAAATGGGAAGAAGCTTCCATTCAAGCTTTCAGTGGGATCAAAGAAGCATTAAAGCATGCCCTTGTTTTGGCAGCTCCAAATTACAAGAAGCCTTTTCAAATGTTTTCTTTTGCTTCAGAAAACACCATTGCATCTTGTCTTGTTGCAGAAGGATGATGAAGGGGCTAAGAGACCAATTGCCTTTTTTAGTAAGACATTGCAAGGAGATGAGTTAAAGTACACCATCATGGAGAAGTAATTTTTTCCTTGGTGAAAGCAACAAAGGTTTTCAGACCTTACATCTTGAGCTCTAAAGTTGTTTCTTATGTTCCCCACACCATGGTGAAAGATATCTTATCAGAGATGGAGGTCTCAAGAAAAAGATGCAGATGGGTAAACAAGTTGCAGGAATATGACATGGATATCTAAACCACAAAAATGATAAGAGGTTTGGGCCTAGCTAAGCTTATGGTTGAGAGCAACTTGCAAACTATTGAGGTGAATGAAGTAGAAGGAGAAAGGGTGGATGTCCTTGAAAAGTTGGTAAGCTCTGAATGGTACAAAGATATAATCTTTTATCTCAGACATCTATGCTACCTTGAACATTTGAGTAAAAATAAGAAAAGAGCTCTTAAGTTAGCCTCCCAAAAATATGTCATTACTGATTTTGGGTTAGCTTGGAAGAACCTTGAGGGAGTGCTCTTGAGATGCATTACTGAAGATGAGGTCCCTAAAATAATTGCTGATATCCATGGAGGAGTTTGTGGAAGACATTTTACTGGAAGAGTTATAACACAAAATCTTGAGGGCTGGTTATTGGTGGCCAACTCTCTTCAAAGATACAACTCTATTGGTTAGGAAATGTGAAAGTTGCCAGCGCTTTTGTAGAAGAATGAAAGCTTCAAGCTCCCTTCCTTTGCAGTCTGTGTCAATTGAAGCCCCATTCAAACAATGAGGAATGGATTTCATTGGTGAAATTTCTGATCCTTCTAGTGCTGGTCATAAATGGATTCTTGTAGCCACTGATTATTTCACTAAGTGGGTGGAAGCAATCCCCACCAAGAAAGCAACACACCAAGTTATCATGGACTTCATGCTGAATCAAATCATATTCAGATTTGGAGTGACAGTTAAGATTGTTGTTGATAATGCCATGAGTTTCAGAGCCAAACATTTGGTGGCAATGTGCAAAGAGTATGGAATCAATTTGACATATGCTTCTAACTACAATCCCCAAGGAAATGGACAAGTTGAGTCCAACAATAAAAACTTGTTGAAGATCATTAGAAGAACCTTGGAGCTGAACAAAAAGAAGTGGGGTGAGCAACTGAAGTTTGTTGTTTGGGCTGACAGAATCACTGTCAAAAGAGCTACTGGTAAAAGCCCATTTGAGTTGGTATATGGAACTCAAGCTTTGTTGCCCCTTCATTTACAATTGTCTTCATTTCAGTTTGTTCAAAAAATTGAAGATCAAGAAGTTAGTCCATATGATGCTCGAATCAATCAGATTATTGAGTTAGATGAAGAAAGAAGGGCATCCCATCAGCGACATGTGAAGTTCAGAGAAAATTTGAAGAAGTTATTTGACAAGAAGGTGACTCCAAGAGCTTTCAGCATTGGGATCTTGTGCTATTATGGGATAGCAGGCATGAAGATAAGGGAAAGCATGGTAAATTTGATGCATTGTGGATGGGCCCTTATTCAATTGACATTCGAATTGGTGAAAATACCTTCTTCCTAAAAGACTTAGACGGGGAACTGCTTGAATTTCCTATTAATGACAGGCATTTGAAACATTTCCTTGATTGATTTCTCAGAATCAAGGTATACTCCATTGTACAGTGTATAGTTTTTTGTTTTCTTTCTGCTTTCGTGTTTTTCTGGTTTTTTTTGTTCTGGTGCTTGGCAGCCATTTTGTTGGTTTCTCAGTTTGTCCTTGGGGTAGTTGGTTATTATCGTTTTGCTCTGCAAGCTTATTCTTTGACTCCATTGCCCAATGGTTTGTTTTTGGAACTTGGTCTGCTATTTGTTCTTGTGGCACTCACAGGGAGTGCCCATCCCCGAGTTGGAGCTGATGTTGGTGCTCAATTTGGTCTCGCCCCGTTTGTCCTTGAAATTCTTAGTTTGCAGGCTTTGTCATCTTTTCTGTCTCCTCGTATTAATGCATAAAAAATTTGTCCTCCATTTGGTTGTCATGATCAGTCCCTTCCTTGGTCGAGGATAACTTAAATTTCAGAATTTGTTTTTTGTTCCTCTGTCCATGTGAAAAGAATTTGTAACTTGGGCGAAAACTCGGGTTTTTTTTCTTCCTTCCGTTTTCCATAGTCATGTTTTGTTGTCCATGTTAGTTTTTTCCCAAATATCTATGGAAACGTGATTGGATGCGGCTCAGAGGATCATATTTGGGCCTTATATCATTTCCAAAATCTCTTTCCTTGAAGAAAGATTCATTTCCGGGTGCAAATGGTGATTTTCCTGCATTTTACAGTTTAATAGGTGTGTTTTTCCCCGTCAAATTTATATGTTAGCACTTCTGGAAAATGTGGCTCGGCGGGGCACTTTGAAAACTCTAAGGCCCACTTCAAACTCAAAACTTGTCCACGTGGAGGGCCGACGCTCATATGAAAATTCACCTTTTGGTTTGGCCTTGGAGTTGCGCTAGGGAGACACGTGGAGGTTTCCGCTGCCTTGCCTAGACTTAGACAATTTTTTGATGCGACCAATACAATTTTGGCGGACCATGGACACGTGGAGGGCCCGCGCTCATATGAGGATCCACCTCATTGACCCACCTTAACAATTGCGACAGGGAGACATGTGGAGGCTTTCGTCGGATCCACTATATACTCGAACTTTTCAAAGCAATTTTCTAAGGCTTGGTACACGTGGAGGGACAACGCTTGTTTGGGGACTGGCCCCTAAATTTTATTTTGAAGAAGCGCTAGGAGGACACTTGGAGGCCTCCGCTCACTCTGCCCATGCTTAGAGTTTTCAATAGCCAAGGAAAATTGTCTCGGACCCTACACACATGACACCTTCAGTTGATCCTTCAACTTTTTTATCAACTCTGCCGGACTGGGAGACGTGGTGAGTCCACGCTTGTTCAGGGTCTCTGCTTTTGAGGACCATACCAAAGGTGTGCCAAGGCGACACGTGGAGGCTTCTGCTGGCTCCTTTTTTACTGAGACTTTTCAAAGGCCAAAAGGCATTTTTCTTGGGCCTAAGGCACGTGGAAGGCCCGCGCTTGTTTGGAAACTTGCCCCTGAACTTCTCCTTTGCAATTTGCACCAAGGAAACACGTGGACGACTATAAAATAAAGTAGAGAAGGGGTAGAATCAATGGTTGCTGTGCATTTCACCTATTTTTCTGCCATTTTTTCTCCAAGACTCCTGGAGATGCGAATACGCACTATTTTTCATCATTTTTGATGAAATTCCTTGTCATTTTTGTCTGTTAAGTGCCATTGAATGGATTCAGAACTTAATTTGTGAGTCCAAGGATTGTTAAGGTCGATATTTTGAAGTTGGAATTGCTCGGGAACTTGCAAAAATGGGAATTACCAGAGAAGATGAATGTGGGGAGGAATTGTAGAGGAAAGAGCGGGAAAAGGATGAAATGATGAAGGTTACAGATGAAAAAGATGAAAAAGGTGTTGCCTCGAGGGCGAAAAAGATTACTTGTATGATCCAACTTTGCGGAGCCTTTGACAAATGATTAAAAAGGGGATTTTTGCATGACAAAATAAGAATGATTAGAAGGACTGCCAAAAAGTTGTGACATGGCATCCTAGTCATTAATTGAAGGCCTAAGAAACGTGATCAATTCACAATTGGTCCACGTGACAGCTTTCGGATGCGAATTTGTTAAACGTCACTTTCTGAGGCAAATTGGTAACAAGCAAAGGTCCCTCGAATATTCTTCTCTTTTGGGGGGGAATTTGAGTGAGTAAAATGTATAAATGCAATGAGAATACTCTTGCAAAAGGTCGGGGGTTGAATTCTTAAGAGAAAATTTGAGAAAACCGTCATCCTGAGAGACCAATCCGAGATACCTGGTTAATTCCTTTTGTGTTAGATTTTCTATCATGTCAAGTTAGTTGCAGATGTATAGCCATTGACGAGCACTAAGATTGCTCTGGAAGCTTTCCCCTGTTGATGAATCTAAGCAATTTTGAAATTAATTTGTGTCAATCTTAGAGCAATTACTGTCTGCTTTGTTTCAGAATGTCTACAAGTAGTTTTTCTTGTTCCTATTGTAATCATTGTGTTAAAATCCCTGTGAAATCACACAGGATCTTGTCCCTGTGACGGTTTAGTGGCATTTGTAATTTCATTTCAAGAAGAGCCTTCATCCTGTGATGAGATAAACAAATTTAAAATCACTCCACTATCATTTGTTGATAAATATTGTTTGTAAGTCTTTGGGTGTATCTTAGGTGTGATTGATAAGAGATTTTGGTGGTTAATTGAGTCTTTTAACTCGAGCCTTCGTGCTAGATTCTCAAAGATTGTGTGAAAACGTGTTGATCTGGGCCTCCATTGAAGCACACCTTCTGGTTGAAGGAATGTCTTAACTATTTTGAAGCTTTCTGTTTTTGAGTTGTCCAATTGTTGTGAAGTCTCTCAAAGATCTGGTATAATCAACTTTATCCTGCTTAATCTCCCACCAAAATCATTCAAAAACCATGAATCCATCCTGAACTACCCCTATTTTGCCATGTATATCCACAAAGGAACAAAATCTATTTACTAAAATATGCAGAACAATCAGGATCCCATAATGTCTTCAGTAACCTTAGCCTTGTTTTGAAAGTATCTCCATCTTTTAGAAGTGACAACTCTTGAGAGTTAAATTATGGAGCATTGACCGTATTTTCCCAAGGCTTTCTTCATAAAATTTGTGCAAAAGAAGGATATCTCCATCTCCTTTATCGAACAAAGGTTACACTACGGGTCTTCTCACCCTGGTCGAAAAGGCACGGCCTAAAGTAGTGAGGATAGATCAAATCATGTTAAAGGTGCTATCCATCTCTCCAAAAATCTTATTGACAAAGAGCTATTTAGATCTCATCCCCTGCTACAAAATGAAACACATTATGATCTATTCGTCTCTAAGCTCCATGTCGAATCTGTGATGCTGCTCAACTTGAAAAGGAGAACAAATTTGGATACCAACAGGCCCTCCACGTGGACAAGCTTTGAGTTGAAGTGGGCCTTAGAGTTTCAAAATGCCCCGCTGAGCCGCTTCCAATTAGAAAGGGCCATGTTTCCAGAGATGTTGAGATATAATTTTGACGGGGAAAATACACCCGTCAAACCGTAGAATGCAGGGAAATCACCATTTGTGCCCGAAAATGAATCTTTCTTTAAGGACAAAGAATTTGGAAATGATATAAGGCCCAAATGTGATCCACTGAGCTGCATCCAATGAGAAAGGACCACGTTTCCACATATTTTGGGACAAAAATTGACATGGAAAACTAAATGTGACTGTGGAAAAATGGAAGGAAGGTAAAAAAACCCAAATTTACGCCCAAGTTACAAATTCTTTCACATGGACAGAGGAACGGAAAACAAATTCTGGATTTAAAGTGATCCTCGACCAAAGGAAAGGACTGATCATGGCAACCAAATGAAGGACAGAGCTTTCACGCATCAACACGGGGAGATAGAAAATACGACAAAGCCCACAAACTAAAGAATCTCAAGGACAAATGGGGAGAGATCAAATTGAGCACCAACAGATAGTAGGTCCGAATTTTGTCGAGGTCCAAGGGATGGATTCTAACCATTTAGTCAAGTATTTAGTTGTTCTGATTATGGAATGATGTTATTGGGATGATTTAGGATTGATTTTGCTAATGAGGTCTAACCCCCATTGAGAGAAAGGCCAAAAGTCTTGGGCAGATTGTAATGCTTGACTATGGACATGGATGAGATCTGAATGAAGTTGACATTTAATGCATATCTTTACGTATGCACAACAATATTTGGTGATGGTAGGCTGGTAATACCTTATCAGTAGTGATGGCATTGTCATTAAAGTGACCGCAACAAATGGCATAATGGACTTCTTCGATTGCTTTGATTGATTCATGTGATTTAAGACATCGTAATAGTATATTGTCAAAACTATGTTTATAAAGAATACGAACTATGATGACGAAACGAGTGACACATTGAAGAAATGATTGTTTGGCACCATTTGATAATTCTGATGGTAGTTTAAATTCAGTGAGATAGTCATATATTTATGTGTATTATAGATCAGGTGGATTATTGTCAATGTTTTTGATGGAAGACAACACATTTTTATGTGAAGGATGATCTAAAGGTTTAACAACCACGAACATTTTAGTATTATCGTTTGATTTTTCTGTTTCAAAAGGGATGAGAGATCTTAGGGATGCCGTAGTGTCTGCAAACCTGTTAGACGATCACATAATGGCTTGAATTGTATAATGATCAGGCGCGCCGAGGAGAAAGTTGACGACAACATTATTTTTTGAAGGATTTCATTTTTACATTAATATTCTCCGTTCACCTAACTGATGACAAGTTGTGAATCTCCATACATTTCTAGGATGTGGATACCTAGGAGAATAACAATGTTTAGACCCATGATTAAGGCCTCATATTCTGCCATGTTATTAGTACATTTGAAGTTCAATTTAAATGATAATGGAAGTAAGATATTCCTGGGAGGTATAATAATGACTCTGGATCCTCCCCCTTCTTAGCACTTAGCTGCGTCGAAGAAGAGGGTCATTATAATGGGGATGAAATCAAATTTATCAATTTTGTTAATGGATTTGTTAAGAAAGCGTTCATGAGGTAGTTGATTATCTGGAAGGGGTGCATCAACTAGCTATTCTGCAATGTCTTGACCTTTAATAGATTTCTGATATATGATTTCAAGGTCAAATTCAGTCATAAGGATAAGCCATCGAGTTATGCAATCATTATGATAATGTTTAGCGTGCATGGCCTTAAGCGGATTAAAGTTGGTAATGACACAAGTCTTTTGATTGAGGAGATAATGTCGAAGTTTTGAGGTGGCGAAGTATAATGCACAACACAATTTTTCAGCTTTGGTATAACGTGTTTTATATGCATGGAGTCTGCTGCTAATGTAGTGAACGACCTGTTCACGACCGTGATTATCACGGTGGGCGAGCATAGCTCTTAGAGCATGTTCTGAAGTGGATATGTATAGATAAAATGGCTCCCCTTTACGAGGTGGAGTAAGTATAGGTGGTGATAATAGATATTGTTTGATTTCGTCGAAGGCTTTCTAGCAAAAAGAATCCCAATGAAAGTCTCTGTATTTGTGGAGAAGATGGTGAAAAGGTTGACAACGGTTAGAAAGTTGTAATATGAAATTTCGAATGGACTATAATTTCCCTTGAAGGCTACGGAGTTGCGTAATATTAGATGGTGGAGGGCATCTCAATGATTGCTCTAGCCTTCGTTGTGTCAACTTCGATGCCTCAGATAGAAATGATGAACCCTAAAATATTTCCAGTGAGGACACCAAAAACACATTTTATAGGATTAAGATGAAGACAAAACTGGATGAGACGAGTGAATATTGATTCAAGGATGTCAAGATGGTTTTTTCCTGATTTGGATTTTCCTAGGAGGTCATCAACGTAGTCTTCGACAATTTTGTGGATGAGATAATGAAAAATGTATGTTATGGTGTGTTGATAAGTAGCCCCTGCATTTTTAAGATCAAATGGCATGACACAGTACCAGAAGGTTCCCAAGGGGTGATGAAAGAAGTTTCTGTTGATCATCGGGGGCAATGAGGATTTGGTTATAACCGGAAAGCCATCCATGAGGGAAAACATTTCTTAGCCGGCTATTAGGTCGGAAAGATGATCTACGTTTGGAAGAGGGAAATCATCTTTTGGACAAGCGATATTGAGATCCCTGAAATCTGTGCAAATGTGTATTTTTCCTGAGGCTTTGGTGATGGGGACACAATTAGAGACCCATTGTGGATAATCAATGGGTATGATGAAATTAACAGATAAAAGGAGTTGTAACTCTTCCTTAACAAGGAGAGTTATACGAGGACGCATTTTACCGAGCTTTTGTTTAACTGGCTTAGCATTGGGATACGTGACTATGTTTTATATGACAATGTTAGGATCGATTCCAAGCATATCCTTGTATGTTCAGGCGAAATTTGATGATATTTTTTTTAAGAATGAGGTGAAGTATTTAATTCTAGTGGATCTAGAGATTGATCGACCTTAACTATGTGAAGATCCTGAAGGGGTGCCTAGGTTAATATCGAGGGTGGATTCGTTAAGGAGATTTTGTGTGTCAGATGATAGGGATTTCTGAAAAAAAAATGGCCTTAAGCTCCTATATGGGAAATGATATCTTGGTCGTGCTGACACTAGAGGATATCTACAGTAGGCAAATCCTCATCAACCATTTTTGGCCAAAAAATAGGTAATGATTTGGTGGAATGGTTAGATTGATAGGTGAGTGGCCTTAAAGATATATCATTGATTAAAAAAAATTAGGTGTGATAGGTACAGTTTCGTATGTGTCCATGGGATCTTCAGGGTCTGTTGGCAGTGATGGTTGTAGTTCGGAAATAGTTATGGATGTGGCAAGTTTAGATGTAGAGGCTTTGCACATTTCGGGGGCGAACCTTTTATAACCTAACCACTTTTCTCGTAGGCTTTAAGGGAACACAAGATGGGTTGATCATGGGTTCATTGTTCATAAACCCGAGGCCAAAACCTCTCCATGCATAGCGTTGAAGATACATATGGGTGAAGTTCAGATTATCAAGAGATTTGAATTTGAATTTGAAAGGCGTGACATGGTGTGGATTAATAGCATGGGATAGAGGATTGTCAAATCCCCCATGTACAAGGTTTTTTTTGAGATAAGTCGGACCGTAGGAGACGAGATATCCTATGTTTGGGTCATACATGGGTTGTTTATCAGGGCGGCCATATGTTTTGGGTGAAGGGATGGAGTTAAGCATGAGGAGACGATATTCCCTGAGGTTAAGACGTTTTATAGCCTCACCAAGAGAGGAATCATCTGGTAATTTGGAGGAAGGGACATATGCACTAGTGGATGCTTCATTAGACGACTTAGATATGGATTTAGGTATAAGGACGTCATTTGGGTTGTACATCATGTAGTAGTTAGTGAACAAATTTGGATCAACGGGCACAATGAAAGTTTGACCGTCATGTTCGTATTTGAGACAGTGATGGAGGGTGGAAGGAACACAACACATGGTGTGTATCCAAGGGTGTCCTAACAAAATTTTGTATTGAAACTCTCCTTCTTAATGTAAAAGAGTTTGGGAAAGCTTTTGGCGTTGACCGTAAGCAGGAGTATGACAATGCCTAATGTGGGTGTGATAGTGTCGTTGAAGAATCACAATAGAACCAGAGTTTGAGAGATAACGATGTTGGGTAATTTGAGTTGGTTGAAGGCGAGAGATGATATGATCTTAATGGTGGCAACACTATCAATCATGACTCTCTCGATGGAGATGTTGTTAATTTGAGCGGTAATAAAAAGTGAAATGTCGTGGTCTTCTAGTTTGAGAGAGAATTTCATATGGTTCAAATGATATAGTGGCAGATGTTTTAAGAGCACCCACAAAATTTGTGAAAGGAATTTGATCATTGATTGTTGCGGTTATGGATTGGAGGGCTTCTATCATAGCCTATTTGTGAAAATGCGATGTTTGGACTAGTTCGTAGAGTGACATACAGATGGGAGATTGGTGTAATTTCTTGATAGCATCCTTTTATATTATAGTGAAAGGGGGTGTTGCTAGTCTAGTATGGGAATATTGAGCTGATGATGACAGTGAAAGGATTGGTTTCAACATGGGTGGTAAGGAAATAGATGGTTTGAGATTCTTTGAGATGAAGTTGATAATGGCAGGGGGTGGGGGGTGAGTAGCAATGGAAGAAGTGTTACCATTTTTAGGGTTAGATGGCTAATTGTCATAATTTTGAGAATGAGAGAGTAGATGAGTACGACACTCATTTGTTGAGCAGGTGTTTTAGGGAAATAAGAATCTTTGGGTTGGATGACGATGTTTTGTTCCATTTTGGCGTTGTGTTTGATTGAGAGGGAAGGAAGAGCGGACTGCCAAGTTCATAAAATTTTAAGTGAAAGGACCTACAATCTTCTATGGAATGACCACATGTTCTGTGGTAATAGAAATGAAAAATGGGCTTGAAGGGATACCGAGGAAATGGTTGATCCATGTGATGGTTTCAAGTTAGGTTTAGGATGAAGTCCTCGATATACCCGTAAGGTACGTGCAGCACTGAATTTGTGATGACTACTAGTACGGGGATTTGTATTGAGGCATGCCCCCCACTTCACAGTCCCGACAGTAATAAGGGAATCTAGTTCTTAGCCGTATATAATCTAACTCAGGAGGAGGTAAGACATGTATAATGCAACCAAAACATCGCGGTTGTTTATTCCTATTGGTCGTGGAGCCTTTTAAGATCCCAATAGTGACGAACGGTGGGATGAAGATGTTGTAGATGTGTGTGCCGTTAGATGTGTGTGATAATTGGAGTGTATGCAAAGGATTAACCCCCCTAATTAGGATAACTGGATTACCAACTAGATATGAAGGTTATTTTTAGGATCCCAAAATGAAATGTTATGTTCGATGAAGATAGCCATGCAAGAAAGTGTAAAGTACGATGCAGGATAAGGAACTTACTATGAAAAATAGGAATACCTGGATAATGCTTTATCCTTTTTTATTATTTTTAATTTTCAAGCATAAGCAAGAAAGCTCCAAACAAAGCACTCTGATGCGGACACTCTCTTGCTTAAGGAATTTTAATGCATATGAAATGACCCTAGTTTATGAGATACTTTTGTGGTTTTGGTTGGATCGGGTGTAGTTGACAAGGATGCGACAAAAGGGTCACATTTCCATTAGATGGAGGGTATTTTGAGGCTAGATGTATCATAGTAAGTGTGTGATTTAGGTGTAATCTATGGATAGACAAAAACTAGAGAGATAAAGTGGGTGTCCACGGTCTACATGGCATGTGAGATGTGGACAACTTCTGTATGAAAATAATTGTAGTAATATTAATTAGTAGATCAAGGCATTTATGATATTCTTCGTGAAAAGTAAAATTCTAATGAAAAATTGATATATACAGGTATTTGATTTGAAAAAAAATCTATGTGCAAATCTGAGGGATATGTTCTACTATCTGTAACTTCCATTGATAAAATGGCCACTGTTTGTTTTTGTTTACATCTACAACCCATGAGGGGTGATTCGGATAGAGGTTCCCTTATAATACCTAAAGATAACAATTCGTGGGTGCATCCTTAAAAATGCCCTTGATAGTGTAGCTCACCTATATCGGTCAATACATTATTTTAGATACATTGCAACAAGAGATGCGAAACCTATTTAATGTCATTTCCATTGACCCTATGGTGAGGATCAAGAGGATACATTATCCCAGTGCCATATCAACTAAGCATACTAATGCGTCAATGGGTCTTATAGTTGGGATGAAGATTTCCAATGATTTTGGTGGACATTAGCAAGGTTGTCCTGAATTTAGACTATAGGAGGGGCATCTCTTCATATGCGTATAACTACATTGTTGACGGGGGCGCTCTGTCAACAATAATCCGGCACTATGATGGATCCTAATCACCGGGAAATCTTGCAGATTGCTAGTCATTAGTGTTTACGAGGTGTCCCTCATACCTTGAATGAATTTTTGTATGCCTTTTTGAAACACAACAGTTATTTCACAATAATATTATAGACTATGATGGTGATAATTGCAATGTGAAGGCCATACATAGTGAAATATACATAGTTGTAAATTTTTGCATTTCACTTCGTACTTTTGCTTGCATTGCACCTTACTAGTTGTCAAAATTGTGCTCATTGTAATTGTGACTGTTATATTTTAGAGTGTACTTTGCGAAAGGATCTCCTAGCAATATGATATGCTCATTATTTCAGAGGTTAGGATTTTTTTTCCATCGATACAATGGAAGAATGCTCTAGATCTTTGTCCATGTTTAACAAAGAATGAATCATGGCAATCAATAATCCAGACAAATACTGATGTCTAGACAATTGATACTATTAGGCTACAACCATTGAGGAGAATAGTTGTAACTAAAAAAAATCAAACAAAATAAAACACTTGCGAGGAAAAACCATATTATGAACCAAATATCCATGTGAACATTAGAGTTTTTAAAAAAAAATACATGCATACCAATGCAAATTAATCAACAAGGACGAAGACAATATTACAACTATAGCGATATGTACTAAAATGAAACCAAATCATGTGGACTTCCTACTTTTGCTATTTATAGCGACATGTACTAGAAATGAAACCAAAAGTGGCTTCCACTTTTGCTTTTATATTATTCAAAATTTGCACATTGCGGTTGATAATTACAACAAAAGGTGTGTCTAAGTTGGAGTTAGGGTTGCTCCATATTATCAATGTTTTCCCTCTACAAATCCTGCCCCTCCACGTTTCCTCTCCAAGAAATGTTAAATTTGACAGTCATTTAGATGTTTTTTAGTTGGTTCATAAAAACTAAGTTACATTACTGTGAATTCGGGAGCGCATTTTGTAGAGCAAATGATCATTGTTGTTATAAAAGTGTGCAACAGTTTTTGGTTTAAGGATGGCAAGTGGGTTATGGTGCACAACTGATTTGAAGTTGTCTTCGACGACCTCGTCGGAAAGAGCGAGAGAGGAAGACCTTGAGAACACCGGAACATCATTAGTTGAGCCACACGACATGCTAAATCCTCCATGTGTATGTCAACTAATAGCCCCAATATCTATAGCTATTCCACCCTCCATCTCTAGACAAGATCGACATTAGATTGTGTTGTAAATTTACAATAATATTTATAAGGTGCACTACCATCAAACTTTACAAACTTGTGGAAAATTTTGTACATTGAGGGTGGTGTGAAGGCAATGATGTCATCGTCAAAGGTTATTACTTTCAAATGCCGAATTGAAACGCAAAGTTGCCCGTGCATTTAAGAGTTTGTCAACGGATTTGTTGAGTAGTCGCATTCATCACTTGATTTCTGGCATCTTCTAATCTGAAAGCCTATTTTTTTATTGTTTTCTTATGTGTAGTGGACACAATTGGGCACTAGCTTACATAGATTGTTGGCATCTCATCTCATGCTTCGAAGGAAACATATAGCGGTTATACAATTATGAGTAAGTGTAAAACTAAACTAGTGAGCACGTTCAGCCAAGCAGCTACGAGTAAGGAGCATTCACGCCGTCAAAGTCACCCAGGGCACAATCCTTGCCTCAACCATTTCGACTCTCTATGTCGTGTGTCTCCGACACTCACCAAGACTTAATCCCATGATGGGCACATTGATAATGATTGTTTCTTTTTTTGATAATGATTGTTTCTTTTTCATCATTATCGCCTAATGTTTTAAGGCATTTTACTTTTTAAATGGGAGAATTATTTATTGTCTCGTTTGATTTCCAATACATTTTGTTTAGAGGGTATGTAGCCCCTGATGTTTATCAATATTGTTTTAATACCCTAATAATATGGTTGAATTAAGAATTTTGTTAATTATGAGTTTAGTGGATGCGAAAATATTCATATTATAACCGATGTTTGACAGAGTCCTTTCCAAAATTTCGTGGCTTTTGTTTTTAATCAAAATTTCATCCCAAAAGTTTAGGGCATATCTTTAGTCATTAAATTGTCTTCGTTCACATTTTTAGTGGTAGGTGAAGAGATTGCTACGATAATGTCTTGTGATCAAACAGGTTGGACATGTTATTTGTGTGCAAGTGGCTGCGATAATGTAAGTTAATCATGTCGCTTTGATTTATTGATGTAAGAATGTATCTCGCCCTACAACCAGGGATAATTTTAGCGGCAAATATTCGTAATATGGCGAAAATTTCATTTTAGGAAAATTTGAAAAGGCAAATTATTCGGAGTGGGTCGGTGTCCTGTTCGCCTAAAATATATAGTATATTTTTTTTGGGGGGTCGGCTTCGCCTTCATTTGAATACATCTATAAAAACCTAGGTGATTCGCCGCGTAGTATACCTCAAGTAGCTTACCAAATTACCAATACTGTGAAATTTGAACTTGCATACCCTTGAGCACCAGAGATTCATATTACTGTTAGCCTGTGATTGTTGACGCGTGACAAGAGCTGTACTGACGCGCGACAAGAGCTGTACTGACGCGCGAAAAAGGTGTTCTGACGCGCGACCAAGGAAGTGTTGACGCGCGACTTGGGCAAAGAAGTGACGTGCGATAGAGGAAGTATTGACACGTGACTTGGGTAGTGTTGACGCGCGACAGTATATTTGAACCTTGAGAGTGGACCGCGCGACCTCAGACAGTGGACGCGCGACAAGACCTCAGACTGGACAGAGTCGCTACTTGGTTCTTTTGCTGACGCAGGACTCTTTTTAGAATAATGGAAGGTGCCAGCTCAAAGAATACGAATAACCTAAAAGTAAGTAAGAAATCTCATAAATCACTCTTCAAGTATTTTGGAAACTCTGCGGACACAGATATTGTAAATACCAATCATATAGATGCCACCACAGAGAATCAAAATATTGACTGTGTGGAAGGAATTATTGAGGTGGACATGCATTCTGCACAGTATCAAAGTCAAACAAATGAAACCTACGATAATATGCCAGATCTTGAAGATATTGTTCCTGTTGGGGTGCAACCAGAAGTGCAGCTAGATATCACAGATACAAACACTCAGCAAAATGGAAGATAGAAATCAAAATCAAACTCCGGTCCAAGAAAGAGGAAACCAGGAGATTGTGATATTGCTCAAAATTCTACTCAAAAAAGTAAAGCATTAAAAACGAACAAGAATATGTGGACCATTGGCAGGACATACAAGTTTGATTGGGCAGCTAAATTTTCGTTTATTGAACCTGTACAATCATCTAATTCTGAAGAAATCCCATCTGAATGTACATGTAAAATATGTATGTGGAAATTGGGAAAGCAACAAAAAATGCAACTGAAGCTGGACACTATAGAAAAACATTGTGGAAAACAATATTTAACTGTAACAGGGGGCGGATGGCCAGAAAATCAAAACACAGGTGGAAAACTGAAAAATAATGCATGCATGTTAGATACGTAGCGGAATATGAGGTAGAGCAGAAAAAACACAGACATCTATTGGAAAAGGAAGGAACGATCACATCGCATATTGGTAAGATGAAAGAAACAAATCTACATGCAAAATTCATACAATTCTCTACTCTTTTTCAAATACTTAAAAAAGGAAGAGCGATTTCAGATTTCCTCGATTTCAAAGTTTTGTATCAATTTAACGGAATGCTGAATGTACCTCAGTCTCATTGGTCTGAGAGTAGTGGATGGGAAATGGCAAAATGCCTCTCGATGATAGAGAAGGAAGATTTGAAAGAGAATGTAAAAAAAGCAAACTTTATCTCTCTTTCAATTGATGAAGTGACAGCAGTCGACAACACCGCATGGGTATGTATCCACATCTATACTTTAGAAAATCATATAAGGACACCTCATCTGTTGGGTGTTATGAAAATGGTTGAAAACTGCAATGCCGAAAACCTATATAAAATAGTTGTTTCTCATTTGAAAGATGTTGCTGGTATGACTGATTATGAAATTGCTACGAAGTTGGTATGCATTGGAGCAGATGGTGCATTTGTCATGCAGGGTCACCAAACAGGGCTCTGTGTTAGATTACAAACAACAGTGGCCCCATATATGCTACCAATTCACTGTATGGCTCACAGAATGAATTTAGCATATAAAATGGTAAGCAATCACGAAAATGTTGCTAAATTAGAAGACCTTATAAGAGAACTTCATGCCTATATGTCAAGCAGCCCAAAGCGTTTTCTCGAGTTCCAAAATTTGCAATTGGAATTACAGATGGCAAAAAACTTCTGAAGGATGTGGGGAGTAGATGTATCTCTTTGTATGAACCTTTATGTAGAGTTCGTGAGGAGTATCCTTCATTGGTTGGTTTCATGCACAAATACCGTCATGAAGTTGATAGGGTAAGGGACTTGTTGTTCCATTTAACTGATTTGGAGACATTGCTTACATTGGTTGGTATTCTTCCAATGTTGCAAGGAGATCAATACACTGATGGAAGCATGCACAGGGCAGATTAATCTATATTGTTGGATTTTATACGGATGAGGAAAATGGTATGTTAAAGTCTTGATATATTGTACTGTTCCCAATGATAGTTTTGATGCACCTGTTTTTGAAGAATTGGAATGAGATTATTAGATCTTAAAAATCCTAGTACACCTTTTTGAGATTTAATATCCACGATCACCTCTGCATCACTGTTAATGGGAGGGAAATACCTGTGCACATTTTGCAAAAACGTCAAGCTATTACAGGATCGGAACGAGAAGATGTTCCCGTGACACGTAATTTCTTTGAGTCTATTATAGTTGAAACAAAAATAAAGCTTAAAAAAATTTCAGAAACCTTGTCATCAGAAATTCGGGAACGTTTCTGTAAAGATAAAATTCTGGAAGCCATGGGTGTGATGAATCCTAATTTTTGGAATAATGAAGGTGGCCGTGCAGACTTTGTTAGTAAGACATTTCCATAAATCCAATGGGTGCAATAATGGAACAATTTCGCAAAGACGTCAGAGCTCAAGGGTGTGGAAATCAAAGGTATACTGAATGCCGATTTATTAAAGTCTCAGTCAACAAATTTTGCAACAACAATTTAGGAACCAATATAAGAATTTAGATCAACCTTCTGAAAAGTGGTGCTATTACAAGGGTTGTGGCGAGAAATTTATCAAAGTTCTATTTTACAAGAAGATATCATTGAATATTTCAGATTATATGAGTTATGTCAAACAATGATTTTGGGGTCTGTGGAGGATGAAAGGGTTTTCAATGCATTGTCATTTATAAAATCAAAACTGAGAAACAGGTTGGATAAAAATATGGAAAGATGCATGAGGTGTTAATTGCGCACTGGAATTCCCTTTGCGAAAGAAGAGGTGTGAATGATACAGCTACAAGTACAAATATTCCCAACCTTGAGAGTGTAATTGGCTCTTCGTCACATTCTACAGAAGACAACATCGACTTTGATGAAGCTATTGATAATGGATTGTTTCAACTTTAAATAAGTATCTTCTTCACCTTAATCTTGTTGTTTGTCACTTTAAAATTTTTTCAGCTCTTGTTATCATTAAAGATGTTACAGGTATATATATTTACATTTATTTATATACAAATTTTTTTTTTTTTGAAAACGTGGGTTAACATCCATTCGAGGAAGCTGGTACTTCTCAGGATTAACAATGTCAGGTAATTCATCAATCTATTTACTAATCCATTTCTTGTGTTGAGTTTTCTTAAAACAAAGATTTAGCACATTACTAGTGATGATTTCACAGCCATTTAAAACACTAGAGGTAAGTTAAACCCTATCATATCATCTTTCTTGATTTCTTATAGTTATGTTTAATTTATTTTTTATATTTGCAAAATGCTTTGATATATTTTTTAAACTTTGTGGGATAAAATGAGAATCAAATTTTACAGAGGAAGATTTTTCCATATTATACACTTCATAATCCACGATCCATTGATACAGAGGAAGAGTCGTGTTGACGTGCGTCAACAAGGGTCGTTGACACGCATCAACAAGAGTAGGTGTCTGAAAATGAACCCTGCTAAAGTTTAAAAATAAAAAAATAGGAGCGCTCTCATGGTAAGTTCTAAAACGTTTGGTTTGCTTTCAGTTTTGCATTTTTATTTGATTGTCCTCATCGAAATAAAACATTTCGTTTTGGGGTCTTAAAATGAACCATTTCATACTTCTTTGTCATCTAGCTTTAATTAGGCCATAAATTCGTTGCATTCACTTATCCTCCCCCAAACACAACCAAATCAATTCAAAATAAAAAAATACATTCAAACAACTCCTACCCAAGTAAAACTGATTGGGATTTCATAACCCAACAGGGAAGCCGACTCGATGTTCTGGACGAGTATACAACTCCCTTATCGCAATAGGAACATGAAGTGAGGTGTAGGCCCCAATATACACACTCATATGAGCAACAATACAGAGATGGGCCCCACGTACCTTCTACTATATCGAGGACTCCGCCCTTAAACATACCTAAAACCATCCATAACTTACCATTTCCTAGGACCCTCATTAACCATCTTACACATTTCAATTTTTCATAATTAATCAAGATAAATTCAAAACAACATATTTTTCTTGCTCTTGCTTGTTGTTTGTAAATCAACCCATTTAATTATTTCTCATTTTCTAGGTGTTTGTGTGGTTTATCATGGTACTTACTAGACAACAAGCTTGTAATTAAACTTCTGAAAATATGTTTACTCCACCACCTAAATTTCAACAACATGTCCCATTCTATACTTCACCACTCTTAGTGCACTTTCGATAGCAACACAAAAACAAATCCCATATTATTAAGCAGTTACATCCAATCCCTTTTTTGACACCCAACAGACTTAGAATGAATCAGGGGCCAACTATAACGAAGAAACATGACAACAACTCTTTCATTCCCCACATCAATATCATTGTCAAATATTTCATACATCTGGATTACAAGAAACAGGACACCCCTTTTCTCTTGCTCCTCATTCAGAAGCATCCGAACCTCCCTTCTACAATAGGGCAGACCATGTCTTTAAATTTCTATATTCAAACCGTATTGCCCTCAATGCCTATCTAGCAGCTACAAATGTTCAAATGCAACCATTCACAGCTCAACCCATTCCATACACTTACAATCCTTCATCTTCCATTGAACATCTCATTAATCAAAATCAAGACCCCGTCGTTTAACAGTTATTCCCATACACTTGAAGTTAATCTGAAACACCAAACACTAGTCAATATGAGATATATGCCATCCCTACAAACCCATTTGAAACATTCAATGAACAACCTTCCATCAGTTAACCTAAGACATTTGATGTCTCTTTGATCCCTATTTACGATCTCCACATGATTTAATCATAAAACATATCTGCCCAACAGTCTACATCCTCACCAAGTCCTCCTATAGGTTTCACACCTCCAGGTTCCACACCTCCTCTTCTATCCCTACGGTTTCGTCACAAGTACAAACACCTCCAATGAGTTATGTGGCCTTGTATACTATTGTATCCTCCCAACAGGTTACTAATCCTATTCAAAACATCACCATGTCCATCCCTAGAACTACACCACTAATCAATATGAGTGTCATTGCTAACACTCACCCTGTTTCACAATACACACCACAACCATCACAACCATTGATCTCCATGCCGTAATCTACACCTATACAAAACATCCCACAATATTGTATCCCGGAACAAAGCATTCCACAACAGGTATCCAGGGTTCATTTTAAGAAACCTCTAGAAAATTGGAGTTGGAAAATACCTGACGAATATCCCCGGAACCGGTTTCAGCGAAAGGAAAATTTGAGAGTTTTCCAGAACCGAATTTTTGCAAGTTTTTTCGAGCCAGAGAGACTACATATTTTCAAACACTGACGCCTCGTTGACGCGCGTCAACAAGAGCTCGCTGACATCGTGTTGACGTGCGTCAACAAGGGCCATTGGCGCGCGTCAACGACCCTTTTTGATGCGCATCAATGGCCCTTGTTGACGCATGTCAACACGACTCTTCCTCTGTATCAATGGATCGTGGATTATGAATTGTATAATATGGAAAAATCTTCCTCTGTAAAATTCGATTGTGTCATTTTATCCCACAAAGTTTAAAAAATATATCAAAGCATTTTGCAAATATAAAAAATAAATTAAACATAACTATAAGAAATCAAGAAAGATGATATGATAGGGTTTAACTTACCTCTAGTGTTTTAGATGGCTGTGAAATCATCACTAGTAATGTGCTAGATCTTTGTTTTAAGAAAACTCAACACGAGAAATGCATTAGTAGATAGATTGGTGAGTTGCCTGACATTGTCAGTCACGAGAAGTACCAGCTTCCTTGGATGGATGTCAACCCACGTTTTCAAAAAAAAAATGTATATAAATAAATGTAAATGTATATACCTGTAACATCTTTAATGATAACAAGAGCTGAAATTTTTTTAAAGTGACAAACAATAAGATTAAGGTGAAGAAGATACATATTTAAAGTTGAAACAATCCATTATCAATAGCTTCTTCAAACTCGATGTTCTCTTCTGTAGAGTGACGATGCGCCAATTCCACGCTCAACGTTGGGAACAATTGTCCTTGTAGCTCTATTATTCACACCTCTTCTTTCGCAAAGGGAATTCCAATGCGCAATTGCTTTGTCGAAAGGAAAGGTTTCTATGGAGTATCGAGATACATAACACCTCATGCAACTTTCCATATTTTTATTCAATCTGTTTCTCAGTTTTGATTTTATAAATGATAATGCACTGAAAATCCTTTCGTCCTCCAGAGACCCCAAAATCATTGTTTGGCATAACTCATATAATGTGAAATATTCACTGATATCTTCTTGTAAGATAGAATTTTGATAGATTCCTCGCCACAGTCTTGTAATAGCACCACTTTCAGAAGGTTCGTCTAAATTTTTATAATGGTTCTAAATTGTTGTTGCAAAATTTATTGATTAAAATTTTAATAAATCAGCATTCAGTATACCTTTGATTTGCATACTCTTGAACTCTGAAGTCTTTGCAAAATGTTCCATTATTGTACCCATGTATTTATTGAAATGTTTTCTTACAAAGTCAGCATGACCACCTTTAGTATTCCAAAATTTAGGATTCATCACACCCATGGCTTCAAGAATTTTATCTTTGGAGAAACGTTCTCTAATTTCTGATGATAAGGATTTTGAAATTTTTTTTATGCTTTATTCTTGTTTCAACTATAACAGACTTAAAGAGATTACGTGTCATGGGAACATCTTTTTATTCCGATCCTGTAATATCTTGACGTTTTTGCAAAATGTGTAGTGGTATGTCCCTCCCATTAACAATGATGCAGAGGTGATCGTTGATATTAAATCTCAAATAGTTACTGGGATTTTTAAGATCTAATAAATCTTTCCAATTCTGCAAAAGATGTGTATCAAAACTATCTTGGGAACAGTACAAGAAATCAAGACTTTGACATACCATTTTTCTCATCCGTATAAAATCCACAATATAGATTAATCTCCCCTATGCATGTTTCAT
Source organism: Taxus chinensis (assembly GCA_019776745.2). Taxonomy (NCBI): domain Eukaryota; kingdom Viridiplantae; phylum Streptophyta; class Pinopsida; order Cupressales; family Taxaceae; genus Taxus; species Taxus chinensis. The sequence continues at coordinate 193,823,030 of CM034149.1, read as the reverse complement.
AAGTGTATTGATCTCTTACAACATTGGAAGAATACCAACCAATGTAAGTAATGTCTCCAAATCAGTTAAACGGAACAACAAGTCCCTCGCCCTATCAACTTCATGATGATATTTGTGCATGAAACCAACCAACGAAGGATACTCCTCACGAACTCTGCATGCAGGTTCATACAAAGAGATCCATCTAGTCTCAACATCTTTCAGAAGTTTTTTGCCATCTATAATTCCAATTGCAAATTTTTGGAACTCAAGAAATCGCTTTGGGCTGCTTGCCGTATAGGCATGAAGCTCTCTTATAAGGTCTTCTGATTTAGCAACCTTTTCAAAGTTTTTTACCATTTTATACGCTAAATTCATTATGTGAGCCATACAGTGAATTAGTAGCATATATGGGGCCACTGTTGTTTGTAATCTAAAACACATCCCTGTTCGGTGACACTGCATGACAGATGCACCATCTACTTCGACGCATACCAACTTCGTAGCAATTTCATAATCAGTCATTCCAGCAATATCTTTCAAATGAGAAACAAGTATTTTATGTAGGTTTTCGGCATTACAATTTTCAACCATTTTCATAACATCTAACAGATGAGGTGTCCTTATATGATTTTCTAAAGTATAGACGTGCATACATACCCATGCAGTGTTGTCGACTGCTGTCACTTCATCAATTGAAAGAGAAATAAACTTTGATTTTTTTACATTCTCTTTCAAATCTTCCTTCTCTATCATCAAAAGGCATTTTGCCATTTCCCATCCAGTACTTTCAGACCAATGAGATTGAGGTACGTTCAGCATTCCATTATATTGATACAAAACTTTGAAATCGAGGAAATGCGAAATCGATTTTCCTTTGCTTAATATGTGAAATAAAGTTGAGAATTGTATGAGTTTTGCATGTAGATTTGTTTGATTCATCTTACCAATTTGCGATGTGATCGTTTCTCCCTTTTCCACGAGATGTCTGCGTTTTTTCTGCTCTACCTCATAATCCGCTGCGTATTTAACATGCATGCATTCTTTTTCGGTTTTCCACCTGTGTGCTTTGATTTTCTGGCCATCCGCCCCCGTCATAGTCAAATATTTTTTTCCACAATATTTTTCTATAGTGTCCAGCTTCATTTGCATTTTTTGTTGGTTTCCCAATTTCCACGTACATATTGTACATGTACATTCAAATGGGATCTCTTCAGAATTAGATGATTGTACAAGTTCGATAAACGAAAATTTAGTTGCCCAATCAAACTTGTATGACCTGCCAATGGTCCACATATTCTTGTTCGTTTTCAATGTTTTACTTTTTTGAGTAGAATTTTGAGCAATATCACAATCACCTGGTTTCCTCTTTCGTGAACCGGAGTTTGAATTTGATTTATGTGTTCCATTTTGCTGAGTATTTGTATGTGTGATATCTTGATGCATTTATTGTTGCACCCCAATAGGAGGAATATCTTCAAGATCTGCCATACTATCAGGTGTCATTTGTTTGATACTGTGCAGAATGCATGTCCACCTTAATAATACCTTCCACACAGTCAGTATTCTTATTCTTTCTGGTGGCAGCTATATGGTTGTTGGTAGTTTCAATATATGTATCAGTAGAGTTTCCAAAATATTTGAACAATGACTTCTGAGATTTCTTAGTTACTTTTAGGGTCTTCGCATTCTTAGGACTAACAACTTCCATTCTTCGGAACAGAGTCATGCGTCAACAAAAGAAAGAACTAGCGAGTCAAAATTATTGTCGCGCGTCAACTATGGTAATCCTTGTCGCGCGTGTTGGTGCAAATTCTGAGTTTTCACACTTAGCCCCAATTTTCTATATCCAGTTTTGCTTAGAAAAAGTTTCATTTGCTCAAATTGGTGACATGCAATTGGTATTTTCCAATTGAATGCCTTTAAATTGCTCACATTGTCATGATTTTGCCCTAAATTAAAACAAATTTCCAAGTTCCCCTCTTTTGTGCCCTAACTTCTTCATTTTTTCGGGTTGAGGCGTTTTCCCCTTTGTCAAATTCGTGCAAAAATTAAAGTGGATGAAATCCGAGTTGTTTGCTGTTAAAATCTCATTCCCTAGGTCGTAAACAATGTAAAATCATGCTTCACTTGATTTAAAACCGAGAAATCTGCCCTCGTGAAATTTTTCGGTTTCTAGGGCATGTCCTGCATTTTTGCGTTTTGACGGGCATACGGGTGTCATTTGCCCGTCAACTTCATCCTTCCATCCTTTTGATGACGTGGTAGGTTTCTATTGGCCAGGAGTGGTCGGGAAATTGTTATAAGTTGTTACTTTTTGAAAAATTGATTAAGGAAAATTTTGCTCCGCGGCCTCGCATTTGCTACAGTGATGTGCCTACGTGGGATGATTTGATTGGTTGGAGGTTCGGCGGGTGGTGAGAGTCACTTAGAACATTTTCTTGCATTTTGGAAAATTTCTCGAAATCACTTTTTGGTTCGAAGGCCCGCGTCCAATGGGAAGTGAACACGTGGCGGGGGGAGCTGGAGAAAATTTTTGATTCGGGGATTTGGGGGAAAATTTCTACCCAAGGGCCCTCATCCAATGAAAAGAGGACACGTGTCTAGGAGGGTCAAGCGGAGAGGCGAAGAGTTGGAAAAATTGGAAGTTTTGGCTTCAAAATGCCAAAGGAAAAATTTGGCCTGATAGCTCGCAACGAATTGGAAGGTGACACATGTCACATGAAGGTCAAGCGGGTGGAGGAGGGACTTGAAAATTTTTATTGTTTTTTTTGCCTCGGATGCCAAGGTAACATTTTGACCCAAAGGCCCGCCTCCAATAAGATGTGGACAAGTGTCCAGGAAAGTCAGCATGGAGGGGCGGAGTTTGTGAAAATTTTGAAATTTTTAACTTCAAAATGTTAAAGTTAAATTTTGGCCCGAGAGCTCGTGACCAATTCGAGGAAGACACATGTCCAGGAGGCGAGATGGAAGAAGGGGCCGAGGGAAAATTTTAGGAATTTTGGCTGTTATGTTTGCAAGGTAAAAAATGAAAAATAGGCCCGCGTCCAATGAAAACAGGACACGTGTACAAAAGGAGGCAGAGGTTTGGAGCTAAGGGAAAATATTGAAAATTTTATAATTTTTGACAAAGATAAAAAGTTGTCCACAGCCTTAACAGGAAAAATTGGAGGTGTCCCCCCGCAGCCAATCAGGGGGCGACACGTGGCATTTACAAAAGGGGAAAAAACGGAGAACACGGGCCCGCAAAGGTTTTTGTGCTCGCGGAGGAATGAAGGAAGAACAGGGAAGTCAGCTCCGCAACGAATGGGAGACCGCCACGTGGCAGGGGAGAGAGCATGTGTTCGGGCCCGCAGAGTTTTTTGAGAAAATATTTCTTTTCTCAAAATGGTGGTGAAATTCATCAAATTAGCCCGTAGTTTTTGGTGAGGCCCACATGTGGACACGTGGCGGGTCCAGGGGCACGTGGGGAAAATTTTCAAAATTTCCCAAAGGTCAAAAAGGGGTTAAAAATGCATTTTTTAAGATGGGGACCCGCCCCAATCATGTTTGGACACGTGTCCACCTAGTCCACCTAGTGCTAACATTAAAAGTTGATTTTTGAATCAACGGTTGCGGTGCAATTTCATTTTTGGATAGGAACTGCAATAAACTTGGAAAATGCATTTCTTCATCAAAATGCATGAAATTTTATATGATTTTGCATCCCCCCGGCTTTTTGAGTGCAATGGCATTATTTTTGAGAGCTAATTTGATGGCTTATGATGTTTTTTGGATGAAATTTTGCCCTAGACCTGTGAAAAAACGTGATAAGTGAAAATAAAAGGTTGTAAAGGTGAAAAATGATTGCAAAAGCATGCTGGCATGTCTGAATGCCAAAAACGTGACCCTGGGATGGATAAGGATCCAAATTCATGCAATATTTTAAAATATTTGTTCATCCTTGGCAATATGCGAGTTGTTTTACAGTTTGATGTCATTTTCATGAAACGGATAAGAGTTTTGTAACAAATTTGATCCCTTTAGCATATTCTTTGCTTGGGATGTAAGGATCCAAGCTAGCTTGAGGTATAAAATGTATTTTTCAAGGATTTGTAAAGGGCAGGGAGAAAAAATAGAGGAGAGACTTAGAATTTTCACAAGGAAAAACATGAATAAATCCATTTCTCTGGAGAAAACCGCCTGAGAGTCATTTTCAATTCCATCTTTGTATCAGATTTCATCATGTTGAGTTGGTTTCAGTTGTAAAGCCATCAATAGGCTCTAAGATTGTTCTCATGACTTTCCCCTGCTGATGTATCTGATCATTTTCTGGATTATTTGGTTCATTCTCTTGGCAAAGTTTGCATATACTTATGTTTTAAAATGTTTTCAATTTATGTTTGTTGCTCATGTTGCAATCTTGTATTTAGGATCTCTATGATCATACAGGGTCTCATCTCTTGTTGATGTTTTAATGGCATTTGCAATCTTATATTCAGAAGAGCTTTCATCTGATAGAAGATAAACAGATTTAAAATCATTTTACTGTCCTTGAATAATGAGACTGTTTGTAAACCTTTGGGTGCACCTCAGGTCATGATTGAATAGGGACTCCTGGATACTTTGCTGGTATTTTGCTTCAAGCTTTTGTGGTAGGTTATCAAAGGTTGTGTGGAAGAGTGCAAATCTGGGCCTCCATTTGTGCACATATCCTGGTTGAAGGAGCATTTAAAACCTCTGGAAGTGTTCTTGTTGTGTAGGTGTTACAAATTTCTTGCAAAGGTTCTCAAAGAAGTTGGTGGTTCCTAGCTACTCTTGTCCTAACATCTCCCACAAAATTTCATTCAAACTAACTCATCCTACCTGTACTACCCCTGCATTGCATTGTGTGTCAACAAAAGAATACAATCCTTCCACCAAAATGCACAAAGTATATCAGGGTTTCATCATGACTATAACAGCCTTAGCCTTGTTTTGAAAGCATTTCCATCATTTAGTAGTGACAACTCCTTTGAGTTTGGATAATGAATGCTCGATCATGTTTTCACAAGGCATCTTCCATACCACATGCAAAGCACAAGGATATCTCCATCTCCTTTACCATATAAGGGCTACAATATAGGTTCTCTTGCCTTGGTTGATAGGCACAACCTAAAAAAGTGAGGGTTAGATCAAAACCCTTTTGAAGGTGAGATCCACTCCCTCAAGTCTTGAATGCAAACAAGCAGATAGGTGTGCTCCCCGGCTATAAACGACATACAAACCATCTATCTATCCTTGAGTGTCTTGTGCAAGTTCATGATGATGTTCAAGTTGTGAAGGAGACTAAAACTGGATACCAACAGCGCGTCAACAACTAACCCTTTGTCGCGTGTCAACAATGTGTCAACTATCCTTGTCGCGCATCAACAAGGCGTCAACTGTTTCTGTTGCGCGTCACCAAGCCGTCAACTGGCTCTGTCGCGCGTCAATTGCTTACGCCCTTGTCGTGTGCCAACTCTCTTTGTCGCGCGTGAACAAGGCATCATTGTCTCTATCGCGCGTTAACTCTATTCCTCTCGCGCACAACTGCTTACCCCCTTGTCGCATGTCTGCAATATCTCCTTGTCGCGCATCTGTAATACCTCTTTGTCGTGCATCAACTATATCCCTGTCGTCCGTCAACAACTAACCCTAACAGGCTAACAACAATTTCTGGTGCTTAAGAGTATGCGAGTTCAAACTTCACGGTATTGGTAATTTGGTAAGCTACTTGTGGTAGTACCGTAGTACACTACCCGACGAATCACCTAGGATTTTATAGGAGATGTTGTCAAACGAAGGCGAAGGCGACCCCAAAAAAATATATATACTATAAATTTTAGGCGAACATGACACCGACCCGCTCCGAAAAAATCACCTTTTCAAATTTTCCTAAAATGAAATGTTCGCCATATTACGAATATTCGCCACTAAAATTATCCCTGGACTTTAGCAATTTTTCTGAAGTGACCAAGCAGAAAATCCAACAAATGAAGCTTTCAGAAACAATAACCTGCAACAAGATTAGAAGAAACAAAGAACAAAAGGCCAGAAAGTGAAAAGCAAATTGTGAGATTAAAAGAAAAACACACAAAGAAAACGTAGGTGATTTGCCCAAACGCAGGCAATTAGGCTAATCACAAGCAATTATCACACAGTGAAAACAATTAGTATTTTATTGATTGAAATGAAATAGAAGAAGGGTTCAAGTCCCACTGGGCGTGCCAGAATGTTTATGAAAATTTTTCCTTTGCAGTTGGTTTGGTATTACAATAGGGAAAAATTGGATCAACCTCGAAGATGACGAGGTTTCGAAGGTACCTGCGGGATGTGATAGGTGTTTGGTTGTTTGTGCTCCATGAAGAAAATTCAATTAAGATCTTTTCCCTGTAATTACACCTTCAAATCGAAAACACTACACAAATGGAATTAGTAAAATGGGTAGGCAAGTTGCCTGGCAAAGGCCAGTTCCCACAAACCAAAAGACTTCTTTATGTGGACGTCAACCTACTTTTGAAACACTTAAGATTTTATTTATGAAATGGTGTACAATATACAATAGATGAAAAGAGTGATCAAATGTTTATCACTTATTTAGATTATTACATACATCAATTGATAACGATAATAAAAAGTAACAAGTCTAGAATCAGAAGTCAGAATCTAGGTCATTATCTAAGTTTTCAGAAAGGTTAGAGCCTACTAAACAGGCTAAGTCATCATCCTCGGTGAAGTATGAGTCAGGTTTTTTGATGTAATCATCCACGAAGAAATAAAAAAACTCTTCCTTCGTGTCATACTGACGTGTAAGGCTAGAATCAGAACCTGCAAGGCTGATGTTACTCTCAATGTCAGATTCAAATGCAATATTTATGTCTTCAGGTATGTCCAGTCCTGCGTCGTATTGATACTCGAACCATGCAAGATCGGCTTGTATTATGTTGTACCTCATAGTATGCTTTGTAAAATTCTTCAATGGCTTCCCGAATTTTCTGAGTAGATGCAAAGATGGTTTCTATGTGATCAATGGGGGTTGCATGGATGGCACACAACTCCAAGTCATGTGGTATGTCGTATTTCTCCCAATGCAAAGGGTGTTGGACAATTGGCAGTGAGTTGATATTGGTGATGGGTTGATTAATACTCCCTATGGCCATCTACAAAATCTATTCTTGAAAAAAGTATCAGTAACACAAAAGCATAAAGTAATTGATAACAACTTCTAATGAAAATTGATTACTAAGTAGATAGATGACACAAAAATCGCAGGTGATTCTATAAAATATTAACAAACTGCTAAAAGAAATGAGTTGATTATCTAAAATGGAACTATTACCTTCTATAGACAAGAGGGAAGTATGTAATGACCTAACAAGTTTGTTTTTAGGATAAAAACAAAGTCAAAATGATGAAGACGAATCTTTGAATGATGAGTGATGACGGCAAGCCGGTTGTGATTGTGCTTAGACGATGAAAGAACCCTCAAACAACTCCCAAAATGCTTGAAGGATATGGTATATGCTAAATGATGTTGATGAGAACCTGGTAATGCTTTTGGACACTTGAAATGGCTTGATGATGCTCCTGGCACGTCTGGATCATCCCAAAGTGAGGCAGGAAAACATGTATTTATAGATTGTCGACATTTGAGGAAATTGACGGCGTTCTGTCGACACTAAAATTTTCCTCCATAATTTCTATTTCATTAATGTATGTATTAGGAATAGGATGTTGTTAAGTATAATTAGTAGTAGCATCTGATAGAAGATAACGGCGCCGTCAGTACGGTGCCGCCAATAATGTGGAGTATAGTAACAGTCAAAGTACAATAGGAATGTTGTAAAAAGTAAATATTTGTCGTAAGTGGTCCAGTAATGTTAAAATGTCAAAGTTTGGGTAATTAGAGAAGTAGGGTCTACATGATTAGGAATTAGAAATATTATATTGGTAATAAGGACAAGGAGTGAGGTCATAAATATTTTGTGTATTTTATTTGTAAAAAGTCTAAAAATGTGGAACCCATGTAAAATGATAAGGTTTATCTTATCTTAAAAGATAAGCTTACATGTACAGATAAGAGTTAAGGTATGAAATATGATTCGTCAGAGTAGATTTCTTATCCTATCTTAGAGATAAGATGGATAAGCCTGGAAGTTCTATAAATAGAGAGGCCACCCCCCTCATTTAGCATAGAAGGAAGTAGTGAGAAATATTGTAGGAAGTGTGCGAAGGAAGCCATCAGTTTAAAGGTGTGTTGAAGAAGCCATTAAGAGGTGTAATTGTAAAGTTTCTCCCATAGTCTTGGTGAAAGGCAAGTGAAGTCAATAACACTTGAAGTACCTCATGGGTGAGATTGTAACAGTTTCATGTTAATATTATAGTTTACTTTGATATTTCAGATTTGTCATCATTCCGTCTTATCATAGTCGATGGTATTCTTGTATTATGTTGTTGTTTTGTTTCCAGATTACATCCACCAAACTAAAGGCTGTGCATTATTAAATAATCATAGCACGAGGAGTTCCCGGTGAAGAATTATCATAGTGCCGGATTGGTGATGACAGTTCTCAAGCAGCTAGAGATAGGCTTATATACATGGATAAAACTTCTATTTTTAACTTAGGTGCGGGGGGATTTAGGGGAATCATGGCTAGATAACTTAGAGAGGCCGAGTGTGAGGTTTAGAGGTGGATAGGGGTAGTTAGGATAGAGTGGGGATGGTTTATAAGGTTTCCAAATTTAATCTAGTCCTAACTAGTGAGAAGTGAGAAGTGGTTATAGGGATAAGTTAGAGGTGGTTATGGGTAATATATTTATAAGGTTGCTTACTTATACTAGTTATAACTAGCAAGTTAGGACAAGTTCACGAGGTGACATATGAGGGTGAATTGAATTAACTAATTGATTTATTTAATTAATTAATTACGAGGAGGGTGATGTGACTTTAGGAAAGGTGAGTTAAATTGATTAATTAAAGGGGTGTGGGGGGAATTACCTATGAGGTCGTAATAATTCGATGAAAAGTCTTATTAATCGAATGGATGACTTAAGTCGTAAAATGGTATGCAGATGGGAATATTTAATCGATTACAGGGTGTGCGGATTTCTGGTGTCTACACGTGATGTGGAAAAAAATTGATAAGTTGAGGTATTATTGCACAAACATTAATGGAAGACTTCCAAGTCCTTTTTATGTCACTCCTTACTAGAAGGAATAAAAAATGATAAATCTTATAATGTAACAAGCTTATTGTGAATCGATGTCACTACAAGAAACAATGATGAGAATTTTTATGGTCCTAACCTAGAAGAATAATCTCTCCTGCTTGTATCTAGTGGTAATAAAATCCCTAGAATTATAATGAATAATGTTGTATCACCCACTAATCTAATGAAACTTTGTATTTATGTTAATCTATGAGCATAATTCCCTAGATATGTCCTCAAATGAATTAGAGAAATGTGTAAAGGGGACTTGAGATAAATTTGGTTTCCACCATGAAAGGATGTTCTTAGGACTCCTAGTGGTCTCATAAGTGATCATAACAATGCATGCATGTATAATAGAAGTAAATGAGGTCATTATACCCTAGTCATCATGGGTTCCTTTGTGTAATTATACTTTTTAGACAATATTTAGGTCGTGGTTGGTTTTGGGTCATCGTAATTTGGCAAATGTTGTTTCATTCCATGGTCCCACCCTTGTACTAACCCGAGCATCTTCATTCTACCAAATTAAGGGAAGGATAAATCATGTTTGGGCCTACTTAATGTACTTATAAGACACCTTGGTAAGAGGTACATGAGTACTTGTGATTGGTTTCTGAGTTATACTCTTCTCCTTATATTTAGTGGGACAATGAGTGTTCTTGAATCCATGGGAGAATGGTGGACATGAAAATGTACTATGGGTTAAGAAACTTATTCGTGCACACCCCACATCATGAGTGGTGGCTAGTGTTTGCTTCGTGTCTCACCGAATATGTGCAGTTTGGACCCAATATTTTATGTTAAGAATTAAATCCGAGTTGTACGTTCTAAAAGTGGTAGTGGGATTAAATAAGGAATATTAACTCTTGATTGAACTCTAGAAGGATGTGGATTATGATTGCATTGTGGCACTGTGTGACTAAAAGATATGATCCATGCTTCCGCAAATGAAATACCTCAATGTAGCAAATCATAATGCATTCAAAATTAAGACTGTAAACCTTCTGTTCATGTTGTAAAAGTGTTAGTGATTATGTGGACCCATTGTTATGTGTCATGTGATAAGTGTAAATGTTTTAATTGTTGCACTAGATAATAAAAACAATAAAAACTTCATGTTTTTCTATTACATTTTGGATGTTAGAATTTATGGGCATTACATTACTAGTCCAAGCTTCTTACAAATTCATAACTTGCTCTGCTAATGATGGTGGCTAAGTCAGTAGATAATAAGTAGTATTCATATCTTTAGCATAAAACATTTTCCCTAATTGTGCATTGTTGAGTATTATTAAGGCTTTCTCCATCAATGTTATATTAATCTACTCTAAAAATCCATTTATTGTGGCACATATGGATTTAAATTTTGGCTTTAAATTTTGCACTCCTTGTATAATTCATTAAATTATTTCAAACAAAACTCATCTCATTATCAGTGCACAATAATTTGATCTTCTTCTCCTTATGGATTTACAAAAGGGATTTGAACTCCTTGAATTTGTTAAAAATTCCGCACTTATTGTGGAGAAAGTATATCCATGTTTTCCTTGAAAATTCCTCTATGAAATAAATGGTACATGACTTTCCCACTTAATGCAACCCTTATCAGTCTAAAGAAATCACTATGTATTACCTGCAATATCTGATCCGTAAATAAGGGTAAATTTTTAAACTATCCACAGACCCTTATAATAACTTGTTAATTTTACTCCATAGGTATTATCAACTTCAAATGGAAAATTCAATGTAAATAGAGCACACACACTACAAAATGAAATTGATAACAAAGTTAGGTAATGCCTACGTCTTCGGGTTCATATGAGCCGATTCATTACACTTCTGAGTTGTAAACTACTAGAAACATACAAGGAAACTATGAGTCTAAATGAGGATATCAATGAACATATTTGATCTGGTAACCTCTAATGACAGTTTATAAAGGTATTCCTCCCATATTATAGTTTATAAAGGGATTCTGCCGAATGATAGTTAATAGCGATTATGCCCTGATGATCACATACCTAGCTGATTACCCATGAATAAAAACAAGATAAAGAAAGACAACCAACGATCCATTTGGTTCAATATGAATCTAAACCAGAACAAGATGAATATAATCTGCTCCAAGTCCACCAAGTAGTAGCACCCAGTGTATAGGGACCATTGCAGAAGTATGATTCTCCAAATAGTTTTCCTTGGATGAGAGGCACGCTTGACGAAGAATCCAGATGGACGTCATACGTTTATATGACTTCCGCAGATTAAAGCAGTGTTAAAACTCCTCTATATTAGGAAAATAATACCACCATTGGAAGTGTGAGGAAATTATGAGCGAATCTCTTTTTAACAAGGGCTCAAAATGCCTCTAAGACCTCCAAAATTGATTATATATGAGAACTACCCATTATGCCTGGGCTTGCACACAGGCTAGTTTGCTGAACAAATACCCACAAGCTCCTTTTTATAGCTCGTCAAGCTATAATGGCATGATGGTGAGGCATTAGGGTTTATAGATGGGCGATAGGGGTTCGATTCTCCCCATCGACCCCTTTTGTCATTACAAGCCTTATTAAGGCTTTTACATTTCTATAACAGCTTGCATTTTTATGAATGCCCCTCCACGTGGCTTAAGGGTTGACCGATCCACATTGTAACTGCCACTTTATACTCCACATGGCTTTTCTTCTTTATACGGTTTAATCAGTCCATGTATTGGATTTTTTGCCCCATGCATCCACCTGGGCCTCCTCTTTACACTCGGGACGGTGGCTTTTACTATGCCACATACGTGGGTAGACAATGCAATGAAGCCTTTTTAAGGGCTCGTCCACTGTAGATATACGTGGCACGGGTCACATAATAAATCTTTTGTCTGTTGTTTAATACATATAATTCTGAGTTATATGAAATGGCTGGTGGTTATGTTGTAATGCCACGTCAAGTGTGGCCAGTACAATATACATTGTGGGTTGTGTATTACATAAGGCCTAAACCATATAATTAAAAGGCTAGCTTACTGAGCTAACTGACTAGCTTTCTCGATAACTATGTGAATTCGTCCTTTCATATGAAGCTCGTCGAGTTGTGAATAAGCAACTCGCCAAAGTTGGCTCGGTGCAATGCTCATAGTGGTGGTAAGCCACATGGTAGCCTAATGACCCACCATGTGATGAACTATCGAACATAGCGGCAAAGGAATCCCTCTATAAAAGGAGTGTGTCAAATCTGGCTGAGGGCCCCTGACCAGTAAAAAGTGTGGTCCCACCATCCAAATACGAGTGTTGAAGACCAACATCGCAAATAAACATTTTTCTTATTCTCCTTTGAATGCACTTTGCTTTCGCCACGTGTTGCTGCCACATTGGTTAATTGACCCTGTAGAGTCTAAGTGTTGACCAAAATTTGACCAACTATATCTTGAGAATACGATGTTTTTTTCCATGTTCCAGGTACCGACTGAAAGATCGTTAAATTCTCTACCACTCTATTATGGTTTAGGGAGATTTAGGTAACTCCCAAATGTCCCAAAATGTCCTCCAGATCAATACTCTTTTGTTTGCATAATTATCATGGTGAATTTTACTTTTCTTTGCTTATCATATACATAATGTTCAAGGAAATTAAATTCCAAGGGACCCTCATTAATCCTTTTCACCATTCCTTTGGATTATAGTGTGCACATTCGCTTCTCTCCAATATGACCTAACATATCATGTTATAGCATTGTCTTCTCTACTGGAGACATGTTGGTTTTCTCGTGCACCTCATTAGCTTCATGAACAATAGTATTATTACAAGCACGAGTATTGTTACTCGCATCTAGATTAAACAAAGTTCCAATACACACTCATTTTTTAAGTATCATTACTTAGTGTACCATTTTACAACCATCCTTTGCGAATGGCATATATAACATAATATCACAAATATTACCGATCAAAACCAAGTTACTCATAAAACATGGAATGTGCAGAAATCTAGGAAGTCTTGATACTCACATATCTGAACCTTATCTTAACTCGACCTTGACCCAAAATTTGTTGAGTGAAGTCATCTCCCAAAAAAATCATTACCTTCATCATACTTTTCATATTTTCATAACCAGTCTCTGTGAGAATTCATGTGGTAGGATGTACCTAATTTCACCCTTTTTGAACTTAAGAATGTTTTATTTAACATACATAAAAAAGGATGAATAATTTTATATGTGATTATTCTAATTTAATTAACTTCCAACAATAATTTCACAAATCATAATAACACTTTTCAAAATGACTAGCTATTTAACAGATGTCAAAACATAAGGGAGAGAGTGCACTTAGCTTATTTTGTGTGGATATGGAAGAATTTGGGTGGTCTAAGTGTAGAAATAGGAAGATCTGGAAGTAGAAATGATTCATCTGTGAAATTATGACCTAAAACTGAGCCTGGTCAAAATTGTATATTGCATTCAATAACATTTGTTGGTCTCGACCCTTCTATGTAGTCTTGGACCTACTTGAAAGCAGGATCTGAAAAATTCTTTAATGCTTCACCTTCCTAAAAATGTTTGTCATTATCTCTCAGTCCTCTTCTCTCACCTTCAAAATGACTCTGTAAACTTTTCTCAAAACCTCAAACCCTCAAACCCTTTTAGTGTAAGGAGTTCCTATAAAACAAAGTTAATTGGGTTGTGGTCACTTATGTGGACCACTGACATATGCACTACTCCGAAGAGGCCACAAACCACATCTCATTCTCCTAGCATGTGATATCTATTATAGTGTAATCAAAATTTGACAACCATGCTTTGGAAATGCTTTGTTTGAGTTTCACACTTGCTAAAATGCTTGGGAAGATTCAATTTGCTTGCTTATATGATGAAAATAGAGACTCCTTTAAACTTGAAAGGAGAATTCATAATATAGGAGGGTGCTTCCCTAATGATTGTGTAAGAGTTATTTATATGTTTATGGAGCTTTGAGTGTCTTAAGTGCTAGATTTTAGATTAGGAGTTCATAAAGTGCAATGTTCTTCAATGAGGTATGATTTACTTGTTTATATATGCTTCTCACTGGTGTTATGACACGAAAGGATGGCTAAAGGGGTGTATTTTTGGATGAAGGTGATGGAATTAAAATAATTAATTCGCAACATGTCAGTACAAAACTATATGGTAGGGTTGGTATGTATATTTTCACAACCCACCCGAGACGAACGATTTTGGACATGAGAGATATAAACACATTTTTGACTTTATGGGCATAAGCATGGATGTTTTATATGTGTTTTGTACAATTAGGTTTTAGAAACTATCGACAGAGAGGCATACAAAGATAACAAGTACATGAAATTCTATTAGGGTGTGCTAAGCAAGAGTGAGAGGAGTGCATTTGTCCATACAAGTGTGCAATGTCAAGATTAGTAGTGTCAAATGATAAATTTCTAAATTTGAATGTCTACAGTACCAAAGCCGACTAACCATCCTTCATTACATGATAGTACATTCAATTCTTCCAACTATGCATCACCACCTTCGTTAATGGATTTTTCACTAGAGGATCTAACCTCATGTTGTTTATGTTTTTGCACATTTACATCACAATCTTTCTAAGTGTCTTAATTTTCCACAGTTCCAACACTTATTTAAAGAGGTTTTGTTTGGATTCTTAGATCTACCTTAGTACTTTACACGTTTGTAGTCTTTTTTTCCCACTCAAAACCCTAGACACGCTGACACATCACTCAGACAGATCTGAGCACTCACTTGAAGTGCACAAAGGTACCAGGTTCCTATTTTTTACTGTCTTACCAGAGTGTTAGCATGCATATACATAATAAGTAAATCTTAAAGTGCATATCCCATTCTAACAATTAGATCCATGAGCTCAATTCAGCAACACCCATAATAAGTAAACATAAAGATCACATAGAGATTAATACCAGATTCTCCATATAACGACCATAAATAGAAACATCAACAATCAATATCCATCCATAGTGATCCATTATATTAAGTCATCATCAAACACAAAAGCTGAATACATACATAGTATTGTCAACAGTCATGCACACTCATAAACCAACAGTATATCTCTAGTACATACAAACTTATGATCATTCTCTCAAAAGCGTGTAAAGCAATACACACACACACACACACACACAGATATATGGGTGAGGACTTTCCCTTCATCGCCCATGCACACTCAAAATAGGTTGCATGCTCAAAATAGCCATGCGCTGCTACAAAAGCAACTAAGGAAGCATGCAAGCTTCGCCTAATAATAGCCCGTCTAATAATAACACTAGATATGCTCTCGATTATTAGCTCAGCTTTGCATGACGCTTGGACTTCTTCCCAAAATAACTTTTGCATGTCCCTAAGTTTTCATGCCTTGTTCGAAGTCGTGCTCTGCACTCAATCCTATTTTTAGCCCGTAACATGCAAAAACGGATAAGTCCTAAACTTTCTCCTTCTGGACATAAAACCACAAGCTACAATATGTCACACCCTCGCACCTACTTACATGCCCCCTACTTCTATGCCACTATCATTTGTGCCTTCAACACCTAGGAAATATTTCATCAGCCCAACATTACCCCATACTAATATCATTTTCGCCCTTGGAAATGAGGTTTCTTTGACTTATACCTCAGAAGAATAAATAATAAATAATGACTTATAAAAGAATGTCAATACATAAAGAGTGATCAAATAATCATTTCACTTTTTATACAGGTAGCAAAAGCTTCAAGTACTCATTTTTATGTCTGCTTCTAACTGATTAACTAAAATTAACTAAACTAGGAGAAGTATAATGATATTTAATTTAATCTAGGAAGAAATAAACATTGTAAATGAATGCACTTAAAAATATGAAGTAATTAAATAATTAAACTAATAGAAATGAAACCCTAATATGCAAGAGTAAAGTGAGAAAGGAACTCAGCTGATTACAAATGACTATCACTGAGTGTTACAGGTATAGCAGGAAATTCCAGAAGTAGGAACGGCTGCACAGAGGTCCCGAAAATGGTGGATCTAGAAGATCTGATCAAACTGGAGTGCCCACAAGGGTACTGGGGTGCCCTGAGGTGCCTTGGTATGTAGGAATAGGTTCTCTGGTCTCTGAAAAATTTCAAAACTTGATTCTTTTAGCATCAAAAGATGGCATGTAACATTCACTGTTTAGTGAACTAGATTTTCTAAACTCCGTTGAATGTGCCAAATGAAGCAAGATGATGTTAAAGACCTATAAAGGACAAAATAAGAATCTTACCCTAAAAATGAAAGATGTAAATGAAAAGGTCAGATTGACCTTAGCTGCCACAACAGTGGGCTTACTAAACTGAGCGTTGCACTACATTTCAGACCCAAATGTAGTTCTGGTGTTTGTGTGTGCATGTCGTGCCCTAGGTTCTCTTTTTATAGTCACATTATTTGAAGTAGAAAGAAATAACTAAATGTAGAAAAATTAATAGCATGTGTGCATGAAATAGAATAAAATCCCTCCCCTTATGAAGTGTGTGTTGATGCAGCCTAGCATTGATGTATGGAACTATGCGGATGCAAGTGATGCAATGGATTCAACTCTAGATGGATTGATAGTAGTAAGTGACATTATGACCCTCATTATGGTCTCATTACTTTATATTTATAGGGTTCTCTTGATCTAATTTCATAATTAACCCCAACATGGCCAACTAGGAAAAAGATGAGTACAAAAAATGGCTAAAAAGAGCCCAAAAAGTGGCAAGAAAGTAGAAAAAGGATCGGAGTGCACCTCGGGATGGGACTAGGGTTACCTCAGGGCACCTCTAGTATAGGCCTAGGCACCTTATGGTTTAGGTTACAATGATGGGAAATTGCTGGAACATACTGGGCATATATATTACAATGTGCATGGGAATGATGAAATAAAAGGTAAAATAAGATGGCCAAAAATATGGGATTAATTAGTAATTTCTTCACTCAAGAACCTTCTAAATAGTAGTATGAGACTAGGCTAAATAATTCCTAAAGTGCAAGATTTTGTGACTACATTTTTCCCCCACTTTATGTTTGTGAGCTAAAATCTTGGTATCATAAAGTAGATAGAAGTGTGTACCTGATATCCATGGAGAGTGTAGTAGAAATGTGCCGAAGGACTAGACTCAAGTGTGGAATGAAAAAAATAAGATGGAGGAGTGTGGAATATTAAGATGAAAATGCACAAATAAAAATTGATGAGAGTGAACCTAGCGAAGAACGCATTTATAGTTTTTGCAGTGTGCAGTGTACCTGCATGGTTAGTAAAGCATGTGTTGTCGTAGAATGTTGATGTCGATGTTGTCGTTGTTATTGTTGTTGTTGTTTCCCCCAATTTAACTACTTATTTCTCATACATCCGGACATGCAAGGAGAAAACAATCAAGTAGTCAAATATGTATGCATGTAAAAATGCTATGTAAAATACACATGTGCATAAAAATGTGTAAAATATGAAAATGTAAAATATGCTAACTAAAAATGTAAATGGAATATGTGCACCTGATTCGTGTCGAGAGAAAAGGGTGTAGAAGGATATCTTGTACTGCTGTAAGTTTTTTGGGTGATCTCATGCCACCCTAGCTGAAGAAGTGTAGGGAGTAAATTCTTTGTGTCCTCCAAGCTCTAATCACTTATGCTGAAATGTGTGAAGAGATATTTGTAGTGTCCTAGTTTTTTGGGTGATCTGATGTCACTGGCTGAAGTAGTGTAGAGAGGCACACCCACTGTAACCCCTAAGCCTATAATTACTTCCCAGAAATTCTAAGGACATAGTGTCCTATAAAATCCATTGTATATGGTGTTCATAGACTTTTCTTAGCCCACTCATTGTATGTAAACCCAAAATTCCAAGGGTGGAAATTACATTGTACTGAACCGATGTAGTTGCGCTATATTAGTATGTCAACCCCAAAATGATGCCCCCCTCTTTGGGTGTGTATGTGATGTCACATATAGGAGGGTGTGGCCCCAAAAGAGGACCAACCAGACTCTAAACTATGTACCTTGGAAAGTGCTTGGTAGAAACCAAGGCACACACAAATAAGAAGGATAGTCAAAGACAAGTGTAAAGTAAAAAATGCATGCATATAGAAAACATGTGTAAGTTATGCAAACAATGTAGTAAATGTAAACATGCAAAAAAATAAGTAAGCCACACAAATCGGGTTGCAAACATGGGGCATCACTCACAAAGTCACAAGACACGCAAGGCTCATCATAGACGCAAACAACAAACAAGTGTGCACACAAACATAGGGCAAAATTCCACATATAGTGGAAAACAATAACAAACAAGTACAAACAAGTACAAACAAACAAACAAGTAGTTATGGAAACATGTAATCCTGTAAAACAAGTGTTGCACATGGAACACCCATTAGCATGTTAGAGTAATAACCAATATGTCAAAGCATGTATGATCAAGTGATGTAATATCAAAAGTACAAAATGAAATAATAGCACCTTTATGAGATGAATGTGGATTCCCCCAGTGACCAATATAGCAATTGTAGAAGGTGAGCATTCATGCCGCATGTAGGAGTCTTATATTTGTGATCATACTAAACAAAGGCATGAACGCGCATGTGTGAATGATATAGATAATGGCATATAAGAAATAAATCTAACATGTGTAGTAAAATGAGCATGCAAAACACTATCAAACAAGAGTAAATGCCCCCAAGATCATGCAGTATGTTGTGGATGGATGGAATGGAATGCAAGATAGAATGATAGGAGCCACATTGCCCCTGAGTGGATGGAATTATATTCAATGAAGTTAATTTTTTTCCCCTCAACAGTCAAGAATGAACTGTAAATGATAGTGCGTTATCGGGAAATATTTGAGTAGTATTTTTTGTGTCTAGCATGTTGTGATGAGTGTGTATGTGGTTTTGATAAACTGAGATATATTTAAAGGATGTTTGTGAACCCTATATCTGAAGCATATATCACAAATTTATGGATGGATGAGTGATGATTTATCCCTAAGCATATATCACTATAGGATGAAAGGATGAGTTATGATTTATCCTTAAGTGTATATCACTATATGATGAAAGGATGAGCGATGATTTAGCCCTAAGAGTATATCATTATATGATGAAAGGATGAGTGATGATTTATCACTAAGCGTATATCACAATAAGATGAAAGGATGAGTGATGATTTATCCCTAAGTTTATATCACTATAATATGAATGGATGAGTAGTGATGTAAATTTTTCCCTAAGCACATCATCCCTAGATGATGAAAGGATTATGATGAAACTTGAACAAGTGTTAGACATTAGTCTTATATCACTATAGGAATGAATGGTAAAGAAAGGTCATGGAGGCCTTGAGTGTATGCCAATACTAGATGGAGGAACATTACCAGTGGAGTGACGATGTAAGTCTAGAACTGTAGGTCACTAGACAAGGAATTTCCGTAGGAATGAAGAAAAGACTCATCGGGTGGATATTCAAAGTTGGACTGACTATAAATAGTGTCAATTTGATAAGAAAACAATCGACAGTTGAGGATGGATCGAGGTCACAAGGAAGCAAGTCATAACATTGGGGAAAGCCTCACAAGGTTTTTAAAATCCACATAGACTTAAGATTCCATGATTCAAAGGAATGATCCGCAGATGTCAAATAGTCGTGCAAGATGTGCAGTGTGCAAAATGTGATGTTAAAGGTAAATAACATGTAATGTCTAATACATGATGTAAGGTGTGTAGTAATATCAGACTGTAGTCTTCAAATATAAAGCTAGTCATCAGATCTAATGTACAGATTCAACGTAAGTATGTTTTTTATATCTGATATGCGATCAAATCTGCAGTGTATCATGTGACTATGTGCATATATACCCTAAGGAATGTAATGGGAAAGAGTCAATAGAGTACTGACTCCTATCACGCAAAGAGGTATAGAAATGAGGTGGAAAACTAGTTGAAATGTGTGATGTATGAATGTGTAAATGTCGAAGTTAATAGAAAAATTTGTAGAATCTATGACACACAATGTTGGATGAATTACAATGTATAATGCATATAGTGCAGTTTGTGTGGTTCATTGTAATGGCAATCCGTCAAATTTCAAGTCTGAATTTCTCCACAAGAGTGTGTCATCCAGTAATCCATGACTTTATATATATGTGTAATGAGAAATACTGCTTTCTTAATAGGTAATGGATACTTTTAGAACTATGGACATCTATGTTAATAGGAGGATAGGGGAGATTGTGATAGGTGTCATGTCCCCAAGTATGTCACAGTGCCTTTGGAGTCTTGGGAAAATACAGTGAATGCTAGCATTTTGCTCTTGCGATTTTAACAATCACTGCATAATTTTATGAAATATAATCTAATCTTGTGGCTCGTTTGGCCCTTGTTCTTATTTTATTGTATTCCTTTCCTTTCTTGCATTCCTATATGTGCTTTATGTTTCATTTTTGAATATTTTTCTACTATCTATTTTGAAAGTGGATTCGTATGAGAAATCATTGACATATGCTAATCAAGTGGAGAAGAATCAACTTCATAAATATTGTCTTCATTTTCCCCTTGTCTAAACTATTCATCCCCTTATTTGTCTGCCTAGGAGGACCTCTGTATCATTATGCGCATTTGTTTTAGTGCATCTCAAATCAAGCATGGTCCCTGAATAAGGGAATTATAGAGTACTTCCTAGAAATAGTTAGCAATCAGATTCACTAGTAGTAGCATAGCATGGCAGAGTAGGTAGGTGAATTTATTCTCCGATAGGTGGTTGACTCAATTGAGTGACAACTTGGAGACACTCATAGTTGTCTAAAACCCTAGGTGGATCGTGATCTAGGATGTGCACATTTTAGATCTAATAGTAATGCTATAGTTTATGCACCAACTTCAATAATGATAAATTGAATATAGGTGAAGCGATGTTGGTTCATAAAGTGTAACCACTATGAGATTTTGATAGGGAATCTGAGTGACAAGTTAGCTCTCAAATGTATGTCATGAGCCTAGGAATGATGAGGAAATGTCGGCATGATGGTGTAAGGTCCGATTTTATTTGTAAACCCTCGGCAGTGGTAGTATGTCAATGGTAGCATGAAAGTGCTATCATAGGGTGGCAATTGCGAATGTGTACCAAGACAGTAGCATTTTATATGACCAGGCTGATAGAATAGGATAGCGTGCATACATGGAATGTATAAGCGCAAGTAGGAGATGTATAGGTGTGTACCGGATGTGTAACATGTATATGTGTATAATATCGCAATTGTAATGATGCAATAGCATGTAGAATTTATGGATGAAATGTAAATTTAGGCTCATATATAATGTAGACTAGCGTAGTATGTAGAATATAGATGATGTATAAATGTTCCGTGTATGAAATATCCTAATGGCGCATAAAATGTAAATATGTATAATGACTAATATGTGCCTGATGATAATGTAGTATAATGTATAATGTAGATGAAGTGTATAATGCAAGGTGTATGGTGCATGATGTGTGTGATAAAAATGTAAATATGTAGTGTCTAAAGTGCAGTGTGTGGGGTTTAGTGTAATGGTAATCCCTCAACAGTAGAGTGTGAATCAAATCACAAGAGTACGTCATCGGGTAATGATAGTGCTAAATACTCCATGAAAGGGGTTACTAAGAAAATGCAAAGATAATAGATGTATGATTGATATGATGCATGGGAAGGGGGGTGTTAGATGTTATGCCCCCAAGTGTATGATAATGTGTGTACTATGTAATGAATAATGTATAAGGGTGATGAAACATGATATATTTCATTTAATTGATGATGTGTAAGGAGTGTTAAATTATTATAGATGTGTGTATGTATAGGTGGTGATTTAATGGAGGAATGTAAGATGAAACAAGGTTATTTATGGTAAAATACCCCTCAATAGTCATATAAGAACCATAATAATATGAGTGTGTCATCAAGAGGGTAGAGTAATAAGAGTCACCTACAAAAGGCCAAGTTTACGTGTGGTGGGAATTTTTTGGAAAAATTTTGTAGTATAACTATGTGGTAGTGGTGAAATTGAAAATGTATCGTAAACACTAGGAGGAGTAGTTGCTTTGACAAACTTAATTGGTTGGAGTTTAGATTTGAGAGGAGACCATGTTACACTAAGTCTCAAGGGAGACTACTTAGGTTTATTTGGTAATACATGAGATGACTTAGTAGGAGTGGTGTGTGAACTAATTTCAATATGTGGTTGACTTTTTTGACTTGGGGATATCATAGGTGATTGCTTAGTTGGTGCTTGTCTGTCTGAAGAAGGTGTAGGATAAATTGTGGTGTGATTCTCATTAAGTGGAGAAAAAGCAATATCAGAAATAGGAGAAGCACTTGTTGGACTAGGAGAAGGATCATTATGCACATGTGAGGTGTTGAAAATGTCACACATGTAATGAATAAGAGAAGCATCTAGAACATCCTTATAAATATTAGAGGGAGGCTCGCTAGTAACCGTAGGAGCTTTCTTAGCTGGATTTTAACTAATCGAATGAAAAGTAGACTTAAGAGCCCATGTGGGTGTAGTATTTGTAGGTGAGCATGTACTGGGATGTTTTCTAGTGAATGAAATAAATCCTTGATGCTCGATATGTTTGACTCTACGTTTTAAAACATAGAAATCATGGTCATTATATCCATTGATTTGATGATAATGGCAATACGGATGACCTTGATACTTTGTTAGGCGATAAGGAGGATAGTAATCAATTGATGGTAGAGTGATCAATTGATGACTAAGAAGCTTAGTAAGAATTTCATGTGGCTTAGTATTGCGATCAAATATGAGAGGTTCTATAAATGACATAACTTGAGGTTCGTCTATATGACATGTAGTGGACATCGATTGCATATAAGATGTAGAAAGAGCACAAACATATGAATGAGAAGCATCCTTAAGTTGTTGAATTTCATATCTAACAGATGTGATTGTGGATTCCATGGCGACAAATTTATCTTGAAATAATGTATGGAAGGCTTGAATCGAAATTTTTTTATCGTGAAATAATGTATGTAGGTATTGAATCAAGTCTAATAGTGGTTGATTAGATGGAGGATCATTAAGAATAGGGTAGAAAAATAAGCAATGAATCATAGAAATTAATTCATGCGGTGGCGTATTGTCATCAAAATGATTTTCATCTAAGGGATTTTGTAAAACAACTTGACAATTGGGATATCTCTTAAGCAAGTCAGATAAATAAATTTGATGACCCATGAGAGAAGAAAAGGAGGATACTAAGTGTGAAAGCGGTCGGGTTCACCAAAATGATTAACTAAAACTAAATAAACTAGGGGAAGTATAGTGATAGTTAATCTAATCTAGGAGGACATAAACACTGTAAATGAATGCACTAAAACAATATGAAGTAATTAAATAAATAAACTAATGGAAATAAAACCCTAATGTGCAAGAGTAAAGTGAGGAAGGAACTCAGTTGATTGAAGATGACTATCGCTAAGTGTCGTAGGCCTGGTAGGAAATTCCAAAAGCAGGAACGGTTGCACAGAGGTCCCAAAAAGGGTGGATCTAGAAGACTTGAGTATATTGGAGCACCCAAGAGGGTTCTAGGGTGCCCTGGTATGTAGGAATAGGCACACTGGTCTCTGAAAAATCTCAGAACTTGATTCTTTTAGGGTTAGAAGATGACTTGTGACCTTCATTGTCTATCACACGGGATTTTCTTAAATGCGCCGAATGTACCAAATGAATCAAGATGATGTTGAAGACCTGCAGAAGACAAAAGGATAGAAAGAGCCCAAAAAGTGGCAGAAAAGCAGAAAAAGGATCGGGGCACCTCGAGTTGGACCAGGGCACCCCGGGGCGCCTCATTACAAGCCTAGGTGCCCAAGTTTAGGCTAAAATGACAGGAAAGTGCCTAATCAGACTAGGCATGTATATAAAAATGTGCAGGAATGACAAAATAAAAGGTAAAATAAGATGGCAAAAGATATGGGATTAATTAGTACTTTCTTCACTCAAGAACCTTCTAAATAGTAGTATGAGACTGGGCTAAATAATGCCTAAAGTGCATGATTTTGTGACTACACTAACTCTTCCTAGTCATTGAGTCCCTTCTTCGCCCTTGTAGGTACATCTACAAGCATAGTATCCATTTCATCTAAAATCATGTCTTCACCCTTATGCTTCAACACCCTTAATAAATATTCTAAACCCGAGATCATGTCATCCATAACATCCATTCTTCGCGCCAGTAACTTCCCCAATTCCTTAATTCTATCGGCATGAGGATCTCAGGCTTCTTTGAGCGTGTCGTGCTTTTCTGCTAATATCACCAGCCTCTCCTCACGCCCCAAAATCTCATTATTCATTACTGCGATGGCTACATCCTCCTCTAATCTCCTTGTTTTAATAATGTTCTCAGGATCCTCACACATTTGCAGCACCCAACTTTCCATTTTCAACTCATCCCTCAATGTATCATGGATGACATCATACTCACGTATCTTCCTTTCTATTTGATTCTTTATTCTTTCTTTTCAAACTGCATCCTCTTTCTCCTTTTTTGCAGTTATTTCTTCCATACTTGGGTCATGCGCACGGGTTCCTTCATCTAACAGTAAGTGCACTAAGGTCCATAAATAATGTAGGGCTAAGGGAAACCTAGCACTTACATGTTTCTCATATTGTGGTTGCGCCTTTAGAATCTCCTCCCCAATCTCCTCGGCCATCTTAATAAAGTTCTCTGTTCTATTCTCTACCTTCTCTTTCGCTTCCTTTAGGATTATCATTTCCTATTCCTTATCCTTCTTGTCCTCAAGAAAAGTTCTTAGGGTAGCCACCTTATCAACATTTCGGTGTGCAACCTCTACAGTTATCTTTGTTAACACATTGGTTGCTTATTCATCCGAGAACTTCATCGGCTTGATGGTCACATGTCTAGAATGCAGATCCTTCTTCATTCTTTTTTACGCACATGACTCCTTGCACACATCAAATACAGGCTTACCCATGTGAGTCTGCATACTCCATAACAACTACTTCCTAGTGCACATGTTTTTCATCTCTGGATTCATCAACTCCCATCCATATAATTGTTCCTTCACAATAGTGCTCTCGACCCCGGCGCATATAATCTTCGTAGGGTCATTGATGTACCCAAGATCATGTTTCTACACCATCTCTTCATCTCTTTGCTCACTATTGCACTCACCTATGTGTTCTTATGTTCTAACGCCCTCTTGATTTTCCTCTCAAGTTTCCTCCTCAAATCCACCAGTCAGGTGTTCAACACTTGCTTCTATCTCTGTATTTCCACCAATGTAGCTCTCTTCCTCGCGCTCATGTACGGTTGTGTTGGGGACTTCTGTCTCAAACTGTGGTTTCTCATCGGCGACCCGTTCATCTCTCACAACTTCAAAGCTAGGCATAGAAACCTCATTGTGCATTGCCCTACCTGATGACTTCTCCTCGTCACTGTCCTTTACCAGGATGTACTTGCACTTCTTCCTCTCTTCCTCATTCTTCTTCATGGGAGGTGACCTCCTTACATGTTGTGAAGTCCCTACACCCACATCTTCATTCTTACGCCCCCTGCACAATTTTCTTTTGCCATGATCTAACGAAATACTATCCTCTTGTTACTCTTCTCCGCACTCAAGGACATTCTCTAAGTCCTACTTTACCTACCTTGGAAGTATCTCTTCAAGTGGCCTCTTCATGCCCACAGTTTGTTTACCTTTTGGAGGACCTGGCAATGAAAATTCTACACCTGTAATGACTTTTCGTTCCTTGAACCTCGACCTTAAATGCACATATAAAAGTGCAGGTTCAATCTACCCTACAGCCATGACCTCTAGAGTGATATTAATATTATTCGACTCCATTGTCTCCATATACGCATCCTTATTAGGGTAGACATATGTTTTGCACAAAATGTGGATATTTTTGTCTACCTTATATGCGTTGAATTGTAACTTACGTACGTTATGCAATCATTTCACTAAATCTTTTAAATAACGCGTTGTGAATGTGAAAGGCAACTTACACCAAGGGCTCTTTTCCCCCGACTTCATGTAAAAGTAGCTCAAGCATAAAGTTTAATGAGCCACTAACTTTGCCTTCCCTTGCAATACACTAGGTAATTCTTGCGGTATGCATCATTCTCCTTCAAATGTCTTGCGCATCCTTTTGTAGCATTTCTCCTGGCGTTACTTGTAGGTATTAGAAATTGAGTCGTGGGACTTATACTTCGTCAAATTTTTCATCAGGGACTTGTTCTCAATGGGGTACTCCCATACCTTTTCCTTCGGCCCATCAGGGACACCAATCTGACAAAGAACAATCATGAGTAAAATGGCGCCCCAAGTTATCTTCTCACCTTTATCTACTTGGATGTGCGCTTTTGTCACTAACCTCGCTCCAATGTAGCTTATAATGTTATAATACATCTTGTTCACTATTTTGTGCGTTATGTATAACCAGCGCTTGTTCACCTCATTCCACCTCTCCAAGGTGTTGGTATCCAAATTGATTCTGCCTTGGAAACCGAAGAGCATCACAGATTTAGCAAGACACTGAGAGACAGACAGATCATATTATGATTCGTTTTGTAGCCGGGGAGGGGATTCGTCTGACTCTTTGTCACTCGAGCATCGAAGAAATGGATAGCACCTTCATTAAGGATTTGATCTATCCTCACTACTTTGGGTCGTGCCTTTTGACTAGGTTGAGAGGACCCGTTTTGTAACCTCTGTTGGTGAAGGAGAAAGAAGATATCCTTCTTTGCACAAATTTGAAAGGAAACCTTGAGAAAATATGATCAATGCACCGCAATTTAACTCTCACGAGTTGTCACTTCTAAAGAATGGTGATATTTTCTAAACATGGTTAAGGTTACTAGAGACATTATGGAATCCTGATTGCTTCTGCATATTTTGGCAGTACAATTTATTCATTTGTGGATACACAAGGAAAACAAGGGTAGTTCTGGTAGTATTCTTTGTTTTTGAATAATTTTTGGTGGGAGATTAAGCAGGATAAACTTGATTTTTCCAGGTCTTTGAGAACCTTCACAGCAATTAGAAAACTAAATGACATAATACTTCATAATAGCTAAAATATTCCTTCAACCAGAAGGTGTGCATCATTGAAGGCGCAGATTTGCACAGTTTCACACAATCTTCAAGAATTTAACACGACAGCTCGAGCTAAAGACTCAATTAAACATCAAAGACCCCTGTTTCCTCACGCCTAAGATACACTCAAAGGCTTATAGACAATCTTTATCAACAAAATGACAATAAATTGATTTTAAATTGTTTATCTCACTACAGGATGAAGGCTCTTCTTGTAATGAAATAGCAAATGCCTCTAAACTATCACAGGGACGAGATCCAGTGTGATTCAGAGGGATTTTAACACAAGATAACAATAGGAACAAGAAAAACTATTTGTAGACATTCTGAAATAAAGTAGACACAAATTTGCCCAAGATTAACACAGGTTAATTCGAAGTTGATTAGATTCATCAGTAGGGGAAAGTTTCTTTGAACAGTCTTAGAGCTTGTCAATGGATGTACACTCGCAACCAACTTGACATGATCAAATCTCAAACATAAAAGATTAACAGGTTTCTCATATGGTCTCTCAAGAAGATAGGCTTTCTCAAATTTTCTCTTAATAATTCAACCCCCGACCTTTTGCACGACTAAAGCATGCTTTTGATAACACTCATTTACATTAAAGCTTTTCCCCCAAGAAAAGAATATTCAAGGAACCTTTTTTTTAAAATGTATTTTCATGATTTCTAGAAAATGACGTTTAACAGACTTACAACAAAAAGTTGTTTGTTGTTAAAAAAGGTGAATCATTGTAAATATTTCCATCATCGTTTTAACTAGGGCACCCAATCATCTCCTCTGGCAACACGTATTTCATCCTTTACGCCTATAACCTCCATCATTTCATCCTTTTCCCAGTCTTTCCTCTGCAACTCTACTTTGCATCCAGCTTCTCTGGTAATTCGCATTTTTGCAAGTCCCTGAGCAATTCCAACTTCAAAATATTACAAACAAAAACGACAAGGAATTTCATCAAAGATTGGTGAAAAACAATTCCTATTCGCATCTCCAGGAGTCTTTGGGAAAAATGACAGCAAAATCAGATGCAATGCACAAAAACAATTGATTCTACCCTTTCTCAACTTTAGATTAGAGTCATCCATGTGTTTCCTTGGCGCAACTGCAAAGGTGAAGTACAGAGGCAAGTTCCCAAACAAGTGCGGGCCTTCCACGTGCCCTGGGCCCAATAAAATTACTTTTTGGCCTTTGAAAAGTCTTAGTATAAAAGGAGCTAGTGGAAGCCTCCACGTGTCTCAATGACGCACTTTTGATATGGTTCCCAAAAGCGGAGACCCCAAACAAGAGTGGACTCATCACGTGTCCTAGCCCGACAAATTTGTTGAAAGAATTTAGGTACCAGCGGAAGGTGCCACGTGCCTAGGGTCTGAGAAAGTTTCTTCAGCCATTGAAAAGTCCAAGCAAAGGCAGAGTGAGCGGAAACTTCCACGTGTCCCTTCGGCGCTTCTTCAAAAGTAAAGTACAAGGGCAAGTCCCAAGCAGGCGCAGACCCTCCATGTGTCCTAGGCCTTAGAAAGTTGCTTGAATAGTTTAAGTATAAAGAGTAGCCAGCAGAAGCCTCCACGTGTCTCCTTGGCGCAACTTTTAGATGGTGCCGAAAAGTGGAGACCCTAAACAAGCGCTGCCTCACCATGTGTCTCAGTTTGGTAGAGTTGTTGAAAAATTTTAAGGACCAATGGAAGGCGCTACGTGTCTGCTTGGCACAAGTGCTAAGGTAGAACCCAGAGGTGGATCCTCAAATGAGCGTTGGCCCTCTAGGTGTCCATGGTTCGACAAAGCTGCACCGACCACATGAAAAAAATGTCTAAGTCTGGGCAGGGCCAACAGAAACCTCCACGTGTCTCCCTGGTGCAACTCCAAAGGTCAAACCAAGAGGCAAATTTTTAGATGAGTGCAGGCCCTGCACGTGGACAAGACTTGAGTTGAAGCGGGCCTTAGAGTTTCAAAATGCCCCACCGAGTCGCATCCAATCAGAAAGGGCCACATTTCCACAGATGTTGGGACAAAAATTTATAGGGAAAATAAAACATGACTGTGGAAAAACGGAAGGGAAAAATACCCAAATTTATGCCCAAACTACAAATTCTTTACAATGGACAGAGGAATAGAAAACAAATTCTAGACTTAAAGTGATCCTCGACCAAAGGAAATGACTAATCATCGCAACCAAATGAAGGACAGAGCTTTCATGCATCAATACGAGGAGACAAAAAATACGACAGAGCCCGCAGATTGAAGACTTTCAAGGACAAACGGGGCGAGATCAAATTGAGCACCAACACGAGGCACCCAACTTACAACTGACCAGTCGCGTCGCTACCCTTGTAGCTAGGTCTTCTATGTTTCTAAAATTGAAAGCTCGACCTCACTTCTGGTAATGGAACGCGGCGGCCCTTGCCTCTACTCCCTCGTCATCAGACACATATCTTGTAATTTCTGATCCCGAGTCTCGCAAACCTGTAACTTTGTCGACCTAAGTTACTTTAATTTTCATTTATCTCTCCACGAAGTAAAAGAATCCTCATGTACTTGCGACATCATCCACTGGTACAAACGGTTTGGCTTGCCAAAGAGCAACTCATACAACTGCATTACTCCAACACTTTCCAATAGTTTGTTTATTGAATTATCCAACACCCTTTTCCCATTAGCAGCCATCTTGTTCATCTTCAATACAATCTTTGCATTTATATTCTTCATAGTTTGTTCAATGCGGTGATGGAAATGACTAATCTTACATTTGGCCAGTTGGGACATCCATGGCCTTCTTTCAATTATTTCTTCTAGGTATTTCATCTCTGCAAACCACTATTGTGGTTCCTCTTCTGTTATAGGCTCCTTCACCACAACTCTCTTTGGTGTCATTTACTCTGCTCAAGCAATAATGTGCTCGGAAAACTATAATCTTTCCACTACCTTGACCTTGCACTCCTTGATCCCCTCTGGTTCTTCTAATTTCTCGTGTCCTAGTGTACCCTAGCCGCAAATTTTCCTCCTTGAAACCCTAACCACGTGAACCTTCTTTCCTCACCCAACTAACAATCTCAAACACACCTTCATGCGGAATGTTGTCAATGTTGTGTCATGAATTGACCTGGTTCACCGTTTAACTGATCATTCTTTCCTCTTTGCATTTCGTCACACTTCTTAGCTCAATAACTCAAAGGATGCAAGGTAAAAATAACATTGCAAGGACCATCTTTTATAGGTTCTCAAAATTTTCGTGTATTAATTTCTCTTAGACTACCACCGTACGTGGCATCAATTTCACTCCTCCATTATTCCACATGTCGCGGCGTATTATTCCACCCCAGTTGTAACCTTCTAGTGCGCCTACTACTTCTCAGCCACAAACTTCCTTTCGTGTACTTCCCTGCGCCGAAGTACCTATGCATTGTGCCTCATACAAAGTAGTTTCTTATGCTTCTGCCTACCTCACATTATATTGCGCGTCCATCCTTCTATGTCATGGTCTTTAATATGAGAAATTTTCCTTAAAAACACCTTCAATTTGAGCACCTGTAACATTTTCTTTGCTGTCACACCAATCTCTTCAAAGGACGTTCAAGTATTCACCCAATATTTACTTATTCTTTCCCATCCACCCCACACTAAAGTATGTGCGGTCCTTTGCACATGAATTCAATAGATAATAATCAATTTCTTGCACACAATCACACTTATTACAACACAACACAGCTAAATTGACAAAGCATAGTAACATGGAAAGGAAACACATATAAACAAAATGCATTAAAGGGAAATCTAATCTAAGTGGCAATAATGCCTTATTACAAACACCACGAAGACTTATTTATAGTAGGGATTCAGCCTACTCCCATTGAAGTAACTAAGCAATAAAGTTTCATTTAGTGCCTATAACTTGCAAGCGCTTGATTCCAATATCTTTGTTACAACAAAGGGTCCCAACCAATGAACTTTCAACTTCTCAGGGTGGCTCACAAACTTTGAATCATATAGAAGAACCATCTTTCTAACCTCAAATTCCTTATTCCAAATATGTCTATCATGTCATGTTTTCTATCTTTCTTTTACTATCTTCTAGATCCACCAAGCAATAGCGTGCCACTCATCCAACTGCATCAATTTTTCTATGCACTCTTCAACAACTTATTCATCATCTAGTTCACCTGTGCGCTCAATACGTTGGGATGGCAACATGAATTCCATAGGTAATACAACCTCCACGTCAAACACCAACTAAAAGGGTGTGGCTTTATTCAATCTTTTGTAAGTGGTCATGTATGCCCAAAGTACAATAGATACCTTATCATCCCAGTCTTTCCTTCCAACATCATATATTTTTGTCAACGTATGTCCCAATATCTTGTTGAAAGCCTCGGCAGTACCATTGGCCTATGGATAATCGGGAGTTGTCTTGTGATGCGCCACCATAAACTCATCCAAAAGAATTCTAATGGTCTCATTAATAAAATGAGTTCCCTTATCACTTGTCAAACTCAATGGACATCCACACCTTCTGATAATGTTTTCCCATAGAAATCTCATCGTTGTAGCTTCCGTGAAATCCTTGATAGGTGTTTCTTCTACCCACCTTGTCAAATAGTCTATACAAGTTATAATATAACATGCACTAGTCCTATGCACATGTGGGGAAATAGGACCCACAAAGTCAATCGCCCGCTTCTCAAAAGGTTCAACACTTGCAATAGGCCACAGAGGCATCTCATCTCTAAATATAGGCTTCCTAAGGCATTGACCATGATCACATGCCCTTGACATACTATTTAATATCCTTGTATAAGGTTTCCCACCAAAGACCAATCATCAGAATCTTACGCACGGTGGCATATCTTACGTAATGACCTCTTGTAATTCCACCATGAGTTTCTTCCATTATTACCTCACGCATGTGTTCTAGTACACACCGGTGCAAAAATTCATCCCGACCAAGCTTGTATAAATTTCCACCTATCAACTGGTACGGTGTTTGGCGTATTGCAAGTTGCAGCTTTTCTAATGTGTTCATTCCCTCAGGTGTTTGTCTAGTGAACAAAAAGACAGCAATATATTCCAACTCAGTGGGCATGTGATTCAATCTAAAGAGTTGTGCATCCGGCATTGTGTCCTTAATGCTCTACGTGTCCTCACCAAAATTGATTCTCGACAAATGATCGGGCCCTGAGTTACTTTTTCCTGGTTTCACAAACATTGTAAACTGAAACTCCTGAAATAGTAGTATCCACTTGTAAACGCACCCTTGTAAAATATGATTGTTGACCAAATACTTAAGTGCCATATGATCTATGAAGAAAGATAAATGGTGTAGCCAATAAGTATTGTTTGAACTTGTGCAGTGCATAAATCATGGACAAAGCTTTGTGCTCGGTAGTTTTATAATTATGTTCAGCTAGTGTCAACTTCCTGATTGCAAAAAAAATAGGGTGGTCCACTATTCCTTCACCTAGTTGTGCTAACATGGTGCCAATCGCCATCCCAGAAGCATCCACATGAACATGGAAGGGTTTTTCCCATGAAGAAAAGTGTAAAATAGGTGTAGTGGTTAGTGTTTCCTTCAGTGTTTCAAATGCATGTTGTTGTGCCTCACCCCAAATAGAATTTTCCCTTAGCTTTCAAAAGTTCCTCTAGGGGCGCGGAAATATTTGAATAGCCATTAATGAATTTCATGTAATACCCTCTATGACCAAGAAATCCACGCACTTCACTTTGATTGTTAGGTTCTTCCAATCCCAAGATCACAGCGACCTTGGCTGGATCTACCAACAATCCTTCCTTACAAATAATATGCCCCAATAAAGTGCCAAAAGGTGTCGCAAAGTTATATTTCTTAATATTCAGAGAGATACTCAACTACCTGCACCTCTCAAACATAAGCCTCAAATTGTCACAATGATCCTTAACCAAACCATACACGGTCCAATCATCAAGATACACCTGTAAAAACTTATGAATGAAGTCTTGAAATGCTTGCACAACAATGCATGAAAAGACTGCAGGTGCATTCTTCAATCCAAAGGGCATAACTATGTATGCAAAACTTCCCCATTCAGTGGTGAAAGTTATTTTTTCTTGATCTTCCTTTGTTATGCGCACTTGATGATATCCTGAAAATCCATCAGTAAAAGAGTATATCTCGTGCCCTGCAACTCCTTCCAGGATCTCCTCAGGTAAATGGGGTAGAAAAGATTATATAAAACATGAAGCATTTAACTCCCTATAATCTACATAGATCCTTATCCTCCCATCCTTTTTTAATACTAATGACCATGGGACTCACCCACTCAGATTCCTCAATGGGCTCAATTATTCTAGACTTCAACATCTTATCAATTTCTTCCTTCACCTTAATGCACAAATTAGGATTCATCCTGTAAGGTCTCTTCCTAATCGGTCACGCACCTTCTTTAAGTTTGATTCAAATTTCTCCTAAATAAGGGTGTAATGCCTTTTAACTTGTGATAGCCCCTCACAAAATAAGTCCTGAAAGTCACACAGTGAGCTCAATAATCTTAGCCACCTCCTGATCAGAACAATAATCACCAATAATGGCCTCTTTAGGTTCTACATCTGCCCCAATGTTAACCTTCGTTATTTTCATAGGCTCGTGAAACGCGCGCGCCTTCTTATCTGTTGTATCAATCAACTCGTGCATACCTTCAGTATGGTTAATATCCAGGTTATTGTCCTCATCCTCGTCATCATGCATTGTACATACCAGTTTACCCCTTTCATTTTCTTCCCAGGTGTTGGCCATTTCTTCTTCTTCTGTCTCTTCAAGGTCAAGGCACGCCTCCAAATCCAGCTGTCCAAACATGTCTAAAATAAGTTCTTCAGCCTTCGTGTTATCTCCAAAATTAAGGCACTTCATAATCTGGAGTGCTTCATTAACTGGGGGTTTAGTAAAAAAGTAGTCAAAAGTATGGATCAAACTTGTGGTCATCTCTAGCCAATTAATTGTTTCCCATGTCAACTTTGCATGGACATACCACGCGTGTGCATCCGCTTAGGGTGGCGTAGAACTTATGTACCCATAGTGATGGTGGCAAGGTCTCCAGCCCTTCCATCCAGAGTCTCTCACACTTCTGAACATGGTGCAAACCATAATCCTTCCCATATAATTCACATTTCTGTGAAGGTACATTACTCCTTATAAACCTAGTAGAAAGGGTGATTCTCACCTCTCGCCATTCTAATAGGTTGTCCCTATGTGTAGTCCACTAATGCATTATTGTCCCACGTAGGGTATAAACCAACTTATCTCTTTTGTCACCCTCATCCTTCCACTGGGCTTCCATGGTGTGCAAAAATACATTAGGATTCCCTTCACCAGTGTACCAAGGTATCTGGTTATGACTCAAGTAATATGAACGACGTGCATCCTGACCACTCGAGTAACAATATTAACTTGATCTCTCACCCGACTACTTCATATGTTCTATGTGCCCAATTATCACAAGAAATAAGTGTAGTATCACTAACTAAATGAGCATCATCCCATTGTTACTCCTTCCTTAGATGGCTCAATCTACCTCAGGGTCTCTGATTGTACACGCGTATATCATGTTCAAGTCCTCTTCGCTCAAAGGATCAACATATGGGGCAACCTTTGCATCTGTCAAAGGTATAATGACATGCTCTTCATTGTTCTCAAAGCTAATGTACCCCTTGTTGAAGTGAAAATCTACATTATTTGCATAACACCAGGGGCGCCCAAGTAATGTTGGGAAACTATCTACCTCTGCGAGCTCCAATACTTCAAAGTCCCTAGTAAACTTGGCTCCCTGAATCATAATAGTCACATCTTTTAACACCCCAATAGGATTATCCCTAGTTCTATTTGCCATATACATCACATTCGAAGAAGGTTGCAATGGTGGTATGCCCATCTGGTTCCAAGCGTCCAATGTGAGTACATTAACTTTTACACATGTATCTATCGTAATGTTGTTCAGAAGGCATCCATCTATGATTGCATCCAATGTAATCTCTTTATCATACTCATGATTATGGGGAGATAGATTTGCATTGAGGATCTACCTCTTACACTCATTACCTACGCGTGTAGGTACTTTCTCTCTCAACCACTCTCCTAACAAGGGGATTATGTTCTCCTGATGCAACATTCGACAGACTTCCTTTAAATCATCTACGTCCTTCTATGATATTTCAACCTTCTTAGCTCATCCCAACATATGCACTTGCTCCTTCAAACTTTGAATATCTCCTTGTAGATTCCTGATAACATCCATAGTCTCTAGGTAAACTTCTTTCTGATGTTCAGCATCATGGTACTTTGCATTCATCACTTTTTACTTTTTTATAGTCAATTTATACTTCGGAGGTTCACGGGTGCATGTAGCCTCAGTGCGTGTGGTAACTACCACTAGTTATAATTCAGAATTAATCCCAACCTACAACATCCATCAATCTCCATCTGTGCACTGTATCTTAATCATAGTTGCTC
This sequence comes from Taxus chinensis, assembly GCA_019776745.2. Taxonomy (NCBI): domain Eukaryota; kingdom Viridiplantae; phylum Streptophyta; class Pinopsida; order Cupressales; family Taxaceae; genus Taxus; species Taxus chinensis. Next base: position 193,787,243 of record CM034149.1, on the reverse strand, counting down.
CCTTATCTTGCTTTTGTTGTTTTCTCATATTCTCATACAAGTCAGGGCATTCTTCAAATTTATGTTGTTTTCCACACCATGAGAAAACCACATTCTGAGGGCACTCACGCTAATAATGAACAAGAGATCCAAAAGCTTAAAAAAATTCCTCTAGGAAATCCTCCTCTTCCACCACTGTGACCTCAGCCTCTGTATCCACAATGGAAGCCTCTATTCCTGTTATCCCCATTATCACCCTTCATTATGTTGTTCTCCATGTTCCTTAGAACCACCTCCTACACTACTCAAACGCACACTAGTCTAAATAGCCTCATGAATTTGATTGATCATTCTACAGTTCACTATATCATGAGTGTGAGACTTACAAATCTTACAGAAACATGATACATTCTTCTGGATCGTGCACTGTAACAAGTGGGTATTTACTCAAATCATGATCTAAGTGACAAATCTCACAATCCAGCAACATGGCACACACTGATTTACAAAGGGAAACTATCCTTAGTGTTTCCTTCAACCTCACAATTTGTACATCATATTCCACTATGTGTCTCATGAGATGAATTGGCCGAAAGTTTCTCCAACTACTTCGTCATAGATGTTATCTGCACCTCCAAGAATGAGCTAAATCCAATGTCCACACTTCTAACTACCTCAACATGTAGAGTTTCTTCTAAAGCCTCATGTAGATCCGTAAATGTCTTATGTGAGAACTGCCCTTCTAAACGGTGTTATCAATCCACCAAAAAACCACTATGCATGTTGGCTATGGTGAATATCATAAGACAACTTGATAAAAAGGTTTTAAAATGCATGCATCATACTCCCTCATTCTCTCATCCATGCCCTGCTTAATTTCCTTCACACGCTGATGTTTTTCTGTTCAAAATCAGGTATATGGAACTCAACCAAAAAGGCATCATGCGGCGTCTTATAATCCACAACAGTCTTATTAGGATCAAAATTTGTATACCAACTATGTGTGTGCCCTTGTAGCATAGTAGAAAATTGACTTGCCTTACACTCAAGAGTTGTGATTCCCTTAGCACACCATAGTATCTCACACATGTGCACATGCTCCATTGCATCCTCAATGCCTCTGTACTATGGTAGGTGAAGAGACACCTCGTAATAAACTTACTATGGCTGGTGTGGACCATGCCCACTAGATCCAGAACCCTGTATTACCTCGAGTATTCCCTCCACCTTCAAAACCACCATATCCACTAGATCTCAAGCCTCCTGATCCTCCTGAACCACCTCTTGATCCTCCACCAGTAGGGCGTCAGACCAGTGGATGTACTTCCTTGCATCCCAACCATATACTAAACTGAACTCCCAATAGTATGAAAGTTGTAGTACTTCCAGATGTTTTTCAAATGTTCTCTGTGTCCACACTTTGTCTTGATGATGCGCCATAAAATATTCCTCTAATTGGTCCTCTAAATAGCAAATATCTTGTTACCTCTGATGTCATAGATTTTTTCTAATGCATTTATGTACTCAAAGGGAAATGATATCTACCTAAACCATTAGATTACCTACACTCAGCTGTTTATCAATAGTTACTTCTGGAACTCGAACACCAAGCGCAAGGGCTAGGTCGTCGGGTGGGATCAAATACATGCCTATAGTCCTACAATCTTTCCTCATCAGACGCACTCTCATCAGAATCAGAGGGGATTCTCTACTGCGCTTGCCTAAGTGGGGGAGATCCTGATGCTTCGGCTCCATGTCATCTACATGAGCTTCAAATCCTTCACGAGACATCATCCTCTACAACTCCACAGACTCCTCAATATCACACTTCTTCCAATTCCCTCTCTTGTGCCTCATTATACTTAATCTTCCTTACTTCTCTCTGCCTTTCTGCAAGGTCTTGCCATCTTTCACCACACTTTATCTTGCCCTTGTGCGCAGCGGGATGTTTAGCTATCCATGGGAAGGTTCTCTAAACTCAACACCACCATAAATATCTTAATAACCAAAGGATAGCATGGATGTAAGATCCTCTGGGCTCATGCAAGAATCCAAACTCAATAAACCACAGACAAGAATACTTAGACACAGTGTATTCCAAAGTATAAGTAGGTATAACACTAGCCCATCAATGATCTACACCATGCATCCAAGGTTCATCTGCATCACAAAAAACTTGATACTCTTCCTGCATCCAAGTCTTTGGTCTATATCTCCATCTTTTCTTTGATGCATACGTGAAAAACCACTCATATAATTCTATTGGAAAGCGACAAAATAATTTTTGGTAAAGCTCGTGATAAATATGTTCTTCGACCCACACATGTGCATTGAAATTAGGTTTAGAATTATATCTTTAAGAAAACTGATCTTATCCATCAATCACCTAATCTTCAATAGTTGTAAGATTCAACTGATATGCCATCATCATTCAACATCATGGTAAATAGTTTGAAAAGAGGTCCCAAAAACAGAACCAAAATGTAGTCTTATTTTTTCACTCAGTAACCCTAGATGCATTGGCACATCACTTAGACAGATCTAAGCACTCATCCAAAGCGTAAAAAGGTACCAAGTCCCTCTTTTTTACTATTTTAACAGGGTGTTAGCATGTTTATTCATAATAATAAAATCTCAAAGTGTATATCCCATTCTAATCAATAACCATGAACTCAATTTGGAAACACACATAATAAGTATACATTAAGATCACATAAGGATTAATACCAGATTCACCACATAATGACCATGAGAAGACACATCAAAAATCAATATCCAACCACAATGATCCATTTTATCAAGTCATAAGAAAATCAGTAGTTGAATACATTATAAACATCACAAAGTCATGCGTGTAAAATCATACCAGCAACATAACTTTGTTTTTGTCTCTCTACCGATCCTCTCCAAACCATACAAATCAATACATATATATAAGGGTGGGACATTTTCCTTCACCACCCATGCACTTTCAAAATAGGTTACATGCTTATAATAGCCATACGCCACCACAAAATCAACTAAGGAAGCATGCAAGATTTTCCTAATAATAGATTGTCTAATAATAACATTACATCTACATCATATTATTAGCTCATCTTTACATGATGCTTAAAATTATTATTGTTCCCAAAATAGATTTTATGTATCCTCCAAGTCTTCGTGCCTAATTCCAATTTGCTCTTTCGTGATCCACACTCAATCCTATTTTTATCCCGCAACATGAAAAATGGCTAAGTCCTTAACTTTCTCTTTTTGGGCATGGAACCACAGGGCACATATCTGTCACACCCTTGCGCCTACTTACGCCCCATACTTCAACGCCACTATCATATGTGCCTTCAACAGCTAGGCAATATTTCATCATCCCAACAATGTTTCTCCCCTATCTTCCACTTGCCATTTTTCTACGCTCTCCCACACACAAGAAATGCATCACCCTGGTGATCTTCAGCTGACATGTGCCTTACTTCTTCAAATAATAAGGCTAAGAAATTCTCATCCATCTTGAGCTTGGTTGAAGTTTCAGTGATCTCTATTACTAAATTATCCCAATATTATGGTAAAACATCTAAGAATAATGCATTTATCTTTATATCAATAGATTAAAACTAACTTAACAAAGTTTTGAAGGCATTTAGGTGCTTTGTAACTAAGTTCCATCCTTCATTCTTAAGGAATACATCTTCCTTCTTATAAATAGCTTGTTAACCAAATATTTGGCCTGGTATAACTGATAAGGCCAAAATATGTCTCATCAATGTGCAATGGATGATCTCATTTTACTCTCCTTTTAATCAAGTTTGTTTGCATTTTGTGGATTTTATTTGATCTAGTATAAGTTAGGATGTAATTGTCCATATTTTGTTTGATTTAGTTCTAACATCTAAAAACTTTGTAATTCCTAACAAAATGTGTGGAAATTTATTTTTTGGAATAAAACATGTCACATTTGGTCAGATAAGCAAAGTATGAAGCAAACAACACCTTTATGAAGAAATTGGCTTCAATACGACTTAACTCCGGAACCTTAAGACTTAGTTCCGGAAGTCCATCACTCAGCTAAGGAACTCTATCACTTAGCTCTGGAACCTTCATTCTTAGTTCCAGAACTCCAACATTTAGTTTCGGAACTCTTGCACCTAGCTCCGAAACTTTCACAGTTAGTTCTAGAATGTTTCCCTTTGGTTCTGAAACTTCTCCAAAGTTCCGGAATCAATGAGAATATGTTTATTGTATCAAAATCCTGTGATAGAGCAATTAATGGGCCCTCCAATCAGTAACATATCAACAAATTGCCGATTCTTCACACTCCAGAAATACTTATGTAATACCAACAGTTGTATGTCTAGCTAGATTTCTAAATTTCATACCTACTTTGAGCACTATTTTGTTTCACTAGAACCTATAGGTGGATAGACAGCTATTGAACACTTGTGATTTTAAATGCATCTTCGGATGATGAAATATATATAAAGACCTGAAGATAGATAGAAATGATGATATAGATATACATACATTTACAAGTTTTGTAAGATAGAATAATTCAATAATAAGATAGCCATTTCATTTTGAGAGTATCATACTTTGTCAACTCATGATTCAAGGTGGAGCAAGGGCCCACTCCTCCAAGAAACAAGATCCTTTATTTTATTGGTATTTATATCTTCAAAAAATTTGTGTAAATATGTTAATTAATAGTTATGTAAGTGCTTTTGATTCTTAATTAAAATCTGTTATATAAGTTATATATCGTTCCTGTAGGTGTTTTAATGTGCATTTCTATTTGCGGAAAAGCATTTTAAGCAATCTTTCTAAAAGTGTGTTTATTTCCAGCAGCATGTTTCATTCTGCAAATTATATTTATTTCCAACAATTTGTTTAATTCTGCAGTGTGTGTTTATTTCCAAGCAGTGTGTTTGATTCTGCAACGTTAATTTTTTTTCAGCTGTGTGTTTTGTTTTGCAAAGATTTATTTATTTCAGCAATGTGTGTTTGTTTCAACAAGTTTCTTATAGTTTAGCTCTAATAATGCTTTGGCCAATAAATCTTAGAGACACTTTAAAACCCCCCAAAAAATAAAAATAATAAATACTTACAGTCAATTACTAGTTCATTAAGATTCTTCTTGTTGCATATAGCTTCAGACACACCCCTGGTTTGAATATGACATCAACCATGAGTTGATTAAATGAAGGGAATAACGACACCCATAAATAAATTTCCCAAATCGTCTCATAATTCCTATTCCATATTTTCATCTAAGACATTTTGTAGCACTAAATATGATTGATATATTTGGATAGATATTCTTGTCTTTCTACTAACTTGTTCCATTCCTCTTGCTTCAACCCCACAAATCCTTCTGATGAAACAATGACCCATTGATCGCTATCAATCAAGGGATCTTTCATCTTGATCTTCCTTAGCTCAAAGTTTTACCCATTAAATTTCCCAATCTTTATTATTGTGCTTTGATATATATCTCGCTCCTTTTGAAATATCCACACACCTCAACCAAGAGAACTCTTCAAGATATACCTCTAAAGTTCCTAAATAACTCTAAACCAAGAATTTGTGATAGTAGATGTTGGGAAATTAGATTGCAAATTGCACAGGCCCAACCAAAAACTTAATTAGTTATAATACAAAAAAGATGAATGATAAATATAGATCTTAAAACAACATAGGAGTATTATAGCACAAGATATAGACATAGGTTTATCCTGGGAAAGCCCTTTTGGGTTAAAACCCCAACAATAAATATATTTCTTATTGACTTAATGCAACCCAATAACTTAAAAATATCTATACAAAACTCTATTCACATTATTCTAGTAGTCCATGCACAAATTTTGTGCAACTATAATACTTGCTTATAGTACATTACAATATTTAGCACTTAACATACTCATTGCATAAACATTCTAGACATGGTTATTATTTATAACAAAACAACAACCTTGAAATAGTTGTTAAAAAATCTTTCTAAAATTGTGCCTAGGAAACTGCATGCTCTAAAGAATTACATGTTTTAAAGAAAAATCACGATGATATTGTCAAAGACTCCTGAGATTATTTTTAAGAGATGTGTATTTATACTTATTATGTCAATTTTGACATCTGGTCTTTTGACATGTACTTTTCAACACATAATTATCAGTATTTGTTGTCGTTATTATCTAATGTTGTGTAATTTTTGTGCACACCATAAAGCAACTCCTACTACACATTGGTCGCATACACAATCTTCGACAATTTATATTGGTAATTCACAACTCCATAGCATTTTACATAATGACCAAGTACCCACACATTTGCAAGCATGTTTGTAACAATATTACACAATTTTTCACAACTCCTATATTGCACACCAAAGCTACGCACTATTGCACAATCCAACCATTGCACAACATAATTTGTGTAATACGACCTCTATGTCATATACCTTGTGTAATGCAATGCAAAGTTGAAACATTCCAAATAGTTATGATATCTTTCTAATACATCCTCTTGTTAGAAAACCATGTTAATGAGATAGAAGATATGACCCCAACAAAAAGCACTAAAAATAATATTATTATAAGTTTTAGATTGTATCCACTTCTTCCCATTCAAATCCACCCTAAAGTTGTATACACATCATTTCTATGTAGGATGACCTTTTTGTTCCCATTCAAAACCTTTCATGGTCTACTCTTAACATATTTCCATCTTTTGCATTGTACCACTATAAAAAGGTGGTTTTAAATGAAGACATATGTTTTTAGAGGCATGCATCTCTCTTACCGTGTTTTCCTATTTTTGTATAAGATGTGTTGGCATACATCTCTCTTATAGATTTTTTTCCATTTTTTACTAGGAATACATCTCATTTGTAAAGTTTTCCAATGTTTTGTACACATTATGAATTGCAAATTTCTACAGGCATTCATATCTACTATAGAGATTTCCTAGCTTGTATACATACTCAAATTGAGTAAAGTTATTTATTTATTTAATTACAGTTCTTTCTTATACAATTATTTTATTTATTCAATCATAGTCTTTTAATTATGAATCTATTGTTATAACACATTAAGTGTAACTATTAGTGTTTTTTCCTCCAAATTACACCAATAGTTTACATCACAAGATGTTATCATTTCATATAGTTCGAATACATATATTCACAATAGCTATATACATTTGTCCATTTCGGATTAGAGTAACATGGACTTGGTAAAAGTTCATTCACATGAACTTAGACCACTCGATCACATTCTTATCAAATTCGTCACAAAGATTCAACAATTTCATTACATATTTAAATTAGATCACATTTACAAAGACTTTATACAAGTTCATCATATAGATTCAAATACATTGGTGTCATTTGCACAATTTATATCATATTTACATACACTTTACACAATTTCATTCATAGTTCATTCACATGAACTTAGACCACTTTGTCACATTCTTATCAAATTCGTCACAAAGATTCAACAATTTCATTACATATTTAAATTAAATCACATTTATAGAGACTTTATACAAGTTCATCATATAGATTCAGATACATTGGTGTCATTTGTACAATTCATATCATATTTACATACACTTTACACAATTTCATTCATACAAACATAGACCACTAGATCATAATATATTTATGTCAATTTTATGACAAACATGACACATGGCTCCGTTAGTGATAAAATATTAGTATATGGCTCCTTCAATAACACAAGACTAATACATGACTTTCTTGGTATCACAATACGTATACATTGGCTCTCTCATTATCCCAAGACTAATATGTTAGCTCTCTTAGTACTCGTATATTAAAACATGGGATCTCTTAGTATCCTAAGAATAATAATAGGCTTCAACAACTCAAGGCCGATCTCACATGAGATATTACATCACTCACAACATTTTAGCACCCACTCAAAATGGGGAAAAACTTTGTTACACACTTTTCATATAAAATAGTGGGGGTACGATTCAGCATGACCAAATAAGGTAGTCATTATATGTACATTTCGTTTTACATATTTAGTTTTTCATATGTTGATTTTACATCAGTTTTTAGAATTGATATGTACCTTTTCCATGTGGTTGTATGTTTCAAATTGGATTTACACATGGACACATTCACTAATTTCCCATCACATTCATATGATTAGGATGCAAGGTTAGCACTTACTTGTTGTTTTCTTTTATCAAGCATTTGTCAATATTGGATTAAGCGAGGGGGGTGGGTAGGGGGGGCAATTGTAGTACCCAAAATTTGATCATGTGCACTTGGAAATATCACTTAAGCATTTATTTTGATAGTATCCCATTTACCCATTTATTTACCAACTTAATGCTTCATACTCTAACTTGTATCTCGATTCCACTAAGTCACATATATTCCCCAACTTGGCACTTTATGAATCACTACACAGTTTACAAAACACATCTACATCATATCACTTATCTCATAACAAGTTCTAGATCTAGCCTAAATAGGTTTGTGGTCATAAGACATGTTCAACCAATGAATCCATCCCACATGATTCAAACCTTCCCCTTATATTTACAACAGTCAGATTTTCAAATGCACAATTTAGTTCGGTCAGCTTAGGTGGCAGTTTTGTGTCAATTATGTGGGAAAAATTCAAATGGTCACTTATATAAACACATCCAACCTAAATCTTTAGGGGACATGGATCTCATATTAAAGGAATGCATTAAGAAGCACATGGAAATGCATTTAAACATACATTCCTTAGATCTCTTTTATAGTAAATTACTCAAATTTTGAATGCATCTCTATTGCTAACATAGATCATAAATCCATTACCCACAATTGAGTTATAAATGTTTCTTATCAAGTGTGAGATATGAATCAAGGGATCCATCTTATTGTAGTCATCAAGTCACACATTTACTATGTACATCTAGCCTCTAATTATTTCATTTATATGCACTATTACTAAGCAAGAAAACTAGTCATTAAAAACACATGTTTTTCTTTGACTTTGATTTTATCTTTATTGCTTGTTGTTTGTGGATTTACACCTTACAATTTTTGCATATTGGTCGATATTGATTAACTAAAAATGGGATATATGATAGATAATATAATCTAGAACGACATGTATATACAGTAAATAAATGTAGTAAATAACTATGGAAATGACCCAATCAAATAATATAATGAAAGTTGAAACCCTAATATTGACGAGAAGTATGGAAGTGACTTAGTTGATTCGATGAACTTGCAGGATTGTGTCATAGAAATGAATGGAGGAACATGAAGCAGGAAATACTGTGTAGAGGTCCCAAAAAGGATGGATCCGAGTTATCTAGCTAGACTGGAGCGCCTGGAGAAGGACTAGGATGCCTATGAGCACTCTGGTATGCAAAATGGGTGCCTTGGTCTATGAAAAATGTCTAAAACTGAGTCTCACAGGCTTGGCAGGTGGTCTGAAACCCTCACTATGTATCGCATCAGATTTGTTGTACTGTGTCAGGTGTCGTTCATAATCCAAGATGATAGAAAGACCTACAAGAAACCACAAGAAGTATCAAAACCCTAAAAAATAAGAATGCAAATGAATGGGTCAGACTGACCTCAGCTACCACAATAGTGGGCTTACTAACTAAGCACTGCACTACATTTCATACCCAAATGTAGTTTGTGTGTGTGTGCATCTTGTTCCCTAGGTGCTCTTGTGTCAGTCATACTTTGTGAAGTAGCGAGAAATAACTAGATGTAGAAAATGTAATAGAATGTGTCTATGGAATAGAATATAATCCATCCCCCTATGCTTATGTGATGAAGATGAACCAACCTTGTCCTTGTGATGGAGCTAATGTACGCAAATGATCTCCAAAATAGATGCAAATTTAGGTGATGATAGTAATGACTAGTGCTTGGTCCTTCATTATGGTCTTATAGCTTTATATTTATAGAGTTCTCTTGATCTAATTTCGTAATTAACCCCAAAATGGTCGGCCACCAAAATGATAAGAAGTTGAAACAGCTAAAAATTTCCCAAAAGGTGGTGGGAAAGTTCAAAAAAGATCGGGGTGCCCCTGGTGGGACTAGGGTGCCCCAGTACTAGCTTGGTCGCCCTAATCAAGACTAAAATAATGTGAAATGATAGAAGTTGACTAGGCATGTGGGTGCAATATGTTGAGAATGACGAAAGGAAATAAAATAAGATGGCTAAAAGACGAGGGTTAATTAGTACTTTCTTCACTCAAAAACCTTCTAAATAGTAGTATGAGACCGACACTAAATAATGTCTAAAGTGCATGATTTTGTGTCTACTTTTGCCCCCACTTTATGTTGGTGAGCAAAAATCTCGATAACATAAAGTAGATATAGATGTGTACCTAATGTCCATGATGATTATAGTAGAAAATGCACCAAAGGAATAGACAAAGCGTGCAATGACAAAATGATGATGGAACATGGAAACCAAAGATGAAAAAGTAAAAAAAATGATGAGAGTGAACCTAGGGTGGAAACGCATGTGTAGTTGCCGATGTGGGTGATGTACCTACATGGTTAGTAGTGTGTGTTGCTACGAAATGTTGTTGTTGTCCCCATTTGACTGTTTGTTTCTCATACGAGCGGACCTGCAAGGAGAAAACGATCAAGTAGTCAAATATATATGTATATATGTGCAAAAACATAATGTAAAAGACGCATGTATATAAATGTAAAAATCATGTGAATATAAAATACAGAAATGAAAACTATAAATGGAACATGTGCACCTGATCCATTTCAAGAAAGAGAGTGTAGAAGATTATCATGTACTGCAGGGGTTTTTTGGGTGATCCGACGCCAAAGTCAAAGAAGTGTAGGGAGGAATTACATTGTATCCTTCAACCTATAACTACTTCCATGAATGTATGTGAAGAGATCTTTGTACATCCTGGTTTTTTGGGAGATCTGACGCCATTGGCAAAAGAAGTATAGGGAGGAATTTCATTGTATCCTCTAACCTTTAACTGCTTCCCAAAATGCTAAGGACAACCATGTCTTATAAAATTTGTTCTGTACGGGGTTCGTAGACTCGTCTGAACCTAGTTGTTGTATGTAACCCACAATGCCAAGGGCGGAAAGTGCACTAAACTGAACCGGTGTAAATGTGTTGTGTAGTATATAAAACTCCAAATGATGCCCCCCTCTTTGGGGGCACATGCGACGTCGCTGATAGGACAATGCGGCCCCAAAAGAGGACAAACCGCATGAAATCTTCCCTACAGGGGAAGGGAATGTGCTTGGTAGAAACCAAGGTGTGCACAAATAAGAGGCTAGCCAAAGACAAGTGTTAGTATGAACAAGCATGCATGTATAAGACAATGTGTAATCTACGCAAACAGTGTGTAAGCTACCAAGAAAAGTAATGATAACACGCAAGAAAACAAGTAAGTCACACGAAGTGGATTGCAAGCATGGGACATCACTCACGATGTCGCAAGACATGCAAGGCCATTATGATCACATACAAAAAAATAAGTGTGCAAATCAAATAAAGGGTAAGGCCCGCAAATAATAACAAACAATAGACTGAGAAATGAAACAAACAAGTGTGGAAGAAAACATCCCTGCATAACAAATGTTGCACATGAAGCACCCGTTAACATGTTAGAAAAATAACTAGTGTGTCAAAAGTGTGTATAAGTAATGTAAAGTGCTAAGTACAAAATGAAACAATAACACCTGGAAGAAATGAATGTGGATGCCCCCAACGACCAGTGTAGGAAGGGTAGAAAGTGAGCATCCGTGTTGCGTGTAAGAGACTTGTATCTACGATCACAACTAGAAAAAGACATGAATGTGCATGTGTGGATGGTATAAATAAATGACATACAAGTAATCTAACTAGCATGTGTAGTAGAGCAATCATGACCAAGAAAAATTAAACAAGAGTAAAAGCAACCATAATATGCAATATGCTATGAATGGAGTGATAAGAGACGCGTGCCCTCAAGTGAAATGGAAACTTATGCAGTGAGGTTCATTTATTTTTCCCACTCAGCAGTCAAGAATGAACCATAATCGAGAATGCTTCATCGGGAAACGGTCGAAATGTGTGCATTGTGTCTAACGCGTTATGATGTGTATGTATGCGTAGTGATGATGATATGCAACATATAGAATATATGTGTTTGAACCTTATAGCCAAAGCATATAACATGACAAAATGAATGTATGAGTGACGATTTATCCATAAAGCGTGTATCACTACAAGATGAATAGCAAGGAGTGGTGATGTAGCCTAAAGCGTATACCACTACAAGATGATAGAGTAAATGATGATTCAACCTATAATGTGTGTCACTATCCTAGAAATTTCACATGATGAAAGATTGAATGATAAGCGCACGATGGATGTAAGTACATTTGATTTGTAAACCCTCGGCAGTCAAGTATGGATCAAGGAACTAAAGTGCATCATAGGGTAGTGAGTGCAGCGCATAGAAGATGATGCAGTATATGTAATGAAGATGATAATTGACCATGTGGTGGGTAGAATGTGTAATGTATGTTGTATAAGATGTAATGTACAGAGTATAAGATGTAATGTATGATGTAGACTAACGAGTGTAAGATGTGCGTGATGTAGTATGGAAAATGCTAGACTCGTAGACCATGAAATTGTTGTATATGTATGATGAAGACTAGTATGATGTGTTAAAATGATGTAGTATAAATGCAAGATGTATGATGTAAGATGTATAGATGCACAAAGGTCGAAATAGTATGCATGATGTATGACACAAGAGGTATAAATAGACGGAGTGAGTAATACATATAGTGCAGTGTGTGGGGTTTATGTGTAGTAATCCCTCAACATTCAAGTGAGAACCAAAGCACAAGAGTGTGTCATCAGGTAATGACAACGCTAAAACAGGAATGAACATGCGTATGCTAGGAGATTGATATATGAGAATATAAAGGGGACAGATGCGCAGATGTGGTGATGGGTGGGGGAGAGGTACTAGATGTGATGCCCCCAAGTGTGCTTAAATGAATGAGCTAACCCATAATCGTGAAGGACAAAGGTCCTCCATCAGATGCATGTGATGATGAAAATGTATGATCATGCTCTAAGAGTGGTGGTATAACAATTAGATGTTGTGTTGGTGAATGAATTTTATGCACGTGTGAGGGATGAATATATGAAGAAGGTCGTGGCATCACAAAAAGTGTATGTGATGTTTAATGCAAAGATGATGAAGACCCACGTGGAATAAACTGAGGTGGTGACCTATGTCGAGATGTATTAATTGTCCTAAGAATGGGCCTATACTTATGTGTAGGACTAGAAGAATAGTGAGGTCATGTAGATAATGCGAGAGTAGGTGAACTAGGAGTAGATTGTGCTTTGAGTAACATAGAGTGTGATGCGCTAGATGAAGTAGATGATGTACTAGCTACTGTGTGAGGAGATGGCGACCATGGAGCAGATGGAATGACACTGTCAATAGAAATGATATGATTATTTTGAAGAAATTTAAGTCGCAAATGATTCATATAAATGATTGACTAAGAGCGACAGATTCAGTTGAGACTGAGAAGCATGTCTCATCTAGTAACTATGTTTTCAATGAGGAAAGGCACAAGTAGTGTAAAAGTACCAACTGTAACATGAAGTTTGATAATGCCAAAGGGTTTGTTGAAAGGGTACTCAATTTGCGATTACAGGTAGCCTATAGCTTTGAGAACTGAAATAGAGCATGCACTAACGGGCCATGATGGGTTGACCTTAGTGTTGTTAATGGAGGTCGAGCCAATACATGCATTGATATGTAAATGATTATATGTAAATTTCACATGATAATCGTGATTATAGAAAAAGATAAGTGGTGGTGAAGCGTCAGCACTCGCAAATAAGAAAGATAGAGCTCCTGATTTGGGAGGAGGTACTACGGGATATGTATGATTTGTTGAAGAGTCAGATGTCTTCTTGTCACTTTGTTGAGATTTGTTGTTAAAGATCTTGAGTTTACCTTTGTCGTTGGTCAAGTAGAGTTAGTAGACTTTGAAAACTCTAATTAATTGTCATCAATTAGATCTCGGATGATTATACGGATTTTGAAACATCTATGTGTACAATGTCCTACGTAGCGATGATAATCACATCGCAAGTTCTCATTGTAGTTCTTACCTTTTGGCCATGATGGGCTAACTCGAGTGGTGGGGGAAAGGTAATAAGATTGCTCTCGAGAAGTTGTTTTAATATGAGATGTGGAGCCATTGGAAAGCTACTAAATGTGCATTGGGATGGTTGTGATTGAACCTCTTTAGTAGGAGTGATTGTGTTGACAATAATTTTAGTGTCGGTTGGCTTAGTGGCAGATGGTTTGAAAGGTGTCCTGTTCAGAAAATGAGTGGACGACGAAGCTTGCTCATGATACTTAAGCTTGCCTATGGATAGGAGTTTGGTCTCACGAAGATTAAGAGTATGACAAAGTTAATCGAACCAAGGATAGGTTTCAAAGAGAACACTCTCTTAGAGAGGCAATAAAAGATTATGAATGAATAAGTCTTGAAGCTCAGATTTTGCAAGCACATTTGTCAATTTCGCGAGATTGTTCTTATACCTCAAAACGTAGTTAGCAAGGTTTTTTATTTTATCCTTGTTTAAGTTGTGCTAGTTGAGTGTAAGAAATCTTAGAGACGATATTGATGGAGAAATGAGTAATAAAAGCATCGGCTAGATGTGTGAATGAAGTTACTGAGTGAACATGTAGGTCATAAAACCAACGCATCACATAATCGTGGAGACTACGAGGAAAGAGTTTAACTAAAAGAATATGATCATGAGCAAAATCAAGGCAAACAACATGAAATGCTCTAAGATATTCCTGTAGGTCACCATGTCCATTGAAAATGGGAAGATTAGGGGTGATGAAGCTAGGAGGAAGCAGGTAAGTAGAGATGGTAGGTTCAAATGGAGGATACAATAATAAAGTAGAATCCAAACACGGTGATGTATGCGAAGTTGCTTGTTGCAACTTATGAATTTGAGCTTGAAAGTTGTGAAAAAGATAAGTTGTGATTGCCAATGGATGAAACCTGTCGTATTGTTTCACCAATAAGTTTTATGCTTTCTATGACAAAACAGATAGAAGGTAAATGGTTAAGGAAGAATACCTGTGAAGCGAAGTTGGAAGGTAGAATGCGCGCATTATTGATGTTATCCAAGTTGATCATAGAGAAGTTATTTTATTCTGGGAAAGAATACCTATAAATGAAAAGCAAGACCATAAAAGAGTATTAAATAGCATATGACAGTGGACTTCTTAGTGTATGCTAGATCTAGGAAGCGTGGTGCTTCTTAGAGAGGTTTTCAATCCGATGTTTAATACAATTTAATGCAAACACGAAACTTAAATAAATAGATCCTATTGCAATGTAATGATTTAGGTTTCTCATAGACACAATACACTACATTTAATGCCAAATATCAAAATGTAATTCTAAATCTAATTACAACCAAGGTTTGTTCAGGTCAGACAGGGCTGTCAGAGGTCTGGTAAGGGTCTGGGGTTGATTGGTTGAGGTCTAGGTTGGATTTGGGTGAGTGGGAACCTTGTTGTTCTAAGCATATAAAATAACACAGAGACCAGTATCGGTTAGATGACTGATGCCGGTATGGGGAAGAAACCAACGGTGGTCAAGGAACTGATGTCGGTAGGGGTAATAGGTAGTAAACTATTAAAAATGGGTTTTTAGGCTCTCTGTGATTGTACAGAGAGTGAGGATAGTGTGATTTGGGTCTGTCATCACCAATCCGGCACTATGATAATTCTTCACCGGGAACTCCTCATGCTATGATTATTTACTAATGCACAGCTTTTAGTTTGGTGGATGGAATCTAGAAACACAAAAACAACATAATACAAGAATACCATAGACTATGATGAGAAGGAATGACGATAAATCTGAAATATAAGTGTAAATTATAATATCAACATGAAATTGTTACAATCTCACCAATGAGGTACTTTAAGTGTTACTGACTTCACTTGCCTTCCAACAATAACTATGGGAGAAATTTCATAATTGCACTTCTTAATGGCTTGTTTAACACACTTTCAAAATGACGGCTTCCTTTACACACTTACTCATACAATATTTCTCACTACTTCCTTCTATATGCTAAATGAGGGGGGGTGGCCTCTTTATTTATAGGAATTTAGGCTTATCCATCTTATCTCTAAGATAGGATAGGAAATCTCTTCCGGCCAATCATATTTCATGCTTAAACTCTTGCCTTTACATGTAGGCTTATCTTCTAAGATAAGATAAACCTTATCATCTCACATGGTCCACCTTTTTAGACTTTTTTACAAATAAAATACACAAAATATTTATGACATCACTCTTTGTCCTTATTACAAATATAATATTTCTAATTCCTAATCATGTAGACCCTACTTCTCTACTTATCCTAACTTTGACATTTTAACATTACCGGACCACTTACAACAAATATTTACTTTTTACAACATTCCTATTATACTTTGACTGTTACCGTACTCTAAATTATTGGCAGCACCGTACTAACGGCGCCGTTATCTTCCATCGGATGCTACTACTAATTACACTTAACATCCTATTCCTAATACATACATTAATGAAATAGAAATTACGGAGAAAAATTTTAGTGTCGACAGCTCGACAACGGGTTTTTCCTTGGGGGAATATTTGAATAGGATGACGTTGGCGGATGTTTTTGAATTATCAAGGGTGGATGATGATTTAGATGGGAACTCAACTTTTGGTTTCTTAGGACGAAGCTTGACCTAACCATCTTCTATGGCTCGTAATTCATGTTTACGGGCCATGGTGAAATCCTCATCAAAAGTTTGAAATGATTGGATTTGTAACGTGGATGAGATGTGTATGTTGCATGCATGACCGAATACTTCAATTCATTATATTTGTGGCAATGAAAATGATAGTTGATTGATTATACCTCTCCAACGGGTGACGAAATCGGCAACATACTCGTCTTCAAATTGTTTGATGGCATACAGGTCATTGATAGTGACTTTGTGTGTTATGTTTATGGACAAGTGTTTTAAGAAGAGATCGACAAGTTGTGTAAAGGAGAATAGGGAATGTTGCGGAATGTTATTGTACCAATCTAAGGAGAGACCGACGAGGGGCATGGGAAGGTCCTGAGCATCAGGTCTTGGTCATGAGCTATTAGATAACAGGCGTGAAGAAAGGCATGAATGTGTTGTTGGGGATCTTCCTTGCTATAAAATTTGATAAACTTTAGGAGTTCCCAATGAGACGAATATGGTTTATATGGTACTAAAGGGTGAATGAGATCATTACAAATTTGATCATAAGAGAGCACATTCTTGGATGAGGACGAAGTAGCTTTGAAACTGGATATGTAGTTTAAAATGGCTTAGAAAGGGTCAGGTTGAGTTTGTTGTTGTGAGGATGAGGCATGTTAAAATAAAGGATGGTTAGGTTCTGAGTATGTATGATATGGTTGAGGAATGCCTTTGCTAGTAGAGAATATTTTGTTGGGGAACGTTTTGCTGAGGAACATTCTATTGGAAAGGGGTATTTTGTTGTGGGATGTTATATTGTGGAATGTTTTGTTGAGGTACGTATTGTTGAGGTGTGATGTATTGAGGAATGTTTTATTGAGGTATATTTTGTTGATAAGGAATGTTTTGATGATGGATACTTTGATGATAAGGGATGCTTTGTTGTGGGATGTTTTGATGAGACGTAGAACCTTTATGGGAGGCTATAAGGTGTGAGGTTCGTATTTATTGGTACTGTAATAAAATTTATGTATGAGTGAGAGGTTGTGAATATGTGAGTGACTGCTGAAAGGAAAAAGTAGAGGCAACAGAGGACGATACTTGCAGGGATAATTTTAGTGGAGAATATTCGTAATATGGTGAAAATTTCATTTTAGGAAAATTTAAAAAGGTGATTTTTTCGGAGTGGGTCGGTGTCCTGTTCGCCTAAAATTTACAGTATATATTTTTTTGGGGTCGGCTTCGCCTTCATTTGAAAAAATCTCCTATAAAAACTTAGGTGATTCGCTGGGTAGTATACTACAGTACTACCACAAGTAGCTTACCAAATTACCAATACCATGAAGTTTGAACTCACATACTCTTAAGCACCAGAGATTGTTGTTAGTCTGTGAGGGTTAGTTGTTAATGCGCGACAGGGATATATATGACATGTGACAAAGAGGTATTGCAGACGCGCAACAAGGAGATATTGCAGACGCACGATAAAGGGGTAAGTAGTTGACGCGCGATAGAGACAGTGAGGCCTTGTTGATGCGCTACAAAGAGAGTTGGCGCGCGACAAGGGCGTAAGCAGTTACGCGCGACGCACGACAAGGACAAAGTTGACACGCGACAGATCCAACTGACGACTTGGTGACGCGCAACAGAGACATTTGACACCTTGTTGATGTGCGATAGGGATAGTTGACGCGCGACAAAGGGTTAGTTGATGCACGACAGGGATTACCATAGTTAACACGGGACAATAATTTTGACTCGCTACTTGGTTCTTTTGCTGATGCAGGACTCTGTTCAGAATAATGGAAGGTGCTAGTCCTAAGAATGCGAAGACCCTAAAAGTAACTAAGAAATCTCAGAAGTCGTTCAAGTATTTTGGAAACTCTGCTGATACAGATATTGAAACTACCAACAACCATATAGCTGCCACCAAAAAGAATCAGAATACTGACTGTGTGGAAAGTATTATTGAGGCGGACATGCATTCTGCACAGTATCAAACAAATGACACCTACGATAATATGCCAGATCTTGAAGATATTCTTCCTGTTGGGGTGCAACCAGAAGTGCATCAAGCTATCACACATACAAATACTCAGCAAAATGAAACACACAAATCAAATATAGATTTCGGTTCACGAAAGAGGAAACCAGGTGATTGTGATATTGCTCAAAATTCTATTCAAAAAAGTAAAACATTAAAAACGAACAAGAATATGTGGACCATTGGAGGGTCATACAAGTTTGATTGGGCAGTTAAATTTCCGTTTATCGAACTTGTACAATCATCTAATTCTGAAGAGATCCCATCTGAATGTACATGTATAATATGTACGTGAAAATTGGGAAAACAACAAAAAATGCAAATGAAGCTGGACGCTATAGAAAAACATTGTGGAAAATAATCTTTGACTATAACGGGGGTGGATGGCCAGAAAATCAAAACACACAGGTGGAAAACCGAAAAAGAATGCATGCATGTTAAATACGCAGCGGATTATGAGGTAGAGCAGAAAAAACGCAGACATCTCGTGGAAAAGGGAGGAACGATCACATCGCAAATTGGTAAGATGAATCAAACAAATCTACATGCAAAACTCATAGAATTCTCTAATTTATTTCACATACTAAAGAAAGAAAGATTGATTTCGGATTTCTTTGATTTCAATTTTTGTATCAATATAATGGAATGCTGAACGTACCTCAATCTCATTGGTCTGAAAGTAGTGGATGGGAAATGGAAAAATGTCTTTCGATGATAGAGAAGGAAGATTTGAGAGAGAATGTAAAAAAATCAAAGTTTATTTCTCTTTCAATTGATGAAGTGACAACAGTCGACAACACTGCATGGGTATGTATCCACGTCTATACTTTAGAAAATCATATAAGGACACCTCATCAGTTGGGTGTTATGAAAATGGTTGAAAACTGTAATGCCGAAAACTTACATAAAATAGTTGTTTCTCATTTGAAAGATATTGCTAGAATGACTGATTATGAAATTGCTACGAAGTTAGTATGCGTCGGAGCAGATGGTGCATCTGTCATGCAGGGTCACCGAACAGGGTTGTGCTAGATTACAAACAACAGTGGCCCCATATATGCTACCAATTCACAGTATGGCTCACAGAATGAATTTAGCATATAAAATGGTAAGAAACCACAAAAATGTTGCTAAATTAGAAGACCTGATAAGAGAACTTCATGCCTATATGGCAAACAACCGAAAGTGATTTCTTGAGTTCCAGAAATTTGCAATTGGAATTACAGATGGCAAAAAACTTCTGAAAGATGTTGAGACTAGATGGATCTCTTTGTATGAACCTGCATGCAGAGTTCGTGAGTAGTATCCTTCGTTGGTTGGTTTCATGCGCAAATATCGTCATGAAGTTGATAGGGCGAGGGACTTATTGCTCTGTTTAATTGATTTGGAGACATTGCTTACATTGGTTGGTATTCTTCCAATGTTGCAAGAGATCAATAGATTGATGGAATATGCATAGGGGAGATGAATCTATATTGTTGGTTTTATATGGATGAGAAAAATGGTATGTCAAAGTCTTGATATCTTGTATTGTTCCCAAGATAGTTTTGATACACCTGTTTTTTCAGAATTGGAATGCTTTATTAGATCTTAAAAATCCCAGTAACTATTTGAGATTTAATATCAACGATCACCTCTGCATCATTGTTAATGGGAGGGACATACCACTGCACATTTTGTAAAAACGTCAAGATATTACAGGATCGGAACGAGAAGATGTTCCCGTGACACGTAATCTCTTTGAGTCTGTTATAGTTGAAACAAGAATAAAGCTTAAAAAAAATTCAGAATCCTTATTATCAGAAATTAGAGAACATTTCTCCAAAGATAAAATTCTTGAAGCCATGGGTGTGATGAATCCTAATTTTTGGAATATTGAAGGTGGTTGTGCTGACTTTGTAAGAAAGCATTTCCATAAATCCATGGGTACAATAATGAAACATTTCGCAAATACTTCAGAGTTCAAGGGTATGGAAATCAAAGGTATACTGAATGTTGATTTATTAAAATTTCAATCAACAAATTTTGCAACAACAATTTGGAACCAATATACAAATTTAGACAAAGAAAAGTGGTGCTATTACAAGGCTGTGGCAAGGAATCTATCAAAGTTCTATCTTACAAGAAGATATTAGTGAATATTTCAGATTATATGAGTTATGTCAAACAATGATTTTGGGGTCTGTGGAGAACGAAAGGGTTTTCAGTGCATTATCATTTATAAAATCAAAACTGAGAAACATGTTGGATAAAAATCCGGAAAGTTGCATGAGGTGTTATGTATCTCGATACTCCATGGAAACATTTCCTTTCGACAGAGCAATTGCACATTGGAATTCCCTTTGCGAAAGAAGAGGTGTGCATAATATAGCTACAAGGACAACTGTTCCCAACGTTGAGGGTGGAATTCGCGCATCGTCACACTCTACAGAAGAGAACATCGAGTTTGAAGAAGCTATTGATAATGGATTGTTTCAACTTTAAATAGGTATCTTCTTCACCTTAATCTTGTTGTTTGTCACTTTAAAAAAATTTCAGCTCTTGTTATCATTAAAGATGTTACAGGTATATATATTTACATTTATTTATATACAAATTTTTTTTTTTAAAACGTGGGTTGACATCCATTCGAGGAAGCTGGTACTTCTCAGGACTAACAATGTCCGGTAATTCACCCATCTATTTACTAATCCATTTCTCGTATTGAGTTTTCTTAAAACAAAGATCTAGCACATTACTAGTGATGATTTCACAGCCATCTAAAACACTAGAGGTAAGTTAAACCCTATCATATCATCTTTCTTGATTTCTTATAGTTATGTTTAATTTATTTTTTATATTTGCAAAATGCTTTGATATAGTTTTTAAACTTTGTGGGATAAAATGAGAATCAAATTTTACAGAGGAATATTTTTCCATATTATACAATTCATAATCTACGATCCATTGATACAGAGGAAGAGTCGTGTTGACGCGCATCAACAAGAGTAGGTGTCTTAAAATGAACCCTGCTAAAGTTTAAAAATAAAAAAATAGGAGCGCTCTCATGGTAAGTCCTAAAATGTTTGGTTTGCTTTCAGTTTTGCATTTTTATTTGATTGTCCTCATCGAAATAAAACATTCCGTTTTGGGTCTTAAAATGAACCATTTCATACTTCTTTGTCATCTAGCTTTAATTAGGACTTAAATTCGTTGCATTCACTTATCCTCCCCCAAACACAACCAAGTCAATTCAAAATAAAAAAATACATTCAAACAACTCCTACCCAAGTAAAACTGATTGGGATTTCATCACCCAACAGGGAAGCCGACTTGATGTTCTGGACAAGTATACAAGTCCCTTATCGCAAGAGGAACATGAAGTGAGGGTGTAGGCCCCAATATACACACCCATATGGGCAACAATACAGAGATGGGCCCCACGTACCTTCTACTATATCGAGGACTCCGCCCTTAAACATACCTAAAACCATCCATAACTTACCATTTCCTAGGACCCTCATTAACCATCTTACACATTTCAATTTTTCATAATTAATCAAGATAAATTCAAAACAACATATTTTTCTTGCTCTTGCTTGTTGTTTGTAAATCAACCCATTTAATTATTTCTCGTTTTCTAGGTGTTTGTGTGGTTGTTTATCATGGTACTTACTAGACAACAAGCTTGTAATTAAACTTCTGAAAATATGTCTACTCCACCACCTAAATTTCAACAACATGTCCCATTTTATACTTCACCACTCCTAGTAGCGCTTTCGACAGCAACACAAAAACAAATCCTATATTATTAAGCAGTTACATCCAATCCCTTTTTTGACACCCAACAGACTTAGAATGAATCAGGGGCCAACTATAACGAAGAAACATGACAATAACTCTTTCATTCCCCACATCAATATCATGGTCAAATATTTCATACATCTAGATTACAAGAAACAGGACACCCCTTTTCTCCTGCTCCTCATTCAGAAGCATCCGAACCTCCCTTCTACAATAGAGGAGACCATGTCTTTAAATTTCTATATTCAAACCATATTGCCCTCAATGCCTATCTAACAGCTACAAATGTCCAAATGCAACCATTCACAGCTCAACCCATTCCATACACTTACAATCCTTCATCTTCCATTGAACATCTCATTAATCAAAATCAAGACCCTGTCGTTTAACAGTTATTCCCATACACTTGAAGTTAATCTGAAACACCAAACACTAGTCAACATGAGATATATGCCATCCCTACAAACCCATTTGAAACATCCAATGAACAACCTTCCATCAGTCAACCTAAGACATTTGATGTCTCTTTGATCCCTATTTACGATCTCCACATGATTTAATCATAAAACATATCTGCCCAACAGTCTACATCCTCACCAAGTCCTTCTATAGGTTTCACACCTCCAAGTTCCACACCTCCTCTTCTACCCCTACGGTTTCCTCACAAGTACAAACACCTCCAATGAGTTATGTGGCCTTGTATACTATTGTATCCTCCCAACAGGTTACTAATCCTATTCAAAACATCACCATGTCCATCCCTAGAACTACACCACTGATCAATATGAGTGTCATTGCTAACACTCACCCTGTTTCACAATACATACCACAACCATCACAACCATTGATCTCCATGCCGTAATCTACACCTATACAAAACATCCCACAATATTGTATCCCGCAACAAAGCATTCCACAACAGGTATCCAGGGTTCATTTTAAGAAACCTCTAGAAAATTGGAGTTGGAAAATACCTGACGAATATTCCCCGGAATCGGTTTCAGCGAAAGGAAAATTTGACAGTTTTCCAGAACTGAATTTTTGCAAGTTTTTTCGAGCCAGAGAGACTACATATTTTCAAACACTGACGCCTCGTTGACGCGCGTCAACAAGAGCTCGCTGACATCGTGTTGACGTGCGTCAACAAGGGCCATTGGCGCGCGTCAACGACCCTTGTTGATGCGCATCAATGGCCCTTGTTGACGCATGTCAACACGACTCTTCCTCTGTATCAACGTACCCTTGATTATGAATGCGCGTCATATGGAAAAATCTTCCTCTATTGAATTCGCATTGTGTCATTTTATCCCACGAAGTCTAAAAAATGTATCAATGGATCGTGGAAATATAAAAAATGAATTGTACATAACTATAAGAAATCAAGAAAGATGAGATGATAGGGTTTAACTTACCTCTGTAAAATTCGATTGTGTCATTTTATCCCACAAAGTTTAAAAAATATATCAAAGCATTTTGCAAATATAAAAAATAAATTAAAAATAAATGTAAATGTATATACCTGTAACATCTTTAATGATAACAAGAGCTGAAAAAAATTTAAAGTGACAAACAATAAGATTAAGGTGAAGAAGATACATATTTAAAGTTGAAACAATCCATTATCAATAGCTTCTTCAAACTCGATGTTCTCTTCTGTAGAGTAACGATGCGCCAATTCCACGCTCAACGTTGGGAACAATTGTCCTTGTAGATGTATTATTCACACCTCTTCTTTCGCAAAGGGAATTCCAATGCACAATTGCTTTGTTGAAAGGAAAGGTTTTTATGGAGTATCGAGATACATAACACCTCATGCAACTTTCCATATTTTTATTCAACCTATTTCTCAATTTTGATTTTATAAATGATAATGCATTGAAAATCCTTTCGTCCTCCAGAGACCCCAAAATCATTGTTTGGCATAACTCATATAATCTGAAATATTCGCTGATATTTTCTTGTAAGATAGAATTTTGATAGATTCCTCGGCACAGTCTTGTAATAGCACCACTTTCAGAAGGTTCGTCTAAATTTTTATATTGGTTCCAAATTGTTGTTGCAAAATTTATTGATTAAAATTTTAATAAATCAGCATTCAGTATACCTTTGATTTGCATACTCTTGAACTCTGAAGTCTTTGCAAAATGTTCCATTATTGTACCCATGGATTTATTGAAATGCTTTCTTACAAAGTCAACATGACCACCTTTAGTATTCCAAAATTTAGGATTCATCACACCCATGGCTTCAAGAATTTTATCTTTGGAGAAACGTTCTCTAATTTCTGATGATAAGGATTTTGAAATTCTTTTAAGCTTTATTCTTGTTTCAACTATAACAGACTCAAAGAGATTACGTGTCATGGGAACATCTTTTTATTCCGATCCTGTAATATCTTAACGTTTTTGCAAAATGTGCAGTGGTATGTCCCTCCCATTAACAATGATGTAGAGGTGATCGTTGATATTAAATCTCAAATAGTTACTGGGATTTTTAAGATCTAATAAATCTTTCCAATTCTGCAAAACATGTGTATCAAAACTATCTTGGGAATAGTACAAGATATCAAGATTTTGACATACCATTTTTCTCATCCGTATAAAATCCACAATATAGATTAATCTCCCCTATGCATGTTTCATAAGTGTATTGATCTCTTACAACATTGGAAGAATACCAACCAATGTAAGTAATGTCTCCAAATCAGTTAAACGGAACAACAAGTCTCTCTCCCTATCAACTTCATGATGATATTTGTGCATGAAACCAACCAACGAAGGATACTCCTCACGAACTTTGCATGTAGGTTCATACAAAGAGATCCATCTAGTCTCAACATCTTTCAGAAGTTTTTTGCCATCTATAATTCCAATTGCAAATTTTTGGAACTCAAGAAATTGCTTTGGGTTGCTTGCCATATAGGCATGAAGCTCTCTTATAAGGTCTTCTAATTTAGCAACATTTTCAAGGTTTCTTACCATTTTATACGCTAAATTCATTCTATGAGCCATACAGTGAATTGGTAGCATATATGGGGCCACTGTTGTTTGTAATCTAAAACACATCCCTGTTCGGTGACACTGCATGAAAGATGCACCATCTACTTCGATGCATACCAACTTCGTAGCAATTTCATAATCAGTCATTCCAGCAATATTTTTCAAACGAGAAACAACTATTTTATGTAGGTTTTCGGCATTACAGTTTTTAACCATTTTCATAACATCTAACAGATGAGGTGTCCTTATATGATTTTCTAAAGTATAGACGTGCATACATACCCATGCAGTGTTGTCGACTGCTGTCACTTCATCAATTGAAAGAGAGAAACTTTGATTTTTTTACATTCTCTTTCAAATCTTCCTTCTCTATCATCGAAAGGCATTTTTCCATTTCCCATCCAGTACTTTCAGACTAATGAGATTGAGGTACGTTCAACATTCCATTATATTGATACAAAACTTTGAAACCGAGGAAATCCGAAATTGATTTTCCTTTCATTAGTGTGAAATAAAGTTGAGAATTGTATGAGTTTTGCATGTAGATTTGTTTGATTCATCTTACCAATTTGCGATGTGATCGTTCCTCCCTTTTCCACGAGATGTCTGCATTTTTTCTGCTCTACCTCATAATCCGTTGCGTATCTAACATGCATGCTTTCTTTTTCAGTTTTCCACCTGTGTGTTTTTATTTTCTGGCCATCCGCCCCCGTCATAGTCAAATATTTTTTTCCACAATGTTTTTCTATAGTGTCCAGCTTCATTTGCATTTTTTGTTGGTTTCCCAATTTCCACGTACATATTGTACATGTACATTCAAATGGGATCTCTTCAGAATTAGATGATTGTACAAGTTCGATAAACGAAAATTTAGTTGCCCAATCAAACTTGTATGACCTGCCAATGGTCCACATATTCTTGTTCATTTTCAATGTTTTACTTTTTTGAGTAGAATTTTGAGCAATATCACAATCACCTGGTTTCCTCTTTCGTGAACCGGAATTTGAATTTGATTTCTGTGTTCCATTTTGCTGAGTATTTGTATGTGTGATATCTTGATGCACTTATTGTTGCACCGCAATAGGAGGAATATTTTCAAGATCTGACATATTATCAGGTGTCATTTGTTTGATACTGTGCAGAATGCATGTCCACCTTAATAATACCTTCCACACAATAGTATTCTGATTCTTTCTTGTGGCAGCTATATGGTTGTTGCTAGTTTCAATATCTGTGTCAGCAGAGTTTCCAAAATATTTGAACAATGACTTCTTAGATTTCTTAGTTACTTTTAGGGTCTTCGCATTCTTAGGACTAACAACTTCCATTCTTCGGAACAGAGTCATGCGTCAACAAAAGAAACAACTAGCGAGTCAAAATTATTGTCGCGCGTCAACTATGGTAATCCCTGTCATGCGTGTTGGTGCAAATTCTGAGTTTTCACACTTTGCCCCAATTTTCTATATCCAATTTTTCTTAGAAAAAGTTTCATTTGCTCAAATTGGTGACATGTAATTGGTATTTTCCAATTGAATGCCTTTAAATTGCTCACATTGTCATGATTTTGCCCTAAATTGAAACAAATTTCCAAGTTCCCCTCTTTTGTGCCATAACTTCTTCATTTTTTCGGGTTGAGCTGTTTTCCCCTTTGTCAAATTCGTGCAAAAATTAAAGTGGATGAAATCCGAGTTGTTTGCTTTTAAAATCTCATTCCCTAGGTCGTAAACAATGTAAATGTCACAGAATAGTTTGGGGTCTCCTTTGTGATTGCACAAGGGACTTCAGTTGGTTGGGACAAGGTATTGGGTGACTGGAGTAGGCTTTTGCGACGTTTTAATAGGTATACGGAGGTGGGAATGTTGGAGAAGGTCAATAGGGAGCAAGATAAATAATGGATGATAAAATGATGATGAAATGAAATAACCAGGAAAGTATGATGTTGTACTTACTTGGATTTCGTCCCTGAATGTCTGTGTGAAGGATGGAGGTGTTGATGATGGGTTTGAAGGTTGTAAGTGATCACCAATTGAAAAAAACTTCTCCCTGGGCTATATGTGCACTCCTCTTTTCTTGGATAGATCAAATCATGGCTAGGATGGCTGTGCAGGAGAAGATGCTCAATCTCCTTCCTTGGATGTGAGTTTTCTCTGGAATTGGCTCTCTGAAGATGCGTTATCTCTCTGAGATGTGTTCTTGCTCGTTAACTTTCTCCCAATGTTTTTCAACCTTGAGAATAAGGTATTTTAGGGGTTAAAAGGGGTAACTGACGGTGGTCCGGCTTAACCAATGACGGTTAGGGGTAACCGACATCGGTCAAGGCAGGATTTCCTAGGTTTACCAAACTTAGGGAGATCCTCCTAATTTTCTTGGATCTCGTGTCATTCATCCCACGAATTAGACTTGAAGCCTCTTGTGAGAATGTGGGAATGTGGTTAGAGGGAATGTAGGCATTGATTTTTAGGGTTTGGGTAAGTTTTAGTTAGTTATGGGAACTTGCTAAGAATAGTTCTTAGGTTGAGCTGGCTTGGTGAGGTGTCTAAGTGAACTGTATGTGTAGATATTATTTAAATAAGATATTTAAATAATAAATATAGTGAGAATAATGCATTAATTTAATTAAATTAATTAAATTAATATTAGTGAGGTGAAGAGGGGTCATGACTAGGTGAATGTAATAAAGGGTGCTTATATGTCGAGGGACAAAAGGGGAGTGTAACCTAATTTTAGTGTCTACATCTTGCATACCTAATTGAAGTTCCAGGATTGCACTAAGATTATTGCTGCGCACTCACGGTCTACTACTGATAGCTTGTCTGTGTGCCTCTCATGCCTGCTTTGACAGATGGATGGCTACAAGATTTTTCTGGCATTTTCTGATGGGTCCAACCAGTGGAAGAGGCAGTGCACGACATGGTTTTCATGCAGATGTTTCCCGGAGAGGTTTGAACTCTTCCTAGGGATCATGATCTTATGGAGACCCTATGTATGGATGTCTTGCATACAGAAGGACTATCTCTCTATGCGTCATAGTGTGTTATTCAACTGCATTCAAGGTGGATACCAAGCTTGGCAGATATTCCGTTGAGCAGGAGATTGTTTCTCTTGGATAGAGTCAGATGCCAGTATGGTAAAAAATGCTGGAAAAATATAGGATTTGCCATGACTCTGTTAATTACTAAAGTTCCAGTTAAAGATGACTTGGGGAGACTATTGTGGTCAAAAGCATCCTAGAAACGCTTTTGCAGATGGTCAAAACCTTCATCTGGTGTCGGTTGGTGATGGAATCCGATGACGCATGTCCCTCCTTCAATGAGCACATAGATATGTGGTGGTCACCATATTTTCTCTCTTCATGATCTCTCAATTTCTGAACAGCCCAGGGATGCCGAAAATTCATGACGGTTATCTTGTAAAGAGTATTTCACTACCATCCGGGACATGTGTTTCCTCTCAGGATTGGATTCAGTTGGCCTATGCTGAAATAGAAATACAACCTCGCTAGGTTTTGATCTGCCTTTACATTTTGGTCATTTAGTCTTCTCTACCTGATGTTAGCTAGTTACAGGCACAGGCATGGGCTCTTGCAGCCATGCTCCTGCACTTGGATGGATCACATACTAGCTGATGGACATGTGGACATGTCCTTTGTTTACAATACATGCTTAAGGACCGTTATCTACTAGGCTTACTATCTCTGCGGTATCACCAGGCTTTAGATAAGTCTCACAGGTACCAGCACAAGTTCATTGACATTCTTCTCCTGTCAAGGTCTAGTTTTATAAGCATCTCGGCAATGAGACTTGGAACCCCCTTTTTGACCCGAAGCTCAATTTATTTATTTGGTGCCATTATCTATGAGTGCCTACCATTAGGGGAAAGATGTACATGTCTATATTTAGGTATTCCCTAAATCCAGTCTGTAGTTGTTGTCAAGATCACCTGAGTCTTTCAAACATGTATTTTGGTTTTTCCCATCATACGCTGAGCAACATGTTTGCCCAAAAGGATTCATTCCCTTGAGAGGATCCATTTCACCCTAAGTTTTTTAATTGGAAAGTTGCACTTGTTTGGTAATCGATGCTTCTTGAGCCTTTCTATGTTGCTTCCTTTGGGTGATGTTACTTTCATTTTTTATTTTGTTTCGATCTCAGATGAGGGAAATCTAGCACTACATTCTTATGGGGAGCATTGAGACTCTTATCTGTTGAGATAATACATTAATCGGGGAGGCGACAGGTGCGAGTATTTTGTCTTCTAGTTCATAGTACAGATTCAGGAAATAGCTCAGAAGGTGGCGCTGAGAGTTTGAGATCTCATCTCCAACACCTTGACTTTGATCACTGAGGTAGTGCACCCTACACTGATGAGTCAAAGTTCCTGCTTGATAATGTTGATCGACATCTTCCACCACCCCAGCCACCTAATATATGTCGTCGAAGATCCCGCAGCCACTCCAGAAGCGTTGATCTTCTCCGTCGATGGCTCATATCAGGTCTCTCTGCCTGGCATAGGTAAACTAATTTGGATTAAAAAATAACCACCCCCTAGGTAAAGGGAATTATGGTTCAAATCCTATTGTATGTTTTATGAGTGCTTGTACACCCCTAGGACTTAGGATGACTGCACAACCACTGCACTCTAGACCCATATCACGCTATCCAAACTCAAAAAAGCTTTCATATCGGAATGATCCACCATCCTCCTACTGGGTGTCATGGCTCTTTGTTCCTGAATTAACTATTATAATTATCTTGAATACATTTGTCTGGAACATGCCCTTAGTTCCTCACTTTGGAGACTCTCGAGAGCGTCTGAAAGTTATACATATCACACTGATTAATAATTGTATTAAATTATCTTCATACTAAATTATATATATATATATGGAGGAGAGATATAGTGTATACATACATACATACATACATACACACATGGCTCTACCCCATTTCCAGGAGAATGTTGACAATCAACATGAAATGATGCCATTGCTACATTTAATATCTAGTTATCCCATTATGTTCTCACCATTGCCAAATCTCTCTTTGTTTTAAATCCTCCCATCCCTGATTCTCGTTCATCTTCAAGGCCTGGTCCGCAGTCACCCACAATCTATTGCATTACATGGTATAGGCCAAAATTGATTCTAGGAGTAGGCACTAGTATCTTTTGAATATATTACCAAGTTACTTGTTATCACCCAAGGACTGATCAAATATTTTAAATGTAAAGTTTTGTTTATACTCTCATTTCCAAGTAATTGATAACTCCCTGGATATGTTAAATGATTCAGGTGTTATTTTGTTGAGGTTAATATTATAATGGTAGGTTTGCTGTAACAATGTATTTTTTGTGATATATTAATCTCTAACATTTAGGGTAAATGGAAATGTCTATATTCAAGGCTATTTAATGTCATTGTCAATGAGATTAAATATTGGCGAAGACATAGCCCCGGCGAAAAGGGGCCTCAAGCCACATGTAGTTCATTACAATACCGCATTTTGTATACATTTGATGACAAGGATGGGTAGGTTGGTCAACTACAGGCATGATAAAATTCTAGATTCACTTTATATGTCCATGCCTTGAGTTCAGGTTGAATAGGCATGGTGGAGTCTAGGTCCCAAAGGCGATGGTTAGAAGTGTTATGGAAGATGCAGTTGATGGATTCTATCTAAGGAATGTTGCCCATTGGTGTATGCTGAGAATAACTTCCATAATGTGCCTTTTCAACAAACCCAGTCTTGTGTAGCATAATCAATAAGTAATCACTGAGGTGATTCTATTAAGAGGCACATTTCTTCCACAAATTTGGCTATTGACCATAATGTACATCCCTTGGATGGGCATACTTCCACATTTTATGTATACAAATCAGTGCATAGGTTGCACTTGTAACTAAAACGTCCAACAAATTCCCTTCATCAATCATGAAATGTTAGCTGATTTGTGGCACGTACCCTATTTCAGTAGCCTCTCATTTTACTACAGAAAATAAGGTTTATGCTAGCAAATGGGATGTTTAACGTGACCTTAGGTGTGAGACAACTTGCCTGACCTCTGCAAGATTCCCAAAATCTAAATAGGCATTTCTTTGATCGAGAATGGTATACTACTCTTGATTTTTTGTATTTTCTTTTTACTTTTGTTTGATATACTGATTGATGCGGGAAGTCTATGTGGGATGGACAGAATGACTCCTTGAGGTCTTATTTTTGGATAGACTATGTACAGTATGGCTAGCTTTTTATAACTGTCCTTCGAGGGAGCAGTTTATTTATAACAACAAGATAGAAAGATATATCTCATATATTACTTCTGAACATTTTGGACTTTTAGGTCATGGGAAAGACTATAAAGGAGTATAGGATTCTTTTATGGAGGAAAAGCTATAGCTCGCAAAATATTAACTATAAAAGAGAGGTTTTAAGTAACAAACGACCATGGGATTCCATCTTGGAAAGAATGAAAAGTATCCATGATAATGATGCCATGAGTAGAGCCGTGATTTTCATATTGAAGATAAGGCTAAAAGGTATCAGTTAATCACATGATTATTGTTTAGTCTTTGGTCCTTAAAATAAGTGAAAGGCGAAGGTTTTGTTATCGCCAAATCACTTCACCCTCTGAATGGCCAAGTGATGAATAGGGTATTCAGTGTGATTGGATAACATTGGATTGCCTCTCAAGCTGTGGTACTTGGGCTCGTGGTGAACCTTCGAAGAAGGATGATTTCCTCTTCCTAAACTAAACACAACACTACTTCTAATGCAATAAAACAACTAATTAGACCTATGCTAACATTTTCATGGGGTTACGGGAGAGATATTTGTAAGAAATAAAACCTATATTAGAAGTGGTGATGCACCAAGAAAGGGTGTTGCTAGACAAGCTTTCGGTTTTCTAGTGAAGGAAGATGAAATGAGAAGGATGATCAAGCACCAAAACTCATCCGCATACAAAGCTTCACTCCTAGATAATCATAGAATTCCCAACACTTGTAATGGAAACTTAAAATTGCACAATACACCTGTAAGCATGAAAAAGGCACAACAAAGTGACAAAAACATGAAAGGGTTGATAATTATTCACAAAACACACAATTTTTATCACTTCAATAACATGCACAATGCTTCATTAGATTAGGAAGAGGAAAAAATTTCCATTACAATGTTGGAAAAGAGGCTTGAAAGTTCCCATAATCCATAATAGACTAGCTTGCAGAAAGAGAGAGGAAAATGAAAAATGTCCAACCCTTTGTAATGAGTTCCCCCTTTTCATTTATAGAAAAATCCACCTGAAGAGAAAGGATGAAGAAAGCCTAAATTCTAGGCACCTGGTCTCTATGATTGATTACATCATTAATTGCATTTGGGAAGAACATTATGCCACTATGCCCTCATAACTCAAAATTTTGGATTTATCCACCATTTAATGAAAATAATATTTTAAATAAAATATTTTAGTAAAATTCATATGTATGAGCCTTGGTGGAACCACTTGGTTAATTTGTGCTTTGGAATGGGTTTTGAAATAATGACTTGAAAATTGGCTCGCCAGCCAGCTCACCGAGTTGGCTAGCAAGCTCCTCCTTTTGTATTAATTAGCGGCTCTTCATTACATGTAATGTGCACAACTTTGACCTCTTCATGTTTTATTGCACCGAAGTCATCCCCCCTATGGTAAAGGACCTCAGGACGTTTCTACAGTGATGTTAAATTTGACGGCCTCTCGGATGTTTTTTCAACGTATTTAATTTTGAAATACCCGTTTGAGAATTTTCCTCCATCAGTTTGACGGTGGCAAAAGACCATAGGAGCTCCACCGGTGGATCTTCAGTTTCTAGCATCATAATTTGGTTGAAATTTTGACGGCATCGATTTAAGGCATCTTGGGGTCCATCGCGAAAGTTTTTGAGGAAGCCGTCAACTTCATTTTTAACGGTGTTTATGCGGTCATTTTTGGACTGTAGTGATAGTATTTTGGGGTGTTTTGTTGTTGCAGAGCTTGACCGAGGAGTTCAATAAGGTGGGTGTTATTGTGATGGAGAAGTGATTTTTTGAGAGAAGATTTGGGTAGGGCCTGGATTACAGAGTATAGTGAGCTTTTAAGCGCTATTGAGGAGGGTGATAAGAGGGCATTTATTTCGCCGGTGATTGAAATTTGTTGTTGTAGTTGATCTGCTTCGATTTTGATGAAATTGTGGATTCTTTCCTATGATGTCTTCATGTTTAGATTGGATTGGAATTGCAAGCCAAGTGTTCCACAAGATGTAGGAGTCTCATATGACATCAAATCTGGTATAGAAATGGCAAAAGGAAATTTTTTGCCTAAGGGTTTTACAAAACCCTAGCACAACAACAACAAATGTTTTGCGAACTAAAGATATTACCCCTCTTAGTGTAAAGTACGCGTGAATTTGTTTTTTTACTATGCCGAAGGCATTCCCCCTATGGTAAAGGACCTCTGGACATTTCTGTAGCGATGTTAAATTTGACAACCTCCCGGACGTTTTTTCAATGTATTTAATTTTGACGTTCGTTTGAAGTTTTTCAATGCGATTAATTTTACAGGTTTTTAGTTGTTTTTTTTGCTTCACAAGCCCTAGAATCGCTTTCTTTGTTTTCTTGCAGGTATTATAGGCCGAAAGACCTCCAGCATGAACTACCTTCTAAAGCTTTAAAGAACGAAATTTATTGTATCCTTGGGTGAGTTCACAATCCACTTTTCTGTGAATTTTCACTTGTTGGGTTCATTTAATCCTACCTAAAAATTAATGGGTTCAACTGTTTTCAATTTTTTATGCATATGATATGTTAACAAGTCTGTCGGCCCTAAGAGTGCCTAAAATCACCTGCTCCGCTAAAAAATTAGTCAAAGAGGAGAAGACAAATTCTGTAAGCAATGAGTGCCTCGGTCTAAGCATTATAGCTACGATTATGGGTATTTTAAGCCCCGCACTTGCACTGGTGGACGAGAGATTGTCCACATAAGGAACAGGACTTAGTTTGGGATTAAGCAACCCCACTCTTGGATGGATTTTAGTAGGTGTCTTCACTCTTATCTGGAGTCTCTACTTTATTTACACTACAACTCTTGATGAAGATGAGGAATCAGGCTTGTCCCTTTAAATAACACTTCATCATATGGGTATGCTCAATCTATTTGTATTCATCTCTGATTAAATTGTATGAACCTTTCTGTAATTTTTTAAAGCTCTCCCTTTGTGGCTCTAAACCCTATTCACAAGTATAATGTAAGTACGATGCGACGAGGAATTGCTTTGATTTTTGGCTGGGTAAATCTTGGGTGTGGATGTTTATGTTTTTTGGAAAAATCTGGGTGTGGATGTTTTTTCTTGGAAAATCTTAGGTGAGGTAAATAATATTGTGGGTATGCTTCAATTTTTCGGTGGATGTTTGTTTTTGGCAGTGATAAATCTGGTGGGGTTAACAATAGTGCAGGTATGCTTCAATGTTTTGGTGGATGTTTTTTTTGTTTGGTAAATCTTGGGTTAGGTTAACAATGGGTTATTAGTCAGAGGAATTTGAACTTGGATCACCCTCTTAAAAGAGTCCCCTGTTACCATTACACCATAACCCCTATATATGGTGGATGTTTTTGAACCCTTTTTCTAAAGAATATTACCAAAGCACCTAACATATTTTTGAACAGAGTGTGCCTGCTTGTATCACAGGCTAGGATATTCTTGGACCACATCATTAATATTTGTGAACATTGCCACAATTGAATATACCTATGCTATTATACGGAAAACTGTGCCTCATCTTTTTTTGTGATATGGGTCGTCTTATTGCGATGGAGGGATTTGAACTTGCGTCCCAAACCCACAATCTGATTCTATGTGGTGGGTGGATGTCTTTTAAGACTCTTTTTCTTTGAAGAATAATATTGAATGCAATCTAATATACCTAGGATATTTCGTGCTAAGCTTATTTGCAGGCACTTAGAGTTTATTCTTGTTTAGCTTGATTAGGCGCATTGTTTTGTGCTCCATCTTGCCATATACTGCTTGTGGGGAACACATCATTGAATCATCTCCCAAACTAAAAACTGAAATATGAGTCTATTTATTTGAGATAGTCAGATAGCCATCCACATTCAAAGCTTAAACAATAATTTTTTCTATTAAGTTCCTTCTTCACCTATGAACCAACATGATATGATTTATGTTGTAATTGTCTATACTCTTGGAAAGTAAATATGTATATAATTTAGAAATGGGACTATAAAGTGATTCATCCTCCAAGTTTTCGACTTGATGATCTTTGAGCATGATTGTGAGGATGAACGAACTTAACTTCTTATTTGGTTAGAATAAGATTTCAACTCAAGCTAGCTAGATGATGGCTCTACATGTTTGAGCAACCATATAACAAATCCTCAAATTTTCAGGTGTCTCATATGAGTCATATCCCATGTAATCTTTCACAGAAGAGTAAAAGACTACTTGAAGTATTGCCTCCAGATTTATAATGTTTTCAAGTTGTTAAGAACCAATGCTTTTATATGTAGTGCTCACTATGTGCATATGGACAGACAGGAGATCAAGAGTCCTGCTTGGGCTAGAGAGGGAAGGGTGTTTAGGGAAGCAATGAGTCCATCCAACATTGGCCTTCATGGTAATAAATTCCCCATGCATTTCATCATCAAAGATCACCCCAAGGAAGTTGTAGACACCTAAAATTGGTTATCCAATTTGGTGTCCCCCGTGCACGTTTGTCTTCTCGGGTAACCTGGGGCACGTTTACATCACCACTTCTCCCTTAGGGTATTATTTAATATTTGATTTAAACATCTATCCTAAGTTTATTTCACCCCATTATGTTTTACCCATGGATAATTAAATATTAACTATTTAATTATACTTTTCTACATATATCCTAACCACTTATCTACCCCATATCAATTCTTAACCTCCCATATCTATTTTATCCATCTATCCCCCCTATTTCTCCTCCTCCCAAACCAAGCAATGGGATATTTCCCGTATTTGAGGTGGAGGGATCACTTTCATCTTTCCAAAAATCATCCCTTTTGGCCATTTCGGGAGTCTGTTCCCTGATCGGCGCCGACTGGTACTCGGTCGATGCCGAATTTTTTGGAGCGTAGCACTGATTTCATCTCGGTTGGCACCTGATTACAAATACAAGGCCAGAATTCAGTTCTGGTTAGATAGAAGAGAACGACAGAGAGAGTTTTGAGCATCAAGCCTGAGCATTATCTATCAAGTGAAAGCTAAATTCTATCCAAATCAATCCCTGAGAGGAGTACTGTTACTCTGCTCCTACCACATCGACATCGTGAGTCTCCATCGATCTCTTGGTGACTCTTCTTCTACATCTAGCAAAGGTGGAGCTTTGTCAATATCCCTACGGCTCCTGTAGGTCTAGCAGACATTGCCGATCTAGCTTCCACTGTCCATTTCTCAATTCTTCTTGCAATTTTCCCCTAAGTCGACGCCAATCAACTGTACCCAGTCAACGCCGATTGTCCTAGTCGACGCCGATTCTATATCAGTCGATGCCGATTCTATCTCAGTTGACGCCGATTTTCCTAATCGACCGATCTACCTGCTAGACAGGTAAAAGAACTCAGGTAACACAAATCCAGCATTATTTTCACAGTTTCCTATTTTCTGTTGGTTTCTGTCTGCTTGTTTACATTCTGTCTGTCATTTTTAATTAGAAAATATAGAAATTTACTTACATCTTTTATCATGTATGCTTCTTTCCTTAATTGAAAACATGGACTGACATCCGCTGAGGGAGCTTATCACTTCCCAGACTCTGCTTTTCGGGCAGTCCACCCAAATATCTTTTAACGTTGTCTTTTTCTGTTAAGAATTTGTGTCTCGTAGGTTTCTTGGATCTACCTTGTAGGATTGCTCATGTGCACCTGTCTTGTCTACATCGGCTTTCTTTTCCATCTACATCTTCGGATCTTGTCTTATCTATCAGGTATTGATTTCATTTGAGTTTTTCAGGGTTTTTGTGTTTAGTTTGGTACATTAACTTAGACAGGTAACAAGCGTGGAAATTCTTGATCTACATTCTGGCATGCCTGGTGGGACCCCACCAAAGTCCCTTATTGGTAAGTTCATTTCTTTTCCAGTTTTGAGCTTTTGTTCTTGTTTCTTCACTGACTTTTCATCAGTTTTCCTTAGCATTTCCTTCCTTCATTTTGGTCTTGCTTCTTTCATTTATAATTTGCAAAGTTAAAAGTTTCTTCTTTCTTGCAAAACTAAATTCCAATTCCAATTCCTATTTCAAAGATTAGTAAATATTTCATTTGATTTCAAAATTGCATTTTTGATCCATCTCTTTCATGCAAAATTGTTATTTTTCTTGAAAGTTTTCTAGTTCCATTGAAATAGATATTTTCATTTTACTATTATCTGGATATATCTTTCTGGATTTGTTTGTGTGTTTGCTTAACCTTTTCTTGCGGAGCACTTTGCTTGTTCGTGGGATTGTTCGAGGGGAAGAGCTCAACAACGTGCTTTTTGAAGTCCACACACCTTGGAGAGCTAAATCTATAGGTATTCCTCTTTTATGGTGTTTTCTCCTTTTTAAGAACTTAAAAAGAACTTGTTTGTTTGTTTTCTATCACATTCAAACATTTCAATTTTGGTGCTTAAAAAGAATTTAATCACATTTGGGAAAGAATTTTTTTGACTTGTCTTCATTGAAATCCAACACTTCATTTTTAGTGCTTAAAAAGAACTTTTCCTTTGTCATTTCTATTGTATGTTATTCATCTAGTTTTCTAAATAGGTTGGAAAAATTAATCAAAATCGGTAGTGACACTATTTGATTTTTATTTTTCACCCTTGCACACAAAGCCAAAATCACTAGGTATAAAGCATTTAAACAAAAATTCCTCCCCTAGCCTCACCTACTTGGAAGTGACATCCAAGAGGAAGAGCCTACACGGTACTCAGGCCGCGCTATAAATTCACAGAAGTTTTGGTATATATTGGCAAAGCACCCGACTCCCTTATCGCAGCAGTGTGTGAAGTGCGGGGGTAGGCCCCTATATCAAGCCATGTACTGGTCTTTTACTGAAGTGCCTTTGGGACTCCTCACCAAAACATTCCCCAAACCATCCTTAGTTTGGCTATCTGAGTAGTTCCTGTTCTAAAAAGCCTTCCCTAATATTTTCTTTCTTAAAAGCAGGAAAACTTAAAAGAGATAATCACCTACGCTGCTTGAATTGTCTGTGCATTAGTTAGGTCAATCTTTTTTTTCTATATTTCTGCTTGTTTATGATGGTCATCACTCGGTTACAATCTAGAAAAATGGCTCAACTGGCCCCTTCTTCCTCTGAGATCACCACTAATGTGGATGTTTCGGCACCCCTCGGGTCTTCCTCGGGACCGCTATTAGTTGGTTCCCCATCTTGGTCATATAATCCTTTCTATCAGCCTAAAGCAATCCCATCACATCCAGCTTCCCCTAGTCCTTCAGAAATATCATCTACTTCTGATATAGAGTATGTTCCTCGCGGGGATCCTGAATTTCAGGCACTCCTTGATCGCAATCCGGTAGCCCTTATGGACTATCTAGTACATAAGTCTGTTCAAATATCTGATCAGGGACCACCAATCCAGCAAGTTTACGATTATCCTCATGAACCATCCCAGGATTTTATAGAATAGTTAGCATACTTTTTCTCACCTTTTACCATGGAAGAGGGTGGCGCACCTGTGCCTCCTTTTTCTCTTCCACCGACCATGTCGAACTAGTTCTCAAATAGTCTTGCCTATTCCTAGTGCCGCAGTTACCTCAACTATTCCACAACCTACTTCTGAGAAGTCCTCTTCTTTAGCTATGTCATGGGCTGTTGTCTGCACACCCACAGATTGCTGTTAATTCTTCTATGTCGTCCATTGCGTCCTAGGGTCAGTACCTCTTTATGAATCAACCCCCTTCTACGAGTCAGTTGGTTCCTGCTTCTCGTCCTCCAGTTGGTCTTTCTTCCAATGCTCCAGCGACAGTGACCTTCACCCATCCTCTAGCATCGGCGCCCTTAATAACCAATCCGGTAGTCAAAAGCCTCATTCAGACCTTGTTCCCCACCATGTCCAATCAAATCAACACCCATGTTCCTTAATTTATTCTGATTCAGTTGACAAGTGTAGAAGCCCACCAATCACATGCTCCATATTTCATTCAACCACCTTTTTCTCAACCACTTGTCATCTCACAGCTTGTTTATACACAGGATCCTTCACAACAAATACCTCACCAGGTGTCACCCAGAACACCTGGTTATTCCTCTTATCATCCTGTTAATCAACAGATGAATCCCCTGTTGATGCCCCCAAAAAATATACCATTCAATTCTTATGTAGGACATACTAGTATGCCTCCTCAATCTGACGTGGTCCAAATTCTTTTCAAGAAAATCGCAGACCTAGAAGCCTCCACCAAAGGGGCTTGTTCCTTCATACTCTTTTGAAGAAGTTTGTAATAAACCAATTCATCCATCAGTGGCTTTTAAGCCTTATCCTCCCCAATGGGACACTACCTAAGTTTTCAAATTTCATAGTCAGGAGGATTCTCAACAGCACATGTGGACTTGCATTCAAACATAAGTTGTTCAAATACCTGATCAGTCCAGGATCCAACAAGAGCTTATGCTGAACCATCCTAATTTCCCTAATACGTAGCAGTCTTTTTTCAACCTATGAACATGGAAGAGGGTGTGCAGATCTATGCCTCCTTTTTCTCTGGTCCACCGTACCATGTCGACTGGTTCCCCAAATGGTCCTTACCTATTCCTAGTGCTCGTAGTCTACCTTGGCTACTCCGCAACCTACTTGTTGAAAGGCTTCTTCTTTAGCTATGATGGGCACATCTGATCTTGCACTCTCACAGATTGTTGTTAATTCTTCTATGACGACGAGTCTATTGCATCTCAGGGTCAGTACCTCTTTATAGAATCAATCACCTTCTACCAATTCATCTTGGTTCCTTCTTCTCATCCTCCAGTTCGATCTGTTTACTTCTAATGCTCCAGCGGACAGTGACCTTTACCCTTCCTCTGGCGTCGGCGCCCTTAATAACCAATACAGTAGTAAAAAGCCTCATTCAGACTTTGTTCCCCACCATGTCCAATCAAATCAACACCCATATTCCTCAACACCATTCTGATTCAGTCAACAAGTGTAGGAGCCTAAATCTAATGATCCCACCAATCACAGGCTCTTGTTTCATTCAACCACTCTTTTTCTCAACCACTTGTCATCTCACAACCTGTCTATACGTAGGCTCCTTCACAACAAATACCTCACCAGGTGTCACCAAGAATGCCTGGTTATTCCTCTTATCATCCTGTTAGCTCAGTACATGAATCCTCTGTTAAACACCTCTGGAACAAAATCCACCATTCACTTCTTTTGAAGGACATACCAACATGCCTCCTCTCAATTTTTACGTTCATCTGGGGGAATTATTTTCAAGAAAATCGTGGACCTGTTGAAGCATCCAAATCAAAGGGGCTCGTCCTTCATACTCTTTTGAAGAGTTGTGTAATGAACCGATTCATCCATCAGTGGCTTTTAAGCCTTATCCTCCCCAATGGGAACTTCCTAAGTTCTCAAAATTTCATAGTCAGAAGGACCCTCAACAACATCTGTGAGAATTCAATACAGGTGAGCTTTTTGGATACCTTATAGTCCAGGATCAGGAGCTTATGCTCTGTACTTTCCCTATGTCTCTAACAGGGCCTGCTTTAGACTGGTACAATAACCATTCCCCAACATCAGCTCCCTATTTTCTATCTCTCAATTAGCCTAGATCATTTGTTGAAAACTTTTCAATAAATATCACACACTAATCATCTAGATTACACCATCTTTGGATAACATTCGTCAATTCCCACATGATTAGAGTCTATTACAGACTTTAAGTCAGCTTGTTGGAGAGGTATAATAAATCAATTGTCTTTCTCCCTATCCTGCAATCTCAACAGATCGAGTTGTTTAGTCGATCTTGTGCTAATAATATTTCTTCCACTTTAAGGATCAAACCTTTCACACATTTAAGAGGCCTTTACGATGGCATCCGGAAACTTGAGTCTCTACAATACCATTTTTTTAAACAAGGGAAGTTAAAACTTCACTCTAAATCTAAACTAGATTTTTTTCGGTTTACAAAATCAACCCCTTCCACTTCTAACAAAGACAAGAATCAGGGATCCACCAATGCTATCATATTAGATACATCAAAAATGCTGATAACACTTCTAATCAAACAGCACGGAGATGGACTATTCATATTCTATCTAAAGGAGTAATCATTCGTCTCAATCTTTTACTTCGTTGGGGGAATCATATGGTTCTATCTTAGAAAAAATGTTGGAAGTTCACATGATCGAACTTCCCCCCTATTAGAAATTTTGATGAAAGCCAAGAACGTCCATTCTGGTATAGGGAAAATGACTTCTGTCATTATCATAGAACCAAAGGCCATGACATTGAACGATGTCAGAACCTTCAAAAATCTTGTCCAGAAATTCATTGATAAAGGCAAGCTCATTCTAGATAACCCAAATGCTCCCCCAAATCAGGCGCTTGATGTTTTTAAACAACATTTTCCCAATCATTCCCTAAACAATGATGCTTCAGAGTCTCAAAAACCAAACACTCATACTATCAGCTTCATCTCTACTGAAGAATCTTCTTCTAAACCTAATCCATCTATGAACACATTGACCGAATCAGAACCTCCTTCTGCTCCGCTAATCGTTGGGATTCCACCATCTTCAAACCCCCCGTCTTTGAATATTCCCACATTGTTAAAGATGGATTCATCTCCCTCTACCTCTTTATCTGATCTTCCATCTATACCTGAGACAGTGTCATCCTCATCTGTCTCATCGTCAGATATTATTTCGATGCTCGAGGCATTTACATCTCTTCGAGTTTCCACCACGAATACATCTACTTCTGTTTCTCCCATTTTTTATGTGACTATGCCATTGGTAAACATACCTATAGTTGTACCAACTTCAACAGAAGTGTCTTCGATTTTGACTCTTCCCGTTTCCTTTCCCACAGTAGTTACACCCATAATTACTGTACCAGAAGTACCTCCCTCGCAAGGAACTGCTCCTTCATCATCCACTTCTTCCATCACCGATACTATTTTGCCTATTAAGGAAAAATCTAAAGAAATAGCACCGACACCTACACTCTTGGTTCCTAAACTTAAACCAAGAAAACTAAAGTCTAACGTTACATCATCAGCACCTCCTCATCTCCTTCCTCTAAAAAGGCTACAATCACCTTATACGGTTGAAGTTGTCACCATATCTGAAAAAGGAAAACCCATATTTCTGAATGTTAAGACTCTTGGTGCTTTCCCTCAAAAATCTCTCTGCACCTCATAAAAGATTGGATTTATCAACTAGGAAGGCATCTTCTTCTACAATACCATCAGAACCATCATCTTTCTTCTACAACACCTTCTTCGCTGGTGCCTTGTAAAGTGAATTCACAGACTAGAGAGGCATCACCTCTTTTATCAGGACCATCATCTTCGTCACCAAAAGCCAAGGCACCCTATGTTCCTCTAATCAAACCTATTTTAGGAGCTTCTCCCTCATCTAAATCAGCATTATCTAAATCGTCATCTGTTTCGATCAAGCAGCCTTCCCTATCTCTGAAGACCACAACACTTGTCACATCTTCATCTTCTTCAAAATCTATCTTAGGAGCTCCTCCTCCACAGAAATCAATCATGCCTCACTTGCTTCCATCTCAAGTGTCCAAGGCTACTTCTTCCGATGTCTGAAAAAGTAAAATGATCCCTAAAAAGACTGTCAAACCAGATATGCAGGTTCTTTTACCTCAGCAGTCCGTGGAGGTAAGAGAGGCACCTCCGTCATCTCTGTCCTCATCTTTGTCTACCGATTCTATACCGAGATTCCTCACCAACCTATCCAGTCTTCATCCATATCCCTTCCTCCGATCAAACCCTATAATCCTAAAGGAGTAAAACCTTCCTGGTTCAACTCTGATTTGATTTGTGCTTACCATCGCACCCCAGGACATGACACCGAGGGATGTAAAGCCCTTCAATCTGTCGTTAACAGTCTTTTGGAAGAAAGTGATCTTCTGCTGGAAGAAGAGGAGGAACAAGTATCTCCTGTCATCTCAACCACATCTGAGCCTCAACGATCTACTCAGGCCTCTAGTTCTACTAATTCCACGCCGGATGGT
The DNA here is from genome assembly GCA_019776745.2 of Taxus chinensis. Classification (NCBI taxonomy): domain Eukaryota; kingdom Viridiplantae; phylum Streptophyta; class Pinopsida; order Cupressales; family Taxaceae; genus Taxus; species Taxus chinensis. The sequence goes on along the minus strand of CM034149.1, from coordinate 193,743,394 downwards.
CTTCCACCTTCCCAAATCGACACGATTCATATCGCCACTAGAACACAACAATATGATAATCTATCATCATCTCGGCCACGGGTTGTCATTTCTGTAGCCCCTGAAGGCATTCCTCCTTCCACATCAGCCTCGAGACCTAGGGTCTCTATTCATGCTTCACCTCAGGCTCAGATTCCTGTGTCAGTAGAGGAGAGTGTTATGAAACAACTTACTCATGCTCTGGTCAAAATGTCTCTTTTTGACCTCATTCAATCATCTCCACAGCATCGCCAGGCTTTGATTGATAATCTGCGCCATATCGCAGTGAATTCAGATGAGCCCCAGCCTTTCGAGATGATTGTTGGATTGAATAAACCATCAACCGCCATTTCTTTTGAAGATTCAGAAATTCCTTCCCTTTCTTCCAAGGATTTGGAGGCTCCCCTCTTTATCACAGTTCAAATCAACAACACTATGTTAAAACACACTATGATTGACAGTGGTGCTGCACTTAACGTCATTTCCTCACACACATTCGAGCAACTTAAGTTACCAAAGAACGTAGTGTCACCCCCACCTTTCACCCTTCGATCATTTAACGATCAGTTGGCAGTTACTTTAGGAACTGTGGTCCTACCCATTCGAGTAGGTAAGAAGCTGCTTCACGAACTCTTTTACATTGTTGAAGGGAAATTCCACTACAATATGATCCTCAGACACTCCTGGATTCATGCAATGCATTGTGTCCCATCAACCCTCCATCGATGCTTAAAATATCAGTATGAGGGAAAAATCTATACTCATCCAGGAGATCCTTTTCCTTCTGCACAATGCGACATGACCACAGGGTCTGCCCCTCTAAAGGAGAATGCTTGTTCTCCTGACGAGGCTTCATCCTCTTCCATACCTGCAACAAAACTACCAGATTTACAAAATCTAGAAGAGACATTGCAGCGTTTCTCACTAGGAGAGCTTCCTCTTCTTTCTTTTGATGCCCATCTCAAACCTAATGAGTATGGTAGACCAGACAAACAACCTGAATATCAGCCAGGTCTCAGTCATGTCATCACCATTGGTCTGCCCAATCAATAGACTAACTTCATTTACGGTGGTCTTGATACACCTCACTATCACCCGGATTCTCCTCCTAGGGCCAAACCCTATTCAGCAGGGTTTGATTGTCTACAAAATCCCACGTTTGCAAAAACTTATTTATATCGATGCGCATGGAAGGGTTTTGGCCTGGGAAAGTATGAACAGGGTGTGCATGACCTCGCATCCATTCCAACTCTCAAACCACATCAAAAATTTGGTTTAGGATTTAAACCTCTTTCAAAAGCCACCATCACTATTCTCGATGAGCCTCTCCCCATTGAGGAACCATCTTCTCCCGCTAGGTCAGAAGCATCATTTGATGTGGATGACACCATTTCCATCCCATCTAACTTTTTTTTTAGTCAATACCATTTCCTTAGGGCCACTGACCTATAAAACTAATAACAAATCCACTTCCATACCATTAGTCTTCCCTGAAATAGTTGGAGATGACTCTCCTACTATCAACACTATCCACTGTGTGGATGATGATTCTGTCCTCACCTATCTGGGGGCAGAGGATTCCTATCTTCCTAAAACCATTCCTTCTGACACATCTACGCTTCTTAACGAAGCCACTGTCGATCTTAATATAGGGACTTCTAAAGACCCTCGCATCATTAAGGTCGGCCAATCTCTTAATCCACAGGAGTTAGGAGACTTTACCACTTTTCTTTCCAACCATCGTCAAGCCTTCGCTTGGTCATATGAGGATATGCCAGGACTCGATCCTGATATCGTGGTCCACAATATCGTTACTCTTCCCGACATCAAACCGGTTAAACAAAAATTGCGTAAAATGCACCCTCGAGTAGCCCTTCTTGTTAAAGAAGAGTTGCAACGTTTGCTTTCTGCTAACTTCATCCAACCCATCGATTATCCACAATGGGTTTCAAACGTAGTACCAGTAACCAAAGCTACTGGGAAGATTCGAATTTGTACCGACTTCCAGGATCTTAATCTTGCTTGTCCAAAAGATGATTTTCCTCTACCTAATATCGACCAACTCGTGGATTTAACGGGCAGGTCACGAGATGCTTTCTCTTATGGATGGTTTCTCTGGGTATAATCAAATTCTCATCACACCAGAGGACCAACATAAGACTTCCTTCATAACTCCTTGGGGGACTTTTTGTTATCGTGTCATGCCTTTCGGTCTTAAGAACGCGGGAGCAACCTATCAACGAGCCATGACCTACATCTTCCATGATCTCTTACACAAAACTATGGAAGATTATGTCGATGATCTCCTCGGTAAATCCAAACACCGTTAGGATCATCTTTTCACTCTTGCACCTCTCTTTGAGAGGCTCATTCACTTTTGTCTTCACCTAAATCCATCCAAGTGCGTGTTTGGCATTCTCACTGGTAAACTCTTAGGCTTTATCATTTCTATTAGGGGTATTGAAGTGGACCCCACAAAAATAAAAGCTATCCTTGAGATGCCTCCCCCTTCTAACTTAAAGTAACTCCATGGTCTTCAAGGATGCCTTCAATCAGTACGTCATTTTATCTCGCAACTGTCAGACCGTTGTCAACCTTTTCATCATCTCCTCCGTAAGAATGTTCATTTTGAATGGGATGAGCATTGCCAAAAGGCCTTTGATGATCTCAAAGCTTATCTTCTTTCCCCACCTGTGCTTACACCTCCACGCGAGGGGGAGCCATTCTATCTTTATATTTCTGTGACTGACCATGCTTTGGGAGCCATGATCTCGCATCGAGATGCTAACGGTAAAGAACAGGCCATCTATTACATCAGTCGCACTCTCCATGAGTATGAAACACGTTATTCCGAAGCTGAAAAGTTGTGTTGTGCTCTCTTCTTTGCAACTTCTAAGCTTCGTCACTACCTCCTCAATCACAAAACTTACATTGTCACAAGTGTCAATCCACTCAAGACAATGCATGCGAAGCCTTATCACAATGATCGTATCACTCGTTGGCTCATGCTAATGACAGAATTTGATCTCGAGTTTATTCCGCAAAAATCTATCAAGGGTCAGGTCATTGCAGATCAATTAGCTGATGCTCCTCTTCCGGACACTCAAGTCCCCCTTGCTCAATTCCCCGATGAGTATATCCAACAAATTGATTTCGGTCTTTCTCCATTTAAAGTAAAACTCTTCTTTGATGGATCCAAATGCCAGCAAGGGGGAGGTGCAGGTTTCGTTATGATTCCTCCTTGGGGTGCACCTATCCCAGTCACACACAAACTTAACTTTGAGTGTACCAATAATATGGCTGAATATGAAGCTCTTGTTTTAGGTCTTCAAAATGCCATTAATCTTGGCACCCACCATATCGACATCTTTGGTGACTCTGAACTCATCGTTAATCAAGTCACGGGTGTCTATCAATGCAAAAATGATATCCTTCAAAAATATCATGATATCGTTCTCTTTCAACTCCAATCTTTTGATAAATTCACTATCCAAGCTATTCCTCATACTGCGAATCGATTCACAGATACAATGGCTTCGTTAGCCTCACTTATTCCACCTTTTACCGAGGACTCGCGACTTTATGTGGCTGTGCAGTGATTAGATCAACCATCTCATCTCCGGCAACTAACTTCAATCAATGCCGTCACAACCAATACTCAAGATGAGTGGTATCAACAGATCATTGATTATCTATCTCATTCAGTGCTTCCTCCAGATCTGACTTCCAATGGTAGAAGATCTTTTATCCTACGCGCTAATCGCTATACTATTCTAGGTGGAATCCTCTACAAACGTGGTTTTGATGGTATTTTGCTTCGGTGCCTCAAAACCCCTGAATCATCTAAAGCCATCCAGGAAGTCCATGATGGTATCTGTGGTGGACATTTTAGTGGCTTGGCCATAGCTAAACGCATCTTACGTTTAGGCTATTATTGGCCTTCTCTTAATCGAGATTGTTGTGAATACACTAAGAAATGTGTCAAGTGTCAACAACATTCCAATCTTACGCATATCCCTAGTCAGGGTTTGCAACCTGCAACAGATTTGTGGCCTTTTTCGCAATGGGGTCTTGATCTCATCGGTCTTATCAATCCCCACTCTTCACAGCATCATCATTCTATCATTACTGCCACAGAATACTTTACTAAGTGGGTGGAAGCTATTCCTCTTTCATCGACCAAAGCTAAACCGATTGTTGATTTTGTCTATCAACACATCATTTGTCGCTTTGGTGTTCCACACAAACTCATCACAGACAATGGTAAATCTTTCAAAAACATCAATTTGCAGAACCTCTGTGATGCTTTCAATATCAAACTCAGCTTTTCTTCTCCATACTATCCCCAAGCTAACGGCCAGGCCGAGGCTTCCAATAAAACTTTGCGTAATATCCTCGCAAAGGTAACTAGTCGAGCTGGTAGGGATTGGCATTTACATATCCCTTTTGCTCTCTGGGCTTATCAGACTAGCATTCGTACTCCTACGGGTGCTACTCCCTTCTCTCTAGTCTATGGGTCAGAGGTTGTTCTTCCTTTGGAAGTCCAGATCCCATCTCTTCGTGTTTCTCTCAGAGAATTTGTCTCTGATGAGGACTATCGTCAAAATCATCTAGCGCAGCTTGAGTTGCTAGATGAGCGGCATCTCAATGCTCTTGAGCATCATCAAATCTATCTTGAGCATGTCAAACGTGCTTATAACAAGCACTTGCAACACCGTGACTTCAAAATTGGTGATCTTGTTCTTAAAGAAAACCAAAATGTCACTACACTAGAACGGAGTCAGCGTGGTAAGTTTGCTCCTAACTGGATGGGTCCGTACGTAGTTACTCATAAATATGGGTCTGGGGCTTATCGTCTATCCTCCATGGATGGTGTACCTAAAATGGAACCTCTTAATGCCTTGCATCTAAGGCCCTTCTACTGTTAAAATCTATCTTACACGATTTTAGTCGCAAAACAGATCTTTCATCCATCTAACAACCAGTCATATATTTTCATAGTGATTCGGAACTATGTGGTTCTCCGCGTCATGTCTTTTCCACCTTAAATATGAGTATCGCGGCTCTACTCATAGCATTTTTCTTATGGATATGTTCCTCCTCCTAGTAGGGACACCTTAATCACTTCTTCATCTGTCCCAAGTATCTATCTTAATCGAATCTACTCGGGGCATGAGTACGTGCTTTTTATACGTTTTCTTCCCCTCTATCTGATCTATCTGGTCTACACTCAGCTTCTTTCAAAACAAGCTCCAAAAGCTCAAAAAAAAGAGAGAGAGAAAGAAGATGCTATCCTAAAAATTCCCAAAAAGATAGACTGATCCCTCGAAGGACAGCTATCTATGCATTTTCAAAATGAATCAAAAGATATAGACCATACCCTTGAAGGATGGCTACATTCGAAATATAGACCATGCCCTTGAAGGATGGCTACATTTGAAATACAGACCGATCCCTTGAAGGACGGCTGTTTGTTTGCTTCTTAGCATCATTGAAAGACTTCCCGTATCGATCAGTCTTTCTATATCTAGCAAACTTCCCGCATTGATCAGTTTGCTCTTCTGTCAAAACAAAAATCATGAAGCTGAGACATAAGACCTTTTGTCGATCATATAGAGAACCCTATTTTCCCAATGGGAGCATATATTCTGTCCTTTGTAAATTTTGACAAGATAAATACTTACTTCTCCTTCCATTTACCTTCTAGATCTGGTTTGCGACTAGCTAGTGTCAGGTTTATTTTAACCTCATATATGGCGTTGTATGCATGGTCTTTTGGTTTCCTATCAAATTCTCTATTTATGGTCGGTTAGGGGCCTAGCTTATCATTCTTTTTCTTATCTAGGTGTATTTCCTTTATTTCTAATCAAGGTCATTTCATTACATCCTTGGCTCTCACAGAGAGTATTTCTCATTATTATTTGTTATTCATCCAGTTAAATTGACATTTAACATGTTAATTTAGTCAAAATCTATCATCTATCTAATTTCATCTTATCTACTTTGTCCAAAACAATCAAAGCATATCAAAGCATGTATTGTATCAATCACATGTCAATATCAAATCTATCTCCCATCTATTTTCATCAAAATTAAATTAACATCTACATCTACATATCAAATTAAATATCAATCACATCTATCCATCTATCCATCAAAACATCTAAAAATGTGTACATCCAAGTTACACTACATCTATCTATATCTATTTTTCATCAAAATTAAATCCACATATCAATCACATCAAATCACATCACGTCTATCTATCCTCTATGTCTATGTCCATCAAATCACATCTATTTATCATCTATCAGCATATGTCTATATCCATCACAATTACGCTACATCTATCCATGTATATCGAAATTAAAAGCATGAGTACAATCATATGACAAAGAAAATGATGAATCTATATATATACATGAGTATCTGTACAACAAAGAATGGATGGCTTTCAATCAAGCCATCTATATCATACATCAAAAATGCCTTCAAATCGAGGCTACATCAATATATCGATATCAAAATACACCAATCTCTATATCGTAAAGTCTGATAAGTGGAAGACACTATCTCCTCCACCCTCCTCTGGACCAGGCTGTCTCTCCTGGCCACCGCCTATCGAACTAGAAGCACCTGCTGTTGGGGGCCTGCCTCCACCTCGCTCTCTCCCGGTACTCCCTCCCTCTGATGCACCACTAGCTGTGGCTGTCGCTGATCTCCTCCTCGCACCGTAACGAGGCACCTCAGGGGCATGTTGTGCTAGGGCGTCCTCATAGTATCTCACCTCAGCGAGGAGAGACTGATAAGTACTCAGGCTCACCGTACCAGGTGCTCGTAATGTCACTATTGGTGCTGCTGGTGGTGGCCCTCCTACGGTCGTACCCTGTGTCCCAGACTCTGACATAGTACCTGTATCACCATATTTGGCCCTGAGGGCCTCTCTATGCCGATGGTAGCGATCCCTCTGCTGGATCACTGTATCTCACTCCTGGCGAGCTGTGTCTCTCTCCAATATCAGGGCATCCCTCTCCTCTGTCAGAGCTCTGATCTCCTCGAGGGCCACCTGGTGTGTCTGCGTCAGGGTAAAATGCTCTCCCTCCAGCCTCTCCAGCACTGTGGCTATATCCTCCTCATCGGCGTCTATAGATGCTGGCAGGTGTCGTGGTAGCTCTGTCGAATACCATGCCGCATAGCCATCATCCACTCCGGCATCATCATCACTGTCTGTGGAAGGTGGGGCCTCCCTCAATGGATCTGCCGGGATCAAAATTGGCAGATCAGTCTCTCTGTTGTCTCACCTGTATGGCCTGTAGGTGGTCGGCACTGTCTGCACTAGGCCAAACTATCTCAATACCCGTATAAATGGGACACGCTCCCACATATCAGGCCTGCGGCCCCTAACCACCCTGCTCCGTCTCAACCCCACCAGGTGAGCCTCCTGACCGGCCCATGTCGGGTAGACCCGATATGGTCTCCAAATGACCTGCTCTGGTGTCAGCATCCTGAAGCGCTCGGCATACCAATCTGCAGATCTCCCTGTATCTCCTGGGGCCATGTCGGCCCACCATCGCCGGAATCCATAATCAATGGCCCCCACTATTGCTGGCATCCATGGAAGCCCGGATGGCCTGATCACTGCTATGTGCTCATATGCCCAGCAATGGAGCACAAAACTAACATCAATGCCTGTCCTCCTGCCGGTGGTATACATCCATAACTCATAATATATCTGAGCTATCAGGGCATCGGAAAATGTGAACACCTGTCTAAACTGCAGGATGTCACAAACACAATCTAGTAATAGTAATGGGAATCTCCCACCTCCTGAATCTGGCAGAGAAAAATAGGAGATAGCCATCTGAATCAACACTATCCGTCTGCTCCTGGCATCATCCTGTCTGTACTGAGAGGCTATCCTCACCGCCCCAGACACTATCTCTGAATCATCCACCCTGTCTCCATACAATCGTCCTAGGGCCCTCTGCTGCTGCTCTCATGGAGTAATCTCTATCGGGTCCCCGGTGATCGGTAGCCTCAGGATCCTGTATATGTCCTCATGGGTGATGGTCATCTCACCCGTCCTGAACCAAAAAGTGCAAGTCTGGCTATCCCATCGTCGCACTAGTGCTCGCATCAACTCTACATCTCGAGGCACTCGTCGGTAGTACCAGAAGCCCCCGAGCCCGGCTAGCTCTAAGTGGCACCAATCTGCGTCAGTGACATCGGGGAGAATGGTCTCTAGTAGCTCGGGAATAGCATCCCATGTGTAACACCTCTCGTGCCTGCATCCATAACATCAAGAGCAATGTTAGCTTCCTATTCATCCAAATCAGAACATCCAAAACACATTTTATCATCTTATCAGTTCATTCGGTCCAATCGGCGTCGATTTATTTCAGTCGGCATCGATCAATATATAGTCGACGTCGATTGAAGTGAATCGGCACCGATTTAATCTAATCGGCGTCAATTTTTCCAATCGACGCCGATTGGGAGGCAGCGGGTCAAAAACACTCAGCCTCCCACCGATTCCATTTTTTTCAAAAAAAAATAAAAAAAAAATAATAATAAAATTATTATACTATATGACAAGTTCGGGTAGAACCACTTACCCCAGGTCGTGTCCTCTTCCGCTTCTGACTGCTTCCAGAGGCTTCCATGTTGTTCAAAATCAGTTTTTAACTCTCTCTAAATCAATCGTCGCGGTGTAAATAAATCGTTCACGTTTTCCGTTCGCATATTTATATGTGCTCGGTACGGTCGGCGCCGATTGGTACGGTCGGCGCCAATTTTTATGGTCGGCACCGATTTGTTTGATCGACGCCGATTTGGGCCCATTGTTGCCGATGGGTTGCAGTTTGGCTTCTCCACGTCACTTTCTTCCATCTCCTGATCTTCTTGCCATAGTGTTGATGCTTGGCTTATTTATCTGGTCATTATTGTGCCCTGAGTGTTGCCTTTTGGCACATACTTTCGATATTATCGTCCATTTCGAGCCTGTTCCCTGTCCATGGGGCACTCACATTTTTGGCAGCTTAGAGTTAACGGGTCTGTAGGCACTAACGTCGTCTGCTTTGCAGACCGTCTGGTTGTCCCTACCAATGTGTCTCTTTTTAGGTGCTGACTATTTTGCAGCCCTCCTTACACTCATGGGTCTGTAGGTACTAACGTCGTCTCATGCGGAGACCGTCTAGTCTTCCCTACCAATGTGAGTTCCTTAGGTTGCTGCCTTAATATTTATTTTTGTGCATCATTAATGATCAGATCTACTCCAGGCATCTAGCTGGGGCATCCTGCATTTTCATCTACCTTTTTCAAACTTGGGATCGGTTGCTCTTTTGGGGCCCATCCCATCCCTAGTTTGAGGGGGATCACATCATCACTTTTTCTTCCTTTCTTCCAACTCCTTGTTTTTGTCTCGCAACTTTGCTTATCGCAAGTTACTTGACAAAAAGGGGCAAAATGTAGACACCTAAAATTGGTTATCCAATTTGGTGTCCCCCGTGCGCGTTTGTCTTCTCGGGTAACCTGGGGCACGTTTACATCACCACTTCTCCCTTAGGGTATTATTTAATATTTGATTTAAACATCTATCCTAAGTTTATGTCACCCCATTATGTTTTACCCATAGATAATTAAATATTAACTATTTAATTATATTTTCTACATATATCCTAACCACTTATCTACCCCATATCAATTCCTAACCTCCCATATCTATTCTATCCATCTATCCCCCCTATTTTTTCTCCTCCCAAACTGAGCAGCGGGATATTTCCCATATTTGAGGTGGAAGGATCACTTCATCTTCCCAAAAATCATCCCTTTTGGCCATTTCGGGAGTCTGTTCCCTGATCGGCGCCGACCGATACTCGGTCAACGCCGATTTTTCAGAGCGGCGCCGATTTCATCTCGGTCGGCACCGATTACAAATAGAAGGCCAGAATTCAGTTCTGGTTAGACAGTGAGACAGAGAGAGAGAGACAGAAAGAACGAGAGAGTTTTGAGCATCAAGTCTGAGCATTATCTATCAAGTGAGAGTGAATCCTGTCCAAACCAATCCCTGAGAGGAGTACCGTTACTCTGCTCCTACCACATCGACATCGTGAGCCTCCATCGATCTCTTGGTGACTCTGTTCCTGCATCCAGCACAGGTGGAGCCTTGTCAGTATCCCTACGGCTCTTGCAGATCCAGCGGAGATCGACGATCTAGCTTCCACTGTCTGTTTCTCAATCTTCCTGTAATTTTCCCCAAGTCGACGCTGACTGTACCCAGTCGACGCCGATTCTCTCTAGTCGACGCCGACCTATATCAGTCGACGCCGATTCTTATCAGTCGACGTCGATTTTCCTAATCGGCACCGATCTGCCTGCGGACAGGTAAAATAATTCAGGGAACACAAATCCAGCATTGTTTTCACACTTTCCCATTTTTTATTGGTTTCTGTCTGCTGTTTACTTTTCTGTCTGTCATTTTTAATCAAAATATAGACATTTACTTACATCTTTTATCATGTATGCTTCTTTCCTTAATTGAAAACGTGGACTGACATCCGCCGAGGGAGCTTATCGCTTCCCGGACCCACTTTTCGGGCAGTCCACCCAAATATCTTTTAACGTGGTCTTTTTCTGTCAAGCATCTGTGTCTCACAGGTTTCTTGGATCTACTTTGCAGGATCACTCGTGTGCGCCCGTCTTGTCTACATCAGCTTTCTTTTCCATCTACATCTTCAGATCTTGTCTTTCAGGTATCGATTTCATTTGAGTTTTTCAAGGTTTTTGTGTTTAGTTTGGTACATTAACTTGGAAATTCACCCATGAAAAAAGTTAAACCTCTAATCTCGATTTTTCTTGTAGGCAGTCAGGGAGCACCTTTTGCAACAAGATAGTCTTATAGCCTTTCAAACATCCTTTCAAGGCCTTACAGGCTAATAAAATTTTAATCTTTTTTCATTTTATTTAGGAGTGATAACAATGCAAAATAATATAATTTAACTTGCAATATTAAGCTTTTGCATAGAAATAGTGAATAATGGCTTTCTTTGTTTCCTTGCAGTTATTATAGGCTGAAATACCTCCAACATGAACCGCCTTCTAAAGCTTTAAAGAATGAAATTTATTGTATCCTTTTTGGATGCATTAGTTTTGAGTTTTAAGCTGCTAAAGATTTTTCATTAGGGTTTCATTTTGTTGTACGAGATAATGACTTAAAGGTTTGCCGATGAGTTTCTTCTTCACTCGCTCAAAGATACGAAGTATTTTGACTACCAGCTTGTTGAATCTGTTGCAAATATTTGCAAATTCTTCGTTAAATCTGAGTATTTAAAGCTGAGTGAGGCGTAGAGAAGGTAATTACTTTATAACATTTGATTATTTGTAGATTTCTTGGATTAATGAACTTTCTTTTCGTTGAGATTAACCTTGAAATGATGAAATTATGCTAGTGTGAAGAGGATATATTTTTCAACGTCCGTTTGACGTTTTTCAATGCGATTAATTTTACAAGTTTTTAGTTGTTTTTTTGCTTCACGAGCCCTAGAATCGCTTTCTTTGTCATGCGCTAGGGGTCGCCTTGTATGCATTCTTCACCAAGGCAATTTGCATAGGCAAAGAGTGACACTGTCACAATTATCAGGGAAAAGGTTTCGAACAACAAGTACAATGAGTGGTGCAACCATTGCAAGAGCCCATATGTCTAGCAACTACAACAATCTGCGACTATGCTCGTAGACTGGTTTAGATGAAAAAAGAGTTCAAACAATTACAAAATTACACGTTTCAACATACATGTTCAATTTTTCATTTTTATTGTTGTCTGTTTCTTTATGTTAACCAACAACAACACATTTTTAATGTCTTCATCTGCACACAAATACCTAAAAAATTAAAATGCCAAGAAAGGACAATGCAAATTATAATTGTTTCCATCCAAAGCTCTGTACATTATATCACTTTTTTGCATTTTGAATAGTTTAAAGGGTTGGACCTTATGTTTGTGCTTTTTAAATGAAGTGGCTCATCTATATTTCTACACATACAAAATCAATCACCCATAGTTTAAACAAACACAACTACAAAAGTAAAAACTATCCCTATAACACAACATATACCGTTTTTTGTTTGCAAAATGCCTCAAAGAAATGTGGTCTCATGGAATGTTATGATTGTAAGATATGCACAAAATAGCTCTAACAATGATGCACTCAAACACGTTGACGTAATAAACAAAATTAGAATGTACCATAACCATTTCAGATTTTTTATATATAATTGCATATTCTGTCTCATTTTAGTTTCTTGAAGAGATAATATGTTAAAGCACTTAGTCATTATTTCAATCTACTTTGACAACAACACTTCACATCCACTACATTCTTGAGAGTGAGTATTAGCAAACTTAAATGTCTCACTTGAATTTGTACTCAAATATTACACAACTAAGTGTTATCTAACATCCCTTCTAATGTATTTCGCAACATTTGTTCTGGCTTTAATAGAAAATCAGTGTTGTCAATCACACCCTTTATCAACATCAACTACAAAAGTAATAATTGTATTTCTAAATTTAATAACATATACCATTCGGTGTTCACATTGCATTATACACATGCGATTCCTAGTATTAAAACCGCTCCACGACCCTGTCGCTCCACGTTATACATTGATTGGCTTCTTCGTTACTGTCACCTCGAATTGTAACTAACATCTACAATCTTCTCACACATTCACCCCATGTGATCCATTAATTCCACTAATTTCTCCAACAACTCTGCACCTTACCACTTTTCAACCGGCGAATTTATTTTTTATTTCCAAGGCCAATGACTCACTGTTTTGCATGGTTTGGTCGGCCACGTATACCTATTTCACCGATGATTTCACCATGGGCATCACACCGAGGCCACGTTCCAAAACATCCTTGAATCATGTTGATGTAATGAACCTATAAATCGGCCTTTATTTTTAACACAACCCGCCGACTTGGAGATTGCTATGTTTTGCCTTGATCTTCGTGAGAAATGTTCCATCAACGCTGAAATCCACCCGTTAACCTACTTAACTAGTATCAGACTTGTAAGACCTATGCAAAGTGGTGGGATAGTTTCTCCTGCCAGCTCATCTTTTGACTCGAACATCGAGTCCATGATCTCCCCGAATCAACTTTTCCTGCTTCGAATCCTGACCATCGTTTTTCCATGCACATCATGACTTCCACACCACATAAGTCTGAAGTGGGGAATCCGGGTCTCCAATGTTATTTTGACATGCCCCAATTGGGGGAGTTGGTCTCCAATCTCCACAATTCCCACTAGAGCACAGATTCACCATAAGATTTTGCCACTTCCTTGAGAATGACTCGGAATTTTTCCTTCCCATATTTGATTTGGTGCCAAGAATCACGCTGATCTCCACTAATTCACAACCTTTTTGTCGTCTTTGTGAATCTGTGATTGAGTTGCCTCGTTCCTTGTAGAGCTTCTGAGATAGATTTTCACAAGCTCATACCACCCTGTCGATTCATCTTACAACCTCACCACGTTCCTTACATAACCGATCAACTCGTGCATTGGCTTGGTTTAACCTATAGACTATCGATTATCATTTCATTTGATTTTACTCCATGGCTCGCCAGACTAAACTCTCTACATTGATGTGTTGACTTCCAATTTTGTCGAGCTCGTGCCACTATCAAGTAACTCGAACTACGAATTCTCCATTGGGATTAACGAACCTACACTGCTCCTACAACTTATTGTAACTCTCCTTGGACTCGGCTTCAATTACTCTCTGTATCATAGATTCCGAATCAACTGAGCTTCCTTAGCATGTCGATCTCCTTCCTCCGCCTATGTCAATTTTGTGAGCTTGATACCAAATACACTCACCTTTTAATCCAACCAAGCCCACGTTCAGTGCACTAAGCTACTCCTTAGCTCAAAGTCATGCTTTATGTTTTCCCATCCTATTCTCTCATTTCTCATTTCATGGTCGGGTTGCCTATTCCCTCTACAATCGATGCACTAATATCTTCAGTACTCCTGAGCCATCACCTTATGTTCGACAAAGTAAATCCTTCAACCTCGATCTTGAGCTAGTTCTCATCCACCCGACAGAGCTTCTTTGACTGTTGAGCTCACTTTCTTTCATGTCGCCGACCTAAGTCCTACATGCCATTATCTCTGCCTTAGTTTTATTCCTGTGAGCTCACTCTTTTAGCTGATTCAGATCCAGATATACAATGAGCTTGTATTTCCCTAAAGATTTGACTCGCAACATTTCTACATGTCTTGACCTTTAAGTTATTCATTTCCTGACGAGCTCTTCAATGTTGAGTTCTTCCACGAGTTATCCACCTACTACAACAGACCACACAATAGCTCAACAAGAATTAGATGAGATCGACACATGATCTTCCTCATGAATTTGATGTTTCCTTCTAGAGATCTAAGAATGACTTACACGAGTAACTTGTCACTCCTTTGTATGGATTATGTTTGTGAGGAGCCAACCGACCCATCTATGTTTAATCTACCTCGCCAACCTCATGTTAAGCTTCTCAAGTGAGCTCCTCTCTCACTCCTTGTTGAGCTATTTACTATGATGTCGAGACTTCGGCTTTAACTTCCAAGCTTGATGTGAGCTCACAACCTCGTCCTTGCATAGCTTCTTTCAACTCAAAAGTGCTCAAACTCAAGCCACTTCTTTTAGCAGTCAATCGGTCCAATCTAATCTATTTGTTTATACACAAATTCAGAATTCATTCCATGGCTTGACGACCTGAGCCGTCGAGCTACTCTAACACCCCCAAGCCAACTCATTTCCTTGCCATGAGCTAATGTCTATAATCAAACTTTTGAGCTTGAGTTGCTCCATTTCATGGTTTGACCACGTCCGAGCCTTTCTAATGAGCCCGACTTGTCATGATTCTTATCATGATGTCAACTAATTCATGCCTTCATGCTAGATTGAACTCCTTCACCGTGTCGAGTTGTCATACCTTCACCTACCTGACAAGCCTTCAAAATGAGATCCTTTGTAAGTTATGAATATCTCAAGCTCAGCTTCAAATCCAGTTGAAATCCAAATAGCTCTTTCTCTTCTACCACTCCCAACTTGACAGTGAACTCTTTGTCTTACACCTCGCTAGCTTGTCCTGCAGATCTTATCCTCAAGCCACTCGATGCTCCGTTCTATTAAAACTACCAAGATTGTTAATTATTTGTTATCCACCAATGTCAGACTCTCTATATTAGTTTTTATTTGGCTTAAATTATCGGGCAACTTGATGCATGGTTCTACAGATTTGATTAAAGGCTCGAATTTAAACCCAACACTTTGAGCCTCCTATAAACGTTAGCTTGACGAGTTGTTTTAAGCTCATATCCATATGAAATTCTAATTGCTGATTTGGATCCGGATTTTAAATGAATTAGGATTTCTCACAATACCAGTTGGTAATAGAAGCATGATAAGATTCATAAAACATGATTTATCAATTTTGACCATTTTTCTCGTGTTGACCAGGAGTGGACCTGTCGGGTTCATTTTCCGCATTCTAAGTAAACCTTGAACGTCCCTTTTCAATCTTAGAGCATAACAGGCCTCTGTTGTCCAATTTTGACAAGTGTGCAAAATTGGATAATAGGTTAGTCAAGGGATGAGAATTTAAAAGACAAAAGGTGATATAGTATTTCATTCAACAGTAGAATGGTCAAAGATGCAAGATATTGAGGGGCTTAGGTTCGGGTTTACCTTTGAGAGACGATAAATGAAAAGCACATAATCCATAGGTATGAGTGATAATGTAGGGTCCAAGCCAATTAGGAGCTAATTTTCCCCGTTTACTTTTCTCCGCTTTTGTTACATGTATATTTTCCTTCATGACAAGGTTGCTGACCTTAAATATTTGTTCATACACATGTTTTCATAGGCACGTTTGATACATTTTTGATAGATTTGAAGGTGATCGAGATCATTTAAACGATGTTCATCTAGAAGCTCAAGTTGGGCCAAACGGTCTTGGTGAAAGTCATCATCATTGAGCATGTCTTTGAGTGAGAAACAAAGTGACAGAATTTGGACTTCAAGAGGTAAGACAGCCTCTGTACCGTAGACCAAAGAGAAAGGTGTAGCTATGGTGGAGGTATGAATACTGGTGCAATAAGCCCATAAGGTAAAAGGAATGTGCGTGTGCCAATCCTTACCAGTATCGTCAACTACTTTGATAAGAAATTTTGAAGGGTTTTGTTAGTCAATTCAATTTGGCCATTTGTTCGAGGATAATAAGGTGAAGAAAAACTAAGTTAAATGTCAAAGGTGTCACAAAGTTTGCGTAGGGTTTTGTTTTTGAATTGTTTTCCGTTATCAGTGATGAGACGGTGAGGAACACCAAAGCGACAAATGATGTGATGGTTGATGAATTCACAAATTTTCTCAGCTTTTGTAGAAATGAGAGGTACGACTTCCACCCATTTAGTGTAATATTTGGTTGCGGTGATGATCCATTGATGACGTTGAGAGTAATGAGGGTTAATCTCTCCAATGAGATCTAAACTCCATTGAGAGAAAGGACAAAGGTCTCTGGCGACCTGTAAGGCGTGACTAGGGGTGTGATGAAGATTAGTTTGTTGCTGGCATTTCACACAACGTTTGACATAGTCACAATAGTCTTGGTTTAAGGTTTTCCAGTAGTAGCCGAGGCGAAGGATACATTTAGCGATAACAAGGCCACTGAAATGACCACCGTAACTCCCCTCGTGAACTTCCTTAATGGTGTATGGGATTTTAGAGCTTATAAGGCATCGTAGGAGGATACCGTCAAAGCCACATTTATAGAGAAGACACCCATGATAACATAGCGAGAGACACTTTTGAGAAAGGCTCTTTGTCTATTACGAGTAAGATGTGGAGGTAGAATTGAAAGGGACATGTAGTCGGCGAACTGCTTAGACCAAATGTCATGTGGGTCTTTTTCAATTCTTCCTACAAAGTTAACGTCTTGGAATAGATAATATGGTGATTGCAACCATTGTATTGTGACAAATATTTTTGAGTCGAAAGGCGAAGCAGGTATTTGAGAGGCAAGGCAGGCCATGGTATCCATGAATTTGTTAGTGGAGCACTGAGTGGTTTGATGTCCATAATGATCAAAGGTAGTCAAAAGTATGTCGACGTGATGTTTATAATTTTGAATTATCTCATTATGAAACTAGTATTAACCATTGACTTGGTTCACAACTAGTTGGGAGTCGCCAAACATATTAATTGATTTAACATCTAAGGCTATGGCGGTCTAAAGACCTAACATGAGTACTTCGTATTCAACAATGTTATTAGTATAGTCAAAATCTAGTTTGAAAGATAAAGGCATAGGCTCACCATCAAGAGGAATAAGGATGACCCATGCACCACCCCGACCTTGACATTTAGAACTGTCAAAGAATAAGGTCATATGATAAACGTTGTTGTCAAGGGAGAGGGTAGCGATGGATTCAACAGGGAAATCGAAGTTAGTGGATTTATTTCTGGAAAGAGGTGCATCTGCAAGTTGGTCCGCAATGGTTTGTCCTTTAATATGATTTTGATGGATGAATTCAAGATCTAGGTCTATAAGAAGCATGAGCCAACGTGCAACACATTGGTGTTGGTAAGGCTTAGTGTATATGTAATGTAAGGGGTCAGTATTGGTGACAATGAAGGTTTTGTGGTTGAGTAGGTAATGGCGAAGTTTAGTGGCGACAAAGACTAAGGCTAGGAAGAGTTTTTCGGCATGAGTATATCTAGCCTTGTATTCTAAAAGCATACAAATTATATAATAAATTGCTTGTTCCCTGTGTTGCTCGTCACGATGAGCGAGCATGCCTAAGGAATGGTCTGTGGTAGAAATGTAAGGGTAAAATGGTTGGTCGTTCTTAGGTGGAATGAGCACATGTGGTTACAGGAGGTATTGTTTTAAGGCATCTAAGGCTTTGCGGCATTCATCATCCCATTTAAAGGAGACATCATTTTTGAGGAGATGATGAAATGGATGACAGCGGTCGTCGGAAAGATGAGAAATAAAGTGGCGAATATATTGCAACTTGCCTTGCAAACTACGAAGTTGACGAAGGTTAGTAGGTGGAGGCATATCGAGAATAACCTTGATTTTAGTTGGATCAACTTTAATGTCACACAAAGAAATGAAAAAACCAAGGAGCTTTCCCAAGAGAACAGCGGAAACACACTTCTTAGGTTGAAGGCAAATGTAATATTTTATGAGACGGTCAAAGACAACCTTAAGGACTGCAAGGTGTTTGGCCTGATGTTTGGATTTGGTAAGAAGATCATCGACATAATCTTCTAATATATTATGCATGATGTCGTGAAAGATATAATTCATAGCCCGCTGATATGTAGCACCATCATTTTTAAGGCCAAAGGGCATGACACGATAGTAGAAGGTCCCCTAAGGAGTGACGAAGGTGGTTTTGTGTTGATCTTCTGGGGCAAGTAATATTTGGTTATAACTCGAGAAACCGTCCATGAGTGATAACATCTCATGGCCGGCTGTGAGATCAACTAGTTGTTCAATACTAAGTAGAGGAAAATCGTCTTTGGGTTAAGCTAGGTTAAGGTCATAGAAATCCATGTAAATGCAGAGTCCCCATGTCACTTTTGTGACAGGAACAATGTTAGGGATCTATTGGGGATAATCAATGCGTATAATGAAGGAAACATAAAAGAGGCGCTAAAGTTATTCTTTGACAAGAAGGGCAATGTCATGATGTATTTTTCGTAGCTTCTGTTTCACAGGTTTGGCATCAGGAATGGTTATGATATTGTGGACTATAATATTTGGGTCAATACCGGGCATATCGGCGTAGGACCAAGCAAAAGCGTTGCTATTATCCCAGAGGAAAGAAGTGAAAGCTTCATGTTCAACAACATCTAAAGATTGGCCTATCTTTAGAATGTGTGGGTCGTCCTGAGTGTGAATGTTGCTTTTGATGGTCGATTCATTCAACATGGTTTGCATCTCAGAAGGTATCGATCGATGAATATAAGAATCTTCCAAACCAAGGTAGGTGAGAATAGACTCATCGTCCTGACATTGAATGACGTTAATAGAAGGCGTGTCGTCATTGATCATGTCAGGATACAAGAAGGGAAGAGAAGAGGGAGCCTCGTCATTGTGCCAATAAGTTAGAGGTCTCAGGGAAATGATGTTCACGAAAAAAAATAGTTAGGCGAAATGATTCTGGATCCATAGACTCTGTAGGTGAAGGTGGTTTGGTAGGTGTATGGGGTGGGGAAGGTTTATCGTCCTTAATGAGTTTGACTTAGGCCTTCTTGGAAGATGGTTCAGAAAATTAGATAGCACTACCGTCTTTATACTTACGAGTGGTGCAAGGAATGACAATATGTCAACCTTGTTCATAGAAACCAAAGCCAAAGCCCTTCCAAGTGCAATGATGGAGGAAGGTGTGGGAAAAGCGGTGGTTGGTGAGAGATTGAAGGTCGAAGGAAAATGGTCGAGTTTGGGAAGGTGGCTCAGGTGAGTAGGTAAAAGCATTAAGTCCCCCATACGTTAAGTTGTTGTGAAGGTGGGGAGGATTGTATGGGAAAATTCGCATACGCGGTGATCATAGCGGAGATGTTGGTGAAGGTTGCAATACTCTTAGGGAGTAAGCAATGTGTCAATTTTATAAAGGCGGTACTCCCCCAGAGTGAGGCATTGAAAACACCTTCTAAGGGATTGGTAGTTGGTATGCGGGTAGTAGAAATGGATGAATCACTGGACTTTTGGGAAGAAGAAGCTTTGGATGTTTGAGAAGTAGATGGTTTGACTGATAGGTCAGCTGCAGAAGTTGCGGTAGCAGTGGGAATAGAGGAGTTGGTTGTGGAAGATGTAGCGGCATAAGTAGTGGATGAGGTAGTGGCTGAAGAAGAAGTGGTAGTGGTGCTAGATGCCTTAACTGGTATAAGGACATCATTGGGTCGATAAAACATGTTACAGGTCTTGAATGGTGAAGGGTCAGCTGGAATGGTATAGTTGTGTCCTTCATGTTTGAATTTTAAACAAAAGTGTAAGGGTAAAATAACACAACCCATGGCGTGAATCCAGGGTCATCCAAGTAGCGGGTTGTAATGGAATTCCCCCTCTAAGACATAGAATAATTCAGGAATGCCACGGGGGCCCACGTGAATGTGGAAAATGATGGTGCTGAGGGTGGAAGTCATGACATTGTTAAATGAGCTCAGCATAACTAGGTTATTATGCATGCAATTGGCATGGATGCACATTTGGTTGTACGTCTGGGAGGAAATGATGTTGATACCGGCACCTCCATCAATCATAATGCGTCGAACGTGTATATTATCAACGTAGACAGAAATGAATAGGGCGGGTTAGGATCATCTGATTAGAGAGGGAGAATCTCTTCATTAGAGAAACTAAGAGCAGAGACTTGATGAATGGTAGTGGGAGTAGAAGATAGAGGTGAATTGGCGAGAGCGGCCATATGATTAGGAGTGATAACGGCGACGACAGGTGTGGGGTCATTAGGTATAACCTCAATAGATTGCAAGACCTCAATGAGGGCCTGACGATGAGACTCAAAGGTTTGGACGAGGTCATACAAATACATTTTGAGAGGAGACCGGTGCAATTGTTTAATCATTGTATGATGGGCAACCTCGTCAAAAATAGGGTATGCGGGTCCACGGATGGTGATTTTTTGTGCATGTGCAGATGGAATGTTGGGTAAAGGTATAGCGGATGAGTTGGTTCTTTTCTCCTTTCCTTTTTCTTTATGAGCTCAAGTGGCAACTTAAACCATATTGATCTGAGCTGAAGAAGAAGGTGTGTCGTGAAAGGTGTAACGACAGGATGGGAAAAAAAGTGGTGAAGGAAAAGAGTCATGTGAAAGGAGTATGGTGCACTAGCATTTTGGAGAAATTTAGGCTAGTTATCTGATGTGGACCATGTAGATCTCAAATGTTAGAGGAGGGTAAAAGGGTTGTGGAGGTGGAGGTGAAGACCATTTAATAAATATGGGAGTGAGGTTGTGTGGTGATAGGTGAAGGTGGAATGGGATCCTCATCTAAAAGGTCATCATCGTCAAAGTTTAACTTCAAGAGGACATAGTTATAGAATAATAGTATTAAGAGCCTTACAGTTTTCTACATCATGCCCTGGCACACGATGGTAAGCACAAATTTTTGTATCATCAAACCCTTATGGTTTAGGTTTGAGTGGGTTGTAAGGTCTAAGAGGTTATGGCAATGTGATGACACAGGTTTCCAAAAGGTTAGCTAAGATGTTGGTGTAAGACCCGACAAATGAATCACAATGTTAAGTAAGTATGGGTTTAGATGGAAGTGTGGGTGACTTTGGTGGGAGAGGTGTCACTAGAGGTGGAATCAGAGGTTGAGTAAGTTTGACTACTTATTTGGTAGATAGTACGGTTTTGTGTTTGGGTTGCACCTTCTTGGGTAAAGGTGTAGCTAGTGAGCTAGTTGTTGGAGACGATGTAGGTTTAACTACCTCTTTGAAGGTAATGGGGTTTCGGGCTTGGGTTGTACCTTCTTGGGTAAAGGTGAATAAGGAGTGTGTGATGTAGAAGGGAAGGTAGATGATGGAAGGGGACAGGTTAGCTAAGGTGATAATGGAGGTGTGGTGAAGATGGTAGAGGAGGTAATGTGGAAGGGACTGGTTGAGGAGAAGGGAATGGCATGGGTAATGATGAGGATACAGAAGTGGTGTAGGTATGGGAGGTAGAAAGGATGTAGGTAACGGTGAAGGCATAGGTTTTGTACATAATTTGGGTGGAACAGAATATGGTGACGAAGGAGGTGGGTTCCTATGTTTTTGGTTTACCTTGGGTAGGAGGCTTTTTGACCAAGGTTGATGGGTGCGGACCTATGATATATGGAAGTTGTGAAGGTTATAGAGGGGTAGTGGATGAAGCCGATGTATAAATATCTATGATGGGTTGGGTCTTCCTATTAGGTGGGGAAATAGTCTCTACGAGGGCTTGCGAGGACATGGATAAATCTAGTTTGACAGGAGCATGGACTAGGATTGATGTCAGCATGACTACCATTGTAGTAATGGATTTAGACACAGAGGAAGATATGGGTATAGGTAGGGTTTTAGGCATATGAAAAATTTTGGTTGTTGGTAACAGTTTAGGAGTGGCTGATGGTGATGAAAGAATAGGTGATTACAATTGGCATGGGCATGGTTTTTTTTTTTTGTGTGAAAAATCTTTTGATAGATCATGGAAGTGTTGTTAGACAAAATCTGCATTTTAGTTGAAACAAGAAGCTGAAGGCACGTCCCCAAAGCATGGAATTGTCAATGTAATCCAAACGGTCGGCCAAATGTAAGAATGACACATAAGTGGAGGGGGGTGATGTTGATTTGGTAGTAATCCCTATAAATAATGTCTGTGAGATAGGGAAATGGTTGGCTTTAGACTATGTGGGTAGAAGAGACTATAGTAAATTAACAGGTCTTTAAAATCCAGTGGGGAATTATCGCTCAATAGGAAGAGATGCCACTAGTATGTCCTCTGTGGGAAGAGGAGGAGGTAAAATTTGATTTTATATGATCTTCCTTTGGTAAAGAAGAGAATATATTGGGATCTTCCATAGGTAGAAGAATGGGTAATGTGGGTTGCTTGACAGGTGGCAAGATGAGTGGGATAGATGCATCTCAAGATAAGGCAAACTGATGCGTAGGTAAAGAAGAAGGTAAGGTGGAATCCTCCGTGGGTAGAGAAGAAGGTAAGGTAGACTCCTCCATGGGTAGAGAAGCGAATGAAATAGGTTCCTCCATGGGTGGAGGAGCTTGCGCAAGAATTTCCTCAATAGATGGGATGGGAGGAAACTTATCAGAAAGGAGTGAGTATGATATCAAAAACGACATGGACCTATTGAAAATTGGTATAATTAGTTGAGGTTTCACCAGCTTTGCTGAAAGATGGGGTATGATTTAGAAATAGTTTCTTGAAGATGTGGAGGTTTTGGTTAGTCAATGCATTGGGGTTATCTATGATGAGATCTCCATTATCTAAGAATTCTTGGACAATGTTTTTGAAAGTTATCCAATTACCGTCACTATGACCTTTAACATGGTGATAATTGCAGTAATTATTCTCCTTGTACCATACATGTACAGGATGGAAGGGTCAAAACCAATATGTGTTTTGATTGGTGGAAGAGTGATTGCTCCAGCTTTTAGAAGTTTTTCCAAAAAAGAAGAATAAGGTTCTCCAATGGGAGTATATTTTCATTATTCCTTTCTTGAACTTGGAAAGTTTGAATAGGGGAAAGATTAGAAGAAGGTTTTGATTGGTTGTATGGATGAGAAGGGCTGGATCTTTTAAAACTAATGCATTGGCAGATCCTTTTGCTTTAGAATATTTATTTTGTGGTTTAGAACAAGATGAAGAATCATTGCGTTTTAAGGGAGTGTTTTTGTTACGTAATTGCAACTTCTTCTCCTCAATAGCGCATAGATTTCAAGTTTCTAGGCCATTGTGAATGCCTCATCGAATGTATGGAAATTTTTTGACTTGGAGATTTGGCACGATGTGTCTAGCACAAGCTCGGGTAAACAACTTGGGTATTAACTTATGAATTAGTTTGAGGTAGTTAGAATGTGAGTTGGTTAATCAGGCCACGCCAATGAGCGACAAACTCTGCGATAGACTCATCCTCATACTGATGTGTGGCATACAAGTTGGTCATTGTAACCTTCTTGAAAATGTTGATAAAAAAGTGGTCTAGAAAATCTTTAGTTAACTAATTAAATGAAAAGATGGAGTTCCTGGGTAGAGCACTATACCAATCTAAAGTAGGTTCCATCAAGGAGATTGGGAATGTTGCAAGAGAAAAGCGTCATCGTTAGTGATGAGATAACAAACATGTTTAAAAGACCAAAAATGTTGTTGTGGGTCTTCTTTGACTATTGAATTGGTTGAATTTTGGCATTTCACAATGCGTAGGGTATGGAATGAATTGGAATGGAAAAGTGAATAGGCTCATTGCAAATCTGTTCATATATCAAAGAGTTACGTGAGTTAAAGACTGATGCTTCTAATGTTTGCATCTTGTCCATCATCATTTTGATAAGATCATTTTTGGTTGTGATGATGGAGCACCCATGCAACTATAAGGGGGGAGATAAGATGGGTATGATGTGGATGACACTCCACTATGTGGTGGTGCCAAGTACAAAAACTGTGATGAGGGAATATAGGATGGGATGGATGTCATGGGAAAATACCCAAGATAAGCGGTAGATGAAATAGGTAGTTGTTGATGATAGGTGTAGGTAGGTGGGATAGACATAAAGACTCTCGTGGTGATCAATGGAAGAGACTGCAGGATGGAGAGGACAAGGTTTGGAAGAGAGTGTGGGCTGCCACTGACACAAGAGGTGGCTGGGATGCAAAAGGTACATGGGAAGCAGATGATGTAGGTACGCATACACTAAGGACAATGGATGATGATATGGTAGACGTCATAGGGGTGATGGACATTGAGGGAACAATAGTTGTCATAGGTGCAAAAAATACTGATAATGTGTGGTCAAACAGAGAAACCGTAAGGGATGAGGCACAAGTAGGTAATGATGTACTAGTAGTGGTTAATGTAAAAGTGTGGTAAAAGTGGGGAGGAACAACTATAGGCATGTCATATATAAGTTGTCTAGATGAGTCACAGGTGGATGAGTGAGAGAGGTAA
The DNA here is from genome assembly GCA_019776745.2 of Taxus chinensis. NCBI lineage: Eukaryota > Viridiplantae > Streptophyta > Pinopsida > Cupressales > Taxaceae > Taxus > Taxus chinensis. The sequence goes on along the minus strand of CM034149.1, from coordinate 193,718,638 downwards.
TACTATGGTGCAGTGGGGTTTTGATCAAGGAGCCTTGGGAACTCCTCATCACTGGTATGTATGGTAATAGGATAGTTGGGGTACATAGGTGATGAAATGGAAGGTGGCTATGGGCTAGGTGGGAGCAAATGGTGGCTAGCATAGAACACAAGAGTCATTGGCTTGTCTATGAGTCAAAACCATGTGACTGATAGTAGAACTTGTAATCTGATCTCTACTGATGATAGAGAAACACATAGAAAGATGGAACAAAATTGATCTGAAAGGAGAATTTGGTCACTTGATTTGATTGAAAAACCAAAACATAAAGAATGATTCCAGTTTATGAACCAATTTATACCGATTGATGAATCGAAGTTCCATATTACTGTGGAAAATTGAAAGATTTGAAAACTTGGTGATAAAGGGTGAATATAAGGTGAAAATGGTTCTTAAGGTGATATAAAAGACCCATATAAATGTAGTGGAGTGATAGAGGAAGTCATAGCAAGTGATGGAAGTTATTTGAACGTTGTTTTAGTTAAGTGATCAAAACAAAAAGGAAATGAAAACAATCAGTAAACTAATGGTAGTATGGATGAATTAACTGAATGGCGGTAACTACAATGATATTGACTACTTTGAATGAATAAAATATTAAAATATGGAGATGAAAAGGTATGAATGAGATGGATCTAAACTCTGTAGGTGATAACAGAACACAGAAAAAGATGATAAGGTGATATAACAAGTCACATAAAGAATAGAAATGTAGATTGAATGCTATTTTGGTGGAAATGACCAAAAAAACACAAAACTGACAATGGATGGCGAGTATGATGATGAAACCGATGGCGTTTGCTAGACCGATACTGGTTACTATAAAATCTATGAAGAGATGGAAAAAAGTGAATTTTTGTGATTTAGATCAAATAAAAGGCTAACCCAGAATTCTGAGTATAGCAATGATAGATCCTAACACACTTAGAAACAATCGTAATACACCAACTATGATTGTGGAGTGTGTAGGGAGAGAAAAATGGAGAAAGATGAACTCACACCTCAAAACACAAATCAAGAAAAATATAACAAACATGAAATCCTATGTTGTAGATTTTATGTTGTGGCTTATGCCATTTAGGACTGACTTGTGAATAGAATAGAATTTTTGGTTAATGAAGGTGCCCTACGGAAACTGAAAACTATGGCTGGTTTTAGGTAAATTTTGGCTTGGGGTCCCCAATATATACTTCACAGTACACGAGGCCCTACTCTAATATGATGACTGGCCAGAACACTAGCTAGCTCCATTGTGAATTCAATTATTAGTCATTAATGGTAAATATCGGGAGGGAATATTTTTAAGCAGTGAGTTATTTGTTTAAGTGATTTGGTTTGGGAGTGTGTGCACAAAGTGAACTATGATTCAATTTGTCAACCATTAGTTGGTCATGACTTCCAGCATATAGGTTGCCCACAACTTAAATGAGCTAAAATGCAGCAGGAAGAAATGAGATGCATTTTTTTTAAACCAAATCCACAATGAAATTCGATGAGAGCAATGATGAATAGGCAAGAGTGTGTCTTTCACTAATGTAATACAGAATAAAAAGAAGCGTTATTTTTAGTCCAAAATAAGAGTTTCACTGAGAAAATTAGAAGAGGAAGAATGTTCGAGGGAGAAGTTTAATGTAAACTATTTCAAAAGGAAATAGACATAGAATGAATCCCTAAGAATGAACAATGTAAAAGATCCCAAATGGAGTCCCACCATGTGTGCCAAAATGTTTCACTAATAAGTTTTACACTTTCTAGGATGAAACATATAGAAGGTAAATGGTTAAGGAGGAATACCTGTGAAGCGAAGGTGGAAGGTAGAATGTGCGTGTTGTTGACGTTATCCAAGATGATCATAGAGAACTCCTTTTTGTCTAAGAAGGAATACCTGTAAATGCAAAGAAATACCACAAGAAGAGTATTAAATAACATATGAAAGTGGACTACCTAGCATATGCTAGATCCAGGAAGTGTGGTGCTTCCTAGATAGGCTTTCAATCCACTGTTTAATAACAATTTAATGTAAACATGAAACTGAAATAAATAGGTCCTATTGCAATGTAATGATTTAGGTTTCTCATACACACAATACACTAGATTAAATACTAAATATAAAATGTAAGACTAAATTTTCTTAGAACCAGGGTTTTGTTCAGGTCAGGAAGGTCTGTCAGAGGTATTATAAGGGTACTAGGGCTAGCTAGTTGAGAGTTTGGGTTAGTTTTGGATAAATGGGAAGACTTTTTGGTCTTAGAATATTAAAATGACATAGAGACAGGTATTATTTGGGTGACTGATGTTCCAGTGTGGGGATGAAACCGATGATGGTCAGGGAATCGATGTTGGTAGGGGCAATAGGTAGTAAACTATTAGAAATGGATTTTTAGGCTCTTTGTGATTGCACAGAGAGTGAGGATAGTGTGGTTTGGGTCATAATATGGCTAAGAAGACTCAGAAATACTAAGGAGGAGAAGAAGGAGGGTAAAAGGGCTTGGGGTTGTTGAATAGTGGGTTAGTGGGAACAAGGTGAAATACGGGTAACAGAAGAAATTAAATAATGAAAGAAGTAAGGGATCTATAATGGAATAAGCACAAATGATTAAAATCAAATTACTTACTTGGTATTTTGCAGATCCCATGAATGAAAATGGTTGAGTGGTTAATCAGAGAAGAGATGTCTTAGGTCTAGTGTTGTGACAGTGACAACCTGTGTGCTCACTATGAGTATTCAAATGCTCTAGAAGGAGAACCAACTACTTGTCTTACATTGTGGTTGTGTGTGATTGTCATCTGGATGCATGAAAGCTTGAAGATTACAACTTGAATGTATTAAGGACTCCAATAAGTGAATGACCAACCCGGGTGAAGAGTTGTGAAAGTGTATATAAAGTGACCAATGATGGTTAGGTAACAAGTGCCAACAAAGAATAAAATGGTGTTGGTTAGGGTGAAATAATTCCTTTTTACCAAGAAATATGTAGATCTTCCTAGATTTGGCATGTTTTCCAAGTTGAGTCCTGTTTAGGGAAGTGGATTTTCTCGTTTGAAATTATAGGAAGATCGTAGAAGAAGTTTAATTAGGTTTAAGAAGAAGAATCATAATTAGTTAGGCCAAGGGGTGACTCAAGACTAGGTGTGATGACTCGGTGCTTAGAGTGATGACTTGGTCATTGTGAGTTTAATGCCTCTAGAATGAGTCCAGGGTGAGGTGGATGTGGTAGATGTGATTAAATTAACTTAATTAAAATAATTAAATAAATTTATAACGTGAGGAGGAATATTAATTCAATTTGTAAGTAATTAAAATAATATCAATGTGGGGCTAGGGATCGTGGCTAGGTAAATGTGTTATGTTAATTAATTGAAGGGGACCAAGGGTAGTGTGACATAAATTTGGTGTCTACACGTATATGAGAAACTAAGGGTGCCATAAAGTTATTGGCAGGAATAGTAACTGAAGAAGGAACAGTAGAGATATGTGGAAGAGTGGAAGTGAGTGGTTAAGTGGGAACAAAGGTTAGTATAGGCGTGAAAGCATTGAGTTCTGCCAAATTAGTAGCTTCCTCACAAGTCACATGTAAAATTAAGTCTAGATCTTGATGGTGCTCAACAATATGATCATTAATGGCCTTAAGATGTTCATCAGTAAAATCAGTATGAGAGTGAGATATGGTGAAAAAAGAATAAACCCTAGGTATTAATGAAGATCTTAGGAGCGTGAATGATAAAATCGGGTTCGCCAAAATGATTAACTAAAAATGGGATATATGATAATTAATCTAATCTAGAAAAACATGTATATACAGTAAATAAATGTAGTAAATAACTATGGAAATGACCTAAGCAACTAATCTAATGAAAGTAGAAACCCTAATATGCAAGAGAAGTATGGAAGTGACTTAGCTAATTCGATGAGCTTGCAGTATTGTGTCGCAGAAATGACTAGAGGAACAAGAAGTATGAACGACTGTGCAGAGATCCTGAAATGGATGGATCTAATTTATCTAGCTAGATTGGAGCGCCCGGAGAAGGACTAAGGCACCTACGGGTGCTCTGGTCTGCAGAATGGGCACCCTGGTCTGTGCAAAAGGTCTAGAACTGAATCTCACAGGGTTGGAACGTGGTTAGAAACCCTCGTTGTGTGTCGCATCAGATTTGTTATACTGTGTCATGTGTCACTGTTAATCCAAGATGATAGAAAGACCTGCACGAAACCATAAGAAGTATCAAAACCCTTAACAAATGCAAATGAATGGGTCATACTGACCTCAACTATCACAACAGCGGGCTTATCAATTGAGTGTTACACTACATTTTGAACCCAAATGTAGTTATGGTGTGTGTGTGCATCATGTGCCCTATGTGCTCTTCTTCCAGTCGCACTTTGTGAAGTAGCAAGCAATTACTAGATGTAGAAAATGTAATAAAATGTGTGCATGGAATAGAATAGAATCGTCCCCCCTATGCTTGTGTGATGTAGATGAACCAACCTTGTCCTTGTGATGGAGCTAATGGATGCAAATGATCTCCAAAATGGATACAACTCTATGTGGATGATAGTAGTGACTAGTGTTTGGTCCTTCATTATGGTCTCATAACTTTATATTTATAGGGTTCTCTTGTTCTAATTTCGTAATTAACTCCGAAATGGTCAACGACAAAAAAGTTAAGAAGTTGAAACGGCTAGAAAGTGCCCAAAAGGTGGCGAGAAAGTTCAAAAAGGATCGGGGCGCCCCTGGTGGGACAAGGGCGCCCATGGGCACCCCAGTCAAGGCTAAAATAATGCGAAATGACAAAAGCTGACTGGGCATGCGGGTGCAAGAGGTTGGGAAAAATGAAAGGAAATAAAATAAGATGCAAAAGACTGGGGTTAATTACTACTCTCTTCACTCAAAAAACCTTCTAAATAGTAGCATGAGACTGGGACTAAATAATGTCTAAAGTGCATGATTTTGTGTCTACAGATATCTTTCTCAGTCTTGATTCCATTTTTGTATCTTTCTAGTACCTTGTACAGAACTGCCCATAAGGGACAGGAGCGCTCGGGCAATACTATTCCCTATGGGCACTTTTGTCGTCCTCCCTTTTTCTAAACTTTCAGATTCTACATCTTTCATGTCCTTATTTATAACCAAGTGTCGGCATTTCACTTGTTAATGATGAAACTTATGCAAATGAGTCATATATATACATCTCTTATTTAACCTCATTGAAGGGTGCAATCATTTCAAGAGACACATACTATTACAAGGAGCTAATATTTACTATCTATTACATCAAGGACTACATTTTGGGACTGCATACTTCACTGCATAGGAGGGTCTATTTTGAATTCCATACCACACATTTTTCATTGGGACAAAGTAGTTGTAGCCTACTATTCTTTGTGCAATTGGCACTAAGGCATCGTAGCTCAAGGGACACTATTCCAATCACACACATGCTAGAACTACATTGAGTCTGAAATGTAGTGCAACACTCGGTGACAATCACATTGGGACGACCATTGAGGTCAGTCTGACTCAAGCATATGCATATTTTTATTCATCTAATGTGTGCTTGAGTATTGTGTAGGTAGCTAGGGTTTCTTTTGCAGGTACAAGTGTGACATAACAAAAGTGGAGCGAACCTGACGCGGCCTATAGCGAACTAAAGGCAACAAGAAACGACACATAAAGAACTAGGAATGAATCTATTTCGTAGACACTAATGCCCAAAACAGACACTAGCTCCCAGGCGGCCCTATTCCATCCTAGGTGCTCATGTCCCTGAGGTCATCACATTATAGAATCAGAGATAGATCTTATGCAGTCCAAAATCTACTTTTCCAACATGTTCATCAGTCTAGAATCGGTTCATATCTATAGTTACAAGTCAAGTCGTGTTTATCTCCTATATTTCACTCTTTCTTGTACTTCTTTAGCTAGATATTACTTGAATATTGTTATATGTATTTGATCAACAATGTCCTTACATGGATTTAAAATTTATTAAATCACTTATTTACATTCTCTATTACTCTATATCACATCATAATATCGAGAGAACTATGTGTGACTTGATACATCTTTAAAGTATCAGTACATAGTGCAATGCTCACCACATCAGTGGGAATGTGGTGAGGTCAGTCTAGCTTAAATCATGATTAACCCATTTTTGGGGCCACAAACGAGTAGGAGCAATATCTAGGCATAACACTTTCATTATATTGATCTAAACACAAATTCTAGATACTTTGACATAGGTGAACCAAATCCCTTGATCAAAATTTGAATCGAAGCATCACGGGACAAATTTGTATCCCCTTAGATAAGTTTAACCACAAACCTATCTTACAAACACTCTCATGTCCCCAAATTATATAGATGGTTTGATGAGAGTATGCCCAACTTTTGTATGCAATTTCAACATATTGTCACACATTATGAGATTGGTATCACAATAATATCTCTCCAATCCTAAACCTTAAATGTGATTTCACTAGAATATCTATGACGTATCTCTTGGCATGATTTTACCACATAATTTAGGATTGTTAGCATTATATTTTGTTTTATGAATCCTATTTGCACAAGTAATATCTAAATAGAAGCATAAATTTAAATTTCATATTACACTTTCCACGTGTTAATTATCATGACAAACATTCTATTTGGTTCTACTAAGTAGTTTCCCATATATTATGTATGTATTTTGTATATTAAATGGTGCACTCTTTTGGGTGAGTGTCGGGTATTAAAAAATTAGGGAGTTAGCCTCCTTCGAATACAAAAGAGAAATTTTTTGGGGGGCAAAGATTCGAATTTTTTCATATACGAATGCTCATTAATTATTTCATATGAGATGAAATTTTAATTTTTAAGGCATTGATAGATAAATAACACCCAAAAATAGTGAAAAAGTATGGAAATTGTTTTTAGAAAAACTATGTATAGAGTTTTATTATTATTATAATTATTATTAGAAAATAGATGTTGAAGGTGGTTTTTACCTATATTATAACAAAACACATTATTCTACATTTAGATTAAAATAAATACAACTTGATATATCAAGATTTAATTTTATAAAGAAATAATTAGAATATTTTATGAACATAAGAAAATGAAAATAATTGACATAAAGAGAAATAAAGTTTTAAAATGATACATAATTTATCGCGATTTATGATACTGAATCCTTTGCCTGCAAACCAGTCTGGATTAGACTGCCCCATTTATCGCTCCAATTTTGGGATAGTACCTACCTAACCATTATTGGAAATACTTTGGGTCATATCCTTTTCATTGACCCCTAAACCATTGATTTCACGCACACAACCTTCGCCAGAATCCTTGTTGAGCTTGATACATCCAAAAATCTCCCTGCTAATATAGAGCTTAAAGTCCAAAGCAGAACTTGGACACAATCTTTAGATTATGAACGCTTGCCTTTTAGGTGCAGAAAGTGTTTTGCTACTGGACACACTGTAGATGTTTGCGGTATGGAAAAGCGAAAAAATGGAAAAAACAACTGGTGGAAAAATGCACTCTCAGAACACCTGATTTTCGAAGCCAAAGAGGATTCAAATACTGATACTGAAGATGTTTTTGTCCCAGAAACCCCTCTCTCGTAAATTCCAGTTGATGAAGGCGCCAATGAATCTCATCCAGTTGGTGATGGAAAGGAAAATACAAATGATGTTAATGATTCTATTGCCCCAGTTGGATCGTTGGAGGATAAGGAAAATACGCCTCCTTTTTTTAATCCTCCAATCGCAGAGGCTTCTACAGGCTGGATAACGGTGCGCAAAAAGAAAAAACTTTTCTCCAAGAATACCAGTTCTCCGCCTTGTTAGTTTCACAGTGCTGCACGACTGCTTTGTTGGACAACAACTATCTGTTCGCTGTGAATCCGTTGTTTTTATGCTGATTTGTTGTTGGTTTTGGGTTTTATTCTGAGCATGTTGTTTCCTGCTACTGGGCTTGCATGTTTTACCGCGATCTTGATCTTTTCCTTTGTTTCTACTTTGTTCACATCTGGCTTCTGGAGCCTTCTTGTATAAGGGTATAGTCCCTTTCAAAAAACTATTTGCCAATAATAAAAAAAAAATTATCGCGATTTAAGAGATAAGAGTTAATACGAATTAGGTGAAGCAAACCCATAAATATCAACACAAATGAAAAACTTCAACCATAACCAAATAATTGATTTAATGGCAGGGTCATAACCACACTTGTGCAGTTATGACACTTATCATATGGAAATAATTGATTTAACAACCTTAATCATTTGCTTCGATGCTCGAGAACTTTTATCTCCTTCCTTGAAACCATGATGTTCCCACAACACACTTCTAAACAATAAAAACTAGAGGGAGATAATGGGGAATATGTTATGAATTTGAATAATTTGGTGAACAACACACCAAGTACAATGTCATTAAATAGACCATCCAATGTAGTGCAATTGCAATAACTAATATCACTTCAATGCTCTAATCAATGCAACAAGTCAATGATATATGCTCTTCTCTAAATACTTCAATTTTTGGCACATGGATATTTTTCTAATAAATAAATTTATTTTATCATTATCATCCATTATGTTAATTTCACCATTAAACTTAAATATTTATGGACTTCTTAGAGGAGAATTTTTTCAGTAACATGCTAAATTGTGGCTTCACTATCAACTTCTCGTTAGCACCAAATGAATCATTATAATGATTTTTCTGAACATGTGAATTCTAATGGAAGGGTAGGGGAAATTTATCTTGTTCCTCTAGGAAAAATGCAATTCGTTAAGAGCATTCTCGAAAAAAGAAAACTATGATGACTTTGAGGGGGAAGCTCAAGTAATGTCTTTCGTGGAAGAAAAAACACAACAAATGTTGTTTTCATTTTTTCTTCTTAGGAAAGCTATAGTGAAAATACCCACAAATTATTGCAGTATGGTGGATTTTTTGGGTTTCATCAATTGGGGAACATATATGATGAGGATCAAAACATCATTTTCTTGTCATTTTTGTAGATCACGGAGTGGCTTCCATACAACAAAATTTCCTAGGGTTTTGAAAAAATATAATGGTGCAAGGGGGAGCTTAAGTAATGATTATCAAGGAGGTTAGATGGGGTTATTAATGCTTTACAAGAAAATGAAGAACCAAATATTGAAAAGGATATAAATAAGAATAGAATTGAGAGAATGAGTTAATTACTTGATTGGGTACACATTAGTCTGAAGGATGCTAAGATGTTTATAGAAACATCAGTACCATCGCAACCATTATCACTTTCAATCCTCTAATCAATTCAATGAGTATATGATTTATTCTCTTCTCCAAATGCTTCAAATTTTCTTTTGACATGCATATGCTTTTCCAATACATATATTTCATTTTACCATTATCTTTTTATATCATAAGTTCACCATTAAAGTTATGAATTTATGGAATTCTTGGCGAAGAAATTTTTTAGTAGCACGCCAAATTGTGGCTTCAGTATCACCTTCTTGTTAGCCCCAAATGACTATAAAGATTATTCTAGAGCCAATGGATTATAATGAAATGGTAGGGGAAGTTTATCTTATTCCTCTAAAAAAATTAATTGATTAAGAGCCTTCTCAATAAAAGAAAACCACGATGAATTTGAGGGAGTGAAAACTCAATTAGTGCCTTTCGCGGAAGAAAAAAACAACAATCTTGGTTTCATTTATTATTGAAGTAGGAAATCTTTTGAAAATATACAAAATTTATTGTTACATGGTGGGGTTTATTTGGGTTTCATTAATGGGGGAACATATATGATGAGGATCAAAACACCCCTTTCTTGTCGATTTTGCAAATCATGGAGTGACTTCCATACAATGATTTTTTCATGATTTCAAAAAATAGAATATTGTAAGGGGGAGCTTGATAATGATTATGAAGGAGATTGGGATGTGGCTACAAATGCTCTACAAGAAAAATAATAACCACAAATTGAAAAAGATATAAAGAAGAATAGGATTGAGAAAAACAAGTTGACTACTTAATTAGGTATATACTAGTGTGAATGTTGCAAAGTTGTTTATAGCAACATTTGTCTTGTTGGTGTTTTTCAGGTCCGCATTTGTTGTGGACCCAAAATTTATTCCTTCCCTTTATATGTATCTGACCATAAATATCGAAGACAAAACTGATGGAGAAAAGGTGATTTTAATCAAGGGAAAAATTGTGTTATTATGTAGTTAAATTTTGAGAGCCAAATTTTCTTAATGGTTAAGAGATCTTGAGAGCATTTTCAATATAGATTGCTAAAGAAAATGGTTTATAATTACTAAATTTCACATAATTTAGTGTTTTTTGGGCTTGGAGTTACATTTAAAAAAATAACTAAATTTAAACTATGTTATTTTTTTATATCTATGTTGAAGTAGACTGGAAAAACAAAGATATAGTATTGTGTTCGTATTGAAACTTCCCCTACCACTTCATTATAATAGAATTGACATAACAATTTTATATAATTTATAGCATGGTGGTATTGTTTAAACTTCAAATTCTGAAGTTTTACCTTGTAAGACAAGATGCTTAGGATGAACATACAACATGACAAATTCAATAAAGAAGAAATAAATTTATGTAAAAATAAAGCTCAAAAATATCTTCATTGTTGTTGTCTAACTTTCTTAGTCCCTTGAAATACTTAATAACAATCTAGAACTCATGTTAGACATATATTTAAGTACACAAATCGATATTCCCTTATACGGGATGCCTTCAACTATTATTGTATCATAAAATTAACAAACCCATAAAAATAACACAAAACAAAGAGCTCCAACCAAAACTAAATCACCATGTTAGTGGCAAGGTCAGCACTATATTAGTGTAATTTTGAGGTTACTTCAGAATTACACTAGTATAGTGCTGACCTTGACCTTGTAAGACAAAATGCTTAGGATGAACATACAACATGACAAATTCAATACAGAAGAAATAAATTTATGTAAAAATAAAGCTCAAAAATATCTTCATTGTTGTTGTCTAACTTTTTTAGTCAATACTAGTGTAATTATGACAATTGTCATATGTGGAAAAATTGCCTTGGCAACCTTGTTCATTTACTTTAGAGATCCAAAAATTTCTCTCCTTCCTTGAAAACATGATATTCCCACAGCACATTTTAAAACTACAAAAACTGGAGGAGATGGGGGGATGTGTTATGGCTTTCTAATAATTTAGCAAGCAACACACCATTTACAATGTAGTTCATTAAACAGTCCAAGGTAATGCAAATGGCATAGCCCTTATCACTTTCAATTATGTAATCAATACAAGTAAATCTTATACACTCTTATTTAATGCTTCAAATCTACTCGTTGAATGAATAAATTTCTTTTATCCTTATCATTTACTATCTTAAGTTCACAAAAAAAAATCAAGATTTCTCAGGGGAAGTGGTAGGGGGGAGGTGGGTGAATGTTTTATTCAATAACATGCTAAATTGTCTAATCAACTTCACCATCTTGTGAGCCCTAAATGACTTGTTGTAATGATTATTCTGGAGCGTGTAGATTCTAGTGAAAGGGTAGGTGCAATGTATCTTGTTCTTCCAAAAAAATGTAATCCATTAAAAGCCTACTCAACAAAGAAAATTGTGATGTCTTTGTTGGAGTGAAAACTCAAGTAGTGCCTTCTTGTGAACAAAAAACACTACATTCTTGGTTTCATTTATTGTTCTTAGGAAATGATATTAAAATGATGCTTTTTCAAACATATGTATAATTGTAAAAATCATTATGATTGATGCGCGACCATATCAATAATTTTTCATCCAAGGGGTAGAAGAAATAAAAGAAATATTATACTAAGTATCAAAAATAATTGAAAATGTCACGTCAAGAGTAATTGACTCGAGTCAAAATGCATTAGATCACCTTATGTCTTTACGAGGAGTCCTTGAAATCGTACAAAACTATTAAACTTTTGCATGTAGTCATCGAATTAAAAAAGGGTCACTTCTCGTAAAAAACGTCATGAAAATCGCAATGGATACTTGGTATTTATCAATCATAAAATTGCATGTCTCAAACTACTTAAACTTATTAGGCTATTGGTACATATTATGGGGTTTTTTAATCTTATCGCATATGAACTCTCGCGTTCTTTTTATTTTCCACTATTTCACACTTCAATTTACTCGTTTTTACTTTTTCATTCTTTTTTTTTTTTTTTAAAGCCTCTCTACCCATATCCGCATCTCCATTACACCTTCGAGGTGCAATTGCTAGATAAACTCCGTGTCCATCATCAACAATGTCACATTCATTAGGGGAGATGTTAACTTCTATTCGCGAGGAGGAAAACCCCCACGCAATATTTCCTTGTACGTGACGTCCATGACAAGTCGGACTCTATCTTTTCTTCCGTTTAGTCTCCCCCGTACGTAACTCCGTCCTGAACATGACCCAATAAAAGTCTCAAAGGTTTAGAAAAATTCAAATGCCCTTCATACACGTTACCATTTTCAACCTTTGGACCAATAGCTTGTCTCGTTTGAGGAATAGAATTTTAAAATGAACTTATAGACCTTAAAATATAGGTAGAGAGGTTGATTCTATGACCACATACTTCAAGTGGGTAGTGGAAGGGGAAACCTCAAAGTGGTAGATTAATAACCATGATTAAGTGGTTAGAGTGGGTGGGTTTGTATGGCCAAGTACTTCATATGAGTAAAGAGAGTTGAGGTCTATATTACAACTTTAATATGTTTTGAATAGTTCATTAATGATCGTTATTAGGAGATGACTTAATATTTGAGTGGGGTCTAATATTTCGGAGAGTACTTTAGGGGAATTACTTGAAACTTAGCAAATTAAAATGAAAAGTAGTTGTACTAATTATATTTTTTTTTACTACTTGTACCCAACAATAGTGTAAAGTAGCCAACCATCAGGTGACACATCATATGCCCAACTTTTAGATACCTAATGTACAAGTTTATGTTTAACCCTTTGTTAGTGCATTTCAAATTTGTTATAATACTAAAAGGCATTTGTTAAACCGGAGTGAAGACTCTTGGCAATGACACGAGTCAAAGCGATCGACGACATGCACTCATGTACAATGGTCATTAACGTACCTTACCACGGGAGTCAATCTATTTGGAAACCCTAAATGCAACCTTTCCCTAGTCGTTTTGTGTTAGGTATTTTTCATTGTTATCTCGCTGTTATTTTGGAATGACCTTTGTAGATGGTGTGAGGGGCACAGAGGCCATGACAGAGATCTAAAGGTTTTATAGGGGTTGCACCAAACACAAATTTATAGACATGTTATTGTAGATTCACTAACAAGTCACGTCGCCACCATAGATTTGGTTGTTTCTTCTTATATTATTTCTTTCGGATTTTATTTATTTTATGTGTCTCTTTTTTATGTTGTTACGGATTGAGAAAAGAAAATTTCAGCTTTTGCTTCAACAAATTTTATTTATGATCAATATGGAGGAATCTCTCGGGCAGTGTCGTTAACTTGTCTAATAGTTCTAGGGTACTGACAATCAGTCCTTACACAACTAAAAGAATATAAAATTTTGAGAAAATACGAGAAAAAAGGCTTTACTATTTTTTAATTTATTTTTTTATGTCGTTGATGTCTTTGGTAAGATGGTGTTGGTTTTTTTGGCTCACCTCTTTGATCTGGGTTTTGAGTCCACCAAAGTTGAAATTCCTCAAGATATACACATGACATTCAAAATTGGCCCCATAAATCTTAACACCATTGCTTAGGTATGACCATGTGCTTTTTGCTGGTCTAATCCTTTCATTTTCTTTTTCTCTAGTACTTTTTCAACATGGTTTTGAGTTCAATTCACACGTGATAATGTCAATTTTTCCCTACTTAAAAGTAAAATCGACCTAAGGCCCTAGGTGTATGAACACTTCTAGATGAACTTAAACTTGTTAGGTTTTAATTGACCGGAGATATTAGGTCATATTAAGGTTATTTCCAGTATGGTTTGATGAGGAAACATTAATTATCAGATATATATTTATCACCCCAAAAGGACATGATATGACGTTGACATTACATATGTTTTTTTATAAGGATTTTACTTTTTAATTATTTTTCCTAGTAAATTTTAGAGGTTATTGACTACAAACACAATCATAGTATATAATGTTGGCCTATTATGTTTAGAACTATGTTAGAAAATTTAGAATTTATTTGTTTATATTTGTAACAATTGATTGGAAATTGTATTTCACTTATTTGTAAAATATACTCCAAGTAAGGAATGAAAAATAAAAGAGGCGCAACATTGTTTATTTTCCTAGGTAACAAGCCCAAGTAACACCAAACTTTGTAGTATCTATCATAGTACATAATATCATACAACTAGAAGTTGGCGACTTTGACATATCGCCATCTGATTTTAGGATTCATTAAAAGTCAATACCATGACACCCATCAAATCACATTTATAGGGAGAACACTCAACATGACAACATTCACATTAGATTCTGAACTTGGATTTTTATTGGATAAGTGGTCCATCTTATCACTAGAAGACTTCCCAACTAACGTTATATAGAGCATTTTTTAATTATAAGAGAAAATAATGTTTTTTGAATGAGCACCATAACCAAAAAATAATATAGTTGCTGGCTCTGAATGACCAATTTTTGTTCAAGAATATGGTTCACGGATCTGCTAACGTTGTCCCTAAATAATAATGTTAGAACCCTAGCAAAATTTACAAATTGCCGCATCATGAATTCGGTTACAACCTTTTTATTATGTTGTAGTATCTCCCCAAGCACCACATTTGTTGATTGGAATTTATTTCTCAATTTCATATAGAACATATTCCCACTTTTCTTGGAGGATGCATGAATATGGAGAAAAAAACACATTGCAAGGATTTGGAATAGTTGTCATGCAATAAATTCCATTGATAACTTGGAATGATGAATGACAGATGATTAATGAATGGACTCAAATTTCATTTCCCTTAGATCAACTAAACCATTGGACTGAAATGCAATTGATTCGCCAAACTCACAATTTAAATGGGATGATCTGATTTTTTAAGAATCCTTTTGTTGTGAACCCAAAAGACATGTTTGAAGTTTTTTCCCCAGCCATCTATGGTTCATTGACAAATTCAAGGATCGATATCCACCCACGAGCCTTGGATTCCCAAAACAATAAACATTAATCTAATTATATTAATCATCTTCTTAATCCAAATTAAACTAGCTATGATCATAACTAAACCTTGCTAACTAGATTAAGGTAAGTAAGAATAAAATTAGTCTCATAAAGTACATTGTTACTATATGAATAGTACAATACTTTGTAACAATAAAAACAAATCATGTTAATGTTATAAATCATCATCATAGGAAAACTGCACAACAAGATACAATACTTTTTATATTCTTTCTTTTTGGTTTAATTTCTTTTATCTATCTCTTTTATATATGTTTTCTGGGATTGAGAAAATAAAATTTTAATTTTGGATTCAATAAATTTTATTTATGATTTCTCTAAATTATTGTGCCATAAATAATATGGAGGGGTCTCTCGGGTAACCCGATTAACTTATCTATCAATTTTAGGGTGTCGAAAATTGGTCCTTATTGATAAAATATTGGGGGGGAATTTTTAAAATGGGATAAAAGGGATTTGTATTTTTTAGTCTTATTTTTTCATTGAGGTTTTTAGCAAAACAACGTTGGGTTTGCTCAATAGCCTAGATGAAGGAAAATAATAGTGTGAAAAGTAGAAGTCGCTTGGGTCTTTGGAAAAAATATCATATTATAGCTTCTTATATCTCTTCACCGGATGGTAAGACCTTGATCTCGGCGTTAGGTAGCATACACACATACTCCCACATACGGGGGAAAAAATGGACATAAAACCCATCTTGCAATAAAACCCAACTCTTAAAAATAAGTAACACTCTTCACAAAACTCATAGAACAATGTTTCAGAAACTTGTGGAGTTACCAACTTGAGCAAAAAAAACTAAAGTTCAAGCCTCAAGATTATTCATGCATATTCCCTTTTGTTCTCTATATTTTGTGAATATTTATTGATTTCTTAGTGTATGTCTTTTTGGGTATACATTTCTCAAACCAACAAGGTTTTTGGAAACAAAAGCATGCTTCCCTAAGTGAAAATGACTTGGGTGTGCATGACTTCACATTGATGATCAAAGCCAAAAAATGATAATATTAGTGTCATTGGTTATGTAAGATTTCACATTAATAAGCAATCAAACATTTCATTCGACTTGATGCTTTTCTCTCCCTTTGTATTTTGTGTTTGTTTTTAGTGCTTGTGGTTAGCGTATTTTCATATTATTATTAAAGCATTTTAAGGTGCATAAAAATTTGTAGTGTATGATTGTCACACATTCAATATTCTTGTTTCAAATTTATGGAAAAACATATCTTACAAGTTAAATTGAATATATGCATGTATATAAAAGATGTTTGTGGATTGGATACTTATAAATGAAGTTATACATTATAAATCGTGATTTAAAGTAAATAAAATTTGTACCTTTTGATTTGTAAATATATTTTTTGTTGCACCCAACTATGCATTCTTGGATTTTTGTAACAAAAGCTATATTAAATAGCTCAAATATTTATGTAATATTACAAATATAAAAGGGAGTGAAATCCAATTTCACGAGTAGACAAATTTGTTTTTTTTTTTTTATTAAGGGTAAATGGTTTTGAAGGGACTATACCCTGTATACAGAAAGGCTCAAAAGCCAGATATCAAAATAGGTAGAAACAGCCCAAAAAGAGCAAAACAACCAACACCAAAGGGGCCAACAGCCAGATAAGACAACATAGTAATAAAAAGGATCAAGACGTACAGTGATCCGAAAATAGACAAAGTAGACAAATTTGTTAGACCCTTAGTAATAGCCCAAACAAACATTTCAAGATGTAAAATTAATTAAATAAAGACTTTATTGTATTGTAGATATCTATATCATGAATAGATAGTTTTGTATAATAATGAAGGTTAAAATTAAAATTCAAATTGTATTCAATAGAATTACATTATTATTTTTTTATGAAAATTAAGTATAATTCATATTTATTGTACCAAAAAACTAAAAAATATATCTAAAAGGTAATCCTCGTTTCAAATTAAATAAAGTTTGTAGTTTTTTTTGGTAAATATTGTTGGGATTTTGGGCAATTAATATGTAATAAATGGAACAGAGAAACATAAACAAATGGATTAGAGAAATTTTGATAGCTTTAACCAATATAATATTTTGATCTAATGATTGTCATATCTAAAATCATTTTCTTTGTTTAATGAATAATTTCATTTTCAACCTCAGGGTGACCTATACACTATTGAGAAAACCTACTCATATATAGATCAATGTTTTGAAGCTGTGAATAAAACTAAGAAATCATCGTTCAATAACATTTGACTATTAGTCATATATTTAGATGCATCATAACCTACTAAAGAAATGAACATGGTATGATGAAAAATTCAATTTTATTCTACTAATGCTCAAACAAACCAAGTCAAACTTATTGTTGAAGTTTATACGAAATTTATAAACAATGATGTCTTGTTGACTTGTTTGATTCATTAGGGGTTGTGTTTTGTTATTTGCGAGTGAGAAATTCAATATTTGTCTTATTGGAAGAACCCTGGTTGGGTTTTCCTTGGACTTAGAACTTGTATGTTCTTTTCAACCAACGGAACATTGCCTTCTCCATCAGTGTTTAGTAAATGTTCATTCAACCAATCATATATCATTATTTTGAGTTGGACTTTGAGTTTAATTTTCTCCTTGAATATCCCAATAATGTTGAGATTGGAAAGAAATACATATTATTTATTGTATACCACCCTATGAGTAACAAAAGATCAAGAAAGTAACGAAATATCATTAAACATGTAACCTGTAAATTATCATAAAGTCACAATTAAATTTATTCACATCTTTTCATACATGTTATCAAAATGCTTTGAGAGTGCAAATAATAAGATTATACTTATAAATTAAAATAATAATATTATCTTTTCTTTAAAAATGGGACATGGCTGTTAATTCAACTTCATTCACCTACTTTAGTGCATTTTATCAAAATGCATGAATAAATCATTTTTAATTTGGGCCTTCTTGACAACAATTACTAGTCCTGAAATGTCACTCAGACTTTCATCGATTTCTAAGCAACCTTAAAGTGAGGAGCCATAGAGTAATGAAGAGACCACATGTCAACCTACCCATGTGGATGATTGGAAGATATTGTGTGTGTTCCTTTCCAAAAACCACACAGGCCTTGATAGCCTTGATATGTTAGGTCATCAAGAATTTGGTAACTAACACAATTGGGAAGAGAATGATATTCTACTTTCTTTATAAGAGATTGGTCCTTTCATAAAGGCCAGTAGAGGTTTAAACAATATCGCTCAAAATTATTCCTCCTTCACAATGCCTTCTCTTTTCTCATAGGAGCAACAACTTACTTTTGAATCTATTCTTCATCACTTCATGCACAAAGACCGGATGTCTCCATTGAAATTGATAATGCACATATAAATCATATCTCATAAGTTCTATTAGGTAAAAATTCTCACCCATAGACATTGAAAATAAATACCCCTTTTGTTGTTTGTGCTTAATGGTGTAGAAACCATCAACATTTCTACATCCATTATACATACTTCTTTACGCATAACCATTAAAGAAATAAAACCATTGGATAAACAAGAATTCTCAAATTTTCAAGACTCCTTACAACATGTTGAGTATATTATCATTAATGAGATGAGCTTCATTTCCCTTAAATTAATTAATATAGTTGACTACCACCTCTGTGAATATTTTCCTCATTTCAAAACATCCACATTTGGTAATAGATTTATCATTCTTGTCAACCACCTTGGACAATTGCCTCCTATCAATGACATTCCTTTGTATGTGGGTCATTCAAATGGGGCAAACCTTTCAAGGATATTTTCCCATGTCCATCACATTACATACAATGTTTCATCAATAAGGTTCCAACCAAGCACATGTTTATTTTCATGAACTCTTGGTAAACATTTGAGATGCACTTCCTCACATCGAGGATTGGAAAAGCCTTGTGTATCACACCAATACATGCCTTTCTAAACAAGATAATAATGATTTCCACTCACCCCCATTTATTTGAAAAAAATGACCTTGTCAACTACCACAACCCTCATATGCTTAAATCATTGAACCTTTCTATGGCCCAATTTATTGCATGCATAACTAGGTAGAGCAACTTAGGGAATCTTGATGAAGATCAACTCCAACATAAAATCATTTTTTGAAATCATTAGAAATAAGTGATTATAATTAATTTTTGGATTGAAACTCAACTTGTAAATGGTGCAATCGAGATAATTTTTGATGTCGTCTTACAACAACACTGCCTTATTGCCAGATTTCCCACTCTTTGTGCTGGTTAAATTTTATAGTTACATCAAACCATGTTAGGATTCAAATAACTTGTATTTTCTTGTGCCTCCTGTTTCAAGAGGCGTCTGTAAACAACTCCCTCTAAAAATGGCTTGGTCTTTGACAATTCACAAGTCACAAGGTATGACTTTGGAAAAGGTCACAATTGACATCAGAAAAACCAAAAGATAAGGGCTTACATTTATTTTTATCCCTAGGCCATCACTTCATGAACTCTACATTTCGCCTCCTTTCTCTTTTGACTGTTACACTAAAATGTAAACCTTTCAAGGATATTTTCCCATGTCCATCACATTACATACAATGTTTCATCAATAAGGTTCCAACCAAGCACATGTTTATTTTCATGAACTCTTGGTAAACATTTGAGATGCACTTCCTCACATCGAGGATTGGAAAAGCCTTGTGTATCACACCAATACATGCCTTTCTAAACAAGATAATAATGATTTCCACTCACCCCCATTTATTTGAAAAAAATGACTTTGTCAACTACCACAACCCTCATATGCTTAAATCATTGAACCTTTCTATGGCCCAATTTATTGCATGCATAACTAGGTAGAGCAACTTAGGGAATCTTGATGAAGATCAACTCCAACATAAAATCATTTTTTGAAATCATTAGAAATAAGTGATTATAATTAATTTTTGGATTGAAACTCAACTTGTAAATGGTGCAATCGAGATAATTTTTGATGTCGTCTACAACAACACTGCCTTATTGCCAGATTTCCCACTCTTTGTGCTGGTTAAATTTTATAGTTACATCAAACCATGTTAGGATTCAAATAACTTGTATTTTCTTGTGCCTCCTGTTTCAAGAGGCGTCTGTAAACAACTCCCTCTAAAAATGGCTTGGTCTTTGACAATTCACAAGTCACAAGGTATGACTTTGGAAAAGGTCACAATTGACATCAGAAAAACCAAAAGATAAGGGCTTACATTTATTTTTATCCCTAGGCCATCACTTCATGAACTCTACATTTCGCCTCCTTTCTCTTTTGACTATTACTCTAAAATGTAAACCTTTCAAGGATATTTTCCCATGTCCATCACATTACATACAATGTTTCATCAATAAGGTTCCAACCAAGCACATGTTTATTTTCATGAGCTCTTGGTAAACATTTGAGATGCACTTCCTCACATCGAGGATTGGGAAAGCCTGTGTGTATCACACCAATACATGCCTTTCTAAACAAGATAATAATGATTTCCACTCACCCCCATTTATTTGAAAAAAATGACCTTGTCAACTACCACAACCCTCATATGCTTAAATCATTGAACCTTTCTATGGCCCAATTTATTGCATGCATAACTAGGTAGAGCAACTTAGGGAATCTTGATGAAGATCAACTCCAACATAAAATCATTTTTTGAAATCATTAGAAATAAGTGCTTATAATTAATTTTTGGATTGAAACTCAACTTGTAAATGGTGCAATCAAGATAATTTTTGATGTCGTCGACAACAACACTACCTTATTGCCAGATTTCCCACTCTTTGTGGTGGTTAAATTTTATAGTTACATCAGACCATGTTAGGATTCAAATAACTTGTATTTTCTTGTGCCTCCTATTTCAAGAGGTGCCTGTAAACAACTCCCTCTAAAAATGGCTTGGTCTTTGACAATTCACAAATCACAAGGTATGACTTTGGAAAAAGGGTCACAATCGACATCAGAAAAACCAAAAGATAAGGGCTTACATTTATTTTTATCCCTAGGCCATCACTTCATGAACTCTACATTTTGCCTCCTTTCTCTTTTGACTATTACTCTAAAATGTATTTAGGTCATCTTGTAAATATCAAAAAAGATGAAGAGACCTGACTTACTTCTCTTTCAGACTTCCCATGTAAAAAATCCATATTGTTTCTTCACTCCATTGTATCATATGTTATATATTTTTTCGTTATTCAACGCTTCATGAGAATGATGTTTTATTTTATTCTAAAACTCCATGCATTTTATCTATTGATGGTACTTTTATTTCACTTTTCAAATTCTAAGCGAGGATAGAGGTTATAATTTCGAGGCTTTTAAAGGAGCTTCTTCATCAATAATATTATATATTGCTTCCAAATGATGTTTCATTGGGTTTGCATTCTTGTTATTCTTACTTTTTTCCCCCAACAAATCTTGAAAAAAGGTTTTCGATTATTGTCTATATATCTTTGTGTGT
This sequence comes from Taxus chinensis, assembly GCA_019776745.2. Classification (NCBI taxonomy): domain Eukaryota; kingdom Viridiplantae; phylum Streptophyta; class Pinopsida; order Cupressales; family Taxaceae; genus Taxus; species Taxus chinensis. Next base: position 193,696,934 of record CM034149.1, on the reverse strand, counting down.
GTGTGCATGCGTGTGTGTCTCACCCCTGGATAAAATCATGTTCCACTATATAACATCTATTGACTCTTTATCCACTCCCTATCCAAATATAAGTGGATCTATTCCTTTCATTTCTCATTCCAGTCTTTCGATAATGATTTTTTATTGCATTTAGATTTTTTCCCCTTCGAATAACATCATGTTCTTCCCATAAACATATGATGAATCTTATTCTTCTCCACTTCTAACTGCAACTCCTCATTTTCCTAGTCATCATCTCTCTTTCCATTATGTTCTTTGTCACTTTTTCTGCCTCTGATTACTACCATCTTTCGCATTTTCTATACAACTCTTCCCCATCCTTCTTCTTATATCTCCCTCACTCATACTAGAGTTCTCCACCTTATCCCTTTTGCCATCCCCATTGCATTATGCGTGTGTGATTGCTAGTTTTAAATCAATTCAAAAGGTTACTTTACCTTTAAATAAACACATGAAACACAAAATATATATTAAATACATGTTAACTCAACTATGGGAGAAATTTCAAGTGCTAACATAGCACCATTAAATTGCCACATAAGTGCCAAGTTAGGTATCATGAGTATTGGTTCCTCTCCCCTAACAATGGTTTTGTTGTTGGTTGAGCACATAACATGTGGAGATATAAGATGTTAAGATGTTTATTTGAACAATGTGACACAAAAAGATGAGTAGATGAAAGGATAAAGAGTTTTCTAATAAGATGCAATTAATTTTGGGATCCCTACAAAGGAAATAGTACATAACCATGTATATGGAGACATTTATGAAACCTTTTAGTGTGAATTACATGAAAATAGTTAAATGGTTCGCTAGCTCAAACATTATTATTTTCGACCCCATCAACGTGAACACTATGAATGAATCAAGAAACAATAAAAAATTTGAGGATGTTGGACACTAAATAGAAGCGAGAAATTGAACACTGGATAAAGATTATTATGGATGGGTACATTTACGATTTTATTTTTTATGGGTATGTAAATATTGTGCATATGAATTATTTATTAGAGGTGTAAGATGAAAATTCATATAAAACTTTTGGTTATAGTTAAAATGTTGGTTGTGGAAAAATATATGGTGACAATCCCAAAAAATATGGAGTACTAGTCCACTTGGGAAGGATGGTGATGTGAATTCTTGGGAAGTGAATGATGGTTAGTTGAAGCATCGTGGCTAGAGGATTAAAAACTCTACTACATAGCTTGAAAAGGAGAAAATACTCAATTATATGTAGTGAAAACAAAATAATATAAATGATGAGACAAACAAAGCCTTCAAGAAGATGAAAAACTAAAGAAAACCATCAATAAAGTGAAAATAACTAGGAAGGAACAATCAAGAGATATAAAACCACCAATGGTGAACAATGTGACCATTGTTTAGGATGAAATGAGTGTATAAATGGTATTACCAAAAAGTAGATAGATGTGGAGAAGACATTTGCATAATACGATAACAAATACATGATGAAATAGTTCAAAATTGATAGGAATAATGAGAGTTTTAAGAGGCAAATGAGTTTTTGAGACATATATAAAGGATTTGAATGTGAGGAAGCATAGAAATAGAAACACAACAATGATTCCAATGGGGAAAACAACGTACCCCAACATCTATCAAAGGAGGTCACATCCCCACACCTTTTTAGAACAATAAAAGTAGAAATATGATAAAAACATGAATTATGTGATAGAATATTATACTTGATAGTGAGGAATTATCAACGGAATGAGGAGATGAAAAAAGGGAGAAGAGGGGAAAATGAATAATCAAGGATATCTAACCCAATATTGATGCATAAACATTGGATTTCACATGCAATCTTACATTAATAAAAATTAGGGGTGGACAATTAAAATCTTATGCAATCTTGCATAACTTTGTGTAATCTTCCATTTTCGGTTGTTGGGAGTAAAGAAGATAAGGCGTAAAGAGTTTGAGGCTTGCATGACCTTTTAAGTTTGTTATGGGTGATTTTGTTTCAGGTTCATACACAACTAACACTCCCACTTTGTCGAATTTTTACACCTTATAGATGTGTTGACACTTTTACACATTTGCAGAGCCTGTGTTCTTTTATGTGCATGTAGTTGGATGTTGTACACTTTGTGCCTTTTTCGATCTCAAGATATTTTTGTAATTATCAATATCAACATAGTTGGACCTACATGTGTGGGACTTGATTTGTTTTCTTTGTCAATGGGATAACCAAGTGACTTGGTGTATTTTGATCAAACAATGACGACCCTATGAGTGATTACATGTGAACCGGATGGATTGAATCAACAAGGATATGATCAAGTCAAGGAATATTTATTATAGTATCTTTACTTCTCCCATCAAATTCTATAAATAGAGGGAGTGATGTATGTGTAAAGAATATTGTGAAGAAGATTAAGAATCTTAAAGAATGTTTCAATTAAGAAAGATGGAAGTCGGAAATTAGAGGAAGGGGAGGATTCCTAAATTAAGTTTTTGAGTAGGTTATAAAACTCCATTATCCAAGGAGTTGAGTTTGGTTTATCTGAAGTCTTTTTTAATTGCAAACATTTCTAGAATATGTCTTGGGATTGAATTTTATTGAATTTTTGTACAAATTCTATCACAAGATTGTAACAAAGTGGGAATGTAGTTGTGATTGAGCCTATAATATTTCCCTTGTTAATAAAAAAATCTTCTATTATTTCTTAAAATGGTGCATGTATCTGGCTTCAATCAATAAACACTTAAGTCAAGTAATTTGGTATTTTATATTGGTAATTTGTCTTATATCCCTTAGTCATGACTTGTGCGCACAAACATAACTCAAACACATATCCTACTCTCTCTCGAGGCTTGCAGACACTTTCTATTTTCTTATTTTTCTCTACATATACCTACAAGACCGATCTCATTGCTTGTATACATCTTGCACTTTATGTGAGGTTTTTAAAAAAATCACTTGTAGTATTCTATCCTCTTGGACAATATCATACACGTTGGACATAACCATCGTACAATATTATCCCATGTTCCACAGTTCTATCTTTTACATGTTAATAGTCGAATTTCTTATGTTTATCTTTATTCCCCTTCCTAGATCGGCCTTAGTGAGAAATTATGTTTTATGAAATATTATAAAAGAAATTAAAACACAATCAATTGCTCACCTAACCTTTTTACGAGATCCTCTAGAAATATCTATCAAATATCAAGCAAAACTACCTTAATCTTCCCTAATTAAAGAGAATATATTAGGAGTAATATTTACACATGTCTAAAGCACTAAAAACCAAGTTAAGAGAAGACCAACATTAATTCAAAGCATCTCAAGCCAAGTCACACTATCAATATCAAGTGTTTAAAGAGCCAAATTTGTAGTTGCATTCATGTAGTTACATCAACACAATTTCACTTCTAATTGGTTAAGAATTATGTGGATTGGATGCCTCTTTAAAGTAAAGTTGTGTAGACGGTGCGAGGGTTCATAACACAAATTGTTGACCTATTTTTATAATTTTTCCAAGAGAATTAGGGTTTGGAGGAAAGAAATCTTATTCCATGGGATTTTGCACATCTTTTGACCTTGCAATAGCACATATGGCTATATATTTGTCTTTCACATAGGTTCCCATAGCCAAAATTATAGAAACCATCAAAGGATATCACCATACAAGTTATAAAAAGTGTTAGACACTAGTATTTGGAACCTGCCACTACTGTCCTTGAGGGTTTTGACAATCCATTCCAAAGACAAAGCATTTCCATAGTTTCTCTAGTTAGTTCCACTCTATTTCAAATTCAAATTAGTTTGCAATTTTTTTTAAAAAGGTAAGTGAATTTTTTCTTTAGTGTTTCACTATATTTGGCATGTATTTAATTAATCAAATCATTCATAATATTTATTGTATGTTAAAATATATATGTGAATGTTTAGTTTATTAATATGGATATACACCCTTTCTAGATTCTAATCATATAAGATTTTTATTAACAAGAATAAAATTCAATAAGGGTTAAATCATTGTAAGATATAACTCTAAAATTTTGTGGGCTGCATGGTCTAAGGCATCCTTTAATTAGGACTCCTAACCATGACTATATCAATAATATATTAGAGTAAGGCTTTTAAGTTTTGTAGATATTTTTGGCATATGATATATAGTCTCATCAATTTGGTATCAAATCGAGATTTTAGAGTTATATAGGTATGTGATTTTTAGTTTGTTGTTTTCCATACACGTGGGTGGATGTAGAAAGTAGTTATGACCATATTTCATCATTTGGGTTGTTGGGTAGAATATTTAGATAACATTTTTTTGTTATTATTAATTGTTGTGAGGAAATTGTAATGCACATAAAGGAGATTTCACTATTATGAAAGCTAGAACATCATGATTTGTAGTCATGAAAAAATGACGAGAGGAGTACAAACCTATTTGGAGGCCATGGAGACCACTGAATGGAAAAGAGTGAACATGGATGATGATGCAAGTGGTGATGAACAAGATGTGAAAGTAGAGCATGCGGATAAGAAAGAGGACACATTCTTGTGAAAAATTATAAGGTTGGGTTGTAAACCAAAATTGGATATTCCTATTTACTCTAGGAGCTTCAATCCTAAAGAGCGCATCAAATGGATCATGGAGTTAGAGAAGAATTTCGAGTAAGAAGCTATTTAAGATCCCAAGAAGGTAAGGTTTTCTTGTACTGAGTTGAAAGGTCATGCATCTATGTGATAAGAACATAAGTAGATTGAGAAAATAGATAGAGGCTAGTAAAAGATAAAATAATTAGGATAGACTGGTTGTGAAGTTGAAGGCTAAGATCATGCTTGCACATTGCTAGTTAAATTTGTTCAAGAAGTTGTAAATTCAATGACAAAAGGAGTTGAGTGTAAGGGATTACAATGAAGAGTTGTATAAACTCTCTATTAGACTGGGTCATATTGAAGATGGTGCATAAAATATTTCAAGGTATGTTAATGGATTTCACATTTCTATTCAAGATGAGTGTTGCAAGATTATTACGAGATATGCTAAAGAATCCTATTAGTTTGTGTTGAAGGTAAAGAGAAATTGTTGTGTAGATAAAAAATTAGTGTGCAAGTGAAGGGGAAGTTTCCACGTGGAGGTGGTGGATTGCACCGTGATCCAAAAAATGTACATATGAAGGTGAAGTGAGCTCCTTGCATGATCAAAATAATGGATAAAAGGGCGAAGGTAGATATTATTTCAAAGAAAGAAAATATATAAAAGGTAGAGGATTTAATTAGACATGTTTTTGTTATGGAGAATTTTGACATCTTGCATTAAAATGTCTACAAGAAACACAAAATAGAAATGCAATAAAGAATAATGCTAACAAACATGGTGTACAACATGTCAATAAAGAGAGTACTACATTAAATAATTTCACAAAATAGCTAGAGTGTGGAGAAGTTCTCATGATGAACAAAGTGTTGTTGAATCTAACTAATGTGGAGAATACACTCACTTAAAGGAATACTCTATTCATAACCATTTGCAAGTCTGAAGGTAAGTGTTTTAAATAATAGTGATAACACTAGAAGTATAATTTCTAATGGGATGGTTGAAAAGCTTGGTCTAAATAGGATTGTACATTTGAGTTTGTATATAGTGTCCTAGTTATTCAAGGGACGTCAATTGCTTATGAATGAGAAATGTAATGGATGCATCAAGATTGATGCATATGAAGATGAAGTACTATACAATATATGACCTTGAACATATGTCATGTGTTATTGTGTCAACCTTGGTAGTTGGACATAACAGTGCAACATGATGGTCACGCAAATACTCGCACCTTGGTGAAAGATGGAAAACATTACACTTTGAATCCTTTGAAGGATGTAAATATAGAAGTAGAAAGAGGTAAAAAAGGTGTTGTTGATTTTGGGAAAATTATTTTTGAATGAAGTGGAAGAATGAATGTTTTATATTCATTCCAAAGCTTGCACAAAAAGCAAAAGGATGGTGGAACAACATAGAAAGGAGAATTTTCATGTGAAGTAGAGAATATGCTAGGCAAGTTTATGGATATCATGTTGTAATATATTTTAGAGGGATTACCACATTTATGTAATATAAGTCATCAAATGGACTTGATATTGGGGTATAGTTTACCAAACAAGGCCAAGTATGGTTTGAGCCTTTAGAGGATAAGGAAATGAAGAACCAAGTTCAAGAATTTCTCAAAAAGGTATTTCTCAAAGAATCTCCTAGCATGTGTGTAGTACTTACAATATTAATGCTGAATAAAGGGGGTATATGGAAGATGTGTATGATTCAAAATCCATCAACAAGATTACCATTAAGTATATATTCCCATTGTTGTGCATGGATGATTTGATGGATTATTTAAGTCGATCAAAGTATTTCATGAAGATTGAATTAAAGAGTGGGTATCGACAGATCAACATAATAGAAGGTGATGAGTGGAATATTTCTTTCAAGACGTTGGATGGATAATATGTTATGTTATAACCAAAGTGTTAAAGCTCTTTTCTAAAAGTTTTTCAAGGTGTATTTGGATGATGTTTTGATTTTTGGCAAGATGCAGAAAGAACACTTAGTCCATTTGCAAGGGTGTTGCAGTGTTTTCATGAGGGTAAAGTGCTTATGAACTTGAAGAAGTAATTTTTCATGGAGGAGTAGGTATACTTGGGGTTTGTGATATCTTAAGTGGGATTGAAGATGAATCCTAATAAGGTGTGAGATATTGTGGAGTGGTCATCAACCAAGTGTGTTTTTGAAGTGCAAAGTTTCATGGTTTGATAAGATTTTACAAAAAGTTCATACAAGACTTTAGCTGGATTTGGGAACTGATCAAAGAGTTATGCAGGGAGATAAGGGAGAGTTAGTGTGGAGTGTAGATGCAACATATGAATGCTAGAAGTTAATTAAGAAAGTTGTGGAGTAAATATTGTAGACTTTTCTTGATTTAATTAAGGCATTTCTAGATGATTGTAGTGCCCACTTCTCTTAGAAAATTATTATATTTTGATTTCGATTATTGTTGACTTTAGACATGGATATTATTGTATCATTTTGGTTTAGCATGATGTTAGATGATAGAGATATTCTGACTATTGATGGATTGTGATTCATAGTATGATTTGTGTGGATTCTTAGAGACATAGAGAGACATTTTATATTGATGATGATTATGTGTTGTTAGCATATATATTACTGACATTCGGAATTCTCGTCATGTTGACTATAATATAGCTTTTGAACTAATCTTGTGATCTTGTTGATATTGATAAAAGATAGAATTGAGATGTTGTTGAAATTTTAGACAAATGATAGCATTGTTTAGTTGAGATGATGATTTAGCTATATGAGGATGGTTATTGATTTATGTGCATATATTTTATCTTGGATGTTTTTAATGTGGCCATGAGGCCGAAGGAGGTATTGTGTGATTTTGTGGGTAATTATATCACAACAATCAAAAGGGGGATTGGAGACCAACCACAACTGAATACTTGATGGATACAACGAAGGTCACCATGGAAACTTGTGTAATGTTGTTGTTTTGTTTGTTTTATTTTGTTAGGGGGTTCCCATGGGGGGGGTGACCTCCAATTGTGACCATGGGCTTGTGTGCAATTCTTTCCCTTTTTCTTTTATTTATTGTAGAGTATGTGATTTATTTGGTGATGTAATTTATTTAATCATTGTTGATTAATGTGCTTTATTAAGTGAATTAATCATGTTTATTAAGTTATTTGGGGATGTGACAAATGAAGTCATTTATTAGAGTTGTTGGTCTTTTGGACTATGTGATTTTGATTGAGTGTAAGTGACTTTGAGTGTTGTACACTCTACCTTACCTTGGAATTTCGGATTTGGGCTTAAGGGCCATTTTTAGAGGCTTGTGGGACAAGCTAAGCTTGTCCCACACCTCTTAATTTCTTATACCAACCCTACCTATGGATTGGGGGGTCAAAAATAGACCCCATTATGTGTTTTGTAAGACAAAAAGTGACATTTATTGCACTTTTCTTACATGGGTTTTAAAGTTTGTCCTTAGGGGGTGTGGGTTTGGATTGTGTGTGTAAGAGGCTTGTCATTCCTCTCAACCACCAATTTATTGTGCATTGGGGTTGAGGTTTGACTTGTGATGTGGAGTTGAGGATAAGTGATGTGGCATCCTACATGGAGCCACCTCACCCTCCTCTTTCCTTTTTCTATATATGCAAGTTTATTTGTTTGTTTGGGGGTTACTTCATTTCATTTGTGCTCTTGTATTTTTGGAGTTAGAGAGTTTTTGAATTCTTGGAGCTTGTTGGAGTTGGATTGAGCTTGATGGAGCTTGGAGTGTGTTCCTTGATCAAGTTCTTACTATGGAAAGGTAGGAACTACACTTATTTTACTTGTTTTTTTATATGTGTATATTTGCATGTATGTGAATGTTTTGTATGCTTGTTGGGTTCTTGGGTAGAATGCCTAAGTATGGTGTAGGAGAAGGCTATGGGGATTTTATATGTAGGGAGGCATAAGAGTTTATTTCATGTTTTGGGAGGGAGTTGAGGTTGGGTGCCCCACCTTGGATAAGAAATGCTTGCATTTCTTACTTGGTTCTTTTGAGGGAGACATAAGAGATTGTAGGGAGGCATAAGAGAATGTGGGAGGCATAAGAGGATCTTGAGGGAGGCAATAAGAGTTGTGTAGGGGTTTTGAGATGTATATTGGAGGGTTTTAAGGTGGGCACCTAATCCCATTGGGAGGCATAAGTGATCTCCCCATAGATCCTTGCTCCATTGGCTTTGCATTTTCAAGCCTTGTGTATTTTGATAGTTTCATGTTTGTGATTGTATCTTGTGTTGAATGTGTTTTGAAATGGTTGTGAAAATTTGTATTGTGATGTGGAAGCATTGTGTAGTTGCCATGAGTTGGATCCATCCTTTATTGCATTTTGGTTGGGGCTCGAGGGCCAATGAGGAGGATAGCTTCTTCTCCTCATTGGATTATTGGTTGGGTGGAGAGTGTTGCCTCTCCCCCATTTTTGTTGTTGTGATTAAAGTGAAGAAATGGTGGAGCTCTTGTTGAAGACTTTGGGACTTGGAGTATTTGTTGAAGTCAAAAAAATCCTTCATTGTAGAAATTTTCTTGTAATTCCCACTTAAGGTGGAAGACTAGTAGACTTGTATTTGAAAGAAAAGTTGTATTGTATATTTTATTTATTAAGTTGTAATATCATATTTGAAGGAAGTTCATTAAAGAATGTGTCTTTCCTTTCTCTTCAAATTAGTTGTATGTAAAGGAATGAATTAAATGGATATCATGTTTAAATTTTACCTTGTGTTGAAAGAAAAGAAAGTTGTAAATTTTAATGTTTTGATCACAATGTGAATTGGGAGGTTGTCATAGCCTTATTTTGGGTTGAAATAGTTAAACACTCTTTGGTTTTGATATATTTAAAGTTAAAGTTATCCTTTGATATCTATGTTATTTTATACATTCATTTTTAGAGTTCTCTGGCCTACACAGTGACCGACACCAGTCAGTCTTAACCGACGTCGGTGTACTCAGTACCGACATCGGTCACTGTTTCATATTACATACTTTAAAATGTTACTCCAAGCTTAGTTATCAATTTAAATGATATCACAACTTGCTCATAAACCTTAAATTTAATGGATAATTGTTGAAAATGGCATTAAGATAAGTGTGAACCACAAAATGTGAAAGATATGTTAAAATTTATAAATTAGACTCATTTGGTAGTAACTAGCATCGGTGACTGAACCGTCATCGATATTCCTGTGACCGACATTGGTCACTAAATACTACATGATTTTCATTTATGCAAACTTGATAATCATTTGTTGTCCCTTGTTTATATCAGATGCATCTGAGACTGTGATGCTTTCTTAAAATTGAATAAGAAATTGATCATGGAATTAATCGCTTACCCCCTGAATTTAAAACAATATTTGAAAAACTTATAATGTACACAAAAACCGGTGCCGGTGGTGGAACTGATGTCGGTAGCACAGAGGTTACCACGGTCGGTCAAGAGACTGTCGTCGGTCACCTGTGCGTGAACTTTTTAAAGGAACGTGTTTCTGGCCAAGCCATTGGCTCTTATGGATCTAAACTTCACCTAAATGCAGATCCAACCTATGTGGGCCATGTATGCTTGTTTGGACCCATACTCCAACCTGTATAAAGGGATTTAAATACATTAAACTCTTGATCTACAAAATGGGTTTCTTCCCCATCAATGAAAAAAAAAAGAGAATTAATCAACAATAGATCTCAAACCAGATCTAGGATAGATGCTTTCATTGAAATAAATAACTAAGAATACAATATTAATCTAAGATTTAACTATCCTAAAGGAGGAGCCATTGGATGGAATCCCCTTCTTCTTGCACATTGGATCCAAGAAGACTCCTTCATGGTTTTCCCTTGATCCATGGCATCCACTCCTTCAACCTGCAAACCAAAGAGAAACAAATGAATGAGCTTAGGGTAAGAAATGTTTAAGAAGACTCCCTTAAGGATGATTAGGGTTTATTTTGGTTAGATCCTAATCTTGTGGTCCCTATTGATTTGATCCAAGGGTTAAGAATCAACCCTACAATTGTTAGGTGAGAATATTCATATCATGGTTGTAAATTTTAAATAAATTAAATGTATGTGTAAATGGGTGAATGGGGCCACTTAGGGCTCTAGTGTATTAAGTTAAAAATTTAACCCTTATAGTATGTTTTAGTTATTAATTAAATGGACATTAAAGAAAATAATTTAAGAGAACTAAGGTAACTAAGGATAAAGGTTTATTAAATGTGAGCTGAATGTTAATTCCTAAGGGAGAAACTATTTAACCTAGTGAAAGGAATTATTGAACAATTATCTACTGATGACAATTAAATTGACTTTAAAACTGGATTAAGAATATTTAATTAATAATCTAGACTGGATCTATCCTATGAAATGTAACATTGCTAGTAGGAATTAATTAAACGTATATTAGGGTTTGACACCTTGTAACCTATTTAAAAAAAAAAATTGTCACAACTTTCTAGATAATTGTTTAAGGATTAATGTGGTTTTAGAACGTCAAATTTTTGGGCGTTACACTTGGTATCAGAGCCATGGGTTCAACACTTGGACCCCGGGCACACTTGGAAACATAAGGCATAACAAGAAAACATAGCGCAACTCTAAACCTAGATCACACAACTTGCATGATATTTTAAATGAAGAAAACCTAGAAAACTGAAACAAAATCTAGAGTAATAAACTAACTCTCACCTTGGTCTGTGCAGGAGGCACAGACCAGACGAGGGGTTCTTGCACATGGACCTAGACTTACCACCCCCAGATCAGGTAGTAGCAACCATATTGCCTCAGATACTTCAGATGTTACATGATGTTAATGCCACTATATGCAGAGGATCCTTGGGAGGGAGACATAACAGACAAGACATAGAGCCATTAGTAGAGGCTCGTGTATCTTCTTGACATAGTGATGAGTATAGGGCAGAGAACTCCCACATGGAGTAGTCAAACAAGATTCACCAAAGAGAGGTCTTGGAGACATGGCTACATGACACACAGATAGATCTAGGAGCCCTAGGTAACGTGATGATCATGTTGAGAGACCTAGAGGCAGACAGTCTACAACAGAAAATCACATCAAAGAGATCCTGAAACTCCATCCATCTCATTTCATTGGGGATACTGGAGGATTCTAGGAAGAGGCATGGTTGGTCAGCTTGAGTGGATGCTTCAAGCTATGTCCATGTACCAGTAACACGAAGGCTCGTGTTGCCATCCACCTTCTGAGAGACGGAGTCAGGGTTTGGTGGAGGACCAAGGAGAAGAAGCTCCATGTGGATTCTAAGACAATCACTTAGGAGCTCTTCGAGGAGTGGTTCAAGAGCAAATACTTGTCTAGGAGGTTCATTCAATAGAGGATAGATGAGTTCCACGACCTACGTCATACATCCATGATAGTGGCAGAGTATGAGAGTCGCTTCCTGAACCTACTTCAGTATGTAGACTACACATAGGATGAGCAGGTGAGGATCCACATGTTCATCATGGGCCTAAACCTGAACATTGGAGGGGCAGTACACATTCATTGCACATAGACCCTAGCTAAGGCCGTTAATAAGGCCTATATTACAGAGGAGACCAGGGGGAAGACGCAACAGGCTAGAGATAGAGTATGGAGTCATATCCAGCAGATGCAGGATAACAGATCGAGGGGATTAACTCCTCCTCCTTGTGGTGGACATGGTTCTGCACAGTCTTCATTCAGACCACCACAGCAGCCACCTCAGTAGCAGCAATAGACTCATCCTCCATTTAGGCCTCCACAGAGATTCGATGCTCAGAGGGGACGTAGTATGGGGCCTCCTCCTAGGGGACCAGTCAGGACTCAGGCACCACCTAGAGCTCAGTCATTAGGAGCTCATCAACAATGAACTCAACAGTCCATAGCAAGATCATCATGATCCATGGCATAGACCACTAGAGTACCTGCATGAGCCACTTCTCATTGGAGGGGACCTGGTAGTTGTTATGGGTGCGGAGTACTTGGGCATCATTGGAGAGAGTGACCTCAGAACCCTAATAAAAAGGGTAAGGCACTGGTTTCAGAGCCTACTATTGGTGATATGGATAGAAGCCACAAGATATATGCAGTGGTCGAGAACCACAAGGTAGAGCACCAAAACACTATGATTGAGATGACAGGAAACATTGATGGAATTTTTATTCTTGTTTTATTTGATTCATGCTCTTCAGATTCTTTTATTTCCCCATTTGTAGTAGAGCGATGCAAGCTGGTGGCAGTTAGGCAGAGCTGTAGTTGGGATGTGGAGATGGCTTCTGGAGCCAAGCTCACAGTGGACTCCTTAGTCAAGGAGTGCATAGTTGACCTAGGACCCTTTTCCACGACCTTGGATTTGCGTATCCTTCCTTTGGGTTCCTATGGGATTATTTTGGGCATGGATTGGTTATCTGCACATAGGGCTAGGGTCAATTGTTACAGTAAGGTAATATCATGTGTAGATGATTTGGGAGTGGAGTCAATGATAGTTGGAGTCAGGAGACCCACCTCTATTCACACCATATCCACTATGCAGCTAAGCGGTGTGCGCGACGAGGTTTCCAGTTGTTTACTGTCATGGATAGCAACAAATTTGAGGATGAGTCTAGTGGGCCATTACTTGATGATCATCATATCTTGAGGGAGTTTTCAGATGTCTTTCTAGGGGAGCTGTCGGGGTTACCTCCCCCACGTGAGATATATTTTCACATTGATTTGGTTCTGGGAGCAGAGCCTATCTCACGAGCACCTTATAGGATGACTACCCCTGAGCTCTTTGAGCTCAAGTTGCAGCTTGATGGCCTTCTGGAGAAATTCATAATTCATCCTAGTGTATCCCCTTGGGGTGCATCGGTAATTTTTGTGAAGAAGAAGGATAGATCTCTGTGAGTGTGTATTGATTATTGTTAGTCGAAAAAAGTAATGATCAAGAATCATTACCCCCTTTCACGTATTGATGATTTTTTTGATCAGATGAAAGGGGGGTCTACATTATTTTCCAAGATAGATCTTAAGTTTGGATACCATTAGCTGAGGATCACAAAGGCAGATATTCATAAGACAACCTTCCGCATGAGATATGGCCACTACGAGTTCATAGTAGTGCCTTTTTGGTCTGACGAATGCCCCCATAATATTCATGAGTTTGATGAATGGGGTATTCCGAACATTTTTTGGATCGCTTCGTGCTCATTTTTCTTGATGACATTTTGATTTACTCACGTACGCGTGAGGAACACCTTCGACAGGTTCTGCAGTGTCTTTGTGAGCAGCAACTTTATGGGAACCTGGAGAAGTGTGCATTCTTTCAGTCAGAGGTGCAGTACTTGGGTCACATCATTTCTAGGGAAGGTATCATAGTCGATCCTTCCAAGATTTGAGCTATTATGGATTGGCCCACACCAACTAGTGTGACCGAAGTGCATAGTTTCATGGGGTTGGCAGGTTACTACAGGAGATTTGTTCAAGACTTTTCTCAGATTGTGCACCCCATCACTTCCCTTCAATGGAAAGGGAAGAAGTTTGTTTGGTCTGATGGATGTGAGCATGCCTTCTGTACACTGAAGGGATGCCTTATGTCAGCACCAATTCTTGCAGTGCCAGATCCGCATGGAGAGTTCTTCGTTTGTACAGATACTTCCTTGGCAGGACTAGGAGGTGTATTGATGCATGAGGGCCGTGTGGCTGCCTTTGAGTCTCGCAAACTCAAAGATTATGAGATCAATTATTCAACTCATGACCTTGAGCTTGTAGCAGTTGTGCATATGCTTTGGTTCAATGGAGACATTTCCTTTTGGGTAAGAGATTTATTAAAAAAAATATAATGATGTCAAGGTCGGTTTTACCTTGGTGATGATATACTTCTTTCTAAAATACAATTAGTTTAAGGCTTTCATCCATAATTTCTTTTGCTAGTGCCTTCTTTTCTTGTCAAAACCTATGCATACGTTTTTATACATAATTTATGATTTTTTCATCCAAATTTTAAAAAAAAATGCCTCGTCTAAACTTTCTACAGAAGGGATTTGAATTTTTTTTATAGAACTCAAAATATGGGGGGGCGCACACATAATAGGTTCATTCTATATGCATTAAAAAAACAAAAAAATAGACTATTTTTCTCAAAGTTACGAGGGTGCACACATGGATATTTCATTTTTTTGGGATGTGCACTTTGATCATTAATAAAAAATTATATATTCATCCAAAAATTATCCAGGGTAAAAAATCAATGGGACCCTCGTACATGGTCTTAGCTAACTTTCTACTAAAGGGATTTGAATTTTTTTTATAGAACTCAAAATATGGGGGGGCGTGGGGGGGGCACTTAGGAACGGGGGTGCACACATAATAGGTTCTTGGTTTGAAGCATGAAGACCTTGTACGATAGAGGGCCTTTTGACACAAAAATAGGCATACTTTGTGTGCACATTTGACCCTCTTAATCTCCACCATTTAAAAAAAATAGTAGTTTAGAAACTATATTTCGATCTCTATGGTACTTATTCTTATCACTTTATCAATTTTTGAGCATATGCATGCCAAATTCTTAGATGAAGTTCATATTTCACTAATTTCAGGATAAATGTGTCCACTTTTGACCCCCCTTTGGTCCCTCATTTCCATGCAATTACCCAGAAACATAGTCCAATTTAACAAGAAACTAAATGATATAAGAAATAAGTATTTAGTTTATGATCGGGTTTTGAGCCATAATGCAAAATTTGAAAATTAGAGGCACTACTTGTTGTATAATGATTTTTTTTGTACATAGACCATCAAACACTATAGTTCACGAACAACCAAGGTAAGTTGTGTCAAAGAATGTTATTAAATGTGTTGAATACTTTTAGAGTTACTGTTTTGTCTTAATTCATAGAGGTGGGAAGTCGAAGAGAGATTTTACATGCACTGAGTAGAGGATCTATCTTTTTGAGTGAGACACATGTGGAAGTGGTAGGGTTTGATGTTATCAAATAACTCTACACAAGAGATGAATATTTCAGAGAGTTCTAAAGGTCGTGTGTAGAATCAATGAGATTTGATCTCGTGTCTTGCTTAAATTAATTCTTACAAGGGGAATTGTTTGTCAAGGGAACACAATTGTCAATATGTAGAGGGTCAATGAGAAAGAAGTTGATCCAAGATAAAAATTATGGAGGATTAGTTGGTTACTTTGGTATAGTCGAGAGCTTAACGTAACTAAGTGAAATATATTATTGGTCACATACAACTACAAATATATGTAGATATGTACAAGATACAAAATCCACTAATTGGAAAAGGGTGAGAGTTAGAATGCAATGCTATACCAACCATTGCCAGTGGTTATGTGAGCGAATGAGTATGAAGTTTCTTCAGGATCACCTATAACACATAAAATTCATGATTCTATTTTTTTGTTGATATTTTTTCTAAAATGACTCATTTTATTATTGTAAGAATATTATTGATATTACACATATAACTAACTTGTTTTTTTAGGGAAGTTGTTTAAATGCATAGAACGTCACACAATATTGTCTATCATAGAAACTATTTTTTGGTAATTTATAACACACATTATGGAATAAGTTGAACACAAAGTTACAATTTAGATGTGGGTATCACCCATAGGTGAATGACTAGACCAAAGTAGTTAATAAGAGCCTTAACAATTTGCTGAGATGTTTTTTTTTGGAGAAAAGGTAGGGACGTGGGATTTTGTCTTTGCATAAACAAAGTTTTCATATAATAAATTTGTAAATAAGAACACTGGAAAGTTTCCTTTCTAGATAGTTTATAGTAATTTTAAGTGGAGTCAAAGAATTGCGTGATATTTCATGAGAAAAGGGAAGAAACACAAAATTATAAGTTCTTGTGCAATATATGAAGGATGTGCACTAACAAATGTACACCCAATTAAAGATGAACAATATGTAATAGGAATCTGTAAACATGAGAATAAGAGAATAACGGTTCAAAATAGGAGACATGGTTCTTGCACACTTGTGCAAAGATAGGTTCCTAAGAGGAACACATTATAAAATGAAGTGAGAGAGGATTGGCCATGTAAAGTATTGAAGAGATTTTTATAAAACTTAAATATGAGATATAGTTGTAAGATAGACATTTCACATATATTCAATGTTGTAAAATTTTACCTTTACATTAAGGGATATACAATTAATGAAGCATACCACATCGAAGTACATTAGGGACATCAACTATTAGAGTAACAACAAAAAGAAATTAAATAAATTCTAGATTCATACATATAAAGAGAAACATGTCAAAAGTAATATAAAGAATACATGGTAAAGTTGAGAGGTAAATAAGTTAAGGATGTAACTTGGGTTAACACAACTAAGATTACTAAATCTAGTGAATCCATTAAATACCTTGTGAAACCCATATGAAGAAAGGATCGTGTTTCTTCTTACCCTAGGTGTATGATACGAGAAAGTTTGGGTTCACTTATAATCTTACATTAAATCTTGCATAAATTTTATGTAATGTTGTGCAATTTTACACATTGGTTTACTAGGAATAAAGAAGACAATGCATGAAGAATTTATGGTTTGTGTAGGCTTTGAAGTTGTGCTTTGTATATTTTGTGTGGGGACCTTGCATAACTACACACTTGCACTTTGTCAAAGTTTTGTGCCCTAATGATGTTTTTGTAGTTTTACACCTTTGTAAATCTTGTGTTCTTTTTCCTGCCTACAATTATTATACACTTTTGCGCCTTTACAAATATTGAATTCTTTGTGACTTGTCAATATCAATATAGTTGGACTTTAACATGTGGGACTTGATCCATTTTCTTCATTAATAGGATGATTGTGCAACTTAATATATTTTGATCATACAAAGATGAGCTCATGTGTGATTACTAATAAATCAGATGGATTGAATCAATGGTAACATGATCACATTGAGGAATATTTGTTAAGGTATCTTTACTTACAAAGGTATATTTACTTCTCTTGCTAGATTCAGTAAATTGAGGGAGAGATGGATGTGTAAAGCATCTTGTGAAGAAGATCAAACATCTCGAAGAAAAGATCAATTAAGCCAAAAGGAAGTAAAAAATTAGAGGAAGGAAAGGATTTTCAAATTAAGTGTCTAAGTAGTGTTGTAAAAATCCATTTTCCAAGGAGTCAAATCAGGATCATTTTAAGTCTTTCCTATTACAAACATAGCTAGGATGGGTTCTAGGATTGAAATTCTTTGAGAATTTTTTGCATAGTTTGTTATAAGATCGTGGTGAAGTGGAAATGTAATTGCATGTGGGCCTACATTATTTTCCTCATTAATAGAAGATTTTCTTTTTCTCACAAGTTATATTCGGATCTTACTTTGGTGAGATCTAATCCTAAAACTTTGTGGGTTGCATGGTCTAAGTTATCCTTTAATTAGGAACCCTACCAATGATTGCACCAAATAAATAAGAAGACACAACCAAATAAGGGTCTCAAGGACTCACCAAGAAGATCCAGACAAGCAAACAAAAAGAATTTGAATAAAGTGTTATATGATCTAGTAATGTCAAGCAACATGATATGAAGTATATAAGGGAGGTGACTGAAGAAGGCAATGACACTAAAGAAGAGGGAATAGGTTATGAACCAAAACAAGGTGAAGGCATGCGATAAACTTAAGGATAAGAAGAAGGCACTGAGAAAGGATGAGGAATAAGGGACGACATAGGGAAAAACACAAAAAAAATAGTTGCTAGTACTAGTATAATGTAGACATATGCATAAGGAGGAGGTTTGCAAGACCAATTGACATTAGATACACAAACCATAACATAATGAAAGTTTATGTTCATGATATCTACCTTGCAACTTAGAATCCCCCTATGAGAGAAACTACAACACAATGCACACTTTAGGCTAGTCACAATTCCAAAAAACATGGCCATTAAGGTTGATAAACTACTGATAACAACATAAGTGGAATGATTTGAAAAATTAGGGGTTGTTTCCAATTCCATAATGCAATTGGGGAGGAAGAAAAATACACTAAAGGATAAACTCATGAAAGTGCACAAGTTAATTCAACATAAGTGTCTTTGGCCAGTCAAGGATATGATCAGGGACCAAGTCATCTTTGATCAATTACTATTCACATCCTTAGTAGAAAAATTAGCGGGGAGTTGAGATATAAATGAAAATTTGAAAAAGATCAGAGCCCAAATAAATAAACAATAGATTAAATTCCAATACATCCTCATCCTCTTGAAAACAAAAATAAAAGTTCTTATAACAATTACATCCTAAACATATTCGATCACATTAAGGCAATGAGATTCGACAACACAACATGAAACAATGATGGAGGATATGCAAAATGATTTCTAGGAAACATACATTTCCCATGTTGTAGTTGTCAGTGACACCATAGATGTAGAATGGGGGTCATAGGTAAAATAAGGGGTCTCCCTTATTTCTCTTTTAGTTTTCTTCCCATTCAATAAAAAATATATTCAACATTTACAATTTATTTAATAAAAGTTTCTTCTCCTTCTATTAATTTGGAGCAGAGAACTCCCTTACATTTTTATCATCACCTCGCAAACGAAGAGTAGATATTTCCCATGATCACTCATCCTCTCCTTGTTAAGGAAAGGAAAGGAAAGATCTTTTTAAGGTCCATAATGTGCATACACATAGGAGATTGTTGACCACCCTATACTCCTTATTGACTTATCATGTGTATATATGAAAGAGACACCAAATTGTATCTAACGTATACTTAATTTGTTAAGTATATGTCCAAACTAACTCACTTGTATATTTATAAATAAGTTGTTGGGGTTAGCACACCGGTTGTATAGATAATATATCAGATCTAAGCATGCATGCAAATAAAATTAGATATTCTACCAAAAGAAATATACATAACAAGAGATATAAATCAACACCATATTTAATGTGGTTCACCCAATGTGGGCTACGTCCGCCAAGAAACAAGCCAATCTATTATCCAAAGCTTTGACAAGATATACAATTGAAGATTTACAATCTTCCACACCTCTCAAATGTACAATACTTTCTTTCACTCAAGTTTTTACTTCTTCTCCAAGAATTATCTCTCACAATAATCATCAACTTTTACAAGTTCTTCTTAATTCTTACTTCTAAACCCTAGCTTTCATGTTTACATAGGCATATATAAACTTAGGGCACTTAGCCATCCAATTACAATCAATAGATCTGATTTAATGCTAAAAATAGATCTAATTCCCGAGAGTTAAATAAAATACTCCTGCACAGTTAATCGATGTCAGTTAGCCCTAATCGATGTCGGTTTCTCCTTGCCTGACGGATGCCAATCATAGGTGACCGATGCAAGTCCCTCCTAACCAATGACGGTTACTGTGTTTTCCAGCAAGTTTCACATTGCATGCTGAACCGAAATAATTGAGCTCCAAAACTCAACAATCTCCCACTTGGAGATTAATTACTACACCATACATGTATAATATCATTCTTGAATCATTCCTTAGCTTTGTTTCTTCCTCTTCAAGTCTCAAACTCGAAGACCAACAGAAGTGGAGTGTAGATCTAACTTCTCCTTTGTTAATGGCTTCATTAGGATATCCACAGGGTTCTCGCTCGTATGAATCTTTTCCAGATTCAACTGCCCATTCTCGAATACCTTTCGTATGACGTGATATCTCAATTGAATGTGTTTCGTTCTCGAATGAAACAATGAGTTCTTTGCTAAATGAATTGCACTATGATTGTCACTGAATAGTTTACAATCATCTTGCTTCTTTCCCAACTCTTCCATGAACCTACTCATCCATATCATCTCCTTCCTAGCCTTTGTAGTTGCAACATACTTTGTCTCTGTAGTAGACAAAGCCACAACCTTCTACAATCTTTAAATCTAACTGTCGTCCCACTTATTGTGAAAATATATCCAATAGTGCTCCTCCTACCATCCAGATCTCTAACCGTATCAACCTAGCCACATCATGAAATATCTGAACCTCCATAACATAACTGCATGTTACATGTCCCATTTAAATACCTGAGTGTCTATTGAACTGCTTTCCAATGCTCTTTACCCGATTGACCATATATCTACTCACAACTCCCACTGCCTGTGCAATGTCTGGTCTAGTACAAACCATAGCATACATGAGACTCCAAACTGCAGAAGCATATGACACTCGTGTCATGTATTTGAACTCCTCATGTGATGAAGGACACTGATTTTTGCTCAATTTGAAGTGTCCAGCCATAGGTGTATTAACAGGTTTTGCATTCAGCATCTTGAACCTTTATAACACCCTATAGATATAATCCTCCTGAAACAAATACAATTTTTTGTCTTTCATGTCTTTGTGTATTTACATGCAAATGATTCTTTTTGTAGCTCCTAAATCCTTCATAGCAAATGTGTGAGCTAGCTTTCTCTTAAGCTCACCAATGTCCTACATACTAGATCCCGTAATAAGCATATCATCCACATACAGTAACAAAATAATATAGCTCTCGTTTTCAAGCTTCTTGAAATAAACACAATGGTCAAATTCACATCTCAAGTAACCATGCTTATGCATACAACTATCAAACCTCATGCACCATTGCCTTGGAGCTTGCTTGAGTCCATATAGACTCTTTTTCAACCTGCACGCTAATTTCTCCTTACCCTTGATTTCATACCCAAGCGACTGTTGCATATAAATCTCTTCATCCAAATCACCATGAAGGAAAGTCATCTTCACATCTAGTTGCTCTAAATACAAATATTCTATTGCAAGTAAACTCAATACAATATAAAAATTATTTATCTTTACTACAGGAGAAAATATTTCACCAAAGTCAATACCTGCTTTCTGTGTAAATCTTTTTACTTCAAGCCTTGCCTTGTACCTTTTCTATCCACCCTCTTCTTTCTTGATCCTGTAAACCCACTTGTTCTACAATGTCCTCTTAGCTGCTAGCAACTTAACCAAATCTCAAGTCTGGTTATGTTCCAAGGAGTCCATCTCCTCATCCATGTCATGCTCCCACTGCACGCGAGACTTATACTGCATTGCTTCTTCAAAACTTTCTGGTTCATCATTATCAGTCAATAATAAATAAAATAGAGGTGTAAACATTTCTGGATGTTTACTTACCCTTTGTGACCTCATAGGAGTTTGGGATACCGGAGGCTCAATTTGGACCTCCTGGACATTTGTATCCAAATCTGACAGTGATCGACGCCAGTCACTTGTAACCGACGTCGGTTCTGCTAATTGATGTTGGTTATGCTCTTCTGTAACCTATACCGGTTCTGCTGATCGATGTCGACCAGGAGTCAACCGACATCGGTTACTGTGTAACCATGTTGGTATTTCTTTTAAACCCGAAAGTTCATTTTCATTCACAAACTTATCAACCGGTTCATTCTTGGGTACCAAAATTTGATCCTTGTACATTCTCTTTTCATTCCATTCAACATCACGACTCCTAATAATTTTAGAATTCTCTAAATCCCAAAAACGGAATATGAAATCACAAGATCCATAACAAATGAAAGTGCATCTTTTAGATTTTGCATCCAAATTTTTCCTATTCTCCTTATCAACATGCACAAAAGCTTCTGAACCAAAAACTTTTTAAAAAGAAAGATCTACCTCTTTTCTGGTCCAAGCTTCCTCTGGTATTCCTCCATCTAGTGAACTTAAAGGCCTAGGGTTAATTAAATAAACTGATGTATCAATTGCTTTTGCCCAAAACTGCAAGGGTAATCTAGAATGTATTCTCATACTTCTAACACGTTCCATGATTGTCATGTTCATTCTTTCTGCAACACCATTCTAATGTGGTGTTCTTAGAATCATTCTTTCTACAACACCATTCTCCTGGGTTGTTATTAGAGACTTTCCTCCTCCTAGTTGAGAGCCCCGCCAAGGGGCTCCCCAATGATGGGCCAAGTGGGAGAGGAGTCAGACCAGAGGCTTATCTATCAGTTGTTGGAATGGGAATGGTTCCCTTTTGTCTTCTCTGGGCCTTATGTTTGATGCTCTCAGGGATGTCGACATTCTTTTCATCACAAAGACACACAAGAGCCCGATTCTTCCTCTTCCAGACATTATTGGATTTCTTTGGTTTTTAGCTTGTAGACAGGAGACTCGGGCTTCGAGCGGTGTTAGAGACTCTAGTGGGGTTGCCTGTCTCTTTAGAGACTCCCTCCATAATAGGATCTCAATGGTTGATTTTGATGAGTTTTTCAGGTACATGTGGATTCGCATCAATAGGGCCGCTTGATTCTCTAGGGATTTATATATAGCAGTCTGTTACTTTCCTCCAGTTGCTTCCCTTTAGGCCATCCACAATGGCCCTGGTGGTGATCCTTTCTTTAACTTATACGACAATTTTGGTCAATACTCTGTCGCAAGGGAAGTTATTATTTTAGGTGACTTTAATGCCCGTACCAAACACTTTTAGGTCCTCCTCCACTATAGGTCAGAAGATACGCTCTGCACATAGAGGACAGACCCTGTGTCAGTTGGTCTGCATAGGATTTATGAGGATACAGATGGCCTTTTCACAGCTTATGGTCGGTTCCTCCTCCAGCTCAGGGAGTCACAGGCGTTGGTGATTTTCAACAGGATCAAGCACTTCCCGGATTCACACTTCTTCACATGTCATCCCCATGGCGGGGGGCACTAGTGTGGTGGACTATATCCTTGCCAGCCCAAACATCTCACCCCTCTTCTGCTCCTTCCTTGTTTCCCCCATTCCTCTTGCTGATCATGTTATCCTCACTTTCTCTCTGGTCACCAGCTCTCCTACCACCACTGCCCCTCCTCCCCCTCCCCACTACCCACCTCACATCTCCTTTCAATTTGATAAAGGGGATTACGGATCTTACTCATACCACATCCGTGACCTTCTCCCCTCTGAGCCCCTATTGTCTAACATTCCTAGTGTGGAGGCCAAGTACTCGTGCTTTTCCTCTGCCATGTGGGAGGCTGCCTTGAGATCTTTTCAGCTCCACCACCCATCCATCGGCCACTAGTACTACTAAATCTTGCCCCATGAACTAATTCTATGATGTAGAGTGCAAATTCCTCCACTGTCACCTTCGCTAGGCTTTTACCCAGGCCCTCCCCTCCTTCCCCACTCTTAAGGTTGCCTACAGGTGCCTTCTTCACCGTAAGAAGTGATCCTTCATTTCCTGCCACAGATATATGTTTTCCACCTCTCTTAAGACTAACCCCCGGTCCTTCTGGCGTATTGTCTTTCCCCGCCACTCCCCCTCCTCCACAATAATCTATCCTACCTCCATTTTTTCCCACACCTCTACCCTTTACTTTGTTCTGGGGAAACAGTCTACCTAGATTGGCATCCCACCGCCTAGTGATCCCTTCACTCACCGTAATATCAAAGAGGAAATAAGGATTTTGAACTATAACAAGGTAGCTGATGTAAATGGTTTCTAGGCCGAGTTCTTCAAGTAGGGTTTTAAGGTTTTTGGTACCTATTTGGCAAATCTTTTCAATCAGGTGATTAGAGTGAGCTTCCCTCCTACCTGGTCTCATCATATCATTCACCTGATCCACAAAGTTGGGTCCATTTTTGATTTGAACAACTACAAGACTATCATGGTGGGCCATTCTTTCTCCAAACTCTATGCTACAGTTCTCCACAGGTTGTTGTCTGAGATCTTGGAGCAGAAACAGCTCAAAGCTAGAGGTTAGGTTGGTTTTCACCTTGGTTACCACACCATTGACGAAATCTTCACCCTTCAGGCTATTATTGAGGAGGCTTTTCATCGCTCTTTAAAAGTCTATTGTTGTTTTGTAGACTTTCGAAAAGCTTTTGACTTCATACCTCGCATGGCCCTCTTCCAACGACTCCGAGACATCGGTATTTCTGAGACTCTTGTTATTGCCATCATGCACCTCTATGAGTCCATCCTTGGTCATCTTCGTACTACACATGGATTGTCTAATCTCATCAGGAGCACCATTAGGGTTAAACATGGGTGCCCCTTATCTCTTACCCTCTTTAGCATTTACATTGATGAGTTGAAATCTTTCTTTTAGGATCACATTCAGGAAGGGGATGGTTGCCTTCTTCACCACGTCTTAATTTCCATTCTCCTATTTGCCGACGATATTGTTTTACTCGCCTCTTCTCCTGAGGGGCTTCAAAGATAGCTTGATGCACTTGCTTTATTCTGTGATCTTTGACATTTGACGGTCAATCTGGGTAAGACCAAGGTCATGGTCTTCAATGGGTTGCGAACATCACACCTCCATTTCTTCTTCA
The DNA here is from genome assembly GCA_019776745.2 of Taxus chinensis. NCBI lineage: Eukaryota > Viridiplantae > Streptophyta > Pinopsida > Cupressales > Taxaceae > Taxus > Taxus chinensis. The sequence goes on along the minus strand of CM034149.1, from coordinate 193,672,068 downwards.
AGGGACAGGAGGTTAAAATTACTGATACATACACCTACCTGGGGGTCCAGTTCTCAGGGCCTAGATTCAGTATGAGGCATGCTCTTCAGCCGAGGGTGAATAAAGGGTATGGATCTCTTGCCATTCTCGAGAGACAGTGTTTTCGGCACCACTTCCAGGATGTCTCCTCCAAGATGTTTCTTATGAACTCCCTCATTTGCCCCACGGTTCTCTATGGGTCTGTTGTTTGGGGGCCCTCCCTTTTAGACACAGATTGGGCTTCTGTTGAGAGGATTCAGACTCTCCTTTGCTGCTTCATCAGATGTAAACAAACGGTCCCCCAACATATTATTTTGGTAGATTTGGCGGATCTCGGCCTTTCTATCTGGAGACTATATTTGACAATATCCTCCTTTATTCACTATATCAGGAGGTTTGGTGATCTTCCCTCCTTTCTGAAAAGGATAGGAAGTGGCCATCTCTCACCTACGTGATTAAAAATAGTGTGAATAATCCTTCGCTATGGATCGTTGATGGATGATTTCATCAAAAAAAATAGGCCCCTTGTCAAAATTCCTAATCCGGGTATCCAGATTCAGACATGGTTTGTCCCAAGTGGAGAAATCTCTGAATTCATAGGAAACAGGCTAGATGGAGGCCACCCAGCTAAAGGCGTTTGGAACAGGTAAACTTCGGGATGGAGCATCTACAGGACCATGGGTCATTCAGACTACTTGGGTGTATCCTTTGCGATGATACAGGTCTTACTTATCCTAAGATGGTTTCCTTTCCGTTATGTAATTGCTCGTGTAATCTAACTGAAGTATAGGCCCTCTTGGAGGGTGTTAAACTTGCAATTAAATCCACCCTCAGTGACTATCTCTTAATCGTCACTGGGAGCATTCCCTCTATCATCACCTCTTAGCCAGTTTCTAAAGGTACCACCCCCACAGACTTCAGAAAATCGATCCTAATCATTCCAAACCATTCTATTCAAGCTCGGGAAACTAAAAACTTGGAACATCAGTCATATTTTTTTAGAATCCAATTCATGAGCGATGGATCTACTAGCTAGATCATGCGATATGGTCATCCCTTAGGCTGCCAAAGTTTTCAATGTGATCAGAGGAGATTTCATTGTCTCTTCAAAGGGATTCAAACTCTCCCGGTCTTCTTTAGATCTATCGACCATCGTGGCCTTTGCCCTCTACATCCGGTGAGTCTTTGATGTTACGAGACTAGATTCTTCATCCCCCTCCGAGAGTCATCCCCACGAGATGGATTACAGCCTTCTTTCTGGCTCTACCCACTGGTGGAGGTACTAAACATTAGAGCTTTTCTAACCCAGATATAGTGCATAGATAAGTTCATCCCCAGTTAGACCTTCACACTTCTCTTGATCATTGCCAGCAGAATCAGATGCACACGCGTACCAGAGGGCAGTCCAGTTCCATTCGTCCTCATGGCCGTCGTGTCAGTCTCAGAGCTCAGTAGGGAAGGAGGCTTCCACCCCCCTCGTCAGGTTGCCAGTTCATCAGGAGCTTCTTTCCGTCGGCCTCTAATCCTTAGGAGGGGTGTGGCTACCATTCATGATTAGACCATTGGTCCTTATTTAATCCTCCCCTACATTCCCTTCTTTGCTTCCCTCGTTTTTCTCCCCCGCTTGCTCCATTGCCCTTGTTTGTGGGGGTATTTGGCTTCGAGTTTCCTTTCTGCTGTCTTTTCTTTTCTTTTTTTGTTTTTGGGAACTCGTTTTGAGTTTTCCCCACTCGCACTTTGTATATTGTTTGTGTTACAGTCCCATTGACCTACTTTTGTGGTCATTTGTTGGACATTAATATATTTATCTTATCTTATCTCATCTTATCTTATCTTATCTACGTATTTCATTCACTGAACAATAATCATTGAAAGCCTTGCTACAATATTCATCGCCATTGTCAGATCTAAGACACTTTAAATTTGAATTTGATTCATTCTCAACAAGGGCTTTCCATCTTTTAAAAGTCTCAAAAACATCAGATTTACGTTTAATACAATAAACCCATACCTTTCTTGTAGCATCATCAATGAAAGTAACATAATACTAAGATCCTCCATGAGAAGCTACCTGAGCTGGTCCCCACACATCTGAGTGTACAAGCTCTAATTTCTGCTCCTTCTTAGTTTCCCCGAATTTGAGAAATCTCACTCTCTTTTGCTTTCCAAAGACACAACGCTCACATAAATCAAGATTTAAATCTTTCAAATATGATAACTTACCCTTAACCTTTAAGATTTGCATTCCTTTTTTACTCATATGGCCCAATCGATTATGCCACATGCATGCATCTGAATCTGAAGTAGATAATGTAGAAAATGAATTAGTAACATGGGTAGATAAATATAACGTTCTTACCTTCTTACCTCTTGCCATAACAAAAGCACTCTTGGTGACTTTCTAAGAGTCTCCTATAAAAGTAACCATGCAACCAACTTCACCTAGTTGCTCTGCAGAAATAAGATTCCTCTTGAGGCTTGGCACATGCATCACATATTTCAATACCCATGTATTTCCATTCTGCAATTTTAGATGAACTTCCCCTTTACCAGTAATACTGCAAGGTTCATCATCACCCAAATAAACATGCCCAAAATTGCCCTGGACATAATTTTTGAAATAACCCTTATTACGGGTTGCATGGAAAGAAGCTCCTGAATCTAAAACCCATGATTCAATTATATTATCTAAAAATAGAATAAAAGCATCTTGCATTACCTCTGATGCAACAAGATTTACTTCTTTACCTTTTTCTGGTTGTTGGTTCTCTTTATCCTTTGACCAACAATATTTCTTTGCGTGTCCTTTCTTTCCACATTTCCAACAAGTAATTCCCTTACCTTTGGATTTAGATATGCTATCCCTTGACTTTGATTTCCCATTACTCTTACTCTTAGATCTCTCCTTCTGCTTGCCCCTGCTTTCTACATTCAAAGCATTCCCAGATGATGATTCCTTTGTACTCTTCCTGTGAATTTCTTCATTCAAGATTATACTAACCACATCATCAAACTTCAAAATATTATTAGCAGATGTTGTATTACTAACAACCATTACCAAGTTATCCCAACTATCAGGCAAAGAACATAAGAATAAAAGTGCTTTCACTTCATCATGAAACAATATATCAACCGATTTTAAATGATTTACAATAGATCTGAAATCATTCAAATGACTAGATGCAAATCCACCTTCATGCATCTTAGAATTAAATAGTTTCTTCATCAAATAAACTTTATTTGAAGCACTAAGTTTTTCATATAAATTAGCAAGAGATTTCATTAACACTACCGTAGAAGTCACTTATGTAATATTGGAAGCCACGGATGCTGCTAGGCTCAATCTTATAGATCCCAAAGCCTTTCTGTCTAGAATCTTTCATTCTTCATCAGTCATCTTCGTAGGTCTAGAATTCTCATCCAACAGTAAATACAAATCTCTTTGATACAAATAATCTTCAATCTGCATCTTCCATAACTAATAATTTTGATCGTCAAACTTCTCTACCTTGTATTTGTATTTTTCTACCATTGCTGTAGATTCCACTCAATCAGAAAAGCCTCTGTGAGTAAATTTGTCCACACACAACCCTCAAACAAAGCTTTGATACCAGTTGTTGGGGTTAGCACACCAGTTGTATAGATAATATATCAGATCTAAGCATACATGCAAATAAAAGTGGATATTCTACCAGAAGAAATATAAAGAACAAGAGATATAAATCAACACCAGATTTAACGTGGTTCACCTAGTGTGGGCTACGTCCACCAAGAAACAAGCCAATATATTATCCAAAGCTTTGACAAGATATACAATTGAAGATTTACAATCTTCCGTGCCTCTCAAATGTATAGTACTTTCTTTCACTCAAGTTTTTGCTTCTTCTCCAAGAATTCTCTCTTTCACAATAATCATCAACTTTTGTAAGTTCTTCTTAATTATTACTTCTAAACCCTAGCTTTCATGCTTATATATGTGTATATAAACTTAGGGCACTTAGCCATGCAATTACAATAAACATATATGCTTTAATGCTAAGAATAGATCTAATTCCCAAGAGTTAAATAAAACACTCCCACATAGGTAATCGATGTCGGTTCCTCCTTCTCTAATTGATGTTGGTCATAGGTGACCGATGCCGATCCCTCCTAACTGATGATAATTACTGTTTTTTCTAGCAAGTTTCACATTGCATGCTAACCCAAAGTAATTGAGTCCACAACTCAACATAAGCAAATTTAAACTTTTACAAAATTAACTCATAAAACTATCTTCCAAACCTTATGAATCAGAAAGACAAAAAAAAATGGACAAACCCATTAGATTTAAGAGACGACATAAATAAACCTATCAAAAGCATAACAACAAGGCCATGATATGGCAAATCTTGCCGAAGATGAAGTTTTGTGGTATGGAGGAGGACATTGTTATAGAGCTAGGAATAGAAATAAAAGAGAAGTTGTTTTCTTTATATATGTGTTGTGTGGTATTCGACATTGCAATGGCCGTTGACTTGATGGAACAAACATTCAAACATCTTTTAAAAGTGCAGTTGGAATTTGCATGAGTTAAGGGCATGCCCTCTACCCTCTTGTAATTGATTGAAACAGAGATGTGGAAGTTCATTTGCTATTTGAGAGGATGCGTGAATAGAAAAAAATAATGTTTTTATTTTGTAAAAGGAATACTTGATTAAAGGTGAGGTGTAGAAGCACATTAGATATTTGAGAAGATGTGTGAATAGAAAGAAACATTATTTATATTTTATTGAAGTGAAATCTTATTTTGTTAGAGGTTGTGCCGCTGTAGTTTATTTTAGTTGTTATCGTGGAGATTTTGAAAAATTATTCACGTAGAAGGAAAATATGACGAAGAGGAGCGGTTTTTGTTAGCTTTCATTAGACAATAGAAAGAGCTTTCGGCCCCTTATTTTGCTCATTAAAGATCTTCCATTTTCACATTAAATGCATCAATTCATCAAGTGCTCATTAAATGTAATCATTGGATAAGGAGGGCAAAGAATTATCTCTGTTGTGATTTTTCTTTAACATCTCTATATCAAAGACACCGTCATTGATTTATGGTAACCTCTCTGTAATGAGGGATTTGATCCGAAGACCTCATCCAACTTTTCCTTGTATTACAAAATAAACTCTTTTAACTTTCATCTTTAATCTTTCCAGGCAGATCTTGCATGTCCTACTCATTTTAACTAAGTCAATTGAAAAAAAAACTGAAATATTGCCAATTGATGCATCCGTACTGTTCAATAATCACCATAACTACCACTTGTCAATGATTCCATAGCCAGTTGTTGCAACTTCACCGTCATATGCTCCTTCAACCCCAGCTGGACTGGACATTCTCTTGCCCAGTGGCTAGATTGACTGCATTTATATGAGATGAAGTAGAACCTGTATATACCCAAGAAAAGATCGAGGTAAAACAAAACTACAAAAATATAACATACAAAAGGCAGGAGAAAACCCTGCATTAAGATACTATCACTTTTCTCCACTACTCCAGATATCTGCTACGAGCTTTCTAGTTCCATTACAGAATTTTGTCAAAGAGTTCACACTTTTGTCAATAACTTGAAACATGTCAACAAAAAACTCAACACCAATAGGCACAAGAATCTTTGATGTCCACCTCAAACAAAAGTAAATGATGAAACAAGTTAAGAGAGCTCTCAGCCCATTGCAATTATTCCCAAATGGCTTACCCTAGCAGTAGAAACTTGAGGCATCTCATCACATACCTCAACTTAAAAACCCTATTAGAAAAAGAAGACCAAAGAACCCATGGGAACCTATTTTGCAGCCTCTCCTCTAAAAAAAATATTATGATTAAGAAAATCAAGTAACCCTATGGAGATTGAATGGCAACGCCCAGTTTATTTCATAGCTTAATGATAAGGCCGAAACCCATCTAAAACAAAATTTGAATAACACTAAGGTGAAGTGAAAAAGTTTCCTCATCCCAACAAGGGGGCAATTATGCTTAGGATAACTGCTAGCTGGAATGTAGATGCCCTCTGTGGATGGTAATCATCATCATAATTAAAAGCCACAACAAAAGCTATATAATCCATGACCAAAACCCAACTTCATGGTGTGGACTCAAACTTGACACCCTACCAAATCAAAGTTGTATTGCAGCTGGATTTCTATAAACAAACATACTAATATTGACCTATATATAATTTTTGGAAAAAAAATATCAACCCTAACCCATCCGAACGTAAGCCTAGAATTGAGAATTATCAATTAAACTTACTGCAACAAACCATAAACTAAATTACAGAATATTCTCCTATTGCAAGGTCTCTCGGAAGTTTAAAAACTGATCCAAAATAAGATAGGAGAAAACCCTTAACACTAACCTTGTGGAAGCAGTCGATCTTTCGCTTAAACATGCAACATGCCATGTTGGTGAAGAGAAGCTTGTAATGTACAAATTTCTGGCGGTTATGTTTTCAATAAGCCCTTTGAATTGCAAATCAGATGGCCTGTAATGAATAAATTAAACCCAATTCAAGATTTCTGTCAGAATACTGATAAGATCGAAAATACATGACCCAATTGCAAAAAAACAGAGAACCCAACTGAGAAAAGAAAAGAGACAATTGCGAAAAAAACAAGAACCCAACTGATTGATCACATAAACTTACCAAATGCTCCAATTGAATGACCATATGGGTATTCAAGATTCAAGTAAATTAGTTCTTTCTAAACAAACACCCACAATCAAATACTTACTGTCCCGGCCGTAAAAAGCACGAAAACTGCACCATGAACATATAAAAATTATAGGAAAAAACAAAAAATTCAGGCAGTAAACTCGTAGGTAAACAAACCATTGTGTCATATATTTATTTAGTGGGTATTACATAGAGACTGAAATATAAAGGCTCCTTCATGAGTAATGAATGGACTCGGATAACTATGCTCGACTATTGAAAGAATGCATTCACGCGAAATCTTTGATATATGGCAGAATCCTCCACAACCATATCATAAAGTATGGGTGCAACCGCGGCATATTTCTAGCAAACTATATTTTGAAAATGTATGCCATGTGCAGTGGTCTATTGTATGCCTGTATATACCCAAGAAAAGATTCTTCTACAATAGGTATTCCAAAGAAAAGATCGTAGATACTCGTGCAACTGTGCAGGCTTGCAACAACTGGGTCATGATTTGTGGGAGCCTGAGATGGGAGTTGAAGTTTTTAGCTCTGTTTGAAACTGCCGCTGCTGGAGGATCTACTGTTCCGTTTGTTCGTTGCCTCCCGTTTGTCCCTGTCCGTTCCAAAATCCTTCCCTGCAACCTGTATGACTAACCTTGTAAAAAGACACATGGCAGTGCTTGGAGAGACCACGTGACCAGGGCACAAAGTGGGGTGGATTTAGGTTTTCCGCAAATAAAGGATTTGAGTCTCTTATCTCATGTTGTGAACGTATTTTTGCAATGTTTTTCTGTGCGTACAGGATCAGCCGCTCGGAATAGCTCGTCCGTCGTTTTTTTGTTCGCTGTGTATTTCAGATGCTGTTGTCACTGCTTGTTTTTGGTTGCAGAGTCTACGTTGTGCTTGGCCTTCCAAACAGATCGTGATCGCACAGATTCAACACAAGTTGGCGTTTTGTTTGCAGAGGCTAGGGGGCACAGTCCTTGGTAGATCTACGCCTGCCAAAAACCAATCAATGTTGGCTCGGTTTCATGCACTTGCTCTTGCTTCCTTGTCAATTACTTGCCTCGAGCCACACAAAATGGACCAAATGCACATCATAAACAGTAAATTCATTAAATCCATTAAATGCATGGAAGGACCTCCTCTTTTCCAAGCAATAGTTGCAAATAAAAGGGTTCACCAATAAAATGTTGCCAACATAAAAAAACTAGAGCATGAAACTTTAGTTCAACCATTTTTAAATACACATGACACAATGCAAATGGAAATAATCGAAATGACTAATAGATGTGGTGAAGCCAATATCCTTGGCTTCGGGTGGATAATAATCATGATAAATATCAAAACCATACAAATATACATGAACATCAAACATTATCATAGAAATTACTAGATAATAGAAAGAAGAAATTTCAAAGCTTCAAAAGTCACAATAACAATTTAACACCGCCTAATTTGAACCGTGTACCTTGAAAACATTTTCAAACATGAGACCAAGCTTGGGTTTTCCACGTGGAGCTCAAGTATTGATAGCCACACGTGTATATCCCCACTAGACCATTATGTACGAACACCCTAGTCTTAACGGACGCCGTAAACTACGAGGCGATCACATGGGGACAAAACAAAACTGAGATTTTTCTCAAAATTGGAAAAAAAAAAGGGAAAAAGCTTTCCTTAGTCCTTAAGTTAACCTAAACCAGCTTTTCTAACTATTTAAGAACCCTAACTAAATCCACTCCGATTAATTTGTACGAAGATCGTCCAGTCGTCTTCCAACCAACATAATGGATTAATATCTCTTTAATGGAGGCCTCAGATTCAATTTACTACATACCCAGCTGGAATTAAATTTCAAGCTAACTTTTGTACCGTTCAATTAGCAGAGTATTTCTCGAGCTGAAAATCGACCCGCGATTCGTCCAAAACGGTGTAGTTTAGCTCTAGATTTTGCTAATATGAGCCCGAAGAAAAAATTACACAGGTAAAATCTGTAGACATCATTCGATCTGCTCCGGCGAAGTTAAATTTCCGGACGCGGTTCAGAATCTGTAAACTATCGTGAAATATTGAAACCCTGATTAGGGTTTCATTTATTTGATGGTGTTGTGAATACTTTGGCCCCTGCTGTTTTGAGCGAGAAATTAATTAGCATTATTGTGGTCATGATGGGGAGGAGGAGGGCCTGCGGTTTAGCTGCTGTGATTGTAAGTATATTTTTTTCCGCCATGGCCGTCCCAGCCGTGGCGAAATTTGTAGTGGAGAAGAATAGCTTGGGGGTTACTTCGCCGGATTATTTAAAGGCCACATATGACAGTGCTATAGGCAATTTTGGGATTCCTCAGTATGGCGGAACTATGGTTGGGACCGTGACTTATCCCAAGGCGAATCAGAATGGTTGCAAAACATTTGATACAGTTGAAATTTCCTTCAAATCGCGTCCCGGAGGGCTTCCTACTGTCGTTCTGGTCGATCGTGGGGGTAAGTGTTTGGTCTTGTGGCTGGTGATATATTTAAATGTTAAGAATAGAAATAATTGTGGTAGAATCTATGAGAAATAAATTGTGCCTGGTAATATATTTTAATGGAGGCTGCTTCTCCCTGATTACGGGTTAGAACTTAAACCTGTTACTCAGTCATATCCAGAAAATATTTTACAATATTCTTTAATGTTAAGATTATAAGTAATTGTAGTACAATTTATGAGAAAAAATGGCTCTGTACTTTTAGGAGAGCTAGATTTGCTGATTTTTAGCGTTCGGTTTGTTTATGTCTAGAATTTAGGTTAGTTTTTGCATTGACCCATTAGGAATGCTTGCAAGAAATCTGCCATATTCAAAGTTGGGTTGCTTTCCTTAGATGGATCACTTAGTAATATTTACAGTGGCTTTGCACTGTAAGTATTTTGTATGAATTATTGCAATTTTTTTGATGATTTGCTTTCCATGTTAAGAATTCCAGTGTAATATGAATTTAGCAACGGTATTGTGTCTTATTTAATCTGTTTGATACCCGATTTGAAGTGGGCCTTATCAAGGTCTGTTTTGACAGTATTTTGATTGCTAACATCGACCGAATATAGTTTGTTATAGTTTGTATTTGGAACAGTTTTTCTCAACAATTATGGTTTTCTGGACTCTTAGGCTTATCCTGCATGGTCTATGAAGTTGTATGTGTCTTTATTTACTTAGAACAAGTTATAGCATAGTCGTCTGCTATCACATTAGGTGGTTGCTAGTGTATTCTGTAACCTTTGGGTGTCTACTGAAATTCTGAAACTTGAATTTGTTGAAAACCTTTTCCTGTGATTGATAAATTTAAGCGTGTCCCCACAGCTCATTTTGGTAGAAATCTAAACCAGGATCTTGTCTATAGAAGTTACAGTTCAGTTCTGACAAGCTACTAGGGAAGATAATCTCCCTATTGTGTAGAGTAGACGACTGATTTTTAAATTCTTTGTTTGTGGATTTGCCCAGTTTATCTCTCTCAATAGTTATTTGTTGCCTATGATTTGACTGAACAGATCCATTTCATTTTAATCTTTGAAATGCTCTTTAAGATGATCAAATTTAAACTCAATGCTGATTGTAGGTTTTGTGTTTTTCCACAAATATAAAATTTCCTCATTTATTATTCTTAAGCAATGGTAGAGGTTAAAGGAGTAGGGTGAAGATTTGCAATGAAATTACTGATTTGGGAATGGCTTACGTGACATTTACTCTTGTATTTGTAGGTTTTGTTTTTTTCCACAAATTTGAAAATTTGTCATTTATTATTCTTAAGCTATTGTAGAGGTTAACGGAGTAGGGTGAAGATTTGCAATGAAATGGCTGATTTGGGAATTGCTTACGTGACATTTGCTCATTGTGTGGATTTGGCAACTCAAAAGTCTACCATTGAATGGCTCACAGCTTTTACCCATTTTGCATGGTTTCACTTCTTTGACAAAATATTTTAGAGAAAAGAAGTTTATTTGCAAATGCTGTTAAGAAAGGCAGGATAAATACTTGACTGGACAAAAACAACGCTCATCATTTTACAAATTGTTTTTTTGTTTTTTATTTTTTTTAAATTATTATTTATCAGAAAAATAAACTTTTCCTATCAATAACACATATTTTCATCTTGTTGAAACTTTGTCTAACTTCTGAAAGTAATTTTAGTTTCAGCTCGAATGCCTTCTCCAAGCTTAATAGTTGATCCTATAATACCAAATCTTGTACTCATTGTTTATATAAATGCATGTAATTGCTAAATTTTATCTTTAATCACCCAACTGAAATCTTATTGTTACAGAATACTCTAATGTTTTATTTATTCACTTAGCTGAATTGACCCTTATACCCTTGCATTGCAGATTGCTATTTTGCTTTGAAAGTTTGGAATGCTCAGAAGGCTGGGGCAGCAGCAGTGCTTGTGTCTGATGACAGGGAAGAACCTTTGATAACTATGGATTCGCCTGAAGAAGATAGGTCAGCTGAATATCTTCAGAATATTACCATACCTTCCGCCCTCATTGACAAAGCCTTTGGCGACAAGCTGAAAAACGCCCTCAGCAAGGGGGATATGGTTAATATCAATTTGGACTGGAGAGAGTCTGTTCCACATCCAGATGACCGTGTGGAGTATGAGTTGTGGACAAATAGCAATGATGAATGTGGTGTTAAGTGTGATACCCAAATGGAGTTTGCAAAGAATTTCAAAGGTGCTGCCCAAATTCTTGAGCAGAATGGATACACACAATTTACTCCTCACTATATCACCTGGTACTGCCCTCAGGCCTTTACTGTGAGCAAGCAGTGCAAAGCGCAATGCATTAATCATGGAAGATACTGTGCACCTGATCCGGAGCAGGATTTTAGTCAGGGTTATGATGGTAAAGATGTGGTGATTGAAAATCTGAGACAACTGTGTGTATTTAAAGTTGCAAATGAGACTAAGAGACCCTGGATTTGGTGGGACTATGTCACTGATTTCCATATCAGGTGTCCTATGAAGGATAAAAAATACAACAAGGAATGTGCAGAAAATGTGATCAAATCGTTAGGTGTGTTTTTGACCCCAGATATAAACCTATTCAAGTGCTCAATGTGCTTGTTTAGATTTTTTTGACAGTTAGTCTGAAAATATGTCTGGATCGAGGTTGTTATCATCCAATGCTAATTGATTTGCTGCAACAACTTCTTTTTGGTAGGGCTGGATAGTAAGAAGATAGACAAATGCATGGGGGACCCAAATGCAGATTCAGAGAACTCCGTTTTGAAATCTGAGCAAGATGCACAGGTTAGGCTACATGTTATCTCTTTGTTATGACAAGTTCTGTCCAATTCTAAATTTGATCCCTTGATATCATTTGTTTCATATTTAAAAAGAATTGGCAAGTCACTGTGTAATTTTTTTGTAATGCGGCCTTGGGTTTCTCTTAGCATCAGAATGTTTAGTTTACTGAAAATTCATAAAGTTATGTTTTCCTGTTACCAGTGGCCCCTGGCATAGGGCATGCTAAGAGAAAAATAATTAAACATATTTAAACACAATTGCGGAAATGACAAACGAGGACATCCAAACCAAGAGATGCTTACATTTATCCAGACCAAAAGGCCAATAGCAAACAGATATTACAATACAAATTAGCTCGATACTTTTCCTTGTCCCTTCCTTATTTATCTGCAGTGGTAACTCTTTGTATTCCATGATACTCTGTCTCCTTTGTGTCTCTTCGCATCCCCATATGAGACAAATTAAATGTATATTTTATTTTACCCCCACTAACACTCTTCCAGACTTAAATAGATGACTTGTGCCGAGACACAATTGATGTATGTACATGATCCTAACTACTGCTACTCCTATTTCCAAGTGCTTTTTTCCATGGCTCCTGTCTGAGGCTCCCTCGACTCCATCTACTTCCTACTTTGCTATCACTATCCTCGTACACTTCTTGGTCACCTCAATTACTTTTCTGGTTCCACAATCGGGGTCAACAACTCCTTGCACACCCTCTTGGTCACTTCTAATCTACTAACATGGTCAATGGCTCCTTGCGCATCCTCTCAGCCACTTCTAATCTACTAATGTACAATCATACAAACATGCAATGCTTCCCTTTTCTCCGGCTGTCCAATCATTCAGGGATAAAATTAAATCCTTCTCTATACCCATTCAAACAACTGTTTTGTCAGTCACATCTTTCTTTATTGCACAATATATTGCACAATCATTGCCTATTGTGCAACACGCCTTGCAATTCTCTGCGTGATTGCTATAAAAGTCTGTTTGTCCTTATTTATTCCTCTTTATCACTGTGTGCCCTCCATGTGTTCCTGCTATTTGCATAATACATTGCACAATGTCGTTTGGGCTTCCTTCTCTACGCAATTCTCTTTTGTCATCACTTGCTCGTCCTTTTGAATTTTCATTGCCTCGTACACTTTTCACTCCTATCTATTATGCAATTTTGTTGTGCAATCTGTTCCTAATTATTTAATGAGATCTTCAGTTTTCATTCTTGTGCTTGGTTGGCCAAGCCTGGTTCTCTTGCCGTTTCCATGTTGAGCATATAGGTCGATCATCCAGCTGGCCATTCAACCATATTTCCATTGTGTAGTTCATTGCACTTTCTTTGCATACTCGAGCCCTACCTTAGTGTGGTTAATGCACAATCTAGTGTGTAGTTTCTGTCTGCAAAATTTAGGGCCCCAATTTCAATATTTTCTACCATAGAGATGGTGTGCCTTCAATGTATATTTCACTTGGATGCATCCAATCACCATACGGAGTTCAATATTTTCCTTTGGCGTTGAAACCAAGATGTTTGTTGTCTAAATTTCATGACATTCTTCATTTGCCTCTAAACTGAAAAAGAAGATGGCTGGACTAATCATAACTTCTTCATTTGCCCGCTCTCCAGCAAAGAATAATAATTGAGCTCGCAGTGAGAAATGACCAACTCCACAAACTCTTCCTTTTATTGCATAGTCCACGAGACCCAAACCTTCTTTATGCATTTTTTGGAGACCATCTAAATATGCTTTTGGTGTTAAAGTTCTGCTGCGTAGTCATCAAAATTGTACTGGTATCTTCTGCTACATATGACAAAACAATGTCTTGGATGGCATTCTTCCTTCCTGCCGCTTGGCTGTTCTAACCTGGTCACATCATTCAGTCTCTTTTGAAGTTTTCTCTGCCTTCCAACTGTCCACTCCTCCAGCTTTGCTCCTGGTTGGTTCATATTCCGTGAGGTGCTTTACCTTCCCCTAACACTCATATACTTTGGTCTGATTTACAATCTATTGTGCAGTCTCCTTGACATCATTTTACTGGATTAAATTTACTGCGCCGTTGATCAGGAGAATAGGCTTTGGTGTTTCAACTCCTGCTTCGTTTTCTGTAAAACGTACTGAATTTGGCACATGCTCCTTTATCTTTTGGACGAAATATACACCAACTACTCATGCTCCTTTCAGACGAAAAAATACACCAAGAACTCATGCTCCTTTTAGATGGAAAATACACCAACAGCTCATGCTCCACACTCATGTTAGATCTGTGCGCAAACTTTCACAGACCCTCCATGTGCCCTGGCCCCTCATCCACGCTCACTGCACCATTGTTAGCAGCGGCCCCCGGCATGGGTCATGCTAAGAGAAAAATAATTAAACATATTTAAATACAATTGCAGAAATGACAAATCAGAACAGCTAAACCAAGAGATGCATAAATCGAGGCAACACAAATCAAAATCCTTCATTAATGGAGAGCAGATATACAGTTATTCAAATCAAAAGGCCAAGAGCAAACAAATATTACAATACAAAGTAGCTCGCTTTTTTTCCTCGTCCCTTCCTTATTTATTTGCAGTGGTAACTCTTCGTATTCTATGTTACTTTTCGCGTCTCTTTTCTTTTCCTATATGAGACAAATTAAATATATATTTAATTTACCCCCACTATCATTTCCCCAGGTTGGGCATGGATCTCGTGGCGATGTCACAATACTGCCCACTCTTATAATCAACAACAGACAATATAGGGGTCAGTATCAATTCCTTTTTTTTCCTACATTTGATTTTTCTTTGATACATACAAGTTTAGATTGGGGCATTCTTGCGTGTTCTTACTGCAGGAAAATTGGACAAAGGGGCTGTTTTGAAGGCAATATGTGCAGGTTTTCAAGAAACTACCGAGCCTGGAGTTTGCTTGAGTGAAGGTGAGCTACCTTGATGTTTATGACAAGATCGTGTCTTGTCTGGATAGGTGTAAGTTTCTAAAGGCTGAGTGAATTCTGTATCTTTAAATGTAGGGAAATAACTGTTTGGATTAAGTTGAGCTACTTTTATAACAAGATTGAATTTTAGTTGCATAGATGAGACATATTTGTTTGAGGGAGGGAGCTTGTTACATATTACTAAACATTTGGAGGTAACTATAATGTTTACTGAATCCAGACATGGAGACAAATGAGTGTTTGAAAAATAATGGTGGTTGCTGGCAAGATAAGAACGCAAATATAACAGCTTGCAAGGTATAAAGTGTTTTTGACATATATTGTTTGAGATAAGGGGAAAGATTCCATGTTGTTTTTAGCAGATTTACTTAATTGTTCTTTAAATTGTATGCTTGCGAGTATTTATTGCTTTCCATATTTTGCAGGATACTTTTCGGGGAAGGGTGTGTGAGTGTCCTACAGTTCAAGGTGTTCAGTTCAAGGGAGATGGTTATACCAGTTGTGAAGGTATGCACGGATTTCTAGATTTTTGGTTGTTCATTTGTTACTCCATTATTTTTTGATGATATTTTGTTCTGTCACGCTGGCTTTGGACAGTGTCTATTCTGCACGACTTTGCGGCTTTTCTCTCTCTCTTTTTTTAATTTAGTGAAAATACTTTCATGCTCCTATTTTGTGTGTTATGAAATGATGTACCCATGGCTTCTTTATATTCTAGCTTCCTGTAGCTTGATTTTTATTTGTTATAGGTACCTGACAAAGATAACACATTAAGAAAGATAGAGATCTAACAAAATGTAATATAGGCCTATTTGGCATTGGTGTATATTATCTAATGTTCATTTATTTTCTGGAATTTTATATTGCAGCTCTTTAAATTTGCCCTGTTGCGCTATTCTGTTAAAATTTGTGCCTGTTTAACTTCGACTAACTTTTGAAACTTTGTGCGTTATGGTAAATATCTTGAACTCCGTTGGGGAAGTTACAGAATAGAACTTATTTAATAATAAATATATGATATGCTTTTACTGATGTCACATCAATGCGAAGCAGGCCCTACTATTAAGACTTTGCAGCTTATATCAAAATATGTTATTTTAGGTCTTAGTAGGGAATGTAGCTTCGTAGGAAACGTAGCTTCGTAGGAAGTATTGTGCAATGATTTTATTTTTGATGGTCATGGTATTGGTATGGAAAATACTCTTTCCTTTAGAGCAGTGATTATTATTATGCATATAGCCATGTTTGTGTATTTTGCACTGTACCTGAAATTTATGTCTGTGTTTTCCTAGTACTGTGTATATATCCTCCATGCCTCTCATGCTTGGTTAGTGCCTTCCCACCACTGGAGCCTGCTCAAAAGTAAAATTTGTTGGTTCTCTTGCACTCTCTGTTTCACTTAACACAAAAATCAAACTTAAGAAATATAAAATCTTTTGTGCTATTTCGTTGATTCCTTTGTGCAATCTGTTTTGTCAGATAAGATGTATGCATTCACATTGACCTAACTCTTCCCAATTTTTATCTCTTTCAGCTGCTGGATCTGGACGGTGCAAGATAAATAATGGTGGTTGCTGGCACAGTACCCAGGAAGGACAGACATTTTCTGCTTGTCTGGTGAGTGCCCATTTCCATCTGAATTAAAGGTCTTTACTATATATCATAATGTGAATGGAATATTTAGGATTTTTTATCAGTGCAGGAAACACAGGATAGTGGATGCAAGTGTCCTCCCGGTTTTAAGGGAGATGGTACCAAAAAGTGTGAAGGTAATGTAGGGGTAAATTTATTCTTGTGGATTGCAATTTGATACTACTAAGATAACGACATATAGTATTCTTTGACCTTCTGTATCTTGATATTCAGATATAAATGAGTGCAAAGAAAAGATGGCTTGTCAATGCTCAGAATGTAGCTGTAAAAATACATGGGGCAGTTATGACTGTAGCTGTAAAGGCGACCTCCTGTACATCAGAGACCATGATACTTGCATAAGTATGTAGTGCAATCTGTTTCATTCCCATATTTTACATGCTGTATAAGACTTATATACAATACTGGTATTTTAATTAATATATGGTGATTTTGTGATCCAGGTAAAAAATCTGAACAAGCAAAGGTTGGATGGGCTGCTGTATGGGTTATACTATTAGGCCTGGCCGCTGTTGCTATTGGAGGTTATGTAGTTTATAAATACAGACTTAGAGTAAGTAAATAGTTGCTAAATTGCATTGGTGTCATTTTTCTAAGCTTAAAGAACTTTGGAATTGCAGTTCTTTTTTGAGTGCATGTTATTATTTCTGATATATTGTATATCTCAACCTTGGATGCAGTCATACATGGACTCTGAAATCAGAGCCATCATGGCCCAATATATGCCTCTTGACAGTCAAGGAGAGGTCCCCAATCATGTTCACGATGCAGGGCTATAAATGATCGTACTTGACCTGTTCTGTGCAGTGATTGTTCACAATTTCTCACATTTATGCAGGCTGATAATGTGCTTCTTTACCTTTAACTTGCCAGCCATCCTAGGAATCTATATTGGGCATCAACTCTGCAGATGAATCTACAGATTTCTGTATGTGCTTGTGCATGATTATTGCAATTGCATCTATTAGGTTCTTTTTTCGACCTTACAAGTCATGCAAATTATAGACGCTCTTCAAATATCCTCGGTACAAGCTGCCTGCTCACTTTTGTACCATATATCATGAGAAGTTGGGGAGGATTAGATGTCTAGCACCCTAGTTTCAGGCCTTGTTTGAAAAGACAGGCAATTTGGTTATGTCCCAACTGTAATTTCATTTAGTTAGCAAAGGTGCAACATTACAGTTTTGCAGTATTTGATAATGATTTATGGAAGGAAATTGCTGTAGTATGCAGCTTTCTTAAGTGGAATATCTGCTTGAAGGATGACACTCTAAAATTCGGAGGAGTGTGGTTTAATTGTTTTTTTTTAACAACTATAACATTGGTATAAGATTGTTCTCTTTGTTAATCCCCGCCCAATGTATTTTGGACATACCTTTCAGTCTGATAATATTCAACACTTGGAAGGTTGCATGTCCTTTTTTAAATTTCCAGTTTTAGAAGAACTCGCCTTCTTTCTTTTAACTAAGGCAAATACCACATTGCTATTTTCCAGATTTTCAGAGCTTATTTTCGTGCTGTAAGTGTTTCAAAATATTTTGCTTATCTTGCTGTTTTCTCTGTATAAGTTCCACTGTCATGGGCAAAATGTCCAGTCTTGTTGATAATGATGACATTTGGGATCCTAGTCTTGTCTTTGTTATGAGATGCGTTGTTGATTTGAACAGATAAATAGGATGGGGATATGCCAACTTACCATGATTACTCTTTTGTTTTTTAGCTTCTTTGGACCATCCATCTTCATTGGGTACACGTGAAAGTGGCAGTAAAAACATTTTTCATGCAGGAATTTTAAAATTTTAGGACATTGGTTCCACTGAGAAGCATGATGTGATGTTCAAAAACACTCTCGTGCAGCGGGAGCCACCCTTCAACTGTTGTGAATGTGTTAATATACATATCACTGCATTTTATTGATCTCTTGTGTTTATACATATATATTTTTTGGCATTCTTGTTTATTGTAATAGCATCTTTAAGTATGAGCAGAGTGTTTTACTATTTTACCAATTGGTATTTTGCCCGAATGGTTCCAGTTGTGTCCGTCAAAATGATAAAATTGTGGCTGATAAATTTAAAACTAGATTTGTTTATAGGAGGCGGATAAAATTAAAACCTGTGCTCCATTTTTGTCTCGTAAGCAGGGTATTTTTTAAGGGCTAGTTTTGGGTAATTGGCTATCCTTTCACAATTTCTAAAACAAATAATATTACCAATTGCCAATTTTTCAAGAAATTATTTCCCGTTTCTTACAAAATTTACCAAGTTATTTTGACCTTATTTAATTTGTGTATGGTAAGGATTTGCCAGTCATTTAATTATTGTCACATATGGTTACGTATCTGCATCCTGAAATCCATTTGTGTCATAGAAGCAAAGTTTGCAGAATATGTCGAAACATAACAAAAACATTTTGAAAACATCTTATGGCACTGGTGAAGCACCGCCATTGAACATTTAAAATGAACTGGAAAAGGGTAGTTGGTGTGTCACAGATTCTGGAATCAAAGCTATATTTCACAATTAGAAAAGAATGAAAGCATTTATGAATTTCTAAAGAAAAAAGTAGACTGCTAAGTTGATTAGCTGGAAGGGATTGCAATCCAGCAACGGATTAAAGGAATTGGACAATAATAAAGTTAAAATAAAATGGTCCTGTTGCCAAAACAATCACCTTTACCTTTATTCTGACAATGACCATTGCAAAGTACTGTGGGAACATTTCTCTACATGTTGATATGATTCCTATGGTAAAACAACAAGATATAACAAGTGGGAAGTGATGGTTGTGCGATCCAGTTATTATCCTTAATCCAATTGTTTTTATTTATTGTAATTCATTGACATTTGAAATTAGCCATAATTGAACCGATAAAAACTTAAAGAGTAGCAGAAGTAATGAAACATAATGCTTAAAGTATACATAAGATTACATAATACACACAATTTCAAATGGGAAAATCTTTTGGTGTAAAAAAACTCGATACACAAGCCTTTTTTCTTGATGCTTTCCTGATGATGGTTTATAGAATTGACCCAAGATGCAGAGGTATTTTTTTTCTATACGCAGTTCTGTCAAAAATACTTTGATTCACCTTCTCGTGCTTGGCCTGTCGATTGTGGTGTTTGAACCAACTGTATTCTAATTCAGCTTGTGGAATTTTACTGTAAAATGCGTCGGGAAAGAAATGACAATGAAAGACAACACTTACTCTAATCACATAAGTTTAAATATATTTTAAATGTCTTTCTAGTTTTTAAGGGGCTTTGGTAAAAAGGCTTGGAGCCTTGGTGGCTTGGCATCACTGATCTGTTCACACTGGTTACTGCCGTATAACACAATGGATGAAAAGGCTAATGGCTAAATTTCAGATTGATTGCTTTTAATGGAACACTCCGTGATGAATGAGTTAGTCTTTCAAAATCGTTCTCTTGTATCAGCAAATTGGTGATGACCCTTTATAGTTTTTGTTAAAACCTTGAGAGGTCAACAAGGTAGTATGAGGAGAATGCAATTACAAAATTAATCAATGTGATATATTTAAAATAAAAAATAAGAGCCTCAAAATTGATATTTGCATTTTTTTAGATACATGTATATAAGATATTTATACTAGTAATAATACAACGGCAGTGCCGACTGTCATGAAAGCTACATCGTAAACTCTGGACATTATGTGGACAATTTTTGGCATTCAAGTACTGGATAATTTAATGCAGAGTTCGATAGAAGCACAAAAATGAGTGTTCTTATTAAAACGAAAAATATTAGTAGTAACTCGTGGAGGGAGTGTCATGGATAATTAAGTATGAATGATAACGTAGAGTAATGCTTTTGAAGTGGATGCTGCAAAGCATTTTTCAATCGCTATGTAACAACTTGGAACCCAGGAAGCACTGCTAAAAGCAAATCTAAAAGTTGCCGCTCCAATTTTATCAATCCATGCCCATGCACCACATCAAAAGTACTTGCAGTGAGATTTTGTAAAAGATTACGAAGATCTCGTTAATCATTTTTGATGCTGTACTAATTGTAAAAGAGATATATGTTTAAGGAAAAAATTAGCTATGTTGCAATGTGGATATAAAGCTCCATGGATCTTACAAGGCATCTCGACCATGTACGTGAGCAAAAAACTTATACGCCACCTTGCAATTATGACAGACAAAATAGACAACTTAAACATACTTTCAATTTAGTGGGAAAATGTTGATTGCCAACTGGTTGTTTCACGTTATTTGTTATAAAATATATAGCCAAATATATATGGAAAAGAGAACATAAATATGAAAAACTACAATCATATACTAATAAGGATATTAGAAAATTCAGAACTACATAGCCATCTTGTGCTTGCCTACAGCAAGTTCCTAATAGGAACAATTATTGACCGCCACATAGGAGCACATGGAATGACACATGCTAGAGAAACCACCTCTAATAGTATGTTTTGTACATTTTGTTAAACTATATGCTAGCTAGAAAATATTCAAATGTGTATCATGAAACAAGCCACCCACAACGTCAATACCATCCTTCATTAATGTTAAATGTATCAACATGATTTCTTAGATACAATTGCACTCAGAGGCCACAAAACCAATCTTATGACATTTGAAGAAAGACAAACTAATGGAGAACAAACGAAACAATTATTAAAGTGTTCCCTCGTTACTCTATTATTAATTCCCCTAATTCAACTTCATATGAATTTTTTTGCTACAATGAACTTATATTGTGCAGAACATTCCATAACATTATGATTGACATTGGCATATCCAAAGAACATATTATTACACTTTGGGAAGAGATAACAAATTTCTATCATGCATGACATCTTGAACGATTACTTGAAGAAATAGAAGACAATGCTAAAAAAGATAGTATGTATAATGAAGTTTCAAGCCCAAATACCGCTCAATTACTCCTTACTCTGACAGGGATTCCAACATTTAACATCAATGCATCAACTATATATTTAACACTTTTGAGTTCTTATAGAAGAAACAAAGCCTCTAGAAGGACAAACACACATAATTTTCCAAAAACATATGAAGCATATTGACTACATTTGAAATGATGAAATGAGCATCATAGGCCCAAAAATGTTGTGATATAAACAACCAATTACATCAAGCATTTCCTAAATGTCATGATAATGATTTTGGAGGTTGTTGAATCACATTTGTTGGCGACCGATCCCAATATATGTAGGGTAAACGTTTAACACCATTATAACATTAAACACAATTTCATCAAGGTTGTAGCCGCTCATAGATCATCTTTGAAAATTTATCATCCAACATCTCGAATTCAAAGCCAATAAAATAAGATTGAAATCTCCTCATTTCTAGATTGGTCTTGCTCACGTCTTTGCAAGGTTAAAAAATCTTTCAATAGCTCGACTCATTTGTATGCAAGTTGTAACAATTTAACAACATTGTATAGCAAACAAGAAAGTTAAATATTCAAATTGCATTAAGCAAAGCAGAACAAAGTCAACAACAAAATTCACCTAATATGAATGATGCTCATGTGTAAAGGAGAAAAAATCACATTAACTGCCAACTTATGGGTAAAATTAGGGTTATTCAATTTAGCCCTTGGAAAAGTAGTTTCTATAGTCGTATTGATTGCCAACTTGTGGGTAGAAGTAGGGGTAGTCAATTGAGAACTTGGAAAAATAGTTTCTATAGTCTATAAACTAGGTTCTAAACCACTAAATTTGCCCATATATGTAGTTATTGAATTAAAAAAAAAAAACTTAAGAGCCCCAATGCATGGATATTATCAATCCCACACACCTACCAATTCCTCTAGCCACAAGGTGGAATTGCTGTCAAATGCTCCAAAAGATGACATGGACACTTACAATATATAAATTGTGAGGAATGACATTGCACAAAATAAAAAAATGGTAATAATAAATGATAATGGTTAAATTTCATAGTAGTGTCATGAGTGCATGCACTATGTAACCCATATATCTCTCCTGTATTTTCATTGAACAAGTTGTACATTTGTGTCAATGCCTCGTGAGAATACTCTAGCCATGGATAGGTTGCAATGCTTGAATTCTATGAGATAGTCTCTTTTCTCATTTTCAATTAGTTACTTCTTTATGAGTTAGGTGTTCAATGGTTGAAATGATATTAGAGTGACTATGCTTTCCCTATGAAAGTGATTGCTTTGAAATGTGGGCTTGCAATATAGTTGAAGAACCATAATGTTGATCGTTTTCTTCAACTAACCCTCTCTACATAATGAATGTGGTGTGCCCTGCCTACATACGGAGGTATTGAACAAATTGGACTAATATGCTAACAATTTTAGTTAGCAACACATGCCTTGCAAGATGGAGGGAAATCGTTGTGCATAGTTGCCAACACTCACCTTGCAAGTTGGAAGTAAGTTGGTGTGAATAAGTTCGAAGTTACTAGGTTGTAGATCTTCTAGTAATACATTGGTCAAGGTAATGATGCATTTCTCCCACATTGATTCCTTTTAGTGTGTAGTGCTTGTTTATATGCTTTTATAATTTATGGTTATTTTAGACTTGTAGGTTGATATATAAAGATAATCTTAAGGTGGATATGTGCAAAGCTGTTGTCTTTGATAGTTGGTCTTGGCATGCATATATTCATTATGTATATGTGGGTACTTTGGGTAGAAGACACTGTACTGTACAAATTATATTTTGCATAGAGGTAGGTTGATTTTCGATGTGAGATGACATTATTGAGGTTTGTTGTCTTTTTCATAGTGGTTGGTTGTTTTCAAAATGTCAATTTCTCAAACACAAATTTATCAATACAATTTTTTTAAGAGATGACAATTTAAACGTGATGTATGTGAATTGTTTTTTTAATATAGTTATATTTGTTTCTTTATATAACTCTATAAAAGTAAACATATTTAATGGAATCATTTTATTTTTTTGAAAATAATACTAACGAAATTTAGGAGAAATCATTAACGTCTTTAATGCGTTAAGAATATTTGTTAAATACATGTCACACCACATCCAATTTAAAATGCTATCATTGTTAAAACCAAGAAATGTGTTTTTTGTGTCATTTTTAACACCACCCCTTCTTTCTTCATGCAAAAGTGATGCTTAATGCCATCAATTTTATTTGATATTTTTTAATCTTCCACACTGCAAATAATGGTGGTCTCATATTCCTAAATGTCCAACATAGTGCGAAGTATTCATTATAATTTTATACTATAATACAAGTACTTAAAAACTAAATTTAATTAAAGCTTAATGTATGCGTTAGCTCCCTTCCCTATAAAAATGAAATACCAAGTATGGCATTGTTTTCTCCAACATGGCCTTTAAACAACGTGCATTCATTTTTAGTTAAGATTTGTTTGAAAGCTCTTTAAAAAAATTGATGCTTTTTTTTTTGGGTAGAGATGGAGTTGTCTAAATATAGGGTTTGGAGAGTGAATTTTAGGATTCTATGTTTCACTTTAAATGATCGTTAGGGATATTCTTGTTTCTCTTTTGTTTTGAGTATGTTGATATTGTACACATAATTTATCATGACAAATGTTAAGTTTTTTGTTTCATATAAAGATGATTTAGTTTTTGCCATGCAATTTTTTTCATTTCATGACGAAAGAATTTTTGACATTCACAAATTTGGAAGCGTTATTATATATCTTATAGCCTTACAACACAAAGTAGATCTCAACATGCTTCCCAGTTACTGCACATTCATCCCCTACATTTCCTTTGGTTTTTCTAATGCAGGTTTGAGCTTGTTTTCTGGTAATTGCTACGCCAACCCTTTCACTTCAATTGTTTTGATATTGATGAGATTGTTGATAGATATTGCAAGGAGACCCACTTTGGTCGAGACCATGTTGTTCCCTCCTCTTCCACTATTCTAACGGTTGAGGTGAATATCTTTGAAATGTTTAAATACTTTGCGTGCCTTAGGGTGTGATTTGCATGTTGGAGACATACACTAGATATATAACTTGAAGGTATGTCTCCAAAATGCAAACATATCTTGATGGTACATATTAATGTCACAAAGACACAACAACAATCAACCACAATGCATACCTATACTTCCCTTCAACCATTCCTGTTATAAATAGAAACCCCTTGAAATGAAATCAACCACACTGGTTCACAAATCACATTGTGACCCCTTTCCAGTTTATATGTTCAAATTCAAAAGAAACTTAGGCAACACCTACATTCCCTATCAATATAGTTTTAACAAAGCTTATCCTCATTTTCTTTCATTTGCATTTTGCACCATTCAACAAGCTAAGCTTTTGTTTCCTCTTTTTCCGCGCCCCTATCAACTTCTCAATTGTAACTTTGGGTGCAATTTGTAGTGATAAAGTATTATTTGTAGAAATTTGTCAATGCTGCAATTGCATACTCAATTCAGTTGTGATCACAAAAAGTCATAAACTCGTGAAAATTGTTGCTAAATAAGATGAGTTTGATTATCCAACACTCAAATTGCATACAAAAGCCTAGGCCATTGGAAATGTTATGAAAAATGATGTTGAAGAAATCATGAAAGAATCTAAGAACATAATTGTTAACATAGAATGTGCCATTGGAAATGTTACGGGAAATGATGTTGAAGAAATCATGAAAGAATCTAAAAGTGAGGATCCCAAAAAAGAAATATTACAAAAGTAGAGCACATTGACTTATTGAAACTAAATAATAAAAAACAAATTACGGTCGGAAAAGAAGACAAAGGCAATGTGGCTGTGGTTGTGGTAGTGTAAACTATAATGCTAAGATGAGGGATACCCTTCATTATACTAGTAAATGCATTTGATTGGATATCATGAATTGTGTCCAATGCAAAAAACATATTCTTTGCATGACAATAACAAGATTTTTTTTCTGTATCAAAGAAAGACATTACTCATAAAACCTATAGAAAAAATAAGATCCATAAGGATGGGCTACCAATGAGACTAATTATAGATATCATAATCTTCCCACATATATATTGGAAAATGGAAGATTCATTGCTTGGGAAAACATGGAAGATCAATCCAAACTAGAATCAAAGAACATTGTGGTGATCTACAATATATAGACACGTACATGAAAAGTCTTTTAAGGAAGGCCATAAAAATTGAATAGCACAAGAATAACATAAATATCAATGATGGTTGAAACTTGAGCCAAACTTGGAAACCCATCATTATAGCCTCAATAATGAGCTAGACTTTGACAATAGATGAGAATTTTTTTACATGAGAGTAAATTTGACATCTTATATTGGAAGAGGATTCTCATAATAAGTATATATAGAGAATATATATTAGCAAACCAATAATGCAAAGCTTATCTCTACAAATTTGAGCAAAGAAGGGCTTGTAGCTCTAAACTTGGGAAGATAATTATTTTTTCTTCCATGAAAAGCATCTAAACCCCTAGCAAAATCCAATTATGCCTACGAGAGATGATGTTTAAGAAAATAGGAAAGAATCTAAAAGTGAGGACCCTAAAAAAGTTACATTACAAAAGCAAAGTACATTTACTTATTGACACTCAATAATCAACAACAAATTGTGGCTGTAAACACAAGTAAAAGAAATATGGTAGTAAATGATGTTTACACATGTACACATGCACACATGTGCATGAACGCATGGACACACTTGTGCACACACACATGAACACATGGACACACGTGTACCACACCCACCTACCCACCCACACACAAACACTCGTGGTGTGTGCACACATGCACACACGTGCGCACACACACACGTACGTGCATTGCACACATACACATAGACACAAGCACACACATACATGTGTACACACACACACACACTTGATGTTGTTTACTCTCTCTCTCTCTCTTCATCACACACACACACACAAATTGAAGGTAAATTGTTAAGTAGCTAAAACTGCATGCACACAACCACCTACACACACATGCATACACTCTCACACACACCACACACTCATAAAGGAAAATCACAATTGTATAAGAGTTTTCCAAAATTTCCATATTCTTCACATATTCCACTTTAGATCCCTTATATGGAAGCTCAATCCAAACTAGAATAAAAAATAATTGTAGCAATCTACAATGTAATCGTAACAAAAAATCAACACTTGTCAAATGTTGACTCGTAATAAAACAAAACATTTGTATTGAAAAGATGTTAGTCTTAGTTATAGAAGACCAGTACATAAAATGTCCTTTAAAAGAAGCAATAATTTTTGGATAACATCAGAATAACATAAATAGGTATGATGGTTGGAGTAGGATCCAAACTTGGAGACCCAACATTCACACATCATCCATAACCTCAACGACAAGGTAGACCTTGAAAATCCATGAAAATAAATTTGTATAAGAGTCAACTTGACATTTTATATTGGAAGAGGATTTTTGTAATAACTATATATATATAGAACATAGGTATTATAAAACCAATCATACAATCAATATCCTTGAAGAGTCACCCAATTTATATAGATAGAACACATTCATTTCGAGATAAAACACCCACCTCGACCAAACTTAAATACACTCACCTCCACTCGGAGCCAATAACACTTTGCACATGAGAGAGCCCTGAATCTCTACCTAAATATTCCAACTAAATTGTGGATTTTTTCAAACCAAAATTAATAAGATAGATTGATAAAATTAGAAAAAGGGTAAAATTTGATTAGTAGCACAAAACAAAAATGATAAATGCAAAAGTATACAGATCTGAAAAACCAAGCCTTAGGTGGACAACCTTGAGCCATATCTATGATAGTCTTAGAATCCCCCTCAATCCAGAGGTGATCCTAATTTCTCTTCTTAGCTTCCATCATACCAAAAAGAAGGGCCATTCCTTCCACAAATTTATTAGTGGAAAATCCGTAATCCACAGCCAAAGCCAAAATAGGTTGGCAATAGGAATTTATGAAAATGCATCCGTAACCTACCTTACCTAGATTGCCTTTAGAGGCGCCATCAAAATTTAACTTGGTCCAGCCAACAATATTCCATTGACTCTAGATAAAGGAAAAAATTTGGAGAGCAAAGGAGCAAAAAATGAAGAGATGATTACCTGTCTCCTCGCCTTCCTCACATAGACAACAAGAAGTCGGGCCATGAAATCCCCTTTTCATCATATTATCATAAGATAAACACTTACCTAGAGATGTAAGCCATAAGAAATAATTCACCTTGGGCAAGCCCTTTCTAATCCAAATAGAGGAATACGGGAAAAACCTCAGAGCACTGTTGTTTCTCAATCTTCCATCCCAAAGCTCAAACACACCAAGTGTAACTTTTTTTAAATTCCCATATCTATAGGGAACTCCTTGGAGTTTACAAAACATAAATATTATGAAAAGGATTCAAATGGCCACTCCATTTCTAAAGCCACTTGTAATTGTGCTAGTTGGACTTAGTCATCAAACGTCCCGAAGCCTACAAAAAACCCGTTAAAAAACAATCTTCTGAGGTGACTTTGTCGAAGCTATTGATTTATTATGATATTCCTAGAGAAATAATAGAGGTGTGCAGTGACCAAATTTCTTTTCTCAGTATGGGGGCCTAAATCGCGGGCCAAAACCAAACTAACTTTTCAAATTTTAACAACTGACCAAAGCGGTAATAACTGACTGGGCCCCTAAATATGTAACGAAACAAGGTCAAAAGATTGTTTAATGTCATTATAGAGATTAACATGATATCTCATGCCGCCAATGAACATGATCCTTACATAACTTATCCACTACGAGTTTTAGAGCGGCGGTTTGTACGTCATTGGAAATTCACGTTTTATTAAGTTTTAACAAGGTAAACAAATGATGGGATTACAAGGAATTCAATTTTAATTCTCTGATCAGGTGGATACGGTTATCCAGTTATACTATCCAAAAATTCTAGTTGTCATATGAGAGGGTTATAGAGTATAGCTTACACTAAAAGAGTCATATCAGTTCTACATGATGTAAGGTAAATATATCCATTATGTGCAACAAGTAATTTTAATAAACATAACCATATTCTTCATTTAATTAAGAATTTCACTAGCACTAAAAGGGAAAACCATAAATATGAAAGCATGTCAGAAATAGGGAGAAAGCCATGCCTATTCATAGCGAGGTGACAAGGGAGGTGCTCCATTATATTTTTGAACATATGCAAGCTACACATCCAACACCACAAAACCATTCGCTAACCCGTTCACATGCATTATAATGCTCCCATAGTTTACATGCATGTCT
Organism: Taxus chinensis; assembly: GCA_019776745.2. NCBI lineage: Eukaryota > Viridiplantae > Streptophyta > Pinopsida > Cupressales > Taxaceae > Taxus > Taxus chinensis. The sequence goes on along the minus strand of CM034149.1, from coordinate 193,643,230 downwards.
TCTCAGCATTTGAAAATAAAACATCTAAAAAAGACTCGTTCCAAACTCCATTATTCTTAGTGAATGCCCATGGATTTTCTTCCAAGTTCCTAATGCATTTTAAACAAACAAAAATATGGGCATATCTCATAGCTACATCATCTAATATATGTCCTCCCCTTCATGCTTTGATGACTAACATAAACCAGTTCTAGCACATTTATTCTGATCACAGGCATGATAATATGTTGGAAAAAAACCGTGGGGAATGTCCCACTCCTTCCACTACATCTACGCACCTAGGAACAATATGACAATAATTGAATCCTACATAACTAGCTGCACTCCCAAATGTCTAGATGTGTGCAACTCATTAAAAAACAAAAAACCCCTTTTCATGCATTATCAGATAATGGAAAAACAAAGGGTTTCATGTAGACGAAGAGTGAAAGAGACAAATCTTGCATAGATATAAGTGGAATAACAGGAAAGGGCATTTTCAATGTCTTCATCAAAACAAAAACTACTCTAATTAAAAGATAAAGAGAAGGAAAAATGAACTGATAGTCATCATCTATCTTGAGAATGGTGATGTAAAGGTTACAATGTATGTAGCATAGATGCTCAGAAGCATAAGAAGAAAAATCAATACAGCTAGGCATTACACTCGAATGAAGTGCCTCCTAATCCCCAATCTTCTTCTTCTTCTTTTGCATTTACAATAAAACAGTGGTAGGTAGTTGTTTTCTAAATGATATCAGATAAAAATGAACCCACTTCAAATACAACTACAGATCCATATCAATCAATTTGTATGTAGTAAAATGAGGAGATATTAGAGTTAAAGGTTTCTCTCTGTGTGCAAGGATGATTTAACCCATATTGGTACTAATTTTTGGACAGATATTAGTGAGAGCCCCGTTTAACATAGTTCCATGTCACCTCAACATTAAAATATGACAAAAATCCTCTCCATGGCGTTGCCGCTTGAAAACCTGCCAATTTGTAAGCTCTTATTTTTTGCGCAGTTGAAAAGGGAAGGTAGAAAACAAATACATAGAGTATGGTTTTGCACCTCCCAAAAAGCATTTCCTTCAATGTTTGTAAGGTCTTATTAACAAACCCCTTTTTATAGATCTACGAACCAATTAAAAATGCATTGAGAATAAAATTCAACACATCTCCCATATTGGTGTAGGTTGGTGAAAAGAAAAGCCAACAAGGGGGGAGGACATTAAAAAAACAAAAGTGTAAGGACTGTGTGAACCCAAAGATTTCTTGCATTTTTATTTATTATTTTAATTAAAAATGTTTACTTTGAAATGTAACATAGTTTATTTATTTATTTATATTGTCATTGATCTAATTTCACGGGGGGCATTTCATCTCCCTCCCCTCATAAGAGCATCATCCTCAATGTGACATAACACCAAGATTAGTTGGAAGGATAAAATAGAAGAAAGGGGTCACCAATGATAATGTCATTTAGTTCCAAGAATATGTCGCTAACATGTGATCATAAGGGAACATCAAAATCTATAATTTCCTCAAATTGTTAATTTTCTGTGAAGAATGGTTGTTTCTCTCTACCATAGTGAATCTAAACCAAATTTCATAGTCATATTCAAACCTATTTGATAATGTTTTCCCGTAAGCGCAAATGGGTTGGATCAATGTTCCACAATCATTTTCATCCATTCTATCTCATTACTTCTATTATTTTAAAAGTAAATTTCACTATTTTTGCAAGGTTTTCAATAATGCAATACAACAGGAGGTCGTCCAAGACCTAAAACCATAAAATAGACCACTTCACATTTACACGACATTAATTCAAACAAGACATTTATCCCAAGTAAGGACCGATTCCACAACAACAAAGTGTATACACATAACATTCACCACCTCAATGTGGAAGAGAAAATTATCTAGACACAAGTCTATGATGACACAAGCACATTACCATAAGAACATCACCATTCCTCAACAAGAGGAAACCACATACCTATAAGGGGAATGTATCATAACACCAAAAACATAGTCCCCCATAACATATAATCCATATAAACATATATATCATAAGGTTTGTATAATACATAAGAAAAATGGGTATGATGAAACACACCTATAGTCAAGTCCCCAATACCAAAAGTAAAATTATCACTATGTACAATGCCTAGTGAATCCAAGTATAACAATATCTACCAACAAAATCTGTAGTCTGTCATTTCAACCCTTCCTCAAATAATCTAAAATAACCCAGAAAAAGTATCAGCTGTTAAAAATAACACTATACTCAAGTAATCCAAAATATGAAAGAGTGCATAGTAGATGAGGAATTGATTTGAAAAGGTATGCGTCTGTAAAGGATGAAGATTGGAGTAATGGTTCCCTTGTAAAGGGCATGGAAATGGAAAAAAATATTTTTTTTATAAAAAGTGATGAAACAAAATGCCCCAAGGGGGAATAAATATGGCCACAAAGGTGGACTTTGAGAGAAAATAGGGATAAATAGATGATGCCCTAATAAAGGGCACAAAAAGGAGGAGGGAAAACCAAAACAAGGGCTGCCAAGGCGAGTCAATGGTGATTAAGGTCGATCGACGGTGACCCAAGGGGGTCAACAGTGACTTGGTGTCGATGTCTATATAAGTCCAACAGTTGGCCGACAATGCTCATTTTGACGCCTACGAGTGACGATTGAGAGCAAAGAGCTATAAAAGGAGATAGAGAGATATAGGCTAGAGGAACAGGTAGGAAACACCAGAGGGTGTGTAGGATGGTGAGTAATGAAACCCAAGCTTGTACTTTAATTTATTTTATGTTTTATTTTATATTTTTTTGCATTTTTTTAGAAAAATGGATGACGCCAGGGGCGGTTGGCAACAACTTGGCAGGGTCACCGTCGACCCAACCATAAAATGTGGCGATTGGCCCTTAGACATGTCGATCCCAACATGGGTTAGCATCGAATGGAGTTGATCGGTAAAATAGATTAATGATTTTGATTTTAGATGTTGTTTAATGATGAAGATATTTGATGTCGAATTGTTTGATTAATGATTACAAGTGTGAGAGACCTTATATCTGAGAGACCGATTCCTAGATCTATATGAGTAGATGAGAGGAGATGTGACCCCATGGCAAGTGGGATCACTTGGCATCTATGGGATTAGAAGGATTTAGAAATTATCAGAAGATCCCATGGGATGTGGGGTTAATGATATATTTCATTGAGAGATGGGACAAACAAAAAAACACGATCTGGTTCTAGATGGGTGAAATGATGATCCCCCTAGAGGATGTATATCGCATCCTTAGATTACCTATATAGGGGGAGAAGATAGTCCCCATTATAGCTAACAACAAACTTATAATATTGACATGGCTATTTGTAGCCTATGCGTTGCACATCAGATTATCTTTAGGGAATTTTTCACATGAGCTGGGGTACAAGGCTGGGGTACTATAGAGCCAATTGATTTGTCTGGTCACGATGGCGATTTAATGTTATGCATTTCTTGACTCAAGAGGAACCAGGTTTTCATGGGATTTAACAAGTGTTGTAGAAAATATTGTTGAGTATCAGATAATGTTTTCATTTGGTACTGCTTTCCTAGCGTAGGTGTACCATGATCTAGCCATGTACAAAGCAGGGAGGAGATAAGGGTTAGATGTAGGCTTCATGCTACACTGGTGGGCCTATAAGCATATTGTAGTGATCAAGCCACAAGGTCTACCATGGGTCACTAGGAACCACATGAGCTTGCAGTGGGGTTCTTGAGATGGTGAGCCATTCAGGCTCATAGAAAGAGGGGAGAGAGGGGTGTGGATTAATATGTGGATAGGTTTTCAGAGCTTGATGTGGATCAGATTAGATGGTAGTGATATCGAGGCTTCCCTGCATGGCTTGGGGAGGATGCATAGTTAGTTGGTATGTAGAGGACGAGGTGGGTGTAGGGTAGGCGGTCAGAGATGATCGATGTCATTTAGTTTGATAGATCCTGATGACAGTTTGGAGTTGTACAAGTAGTGCCTAGGGATCTTATCTCATATAGGAGAGAGGAGATTGATAGGGAGTTGCTGAGTCCTGTCATGGAAAATCCATCAGAGGAGGTAGCAACGCCTTGGGATGATGACGATGATGTAGGAGTTAGAGTGGGATTTTTTTATTGGAAGACCATAGCTTAGGAAGCTCGATTAGATGGAGAGAGAAGGGATGAGTAGATGGAGATTGAGATAGATGAAACTCCAGGAGGTGGTGGAGATGGGGATAGAGGAGAGTCTACAGAGATGGCACAATTATGTGTAGAGTTAGAGAAGATACGTGTGGAGAGGGACACATATTTATAGCAGAGAGATGCAACCACACAGGAGAGGGACCAAGTCACCCAAGATAGGGACCTGTACCACATGAAGAGTGAGGCCTATAGGGCCAGTTTTAGATATCTGATGACGATCATAGTTGTTGAGGCTGTGAGTGGTGGATAGGAAGCTTCACAGGGAGGAGGAGAGATGTCACCTCCTAACATGATTTCTATGGATCAATACAAAGCCTTATCCACAGAGGCTAAGTATCGATGGAATTGTGATCAAGAAGTTGTCGTGAACATTACATTATTTGGAGTATGTGCAAAGGTGAGTAGAAGTTGGAGCTAGGCCATCTAAGAGCACATCGAGTGTGGCTCATCCGCATTGAGTAGATATCCAGGGTGGAGGTGACGAGGCTGATAGAGAGACAGAGGGACTTGCCTCACAGGGGTAAGATTTTATATATATATATATATATGATATATGATTTTGTCATGGTTGAGCATGTGTATATTGTGTGCTGTTTCATGATTATGTGATTACATGTTTTACTTAAATTTGATTATGATGGTAAAATTATAGGATGATATGTTTTATGTGATGATGATGTTTGATGATAATATAGTTTATATTGATGATGGTGACAATCACATTTTTATTTTGGATGTGATTATGATGATGAACGTATATGCATGGATAATATGTGATGTTAAGAATAAGTAATTTGGAAATAGATATGATGAATGATGGGTATTGGTAAGGGTAGGCAAATTGATTGAATATCATTTATGAGTAGCATAAATAGGATTTACATAAAGAAATATGTTCTTGCAATAAAACAAAGGAGAGATAAAAGATAGATATGGAAAGGTTTATAATAAAACACAACTTAATGATGGTGACCGATGGGTATGAACAATGATACATCATATCGAGGAATGCGTGAGGAAAAGATGCCTCCAATCACATTAGAGGTAAACAAGAGGGGGATCCAGGTAATGCAAGGCACATGCAACCAAAACAAATGTTAGCATATAACTAACGATAGTTAGTTATACCAAAGGTTGTAAATAAACATGAATGAAATGAACTCATAAACCTAAATGTTGACACGACAAAGGGTTTTGTGATGTAAATTTTATGCAGGAAGAGGGTTCTCCATAAGTAGTGTTCCCTAAATCTATGCCCCAGCTTTGGAAGGGGAAAGAGAAAAATGATCAATGCGGGAAGTTTGCTAGAAGGAAGTTTATCAATATGGGAAGCTTTCTTAGGATGATGATAAAATGGGAGGACGATCAATGCATGAAGCCTTCAATTCCATGATACAAAAGAGTAGCCATCCTTCGAGGGTATGGTCTACTTTATACATGACAGTCGTCCTTTGAGGGATCGGTCTATTGATTTTTGATTTCTTTTGTTTTGTTTTTGACATGAAGATCTGTCCTGCGAGGGAGTAGTCTATTTTTTATAACTTTGATTTTTGATAAGAGCATCCATGAATTTTGAGTTTTACATGGGCAAGAGCTGGGAATAGCTAGGTAGACCACTTAGAAGGGGAAAATGAATGTACAAGAGACACCCATGGACCCTTAGCATGGTTCCAATAGGTAGATAAGAGGGTGATGGATGTAATGATTTTAGAGTTCTCACCAAGAAGGGAGAACCTATCCATAAGGAAAATACTATGGACAGAGTCATGGTGTTTGTATTTAAGGTCATGTCGAGGTAAGTAATGGTAGACCACATAAATCTAGATCATTACAATGATAGATGGAAGAGGTTATGATGGAGGGATGATCTAAGGATATGACTAAGTTCTTACTAGAAGACATGCTAACAATAGAATGGTCACAAGTGCAAGGCGTTAAGTGGTTCCACTTCCAGTTTACCATCAAGGGAGGCCAAATGATAGGCTCCTGACCCATACTTATGTGTGATAATGTATGGTCCAATCCAATTGGGGGAAAACTTTCCACGTTGGCTCCTTTCTAGAGTAGTAATGTTATGATTTTATTTAAGGATGAGGTTTGTGACATTAAAGTCACACTCTTTGAGGTGCTTATTGTAAGCATGTTTGATGCATTCTTGATAAACATGATGGTGTTCAAGAGCGAGGAGGTGACGTTCATCTAACAATTCAAGTTGTGTTAGACACTCCTGCAATAATATTCATCAGAGATGAAGTCGCGAAGAGACACTCACAAGGATGAAATTTGAACTTTGAGAGGAAGAATGGATTCAAAACCATACATAAGAGAAAAGGGTGTAGCACCCATAGAAGTATGAATGCTAGTCCAATAAGCCCAAAGAGCAAAAGGGAGATTAAGATGTCAAATATGACTTGACTGATCAATAGTTTTTACAAGAATGTTTTGAAGGGTTTTATTAGTTGCTTCGGCTTGGCCATTAGCTTGAGGATAATATGGAAGAAGAGAAACTAAGTTGGATATTGAATGAGTCACAAAGTTTCTTGAGATATTTATTTTTAAAGGACTTTCCGTTGTTCCGTGATGAGTTTGTGAGGAACGCCAAAATAGAAAATGATAAGCTGGTAGATAAAGTTAATAATTGGACCAGATTTAGTGGAGGTGAGGGGAATTTATTCCACCCACTTGGTGAAGTATTCAATTGTAGTGATGATGGAGTGATGTTGTTGTGAAGATCGAGGATTGATAAGACCAATGAGATCAAGACCCCATTGTGAGAAGGGCCAAAGATCCTGATCCAGCTGCAAATCTTGACTAGGAATGCGAATAAGATTGGAATGTTGCTGACATTTTTCACATTTCTTAACATACTCACAACAGTCATGATTGAGAGAAGGCCAATAATAGCTAAGATGAAGAACATGCTTAGCAATGGCTAAGCCACTAAAATGTCCACCACAAATACCATCATGGACTTCTTGGATAACATGAGAAGATTCATGGGATTTAAGGCATTTGAAGGAGAATACCATCAAATCCATGCTTATAAAGAATGTTTTCAAGGATAACATAGTGGTTAATGCACATTGAAGAAAATACCTCCTAACATTCTTGGATAGATCAGAAGGAATGATGGATTTGGATAGATAATCAAAAATTTGGGAATACCAAAGATCCGACGAACTGGATTCAACGAGATTAACATGAGGTAGGTCATGGAATGGTCGATCACTACAATGAATGACAACAGAAATTTTGGATTCTTCTGTTGTCCATGGGATGAGAGTTGTGAGGGATGCCATCGTATCAGTGAAACAATTGGATGATCGAGGAATGGTTTGGATAGTTTAAAAGTCAAATGCCTCAAGGAGGAGAATGATGATATCACTATATTTTTAAAGGGTATCATTTTTACATTTATATTCTCCCGTAACTTGTTTAAAGATAAGTTCAGAATCTCCATGGATATCAAGAATTTGAACACCTAGAAAGGTAACAGTTTCAAGACCTAAGATAAGGGCTTCATACTTTGCCATATTATTTGTGCACTCAAAATTGAGCTTGTTTGTGAGGGGAATAGGAGCATCCCTAGGAGGGAAGAGAATGACTCTGGTGCCTCCCCCTTGTTGGCACTTAGAACCATCAAAGAAGAGGGTCATATTAAGGGTATCCTCCTCATGGTGAAAGTGATTGATGGATTCATCTGGAAACTATTTGTGAGGAAGATGCATACTAGGAAGAGGGGCTTCATATAGCTTGTCTGCAATAGCTTGGACCTGAATGGATTTTTGAGAAATGAACTTGAGGTCAAACTTGGTAATGAGCATGATCCATTGAGTGATATGATCATTATGATATAATTTAGAATGCATTTTCTTAAGAATATGAAATCTAGTAATGAGACAAGTCTTATGGTTGAGAAGATAATGTCAAAGCTTAGAGGTGGCGAAGAAGAGGGCGCAACACAACTTTTTAGCTTCAATGTAGCGAGTCTCACAGTCATGAAGGGTGTGACTGATGTAATAAATGACCTACTCATGACCTTGGTCATCACGATGTGCTAACATAGCCCCTAGAGCATGATCAGTAGTGGAGATGTATAAATAAAAGGGCTCCCCCTCACGTGGAGGTGTAAGCACTGGTGGAGACAAAAGATATTGTTTAAGATCATCAAAATCCTTTTGATAGTTATGATCCCAATTGAAGTATGTGTCTTTACAAAGGAGGTGATGAAAGGGTTGGCAATGATCAAAGAGTTGCAAGATGAAATGATAGACTGATTGAAGTCAGCCTTGAAGACTGCCAAGTTGTTTAAGATTGGAGGGAGGAGGCATTTTGATGATTTCTTTGATTTTTGTGGGGTCAACTTCAATACCCCTAATAGACACAATAAAGCCAAGGATTTTACCGGTTAACACTCCAAACACACACTTGGCTGGATTGAGATGAAGGAAAAAATGAATGAGGTGCTCGAAAAGGACTTCAAGAATGGAAAGATGGTCATGGTGATGTTTAGATTTACCTAAAATATCATCGACATAATATTCTATGGTTTTGTGGATGAGATCATGAAATATGTAAGTCATAGCCAACTGATAGGTAGCTCTGACATTTTTCAAACTGAAGGGCATGACCCGGTAGAAAAGGTGCCCCAAGGAGTGATGAAGGAGGTCTTATGTTGGTCTTTTGGTGCAATGAGAATCTGATTATAACCAGAAAAACCATGTCCATAAGAGAAAGCATCTCATGACCTGTGGTAAGATCCACAAGTTGATCGATGTTGGGAAGAGGGAAGTCATCTTTAGGGCAAGTGAGATTAAGATCTCAAAATTCGGTGCATATACAAAGCTTTTCAGTCACTTTAGCGACAGGTACAATATTAGAAACCGATTGGGTATATTCAACAGGGATGATGAAGTTGGAGGAAAGAAGATGTTACAACTCCTCTTTGAAAATGAGAGTAACTTGAGGATGCATGCAGAGAAGTTTCTGCTTAACCAATTTTACATTATAAAGGTGAAGATATTGTGGAAAAAGATAGAAGGGTCAAGACCTAACATGTCTGAATATGACCATGCGAGTGTCTAGCTATGATGAGAGAGGAATGTGGTGAAAGACTCAATCTCTTGTGGATCAAGAGATTGACCCATTTTGAGGATGCGAGGCTCCTGGGGAGTCCTCGATATTGATGTCGATGGTGGCTTCATTGAGAAGAGTGGATGTGTCAGATGGTAAGGTCTTATGAAGATAAGAATCCTCTTCCCCCATGTGGGAAAGAATGGTGTCATCATTGGCACACTAAAGAATGTCAATGGTAGAAGAGTCTTCTTCTATCATCTCTGGATGGCGGAGGGGAAGGGACCTAGTTTGATTTTCACACTGATAAGTGACCGGTCCCAAGGTGATGGTGGAGACTAAAAAAAATTTAGAGGCAATAGACATGGTGTCATCTATATCCATGGACTCATGGGATGGTGAAGATGGAGAAGGCATGTCCATGCACATCTCAGATGGTGGGATGGGGTCAACAGATTGCTCTTGATAGCCTAACCCAAACTTTTTGTGAGGCTTAAAACAATGATCGATAATAAGGCCATGTGGCCCATGCTCATAACTTCCCATGCCAAATCCCTTCCATGCACAATGGTGGAGATAGGTATGGGAGAAGGATGGTTTTTTAAGGAAGGAAAAACCATTGGTATAAGGTTTGGCGTGTGGATGATCAACAATGTGAGAAGAAGAGGTGTAAAAACCACCATAGATGAGATTGGTATGAAGATATGGTGGGACAAAAGGAGTGATATACCTAACATTAGGTTGATACATTGAAGCTTGGTCAGGTTTACCGAGATGGTGAGGAGTGGGCAAGGTGTTGAGTGTAAGAAGATGATACTCCCCCAATGTGAGTTTGTCCATTACTTTATCTAGGGAGTCATCATTAGGAAGTTTGGATGAAGAAATAGATGAGCTGGTGGATGGTGTGGATGAATAATTCTTAGGAAAGAGGACATCATTAGGTCGATAGGTCATGTTGCACATTTGGAAGGGAGGAGCATCCCTGGGAAGTGTCAATATCTTCCCCTCATGTTCATTATTAAGATAATGATGAAGTGTAGAGGGGACACAATGCATAACACAGATCCAAGGTCATCCAAGGAGAACATTGTACTAAAATTATCCTTCTATGATGTAGAATACCTCGTGGAGGAGCTTCTCACCAATGCGGATAGGAAGAATAACCGTTCCCAAGGTGGGAGTGATAACATCGTTGAAGGCACAAAGGACTATGGGTGTTTAGGAAAAGATGGATTTTGGGATCTTGAGATGATCAAAGGTATGTGATGGGATGATGTTAATGCTTTCCCCATTATCGATCATGGATCGTCAAATGAAAGTATCATTGATCCTAACCATGATGAAAAGGGGAAGGTCATGTTCTTTCAGTGTGATGTCTAGAACATCAGCATCATCGAATGAAATAACAACAAAAGTTGTAAGTGCTCCTATGAGAGATGTGAAGGGATAATCCTTGTCATTGGATGTCGAAATACACTTCAAGGCTTTAGTGATAACATATCTATGGTCTGGTGATATTTGGATGAGATCGTAAAGTGACATATTAATTGAGGCCTGATGGAGTTGTTTGACGACATACTTTGTTTAATAGGCTGAGGGGTAGCTAAGATAGAAACCTTAGGTTTCAATGATGAGGTGAACTCCTTAGGAGGAGGAATGGTGACAAAGGTCTTGGATTTTGATTGGGGTGTTGATTTAGGATCATGTGGACCAGATCGAGTGGTTATCCAAACAACATTGATGAATAAAGGGGGACCATCCTTAGAATAATCGTCACTTGGAGGTGGGATGGCCACAAAAGTCCGTGATGAATGGGGTGACTTATGTATTTGGATGGATGAGGTAGAAGGTGTAGATGTTTGAATGGATGTGGAAGGAAAAGGCTGGTTTTCCTCAAGAAAAGGTCATCTTCCTCAATGATGTTGTGGACAATGGTTTGGAGTGCTTTTCAATGTTCAGTGTCATGTCCAAGGGTATGATGGTAGGCGTAAATGAGGTTGGAATTGAACCACGATGGATTCTTACTATTTGGGTCAAAGGCCTTAATAGGTGGAAGTGTGATGGCGGAAATTTGAAGTAAGTGTTGAAGGACCTCCGCATATGATTCAACTAAAGTATTAGGAGGTGCCTTGTATTTGTGAGGTGTCTTGGCTTTGGAGGAAAAGGTGGATGTTTGAGATGATTTTGATGTTAAGGGTTGAGTTCAAGGTTTTGATGCTTTGGATTCATTTTTGATGATGGTTGATGTTCTAGAAGAAGAAGTGTTGGATGGTTTTGGCTTGGGTTGATTGGTGGGTTGAAGTGTTTTTGATGAAGGGGTTAGTCCTAGAAGAGATGGATGTGGTCCTAAGATAGATGATGTGGCATTGGATTGTTTGATCTTAGGTGGGGGGATGTTGATTTTCTTATGAGGACGCAAAAGAGAACAATGAGGAAATGTGCCAAGGGTTGTAGATCTTGTTTGTGAAGAGGCACCCTTGGGAGGGATGATTATAATCTCTACTGAATGGTTTGAGGGTGGTGTTGTGGTTGATACAATTAGAGGGAGTAGTTTTTGAATGATGAATTATAAAGAAGGTGAAGATTGGTTTGATGTGGGAGTGTTTTATTGTGTAGATGAGATGGGAGGATCACTTGAAGTTGCTGCAAGTTGAAGTGCTTTCCAAAATTCTTCAAATGATGAAAGTGATGTGGAAGGAGGAGATGATGCAGATGTGGTCATAATAGTTAATGTAGTCGGTGGAGGTAAAAGTGTAGAAAGAGGAACTGGGATTGGTTCTAAGGATGGTATAATGTGTAAAGGTGGAATAAATGTGGATAAAGTAGTTGAATCCAATGAAGTGGATATGATGAGCGATGAAGTGGATATAGGTGTAGAATCAATGGTGGATGTAGAAAGAGGTGGAAATGATTATTTCGTAAATGTTTCAATGGGCATCATTGATATGCTTGCGAATGGGGAAGATGCGACATGCATGGAAGTAGGCATGGATGTGGGAATAGATGTCGAGATAGATGTAGGTGTGGTTGGTGTAGTTATGGGGATAAGTGTCAATGGGATTGTAGATGTAGGAATAATGTCTAAAGAGGTGGACATGATAGTTGATGAAGAAGGTGAGGTTGTTGATGGGGTAGGATCTTGATCAATGGTATGGAGAGTGTTTATGGTATGAGCATTGGGTGCTTGGGATGTAGAAGAAGTGGTGGCTTGAATTTTTGGTGCATGGTTAGGGAATGGTTGTTTAAAGATGTCAAGTGGTTGGTTAGGAGATGCATTAGGATTGTCCACTTGAAGATCACCTTGATCAATGAGTCTTTGGACTAGATATTTAAAGGTTTGACACCTCTCTATATCATGTCCTCAGACTTGGTGGTATTTATAGTAATGATCCTCACGATACCATGTGGGTTTTGGTCTAGAATCATCAAATGATTGAATCGGGGGAAGCATGATAATATTAACCATCAAATATTAAACTATATGATTCTCCAAGGGGAGTATAGTTTGGTATTGGTCTAGGGGCTCATTGCTGAGGCCACATGCTAGAGGTAGGTGTGGAAGAAGACTTAACAACCATAGTGTTGGCCACACTCTTAGATTTATCATTATGTGCGGATGGTTTAGTAAAATTAGTCTTGGGTTTGTTTGATTTAAGTTTTAGTTGGCCTTGTTTAAGGGCACATGTATCGAGTTTACAAGCCATTGTGAAGGCTTCTTTGAATGTTTGGAATGATTGGATCTACAATGTAGATGAAAGATGCTTTACACAAGAATGTGAGAAGAGTTCGATGAGTTTGGTTTGCAGAAGAGAAAATGATAGTTGGTTTATTATGCCATGCCATCGTGTAAAGTCTTTTTTAATAGACTCGTCATCAAATTTTCTAATGGCGTATAAGTCAGTGATAGTGATTTTGGGTGAAATATTAATTGAAAAGTTCTCTAGGAAAAATTGCGTGAGCTGGGTGAAGGAGAATAAGGAATGTTGGGGAATTCCATTGTACCAATCCAATGCTAGAACGACCAAGGACATAGGGAAGGTGTGAAAGCATAAGATCCTGATCATGTGCAATAGGGTAACATGCATGCCTAAATGTGTAGAGATGTTGTTGGGAATATTCTTTGCTGTTAAACTTGGGAAGCTCCTAATGAGGGGGTAAGGTTTTATTTGAACCGACAGATGAATAGGTTCATTATAGATTTATTTGTAAGATAATGTAACCTTAAGTCCCAAGGTAGAGGCCTCCAAACTAGCCAACATATTCATTAGGGCATGCATGGGATCATTTGATGTGATGATTGGTTGGGATTGTGATTGTGTGGCATGGAAAGTAGCTTGATAAGGTGGTTGATAAGTTTTTGGATGTGTGGGTGTTTGAGGAATCATTTGATAAGGATGTATGTAAGTCATGGGTTGAGATTGAGGAGGTGGTTGCAATGTTTGATGTTGCGATATGGGGATGGGATATAATTGTTGGGATTGAGTTGGTTGTTATGATAAATGATGAGTGATAATGTAGGTATGAATAGGTTGAAATTATTGATGGAGTGGATTAGATACTGTATAATGAAAAGAACTCATAAGGGGAGGTTGGGAAGCAATGACATGTATGTGTGATGTGAGAGGAAAAGAAGGGTTATGTTTTTTGGATATGGGATGTGATATTTGGGCAGATTGGGTAGGGACACTAGTGATAATAGTGGCCAAAGAGGTAATAGGAATGGATGTGGTGATAATTATGTTGATCGGAGGGAGATTGGGAGGAATGGGTGTGACTAACTAAGTGGTTTGATGAGATGGGGGATTGGTAGAAGATGAAGCAAGATCACGTTGGGATATAGAAATATTGTTCACAATTCGAGGGAAAAGCACCACAATTTGTGAAGAGGGAAGTTGGGTGGTTTTGGTATTTGACCGATAAGATTAAATTTGTTGAAGTAGTGGACCATCAATAGGAATCTAGGTTGACTTCCTAAGAAGGTAATATTGAAAAGCTATTAGATTGGCATGAGAAATTCCTGGAACTCCAAACTTCCATGAGGGATGATAAGAGGTCTAAAAGGTTTAGATGTAGCAGATGAAGGGGTGGCTATTCGAGATGGGATGGAATGATGATATAAGAAAGGATTGGTCTCATCTACAGTAGTGGTTTGAACAAGAGGTCCTTGGTGAGAAACATTGATGAGAGGTTGGATGCCCACAAAGGAAATAACCAATGGCACGGATGAGACATTGGTCATGGTAGATGTTTGTTGAGATGAGATGACAAAACTATTTGAGGAAATTTTTTGTTCCATTTTATTGGCTACCGAACGTGTAACTATGGGCATGAAATGAAAATAAAGCTTATACTAACTAGATCAAGCAATTCAAGCACATAATTTTTGGTTTGTTTTTGATTTATTAAGAAAGTGTGAAAACATAAAAATGGGTTGGATAAGAAAGGTACCTAGGAAGTGGTAATATAGGGTTGGTTTCAGGTAGTTATGGCTGTGGAGTCCTTGATATACTCAAAGGTATGCTAGGCCCGAGTCTATGTAGGATTTATAACATGGCCAGAACACCGCGGTGACTTCCTATTGGGTGATGAAATCCCAATCACTCCACCTAGTAGGAAGATGTCTAGATGTGTAGATTGATGTGTGAATTTGGTTATGTGTGATAGAATGTGAGATGCAACTGATTAACCCCTACTTAAGCTATATGAACAAGTAAGGATGCAAAAGGTTCATTTTAAGCCAAATCCAAATGTGAAATTTCGATGAGGACAAAAACACAATAAAGGGAAAATGCAATGCAAACACGAGAAAAAAATAAAAAAAGAAGAATACCTAGAGAACGCTTTTCTTTTTTATTTGATCTATAAAGCAAGTGAAGAGTGATCCAAGAAAATCCAGAAGCCCAACATGAACAAGAAAAATCAAAATATTCTACCGCAATGTTAGTGGAAAATAGAAAAATGAAAGAAAATGCAAGAGACTCACCTAAAAGGGTTGTCCCACCGGGCGTGCCAGAATGTTGATCCAATTTTTTCTTTCCTATTCAAGTTAATGAGATAGTACTAAAGAAAATTAAATAACTCCAAAATGCAAGGGTTTAAGGTACCTTGAAGTATGATGGATGCAAATGGACAGGCACAAAGTAGATGACCTCGCTGATGAACCTGCAAAATAAGAATAACTTAGAGATGAAATGGATTATATGATAGTGGATGAGGGGGTTGCTCCAAAGCCAGTTGATTCCAAGAAGTGTTAACTTCCTTAGCGTATGTCAACCCTGCTGTCTGATAAAATATAAGTGAAACTAAATGTTAGATAATTGGGTAGCATGTAGAAACTGATATAAAACAGAATCTGGAAATGAAATGGATTAAAATTATTGATCTGATCTAAATTAAAACAAAGAAAATTATACCTGGCTAGATCGATGGAGAGCCTAGACTACACAGGGGTAGGTTGACCTGACCTGAGCAAATGGATCTGGACAATGAGCTTGAAATGCATATCTGAATTGATTCTGAATGCAAATAAGGTGATCACAAAAGCCTAAGAATACCTGGTAAATAACCTATAGAAGGAGATATGAGACAAAAAATTAGAGAGGACAAAAGAAAATAGGGATTATGATAGGTTGGATGAAAAATAGGACTCGGGTTGGTGATGAATGGGATGGGTTGGTTGTGACTAGAGTGTAGACATAATCGTTTGGGGTGATAGGGAATTAGGATGGAAGATATGATAATTGGGAATAGTAACAGAACATAAGAAGACACTGAGAGGGATATTGAAATAGGAAGTATGATGACACAAGACTAGGTCGAAGATGACCTAGGTGGAGCGACGATGACTTAGATAGTGTAAAACAAAATTGAAGGTGGATGAGCCGAATGAGGAACTTGCAAGTAGAATGACTGGAAGAACATGTTGAGGATGAAATTATGATAGTAAGTGAACTTGCAAGATGTTAGATTCTAACAAATAATAAAAATGATAACATATGATAGCATGAAATAACATTGAATAAAAAAAATCTCCCAAAGTCTCTGCAAGTGATGAAAGAAAAGATTCAATGGATTCCAAGAGGGTTGACACAACTGCAAGGATGCTTAGATTTGAAGATAAGTTTTCACAGCGCAAGAAAGCTCAGGTTGTGTCTCATTTTGGAAGGGGGGTGAAATCAATCTTATTGGGTCGATGACGACCTCGGATGGGTCACCGCTAACTGTGGGCATTGTTCTTTAGAGTGGTAAAATCATTGATTTACTTCAAGATATGGGGCTTTTAGAGAATTGGGATAAGTGTTTTAAAGCATGTAGGTGGGGTAAGGGTTGTCTTAGGGAAGTGTCATGAGTAGGTAGGAGATAAAGATGGTTTACATAAAAGCTAGAAAATTTTTAGGGATGTGGACTTAGGTGGTTAGGGATAAAATCATCCTAAAAAGAAATCTAATTAAATATAATTAGCTAATGGAGATTAATTACAAATTAAAAGTGCTAGGCTAATAGATGGGAATTAAATAAAATAAATGAATTAAATGAAAATGGTTCTAGATATGACCTTGGTGAAATATGCGCATACTGGAAATCAAGGGTATTGATACCAAATTTTGGTGTCCATAGATACCTTGAGAGTACCCCCATACGACATGCACATACCATACAACAATATAGAACTAACTCATCAAACAAACAATAAAATCCACATTACACTCTTGACGACATTTAGCCAAGTGGATTAAAAACCATAATCTTTGAGCTCTAGAAATAAATAAAACCAAGAAATCTCAGCAATCAAAGAAAATAGCCAAGTAACGATGTTCAAACTTTAAAAATCTTGCAAGAAAACAAATATCAACAAGAGTCTCGAAGATTCTCAATAAATCAAATAAATAACATATTGGTTCTATGGAATTTCCAAATTAAAAATAAAATACACAGAAATATTCACATCGCATTCACTATGTGGCCTTTAATGGCCTCCAATAGGGGTACCCAAAACATCGAGTGAACATCATAACATGTAATTATGATACTAAAAATATAATGTAGTTACCATAATGTATGGCTGAGTAAAATCTCCTACAAGATATTTATATGGCTCAAATAAATACATCTATATCTAAGAAAAATAATATATCCAAATAATCTCAGCCTGACCAGGAATGAAAAGGTTCTGTTCCAAAAGGTTATCAGTTAGAAAGTCTTGTGATTAGTAATGTCAAATAGTCCAATGGTGTTCTTTGCATTTAAAAAAGGGTTATAATTTAGAAGATCTGAGAGGAAAATAGAATTGGTCAATGCATCGATGCAAGATTGAAGATCATAGAAATTTAATGATTTGAAATAAAACGCATATCATTGCAATTATTTTATCAAGATGGGTCAACATAATATCCATAATGTAGTATGCAAGGAAATGGAAATGGAAAAATCCAGGTAAATTGTTTCAAGGAGGAAACCAAATCTCTCAAGTGTCAGATATTGCCATGTATAAGACAATCTAACTATCAAATGTCTCATGCTTAGAAACTATCAATTACCATACCCAACTATCATAGCCACTGCCGAAGAGAACCCGTGAGCTATCGACAAACAAATTGTTAACTTCTAAATCTATCTCCAATTGTCATCTATAATTATATTATCCAGAATGATTGTAATAAACAATCAATATATCAAAATATGAAGAAATTTGTACTTTTTTCACAATACAAGTCTATACATTGAATTGGTTACCCACTATACAATATGCTCGTAGGGAGCTACATAGTACAACAAGTGGACCAAGGTACATCACAATGAATCCACATAACATGAGAACATGAACTGACATGACACACAAGTTATGTACACACAACTAAGTACACAAGATTCATTACCAATAAATCCCAGAGGCTCAAGTGTTTGAACCTCACTCCGATACCAACTGTAATAACCACAATTTTACCACTCAAAATGTCACCGAAAAACTAGCAATTTTTTTTGGGTCATTAATTAAATAAAACACTAAAGACACTAGCCCAACTCACCAAACACAAGTAACACTAACACTTTGTAGCAAATCAATGTAACCAAGGTTTATTATCATACTTTTGTATTCATCACATGCTATTAGTCGGGGAGTAATATCCTAGAAAATACATGGTTACAACCATCATGGTTCTCAATACCTCACAAGAAAGTAGGTTTATTATGCTCTAGGGTTTGACCTGATAGAATTTGAGGATTCTATTAATTATAGATTTAATAAACATTAATAAATTATGCAATATTAAATAAATAAAAATCACATCACATTGCATAATAATAAATTAATACTTACAAAAGTAAATAACACAGAACACAATATTTATAATGGAAAACCTGAAGGTAAAAACCACTGTGAAAAGTACCCTTTATTGTAGAGAAATTTTTACATTTAGTAAATCACCTCCTCCTTAGAAATCCTAATCGCAAGGGTGAAAATCTTTGATATATTATTTTTTTTGAATATATCAAATGAGGACCTGAAGTCCTTTTTATATGAGGTGATCGGGTATGTCTCTCGAATCACCTTTTCAACCATGTCGTTTGACACATATACTAAGGCTTAAAATATTTAATAATAGAAATAGAAATATTTCTTATTATTAAATATTTAACCTATAGTATAATGTTGGACCCATATTTAATTAAGGGGTGGCCATCCCACTTAACCATTATGTTCCAACACTCCCCCTTAATGTTAAGTGGGATACCATATGCCAATAGATTACATACCCGTGGTACACTACTAGATTTACACTCCTTAAACCATAAAGGTTTTAGGCTAGCATATAGGTTGAAGGAATTATAACACCTTCATCATACTCAATTTACCTTTTTGTACATAAGGATTTGGAATCCCAAAGATCATCCCATGATCAGTGGCTAAGTATGATTTGTGAGTTTTACATGTTCTCACAAGTTCTCGTAAAAGGTTACTTGAAACCAAGCATATAGGAGCCTTTTATAACCAAGGTCCTCCTTAACACTATGCTTATATTATATGTTTACAAGTAAACTCAATAAAACTAAAGAGTTTACTGAAGACCACCTTTAAGATCTTTCTACTCTTATTTCTGAAAAAGAAGTCGAGGAGGTATACACATGCCCAAAGGTCTTTTACATTTCCCAAAGGTATTTATTACAATGCATTTTTCATTTTATAAATACCAAGTTTCATTAGGAGGTGACATTGTCATGCACACTCCCCCTCAATGGAAACTCTGATAATTAAAATTTTTCATGAAAGTGACAAAACTTTGCAGAACTTAGGGGTTTTATGAAGATGTCAGTAAACTGCTTTTCAGTCGACACGGACTTGAGATCTATCTCACCACTGAACACTTTCTCACGAATGAAGTGTATATGTATTTCAATGTGCTTCATCCTTTGATGCTATACTAGATTATGTGCAAGAGATATGGTGCTTTGGTTATCATAGAACAAAGGAACACTACCTTGATCCTTCATCTTTATCTAATCAAACAACCTCTTTAACCATAAAGCCTCTTTTGCAGCTTCCATTGCACTTCTATACTCAACTTCGGTTGAAGAGATAGAAACAATTGGTTTCTTTTTACTACACCAAGTAATGGCACCTGAACCAAATTTAAACACATAACCAGAAGTAGATTTTTTATCTAATACATCACCAGCATGGTCAAAATCACACAATCCATGCAAGTTAGCATTTTCATCCTTAGTATAATGAAACTCATAATTGATTGTTCCCTTAATATATCTAAGAATTATTTTTGCAAGATTTCAATGATCTCTATAGGGTTCCTGCATAAACCTTGAAGCAATTCCTATTGCATAGGAAATATCTGGTAGAGTTATAATCAGATAAATCAAACTACTAACTTACTACCTATACAAAGCAGGATCAACTTTTTCACATGCAGGTTTAGGATCAAGTTTTAGTCCAACTTCCGTAGGTGTAGAAACTGGTTTACAATCAATCAAATTAAAATTTTTTAGTACATTGGTTGCATATTGTTCTTGAGAAACAAAAATAGAATCTTTGTCTTGAAATACATACATGCTAAGAAAATGATGTAAGAGACCTAAATCAGTCATTTCAAAGTATTACTTCAATTTTTCTTTATCCTATAAATTAAAGCATGACTTTCACCAGTCATAAGAAAATCATCCACATATAGACATACAATGATAATGTGAGAACCTTCTTTCTTAATGAATGGATCATTGTTAGAAGAACAATTAACAAAACCTAATTTTTTAAAGAAAGAATTAATTTTTGCATACCAAGCTCTAGGAGCTTGTTTTAAACCATACAAATATTTTTTCAACTTATAAACATAGATTTATTTACCAATTTATTCAAATCCTTTAGGTTGAGACATGTAAAGTTCTTCATTTAAATCACCATTAAAAAAAATCACATCCATTTGGTGGATTTCCCACCCAAATTGAGCAGCAATAGAAAACAAGGTTCTAATAGTGATAATTTTAACTACAGGGGCAAAGGTCTCAACATAATCTATTCTATGTTTCCAAGTGAAACATATAGCAAAAAAGTCTAGATTTATATTTTTCAATACTACCATCAGCATTATATTTTACTTTGTATAACCATCTAAACCCTATAACGCTTCTTTTATCAGGAGGTGGAACCAAATCTCAGATTTGATTTTGAATTAGGGCATTATATTCGGTCTGTATTGCATTGATCCAGTTCTCATCCTGATAATCTTCTTCAAAACTTTATGGCACGGGTTCATACTCAATCATTAATGCATGGTACGTATGATGGCTTCTGGTCATTTTCCTAAGGTTAATAGGATTAGAACTTTCTAACACTGTTTGATCCCATTTTGGTTCTTAGCTAGGGAGATAGGAGATTCAGAAACATCCATAGCATTAACACAAGAAACATCATCGTGATGTTTTACCATATTTTCATTTTCAGAACTAGAACCATCATTAGAAATATTAACATGATTAATAATATCATTACTATTTGAATATGAACATAAATATTTTTCTAAAACAATAACATTATGGTTTTTAGTTACTTCCCTTTTTACAAGGTCATAAATCCTTAAACCTGTAGTGTTAATACCATATCCAATGAAAATACAAGAAAAAGAAGTCATATCAAGTTTCTTTCTTTTCTTTTTAGGGATATATAAGAAGGAAAGACTACCAAAGACTTTTAAATGTGATACATCAAGTTTTTGATTTGACCATTTCTCTAAGGGGGTAAAAAGGTAAATATCTTTGGTAGGGACTCTATTTAGAATGTAGAATGATGTGTTCATTATTTCCACCCATAGAAATTTGGGAAGACCGACAGAATGAAACATAGTGTGAGCCATATCTAAAATAGTCCTATTTTTCTATTTTGCAACACCATTGGACTGGGGAGAATGGGGAGAATTTAATTATCTCATAATACCAAAATCAATATAGAATTTTTCAAATGCTTTGCTAACATATTCACCCCCATTATCTGTTCTAAGCCTCTTGATTTTATAATTTGATGAATATTCAACAGAATTTGTAAATTCCTTAAATTTTCCAAATACATCAGAGTTATTTTTAAGAAAATATGTCCAACTCATCCTGGTGAAATCATCAATAAATGTCACATCATTCAAAGAACCATTTAATGAAGATACTTCAAGATGTCATCTAACATCACTATAAATGAGTTATAGTGGTGAAGAGGAACTCTCCTCAGAATGTAATTGAAAGTATTTAGCACTTTGTTTCGAGCGTAAATACCCTTCACAAGCATCGTGAGATGAAGACAACACAGGAAAACCTTTCACTAGATTATTTATAGACATTTCAAGCTTCGATAATTCACATGTCCTACCCTTTCATGTCATAGTTTTGAATTATTTAAACTTTGAGATACAAAACAAGATGCGAAAGAAAAATCATCAAAAATATACAGACCATTTCTTTGAATACCTTCAACAATTATATTATCATTATTATCCTTGATGTACAAAGCATCCTTAAAAATTTGAACAGATAAACCATCATGAGTTAGTTTTGAACATGAAAAAAGATTCTTTTTAAGCTTAGGAACAAATAAAACATTATTCAAAATACCATTTACAAATTTTACTTTTTATTTCTCTATTGCTTCTAAAGATGATTTATCACCAAGATACACACGTTCATTGATTTTTATAACATCAAATAAAAAATTGAAAATATCTGTCATATGATTTGAAGCACATGAATCTAGAATCCATTCAAAATTAGAGAAAGAGCATAAAGCAACATATAATGCAATAGTTTTAGGAGCATCACTAGAACTATCCTTTTTCCTTAAATTATATTTAGATGAGATAGTCTGTTTCTAATTTTTATGGATAGGTTTCTTCGATTTACACTCTTCCTTTTTATGCCCAAAATTTTCACATTTGTGACATTTACCAATAAATATTACACACAAATGTTCAAAAGTAACACTTTTCTTATCAAAAAATGAAGATTTAGAACTAAACTTCTGATCAGATAAGTGATTGCGAGGCTTGAACTTTGAATTTTTTAACAAGAAGTTTCTGAGAGACATTCTCTTTAGAGTCAAAGTTCATCATCACTTGATCTTCCTGTATCAGAAGAGAACTCAAATTATTTAAGTCTGGTAATTCATCTTCATTCTGATATTTAGAGTTTAAGATATAAATATAATTTCTAAATCTTTCATGTATATTCAATTGAACAATAAAGTAGATTAATTTTTCACCAATTAAGTCACAATTGAATCCATCTAATTGTGTTTTGATATTTTTAATCTTTTCTAGGAAATTGACTACCTTTTCATCTACTTTCATAGGAGTCCTAAGAAATTCTAAAACAAGTTTAATAATATTAGATAAGTATGTACCTTCATGCATGGATTCTAATTGTATCCATACCTCGTTAGGATGTTCGATATTACCAATGTGTAGAAGATATTCATTGTTCACATTGTACAGAATCATGGAAAGGGCCTCCTACGTATGACGTGAGAATGCATTCATATTTTTTGCATTCGCTTGATGACTGGTCAATGCAAGCTCAGTTCTGAAATAATTGTCCAGAGTTTCCTCGCCATAAGTTCTAATTTGACCATGATCTTCCAAATATTGTAATTTACTCCATATGGGATCCAAGATTTATCGAGGCAAAAGAAATTAGATGCCATTATATTTCAAATTTCCTGAAACACATACCCCATTATGATATAATATGCCACTGAGTTAGAAACATGTTAATAAATTTTTTTTATATTATTTCATTAAAAAATCAAGTATTATATATATATAACAGAAATAACTAATTTTTAAAAATATGATCATAAAAATATTAATAGAACCATATCTAAATTTATAGATCTAAAGAAACTATTTGACCATAACTAATTTTTTCATTAAAATGCATACTAATTAACTTTTGATAATCAAATAATAACCCGTATTATAAAGGGCTTTGGCATTATACTCTAGACCTATCATAAAAATTTTCCGACGATGTATAAGTGAAGATGAAACCCCTAAGAATGCACAACTTCAAATTTCTAAAAAGTGTTAATGAAGATAAAGATTTGGTTAGCTTAAATTTTGACATCTAAATGGCTATCATTCTGCCTTATTTTTGGTTTTTCGTGATGGTCATTTGATTGTCAATTTTAACACAATGAAAAATTTCTATATATGGCCAACTTAAATTTGACGTCTAAATGATTGTCATTTTGCCTTATTTTTGGTCTATCAAGACAGTCATTTGACCGTCAAATTTAACACAGTAAAAATTACCTGTGTATTTTCAAAATATGAAATTTCTGAATTTCTTCTTCTGTATAGTTTTAAATAGATCCTGTTTATAAATTATAATAAGATATAAACAACTATATAATTGTTTAGAATAGTTTATATAATATAAACTATAATGATCTTTATTCTATAGTAAATTTATATTTAAAGAATATAGTTATAAAAACTAATTTTTTTTTAAAATCAAGCCCTATTAGAGGGGGGTCCAAAGGACACATGCATATTATTCTAAAAAAAGGTAAAAATAGTAAGAGAATTTTTACTAGATGCAAAGATATTTTGAATCACGTGAGAGTACAAATTAACTTGGAGATTTACAAAGGGGACAAGTAATTTCACCCGATAAATGAAATAATTTGAAATCCCTATTTTCATGAAACTTATCTCCTCCCTTCATTTACTCTTGAATTTTACCTTTTAAAACATTTACCCTGCACACATTTAAAATTATAGAGAAATAGAAATATTTCATTATTTAATTTACCCTTACTTGTATGTGATTATTTACACGCACGTAAACCCCTTTCACATGTGCACACTCACATTAATTCCTCACAAAGCATTCAAATTTTAGATTACAAAAAAATGGGGAGAAGAGGGCTCGACAAGTTTTAAATACCTTTCCGGGTTGGTTTAAAAAACCCGTACAAAATTAAATAAATTAAATACACCAACATTTGATCTAATCTATTTAATTAACCTCGCTCTGTTACCATGATAGAATTTGAGGATTCTATTAATTACAGATTTAATCAACATTAATAAACTATGCAATATTAAATAAATAAACATCACATCATATTGCATAATAATAAAGTAATACTTACAAAAGTAAATAACACATGACAATATTTATAGTGGAAACCCCGAAGGTAAAAACCACTTTGAAAAGTAAACTTTATTGTAGAGAATTGTTTACATCTAGTAAATCACCTCCTCCTAAGAAACCCTATTCACAAGGGTGAAAACCTTTGATATATTATTTTTTCGAATATATCAAATGAGGACCCGAAGTCCTTTTTATATGAGGTGATCGGGTATGTTTCTCGAGTCACCTTTTCAATCATGTCGGTTGACACATTACCAAGGTTTAAAATATTTAATAATAGAAATATAACTATTTATTATTAGTAAATATTTAACCTATGGTATACTGTTGGACCCATATTTAATTAAGGGGTGGCCAGCCCACTTAACCATTATGTTCCAACATGACCATGCATTACATTCCATAATTTTTTCATGTTACCTCTTTCCAATTAGATTCACAACACAAAGGTTGGGTCTTAGCCTGTAAGCCAATCTGGTGTGACCCAGAATGCACATTATACCCACAACTACGTAGGCAATAGTCCCCCAATATAAAAAAGAAACAAAAACTATCGTTTATAAGAGATCATTCACATAATTCTAACACACGTGTAAATGTTGAAGAGAGGATCACTTACCTACCACAAATATTCATATAGGACATCCTCTCAGGGTAAGACAAAACCTGGTCTAAGTTACCCTTCTCACATTATATTTTAATTCATTCCACAACAACATTTAACAAAGAAAAACTCATCTAATAACATATGTGTGTGTCACCATTTTTTCAGTTGTGTGAAAACATGGTTCACGCAAAATTTAAATAAGATTTATTACACAAAATATTGATAAGTCAGCTTAAATTCTTACCTAGGAGTATGAAAGTATTGTCTCTTAATCCTTGAGATGTCATCGTTAGCCAATATTATTTACAACATTATAAACTTTACCATGTTTGATCCCTCTCAAAGTGTGGCATAACAATTCCCTTAGGATGGTACACATATCATGTATATACCACCATTTTCCACTATGGTCACAAATAGTCCCATTAGTTAGATTTCTCAATTGAAAAAGTTCTACTAGCACCTATGCATTTCATACATTACACGAACTAAAGTGAAGGTAATAAGCACAACCTCGAAGAAGAAAGAATAAATATTCCAACCATAGCTATGCACCTATAACACAAATAACATTTTATTCTTCTAATCCATTGATAAATAATAGGGTTTAATGTTAAGCAATCCTCATGAGCACATTCATTCCACGAATGAGACTACCTTGAAAACCACAATTAATCATGTAAGCGTAGTCTAAGACATGTAAAGAGAACTACAAGAAGGAAAGATTGATTTATTAACAATCATTCACATAGGTATCAAGATTTTAAATTTTCCTTAGATTTTCATATGTTAATACACTGTGTTGTTCCACTTATAATGATCATCAAACCATCCACCATTAATTACAATTTACAATTTTCCTCATCTTTCCATTAGCACATAAAGACTAATTTCCATTAATTTTATTTGTATTACAATCACGTTTGTATTTTATTCACTTGATAATAATTAGGGTGCTTATGTTCTAGGAGACCATACATTTCTAAGGTTATTCTCTTTAAATTGTATTCTTTCTATATGTACATTGAGTAGTTAAGTCTCCCATTAACATTGCTTAAAAGACAAGTCCAAAGTGATTAATCTTTAGTTTCCCGTTTAGAAATTTAGGAGCTCTAAAGGGTAAAGTCCCACATAAGAAAGCATTTTCATTAATATTTGACCACCTGTTATCTCTTGAAAGTGCACCATGTAGAGAGATGGTTGTAGGAGTTCTAAGTTTGCAAAATTGATCTCTCTCTTTTGTAGATATAATGGAAATACCTCAGGTCTGTGGGTATACATATTTTGAGGTGAGTCTCTAGTATCAAGGTCGGTTCCTTATTGATGTATCCTAAACTAATTTTCTGGGGTTTAAGGATAAAAATTAACTGTAAATGGATTCAAAACTGGGGTGATACACCAAACTTTTATGAGGTATTTGACTGAGCACATGCACAATTGATATGAGAACGAGTTCTAGATGCACACGCCAATAGATTTATGTAGAATATTAGGGAAAAAACTTTGATGTATTGAGGGAAAGTATCACAACAATACTGTTAAGTTACACATGCATATTAATATCATGCAGAAATTACTAAATTTACAATAGGGTAAGATGATTAATTAGGGATTTCAACATTCACAAGGATTAATAAAACATACACAAGACTATAAATAATTGGAAAGGTAGAAAATACTTCTCATTTAGAGGGCATAACTGACAAAATCTGCTTCAACACTCATATGTCCAAAAATTCCTCCCTTTGTGCTTGCAATTGCACATAATATATAGCAAAAATTATTCAACCCACCCTTCCTAAAAATAGACTAAAAATTGTACTCACCCATGCACCCTATTTTTATCCTTTATCATGAATAAATAAAGAAATAAAAATAAGCATGCTAATATAATGAGGTATTAATAGCCTTGGTTACAAAAATATAACTCAGTCAAACTGTAGTTGACTGTTCTATTATTAATAAAGTTGGGTGAATAATTGGCTAATAATAAGCTTTACTTCATGAGCAAGTCAGCTATTACATGCATACAATTTGTCTTCTTCTTTGATGTGACATCTGTCCTTTTGTCTTCAAGTGCCACATGTGCATGAAAAGGTGATTCTATCTCTTTCCTGGTCACATGCATAAGATAATAATTACTCATCTTTTGTGTGAAAACATAAGGCAATGGTAAAAGGCGGGCATATGTTTTATCTCAAAGTGAAGGGGGGTTTGACACATGCAAAGGATTTGATAATTGTTCCCACCTAATCATATGTGCATATTTTGATTTCCTAAGGTCAATACCCCCACATGATTATTTGGTCCCCTCCTGATTATTACATAGCATAGACTATGGTCAAAAGATGAATTATTTGATTGAATTATTTTGTCCCCTCCTCCACGATGGGGTGACCCATCATGAGGCGTCAGTGATTAACCTAACCTTGGTTAAGTTAGAGTTTCCTCCATGGTTGCCACGTGCACATTTTTATGACCCTGGTTGAGTTAAGAAACTAACCATGAGTTGGGGGGAAGAAAAAAGCCTTCGAAATATATCATTTTCATTCCATCTCTTGAGCTCCTTAGGTTGGCAAAGCCCTGGCTGATTTTCTCTAGGCCACCATGAATCTGTATTTCCAAGCTTTCTCATGGAGTTTTTTTGTTTTTTTTTTTTATCTTGCCACAAAAATAATGAAGAAAATCTATATAACTTGGCTATTTCTTATTTCTGTGGTCTTATGTGAATATTGGGATCCATTAATGAAGAGGGGTAAGGATATAGTTATGTGAACTCTGTAACTTGTTTCTCTCAGTTGTTTGGCTTTATTTGACACTCATACCTCAAACCCTTGTGTTTCAGTGTGATTTCTTGCACGACCTTGAACTCTGAGATTAAGTAAGCTTCTGGGTATCGTCATTCTTGAATATTTTTATGGTTTTGAGCTTTCAACGAACTAGAACTGATAATTCACCCCACCTTTGAGTTTCTCTCCAAAAAATGTGAAAATATTTTCTTGCAAATCGTATTTGGGGATTTTCTTGATTATTATGTTTTGAATATAAAATGGGTATTCCCATTTTGCTCGAAACTTTCCAGATCTGAGAATTTTTCGATGTGGGTATTTGAACTGTACATTTCTTTCAATTTTGTAATATGCTTTGAATATTTTAATGGCTTATGGAACTCTGTCTAATATTTTCGATCCGTCATGTTGCCATTTTGAGGTGTTTTGCATATTATTTTTCCTGGTCGGGTTTATTGCTTTGGCTTATGGGAAAATTTTATATGGCCGTATCATTGAAACTCACTTCACATCATTTTATACTTTACACTACCTAATTCGAGTCGAACTTGTACTCACCGAGTTTGAAGCTTGCATTTGATTCATTTTAAGAGTTCATCGGTGCTATGTTTTCATGCTTATAGCTGAGCAAAACCAATGTTTGAGAGATGTTCACTGTGACTATTGACTTTCAATACTGAAGCTCTTCATGACATTGTTGAATGGTTGTTGGTAATTGAATTCTCATGTGTTGTTTCTATTATAGACTATATCATGAAAATACAACACAAACTACTTTAAGGGATTTTGAAGTTGTTGTAAATGGCTTGAAGTTTTCATTTTTGGATTTGAGTCTGATTGTACATGAGTTTTCCCTTACCAGTTCACATTTGTTGACCCATTCTTGTCTTGGAATGCCACTAATGAGCTCTACCCTTACTCTTATGCCATCAGTGAGCTGTTATTAGATTAAAGCTTATGCTTTTGATGGCTATCCACTTTTACAAAAATTGTTCTTTCGGATTTGTGACCTGACTTATTAATAACTTCTCTAATGAATGATATTTACTACATTTATATACCTTCTTTTCCATCAATCTGCCAATCTTGAATCTGTAGTTGATTTCTTTGCACTTGTACTTTTGAAATCATTAAAAATTTAAAACCTTTTTTCTTTTCTATCTCAAATGTTGAATTTTGAACACTGAAATGGCTTTGAAAGGCTATATCTGATGTTGAAAACTGATCCTTGAATTTTTTTTTTATACTTGAAAGATCTTGTCATTTCAAAAGTCACAAATGGTTGTTTTTTAGATCTAAACTTTTTATTTGCTGCTTGTAATTCTGTTTTGAAATAGAAAATCTGTAACTGTATTCCATGATAACTTAAAACTTGCAAGATATAAACTGTTATCTTGATTTCCCTACTTCAGCTAATAATTACACTTTTGAATGCATGAATTTCTGAAGTTGGAAGTATAAAGAGTTAAATTAAAGCATGAGCTCAGTATTGATGATAATTTCCTTCTCCTTTTTTCAGGTACCATGATGCAGTTGGAGTGGACAACTGGAACAATAATTTAGAAAGAAAAGAAACCTCCTCGAGGCAATGATGGGTTTCTTTTACCTCTTTAAATTTTCAGCTTCATAAGTATATGCATTATTTTTTTCCTTTAGTTATTTCTCACGGCTTGTGTGAGAAAATATGTACAATTATTTCTCATGAATAAATGAAAATATTTTCGTGTAATGAGATGTATGTCCTTCCTTTTTGTACTTTCCTTAATTTGTATGGATAATGAACTTATACAACTCAAAACACTTAAATAATTCACTTAATCATAGAAATAAATAAAAATCAAGTGTACCTTATTGTTGCTCATTGAAAATGCAAACTGCTTGTAAAACTGTACATTGTCCTTCAAAACTGCCACCTGTATGCAGCTTCAGAACATCATGTCTGATACATGCTGCCCTTCCTGCCTTCCTCAGGGCCTTACAATGATCGTTTACAGATTTTACATAGTTCTGACGAGGGTTTCAAATGGAATGGTTGCATCTATGAGGCATGGCATTCTTTAATATACCCAAGTTGTAGTTTTGATCCAAAATGACTTCCAACTATCTAAAACCAAACAATTAAAAAATTGTATCTTTTTCTGAGATGGCTGTCCCAAACATAGCAAAACTCGTAACTCGACCAATATGAGAAACAAAATAGTTTCAAGTTGACCTTTTTCGCACAAGGTGCAAAAAATGTCAGCACCACCCAAGTATTGGAAGGTATAATATAATGGAGAAATAAAATCCACATACAACAATCTCAGGTTTCCCTAGGGCACCATTCCAAGTGGTAGGAAATATACATCGAGTTTTCATCCACTGAAATCTTATCAAAAGGTCTTGAGACTAATTCATCTTGATCCAAAAGGAACATGACCCTCCATGGGTAAGTAGTAGGGCATAAATGGTATTTTAACCTCATGAGGGATTCACACCTAATTTTTGTTATTTATCAATTATTTGAAGAGACAAAAGGCCCATAGGATTTAACTCTTCACCCATTGTTTCTTGTGGTCAAATTTGTACGAGTATTCACTTTTTCTCACAACACCTATAACCCACCAATATCCTTCTCCAAAGTTGAAAGTTCTTTCTTTTGGGAAGGTTGGAATTTGTTCATGGACATGACAGGTAGGGAATGATTTTATTTTTAAGTGGAAAAATAAGATAACCAAGAATACTTACAATTCAAATGGACTTATAACACCCTCCATTGGAGTATCCAATTTCCCTCTTATAAATTTTTCTGAGTCGTGTATAACCAAGATGCCCAAGTATCCTAGAGGCCACATATTTTACCTTGGGGAGAGGAAGGGTTGACCGTATCTATTTTATCAAGGAGACATGATTTGAGTGTATTATAAGACAACCATGACCAACTACATATCGAATTTCATTACGACATATATTAGTTAAATATCAACCTTCTTATTCACTAATTACTATTAAAAAACAACATGTAAGATAATAAGTGCACTAAGTATGTTATGTTGAAATCACATGATTACTTACGCAAGGTGGAAAATGGTGTAGAAATATTTCAAGAAACCATCACAAGTCTTACTATCACTGACCAACCTCTTTATTTACATGCTTACGACATAATTAATTTTCAATTTCTATCTCAATATCATACCAATACACAAAATTATGAAGATTCACCCCAATTAATTAAATACGTTATTCTACAATACAGTTGAATTGTAAGGTTTCAAGTAAAATTACACCATCACTATATTTAACACATATACACAAATGAGAGGAGATCTTACTCGCCAATAAGACAAGTGCTATTGATAAAATAAATAACTATTCTAATTCCATCTTGATTACACATTTTCGATAATAAACATTTAATTTGGATTTCCAACATCCATTTTACTCCTACTTCAGCTACCTGCAACCTGAAAAGTTAGTATAAAAATTGTCAGTGAAAAATAAATGGTGGCATGGCATTTCCCTTATGACTAACATTTTCACATATATATTATTTTCCACTTACAATAAATTAAAACTTTTAATATACAATGGAGGTAAGAACAAAAATGCAGTTTCATTTCTATTTCAAGAAGAAGCAAGATAGGGAGAGGAGAAAGAGAGAAGCACTTCAAATTTCCCAAAAGCAATAAAATACAAACAAGTTTCATTAATGAGATACATATAGAGTTTAAAGGTTTTGTAATAATTTTTCTGCTAAGAGAAAGTTCCACAAAAAAATTCTCATTAGTGCTGCAGGATTATAAAGATGACAAAATTGGCCATAGTGGCCCAGAAACTAAGGTTGAAATCTATTTTATGAAGCTCAAACACACCATGTGTAAATTTTTATCAATTACCCCATCTATAGGGAACTCCTTGGAGTTTACAGAAAATAAATCTTATGACTGGGATTCAAATGGCCACTACATTTATGAAGCCACTTTTTGTAATTATACTAGTTGGACTTAGTCCTCAAACATCACGAGGCCTACAAAAAACTCATTACAAAACAATCTTCTGAGGTGAATTTCTCGAAGCTATTGATTTATTATGATATTCCTAGAGAAACACTAGAGGTGTGTAGTGACTGAATTTATTTTCTCGGTATGGGGTCCTAAATAACTGACTTGGCCCCCAAATGTGTAACAAACCAAGGTCAAAATATCATTTCAAGTCATTATAGAGATTGAAATGAAATCTCACGTCACCAGTGAACATGATAATTCCATAACTTACCCATTACGGGGTTTGGAGCAGTGGTTTGCATGTTGCTAAATATTCATGTTTTATTAAGTTTTAACAAGGTAAAAAAAAGACGAGATTACAAAGAAGTCAAGTTTAATTCTCTAATAAGGTGGATACGGTTATCCATTTCTATCATCCAAAAATTCTAGTTGTTACATGAGATGGTTGTAGATTGTAGCTTACACTAAAAGAGTCATATCATTTCTACATGATGTAAGGTAAATATATCCATTATGTGTAACAAGTCATTTTAAAAAACATAACCATACTCTTCATTTAATTGAGAATTTCACTAACACTAAATGAGAAAACCATAAATATGAAAGGATGTTAGAAATAGAGTGAAAACCATGCTTGTTCATAACGAGCTGATAAGGGAGGTGCTCTAATCTAGTTTTGAACAAGTGTAAGCTACACGTACATCACCATAAAACCCCTCGCTAACTCGTTCACATGCATTATAATGCTCCCATATTTTACATACATGTATTCCTGACATTTGCAAATAAAACATCTGAAAAAGACTTGATCCAAACTCCATTATGTTTGGTGAATTCCCTTGGATTTTATTCCAAGTTCCCAATGTGTTTTAAACAAACCTAAATTTGGGAATCTCTCACAACTAAATCATCTAATAGATGTTCTCCCCTTCATGCTTTGATGACATAAACCAGTTATAACACATTTATTCTGATCACTGGAAGGAGTATATGCTGGAAAAAACCATGGAGGTTATCACACTTCTTCCATTGCATCTACACACCTAGGAACAATACAAGAATAATTGAAGCCTACATAACCATATGTAGTCTCAGCTATCTAGACGTGTGTAGCTCATATAAAAACAAAAAACCCCTTTTCACACATTAGCAGAGAATGGAAAAACAAAGGGTTTCACGCAGAGGAAGAGTGAACGAAACAAATCTTACATAGATATAAGTGGAATAATAGGAAATAACAATTTCAATGTCTTAAACAAAACAACAACTACTCGAAATAAAAGATAAAGAGAAATAAAAATGGACTAGTAGTCATCATCTATCCTGAGAATAATTCTACAAAGGTGCACGTAACAAAAATTCTCAACAAGGATAATTTTAGTGGTAAATATTTGTAATATGGAAAAAATTTCATTTTAGGAAAATTTAAAAAGTTGAATTTTTCGGAGCAGGTTAGTGTCTTGTTCGCCTGAAATTTATAGTATATATTTTTTTAGGAATCGGCTTCGTCTACATTTGAAAAAATCTCCTATAACCTAGGTGATTCTCTGGGTAGTATACTACCACCAGTACCTTACCAATACCACGGACTTACATACTCTAAGCACTAGACCATAGTGCAGATTTGTTTACTATTTAGTAGTATTCAGTCAGGTGACAGGTGCTATTTGTTGTCGCGCGACTAGTAATATTTGCTGACTTGTGACAAAGGTTTTCTATGGATGGGAGATAAGGAGATCTTTCTTACACACAACAAGGGTTTGGTTGTTGACTCCCAACACTGATCTTGTTGACGCATGACAATAGTGTTATTGACGCATGATAGATTTTTTCTCTAACGTGTGACTTATTACATTTGTTGATGCACGAAAAAGGTTTTCTGTGGATGGGTGACAAGGAGATATTGCTGATGCGTGATAAGGTTTTTCTTGTTGACGCACGATTGCACTTATGTTGACACACGAAAGAGTTTTCTTTGACGCGCGGCAACGATATTTATTGACGTGTGACTTATTGTATTTGTTGATGCGTGACTCATTTGACACCTAAAAAGGAGACTAAAGTCTCAACTAATGCCCAACCCAGCTATTGTTGACGCATGACGGTTATCTTGTTGATGCATGACATAATCCTTATGTGACACATGACACAGTCCTTATTTGTTGACGCATGACAGAGTTACTATTGACGCACGATGCTCTTGTTGTTGACACATAACTTAGAGTTGTTAAAACATGATATAGTTTCAACTTAGCCATATAGAATAATGGAAGTGTTAGTGCTAAGAATGAGAAGACCTAAAAAGTAACTAAGAAATATCAGAAGTCCTTTTTCAAGTATTTTGGAAACTTTTCTACTACAGATACCATAATGACCAGCACCCATATAGTTTCCACTGGAATGAATTAGAGTACATACTGTGTGGAAGGTAATATTGAGGTGGACATGAATTTTGCACAATATCAACCAAATGACACCTATGATGATACCGTGTCATATCTTGAAGATATACCTATTGAGATGCCAGATCCTGAAGATATTCTTCTTGTTGGGGTGCAACCAAAGAGTGCATCAAGATATCACACATACAAATACTTAGCAAAATGAAACACAAAAATCAAATTCAAATTCTAGTTCACGATAGAGGAAACCAGGTGATTGTGATAATGATCAAAATTCTACTAAAAAAGGTAAAACATTGAAAACGAACAAGAATATGTGGATAATTGAGAGGACATACAAGTTTGATTGGGCTGCCAAATTTTTGTTTATTGAACCTGTAAATCCATCTAATTCAGAAGAGATCCCATCTGAATGTACATGTATAATATGTACTTAGAAATTGGGAAAGAAACAAAAAATGTAACTAAATCTAGACACTATAGAAAAACACTGTGGAAAACAATATTTGACTATAACGGGGGGGGATGGCTAGAAAATAAAAACACACAGGTGGAAAACTGAAAAAGAATGCATGCATGTTAAATATGTAGAAGAGTATGAAGTACAACAGAAAAAGGTAAACATCTTGTGGAAAAGGGAGGAACAATCACATCGCAAACTGGTAAGACGAATCAATCAAATCTACATGCAAAACTCATATAGTTCTCTACTTTATTTCACATACTAAAGAAAGGAAGACCAATTTTGGATTTCCTTGATTTCAAAGTTTCATATCAATATAATGGAATGCACAATGGTCCTCGGTCTCATTGGCCTAACAATAGTGCATGGGAAATGAAAAAATGCCTTTCAACTATAAAGAAGGAATATTTGAAATAGAATGTAAAAAAAGCAAAGTTTATCTCTCTTTCAATTGATGAAGTGATAACAGTCGACAACATTGCATGGGTGTGTATCCATGTTTATACTTTAGAAAATCATATAAGGACACCTCATCTGCTGAGTGTTATGAAAATGGTTGAAAACTGTAATGCCAAAAACCTACATAAAATAGTTATT
Organism: Taxus chinensis; assembly: GCA_019776745.2. Classification (NCBI taxonomy): domain Eukaryota; kingdom Viridiplantae; phylum Streptophyta; class Pinopsida; order Cupressales; family Taxaceae; genus Taxus; species Taxus chinensis. Next base: position 193,607,445 of record CM034149.1, on the reverse strand, counting down.
TCTCATTTGAAATATATTGCTGGAATGATTGATTATAAAATTGCTACGAATTTAGTATGTGTTAGAGTAGATGGTGCATCAGTTATGCAGGGTCACTAAATAGGGTTGTGTGTTAGATTACAAATAACAGTGGCCCCTTATATGTTAGAAATTCATTATATGGCTCCCAAAATGAATTTAACGTATAAAATGGTAAACAACTATGAAAATGTTGCTAAAGTAGAAGACCTTATAAGAGAACTTCATGCCTATATGGAAAGCAACCCAGAGTGATTTATTGAGTTCTAGAAATTCACAATTGGAATTAAATATGGCAAAAAAATTCTGAAGGATGTTGAGATGAGATGGATTTCTTTGTATGAACCTACATGTAGATTTAGTGAGGAATGTCCTTCGTTAGTTAGTTTCATTCAAAAATATCATCATGAAGTTGACATAGGGTGAGGGAATTGTCTATTTCGTTTAACTAATTTTGAGACATTGCTTACATTATTTGGATATTCTTCTAATGTTTTATGATATCAATACACTGATGAAGTATGCATAGGGGAGATTAATCTATATTGTGGATTTTATACGAATGAGAAAAATGGTATGTCAAAGGCTTGATATCTTAGTATAGTTCCCAAGATAGTTTTAATACAACTATTTTTGAAAACTAGAAAGCTTTATTAGATCTTAAGAATCCCATTAACTATTTGATATTTAATATCCATGATCACCTCTGTATCAATGTTAAAGGGAGGGACATGCCACTGCACATTTTACAAAAACGTCAAGATATTACAAGATCGGAAAGAGAATATGTCCCTCTAAGCACATAATATCTTTGATTCAGTTACAATTGAAACAAGAATAGATAGCTTTAAAAAATTCTAGAATCCTTATCATCAGAAATTAGAGAACGTTTCTCCAAAGATAAAATTCTTGAAGTAATGGGTGTGATGAATCCTAATTTTTTGGAATACTAAAGGTGCTCATGCAAAATTTGTAAGAAATCATTTCTATAAATCCATGGGTACAATAATGGAACATTTCACAAAGAATTCAAAGGTCAAGGGTATGGAAATAAAAGTGTATACTAAATATTGTATTTATTAAAGTCTCAATTCAAAAAAAAATGCAACAACAATGAGGAACCAGTATACAAAGTTAGACGAACCTTCTGAGAGTAGTGCTATTACAAGACTCTAGCAATGAATATATCAAAGTACTATGTTATAAGAAGACATCAATGAATATTTCAGATTATATGAGCTATGATACCAAACAATGATTTTAGGTTTTTTGGAGGATGAAAGGGTTTTCAGTGCTTTATCATTTATAAAATAAAAACTGAGAAACAGGTTGGATAAAAGTATGGAAAGTTGCATGAGGTGTTATGTTTCTTTCTAATCCATGGAAACCTTTACATTCAAAAAAGAAATTATGCATTAGAATTCCCTTTCCAAAAGAATAGGTGTAAATAATAGAACTACAATTACAATTGTTCCCAACAATGAGACTAGAATTGGTGCGTTGTCACACTCTAAAAAAGATAACATTGAACTTTGAAGAAGCTATTGATAATGGATTGTTTCAGCTTTAAATAGGTATCTCCTTGACCTTAATTTTATTGTTTTTCACCTTAAATTTTACTTTTTGTTATTTATTCAATTTCATATTAACAAATTCGAATATAATAGTTTGTAGTTAGACGGAACAATGAACATAATTATAACTCTATAGATGCAAATATTGACTGAGGAGGATTTTTATTATATTTTGGTTCAACTCTTGTTATCATTAAAGATGTCACATGTATGTATATATTTACTTTTATTTAAATACAATTATTTATAAAAAAAATGTTTTATATAATTACTATTTTGGATTTGTCAAATACCAATTTCTATTTTAAAAATTTGTTTGTTACATGCATTTGTCAAATACTAATTTGTAAGGCCTTCAAAGTTCAGATCTGCATATTATTCCACTATTATACCCTTCCAGACCTCCATACTTCTACTGTTTAGACATATATAGATTATCATTTGCATTTTATTTAATCTTTTTGTTTCTTCCTTAATCTACATAATTAGTATTTCATATTTTTTTCTTGAAAACGTGGGTTGACATCCATCCAAGGAAGATATAACTTCTCAGGAATGAAAATGTTAGGCAACTCACCCATCTATATACTAATGCATTTTTTGTGTTGAGTTTTCTTGAATCGAAGATCATCTAGCATGCTACAAAGGATGATTTCTCATTTTCCTTTCATATGCTTTGTTACAACCATCTAAAAGACAAGAGGTATTTTAAACCCTATGATATAACATTGCTTTAGTTTTTACAATTATGTTTAATTTATTTTTGTATTTTAAAAAATGATTTGATGAAGTTTAAATTTTTGGGATGAATATCAAATTACATGTAAAAGTACCACATTTGAATCTTACAAGTAGAGAGAGGAATATATTCCATATTAAGATGTTTCTATCATAACACATTCCAAAGTTTCTTAAAAAAATTATCCATTATCATCATCCATGATCGTGCTTGAAGCTAAATCTACATCCACATACAATTCATCACCATCCATATTTATTTTAATTTCATCATCCAAATCTAATTTCATCATATCATTAATTCATTACAAGTAGAGAGAATACAATTTTGACGAGGTATAAATGTGAAAAAACCTAATACAAAGTTCAAATTTTACAAGTAGAGAGAAAAATATTTTACTGTATTAAGTTGTCTCTGTCCTAAGACATTCCAAATTTTCTTAAAATAATTATCCATTATCATCATTCATGATCGTGCTTGAAGTTAAATCTATCTACACACAATTCATCATCATCCATATCTATTTTAATGTCATCATCCACATATAATTTCATCATATCATTGATTAATTGCAAGTATAGAGAAGAATATTTTGAGAAGGTTTAAATGTGTAGAAACATGATACACAGTTCAAATTTTACAAGTAGAGAGAAGATGTCTTTTTCCTAAGAAATTCCAAATTTTCTTAAATCAATTATCTATTATCATCATCCATGATCATGCTTGAAGTTAAATCTACGTCCACAAAATTCATCATCATCCATATCTATTTTAATGTCATCATCCACATCTAATGTCATCATATCATTGATTCATTACAAGTAGAGAGAAGAATATTTTGAGAAGTTTTAAATGTGTAGAAAACTGATACAAAGTTAAAATTTTACATGTATAGAGAATATGTCTATGTCCTAACACATTCCAATTTCTTCTTAAAATAATTATCCATTATCATCATTAATCATCATCTATATCCATTATAATGTCATCATATCTTTACAAGTAGAGCGAAGAAGATTTTGAGAAGCTTTAAATGTATCTATCGTACCGCATTTCAAATTTTATTAAAACAATTATCCATTATTATCATCCATATTCTATGATCGTGCTTGAAGCTAAATCTATGTCTACATACAATTCATCATAATCCATATCTATTCTGATGTCATCATCAACATCCAATGTAATCATCATTACAAGTAGAGAGAAGATTCTGAGAAGGTTTAAATGTGAAGAAAATGTTGACAATTTATGCACTTGTGTAGAAATGGGCAACTCGAAACTTTGTTACGATAGATAGCATTGGTGAAGTATACCTAAGCTAGGCGGATTTATATCAGATTATATTGTTACAGCTGATTTGTGAAGAAGATTAAGTGAATTTTGCAGCTATGTGTGCTGTTACAAAACGTAACAGATCACATAGTCTGCAATTTCATGAAATCCTTAGCAAAAGAACACAAGCCCCGAAGGATAGTTGTGTTGTCTTGATGAAGACACCAGATTGTAGAATATGTGAAGTGTATGGTTCTGGGACAACAATCATAGTTATAGTTTTCAAATGATCAGCTTCACTATTATTATGATTGTGCTCATCAAATTTATTACTCTGTATTCAGGTAAGTGCACCAAGTTGGGGGACAATTAAGTGGACATCAAATCCTGAATTTTACATTAAAAACAACAAAACATCAAATTTAGTCTTCTGCAGACTTGAACCATGTCAAAAAGTAAAAAAATATGTCATAAAAATGGTACCATTGCGTAGGGGAGACTGTTAGCTTTGTAGAAATACTGATTTTAAAGTGAATAGAATAGGATAAATATCATTTTATAATTTTTTACTAATAGTAGGTCTTTAAGACACTTTTTCCCGTGAATGTTTATGTCTACATTTAAGAATGCAAATTTTGTTTCACTTGTCAGAATGTGATAAAATTTATACCATCCCAACTGTGGTGAAATTATATACATGTTCAAAAAAAATTTATTTGATTTTAATATTTTTTGATGAAGTTATGGCGGGCAAACGGAAAGTGCTCTGTTTTATGTTTTCAGACCACTTTCACGGAAAAAATCATAAAAAATAAAATATTGCTCAAAAAAAAATAAAAAAAAATCCATCCCAAGATGGATAGCAACATCTAACTTCTCACCAAAGGAAAAAAATATATCAATTTTTGGTCATCCAAATCGTGGGCAAACGAACTACAATCTTATAGGCATTTTTTAAAAAAAAAATACCAAGTCATTGAATTTTGAGTGTTTAATATAGCTAAACTTGTCCATTTTTTTAAAAAAATTAGTAGTTTAGAAACTAGATTCCAGATGCTACGATTCATATTGATATAAATTTTTTGAATTTTGAGTGTATGCATTGCTAAAAATCCCTACAAGTTGATATTATGTTGTTATTTGCAATATGACGTCCACTTATGACCCCTTTTTTGTCCCCCAACTTGCTGCACTTACCCATTCATCAAAGTTGTTTGTGATAAATGAAATTGTATCCACCTATGCTATCATAAAATTTTACAAGTGACTCCTTTCCTACTACTTCCATCAAGAAAATACTGCCAAACAAACAATGACAATAATGTCTGGATGGAGATAGTAGGAAGGAGTCAAAACGAAGAGCATATGCTAAGGTAGTTAAACAACATACAAGGAGGCACATCTCATTCAATGGTTGCTTACTGGAGTTGTTGGTATTCATTTTAAGTTTTTCTCTTATGCTAATTCATTTGATTGAGATATTGAGTTGCTTACATCATTATACAATCAAAGGAAAAATTGAATGCAGAAAGAGATAGTCAACTCATTATTTCAATTTAATGCTCTATTCATAAGAGATCATAAATTTTCCCACACAAGCTGTGGGATGTGACTAAGTAACAACATCATATACATGGAAAAGAGAATATTGCATGTGCCAAAGAATAAGAGTAGAGGAGTAAAAGTGAACCCATCATTGCCTTTTCTATCTTCTTTCCCACTCCGCATCATCTGCATCTACAGCTTCATCTCGTTCCATCTTCTGCTTTCCATCTCCATCTTCTTTTCACCTGCAAGACAAAGAGCAGTACCTGTCAATTTTGAGCTCTGGGTACATTTTTATTCCTATACACCTTTTCTAAAGTAAATACATATTTTAAGTTCAATGTATCTAATGGTACTTGAAAGAAAGAAATACATGCACATGACACATGGTAACTCAGGAATATAGATAGGCTTGGTAGTAGAAGAGGGCAGAGTGCATAAAGAGAAATGAGTGGTAGAAAGAAATAAAAGAGCTAAGGATTGGAATAGAAAAGTAAAATTTGAAACAACTTACAAAAGAAACAGATGTGGAGATGACACATAAAAGAAGTTGAAATCAGTTTGTAGAAGAGTCAGTTTTTGCTAAGGCTTATGATAAAAAAGTTGAATCTATCTCTAAAATGGTTGCTTTTGTTAATATCATTGATGTAATGAAAAAGCATAATGTTAATATCTTGACGTGGGATGCTTTAAGCATTCTAGGACAACAGGATTTACTCTCTCATGAACTAGCTAAACTGTAAATTTTGACAAAAACAACAGAAAAGAAAGTTCAAAAGACAGATATGGTCCTTGGAACACTTGATCAAGACCGCCTAAAAGGGGTTAGATGGATGGTTCAGAAAGTTTTAAATGCTCAAGACATAAAGAAACCACCACCATTTTATCTACTGCTGATTATTGGAGAAAATCTAGTCCATAACTACATGGTGGATAGTGGTACAATTAGCACAGTTATGCCAAAAGTAACTGCTGAAAAATTGGGCCTGTAATATGAACCTACAGAAAAGAGTGTTTTACAACTTGATGGGACTGCAACTATTACAGTTGGTATAATCAGAAATTTAGAGGTAACGTTGCACGATTTCCCAAATGTTTCCATTTTGCAAGATGTTATCATTGTGGATTTACCTCCATATTTTGCTTTATGCCTATCTAGAGACTTTACAGCAAAGATAGGAGGTTATCTCTCCTCAGATTGGTCTTTCTTGTTTTTCACCACACGTTATGACACTAATTACAACATAAATTACAACATTTATACAGTGACCAAATCATTCAACTAAATACAAAAAAATTGCCTCGGGGACTTGTCACATTGGAAGACATCTTTAGCACTGATGATCAGTTAAGAAAGGACAAAACTAAGATGTCTACTCATGCTGATAATTACAAAGAAATTTCAGTTGATGAAGGAAAGAGTTTATTCCTTGGAAAGGTATGTTCCTTATCCGAAAAGCAGTCTTTCATTAATCTTTGTACATAATTTAAAGATGTTTTTGCTTAGAGATACCAAGACTTGAAACGGTTTGATCCTAGTTTAGCACAACATGCCATTGAATTACAACCAAATTCTAAACCAGTTAGGTAGAAACAGAGGCCTGTAAATCCCAGAATAGAACCTCTTATGAGGAAAGAATTATCAAAATTGATTGAATCAGGAATTATTTTCCTATTCAAGCATTCAAGTTGGGTAGCAAATCTTGTTCCTCTTAGGAAGAAGAATGGAGAAATCAAATTATGTGTGGATTTCCGAGATCTTAACAAAGCATCGTTAAAAGATCATTATCCACTACCGAATATGGATCAGATTTTGAGAACAGTTTCAGGTTCAGATAGAATATCCCTTCTAGATGGTTATAGCGGATACAATCAGATTTTAGTTCGAGAAGAGGATAGATATAAAACAACTTTTACCACAAAGTGGGGTACTTATGCTTACAAAAGAATGCCTTTTGGTCTTTCAAATGTCGGTGGAATGTTTCAACGTGCAATGGACATGGATTTTTGGCCTACTAAATAAATGCATACTTGTTTATTTAGATGATGTTACTGTATTTTCAAAAGATTCTAAAGAACATCTAATGCACTTAAGGCAGAATTTTCAATTATGCAGGAAATTTGGAATATCCTTGAACCCCAAAAAGTCTATCTTTTCAGTACATCAAGGTAAACTACTTGGCCATATCATTTCTAAGCAAGGTTTAGCAATTGATCCTTTCATAATCGAAGCTATATCACAGATATCATTGCCTCATCACAAGAAGGCATTACAGAGCTTTCTGGGAAAAATCAACTTTGTTGGGAGATTTGTTCCAGATTTTGCAGTATTGGTTAAACCGTTAACAACTATGTTAAAGAAAGAGAAAACGTTCTCTTGGACCAGCGAACGGAGAGAAGGTTTTGAGGTTATCAAAACAATTATTTCTCAGGCCCCTACTCTTACAAATCCAAATTTTGATAAATATTTTACAATGTATGAACTAACAGGAGCTGAGACAGTCTCGGCTATTCTATCCCAGGTCAATGATGAGGATATCGAACAACCAATTACTTTCTTTGGACAAAGTTTACATGATTATGAAACAAGGTACACGTTCCTTGAAAAACAAGTACTTACGGTAGTCAGAGGACTAAAGAATTTTAAGTATATGCTTTCAAACACTAGAATTCATGTTCTTGTTTCTCATCTAGGTGTGAAAGCTTTGTTGCTAAACAAAGAATTGAATGAGAAAATAACTGGCTGGATAATGAAGGTTATGGAATATGATGTTGATATCCGATTTGCCAAGACAGTTTGAGGTAAAGGTTTATGTGAGCATCTAATCACTGATATGGAGAAACAACAAGCTGTAGAACCCGAAGATTCAGAACAACATGCTGAAACTACGTATCAGTAATCATATATCATGTTGCAAATAGAAAATCAGGAACTTGAACCTTCTCAGGAAATTCAGGAATCAAGGTGGATGACTGATTTGGTAAATTATTTACAACATGACACATATCCGAAAGGTATGGATAAGAATAAATGAAGGTATTTCAGGTTACAAGCTATTCCTTATCTTTTCGTTGATGGTGTATTGTTCAAAAGAGATATAAATAGAATCTTGCTGCGATGTGTTGATTACGATAAAATTAAAAAATAATTATATGAATTCCATGAAGGACCTGCAGAAGGTCACTTCTTAGCACGTACTACTGCTTTAAAGATCATGAAAGTAGGTTACTATTGGCCTAGCATATTTAAGGACTATTTTGAATGGATTAGAAAGTGCAAAGAATGTGCTTTCTTTGTCAGAAAAGAACGTTTAGCTTCACTACTTTTACAGCTTATTTCAGTTGATCAACCCTTTATGCAGTGGGGTCTTGATTTTATTGGCACGATAAACCCACCTTCTTCATAAGGAAATAAGTGGATATTAACTGCTACAGATTATTTTACATGATGGACTCAAGCAATATCCTTGAAAGATGTTAACGAAGCATCAATACTACCCTTTTATGAACGTATAGTCTATAGATTTGGTGTTCCAGCAACTATCATATCAGAGAATGCTCTAGCATTTCTCAGTGCTAAAGTAACAGATTGGGCTGTCAACCATGGAATCTACTTAAGCTCTTCATCTAATTATTACCCACAATGTAATGGCTTAGCTGAGAGTATAAACAAAAATCTGTTAAGGATCGTCATAAGAACACTCAAAGATAATCAAAGAGCTTAGCATCTAATGTTGAATTCAACACTTTGGACTGACAGGGTAACCCCTAAGAGATCAGTCGATAACTCACCGTACAAACTTGTGTATGGAAAAGAAGTAAGAATGCTAATTTCAGTTGAGTTACCTGCATTAGATTTGCTGCATCAAATGGAATTACTTGAAAATGAACCATTGCAGGTTCGTTATGCAGAATTGATGGAATTACAAGAGCTAAGAGATCAAGCTCATTTAAATATGGAAAAGAATCAGAAACAGATGAAGAATACTTTTGATAAGGAAGCCAAATTCAGAGGCTTTAATGAAAGAGATATTGTATTGAAATGGGATGCTGATCATGTAAATCCAGGAAGCCACTCAAAGTTTGATACACTCTGGAGTGGTCCTTACATGATCACAGCTTGCAAGGAACACAATACTTTTCAGCTTTTGAAGCTAAATGGAGAGGAACTCCCCATTCCTGTGAATGGTATGTTTCTCAAAAACTATTATTAAAAATCTTACAGTGATTGTTAGAGTAGGATTTCCTGTTCAATAAGCATAGTTTCCACACATTGCAACATTTTTTATTTCAATAAGTGCATTCGTGCACATGATCTGGTTTACTAGATCTTTTCCAAGATTTAGTTTGTTTTGGAAGGGTTGGACCTTTCGGAAAAGGGGAAGATTTTTTGTCACATATTTGGACTTCGTACCCAATGGACAAGAATAAGGCACTAGTCTACAAGCTAGCAGGAAGTTTTCCCTGCAGGATCACCAGAAATGTCGACAATTTCTACACTTGTGCAGAAATGGGAAACTCAAAACTTTGTTATGATAGATATCATTAGTGAATTGTACCTAAGCTACGGGGATTTATATCAGATTATATTGTTACTATTGATTTGTGAAGAAGATAAAGTTAAGTCTGCACCTATGTGTGCTATTAAAAAATGTAACAGATCACATAGTTTGCAATTTCACAAATATCCTCAGCAAAAGAACACAAGTCCCGAAGGACATCTATGTTGTCTTGAAAAACAAATTTTGAGTCTTGATGGTGTCTTAGGATCAATCATGGGATGTTGTATCATGTATTTGGAATGAGTTTGAGCCCTTAGTGTGCATGAAGATATGAAGGTGTCATTGAGAAATTAAAATATCTTCAAGAGTATTTATGTATTTATTCTTCCTAAGAAGTTTTATAAGCGGTATGTACATCTATATTGGTCTGTGTATGTCATTAACTTGTGTCATGAACTTGAAAGGTAGTAGATTAAATATTTATTATGTACGAAGATTAATAATGTGATTAAGTGATAAATTTATTAGTATAATGTTATTAAAGGAGGGTTGTGGCCAAGATATGACCAAATCAACTGTGCACTAGACAAAAGGAGGAAGGTTTCAGGTATGATTTTGGGTGTTCATAAACCTTAGCCATTGTAAGAGTTTCTAAAATGTTTTGAATGTATTTTATCAGCATGTATGATCAAATTTTGATGTCACCAGAACTATTTTGTGTATTTTTACCTCTCCTCTTCCGACTAGTTTCACACAGTTCATAATGAGTAGTATGGATGGAAAGTTGTTTTTGGAAGCCCTAATGATGGATTCTGAAGCTAAATTTTGGTGGATATCATGTTTACTAATAGGATTAAAGGATTCAAGTGGTTTTAAGTCACAACAAGGTGTGCAGTTTTAGGAATCTCTGACAGTGTTGAAAATTTAATTGTGTGATGCCTAGATACCTAATTTGTGTTAGGTACTTCTTGAAATCTAGGAGTGTCTCTTTTAATAATGTGCTCACAAGGTTATTGATGGATGTTTTCTAGATAAATGGGTGTCTACATTAGGTGAGAATTATTCATGATTATATTTATATATCAAAATTTGAGTGTGCATTTTGTAGTTCCCAGGGCTAGAAGTCTTTGATAGTGTATTTAATGATGTAAAGAAGGAAATTGTGAGTTGTAATGATTCTATGAGCTTATTGTGGCTATCAAATGGTACGAGACCTTTAAATAAGAGTAATTAGAGAATTCTAGAAGAAAGTGTGTGATATCTTGCAAAGTCATGACATCTTGGTGCTTTAGGATAATGCCTCATCCTTCTAGAGGCATAGAAATGGTCTCAAAGTGATCAAAAGATATATATCTTTTATGCATATGTCCAAATGATTCAAGCATGAGCCATAAGAGATAAAAAATATATATCTTAATATGTTTTTGTTTAGGAGAAGTGATGATTGGTTGCGCCTTGTTACTAGTGCAAATTGACCTACTACAGAGAATTCATGACTGGGCTAAGCATTGAAAGATAATTTCTACATGTGATAAGGTGAATTTTCTTCATCATTTGATGTTAATGATTCTATAGATGTTAATGTATGCATGAAGAATGATGTGATGTGCCAAAAATGACTGATATTAGACTTGGTAAGTCTAGTTTTGACATACTAGTTAATCTATGCACAAGATGGCTTGTTACAGGTATACGAGATAAACTATGCTAACCATTTAAACATGAGAGTTATTGTACACCATTTTTGAGGTGTTATGATCCTTTGGAATATGATTATGAAGTGCTAAATGTGTTCTTGAGCCTTGATGTATTATAAAAATATGATCTCAATGGTGATGAGCTTATTGCGACTTCTTAAGGGTCTCTTATGTAAAATAACAAGCTACAGGTTTAGAAGGTAGAGTACACTCCTTCCCAGAAATTAAATCTTGGTTACAACATGTTTCTAAACCTAAGGTATATATCCATGCATGAATGAATATTATACAAGGCCCTATGGTATAATAAGGTAAATCTAAACCTTGGTAAGCTTACTTAGATTCATTTGTTAACCTTTGTACAAGATGGATAGCTACAGGTAAGAGCATTGGCATATTGCATTATTGATGAGTTTGAGTTATTTAGAAGACAATGTGTATACTTGCATTGAGGTGATGTGATGTCATGAATTCATGCAAAATTGTTGCCAAGATGATACTAGCTAGTCATAAGCATAATCCATGAAAGAAACAAAGTGTAATTGTATCTCAGGCCTGTAGGTGTTCTAAGAAGTATAATGAAATATGTGTGTTGTGTTTTAGTGTTTTAATTACCTATTAAGGTCTAAAAGTATTGTGAAAGTGTAAAAATGGTCTCTTGACATGGAATTATTCATGGTTAAGTAAAAATGTAGGGGCAAGAACCAAGGGTAGATTGGTATAGTGGTTTTAGATATTACTCCTACAGGTGTAAGAAGGTGTTAGGTTTGTGGAGCCTATTTTCATGTGTGAAAGTTTTGAAGACTATACACTAAGAGTATGTGTTACACTTTTCATGTATCCTTGCCAGGGTGTGGGGTCCAGGCTCGGGCCCCGAGTGAGCGGGTCCGGGGGTTCAGGGGCGAGCCCCCGGTAGTAGGGGTCGAAATTTTTTTGGGTGGTTTATTAGGCCATGGGTAATGGGTAGTTTATGGCCTCGAAAAATGCACCCATGACATATCAGGAACCCATGTGCTTTTCTCATATGGGTGAGTTTTTTGACCCATAGGTTTATGGGACCCATAGTATTTTGCCCATGGCTTTGATACCCACGGTTTTGTATCAAACTACTTAAGCAGTTGTCTATTTATATGGTCTTATGCATATGATAGATAGTACAAGAAAATATATTGCAGATGTGTTTTGAATTCGGCTGTGAATTCTGTAGAGTTTGTTGAGCATAGCTCCAAACGGATCTGGGTATTGTATTGAGAGAGTGGTGGCTTGTAATAAAATCTGAGCAAGTGATTCTTGGTGGACGTAGCCCAAATTGGGTGAACCACGTTAAATACTGTCTCTCTGTGTTGTGTTATTTATTCTGCACTTTTATTTGAGATCTATAATATTTTCTGCATATTAGTTTCTACTGTTGCGATTCTGTAAGGGATTATTCTGCATATTTTATCTCTTATTTCCTAACAATTGGTATCAGAGCCTGGTTTGGTTTGCTGAAGTGTTGAATCACAGGGAAAGTTTTTAGCTTGAGTGGGAGCTATGGCAGATGATGGAAGATCTAGGGTTGATAAATTCAATGGGTAGAATTTCAGTCTTTGGAAGATGCAGATGGAAGATTACCTTTATCAGAAGGATCTTTATACTCCGTTGTCTGAGAAGGTGAACAAACCCTCGAGTATGACAGATGCGGAATGGGATTTGTTGGATCAGAAGGCACTTGGAACGATAAAACTGTGTCTTGCATCTTCGGTATTATTTAATGTTTCAAAGGAAAAGACTACAAAAGATCTAATGGATGCATTAGGGAAGTTGTATGAAAAACCCTCTGCCTCTAATAAGATATTTTTAATGAAAAAGTTGTTTAATATGAAGATGTCTGAGAATAGTTCAGTAGCAGATCATTTAAATGATTTCAATACGGTTGTGAATATGCTAGCTTCGGTTACAATAGAATTTTATGAAGAAGTTAGGGCTTTATTAATTCTGTGCTCTTTACCTGAAAGTTGGAATAGCCTGGTAATGGCGGTAAGCAACTCGGTTCCAGCTAACTCGAAGTTGAAGTTTGAGGATGTTGTAGGGGTGATTCTAAGCGAGGAAATGTGAAGAAAAAGCTCTGGGGAATCTTCTACTTCAGGGAATGCTTTGACAGTGGAAACTAGAGGGAGACAGAAGAATAGAGGAAACCGTGGAAAATCAAAAGATCGGGCAAGGTCAAAATCCAAGAGCAAGATTGTATGTTGGAATTGTGGAAAGTCTAGGCATGCAAAGAAGGACTGTTGGGAGCTTCGGGATAAGAAGAAACAACAAGAAGAAAACAAGGAGGAAAATGTGGCATCGGGTAATGTATGTCATGATGCTTTGATTCTTTCTTTGCATAATATTACTGAATCTTGGGTTTTAGATTCAGGGGCTTCTTTCCATGCTTCTCCACATAGGCATTATTTTGTTGATTATGTTCAAGGAGATTTTGGGCATGTTTTTCTTGGTGATGATGAGCCTTGCAGTATAGTTGGAAAAGGTTCTATTCAGGTTAAGATGTAGAATGGGAATACATGGCTATTGAAGGATGTCAGACATGTGCCTACATTAAGGAGAAATTTGATATCGCGGGGCAATTGGGAAGTGATGGTTGTACTGTGATATTTACAGCTGACTCTTGGAAGGTTACCAAGGGTGCTCTTGTGGTGGCAAGAGGTAAGAAGGTTGGAACCTTGTATTTATCCACTGATAGTACTAATGATTGTAATCTTGTGGCTTCAGATGCAGATACAACATTATGGCACTATAGGCTCAGTCATATGAGCCATAAGGGCATGGACATCATAAAGAAGAATTTGCCTAGATATACAGAAACAAGTTTGGAGTTCTGTGAGGACTGCATATATGGGAAACAAAAGCGAGTAAGGTTTCTCAAGGTTGGACCTACAAAGAAAGAGAGTAAGTTAGAGCTGGTGCATTCTGATGTGTGGGGGCCAGCTCAGGTATCATCTCTTGGGGGTTCAAGTTATTATGTTACTTTTATTGATGATGCAACAAGGAAAGTTTGGGTTTATTGTATTAGAAACAAATCTGATGTATTTGACACTTTTGTTAAATGGAAAGCCTTGGTAGAGAATGAAACAGGTCTTAAGCTAAAATGTCTCAGGTCAGATAATGGAGGGGAGTATTGCAACAATGAATTTAATGATTACTGTTCTAAGAATGGAATCCGCAGGCAAAAGACGGTTCCAGGAACTCCGCAGCAGAATGGGGTATCAAAAAGGATGAACAAAACAATAATGGAACGTGCTAGGAGCATGAGGTTACATGAAGGACTGCCTCTTTCTTTTTGGGCAGAAGCGGTGAGCACAGCTGTGTACTTGATAAACAGAGGACCCTCAAGTGCCTTGGATGGAGGCATACCTGAGGAGGCTTGGTATGGTAAGAAAGTTGATTATTCATTTCTTAGAGTCTTTGGATGTGAGGTGTTTGTTCATATAGACAAGGATGATAGGACTAAGCTAGAGGCTAAATCAGAAAAATGTACTTTCATTGGTTATGGTGGTGATGACTTTGGATTTAAATGTTGGAGTATTAAGGACAAGAAAATCATTCGATCTAGGGATGTGGTCTTTAATGAGAAAGTCATGTATAAGCAACAGTTGCAGGAAAATAGGGAAGAATCCAAGAAAGAATATGCAGTGGTAGAGGATCTTCTCGGATGGGAAAGTGACCCATGAATCAGTTCAGGAACCTGACTCAACAGGAACCCCAAACTCCTACAGTGAGGAGGTCTTCTAGGGTAAGAAAAGAACCTGAATGTTTTTCTCCTTCTCTTTATTATTTATTACTCACTGATAGTGGAGAGCCAGAGGAGCTTTGATGAAGCAATGCAGGTAGATGCCAGTAAGAAGTGGGAGCAAGCCATGGATGAGGAGCATAAGTCTCTCATGGAGAACCAGACTTGGGATTTGGTGAAGCTACCCAAAGGAAAAAGAGCATTGTACAAAATAAGTGGATGTACAGAGTCAAAGAGGAAGAAGGAGGAAAGAAAAGATATAAGGCCCGGTTGGTGGTCAAGGGGTTTGCACAGAAACAAGGTATAGATTTTGATGAGATTTTTTCTCCTGTAGTAAAAATGACTTCTATCAGAACTGTTCTTGGAATAGTGGCAGCAGAAGACTTGCACTTAGAACAGTTAGATGTAAAGACTGCATTTCTCCATGGTGATTTGGAGGAGGAGCTATATATGCAGCAACCAGAAGGATATGAATTCAAAGGTAAAGAGGAGATGGTGTGCAAACTGAAGAAGAGCTTGTATGGCCTGAAACAAGCTCCACGTCAATGGTATAAGAAGTTTGATAGCTTCATGATGGAGCAAGGTTATATTAGATGTCATTCTGACCATTGTGTGTATACAAAGAAATTTGAGGATGGAAGTTATATTATCCTATGTTTGTATGTTGATGACATGTTGGTTGTAGGTAAAAACATGCAGGAAATAAAATTACTCAAGAAACAACTAAGTGAATCCTTTGATATGAAGGATTTGGGGCAGCCAAACAAATCCTTGGTATGAGGATAACTCGAGATAGGAAGGAACGGAAGCTGACTTTATCTCAGGAAGAGTACATTAAGAAGGTATTGGAGAGGTTTAACATGCAAGATGCTAAACCGGTTGGGACTCCTTTGGCAGGCCATTTTAAGTTATCAAAGGAGCAGTGTCCCAAGACAGAGCAGGAAAGAAACCAGATGTCCAAGGTACCTTACTCATCAGCAGTTGGCAGTTTGATGTATGCTATGGTGTGCACTAGGCCTGATATTGCCCATGCAGTGGGAGCTGTGAGTAGATTTATGAGTGATCCAGGTAAAGAGCATTGGCAAGAAGTAAAGTGGATCCTTCAGTATTTGAGAGGGACCATGGGGACAATTTTGTGCTATAGTGGATCAGACACCACTTTACGTGGTTATGTAGATTCAGACATGGCTGGAGATGTAGACAGCAGGAGGAGCACGACAGGTTATATTTACACTGTAGGTGGGACAACAGTGAGCTGGATTTCATGACTACAGAAGCTGGTGGCTTTGTCAACCACGGAGGCTGAGTATGTTGCTGCCACAGAGGCAAGCAAAGAGATGATTTGGTTACAACAATTGCTTGAGGAGTTGGGGCATAAGCAGGAGGAATGTAAGCTGCATAGTGATAGTCAGAGTCTTATACACCTAGCTAAGAACTTTGTTTTCCACTCCAGGACGAAGCATATACAGTTGAGATATCACTTCATCAGGACAGCTTTGGAGGAAGATAAGTTGAAGTTGGAGAAGATTCACACCAGTCAGAATCCTGCAGACATGATGACCAAGGTGGTCACAAGGGATAAAATAAAGCTATGTTCAGCTTTGGTTGGCCTTCGCGGATGACAGTGAAGGGTTGAGAAGCTTGCTCAGTGGAAATCAGTCTCCAAGTGGGAGATTGTTATGTTTGTGGAGCCTATTTTCATGTTAGAGTGTGGTACACCTTCTATGTGTTACACTCGGGTATTTTTACGGTGGTCCCACTCGCAGGTGAGCGGGTCAAGGGGGTTCAGGGGCGAAGCCCCCCCAAAGGGGGCTTGGGGGCGGAAATTTTCATGGGTGGTTTATTAACCCATGGGTAATGGGTAACCGTTATGGGCTGTTTTTGGGCCCATGGTTTTTCGGTACCCATTGTTTTGCTACCCACGGTTTTTGCCCATTGTTTTGATACCCACAGTTTTTTGCCCATGGTTTTGATACCCACGGTTTTGTATCAAACTGCTTAAGCAATTGTCTATTTATATGGTCTTATGCATATGATATATAGACAAACAAATGTATTGCAGATGTGCTTTGAATTCGGGTGTGAATTCTGTAGAGTTTGTTGAGCATAGCTCCAAATGGATCTGGGTATTGTATTGAGAGAGTGGAGGCTTGTAATAAAATCTGAGCAAGTGATTCTTGGTGGACGTAGCCCAAATTGGGTGAATCACGTTAAATCTTGTCTCTCTGTCTTGTGTTATTTATTCTGCACTTTTATTTGAGATCTGTAATATTTTCTGCATATTAGTTTCTATTGTTGTGATTCTATAAGGTGGTCCCCACAAGGGATTTCATAAAATTTGTAAAGTGTCACTCATGTGACCATTCAGAAAAGGAGAAATATTAGAGAATGTGCACATTGGAGGTGGTCCCCACACAACTATTATTTTGCAAATATTGCTAAGGGTTGCAGTATTTTGCTCACATACGGAGAATTATATTTTTGCATGCCTTCACGATAGGATAGAACAAAGAAGATGATGAATTTACATGCTAAAAGGAGGAAGACTTGCCTAGCAAGCAAATTGTATTTTTAGCAAATTTTCACCCTTTCTTTCTTTAAAATAGAACAGTCAACTTCAGTTTGACTGTATTGTATTTAAGGCTGATTAATGCCTATTTTTATTACATTCTCTAGTTTGTAGTATTTTATTCCTTTATTTATTATTAAATAAAGGATAAAATTAGGACACATGGGCGAGTACAACTTTTAGGCTATTTTTAGGAAGGGGGTGAACTTTTGCTATATATTGTGTGCCTTTGGAAGGCACAAAGGGGGGAATTTTTCAGAGAACTTCCTAGAGAACTTTTGGATATAAGATTACTGAAGCAATTTCTTCCAGTTTTGCCCTCTGAGTGTGATTTATTTTATGCCTTTCCAAGTTATTTTGCAGTCTTGTGTATGTCAACATTATTTTTGTGAATGAAAATTCTTTGATTAACCACTTTACCCTACTGCAAATTTACCCTTCCTGCTAAATTTTATAGTGCATGTTAACTTACTAGTACTGTTGTGAATCTCCCTCAGTACAATTAAGTGTTTTTGCCCTTACATTTCTGCAAAAAGGGTATTAATTGGTTCATGCATTTTAAAATTCTTCACAAATTAGTTGTGTATTTACTCAGTCAAAGTTCTCACAACAAAATTGGTGTATCACCTTAGTCTTATTAATTTTTAGTCATCTTTTACCCTTAAAACTCCAAAAAAATATAGTTTAGTGTACACCAATAAGGAACTGGCCTTTTAATCCCGGAGATTCACCTCACAATAGGTATACCCATAGACCTGAGGTGTCTCCATTGTATCTATGAAAGAGAGATCATTTTGCAGGCTTAGAAAATATGTTGCCATTTCTCTGCAGGGTGCACTTTCGAGAGATAACAATTTTTGGCACACCTGGTGGGACCATGAATCAGATCTGCATGCAAATTACAGATTCTAGAGCAGATCTAAAGCAGATTTACAATAAATAAAAGTTACTTTCAGGAGTAAGCTACAACAATTTATTCTAAATATTTCATGATCTTTTGGCGACTCTGTAAAGCTGATTTCATACCAGTAGTGCAGCATGTTCCATGCCTAAAGTGACAACAAGATCATCGGTAAGAGGAATTCCTTCTGATTTTGTTTCTTTACCTTTGAATTTTGCTAGAAGGAGAAGAGTTGATGATACATTACCCTATAATAGACCTGGTTTTGATAACCCTCCTCCTGATATTCCTTCACCACGTATAAATTTTTCAATCCATATCCCAGTTTTTCCAATGGCTCTTCAACCACCCAGAAATTTTGTGACCTTTACTAATGGCAGCCCATTAGTAATTTAAGTTTACTATGATATTCCCAATGCTGCCATGAAAAGTTTTCCATCATTTACTGGTGAAAATCAAGTTACACTTGCTGAACATATTAAAGACGTTGCATTCATTTGTGTAGTCCATAATATTACTCATGAAGATGTAGCTTTAAGACTTTTAGCTGCATCTTTTAAAGGACAAGCCTTGCAATGGTATAAAAATCTAGAGATTGGAAGCATAAGAACTTAGGATGAGTTAGGTGGAAAACTGCTGAAACGGTTCCAAGATAATTCAGATCATTTATCCCTCATAGAACAGCCATCTACTATCAAAAGAGCCCCTCATGAGTATATGTCTAGTTTAAACATCCATTTCACTTGGACTTGGGAAAGAATCTTAGCAAGTGTTAAGCCCCAAGCTGATCACGCTTTCCTTTATTACCTCAGAGCATTGAATAGCGATATTTTAACTATGATCCAATCCATGGGAGCCTTTACTCCACCAGATGCCTATGAAATTGCCATAAAAACTGAAAACAACCTTATTCAGGCTAGAAAATTAACGCCAAGGCCTACAATGCCATTTTTGGCAGATTTAGCCCCTATTCCACAGCTAATTACAATTGTGGAGCCTACTGTTGCAACCCCATCCCCAGATATGTTTAAAGCCTTGCAAACCATGGCAAAGAAGCTGACATCAATTGAAAACAAACTTGCATTGCCTAATAGACCTTATCAGGCTCCTTGTCAGCAAAATCATCAAAATTAGCAAAATAGGCAGCCTTACCAACAAAATTAGAATTATAGGCATCCTTATCAGCAAAGGTAGTTTGATCCTAACATTCCTAGTACGTCTAATGCTTTGGTCCCAATTTATATGGCTACAGAAGAGTGGTTCCAACCTTGCAATCAGCCTCATTCAGCTGCAAATTGCCCAAATGTTTTCCTGAACATGAATCTTGTTGAACAACTCCATCTGAAGCATTATTCATGCCTCAAATGGAGGGTGGGTAGCAAGAAAGTCATGTTCAGAAAGCACCTGAATAGAATTTGGTTAGCTTCAATGAGGAAGATTTCATTGTTGTTACCACTAGAGCTCAAGAGAAGGCTACTGAAAATAAAAAAAAACAAAATAGAACTGTGTTGCCCACTGTTACTGATAATTCAGCATCTACAACCCCAAAACCAGCTAACAGTCCTGCTGTCCCACAAAAAACATCAAGTGTTACAGCTGGTAAAGAGCAACAAAAATAGCTATAACCTGATCCAAGAAGATTATTTATTCCTCAGATATCCAAAGCTATTGAAGTAGAGTCAGTTTTTGCTAAGGCTTATGCTAAAATAGTTGAATCTATCTCTAAAATGGTTGCTTCTGTTAATATCGTTGATGTAATGAAAAAGCATAATGTTAATATCTTGACGTGGGATGCTTTAAGCATTCTATGACAGCAGGATTTACTCTCTCATGAACTAGCTAAACTGCAAATTTCAACAAAAACAACAGAAAAGGAAGTTCAAAAGATAGATATGGTCCTTGGAACACTTGATCAAGACCGCTTAAAAGGGGTTAGATGGATGGTTCAAAAAGTTTTAAATGCTCATGACCTAAAGAAACCACCACCATTTTATCTACTGCTGATTATTGGAGAAAATCTAGTCCATAACTACATGGTGGATAGTGGTACAATTAGCACAGTTATGCCAAAAGTAACTGCTGAAAAATTGGGCCTGCAATATGAACCTACAGAAAAGAGTGTTTTACAACTTGATGGGACTGCAACTATTACAGTTGGTATAATCAGAAATTTAGAGGTAACGTTGCACGCTTTCCCAAATGTTTCCATTTTGCAAGATGTTATCATTGTGGATTTACCTCCATATTTTACTTTATGCCTATCTAGAGACTTTACAGCAAAGATAGGAGGTTATCTCTCCTCAGATTAGTCTTTCTTGTTTTTCACCACACGTTATGACACTAGTTACAACATAAATTACAACATTTATACAGTGACCAAATCATTCAACTAAATACAAACAAATTGCCTCGGGGACTTGTCACATTGGAAGACATCTTTAGCACTGATGATCAGTTAAGAAAGGACAAAACTAAGATGTCTACTCATGCTGATAATTACAAAGAAATTTCAGTTGATGAAGGAAAGAGTTTATTCCTTGGAAAGGTATGTTCCTTATCTGAAAATCAGTCTTTCATTAATCTTTGTACATAATTTAAAGATGTTTTTGCTTAGAGATACCAAGACTTGAAAGGGTTTGATCCTAGTCTAGCACAACATACCATTGAATTACAACCAAATTCTAAACCAGTTAGGTAGAAACAGAGGCCTGCAAATCCCAGAATAGAACCTCTTATGAGGAAAGAATTATCAAAATTGATTGAATCAGGAATTATTTTCCTATTCAAGCATTCAAGTTGGGTAGCAAATCTTGTTCCTCTTAGGAAGAAGAATGGAGAAATCAAATTATGTGTGGATTTCTGAGATCTTAACAAAGTATCGTTAAAAGATCATTATCCACTACCGAATATGGATCAGATTTTGAGAACAGTTTCAGGTTCAGATAGAATATCCCTTCTAGATGGTTATAGCGGATACAATCAGATTTTAGTTCGAGAAGAGGATAGATATAAAACAACTTTTACCACCAAGTGGGGTACTTATGCTTACAAAAGAATGCCTTTTGGTCTTTCAAATGTCGGTGGAACGTTTCAACGTGCAATGGACATGGCTTTTCATAGCCTACTAAATAAATGCATACTTGTTTATTTCGATGATGTTACTGTATTTTCAAAAGATTCCAAAGAACATTTAATGCAATTAAGGCAGAATTTTCAGTTATGCAGGCAATTTGGAATATACTTGAACCCCAAAAAGTCTATCTTTTCAGTACATCAAGGTAAACTACTTGGCCATATCGTTTCTAAGCAAGGTTTAGCAATTGATCCTTTTAGAATCAAAGCTATATCACAGCTATCATTGCCTCATCACAAGAAGGCATTACAAAGCTTTATGGGAAAAATCAACTTTGTTGGGAGATTTGTTCCAGATTTTGTAGTATTGGTTAAATTGTTAACAACTATGTTAAAGAAAGAGAAAATGTTATCTTAGACTAGCGAAGGGAGAGAAGGTTTTGAGGTTATCAAAATAGCTACTTCTCAGGCCCCTACTCTTAGAAATCCAAATTTTGATAAAGATTTTACAATGTATGCACTAGCAGGAGCTGAGACAGTCTCACCTATTCTAACCCAGGTCAATGATGAGAATATCGAATAGTCAATTGCTTTCTTTGGACAAAGCTTGCATGATTATGAAACAAGGTACACGTTCCTTGAAAAACAAGTACTTACAGTAGTCAGAGGACTAAAGAAATTTAAGTATATGCTTTCAAATAATAGAATTTATGTTCTTGTTTCTCATCCAAGTGTGAAAGCTTGCTTGCTAAACAAAGAATTGAATGAGAAAATAACTAGCTGGATAACGAAGGTTATGGAATATGATGTTGATATACAAGTTGCCAAGATAGTTTGAGGTAAAGGTTTATGTGAGCATCTAATCGCTAATATGGAGAAATAACAAGCTGTAGAACCTAAAGATTCAGAGTAGCATGCTGAAACTACGTATCAACAATCAAATATCATGTTGCAAACAGAAAATTAGCAGCCTGAACCTTCTTAGGAAATTCAGGAATCAAGGTGGATGATTGATTTGGTCAATTATTTACAACATGACACCTATCCGGAAGGTATGGATAAGAATAAATGAAGGTATTTCAGGTTACAAGCTATTCCTTATCTTTTCGTTGATGGTGTATTGTTCAAAAGAGATATAAATGGAATCTTGCTACGATGTGTCGATTACGATAAAATTCAAAAAATATTATCAGAATTCCATGAAGGACCTGCAGGAGGTCACTTCTTAGCACGTACTACTGCTTTAAAGATCATGAAAGTAGGTTATTATTGGCCTAGCATATTTAAGGACTATTTTGAATGGTCCAGAAAGTGCAAAGAATGTGCTTTCTTTGTCAGAAAAGAACGTTTAGGTTCGCTGCCTTTGCAGCTTGTTTTAGTTGATCAACCCTTTATGTAGTGGGGTCTTGATTTTATTGGCATGATAAACCTACCTTATTCAAAAGGAAATAAGTGGATCTTAATTGCTACAGATTATTTTACATGATGGACTGAAGAAATAGCCTTGAAATATGTTAATGAAGCTTCAATACTATCCTTTTATGAAGGTATAGTCTGCAGATTTGGTGTTCCAGCAACTATCATATCAGATAATGCTCTAGCATTTCTCGGTGCTAAAGTAACAAATTGGGCTGTCAACCATGGAATCTACTTAAGCTCTTCATCTAATTATCACCCACAAGGTAATGGCTTAGCTGAGAGTATAAACAAAAATCTGTTAAGGATCATCATAAGAACACTCAAAGATAATCAAAGAGCTTAGCATCTAATGTTGAATTCAACACTTTGGATTGATAGGGTAACCCCTAAAAGATCAGTTGATAACTCACCGTATAAACTTGTGTATGGAAAAGAAGTAAGAATGCCAATTTCAGTTGAGTTACCTGCATTAGATTTGCTACATCAAATGGAATTACTTGAAAATGAACCATTGCAGGTTCATTATGCAGAATTGATGGAATTACAAGAGCTAAGAGATCAAGCTCATTTAAATATGGAAAAGAATCAGAAACAGATGAAGAAGACTTTTGATAAGGAAGTCAAATTCAGAGTCTTCAATGAAGGAGATATTGTATTGAAATTGGATGTTGATCGTGTAAATCTAGGAAGCCACTCAAAGTTTGATACACTCTGGAGTGGTCCTTACATGATCACAGCTTGCAAGGAACACAATATTTTTTTGCTTTTGAAGCTAAATGAAGAGGAACTCCCCATTCCTGTGAATGGTATGTTTCTCAAAAACTATTATTGAAAATCTTACAGTGATTGTTAGAGTAGTATTTCCTGTTTAATAAGCATAGTTTCCACACATTGCATCATTTTTTATTTCAATAAGTGCATTCGTGCACGTGATCTGGTTTACCAGATCTTTTCCAAGCTTTAGTTTGTTTTGGAAGGGTTGGACCTTTCAGAAAAGGGGCATATTTTTTGTCACATATTTGGACTCCATACCAAATGGACAAGAATAAGGCACTAGTCTAAAGCTAGCAGGAAGCTTTCCCTGCAGGATTGCGAGAAATGTTGACAATTTCTGCACTTATGTAGAAATGGGTAACTCGAAACTTTATTACGATAAATAACATTGGTGAAGTATACCTAAGCTAGGGGGATTTATATCAGATTATATTGTTACTGTTGATTTGTGAAGAAGATTAAGTGAAGTCTACAGCTATGTGTGCTGTTACAAAACGTAACAAATCACATAGTCTGTAATTTCACAAATATCTTCAGCAAAAGAACACAAGCCTCGAAGGACATCTGTGTTATCTTGAAGACACTGGATTGTAGAATATGTGAAGTGTATGGTTCTGGGACAACAAACATAGTTGCAGTTTTCAAATGATCAGCTTCACTATTATTATGATTATGGTCATCAAATTTATTGCTCTGTATTCATCAAAGTTGTTTGTGATAAATGAAATTACATCCACCTATGCTGTCATAAAATGTTACAAGTGACTCCTTTCTTGCTACTTCCATCAACAAAATACCGCCAAAAAAATAGTGACAATAATGTCTGGATGGAGATAGTAGGAAGGAGTCAAAACAAAGAGCATATGCTAAGGCAGTCAAACAACATACAAGGAGGCACATCTCATTCAATGGTTGCTTACTGGAGTTACTGGTATTCATTTTAATTTTTTCTCTTATATTAATTCATTTGATTGAGATATTGAGTTGCTTACATCATTATACAATCAAAGGAAAAACTGAATGCAGAAAGAGATAGTCAACTCATTATTTCAATTTAATGCTTTATTCATAAGAGATCATAAATTTTTCCACACAAGCCATGGGATGTGACTAAGTAACAACATCATATACACGGAAAAGAGAATATTGCATGTGTTAAAGAATAAGAGTAGAGGAGTAAAAGTGAACCCATCATTGCCTTTTCTATCTTCTTTCCCGCTCCACATCATCTGCATCTACAGGTTCATCTCATTCCATATTCTACTTTCCATCTCCATCTTCTTTTCACCTACAAGACAAAGAGCAGTACCTATCAATTTTGAGCTCTGGGTACATTTTTATTCCTATACACCTTTTCTAAAGCAAATACATATTCTAAGTTCAATGTATCTAATGGTACTTGAAAGAAAGAAATATAGGCACATGACACATGGTAACTCAGGGATACATATAGGCTTGGCAGTAGAAGAGGGTAGAGTGCATAAAGAGAAATGAGTGGAAGAAAGAAATGAAAGAGCTAAGGATTGGAATAGAAAAGAAAAATTTGAAACAGCTTACAAAAGAAACAGATGTGGAGATGACACATAAAAGAAGTTGAAAGCCGTTTGCAGAAGAAGAATGAAGAACTTCACACTCAAGAACGGTTTCCTTTTAAACAAGTGATATAGCCAAGACTCTGTCTACAGAGTGCAAGAACTCACCTTGTTCAAATAATGAGGCCAAAGAAGCAAACCAAGGCAGTCAAATTCCTTTACAGGCTCGTGTTCGAGCTCGTTGAAGCTGGAGATTGAAAATAGAAAACCAGAGAAGAAATTCAAGTTGGTCATTCAATAGAGATCAAAGAAGCTTTTAAAAAGGATTGAAAATGAACAGACCAAAATGGCTTCTACGGCCAAAACTGAAGTGTGCAGGCTCGAAAGCCATCAAAACCGCCATGCTTCTTTGGGAAAAAATGTAGAGCTGGAGAAAATTTACCAGGGCTTCACCCATGGATCCAAAACCCAAATGAAATGACCAAATGCGAAGAGCTCGAGTTTTTAGCTCCCCACCTAACCGAGGGTAATTTACAACTTAACTGTAGTAAAGGATCAACAATAGAGCAAAGATGAAGGACTAGATCAAAGGTCAGATTTCCATGCCCAGTTTTCAAAATGATAACCATAGTTAGCTACACCGACCATATTAAATGCTTGGGTCGGAAACCCTAACCGCAAGTGGAAGATCAATGGCAACGTGAACAACAGGACAAAGATCAAGGGCCTGAAATATTCCCAAATATCCAAGTTAATCAAGCATGGGTTGGGTTCCCACCAACCAGGTTCACAAAAGGGTTGAGTCACCGTGGGAAGGGGCCAGCCCACGTGTCCCAAGTTTAAGCCATTGCCAATGACTTTCTAAAAAAAAACCGACTTAGTCCAAGAAAATAGTCAAAGACCAAATCATATGCCATGATCACCGAAAAGGTGAAATTATAATATGCCAAGGTCAAAGGTGGCAGACCATATAGTATGGTCATCCCAAACAAACAATGGTAGCATAATTAAAAGTGGTGCCCTTTTTAAAAAAAAAAATGAATTCACCTAAGTCCACAAGGTGGTAATATCAACCAAGCAAATCAAAGGTGGTCCCCACAAGGGATTTCATAAAATTTGCAAAGTGTCACTCATGTGACCATTCAGAAAAAGACAAATATCAAAGCATGAGAACATTGAAGGTGCTCCCCACACAACTATTATTTTGCAAATATTGCTAAGGGTTGCAGTATTTTGCTCACATACAGGGAATTATATTTTTGCATGCCTTCACAACAGGACATAATAGAGAGGATGACAAATTTGCATGCTCAAAGGAGGAAGACTTGCCTAGTAAGCAAATTGTATTTTTAGCAAAGTTTTCACCCTTTCTTTCTTTAAAATAGAACAGTCAACTTCAGTTTGACTGTATTGTATTTAAGGCTGTTAATGCCTTTTTTCACTACATGCTTTAGTTTGTATTATTTGATTCCTTTATTTAGTATTAAATAAAGGATAAAATTAGGATACATGGGCGAGTACAACCTTTAGGCTATTTTTAGGAAGGGGGTGAACTTTTGCTATATATTGTGTGCCTTTGCAAAGCACAAAGGGGGGAATTTTTCACAGAACTTCCTAGAGAACTTTTGGATATAAGAGTACTGAAGCAATATCTACCAGTTTTTCCCTCTGAGTTTGATTTATTTTATGCCTTTCCAAGTTTTTTGCAGTCTTGTGTATGTCAACATTATTTGTGTGAATGAAAATTCCCTGATTAACCACTTTACCCTGCTATAAATTTACCCTTCGTGCTAAATTTTATTGTGCATGTTAGCTTACTAGTACTGTTGTGAATCTCCCTCAGTACAATTAAGTGTTTTTGCCCTTAGATTTCTGCAAAAAGGGTATTAATTGGTTCGTGCATTTTAAAATTCTTCACAAATCAGTTGTGTATTTACTCAGTCAAAGTTCTTACAAAAAAATTGGTGTATCACCTTAGTCTTATTAATTTTCAGTCATCTTTTGCCATTAAAACTCCAAAAAAAATAGTTTAGTCTACACAAATAAGGAACCAACCTTTTAATCCTGGAGATTCACCTCACAATAGGTATACCCATAGACCTGAGGTGTCTCCATTGTATCTTCAAAAGAGATAGATCATTTTTCAGGCTTAGAAAATCTACTACCATCTCTCTGCAGGGTGTACTTTCGAGAGATAACAGAAACTTGATACATAGTTTGAATTTTACAAGTAGAGAGAAGAAGATTTAACTCTATTAAGATGTCTCTGTCATACCACATTCCAAATTTTCTTAAAACAAATAATTAACCATTATCATAATGCCATCACATTCATATCAAACATAAACACCATATACAATCTATAAATTCTATATATAATATATAACAAGATATAAAAAATCTATGTTATAAAGTATTTCAAATTTTCAAACACTATCACATTCAAGTTTCATACTTCAATATATAAAGTATTTCAAAATTTGAAATTGAAAGTTTCAATTTTTCAACCCTCAATCATGAAATTTATCTCCAAACAAACTGACATCTTTTGCACCCCTTTCCCCAATGGCTCCCCCTCCTGTACTGGCTTGAATAATCCTAGAACTAATCAAATGTTCTGTAGCGCTGTTTAGATTCTTTACAATTCTTTATTCTTCCTTTTTTCCATCTCCATGGGATACCAAACTAGAATCTGTAGCTGCCTTAGTTTTGAATAAAATTCCAAGGTCGAAGCCATTCTATTTAATTATCTACTTTAGTGTATTATTTTTTTTGTTAACTAAAAAAATATTTTCTTTCATCTTCATTGTTGCGGATAAACTGTTCTTTGCGGTTTCCAAGTGAACTTGGAACAACTTTGCTTGACTCTTCAAGTTTTCATATTTCAACTGTAAAAAAAATAGTGAGCTTAATTAAACATATTACTAAAATAAAAAAATAAAAAAATAACAAAAATTATTGTTTCAAAGTGATAATACTTACGACCACTCTATCTCTCTCGGCATTTGCAATTACCACCATATCCTTGTCCTTAGACCATTTGTTAAAATATTCCTGGGTTTCAGCACTAATATTTTCCAATTTGTTTAATGCTTTATCTAAAATATCATCTTTATAATTATTTTTATATGTGACATTCCCACTTCTTTCTCAAGTAAGTAAGGCATCCATCTTCGCAGGTTGATTCTGGACTGCAACGTATAAACTATCTCTTTGTCAATAATTTTTAAAAAAAATTATTATCTCATTGATTAGTACTTTTTCCCTTCTCTCCCATTCTATGAGATGAATAATATGAGGTACAATAAACTCTTGGACATGGGATTTAAAATCATAACCAGTCAAGTTCTCTAAAGAAAATGGTAGCAATTGTTCACCATTTGTATCTGAAGAAGATGATGTCATTGGAGAGGTATGGGGGATTTTGGGTTGATCATCATCTACTACCTATTTTTTCCTTTGGGTGCCCTGATCCTATTTGTGATAAAATAAATCAATATTGAAATATTGAAATCGAAAGTGAAATGTAAATAAAGTTGAATATATTACGTTTAAATAGAAGTATACCCGTTGGCCTTGAATCATCTCACATGTATTGAAAAATCCTATTGGGTCATTGTTATCAATGCCCAAGTAATATTCATCTAAAGTTATATTATTTAAAACCGATACACCAGTTGTGCTTGGAAAGCTACTGAGAGAGAGGGTTGGAATTCAAAACTAGGAGGTAATGTTTAGAGTCCCACTAAGGACCGAAGGAATTGGCATGCATTTATCAATGTTCTTTTTTCTTGAACCTCTGGTTGGAATTTTGAATCGTAATGGTGGAGGATGTGGCGATACCACTATTTGAATAGACGGTGAAGGAATGAAATGTATTGAAAAGTCCAAGAAAAATAAAAAAATCATTACTAAATCATATGAAAAATTGTTAAACTATGCAAAAACTAAGAAATTATATGAAAAACTATTCAAAACTTGTACTAAAGCAATAAAATCATACCTTTTTGTTGAGGGGTAACCTATCGTTGTACTTGAGGTGGCCATGTTGGAGTAGTAATTAGTTGTGTTTGAGTTATGTGTGGCTGGGATTGCTGAGCAGGGTGTTGAGAATTGAGAATTGCATGCGATTAAACTGAGTGAGTTGGCGAAGACGGTTGAGAAGCACATGTATAGTCCAAATTCCCTGCAAGTGTAACAATAGTCGATTGCATGTCAATTCAATATGGTAAATGATAAATTGTAAATAGAAAATAGTAATTTGTAAATAGTAAATATTAGTGTATTGTCTCTAACGTTTAACTAATGCAAATGCTTGGTGGTTCGGTGATGAGTGAGATTCCATCTCAGATTGTGAATTTTCCGACACCTTAGTGTGTTGTTGGCCTCTTCCTCTTGATGCCACTTTTTTTGTAGAAGGGCCTCCAAAAATATTCTCTACAAACGGTCAATATTTAATCGGATTCCAGAAGTACATAATGTTAGTACTACATAAAGATTATATCAGAAGTACATGATCAAGACAATAACTATACTAAATTCTAATGTCAAAATATAAACTATATACCTATTGTTGAAATGGAATTGACAAATTATTCATTGTCTCATCCTTGTAAGTAGGAATTGGTTTTTCTTTTAGATTAAAAAGAGCCTCGTAATAAAGGCCAAGGAGATAGTTTATGGAGTGAATAACTGATTTTTTAAAAAGCAATGCATTTATAATGTCATTTTTTATTTTATTGGATAAAAAGGTGCACCAATAAAATTTTAGCTTTTCGATAGTTGCAAGAATGTATGCAATATCCGAGTGTGGTATATCCGTTTACCGACCCTGTAAAACAATTCTGGCTTGAAAAAAAGAAATCATGGCAACAAGAAAGTGGTGTGCAACTCTTTGTGTATTCACACCTTGTCTTGATTTATTAATGTGAGCTACAAAAAGTCATTGGAATTAATATCAATTTGAATTGTATCAAAATAAAAAACTACAAATATCAAATGAAAATTGAAAATATATTACATGTACAATCAACATGGAAATCAAAAGTAATTTCGAGGTACTTCTTATCATTTTCGGCGAGGGTTTCTTTCATTGTTACTATGGGGGAATTTTTATACGGAAGGCCTATCAACCAATGAATAGAGCTAGATTGACACTAAATTGGAATATATGACTGTCATCCACAGTAACTCTAAACTTTGTTGACGCGTGACAACAAGTGTTGCTACCACACAACAACGAGACTTTGCTGATGCGTGACAATAAGTGTTGTTGTCACACATCAGCAAAGTTACTTTGCTAACGTGTGATAATAAGTGTTGTTGTCGCACGTCAGTGAAGTTTGTTAACATGCAAAAATAAGTGTTGATGTCACGCATCAACAAACTTCATTGGCATGCAACAACAAATATTATTGTCACACGTCAACAAAATTCATTGACACGTGAAAACAAGTGTTATTGTCACGCGTCAACAAACTTTGTTGACGCGTGATAATAAGTGTTGTTGTCATACAAAAACAACACTTGTTGTCGTGCGTCAACGAAGTTTGTTGACGCGTGATAGAAACACTTGTCACATGATAACTATGCGTCAACAATGACCAAATCTATTTTTTTGCATCTGCAGAATTTATTTTCCCTTAGGGTGCTCACTCTCACTCAAATAATAACAGGTAAAAATTTCGTTCTCAAAAATTAGAAAATTCTCCTTTACGCGAAAGTGGTTCCAGGTATATTCACCAAGGATTTTCCACATCCATTTTACTAGAGGCTTCTTAAAATAAACCCTAATGCTCAAAAGCATAAGAAGACAAATCAATACAGCTAGACATTACACTCAAATGAAGCGCCTCCTAATCATCACTCTTCTTCTTCTTTTGCATACAACAATAAAATAATGACAGGCAATAGTTTCCTAAATCCTCTCATATACAAATGAACCCCCTTTAGATACAACTAAATATCTAAATCAATCAATTTGTATATAGTTAAACAAAGAGATATTATGGTTAAATATTTCTCTCTATGTACAGGGATAATTTAACCCATACTGGTACTGATTTTTGGATAGATATTAGTGAGAGATCCATTTAGCACAGTTTCATGTCACCACAACATTAAAATATAACAAAACTCCTCTCCATGGTGTTACCACCCCAGAACCTACCAAGTTCTAAGCTCTTATTTTTGGCACAAGTGAGAAGGGAAGGAAGAAAAAAATGCATAGAATATATTTTTATACCTCCCAAAAAGTATTTCCTTCAAGGGTTTTAAGGAAATATCAACAAACCCAT
Source organism: Taxus chinensis (assembly GCA_019776745.2). Classification (NCBI taxonomy): domain Eukaryota; kingdom Viridiplantae; phylum Streptophyta; class Pinopsida; order Cupressales; family Taxaceae; genus Taxus; species Taxus chinensis. Next base: position 193,575,760 of record CM034149.1, on the reverse strand, counting down.
TTTTACAGATCTACGAACCAATTAAAATTTCATTGAAAAGAAAATTCAACACGTCTTCCATATTAGCACACGTTGGGGAAATGAAAATCCAATGAGGGGGGGATGACATTGAAAAAAAAAAAGTGTAAGGACTGCTTGAACCCCAAAATTTCCTTTATTATTTTAATTCAAAATGTTTACTTTGAAATGTAACATAATTTGTTTATTTATTTATATTGTCATTGATCTAATTTTACGGGGGGATTATATCTCCCTCCCCTTATAAGAGCATCATCCTCAATGCAACATAACACTAAGATTAGGTTGACGGATAAAATAGAATAAAGGGGTCACCAATGATAGTGTCATTTATTTCCAAGGCTATGTCACTAACATGTGATCATAAGGAAAATTCATCAACATCTATAAATTCCTCAAATTGTTAATTTTATGTGAAGAATGGATTTTTTCTCTTTCTTATAGTGAATCTAAACCAAATTTCATAGTCATATTCAAGCCTATTTGATAATGTTTTCTCATAAGTGCAAATGAGTTGGATCGATCTTCCATAATCATTTTCATCCATTACTAGTTCTATTTCATTACTTCTATTGTTTTACAAATAAATTTCACTATTTTTACAAGGTTTTCAACAATGCAATATGACACGAGGTCATCCAAGACCTAAAACCATAACATAGAACACTTCACATTTACATGGAAATAATTCAAACAAGACCTTTATCACAAGTAAGGAGCGATTCCGCAACAAGGAAGTGTATACACATAACATTCACCACATCAATGTGGAAGAGAAAATTATTTATACACAAGTCTACGATGACAAAAATAGATTACCATAAAAACACAACCACTCCCCAACAAGAGGAAACCACATACCTATGATGGGAATGTAGCATAATACCCCAAACATATTCCCCCATAACATATAATCCATACAAATAGGTATATCATGTGGTTTATATAAGACATAAGAAAAATGGGTATGAAGAAACAAACCTATAATTAAGTCCCTAAGACAAAAAGTAACATTTTCACTATGTACAATGCCTGGTGAATCCAAGTATAATAATATCTGCTAATGAAATCTGTAGTTTTTCATCTCAACCCTTCCTCAAATAATCTAAAATAACCCAGAAAAAGTATCAAGCGTCCCATCTGTATGTTTTTTAATGAGTCCCACATTCCAAAATTACGCTTTTCTCAAGTAATCCAAAATATGAAAGAGTGCATAATCTAAATCTCAACCCTAAAGTTTAAAATGAATAACGTATCTTTTACAATGGTAAAAACATCATCTTAGGATGCAAGGAGCAATGAAAATCACTGTCAAATCCACCAAATATAATGCATGTCATAGAGGCAACTCAACCGAGAATAATTTGAATTCCATAAAAGTCTCTCAACCATAAAGGACTAAATATCTTATGTATCTCCACCATAGGATGACTAAATATCATAAGTATCTCTCCACCATAGGATAACTAAGCACCATAAAAGTCTCTCAACCATAGAGGACTAAGTATCATATGTCTTTCCACCATAGGAGGACTGAATATCATAAGTGTCACTCCACCATAGGAGGACCGAGTAAGAAGTATCCAAGTAAGGTCGGATCAGTCCATGTTCCTAGAAACATTGAGCCTCGTCACCTCAAAACCAAGGGCATCTTACTGCAGCACCATGTATACAATCATGACACCTTGGGAGTACCCCCATACGAAATGCACATACTATTGACAAATTTTGCCCCATAGGATAAATTAATCAAACACGACCTTGCACAAGAGAAAATCAAAGGGTCAGTTCAGTCTTGCGAGCTCATATTCGATACCAAATCAAAGGGGTAGGCAGACTCGAAAATGGAGGAGAAAGGTCAGGAAATGAGGCCAAACAAAGTTAAAGGGGATCATAAAATCATCAATAAAAAATGGAGAAAGACAACATTTACTCGAGGCACAAATCGGCTAATTATAAAGGAGTGAACGGAAGCCTCCACGTGCCACATCAACAACACTTTAAAGGTGTGACCCAAATTGGAGACTCAAAAAAGTGTCGGCCCTCCACATGGTTAGAACCCAAAAAGGTGGAACTGGCCGTTGAAAAGTTGAGGCAAAGCAACAGACTCGCAGAAGGCACTACGTGTCAACTCAGTGTAATTCCAAGAGTGAGAGGGAACATTGAAACTAAAAACCCCGTAGGAATTCCATGTGGAGTCAAAAATGAGTGACCCGTCAAGGACGCATATATAATTTGTTCACTTGAGACCCGAATCGGCTAAGTATACAAAAGAGTCAGCGGAAGCCTCCTCGTGTCTCATTGGTGCGCCCTCAAGGGTTGAATCCAAAGGTGGGTCCCCAAATAAGTTCTAGTTTACCACGTAATTAGGAACTGAGAAAGTTTGAGTAGGCTTGAATTGGCCAAGTCAAAAAAGGTCAGCGAAAGCCACATGTCATCGACGTAATTTCAAAAGGTGTCAACCCAAAGAGAGACCCTGAACTAGCACTAGCCCTACACGTGTCCTAGGTCCAAAAAGGGAGACACCGGCCATTGAATTGAAAATTCAAAAATTAGCGGAAGCCTCCACATGCCTTATCACGCAACTTCAAAGGAAAAATCCCGAAGAGCAGAGTCCCAAATGAGCGCAATCCCTCCACATGTCCAAAGTCTGAAAATTGGACACCGGCCATTGAAAAGGTCCAAAGGAGTAGGCTGTGGAAGCCTCCATGTGTCAGCTTGTGTAAACTTCAAAAAGAAAAACAGAGGTAGGTCCCAAATGAGCGTATGCTCGCCACGTGTCTAGAGCCTGAAAAGGTAGAAACCAGCCATTGAAAATTCTAAACAAGAAGAGCCAGCAGAAAGTGCCACCCGTCAGCTCGAACGTAACTTCAAAGATCAACTCTAGGAGGTAGGTCCCAAAAAATTGCAAGCTTTCCATGTTTCTGCCGAGTCATAGATATAGTTGCTCCGCCCATCAGGGGGAGGACTTAGCCAAAACACAAAGAAAATGAGACAGGCTCGACGGGCGAGACCAAGTGTCCAACCGTCATAATTTCAGGAGTGAAAAAAGGGGCAGTAAAAATATTAAGAATGCGTGGGGCTCCAAGAAGATTTTGTATGGGTAAACTCCAAACCCAAAGTAGTTTGGAAAAGATTTGGTGAATCATGTAGCCCACCAAGATTTTTAAATGCTTGGATCTTGAAAATATTGTGAAAGCCCGCATTGAGCACCCAACCCTGACCTTCAGATGACCTCGACTACGACTGGAGTAAATACAAGCCACCATTCTTAAGGCTGTCACATTCTCACTCACCATTGTAATGAGGTATTTATTTCCCAACAAGAAATGGAAATGGAGGCGTGGGTTGTGTCATGAGACCCATTAGTTTCACTAGGTGGATTCAATGCATCTCTGGGGTGGTTGAACAGGAGTCCAGATTTCTTCTACCTCCTTCTCTCATTCTTCCTATATATTGTAAGGAGTTGCATTTTTCAAAAGGTTGGACATTTTTACTTTTGCACCCTCCCTTCTTCTCTTGCGTGCAAGTGAATTTTGTGGAGTTTTCAGCCTCCCATTCAAATTGTAATGCAATTTTGCCTCTTGGCCATTGTAGTGCACTGTATCAACTTTTGGAGCAATAATACATGTCTGTGGATGATTTTCAACCCTCTCAGTGTTCATTGAATTCCTTTCTGATCTCTCATTATAGTATTGGTTATCTGTGCATGGTAGTTGTATTACATTTTGATGGTTTGTGTTTATTGCAAAGTAGGTGTTTCAGCATTCCTTTGGTGCATCACCCTTGTTAGTTTAGGTTTTATTTCTTGCATCTCCTTAACCATATCTCCTTGGCAAGTTAGAGTAGGTTTTAGAGTATATCCTCTGCAATATGAATGTGTGCACCTGAACAGAGGAATAGGAACTGACCTTCATCTGAGAGAGCTCTCTCGATTCACAAAGTCCCACACTTTGAGAGATGCTCCATGTTATGCAATCACACTAAATTCTCAACCCATCGAGTTACGGACATTCAGGGGTGCTGTGATTCTACATCAATAGTTTTGGCACACCCGGTGGGACTATAAGTCATTTTCAGTTTTACAAAGATTGGGTGTGTTCTTTGTAAACTTCCCAGCCTTGTAAGGAGCTTTGAAATTACACATCTGGCGACTCCAAAAAAGGTAAATCCACTGATTTCAGCAGTCCAACCCAAGTTTATTTCATGAGAAGAATCCAAAAAAGGTCAAGAACCAGAGAAGAGGGGCTATTTGTCTATCTACATTTATCCCCAGATAGAGCAAGAAGAGGAAGAAGATCTCAAAGGTCTCCATCTCCACCAAACAGGACATTGTCAACACCTCCCTAGATAGGCCTTTCATTCAATCGACTAGAATCCTTCGACCAATCAGGATGGCGCAACCCAATCCTTATATCAAATTCGCTGGCAGTAGCCCACTGGCCCTCAATGCACAAAATCTAGTTCCAGTTATAGCATTGAAGAATGTTCCATATTTCACTGGAGAGAACCAGACAACTCCGATTGACCATATCCAAGACATTGCAAATGTATATGAAATTCATGAGATAAATGAAATGGACATTGTTGTTAAGTTATTGGCATCCTCCTTTAAAGGTAAATCCTTACAATGGTTTAGGATTCTAACAATAGGGTCTATCTAGAATTGGGATCATCTATGCACAGCCCTTCATAACCAATTTGGAGAAAAGGGGGACAATCTATCCTTGTTAGAACAACTGACAACCATCAAGAGAGCTCCTAATGAATAGCTGACGAACTTCAACTTCAGATTTCAGAGGACGTGGGATAGGATTCTGATGGCCGTGAGACCAACAGATGAAGGTGCTTTTCTATACTTCCTTAAAGCTTTAAATTCTGATATTGCCATGATGATTCAATCAATGGGAGGTATAACTATACCCGCAACCTATAACATTGCTATTAGAGCTGAAAATTGTTTAATTCAGGCTGGTAAACTTGCACCTAGGCCACCTATGCCTCTATATCCAGAACTAGGAGCTCCTACAACTAGCCAAATACCAGAGTTGAATCCCATTCCAGCCCCTAGGAATCAAAGCAATAGTGAGGCTTCTACTTCTTCAAGCACCTCAAAAGAGCTACAAGAGGTTATGAAGCAACTGCAGAACCTAGGAAATGAGCTAGTGACTATCAAGAGACAACAAGCTCAAAGTTCTAGGCCGTATCAACCTCCAAATCAGTATCAAGCTAGACCCCCATACCAAAAAAATAGACCACCTGCTTAGGCTGGAAATCAAAATCAGAGCCAAGGAAAACCTCAAGCTACTAGGCCATTCTAACCATATGATCCAAATGTGGCTTCAACATCAAGGGCCTTGGTTCCAACACAAAACAACATGGCTCAAGAATATGACTGGTGTTTCACATGTAATAAACCTCATAATCAGTCAATGTGTTTTAATGGTGCCTTGAATCAAGATCTTATGGTAAAAACATGGGTGTAGAAAAAGAGACCAAGCCAAGAAGGAAATAAGTAGCAGGAATCAACTCAGCAAGAAGTACCTCCGAATGAGACCACACTTGTCAATTGGCAGGCTGAAGATTTTTGTGGTGTGAACCAAGCCCCTTCTCAAAGTGTAGTGGCCAATACACGGTCCAAGAGAAGGAATATTGGAGAAATTCAGTCATCAAATTCAAATGATCCACAACCCTCTATTACTCAACAAGGTGTTAGAAATTAAAGTGCAGCCCTTAATGTGCAAGGTCAGCCCAAGCCACCTTCTAGACCGACTCAAGTGCCAGTTGTAACAACCCATGTGCAAGAGAAGAATGTGCAAGGAAAGGGGCAGCAGAGAGATAACTCATCTCCATTCAACATCATTGAGTAGATGAAGAAAACAAATGTAAACATCTCAATGTGGGAGTCATTAGCTATCCCAGGACAAAGAGACCTATTGCAAGCTGCTATGAAAACTGGTCAGCATCAAATCAGCCACCCAATCAACAAGACAAGGTACTTACCAATGTAGCTCAACAAGGAGCATCAGATCGAGGAGGCCATCAAGGTAAAAATTTGAATCCCCCTCCATTCTATATCTCATTGATCATAGGAGATAAGTTGATACATAATTACATGATTGATTCGGGAGCAAGTAGCTCAGTCATGCCAAAACAAATAGCTGACCAGTTAGGTCTTCAATATGAAGTCATCTCCAAAGGTGTGGTGCAATTGGATGGAACAATAGTAACAATGGTTGGAGTAATCAAATATTTGAGCCTCACATTACATGCATGTCCTAACGTAATGGTGTTGTAAGATGTATCAGTCATAGACTTGCCACCACTCTTTGCATTGTGTTTGTCAAGAGACTTCACTACCAAAATTGGGGGCTATTTGTCTACTGATTGGTCACACATGTTATTCAGAATGAGGTATGGGGCTAAGGCCACAATCAGATCTGAGCCCATTGCAAACTTTCACATAGAGCCTCATGTACCGAGTCCAATTAATGCAAATTGTTCAGCATTTGATCAAGAAGATTACCCAAGCACCTATGAGGCAGATACCAAGGTCGGAAGTATTCCAGACTTGACTCTTGATGAATGGGAAAACAAAAGGCATGCTTTTGACCCTTACAAAGAAATGGAAGAATCTGAGCTAGGAGTCTATTGTTTGCATGAAGAGAATCATCCTCTCCCTAGCATCACCAAGCCATATCACAAAGATGATAACGAAGTATGGCAATTATTCTTTGATGGCTCAAGGAGTAGACAAGGCACAGGAGGAGGAGCTATGCTCATTTCACCACAAGGTATGAAATATTACTCAGCTTTTTGTTTCCAGTTTTCTTGCTCAAACAACATAGCTGAGTATGAAGCCTTAATCCACAAATTACATTGGGGAAGAAAGAGAGGCATTAAAAATTTACAAGTATTTGGTGATAGTGAGCTAATTGTGAATCAAGTCAGAGGACAAAATGCTGCAAAGAATGACCTACTCAAGAGCTAAAAAACAAGGTATGGAACTTAATTGAAGACTTTGAAGCCTTCAACATTGTGTCCATACCCAGGAAAAAGAATGAAGCTGCAGATAGGCTTGCAGCAGTTGGAGCAACATTTGATGTAGTTGACAGTATCAAAAGAGGAAAACACAACCACATATCCATGTGATTGTAAGGCCAGCAGTTCCAGACAATAACACAAGCTGGCAGGTGTTTGAAAATGATCAACAGATCATAAATTTCCTGCAAGAAGAGGCTGAATTCTCAGCTAGGAATCAAGATAAATTAGAGCAGCAGTACGGGGATCAAGTAGTGCAGTTGCGGACCAACAAGCTTCCCAGAGGTTTGGTGACACTGGAGTCAATATTCAATCCTAATGACCAGTTTCGTAAAGAGAAAGAAAACATTAAGGTCAAGGGAGATGATTCAGAACCTATTTTTGTTGGGGAAGGAAAGACACTCCAAATTGGCAAGGTGACCACTGAGCAAGAGAGATATGAATTCATAAAACTTTTCCAAGAATTTCCAGACATTTTCTCCTGGAGTTATGAAGACCTGCGAGGATTCAATCCAAAGTTGGCACAACATACAATAGAACTGGATCTAGAGGCTAAGCCCATCAGGTAGAAACAAAGACCAGTCAACCCACACATTGAGCCTCTAATGAAGAAAGAGCTGAAAAAACTGATAGAGGAAAGCATTATATTCCCAATCAAGCATTCAAGCTGGGTTGCAAACTTGGTACCAGTCAGGAAGAAGAATGGAGAAATTATGTTGTGCATGGAATTTCGAGACTTGAACAGAGCATCTCTCAAAGACCACTACCCACTCCCTTCAATGGAACAAATCTTATAGGTAGTATCTAGCTCAGAAATATTTTCTCTCCTGGATGGATACTCAGGGTATAATCAGATAATGGTGAAAGAAGACAACTAGTTCAAAATGGCTTTCACCACTAAGTGGGGCACCTATGCCTACAAGAAGATGTCATTTGGATTATCTAATGTTGGGGCCACCTTCCAGAGGGAAATGGACATGGAATTCAAGGGGTTGATCAATAAAATAGTACTGATATATCTTGACGATATCACTGTGTTCTCCAAAAACGTAGCGGATCACCTTTTCCATCTAAGACAGGTATTTCAAAGATGTAGGAGATTTGGGGTATCATTGAATCCCAAAAAATGCATATTCTTGGCTCACGAAGGAAAGCTCCTAGGCCATATTGTGTCAAAGGAAGGATTGAAAATTGACCAAGAAAGAGTTGAAGTGATTTGAGCATTTCCCTTGCCAAGTCATAAGAAGGCTCTTCAGAGTTTTCTAGGAAGAATAAATTTTGTCCATAGGTTTGTGCCAAATTTTGCTGCTCTTGTGAAGCCAATAACACTGATGTTGAAGAAGAGCATGGAATTTAGGTGGATAGCTGAGGGAAAGGAAAGTTTTGAAGCCATCAAAGAAGCCATATCCCAAGCTCCAACTCTCGTCAATCCAGACTTCTCCAAGGACTTCATGCTTTATGCCTTTGGTGGTGGGGACACAATTTCTGCAATCCTAGTGCAACAAAACAAAGGGGGATCTGAACAACCAGTTTCCTTCTTCAGTCAAGGCTTGGAGGACTATGAAGTGAGGTACTCTTTCATTGAGAAGCATGTCCTTGTAGTGATCAGGAGCTTAAAGAAGTTCAAACACCTAGTCTCAAACAATAGGATCCAGCTGTTAGTTTCTCATGCGGGAGTCAGGGACTTCCTTTTGAACAAGGATGTGAATGAGAAACGTGTAGGATGGATCACTCATGTCATGGAATATGACATTGAAATTAAGGTCACTAAGCTGGTTCATGGAAAGGGACTATGTGAACAACTAGCCTCGAGTCAACAAGTTGATGCAAGCAATGGAAATGGAGTTGTCTTGGTACTACAAGATGGTCAAGAACAAGAAAATGATAATGTGTCTATTCCTTGTTGGACTCATAATATGATGCACTTCCTACAAAAAGGCCTATGCCCTCAAGAAATGAGCAAAGAAAAAAGGAGATACTTCAGATTATAAGCCATTCCATATGTGCTCGTTGATGGTGTTTTTTTCAAAAGGGACATCAATAGTGTTCTACTGAGATGCATCGGAATAGGTCAAATCGAGAAGGTGTTACAGGAGTTTCATGATGGAGAAGCCAGAGGTCATTTTTCTCCACGAGTAACAGCTCTCAAGATAATGAAGGTGGGATATTATTGGCCCACAGTGTTCAGTGACTGTTACACTTGGATCAAGAAGTGTAAAAAATGTGCATTCTTCACAGGCAAGGAAAGATTAGCAACACTCCCATTGCACCCAATTTCAGTTGACCAGCCATTCATGTAATGGGGATTGGACTTCATTGGGGTCATCAATCCAAACTCAAGCCAAGGCCACAAGTGGATTCTCACAGCAACATATTATTCACCAAGTGGACCGAGGCAGTAGCACTCAAAGAAGCAAATGAGTCTAGCATACTAGACTTTTATGAAGGGATAGTGACTAGGTTCGGAGTACCAGCCACTATCATATCAGACAATGCCATAGCATTCCTAGGATCAAAGATCACAAAATGGGATGTTAAGAATGGGATCTACTTGAGCACCTCTTCAAATTATTACCCACAGGGTAATGGGCAGGCAGAGTCCACAAACAAGAATTTACTAAGAATCATCAGAAGGACTCTAGATGAAAATCAAAGGATATGGCATACAAAGCTAAAATCAGCATTATGGGCTGACAGGATCACACCAAAGAGATCTACAGGTAATTCCCCTTACAAGATGGTCTATGGGAAGGAGGCAGTGTTGCCTATATCATTAGAGCTTCCCGCATTGGAACTCATGAAACAGTTGGAATTATCTGAGTTTGAACCAATGGAGGCTAGGTATGCAGAGCTGATAGAATTAGAAGAAATCAGAGAACATTCAGTTCAAATGATAGAAAAGGATCAAGCCTTAGTCAAGAGGTGGTTTGATAAGAAAGCAAGAGCAAGGACCTTTCAGGAAGGGGACCTAGTCCTGAAGTGGGATGCAGATCGGGCAAAGCCAGGGAGGCATTCTAAATTTGATGCTATTTGGAGTGGCCCCTACATGGTCACAGGATGTAAGAGTAGTAATGCCTTCTAATTTTCTACGTTGGATGGAGAGGAGCTTCTGATTCTGGTTAACGGAATCTATCTTAAACATTGTTACTGAAAGGAAAAGGTTTCACCATTGTAAATATTAGCCTAGGATTTTAATTCCTCTAAGTGTGTATGCACATTGTCTTGTTGTAGTGTAGGTTTCAATTTCCCTAAGTGCTTCAGCACAGGTCTCATTGCTCCTAGGTTGAATCATTGTGTAGTTCAGTGTGCCTCTAAAGGTGAATGTGTGCCTACAGTCCATTTCTAGAAGCAGGTGAATGCTCCAGGTCAAGACAATTTTCTACTCTCAGAAAATCTCACCTTCAAGATTTTCTTATAAAAATTGAGAGTGCAAGCGGTGGAGTAGGTTAAGGGCCAACAGGTCACAAGCAGTCAGGCTCGAGGTTTCAGGAAACAGGATCAGTACCAGGCTATCAATTCATGACTCCATGCCCAATGGATACTTCAATGTAACTGATCTTTTCATCTAGCAGGAAGGTGACCCTGTGATTCACCAAATTGTTGACCAATTTTCCCCCTTAGGAAAAATTAATCAAACATGACCCTGCACAGAAGAAAATTGAAGAGCTCATATTTGATTCAATCATCGAGGAGGAGATTTCTTCAGGTCCCACATTTCAAAACTAGCAATCAGGGTTCACAAACTGAATCGGCCCTAAGACATAAAGGAGACTCAGTGGAAGGCTCTGTGTCTCATTAATTCAAATTTTAAAGGCGTCTACAAAATGAAACCAAACAAGCATAGAGACTCAAATTGATGTCAAGCCCGAGGAACCCTCCACGTTGTTAGAGCCCAAAAAGGTGGAACTGACTGTTGAAAAATTGAGGTAAGGCAATGGACTCGTGGAAGGAACTATGTGTCATCTCAACACAATTCTAAGAGTGAGAGGGAACAATGAAACTCAAAACCCCAAACAAGTGCAGGGACCTCCAAGGAAGTCATATAATTTGTTCAAAGGCCCTGAATTGGCTAAGTATAAAAAGAGGCCAACGGAAGAAGCCTCCACGTGTCTCAACTCAGCACACAAGGGTCAAATCCAAAGAGGAGTCCCCAAATGAGTGCTAGGCTCCACGTGGTTAGAGTCTGAAAAGGTTTCACCAATGACCATTGAAAAGTCCAAGTAAAGACTGAGCAGAGGAAGCCACGTGTCTCATCGGCACACCCTCAAGGGTCGAATCCAAAGGTGGTCCCTAAACGAGTGCCATCCCACCACATAGTCAGGGACCAAGAAAGGGAGCAGGCCCGAATTGGCTAAGTACAAAAGGGTCAGCAGAAGCCTCCACGTGCCTCATCAGTGTAATTTCAAAGGTAAAAATCCAAAGAGAGTCCCAAATGAGCACCAGCCCTCCACATGTCCCAGGTCCCAAAAGGGGACACCGGCCATTTGAAAAGTCCAAAAGCCTATGGAAGCCTCCACGTGCCTCATCCAGTGTAACTTCAAAGTTAAAATCTGGAGGCAGTCCCCAAATGAGCACAGGCTCCTCCACATGGTCAGAGCCCCAAAAGGGGGCAGAACCGGCCATTGAAAAATGGAACTAAGGAAAGGAGAACTAGTGGAAAGCCCCACATCAGCTTCGGCATAACTTTAAAGATCAAATCCAGAGGTAGGTCCCAAAAAATGTGCAAGCCCTCCACGTGTCTAGGGTCATACATAGTTTCTCCACTAGTCAGGGGGGACTTAGCCAAAATACAAAAAAATAGAGTAGGCCCACGGAAGAGACCAAGTGTCCAACCATCACAACTTCAGGAGTGAAAAAAGGGGCAGCAAAATATTAAGAACATGCGGGGCTCCAAGAAGATCTCACATGGGTAAACTCCAAAACCAAAGTAGTTTGGAAAAGATATTTGGTGAATCATGTAGCCCGCCAAGATTTTTAAATGCTTGGATCTTGAAAATATTGTGAGAGCCCACGTTGAGTGCCCAACCCTGACCTTCAGATGACCTCAACTACGACTGGAGTAAATACAGGCCACCATTCTTGAGGCTGTCACATTTCTCACCCACCACCGTAATGAGGTATTTCTTTCCCAACAAGAAATGGTAATGGAGGCATGGGTTGTGTCATGAGACCCATTAATTTCATAGGTGGATTCAATGCATCTCTGGGGTGGTTGAACAAGAGTCTATATTTCTTCTACCTCCTTCTCTCATTCTTCCTATATATTGTAAGGAGGTGCATTTTTCAAAAGGTTGGACATTTCTTCTCTGCACCCTCCCTTCTTCCCTTTTCTACAAGTGAATTTGTGGAGTTTTCAAGCCTCCCATTCAAATTGTAATGTAATCTTTCCTCTTGGCCATTGTAATGGACTGTATCAACTTTTGGAGCAATAATGCATGTCTGTGGATGATTTTCAACCCTATTTTGCATTCATTGTCTCCTTTCTGATCTCTCATTAAAGTCCTGGTTATCTGTGCATGGTGATTGTATTGTATTTTTATGGTTTGTGTTTATTGCAAAGTAGGTGTTTCAACATTCCTTTGGTGCATCACCCTTGTTAGTTTAGGTTTTATTTCTTGCATCTCCTTAACCCTGTCTCCTTGGCAAGTTAGAGTAGGTTTTAGAGTAGATCCTCTACAATATGAACATGTGCACCTGAATAGAGGAATAGGAACTGGCCTTCATCTAGAGAGCTCTCTCGATTCGCAAAGTCCCACACTTTAAGAGATGCAAATTTAGCCAAGTGGATTCAAAACCATAATCTTTGAGTTATAGAAATAAATAAAACCAAGAAATCTTAGCAACCAAAGAAAATAGCCAAGTAGCCGTGTTCACACTACAAAAATCTTGCAAGAAATAAAATATGAACAAGAGTCTCAAATCTTCTCAATAAATAAAATGTTGCTTCTATGGAAATTCTAAATTACAAATAAATACACATAGAAATATTCACATCACATTCACTTTATAAAATACACATAGAAATATTCACATCACATTCACTTTGAGGCCTTTAATGGCCACCAATACAGGTACCCAAAACATCAAGTGAACATCATAGCATATAATTATGATACTGAAAAGATAATGTAAATACCATAATGTATGGCTGAGTCAAATCTCCCACAAGATATCTGGATGGCTCGAATAAATACATATGTATCCAACAAAAACAATATATCCAAATAATCTCACCTTGACCAGGAACGAAAATGTTCTCTCCCAAAAGGTTACTAGTTAGAAATTCTTGTGATTAGTAATTTCAAATAGTCCAATAATGTTTGTTGTGTTTGACAAAGGTTTATAAGCTAGAAGATCTGAGAGGAAAATAGAAAATTTCAATGCATCAATGCAAGATTGAATATTGTAGAAATTTAATGATTTGAAAGAGAAGGCATATCATTGTAATTATTTTATCAAGATAAGTCAATGTAATATCCATAATGTAGTATGCAAGGAAATGGAAAGGGTCAAAATCCAGGTAAATTGTCCCAAGGACGAAACCAAAATTTTCATGTGTTAAATACTTCCATGTATAATATAATATAACTATCTGAATGCCTCATGGTTATAAACTATCAATTTCCACACCTAACCATCATAACCACTTCTGAAGAGAAATCATGAGCTACCGGCAAACCAATTGCTAACTTCCAAATATATGTCCAATTATCATGTATAATGATATTGTCTAGATTAACTGTAATAAAAAATCAATATATCACAAATTAAATAAATTTGTAGTTTCTATCATAATAAAAGTCTATACAAGGAATTGGTGACCCATTATAAAATATAATCGTATAGAGCCACATAGTTCAACAAGTGGACCAAGTTACATCACAATGACTCCACATAACACAACAACATGAGCTGACATAGCACACAGGATATGTACACACAATCACATATAAAAGATTCATTACCAATAAATCCTAGAGGATCAAGTGTTTAAATCTCTGCTCTAATACCAACTGTGATGCCCACTATTTTACCACTCAAAAAATCACCTAAAAACTAGCAATATTTTTTTTATTAATAAATACAAAACCAGAGACACTAGCCCAACTCACCAGACACAAATAACACTAACACTTTCATTTGCAAAACAAATCAATGTACCCAACATTTTAACATCATATTTTTGTATGCATCACATGTTATTATTTTAAGGAGTAATATCCTATAAAAAACATAGTTACAACCATCATGGCTCTCAACACATCACAATAAAGGGGGTTTATTTTGTTCTAGGGTTTGATCTGTGAATTGCATTCCATAATTTTTTCGTGTTACCTCTTTCCAATTAGATTCACAACACAAAGGTTGGGTCCAAGTCTGTAAGACAATATGGTGTGACCCATAATGCACATTATACCTACACTAAGTAGGTAATAGTCCCCCAATGCCACAAAAAAACCAAAACTATCCTCTATAAGAGATCATTCACACAATTCTAACACACATGCAAAGGTTGGAGAGAGGATCACTTACCTACCAAAGGATTCATAAATGACATCCTCTTAGGGTAAGACAAAACCTAGTCTACGTTACCCTTCTCACATAATATTTTAATTTATTCCACAAAATAGTTAACGAAGAAAAACTCATCTAATAACATAGGCGTGTGTCCTCATTGTTCGAGGTGTGTGACAAAATAGGTCACGTAAATTTTACAGGATATTTATTACACAAACTATTGATAAGGAGGCTTAAATTCCTACTTAGGAGTATGAAAGTACTATCCCTTAATCCTTGAGGTGTCATCGTCACCCAATATTCTTTGCAACATTACAAACTTTACCTTGTTTGATCCCTCTCGAAGGGTGGCATAAAAATTCCCTTAGGATGGTACACATATCAGGTATCTACCATCATTTTGCACTACAGTAAAAAATAGTCCCATTAGTCATTCCTCAATCAAGAAAGTTCTACTAGCACCTACGCATTTCATACATTCAGTGAACTAAAGTGAAGGAAATAAGTGCAACCTCAAAGAAGAAAGAAGAGGTATTCCAACCATAACTATGGACCTATAACACATAAAATTTTATTCTCTTAATCCATTGCTAAATAACATGGGTTAATGCTAACAAACCTCATGAGCACATTCATTCCATGAATGATACGACCTTGACAACCAAAATCACTCATGCAAGCATAGTCTAACACGAGTAAAGAGGACTATAAGAAGGATATATTGAGTTATTAACAATCATTCACATAGGTCTCAAGATTTAGATTTTTCCTTAGATTTCCTTGTGTTAATACACTGTGTTGTTCCACTTATAACAATCATCAAACCATCCACCATCATTTGCAATTTAGGAGTTTCCTCATCTGTGTGGTATCTCATCAAAGGTAATTTCCTTTACTTTTATTTGTATTCAAACATGTTTACATTTTTATTCACTTGATCACAATCGGGGTTCTTATGTTCTAAGAGACCATACTTTTCTAAGGTTTTTCTCTTTAACTTTTATTCTTTCTACCTTTACATTGAGTAGTTAAGTCTCCCATTAACATTGCTTAAAAGATGAATGCAAAGTGATGAAGCTTTAGTTTCCCGTTTAGAGATTTAGGAGCTCTAAAGGGAAAAGTCACACATAAGAAAGCATTTTCATTAATATTTCACCACCCAAGTATTAGAAGGTATAATATAATAGAGAAATAAAATATGCATATAACAATATAAGGTTTCCCTAGGGAACCATTCAAAGTGGTAGGAAATATACATTCGATTTTTCATCCACTAAAATCCTATTAAGAGGCATTGAGACTAATTCATCTTGATCCAAAAGGAACATGATCCCCCATGGGTAAGCAGTAGAGCATAAATGGTATTTCTAACCTCATGAAGTATTCACACCTAATGATTGTCCTTTATTAATTATTCAAAGATACAAAAGGCCCATAGGATTTAACTCTTCACCCATTATTTCTTGTGGTCAATTTTATACAAATATTCAATTTTTTCTCACAACAACTATAACCTACCACTATATTTTTCTAGAGTTGAAAGTGGTTTTATTTTACGAAAGGTTGGAATTTGATCATGGCCATGGTGGGTAGGGAATGCCTTTTTAAGTGGAAAAATAATATAACCAAACACACTTATGATTCAAATGGACTTATAACACCCTTCAATGGAGTAACCACTTTCCCTCTTACAAATTTTTCTGACTCGTGTACAACCAAGATGTCCATGTAACCTAGAGGTAACATATTTTACCTTTGGGAGAGGAAGGGTTGACCATAGCTATTTTATCAAGGATACATGATTTGAGTGTATTATAAGATAACCATGACCAACTACATATTGAATGTCATTGCAACATCTATCGAGTTAAATATTAACCTTCATATGCACTAATTACTATAAAAAACAACATGTGAGGATGATAAGTGCACTAACTACGTTATGTTGAAATCACATGATTACTTATATAAGGTGGAAATGGTGTAAAAAGGTTTTAAGCAACCATCACAAGTCTTACTATCAATGACCAACCTTTTTCTTTACATGCTTACGACAAAATTACTTTTCAATTTTTATCTCACTATCATACCAATATACAAAATTATGAAGATTCACCCCAGTTAACTAAATACGTTATTCTACAATACAGTTGAATTGTAAGGTTTCAAGTAATCACTATATTTAACACATATACACAAATGAGATGAGATCTTACTCTATAATAAGACAACAAGTACTATTGATAAAATATACATGACTATTGTAATTCCATCTTGATTACACATTTTTTATAATAAACATTTAATTTAGATTTCCAACATCCATTTTACTCCTGTTTCCGCTACCTGCAACCTGAAAAGTTAGTATAAACATGGTCAACAAAAAATAAACATTGGCATGGAATTCCCTATATGACTAACATTTTCAAATATATATTATTTTCCACTTACAATAAATTAAAACTTTTATGATACAATAGAGGTAAGAACACAAATGCGGTTTCATTTCACTTTCAAGCAGAGTGAGAGAGAGAGAGAGAGAGAGAAGCACATCAAATTTCCCATTAGCAATAAAAAACAAAAAAGTGTCATCAAGGAGATCTATAGAGTCGTATAATAGAGTTTAAAGGTTTTGTAATATTTTTTTTGCTAAGAGAAAGTTCCAAGAAAATTTTCTCGCTAGTACTGCAGGGTTATAAAGATGACCAAATTGGCCAAAGTGTCCCAGAAACTGAGCTTAAAATCCTTTTTCTGAAACTCAAACACACCATGTGTAAATTTATATCAATTCCCCTATCTACAGGGAACTCCTTGGAGTTTACAGAACATAAATCTTGTGACCAGGATTCAAATGGCCACTACATTTCTGAAGCCACTTGTCGTAATTATGCTAGTTGGACTTAGTCATCGAACGTCCTGAGGCCTACAAAAAACCCATTACAAAACAATCTTCTGAGGTGAATTTCTCAAAGCTATTGATTGATTATGATAGTCCTAGAGAAATAATAGAGGTGTGTGGTGACCAAATTTATTTTCTCGGTATGGGGGCCTAAATTGTGGGCCAAAAGCAAACTAACTTTTCAATTTTTAACAACTGACCAAAGTGGTATAATAGCTGACTGGGCCCTGAAATGAGTAATAAAATAGGGTCAAAATATCATTTAAAGTCATTATAGAGATTGACATGACATCTCACGTCACTAGTGAACATGATCATTCCATAACTTACCCACTATGGGGTTTGGAGCGGTGGTTTTCACGTTGTTGAAAATTCATACTTTATTAAGTTTTAGCAAGGTAAATAAATGATGGGATTACAAGGAAGTCAAGTTTAATTCTCTAATCGTGTGGATATGGTTATCTAGTTCTATCATCCAAAATTTCTAGTTGTCACATGAGATGGTTGTAGAGTGTAGCTTACACTAAAAGAGTCATATCAATTCTACATGATGTAAGGTAAATATATCCATTATGTGCAACAAGTCATTTTAATAAACATAAAAATACTCTTCATTTAATTAATAATTTCACTAACACTAAAAGAGAAAACCATAAATATGAAAGCATGTTAGAAATAGAGAGAAAACCATGCCTATTCATAGCGAGGTGAAAAATAAGGTGCTCAAATCTAGTTTTGAACATCCATAAGCTACACGTCCATCACCACAAAATCATTCACTAACCCGTTAATGTGCATTATAATGCTCCCATATTTTGCATACATGTCTTCCTAACATTTGTAACTAAAACATCTGATAAAAGACTCGTTCCAAACTCCATTATGCTTGGTGAATGCCCATAGATTTTCTTCCATGTTCCCAATGCATTTTAAACAAACCAAAATCTTGGCATCTCTCACAGCTAGATCATATAATATATGTCCTCCCCTTTATGCTTTGATGATTGACATAAAACAATTCTAGCGTATTTATTCTGATTACAGGAAGGAGAATATGCTGGAAAAAAACCGTGGGGGTTGTTCCACTCCTTCCACTGCATCTACGCACTTAGGAACAATGTGACAATAATTAAAGCCTACATAGCCAGTTGCACTCCCAGATGTCTAGACGTGTACAGCTCATTAAAAAACAAAAAACCCCTTTTCATGCATTATCATAGAATGGAAAAATTAAGGGTTTCATGCGGAGAATGATTGAAAGAGACAAATCATGCAGAGATATAAGTGGGATAGTAGGAAAGGGCAGTTTCAATTTCTTAATCAAAACAAATACTCTAAATAAAAGATAAAGAGCATGAAAAATGAACTGGTAGTCATCATCTATCTTGAGAATGGTGTTGTAAAGGTTACACTGTACGTAGCACAAATGCTCAAAAACAGAAGAAGTGAAATCAATACTGTTAGACATTACAATTTAATGAAGCACCTCCTAATCCTCAATCTTCTTCTTCTTCTTCTTATACATAGCAGTTTACTTTCCTCTCAGAGGCAAATGAACCCACTTTAGATACAACTACAGATCCAAATCAATCAATTTGTATATCGTAAAATGAGGAGATATTACGGTTAAATATTTATCTCTTTGTGCAGGGATTATTTAACCCATATTTGTATTGATTTTTGGACAGATATTAGTGAGAGCTCTGTTTAGCACAATTAAATCTGACAAAAATCCTCTCCAAGGTGTTTCCACCCCAAAACCTACCAAGTTCTAATCTCTCATTTTTGGCATAGGTGAGAAGCGAAGGCAGAAAACAAATACACAAAGTCTTGTTTTGCACCTCCCAAAAAGTGTTTCCTTCAAGGTTTGTTAGGTAATATCAAAAAAACCCTTTTCACAAATCTACGAACCAATTAAAATTACATTCAAAAGAAAATTCAACATGTCCCCCATATTGGCGCAGGTAGGGAAAATAAAAATCCAATGAGGGGGGAGGACATTGGAAAAAACAAAGTGTAGGGATATGTGAACTCCAAGATTTCCAGCATTTTTTATTTATTATTTTAATTCAAAATTTTTACTTTGAAATGTAACATAATTTAATTCTTATTTATATTGTCATTGATCTAATTTCACGGGGGGCATTACACTCAATAATCAACAAACATTCTCCATGAACTATCTTTCTTAGGTACTAAAACAATAGGAGAAACACAAAAAGAAGTGTTAGGATAGATTATACATTATTTAATTAGAGACTGTAATTGTTATTTTACCTTATTGACATATTTCAAATACTACCTGTAAATCCCATGTTTGGAAGCGGACTATCGGGTAATAAGTGTATCTCATGCTTGATTGGCCTACCCGGAGGCAACCTTGTAGGATCTTGGAAAAATTCTTTGAACTGCTGAACTAACTCGTTTATCTGTGTCTTATCTTTGTTAGAAAACATGCTATAAGTGGTTTTAGATGCAACAATCTCATCCTCTAGAATATACCAAAAAATAAGTAATGTAAATTTACCGTTGGAATTAATAAGCTTTTGAGATTCAGTGGCACTTACCAAGGAGAATTTTGTGTCTCATGCAAAGGCTGAAATGAGGTAGCTCTTACCATCCTTCACCGAAGGGTATTAGTTGGATATTCTCATGAAGATAACATCCCTACTATAAAAATATGGGCCATCAAACACTACACCACACACTTCAAGGGGAAAAACACCTACTGTAACTTTGTCAATGAATGTCTTATCTATGCCAAAATTTATTTTACATTGTTTAGTATCCTTCATGTTAAACCTTTCTTTACCCAACCCAATGAATATAGACGTGGGTGATTGTAAGTTTCCAGCTTTAGCTTTTCCACTAACTCTTTACTAATAAAATTACCTTGAGAACATGTATAAAAAAGAACATCCACCTTAGTTAAATTCACTTGAATTTTTAAATGAAAAAGATTGGTTAGTTCCTTTTCCTAAACAACATTGTTACTACCCAAACATACCTCTGCGAATGGAGGTACAAAACATTGTCTCATCCACATATTCACTACGAAATAATTCATATCCCTGGAGGATAGTCATGACCTTATTCTTATTTTTTAAGGGATCTAATTTTTGGAGGAGCTTCCAACATTTTTCCTTAGAATGAGTGTCAACATCACAATGCCCACAATAAAATTTAGTATCCTTTTAAAAAACAGAAGTATAATTTTTCTTACCTTTCCCTTTTCCCTTATCCTTTTGTTTGGTGTCACCTTGTTTTTCTCAAATCATACTGAGAGGTAGATGGACTCTTCTTCTTATCCACATCTAAATAGTGGGCTTGAGAACAAGCCTCGTCAACATCCTCTGTCTTGGCCAAGAGGACTAGTCTCCTCAAGTGGCTATGAAGTGCACCAATATAATTCATTAGAAGGTCTCAGTCCCCTACATCTTTGCCCATATGGAAAAATTTCTTCTGGAACTCACTAGTGTACTCCTGGATGTTCTAGCCTTGTTTCTACCTGACATATTGACAATACATGGACCTATCTATTCATAACAAAGAGGATAAAATTGTTTTTTGATTATCTTTTTAAAATCATCCCACTTAGTAATAAGAGGAATATTATTAACAAGAAATGAATGAACATTACTTTCAAACCAATTTAAAGCATGATTGATTGATTTTATCCTTGTAAAGGAAATCTTCTGACTCTCATTGATTTAATGCAAACTGAAATATACCTCAAGTTTAGCTAGCCAACGGTCTATCTTCTCAACATTCACGTGTCCATCATAAGGTTGAATCTCTATCTTTTCCTCTACTTTGAATGGATGATTTGTAGGAATGACATGGAGCTGCTCTTATTCATTCTCATGGGTATCTTCTTCATGGCCTACCATTGTCTCATTTGGAACACCAAGTTTCTCCATGAGAAATCCCATGATGGAATCTAATTTCCCTATGGAAAAGGAAATATTTCCCACATACTTTAATAAACTTTCCACATTTTCCTCCAACTTGTACAAACACTATTCTCCAGTGTCATTTGCATCTTCTCTACGAGCCATGTCTCAAATTTCTTGCTTCCACTTCCTGGTGGAAATATTTTCTTCAAAAATAATAAGGACACCTTCACCGCTTTCTTATCCCTTTTGGGTAAGGGGAATTTAACTGCAATCTCAACACAAGTCAATCACACAAAAACTAAAATCTTAATTGCTATGATACTAATTCGATCAGTAAACTACCTCTTTCCATCAATTAATATATCCTATTTAGTGATAATTGAATGGAAAATGACCAAGTTCCTTTTAACCAATATAATGTGCAAGAAATAAAAAACAACTATACTTCAAATTGAGAGAACAAAAGCAAATGAGACACAAGAATTTATCCTGTAGAAACCCAAGGTGGGGAAAAATCTAGTGGGTAATAAAATTGCTTCTATTTCACTATGTAATTCTCCAAAATACAAATCTAATGTCAACAAATGACCTTCAAGAAGGATTCTTCACTCCTCCTCTTTGTATTTATTTGTTTACAACTATCAACAATAATAAACTCACCCATAATGAATTAAAAAAAGAACTCTGACTTCCCCTCTTCATTCACACTAAAATTCACTCAAAATAACTTACTTGAATGCTTCTACAACCTCATATTTATAATTACTCCTCCCAGGGTCAAATGGAAAGAAGAATTGAACCATTTGGAAGGCCAAACATTTTCAACAATTGAGTTTCCCAAATTATGGATCCATCAGGGACAAAACCACCACTGAAAACAAAGTGGTGGTTATGCAACTCTCATCCCCTATAACCGGTGGTTAAGTAACCACCACAGCGGTTGTAAAATCGTGGCTCAGTGAAGAGTGGAGGTTATGTAAACATTGGGGTGGTTACGTAATTGTCATCTGTAAAATACACCAAACAAAACAATGATGTCATAAAATGTCATTCAAAGGTGCCTGGATCAACCCTAACCTGACTGGACCATCTCCTGAAGAAAGAAGAAGCTATGATTCTACATTGCAAGTATAAAATATGGAGAATACATAGAATCAGGTATTTTTAGATCCATTTTTGGATCATATTTAAAGATATCTTCATATCCTGCATGCTCCAAGACAACCGAATTATTTTGAATGCTACAGGTAAGTGTATTGTTTATGTCACTGAAGATTATTTTAACATTATGTGTAAAATTCATGTGCCAAACATATCTTATAATCAACAAACTGTTGGAGAATACATGGGTGGAGAAGACATCGTGGAGGAATTAAGGTATTGTGAAACAAATGAATCAAAATTAAAACAAAATTTAAAGTTGAATTTACCTATTGCCCCATTCATGAGAGTGATTATATTTTTCATAGTTTTATTAAGCATGCTCTATGGGGGAAAATATGATCATGTCAACCAAGCTTGGGTTCCCTTGCTAAGCATGATCATATAAGGAAATAAAATTAACTTTGGTTAATTATTGGAATTCAATTTTGGATTATGTTGGGATATGTAATATGCAAAAAATAATTTTAATATATTTTCTTATTCATTGGACTTGTTTTATGCTTTAATGGATTTTGATGCACCATTTCCCAATTGGGTACGTACACTTCTTTTTCAGTACAAGCTACTTTTGTTAAAGTATACAACCACAATCACGGGCCACATATTGGGGATATTTTTGACATATTATATCATATTATCTATCATACCATCTATGGAATAAGAAGGCATAGAATCCTTCATGAACTAAGGGAGTCAATCAAGAATGTGGGGACCTATTAGTATTATCAGGAGTTCATTGTGATCAGATAAGAAGGTGCTCTAACCCTTCCTTTTCAATTACCTAGGCATGTTACTAAAATATTAGCAAATATAGAAGTGGATCATCAATATGAGAATGGGATAGGTGGTTGGTGCAAGAACAAGAATCAAAATCCATTTCCACCTCTTCCCTTTAACATTGGAAAGTATAGGTTTATTAAATATCCCTCTATTAAGAATTTTGCAATGAAAAAATCACATTATGTTAATCAGGATCCTAATGGTTATGTAAGGGCCCACATAAACTAGATGAGGAATATGTATTATGTGCCTCACCTTCATTTATTGATGGAGATAGATAAACATCACTTGAATTATGAGTCTTTGGAGGAAGTCATAGTCAAAATAAAAGTAATAAGATTGATGTCGATTGCTCCACCAATTCAAATTGATCCATGTTCACTAGATGCTACCAACATGGATATATAGGTAATTATTCTTCAGGTGTTCATCATCCTCCTAAATTCATAATATAAACTCAAGTAAGAAGATAAATTTATGTCTCTATTCATACAAGTCAAGCTAGTGTTAAGCCCTGCCTGACATCATTACCGTCAAGTAAAATTATTCCTACACTAAGACAAGATATTGGAGAAGGAATGAATGTTTCAAGAAAAGGAAAGGAGAAGCCTTTACAAATAGATGTAGCATCAATAATTCAAGTTTTGGTAGGATGATTTACTCCTCACATAAAATCAGATGTATTTGTTATATGTATAACAATAGTGAGTACCAATGTACCCTTTTCAATTATAAGTTCCACTTTGAATGTAAGTACTATTTTAATGTCAACCACAATGGTTTCCTCTCCTCCATTTTATCCTACTATTATATCACCACCAAATTCTTCCATTGTGGTTTTTTTCCCTCTTGTTACCCCTTCCATCCCTACCACTAACCTCATATCATCCTCATTTTCTCCCATTGTTACTAATTCTCCTACCCATCTCTCATCTCCCCTATTTTCCTCTACCATCCCCACTCCTTCCACATTACTACCAACATCCACCATGATTCAAAAATTATGATAGTTCCAATAATGGATAAAACACAACCCATATTTTTCATGGAGATGACTACTTCAAAGGGGCTAATCATTTTCATCCCATTACCATCGATGCCTTTATTTATCACAGGGCCAATTTGTAATCCTGGTCCAAGTTTACCACTGGCTCTAAGGTTACGAACACCTAGGTTTACCATTCCAAAAATTCCTAGGATTTCAATATAGATCCTAATGGATCATCCCACTAGGAAAAGCAGGAAATAAATTCAAAGTGCGATACCTAGGGCTCATCTCATAGGATAATTTTTAACTCAACCTTATATTGTATTGATTCCTCTAGATCCCATGACTACCTCATCTACTATTGGTATAGTAATGACATCATCTACAACCAAAAAGATGGTAAGTACCATAAAATATTAAGCACAACTTACTAAACAAAAATAGTACTGACAACAATTTGTTACAGAGTTTCACACCCTACCAACATGCCTCCCCATATTTCCTTGGTTCACAATAAGAAAGAAAAGAAATTACAAAAGGTGACCAAAAACAACATCAAGGCTCAAGGGTAGGATATATTATTGAAAACCAAGGAGGACGTAATGAACATGTTAAGTAAAAGAGGAAGACAAGGAGAACCAATCATCAAACTATTCAATATAGCAAAAGCCTCACTAAAGATGGATACAAAGGTCATAAGGGAAGCAAAAAATGATGAAATGGTAGTTTGGTCACATATTAGTTTACCTCCAAATCTCAAGATAGAGGTATACCATGCCTTAAAGGATTTATTTTTCATATTCATAGACATTTTTAATGTCAAGGATAAGGAAAAGGTAGTAAATTCAAAACTAAATAACTTGAAACAAGAGGTTATGGAACTTAAAGACAGAATCATAGTCATAACAAAGATATTGAAGGGTAATTTATTACTAAATTTTCCACCCATTTATGTTGATGATGTGATCACTATTAAAAATAAATTAACAAAGGACAAAATAAAGTTGACAACAACTTCCATCAAATTGGAAACCACATACAAACATTTAGACATGTCCCATGCTAATATTATTTCACTATTTGTTGATTTGGATTTGATGCAAAATTTGGATACAACTGGTTAGGTTTTATCAATAGAATAATTTTATGGCTTCTTGATTCATTTTATGTCTTTATTTGACCGATAGACACAAAACCCTCTCTTAATAAACAACATTGGAATGCATGAGTTTATCCTTGTCATATTGATCAAGTTGGAAAAGGAAAAAGGAATAAAATAGTTTTTGGATGACATGTTAAAAGTTATTGATCAAGTGGTACAAAAAATTTAGGAACCATGTAAACCATTGATAATAAATACATAGGTAGTGGAAGATAATTATAGATTGTGACAAAATCTCAGAGTATCAGTCTGCGTTTAGGATGAAGAAGATAAAGTCACATAGCCACAATTTTTTTTTGAAGTATCTATTGTTGTCTCTTTGTATATGTAAGGTCCCCCCAATTATGATGATTCAAATTAGGTGGATAATTCAAGTAGGGTAGTTTATATTTAGAATGGGATTTTATAAAATATGAGAGTTTTTTCTCATTTATATATTTTTAATCTTTAGATAGTTTGGAGTTAATTATAGTATAGTCACAATTTAGTTTCCTTTGATTGTAAGATCCAAAAATAGATATAAATAATTAGGATGCATCCCATGGCTCTATAAAAGCACATTATTGTACTGTAAAAAGGGATCTAGACACTATTGAATTAATGTAAGGAAAGATTTTGGAGCTTCAAATTGGTTTTGTGATTTCTTTTGTCTTTAATTGTTGATTCATGTCTTGATTCCTAGATAGAAATTTCTCTTTTCTCATTGATTAGAGTTTACACTTAAATTTTTAGCTAGATCTTTTACATGGTATGAGATTGAGTTATATTGATATCAATTCCACTAGTTGGTATTTCATGGGATTATATTTATTGATGTTCTTGGAAATTACATGGGTTTGACTAGTTAAGGAATGTTAACTAGTGGATATTATTTTGTTTATGTTAAAAATATAATTAGCTTAAACAAATGTCATGGTAGTTAAAAATATGATATATGCTTTGTGAATGGAATAATAAATTATTTACTTAGATGATGTAGGGTTATGATTATTTTGTGTAATATCCTTTGATTGATATCCTAGAGCTTATAAATAATTGAGAATACAATTTCTTATATGCTTTGGTAATGTGAGGTTTGACTATTACAAAAGGTGCTGACAATATTGAGTGAAAAGAGAAAGTACAATTTTCTTTCCCACCCTACCCTTCTTTCCGTTTTTAGTTCTTTTGACAATCACAGTCACTTAGTTGGATCTAGACCATTGCAAATATTCATAGGGTAAGCTATAAATTTGAAATTCTAGTTATTTGAAATCATATTCTCGAATCATAACAAGTGTTTTTCCAAGACACGCCAATCCCTATGTAGGTTGAAACTAGGCTACATGCATTCTAACTAAATTTATATGTCCTATAGTAATCTTTCTATTGAATTCACATTTCCAATTAGGGTTATAAAATAAGTGTGAGAGAGAATTAAACACTTTCTACCTATTCTATATTGTTTTATTAGTGTGTATAAAATATTTATTAGCATACCTCATCTGGTGCACCATTCCAAACTATATATGATATTATATTACTTGTGTTACCCACACCTCCACCACTAGTTCTACAACTCCTATGATTGAGAGTACTGTAGTTTTTTGGGATAGTGATGGTGAAAAACCACCTTCCCCTCTACCTGTAGATGTCTCTCCTAGTGCCACAGAGCCTATCTACTCTAGTGATGATGAAATTATTCTAGTATACATGAGGATGAAATTATTTCTATTTTTACATTAATCAATGGTGTTCTTTATGTTTCTGATAATGATATATAATCTATTCATAGTGAATTCCATAGTGATGACACATATGATGATTCTTCTTTCCTTACACATGATTTTGTTTGTGTTTGTAATCTTCCTCTTCAAGACAAATACAATGACATTGACCGTAACATCTCTACTTCAATTTTACATGATTCTAATTGTGTTTATACTATTACCATTGAATGAGAAATAAATAATATTGATTTCACCATTAATTTTTTTTCTAATACTCTTGAATGAAACAACCATACAAATTATTATATTCATATTGGACATACTATGATTCATACAAATTGTGTTTCTACTTCTCCTCTTAAAAGAAAAGGCAATGATTCCATTATTAATTCTCCATAACTTGTAGATGATAATGTGCATAACGATGACATGGTTTTTATTTCCCTTATAAAATATGAGCATGTCGATTTCCCTTTAATTTCGTGTGATACACATAGTATCCTTTCATCTCCTAGTTTCGATGATTTTTTTGTTGATAACAATAATACTCCTTTAGATCCTGAATGTGTAACCAAGCCCACAGTACCCCAAGTTCTACATAATAACACATCACCCATATTTCTTTTACAAATAATGGTATTCCTATGACCACTATTAATGGTAAGGTACAACCCCTAAATGATCCTATAGATGTGTATGTCATACCTCCTCAAGAGGCACTCTCTCTTATGCAAACGGAAGGTTATTTGCTATGCAAAGTACATACTTTAAATCTATAGAGAAAACCTTACTATGCTAAAATTGATTCCAGTACTATTTATGGAAATACTATTTGGCATTAAATTTTCTAATCTCATTTCGCTGGGAATTTTGTGATGCCTTCATTCCAATTGTTTGATTATACCTTAGATCATTATCTAAATCATAAACATTATACGGAACTTATGGATTCACATAAAAAAGATAGATTTTTTCTTAAATATTTTCCTAAGAGCCTCACTAGAGATGCTATGTATTGGTTTACACACCTTCCTAGCAATCATTTCAGTAATTTTTTAGAGATTGAAGATGCTTTTCTAGCTCTCTTTAGTTGCAATCAAGGCCCTAAGGCTATTTATGAGTGTTTACCTTCCTTACATCAAGGTGATACCAAACAAGTATCTTACTATATCTTACATTTCAAAGAAAATATATACCTATTATTATATCAACCCATTAACCTAGAGATGCAATATATATTTTGTTGAGGTCTCATACAACCTATTAAGGAACAGTTACTTTACAACACATTTGATTCATCTATAGAACTTTGTCTAGATGTCATTGATTTAGAGAAAGAATTTTTACTCCCACATCAACATGAGTATCCAGATGAGAAAAATTTCATTACGTCCATTATGCATGATTATGATGCACAACCAAAATGATACTCAAGTTAAGGTTTTGCATCGTGGTAAATTTTTTTTTATCATTCAGAGCATAAAATAAAACTTATCATCAAGGATCCTCTTAGGCCTAAGTGTAGACTAGTATACTTTGACAAATCTATTGATATGTTTCATAACATCTTATTATACTAATAGATAACACATTAATTTAGTTACCATCTTGTTGGTGAAATAATTT
This sequence comes from Taxus chinensis, assembly GCA_019776745.2. Classification (NCBI taxonomy): domain Eukaryota; kingdom Viridiplantae; phylum Streptophyta; class Pinopsida; order Cupressales; family Taxaceae; genus Taxus; species Taxus chinensis. Next base: position 193,546,959 of record CM034149.1, on the reverse strand, counting down.
TTTGCAAGCGAAAATTAGTGGTTTTTACCAACGTTCACGAGACTAGGTACCTCCTTGTGGGAATGGGGAGGCTCTCATTTATTGAATGCAGGAAAATTAATATAAATGGTGGCCATTAGGCCAGATATCACATGGGAATACTCCACTAAAACTATGAAAAATTTCTTATATAAAATATGAGGGAGGAATTTTGTTGGAGAGAGGTGAATGGGAGATAATAATATAGGGAGAGAGGGTTGAGGTACTAATTAGGCACTTGCAAACTTCACTGACATTAACCAGAATAGGTCCACATCCAATAGGAAGAAAATAACCATGTAAGCAATAACAATATTAACAAATCAAATATAGAAATCTGAATTGATTTTTTCCTCAAACATATAAATCTCTTTCTTGGTTATTCAAGGTTACAATGCTTTTAAAGTTGAAAGTGGGAAATAAAAGAACATAGACAAGAAAATAGGATAAATAGCTTCTTGTTTGTAGTAGGAGAAAAAAAGCTATCAACCCCTTGAAATGGAGAGACTATCCCAATATATGGCTTTACAATATGTCTCATCTCCCTCCACATGACTTTTCATATCCCTACCAATTGTGGCCTTTCATATTCATATAGGAATAAAAACAAGCCCCTTTCTTATTAATGACAAGTAACTTTTACAATGTCAAATTAAAAGGTCACTTAAGTGAATAAGAAAAAACATTCAAAAATTACATACCCAATGAATAATTATAGCATAGAGAGAGGGGGGGAAGAAGAGAGAGATTAGCCTGAGGATGAGGAAGATTTCGATGATGAAGAGCTAGCTCTTGGATAACTCTGAGGAAATTCTTGTGGAATGAACTCATTACCTTTGAATTCCTTACTGAAATGAACTGTTGTGAGTGCCACCTTCTCTACCTATAGAATGAAAACACAACCTAGAAGTGATCTAATTCTCAGAAATACCACCAATGGTCTTACATTGTGTGAACCAAAATTTATGATATTGAGCCTCTAATTTCCTTGAGGGATTACAAAGTATTTTCATTGAAAGAGAAAAGATCCCATTCCTATTTCTGGATTGAATCTTAGAAATAATTTAGGATCTCTTTCAAGGATGATTTTTCAATGAGTGGACGTGATCCAATCTTTTACACACTATTGCTGACATCTTCGAAGATTTTGGATGCATGTTCTCTGCAAGCCTCAAGTTTTGAGATAACATATTTTATCATATCACACCTATCATTCATTTTGTGTGACCATATGAGAGACGACTTATCTGAGATGGATGTGAAAAATCTCTTGCTCACTAAGGAGTGAGAATCAAGATAACTCATCTCAGACACTAAAGGGAACACACTATCCCAATGGGTTTTTTCCTTCTCAATCTCTTCCTTGGTCATCTTTACCTTAGAAATAGTGGCAAGGGAAAATTTTAATAGCGAGAGAACCTTGAGCAATAATACCTTTCCTATTTCTAGAATCTTCTCCACCCATTTTTCATTTGGTGTACCTTGCATAATGTACCCTTGAGCTCTCTTGATCACTTGAGGATAAAAATTTATGATGGGAGATACATTCCCTACCAAAGGAAGAGGCACTACATTGGGTTCTATAAATGATTGTACATAGGAAGTGAGGGTTCTCACACACTCCTCCAATTCCTCCACTATCTATTTATTTTCTTCGTTTCTTACAAGAAATCAAGATTTAGAATCTTTGAATAGGTGCATATCTCCCTCATGAGTGGCATGTACCAAGGAAATCCTAGTCAATTCATAATCATCATGTGTCATTTCTCCCATGGGTTTAATAAAATTTTAAAGTGCAACTTCCACATACTGATATTTAGAAGCCTTAGTGAAGAAATGAGAAATTATATGTTCTTTCTTGATACACATGGTTCTGATTTACTTTGAAATGGCCTCAAAGTTAGGTGTCATGCATTATTGTAGCTTTTTTGTTATCTTCCAAGAAAATATTGTACCCATGTGAAGGTCTCAATTAGTCTGGACATAAAGTCGGGTATAGGGGAGCTCTTAGGTACTTGATAAGGAACTAGCGATTTCATAAGATGAGGTGACTCGGATGCCGAGGAGGAAACACTTGGATTATTAGGATGATTAGGATATTGTGATGGATCAATTTCTCCTAATTCAAGTGGCTCCATAAGATCTTCTCTAATTTTTTATTTCCTGTTAACCCTCCTAGGGGAGAAACATCATTTCACTTGGCAACCACAAGCTTCCTCTTGAATATTCCTATGAATGAGAAAATCATGTGACCCTTTTAGGTGCCTTGAGAGAGGAAGTGAGAAACACTTTCTTAGATGGAGATAGTAGACCACTAGATTTAATGAAAGAAGCCCTTTTCCATTTGAACCAATATTTGTACCTCTAAATTACTACCATGGTTCTTTATTTGATGTCACCAGACTCTTGAATGTTCCATGGAGTGGGCAGAAGAGGACAAGATTACACTTCTTGATACTAAGGATCAAATTGGTTTGATCCATCATCATTAATTTCTTCTACAAACTAGTCAAATTTTAAGTCCCTCTCTTGGATAGTAAACTTCATTTTCATACATGTGAATGCACTGATACTGAAAGCCACCAAAAACATAAAAATATGGAGGGTTTAAGGAGCCTCAGATGTGGATGTATATCTGTAGGTGCCAAATAGATGGATATGTTATAATGCCTACAAAAACTCAAACAAATATGATTAGATCAATATATGTGGGGGTTTCCTAGACAATGTCAGTTCTAAGAGGCTATGAACTCCCTTGGAGGATGTCAACCCCATGTCTATAAATATAGAAATAAATTATGAACAGTAGATATCATGCACAAGTAGATAAATACAATACAACATGTGGGAGAGACTGATAATATCATCATCTACAATGTCAAAGGTTTGTCATGACTTCAAAACTTATTCCTCCAACTTTGCTTAAAAATTCAAAAAATAATTTCCCAAATTTTCCAACTTATTTCAAAGGGGGTGGACTTTATTTATAGCCTTGAGATGGAGTTAGATTGGGGGTTATTAAGGTAACCGAGGTTTGATAAAGTAACCTTGGTCAAGTGAGTGGGGGGGGACATGATTTTATTGATTAGGTGAGATAATTGATTTGATTTGATTGATTGGGGTTCATGATTTGGATGGTGGGGGACACGATTTGAGTGATTAAGTGAGATAATTGATTTGATTGAGTGGGGTTCATTTGGGGTTCATGATTTGGATGATTAGATTTGATTTTATTGAGTGGGGTGATTTGAATCGATTGGAATATCAAGATATTATTAGCACATAATACGGATTAATCAATTAATATTGATTAAATATGTAGTGTTGATGGGAAATGGGATTCAAATGGATAAGCTTACTGAAGGAGAGAAAACATGAAGGAATTATACTAAAAATTAGTGTCTACATTTTCCCCTTTTTGATGAGTGGTTTGCGTTAGGCAAGCCATGAGAAAAAAAGATGAAAATATTATTGATCGAGTGGTCCCCCTCAAAATTGGGATGGATGAGCTAAGGGACGTCAATCACAAGTCTGAAAGAGATAAATGGTAAAGATCAGGTGGGTGATGAAAATATGGTTGAAACGTATAACCAAGGAAAAATACCCCAAGCAAAAATGATTGCAAGAAAAATGGAAAATATGGTGGTGATTTCAATATCACATTGGTAGAGGAAAATTGCAGTCTCAATGGAGACGGATGACAATGTTCTACAAAATAGTGAGTGGGTGAAGATTATTGCATTATGGATACAAACTGCAATTACCAATGGGTCATAGGAAAACATCAAATTATTCACAAATAAAATCAAAAAGGTATGTGAAATCCTTCGTATGTGAGGAATTGAGTGAAAATTCATGCATCCGCCAAAGGGACAAGGATGAAAATAATGATTCCCCAGGACACAGCATGAAAAGGAAAAATTGAAAGATGAATGTGTAAATAAAATGCCCCAAAGGGGAAACGAGTAGGGTCACAAATGTGGACATGAAGAGTAAATTGGATAGGAGTGTAATATAAAATACCCCAAGAGGGAGGGCAAATATGATTTTGAATACATGCTTTATAAGAAAATACTAGAAGAAGAAATTAGAAAATTTTTTGATTCATGAAAATGGGGGGAAGATTATGATCGACGTTTGTAAAGAAAAAAGTAAAGAATGCACTTGCGAGGAAAAAGGTGATAGGTGATGGTTGTTATGGTTTCCTCGAAGACAAAAAATACCATGGGAAGAAATGAAGGTGGATATAGGGAGAAGATAAAAGGGCCCAGGTTACCATGAAAAAACCAAGGTCAAGAATATGGAACAGACCGCATGGAAATGCATGTGGATGGGGAGAGGATAAAAAATATGGGATAACCCTGAAGAGCCTGGTTGTGAATGAGGAAGTAAAAAGGAAACACAAAGTAAAAAGGGGATGAAGATGATACAGAGGAAATAAAATAATATGAGGAGTAGGAAGGAGGAGAGGAAAACAATGAAAATGATGCAGAAGGAAGGGAAACCAGAACGAAGATATTTAGTGAAGAGTGAGCAGTATTAGGAACGTAAAGAGAGGATGGAGGGGAGGAATGACATAAATTGGAAAATGTGTGGAGATGTATGAGATAAGGATATATGGATGACGAGATGATAGACGAAGGTTGTATGATGAAGAAAATAAAAAAAATTGAAAGGAAGAATGGAAGATGGAGAGGTGGTGAAGAAAAAGAGAGGGAAGAATAGAAGAGGTAATGCGAGTGAAGGGATGTTAGGAGAATTCCACCGATAATGATTGGTAGGGAAGGATGGGAGGAAAAGTGAGAATAGGGAGAAAGTAAATGAGGAATAGAAGAGGAAACACCAATGAAGGGACGTTAGGAGAAGTCCCTCGATAATGATTAGTGGGCACATAAGAAGGAAGGAATGAAGAAGAAAAGTAAAAGTTCAAAGAGAGGGAACCGACTTGTGTAGAATGGGGATGAGTTAATTTTAGGAGAATTCCACCAATAATTATTAGCATGGAAATAGAAGATGATGATGAAATAATGTTAGGAAAATATCAACAATAATGGAGGGTAAGCATGGGGGTAGATATGTGGGAAAACTCGAGAAGATGAAATGGAAAGAGTAAAGAAAGGAGGGATAACAATTTATGCAAAGATGAAGGCAAGGAGAGGTTGCAGTGGATGAGAATGAATGAGAGAAAGATGAAGAAACAAGACATGAAAATAATGGCAAGAAATGGTGTGAAGGATGATGGATCAAGAAGGTGAAAATGGGGGAAAGGATCGTGTAGATAAGAAGAAGATAGGAGATGTACTTTGTGATATGATAGGATGAGAAAGGGATATGGTAGGGTGAAAATGTGGTCATTAGGGGAAGCCAGGAGGAACCAATGATCAATAGATGGAAGGAAGAATGAGGTGAGGGAGAAGTCTTGAATGACGAGTTCAACTTAAGGGGGACCGTTAAGTGATATTGTCTTACGACAAAAGTGGTTAAGTAATATTTCCAAGCAAGGGATGATGGAGATGGTGACTGAGGAATTCAGAGTAGTGTGTGCGATGAGGAAAGAAAAGGTGAGAAGATGTGATGATGGGGAATGAAGAGAAAATGTGGATGATGAGGATGTGAAGTGATGGGGAAAGGCAAGATGACAAATCATTCCTAAGAGGGACTCTTAAGTAAGATCGCCATGTAGCATAAGTGTTTGAGTAAGATCACCAAATCGACAATGATGATATTAAAGGAGAAAGACAAGAGTGTAATGGGTATAGGGGTGGAATGGTTGGTTGGAGAATATGATGATGCCGGGGGGTGGGAGAAATAGGATGGAGGAAATATGATGAGATGGGGGAAGGGAAGATGACATATCAATCTTAATAGGGACTCTGAAGTAATATTTCCATGTGACAAGGATGGTTAAGTAGGATCTCCAAGCTGAAGAAGAAGAAGAATGATGATAAGAAATAAGTGATTGATAGATAGGAAGATGGCATGACAAGATGGACTTAAATGTAATATGGAAGAATACAATCTTGATAAATGGTGATATTGATGAGAAAAAGACACATAATTGTAGTAAGGAGGATACAGGTAAACCATGCCTCAAACTGGATTAGAGGTAAACAAGATAGAGGACCACTCAATGCATTGCACTTACAGCCAATAATAGGTGTTAACACATAACCAATGATAGTTAGTTATACCAAAAGACCATGAGGGAAATATGGATGAAATATTCTCATAAAGCTAATGTTGACACGACAAAGGTATTAGAGATGTAACTTGTACAAGGGAAGAGGGATCTCCATAGGTGGTTGTTCCTAGAACTATGCCCTAGGTTTGGGAAAGGGGAAGATGCAAACTGATCAATACAGGAAGTCAGCGATGCATATGAGAAATTTGATTGACACTGGAAGATTTATTAGGATGATATGATAATATAAGGTTGATCAATGCAATAAGACTTTGTTGCCATGATAAGAGAGTAGCCATCCTTTGAGGGTATGATCTACTTTTTGCTTTTGCATTTGGATTTTTTTTACTTTTTTTTTTAGATGGCAGGATAAGATGTGCATGATAGCTATCCTTTGAGGGATCAATATATTTGTTAGATAAGATAGCAAGGGATAGGAGCATCCATAATTTGTGCTTTATTTTCTTTTTTGATGGGGAAGAGTTGGGTATAGCTAAGTAGAACACTTAGGAGGGGATAAAGATGTACAAGAGACATCCTTCGACCCTTTGTATAGATCCAATATGATAATGAGAGAGTGATGGATGTAATGATCGCATATTTATCACCAAAAAGAGAGAACCTATCCATAAGGAAAATTTTATGGACAGAACCATGGTTCCCATATTTAAGTTCATGTCTAGGAAAGTGATGGTAGACCACATAATTTCAAATCATTACAGTGATATATGTAAGAGGTTCATGATGGAGGAATGGTCTAAGGGTATGACTATTTTATAATTGGTAGATATGTTAACAATAGAATGGTCATAAGTGAAATTCATTAAGAGGTTTTGTCTCTAGTTTACCAGCAAGGGAAGATGAATGATAGACCCCATACCCATCTGAGAGTGTGATCAAAATATAGGATAAAGTCTTAGGGGAAGAAGATATGATACAATAGGATACAATGATATAGATGAACGAAGAAACAATTATGCACTATCCTTGAGAAAGAGAAATAAATATGTGCCCCTTAATGAGGCAAATAAATGGATATAAAGGTGGACTTTGGAATAAATATGGTGCCCCAAAGGAAGGGACACTTATCGCCACAATGGTGGACTTTGACAAAGGTAGAAATATGGTCCCTCAATGAAAGGAAAAACATGTCCACAATGGTGTACTATGGATAAAAGGATAGAGATATGGTGCCTCAAAGGAGGCATGAGTATGGCCACAAATGTGGAATTTGATGAAAATGGAAATATGGTCCCTCACCAAAAGGATAAACATGCCCACAATAGTGGACTTAAGATGAAAATAAATAGTCCCTTAAGGGAAAGACAAACAAGATCACAAAGAGGGGTCATAGGATGAGGATGAATGGTCCCCTAAGGAAAGGATAAATATGGCCACCAAGGTGGACTTTGAAATAATATGGCATCCCAGAGGAAGGCACATGCATGGCTACAATGGTGAACTTAACATGAAAAACATGGTCCCTCGAGAGAGAGACGAATATGGCCACAAAAGTGAGCTTTAAAAAGATATGAAGATTTGGACAAGATTAATTTGGATTTAAGATTAGATGAAATGGATTGGATGAGATTAAATAAAACAATGTCAAAATTGAAGTCCCCTAGTATTAAAGAAATTATATGGATGGGTAAGAGATGAACTGATATGGAAGAGATGTTAAGGACAAGGAGAGGATGTGCCTCTAGTGATTAGATGCATGGGAGTTAATGTATGTCGAAGTATTCTAAATAGGATTGTTTTGGATTTGGATTGGAGAACCATTCAGATACCACAAGAGTTATTGACAAGATAAATGGTATTGATGAACAATGAAGGACCTTCCTCAGAAGGAATGTCATGTGCAGGAGATATGTTAAGGGATGATGTGGACAGAGGAGTCGTGGGAAACCCAATGGATGGGATACAAATTGAATTAGATGTATATAGAGAAGGATGTTCCCCCTGAATGAGGAAATCATATTTCTCAATAAGGTCATGGATGATGGCCTTAAATGCCTTACAATGTTCAATGTCATGGCCTGGGGTATGATGATAAGCACAAATGTAATTGGGATTGAACCAAAATGGATTTGGACTATAGGGATTGAAATATTTAATGGGAGGAAGTGTGATGGCAAATATTTGAATTAAATGTCAAAAAATGTCTCCATAGGACCCAATCAAAGTTTCATGAGGAAGGAAACTCTTGTGGGTTTTGATAGAATATTTTGGCTTGGAGTGATGGGAATAAGTGGTTGTGGATCGGATGGGTGAACTAGATGTCTTAAAATATGAATAAATTTTGAGAGGAGGGTTAGATTGTTTGGATTGGGATTTATTGTTACGAGATGTATTATGTGAAGGGATTGAGCTTAACACAGATGTTATAACATTGGATTGCTGAAAAGAGGGAAAACCTAACTTCTTTCGAGGATACACAAGATACTATTGGGGATGTTTACCACGAGCTTTAGATTTTGATTGAGACGGTTACTCTTGATAGGGATGACAAGAATTTCAACTGGTGGATCCGAATATTGTTGTGTGGGGGTGGATATTGATGAAGAAATATGTGTTTGTATGATTTGATTAATAAGGTCTATATTAGATTTGGATTGTATAGGTAGTAGTTTGGTCAATGTGGAAATATTTGATTTTCGAGAGTGAGAAAGGATCACCCTTTTATTGATCTCAGGTGTGATATAACGATTAAGTAAAGAATAATGGGATAAAATGGGTGATGTGGTCATGGAAGAAAATGTTAAGATAGGGGTAAGTGGATTTTTTGATATGATGGATATAGGAATAGTTGAATTGATATGGAGGTGGAAGTAATTGGGATATTTGGAGATGTATGTGATGTGGTGATGGGTAAGTTTAATGTATATGTGGTCAAGGTGTTGAATATGACAGGTTGGGGTATGATAGATGTGGATGAAATTGTATGTATAGTCGAAGTTGATGTGGATGTGGTAAAGGTAGACGGTGTGGTTGGTACAAAAGAAAGTGTGGAAGGAGGAACTAAGATTGACTCTAAGGATGGTATGATGTGTAAATGTGGAATGGATGTAGGTAAGGTAGTTAAACCCAATGAAGGGGATGTGGTAATTGTAGGAGTGGATATGATAGGTAATGCGGTAAATACAGGAGTAATATCGGGTGCAGAAATAGGTGGGAATGGTTGTTTCATAAATGTTTCAAGGGGTAAGAATGATATGTTTGTTTATGGGGTTGATGCTATATGTGTGGATGTATGGATAGGTTTCTTTGATGTAAATGTAGGTGAAGGAACAAATGGGATAGATGTGGGGATATGAGCGTATATCAATGGGGTGGAAATAAGTGATAAGGATGAATCTAATGTGATAGATTGGGGCATGATTGAAATGGATGAAGTAGATGGTATAGTAAAAGTTGATTTGGATGTGGTAAGGATAGGAACAAGCATAAGTGTAGGATAAGTAGTAAATGTTGATATAGGTTTGGTAGTTTTGGATACGACAGGTTTTGAACAAGGAGTGAGAATAATGTCTAGGTTAGGATAATACAAATTTTGTGATGAGATGAGATCTTGATTGATGATGTTAACAGCGTGAGCATTTGATAGTTGAGATGTAAAAGGGGTGGCTTGATTGGTTGGTGGTTGATTAGGAAAAGGTTGCATAATTCTATTGAGGGGTTTGCTAGGTGAAGTAGTGGAGCTGTCTAGTTGGATATCCCCTTGATTTATAAGTTGTTGGATATGATATTTGAGGGAATGAAATTTCTCAATGTCATGACCTTTGACTTGATGATATTTACAATAGTGGACTTTGTGATACCAAATAGGCTTGGCTTATGAGTTGTCCACGGGTCATGTTATCTCTCGAAAGTGCATCCTAGAGAGAGATGGTTGTAGGTATTCTAAGCTTGCAAATTTTATATCTCTCTCTCTCTTTCGTAGATATAATGGAAACACTTCAGGTCTGTAGGTATACCTATTTTGAGGTGTGTCTCTGGTATCAAGGCTGGTTCCTTATTGATGTATCCTAAATTGATTTTCTAGGGTTTAAGGGTAAAAGATGAATGTAAAATGAAATTAAAACTGAGGTGATACACCAAAATTGTCTGAGGTCTTTGATTGAGTACATGCACAATTGATATGGAATGAATTTCTAATGCACAGGCCAATAGTTTTCTAAAGATAATTAAGGCTAAACACTTGGATGTATTGAGGGATAAAATCACAACAATACTGCTAAGTTATACATACACATTAATATCATGCAAAAATTACTAAATTTGTAATAGGGTAAGATGATTAATCAGGGAATTCAACATTCACAAGATTAATGGAAACATACACAAGACTACAAATAATTGGAAAGGTAGAAAATACTTCACATTCAAAGGGAAAAATTGGCAGAAAAATTCTTCAGCACTCCTGTATCTAAAACGTCCTCTCTCTTTGTGTTTTGCTAAGGCACAAAATATATAGAAAAATTGATTCACCCACCCTTCCTAAAAATAGACTAAGGTTGTACTCGCCCATGCATTCTATTTTTATCCTTTATTTTAATAAAATAAAGCAAACTAATAAAAAGAGGCATTAATAGCCTTTGATTACATACAGTCAAACTACAGTTGACTTTTCTATTTTAAAGAAAAGCATGCGTGAATACTTGGCTAATAATAAATCTTTCTTAATGAGCAAGTCTCCTCCTAGTGCATGTAGATTCTATCCTCTTGTGAAGGCATGCAAAAATACTCCTGTGTATTGAGAAAAATCAAAATATAATATTTGCAATACTTGCGAAAATAATTCATCCAATCATCCACTTGATGGGGAACACCTCCAAGCTCAAGTTATAATGTTGACATTCCTTGTCTTCTAGTGGACACATGGATAATTGCATTCTGAGTCATTTTCCAAACCATCCATTAGTGGGGACCACCTTTGTAGTTGACTACTTAAGGGTACGAGGTATCTTTTGCAAATGTTAAGGTAAAATATCTTTGGGCTACAATTCGCTTAGCTATCATTTGCTCCTTATGTATTAGTCATTAGCATACACTTGACAATGTTTTGGGTTTCATTGCATATGATTTACTTTTATGCCACCATCATATGATATAAAAGGTAAGGTTCACTTTTGATACAACATGTCATGGTCTCGACCCCTTTTGAGATCATCATTGTGAAACATAATGTTGTCAGCCTTTTCTTTGAGACAATTATCTAAAAAGATAATGTTTTCGGACCTTAGAAGGTCATGACAAATAATTATTGAATCATTGGGGTTGGCCCCTTTCAACGATGACTTACCGTTCCACATGCTTTGTCGGTGGCATCTAACTCGGGTCGAGTTAGTTGTAACCTTGAGTATGCATTGATAACTGAAAAATGATGTTGGTCGTTGATCTTCTGACATGCTTTATATTTATCCATTGATCTTGGTATTTGATTAGGGTTTCTAATTTTCATTAAATGAGGTAGTGGTACCATAACCATGGTGGTTGGATTTGAAAGTTGGTGAATGATTTTAATCGTTGATCTCTGATCCATTGAATCTCAGGTCGTTGATCTTTGACTTGTGGTTAGGGTTTCTGACCTGAAGTTTGGCGTAGTAATGGCATCTAACCATGATGGTTTGCTTCAAACTTGGGGATCGATCCCTGACCATTGATTTTGGTACTTTTCCTTGATCCAGAGGATCCTCACAAAGAAACATCGATCTAAGATATTTTTAGAATAAGTTGTAGTCATTTTTAAAGCGTGGAGAAAAATTATACGATTCCATGGATATCTTGTTTGCAGGAAACAGAGCTTGTTTGCAAAATTTATAGCTCGCTGAAAAAAAATTCAGGTAATTGGCAAAATTTGGAGTTTTGTGCAAGTTGGACGTGTGCACACTCGCCAAGTGTTTCAATCATATTATGACACGTGGACATTTTGTGTGACAAACTAAAAGTGGTTTTTGGAATGCCGGTCTTGGAAACTCGTTCGTGGAAAAATGGACCCCACTATTTACTAGCTGGGGACCCTCAGCCAGGTTCGACACACTTGATTATGGAGGGGTGTCTTGGCCTCCTCCTCATATTATCATTATACCAACTTGTGTATATATATGCCTCTAATTGCATTTTTTCTATGCATGTGGGACTAAGTGATATGCCATTTAAACTATGCAATTAAATAACCTCCATGTTCCACGCATTTGATCTAAACCTCCATATTCCACGCATTTTATTTGCTAAACCATATTCCACACATTTTATTTGTTAAGCCTCCATAAGCATTATTGAATAAGGCGCCTAAAACAATGCCAACACATACCCAAGCACCCGTTTTGGCACCCAAATAGGTTTTAATGGTCAATGGCTCATATAGCCACCTAAATGCATGGGAAATAAGCCTTAAAAAGCACCTAACTCACCCTCCAGCTTCAAATGTGGGATAAATCATGCGTGGGAAATAAGCCTTAAAAAGTGCCTAACTCACCCTCCAGCTTCAAATGTGGGATAAATCCCATGATATGTGCCTAAGGAGATGGAGATAAGGGGATTTTAACCTTTATCTCCATGGTAAAAGATATGGGTCTTGACCGTCGTGCCACTACTTGGGAAACATTATAAAAGGAGCTATTTTGTACATGTACAGGATTGGGGTCTGTGTAATTTATTGAAATGCTCATAACTTGAGCTAGGGAGGGAATTTGGAGATGAAGTAAAAAGTGACTCCTGTTATTTTTGGTAGAGGAATGTGATGAGAAGATCAGATTCTTGTATAAATATTTTTAAATATTTATTTTCAAGATTTTAATAGATCGGTCCCATTCAACCGGACCCAGAGACGTAGGCCACAAGTGTTGAACTCTGTTATCAATTCTTGTGTCAAATTGCTGGTGATTCATCTCTTTATTTTCTATTTTTATACAGTACTTTTAGTTTTAATTATTTTATTAAAAATACAAAAGGATATAATGCTCAATTTTTACATCAAAAATCAATACAAAGCAAAGTTTTGTGTGTGCACAATGCTAGTTAAAATTGATTTTTAGATCATTTGTATCAGAGCTGGTTTTGACTGATTTTTGGTTCAGATTAACATGTTTTGGATTGCAAGTTGTGTGTTGGATGTTAACAAGGTCTCGATCTAAGAAGGGTGAAGGAGAGTTAGTTGAAGGAGATCCCAAAATTGGTACCAGTCAATCTCGAAGTCCTACAATGGCGGATCAAGAGGAAGAAAAATTTCATCAATCATTCCTACAGATGAAGGAAATGGTGGAAGAAATGTACCAAAATAGACAAAGGGAAAAGGGAACTAGATAAGGTAAGAAAGAAGAAATCTCTAGTTTTGATATTCCTGAAAGTGACCCTTTAAAATCTGATTTTCCTTCATTAAAGTTAGATATGAAGTTTGAATTGTCTATGTATACTGGAGAGCTAAATGCAAAGAAGTTGGATAACTAGGTCAAGCAGATAGAAATATATTGCAGGGTTGATAGAATTGTTGATGATGAAGCAAAGATTCATTTGGCAACTCTTCGGATGGGTGGCACAACACTCATTTCGTGGGAGAGTAAGCTTCAGGAAGTGGAAGAAACCAAAGGTAAAGAAATCACTTCTTGGTCTAAATTTGTTTCAAATCTTAGGCAACAATTTTATCCTCTTGGTTATAAGCAACAAGCTATGATGGATTGGCAAACATTAAGACAAACTAAGGGAAAAAGAGTTCAAGAATACACACAGGAATTTAGGAAAATGGCTCTAATTATGGGAATTTATCTAAACACAGAAGAAACACTACTCAAATATATTGGTGGATTGCATAGTTATCTAATGCATATGATACTTGTTTTAGGTCCTACTAATCTTGATGTAGTATGTTTTCACGAAACCCATTTGGAAGCACATGGGAAAATGACAAAGGAGTCCTCTTTCTCTTCTTTTAATCAAAAGAACAAGCAATCTGAAGGAAAAGGTTTGAAAGAACAAGGAAAAGGAAAGGATAAGCATAAAACAAACTCTATTGTTAAGAAAGAAGATGAAAAACCATTTTTTAATCATTGTAAAAAAAACCATGATGAGTCTAAATGTTGGAAATTACATCCTAATAAGAAGCCTAAATGGATGGTTAAGAAAGGAAAAGAAAAGAAAACTAACACTTTAGTGCATGATCTTGGTTCTGATTCAGGTGATGAAACCAAAATCACAGCTATGAGTTTTCAAGGTAAATCAACTCTTTCAATTTCCAACAATAGTACTACAAATGTTGCATCTTCTTCTAGTAAACAAACTATACAAGATGATAAGAAAAGGAATGAGATTTTCCACATTAGAGTAATTTCAAAGCATATGAAAATTGACTCTTTTTTATAGTGGATCTCAGGCTAATCTAATTTCTGAGGAGGTTGTTAAGAAATTAGGACTCAAAACTAAACCACATCCTTAGCCTTATCCTTTGGGCTGGGTTTGTGATGATGCAAAACTGTAGGTAACTAAAACTTGTACTTTTAGATTTGCCATTACAGACAAGTTTATAGATGAGGTTGAATCGGATGTAGTTCCTTTGGATATTTGTGGGGTGGTTTTGGGAAGTCCTTATTTGTATGATCGTAAAGCAATCTTCTATAGGGAAGAAAATAAATATTTGCTTGTAAAGGATGGAATCGAGTTTATTATTAGAGCTCATCATGAAAAGAATAATCTATCCTTGGTAATTGCAGGTCAAATGAAAAGGCTTGTAAACTCAAGAAAAAATTTTGTGCTCATGGTAGTCAAAGCCAAAGAGAAAGAACATGAGATGGCTTTTGAGACTTGTGATCTAAAACATAAGGATGAACTAGTAAAAATTGTTTCTCATTTTGATGATGTTTTTCGAGATCCACAAGGTCTACCTCCCAAAAGAGGCATTCAACATGAGATACAGTTGCTTCAGGATGTACCTCTTCACAATATCGGAATGTATAGGTTGTCAGTAGTAAGAATGAGGAAATCAAGAGACATGTAATTGAACTTTTGGCTCAAGGTATAATTTTTCCAAGTACATCCCCATGTGGTTCACCAATTATATTGGTTCCTAAGAAATATGGCACTTGGTGAATGTGTGTTGATTTCCGTGCTTTAAACAAGATTACTATAAAGAATCGTTACCCTCTTCCTAGAATAGATGATTTACTTGATCAATTAAAGAATGCAATTTATTTTACTAAGTTAGACTTAAGAAGTTGTTATCACCAAGTAAGAATTGCAGAAGGTGATGTTTGGAAAACTGCTTTTAAAACGAAACAAGGATTGTTTGAATGGTTAGTGATACCTTTTGGTTTGTGCAATCCACCAGCAACATTCATGAGAGTTATGAATGAAATCTTTAGACCATTCATTGATAATTTCGTTATTGTCTACTTAGATGATATTCTTATTTTCAGTAAGTCATGGGATGAACATGTTAAACACATCAAGAAAGTTTTAGATGCACTAAGGAAAGATAAATTGTATTTGAAGATGTCAAAATGTGAATTTGGAAAAACATCTTTAATTTACTTGGGTTATATTGTAGGAAATCGAGAATTGAGAATTGATCTTGCAAAAATAGATGTTATTGTGAAATGTCCTAGACCCATTAATGTGATGGAAGTTAGGATTTTTCTAGGTGCAACTCAGTACTGGAGAAAATTTATTGCTAACTTCTCATTTATTGCATCTCCTTTGCATGCTTTGACAAGTATTAAATAGGTCTTTCAGTGGGGAGGAAAACAACAGAAAGCCTTTGATACACTAAAAGAGAAGATAAGTACCGCTTCAATCTTGGCACTTCCAGATTTATAACATTCATTTGAGATTGAGACAGATGCTAGTGACTACGCAATGGGGGCAGTTTTGATGCTGAACAAATGACCAATGTGTTACCATTCAGAAACCTGTTATCTCTCGAAAGTGCACCTGGAAAAGAGATGGCAACAAGTTTTCTAAGTTTGCAAAATATCTCTCTCTCTCTCATAGATACAATGGGGACACCTCAGGTTTGTGGGCATACCTATTTTGAGGTGAACCTCTGGGGTTAAAAGGCCGATTCCTTGTTGGTGTTCACTAAATTGTTTTCTGGGAGTTTTAAGGGCAAAAGATGACTATAAATTTAAATAATACTAAGGTGATACACCAAATTTGAGATGAGGACTTGAAAAAGTGACATACACAACTAATTTGTGAAGAATTCTTTAAGTGCAAGAACCAATTAATACTTTCTGCAGGGAATAAGGGAAAAAAAACTTAATTTGTGCTGAGGGAGAATCACAACATCACTAGTAAGCTAATATGCACAATAAGATTTAGTAGAAAATGGTAAATTTGCAACAGGGTAAAGTGATTAATCAGGGAATATTGATTCACAAGATTAATATTGACATACACAAGACTGCGGAATAACTTGGAAAGGCAAAGAATAATTCACACTCAGAGGGCAAAACTGATAGAAATTGCTTCAGTACTCATATCAAAAGTTCTCTGGGAAATTTCTCTGAAAAATCCACCCTCTTTGTGCTTTGCAAGAGCACACAATATATAGAAAAAGTTTACCCCCTTCCTAAAAATAGCCTAAAGGCTGTACTCACCCATGCATCCTAATTTTATCCTTTATTTAATAATAAATAAAGGAATAAAATAATATAGACTAAAGTATGTGATAAAAATAGGCATTATCAACCTTAGATACAATTCAGTCAAATTGAAGTTGACTATTCTATTTTTAAGAAAGAAGTGTAAATAAGTTGCTAAACTTACAAATTGCTTGCTAGGAAAGTCTTCTCTCTTTGCACATGCAAGTTCATCATCTTCTCTGTTCTGTCCTATTGTGAAGGCATGCAAAATCATCTCCTGTGTGTAGGCAAAAGGATGTAACCTTAGCCATATTTGCAAAATTTAAAATGAAGTGGGGACCACCTCCAAGGTATACATGTTCTGATTTTTCCACCTTTTTGAATAGTCACATGAGTGCCACTTGCAATTTTTGTTTAAAACCCCATGTGGGGACCACCTTTTGTTTTAGACACTGCCACATTGTGGACTTAGGCATTAGCATGTATATAATATTTAAAGAGGGTCACCCTTGGGCTAGCCCACCATGCATTAGTTCTGCTACCTTTGAGCCTTGGCACATAATACAATTATCACCTTTTCGGTGATCATGGCATATAATATGTTTTAATTTTGTGGGCATGCACACTTTAGACTTTGTAAAGCCTTGGCGAATGATTATTTGTTGGTCCAAGTGGGCTGGCCCCCTCCATGATGACTCACCCTTCAGTGAACCTTAGCCTATGGTAACTTGACCGTGGGCGGTTTAGCTTGGATTCTGTGAAGTGTTTGAGGCCTTCGATCTTTGTAATAGACATCTCTCCCACCGTTGATTTTCTAACCCAATATTAGGCTTCTATCCTGAGCATTAATTCCGGTCGGTGGCATTTAATTGGGCTTACCACTTTGGAACCTGTGTGGACCGATCACCATCCGATTGGGCACTTGGCATTCGATGAGTCATTGATCTTTACCATGGGTTAGGGTTTTGGAACCCTAGTTTTGAATGCAAGTTAATACACTCGCGAGCTCTTCCTGGTCATTTCATTTGGTCTTCATTTTGCGGGCAAAGCTCTGGAAAAAAAATTTCTCGTTCCACAAATCTGATGGAAACTTGGAAATTTGGAAGCCTTTGAGCTTGCATACTTTGTTCTTGATCCTTCTACGCCATAGTTGCTTGACTGTTGCATGTGTTTTTGAAGAACTGGAGGTATTTCTTTTGTTTTTGGTTTCGTAGCTTGGCTTTCCTTCCTGTATATGATCTAAAGATCATTTAGATCTTTCATTTTGGTTCTGTATCTCTTCGTGGAGTGATAAATCTCTGTTTCTTTCTGGTTTTCATGCTCTCGATAGTTGTTGAGCTCGGCATGAGCCTGCAGAGGGAAATAACGCCATTATTTTGCTTGTCTACTCGTTTCTGGCACGGTGAGTTCTTGCACTATTTTCTACTTTCTTTTCGAGTTCGGGTTTTACGTTCTTCAACTCTGAATCTTATCAAATATCATTTAAAATATTCGTGACATGAAAGTATTTTGTGGGTTCAGTATTTCTAATTTTAAAACTCGAGCTTGAGTCTTACTTCATTAGCATTTGTAGAGGAATTCTTTCTATGCAGCGATTTGGATATTTAACTTGTAAACCGACTCAGTACTTAGAAGTGTTGACTGTTTTATTCTTCACCTTGATATTCGAACTCTGTTTCAGCTCCTTTCTGTGCATTTTTGACGAACTGCTCTTAAACTTGACTCGGTACCTGAAGTGTTTAACTGTTTGATCTCCATGTTGATACACGAGCTCTTGTTTTGTTTCGTCTTCCTGTGATAGATGCATACTTGGAGTTTATCATTTGCTCCTTCATTTTGAAGATGCTTACTGTTTGTATATTTTGGGTACTTGTAGTCTACTTCTTTTGTGACTCATTTCTCTTTATGTGTAATGAAAGAAAACTTTCACTTCTGAGCTTGGACTTTGTCTGGATATTCACTCCTTTCTTGGCAGTTTGTAAATTTCTTCCATTTCTGTGCAGACTGGTAAACTTCAGCTAAGCATTTGTAAACTTAAAAAATAAGTTCTTCATTTGATTGTAGACCTGTGTCATCTCTTCTTCTCTTTGTAGATGTATACTTGATATTTGACATGCTTTCTTCGTTCTGTAGAGGCAAGATGCTTTGTTACCTGAGTAGTTTCTTCCCTATAGATGCATGCTTGACTTGTTGAACTTATTTTTGAAAGGCATGCTTTGGTTGAAAACTTGCTGAGCTGTGTAGTTTATTTCTTTAGTTGGAAGATGAATGCCATCCTGTGTATTCTGTAGCTTGACATTTGAATCCAGAATGATTTTCTGGAAGTTGTATGATGTTTCTTTGTTGCAAACATGATTGCATCCCATTATGTATAATGAAATAAATACTTGTTTTCTAGAAAATGAAGAAAATGCTTAGTTTATTTTTGTGTAATGGCACTTCACTTTTCAGAAGTCATAGTAGCAATTATATTTCAATTTTTGCATTAAAATATCATTTCTATTTTTCTGGAAAAGTCTATTTTGCAAGGGGAAACTCTGGCAAAAAATTTCCAGAATCCTTCTCTCTCCAGATTCTTATGATTTGTCTATTCTGAAAAAGATGTAAACGTCTCTTCTTGTTTGTCTGATCACTTGAATGAGCTTTCCATGATGTCTTTACTTGATTCATTGCAACTTCTGAAAATCTATAAAGTGGTTGCCCTTTGATTCACACTTGAATTTGGAAATTAAAAGGAACTTTTGATAGCTGTAACATGATGAAAATCTGGAATACATGTATGTTTCATTTGATCATGATATCAACTTAGAAGTGATGAAACATGTACTTTTCTTGATTGTTTTTATTTCTTTTAAAGCTCAGATAGCTTAGAAAGCAATGTAGTAGCTTAAAAGCACGTGTTTCAATTCTGTTTTAAATCAAAAGTCAATTTTACAAGGGGAGACTCTGACAAAATTTTTCTAGAATCCTATTTTTCTCTCTCCCCTTCCAGATTTTTGATCTTGATTTGCAAAGATACCTCTTTCTTGACTCATTTTGATGCTTCTTTCTTCTGTAAACCATCTGAAAATGATATTTATCTTCATTCAGTAGATGCTTCCTTCTTAAACAGTTAAACTGATTTTCATTTAATGTTGCAACTATGTTCATGCAAAATTCAAAAATGAGTTAGAAATAAATAGGCTTTTGGCCTCTCTTGTATCCATGTGTTTTATTTCTCCTTCTTTCCTTCTTCTGCAAACTGTTTCCAACTTCTTTCAAGTGTCATTTTCCACATCTGTTTCTTTTGCAAGCTGCTTCAGATTCTGCCTTTCTAACCCAATCCTTAGCTTCTTTGATCTCTCTTGCTACTCATTTCACTTTATGTGCTCTGTCTCTTCTTGTGCTGCTAGCTCATCTATATTTCTTTCTCATCCCGTATTTCTTTCTTTCCTTCAAGTACCATTAGATGCATTGAACTTAGAATATGTATTTTCTTTAGAACATGAGCATTGGAATAACATTGTACCTTGAGCTCAATTTGACAGATACTTCTCTTGATTTTGTAGGTATTAGGAGATGGAGATGGAAGCGGAAGATGAGAGAGTTGAGATGGAGATGGAGATGATGCGGAGCGGGGATAGAAGATGGAAAGGACAATGATGGGTTCCTTTTTACTCCTCTACTCTTGTTCTTTAGCACATGCAGTATTCTCATTTCCATGTATATGATGAGTCACTTAGTCATATCCCACGGCTTGTGTGGGAAAACTTATGATCTCTTATGAATAAAGCATTAAATTGAAATAATGAGTTGATTATCTCTTTCTGCATTCAATTTTCCTTTGATTGTACCATGATGTAGACAACTCAATATCTCAATAAAATGAATTAACATAAGGGATAACTAAAATGAATACCTGTAACTTCAGTAAGCAACCTTTGAATGAGATATGTCTCCTTGTATGCTGTTTGACTGCCTTGGCATCCGTTCTTCATTTTGACTCCTTCCTGCTATCTCCATTTGGACATTATTGTCACTGTTTGTTTGTCAATATTTTCTTGATGGAAGTAGCAGGAAAGGAGTCAATTGTAATCTTTTATGGCAGCATAGATAAATGCAAACTCATTAATCACAACAACTTTAATGAATACAGAGCAATAAATCTAATAGGCACACAGATAATAACCGTGAATCTGATTACTTGAAAACTGCCACTATGTCTGTTGTTCCAAAACTATACACCTTACATACTCTGTAATCCAGTGTCTTCATCAAGATAACACATCTGTCCTTCAGGGCTTGTGTTATTTTGCTGAGGATATTCATGAAATTGCAGACTATGTGAGTTGTTACGTTTTGTAATAGCACACATAGCTACAGATTTCACTTGATCTCTTTCACAAATCAACAATAACAAAATAATCTGACATAAATTCCCTTAGCTTAGGTATACTTCACCAAAGCTATCCATCGTAACAAAGTTTCGAGTTGCCCATTTTTGCACAAGTGTAAAAATTGTCAACAAAACCTTTACAAGTGCGATAAGAAACTATCCAACTTATGATAAAGAGATGTATGCTTTGGTTCAAAATGTTAAAAAGAGGAAGTATTATTTAATGGGAAAAGAGACAATTATACATACTGACCATCAACCACTTCAGTACTTACAAACACAAACCAAATTGTAGCAGTCTAGACATTTTAGGTGGATGGGATTTTTGCAACAATTTCATCTTGTAATTAGGTATAAAAAAGGTATTCAAAACAAGGTTGCCGACATGTTATCTAGACCACCAATGGTAGTAGCATCTATTATTTTGCATCATAGTTCTTTGGCTCATGTTAGTTACAAGGAACAATATGTAAATGATGTTGATTTTAGAGAAGTGTATGAGGATCTAGTAAGTGGGAAACAAGTAGGAGAAAAAGATTATCATTTGCATGAAGGATTTTTATATCATTCTATAAACTTTGTATTCCAGAAAATGAACATGTGCATATGATTAGGGAAGCACATACTTCTCTTATTTCAGGGCATTTTGGTGTTAGTAAGACAGTTGCACATTTACAAAAATATTGTTATTGGCCTAGAATGCATGAACATGTAAACGGGTATATTAAGGGATGTGTTCTTTGTGCCACAAGCAAGCCAAGTAATAGGAAATTAGGACTTTACACTCCTCTTCCTATTCCAACAAGGCCTTGGGAAAGTGTTTCCATGGACTTTGTAGGAGGCTTGCCCATGACACGGAAGAAACATGATTACTTATATGTGGTAACAGATTTAACAAAATGTGTGTGTTGGTTCCATGTACTAAACAAATAACTGGTGAGGGAACTGCACATTTATTTTTTCAGTTTGTTTGGGTTCATTTTGGTTTACCTACTTTAATTATATCTGATCAGGATTCTATATTTCTTGGGGAATTTTGGCCAACATTGTGGGGGTTAATGGACACAAAACTAAAAAAGAGCACTACTTTTCATCCACAGACTGATGGTCAAATGGAGGTTGTAAACCACATAGTAGTACATTTGCTTAGGGGCTATTGTGGCAAACATCCTAAGTTATGGGATGAACATCTATATTATGTGCAACATGCTTATAATGGTGCCTTACATTCTTCTACTTTGAAGTCTCCATTTGAGACTTGTTATGGATATCTGCCTAATTCTCCATTAGATGTATATTATGGACATGATGTAATGCCCCGTTTGGGACACTGAAAAATAAGACCAAAGTATAGCAAAAATTTAGGGTAATTTTTTTTTTGAAAGGGATTAATAACCATGCTAAAACTAATGATACAAAACCGGTCTCAGAAATTGTTTATTTTAACTAATTTGGATAACCCCGTTACTTAACCACTAGTCCGACACAATTTTCATTTATTTAATTATTATTAGCTTTAGCTAAAAATATCTACTATAGACTACACCCCCTCTTTTATTTTGTCCACATTCACTCTTCTTTTATTTTATCATGGAATCCCACAAAGTCCCATGAATTGGAAAGTGTAGGGAGAAATATCCACCCTTGGATGCTTTTACTTTTAACCCTCAGATTTAAAACCCTAAAATTTCCCTAATATTTCTTTATGTTACTTTTTCTTTTCATTTAAATTTCTTTCTTGTTTTCTTTTCCTTTTTTTTTTTTTGTTCACATTTGCAGGCTGAAGGAGAGAAGTTATGGAGTTTATTCTTTTCCTTTGTTTTTGAATACCCTTACTATATTGTTCTTTGTTTTAGAATATATATGTGTGTGTGTGTGTGTGTGTATTTATTGATGTACATGTATATATTTATATTTATTATTTATTGTTATATTGCAGTGAGGGTGGATTTTATTTTTGTAGGGGTTGTGTGAGGAGGCTGTGCCGAGGCGTGGCCACATGGGGGTGGCTGAAGAGAGAGTGAGGGTTAGAAAACTGGGGTAGGGGGGGTCAGCGCAGACGTGGAAGAGGTTGCGGAGGGAGACAGTGGTCGCGATAGGGGTGGGGGGTTGGGGCTACGTCGGGGCTGGGCGCGCAGGGAGGTTGCGGATAGGGCGACAGGGGGCGCAGTAGCGGCCGGGGCAGGTTTTGGTGGGGTTCCGAGGGGCAGTCGACATGGGGCCGGGACAGCAGCTAGGGATGGAGGGGGGATCAGTTCGCTGGGGGGGGGGGCGACCATCCCCCAATATAATATGTTTTTTTAAAACTGTGCAGGTTTGGGAGGGGCTGAAACCCCCCCCCCCCCCCCCCCCCCCCCCCCCGCCCCCACCCAAACATTATGTATATATTTTTTTGTGTTTAGTTTTATTTTATTTTATTTGTTTATTATTAAAACATAGAAAAAGGTAATATATATAATATATATATATATATATCTATATATATATATATATATATATATATATATATATATATATAATACTGCAAAATAGAACAAATTATATTAATATAACAATCCCCACTATGACTGCCCTAAAAAATAAAAAATAAAAAATAAAAACTACATTGAATAAATTCTGAATATAATTATTTTATACACAATGATGAAGAATGATTATTTCAACCATTAGAATGATAGATCTAGTCTTGTTAGCTTAGTGAAGTAAAGATTTATAAAGGCTTTCATTAACTATTTAGATTAAATGTTTTATCTATTTTGTGTTAAAAGGGAATATAACCAAGTATTTTCCAATAAGATGAGAAACTTATTTCTAAGAGAAAATATTCAAAGAAGGTTGCTTATTCAAATATGATTGCTTAATAAGAGCAAAATATTAAGACTTCTCATGGGAAGAATTCAAGACTAAACTTACTCCTTGCATGATTTTTACCAACAACACAATACAAGAGGGAAAAAATTTCTTTTCAAATGCAATTAAAGATTATTTCATATTCTTAACTTGGGAGATTCTCAACATGGAGTGCATACATATGTTTTTTTTTTCTTTAAAAAAAAAAAAAGACATATCCCTAAGCTATACATTTTCTCTTATAAAAGGGAGACTACAATCAACTTTCATACTAAGGAAGATCACTATTACAATAGTTCTTTTCTTTTTCAAGGATTAAAGTTCAAAATATACAAATATACTCAAATGTAAAACTACTCAAGAAGGCTCATTACAAGTCTTCCTACAAGCTTGAAAAGAGAGGTTGCTCAAGAGTGGCTTACACTTGTTTAAAGAAGTTTACAAACACAAGGAAGATATTTATCACAATGGAGACTCTATTAAATCATTCCTTGTAAGGAACAAAAAGTAATGACCACCGTAGAATGTAAGAGATAAGGAGCTCCAATCCAACCATCCACTTTCAACATGAGAACACCATGTACATTGCCTTCAAGAGAACTAAAAAGGAGAGAGTGTAACATCCCCATTTTAAAACACCAGAACAAGGGAAATATATATATATATATTTTAATACAACGTTCTCTGTTATGAATTATAAAATTCAAACACACGTTCAAGATTTAATAATTGTTCTCTGCCCAAACAACATAGTTTGGATCATACAATTTCTTTTTAAAACGAATGTTCCCTGTTCACATATTTACAATATGGAACACACATTCAATGCCATTCAATCTTATAACAGATTCTATATGCTGCTGTAAATGAATCGATGAACTACCGATCCTTCCATTTTCATGGCTCGGAGTTTCAACGATCCTTCATTTCATGACTCGGCAACAACAGATCCTTCATGTACATGACTCGGCAACAACCGATCCTTCATGTTTGTTTTTGCATAGTATATTTTATATACTTGTTCTCATAACCTTCCCCGGTTATCGAAGTGATCCATTTAAGAAGCCTATCTGAATATCTGTTACTGATATTCATCTGACATCCTGCATCTTAAATTAAGTGATAAGGACAACGCAACCAGCAATTGCGATACTTTGGCCAAAGATTTTCACATGCTTTGCATGATCATATTCCTGAATGTGATACACATCTACGGAATACGTCCTTCACTTCACTTCACCTGTTATCTAGAATGGTCTTTCCTGGTTCCTACCAGTCCTCATCGTTTAAGTTCCGTTTTTAACTTTCGATTCCAGCTAGTAATATGGACGGGTATAGGAAGGCACTCCTGGTAACTAAAGATACGCAGACATACGGTGTCGTTACCCCACGACTCCGTGTGTCTGATTATCTTTAGTATTCCGGAGTCACTCCGTATACCAGATCATACCCTATCTCCTCCCCAGCTAAGATCTACACTTTCAGCCTATGTATTCTCAATGTTTTAATTCGGGAGGGCATTGCTATATGTCAGCTGCAACATTGTGTCGTCATGAAGACCCCGTCTTCATGAAGACACCTTGTTGTAGCTGGCGTATGCCAACGTCCTGTAGAACTCCTCCCATCGAGAATACACATCCTGCCCAAGTGACTTAGCCACGAGTTAATAGTTAAAGCAATTTTCACCATCCACGTTGATCCCTTGATCCTCGTTTCTGTTGCAGTTGTATATAACTAAGAGGGACTAAACTGTCCATTAGTTTGCCAAGTATCATCTCCTTCGTATCGAAGGGCTACATTTCCTTACTTGGTTTATTTCTTAATCATTGGATTAAGCAGTCCGTACCGACGGACATAATAAGTTTAACCTATTAAACTTAGCCAAGATGTTTCTAAATGCAACTAATTTCAGAATATTAACTTATTAGACGTCATTCAAATGAGGTCTAAACTTCGAGAAATGTATTCATTATTCTCCTTAACGTTATATAGTTAAGGTCCATTGGTTATGGATATATGTGTCTTATATCCTTTATTCTGAATTTTATCAAACGGGATCATTAATGAGGTTCGAAAACGAAGTTCGAATACTCCCAATTTAAATTGGTATTCCTTAGCTCCTAAGCTAATCCTGAATACCCTCTGATTATAAAATCATATTCTCCTTAATCCTTTTTAATGTCAATTCAAAATTCATCTTTACCCAAGTATGAATTAATTGCATTGTTCAACTTAAAAGTTGTATTTAAGTAAGAATAGATATCAGTTTCAATTCAGCATCCATCCAAGGACTATGAAACAATTCCAAATCAAGAATTAACATCTTATTCCCAATTTATATAACAATATCAAACTGATATAATTATTGAGAATATCACACTTGTAACTGTATTCAATATTTCAAGTCATAATTTGTACATTTGCCAATCCAGCTGATTGGGTATAGTTTATACAAAGCATCCATACAACTCATGGACAGAAGAATGTACTTTCTTCGTTCACAATTCCTCAAAGAGGAATAAAAGTAACAGTTACAATTTAATTTACATTTAATCAAGAGGCATCAGAAGACAGCCAAGTCTTCATTCTAATCAAATTCCATCTGCAAAATGAATTGCACGGATCAGTTCAATGAACTGAGCACATTAAGCACTTATCCTTAAAATAAGATGCTTCAACTAACTGTTTCAATAAAAGAACCCTGCTTTTATGAAACAACAACAAAACATCAATCTCGAAAAGCACAAAAGAGAGATCAGCATAACCACTAAACTATCATAATATCATCACAACCAGCCAAGGGACTGCTGTCCCGTTTCCACATAATCATTGCAAGTATCAATTTACAAAATTTGTAAAGTTAGGAATTCAAGTAGCTTGCTGCCTATACAGCATACAGTTATCTTTTCCACGCCTTTCATTAATAACAAATGTAAAGGATGAAACTAACTGGATATAAATCCATTACTTTCCTTTCCGTTCATGAAGCATGTTAAATTTAAAGCATTCAAGTACAAACAAGAAAGCGAACAGCAATGCATATAGTAGCTCCCATCTAAGCACTATAAAATTCATCATTCACGAATTCCAGAATTCCAACTAAATGAAAGAGAAAGATCATTTTTCTAAAACATTCGTTCATATCTCTATTTCCTTCCACATGACTGTCCTAACAGTGGAATCCAAACGAAATTCAATTTAAGATAACAGTTCAGAGTGAAACTTACAAAATCCACTCGTAATTCACTTTCTAGCAGTGAGAATAGTTTCATCTATAAACAGCTTTAAAATGAAATCAAGAAGAATTCATCATCCATATCCATATTTCTTTTGATTCAGACTCATATAAAGATCCGAAACAGATTAGTACAACATTCGGTACATCCGAGATCAACAATATAAGGTTACATACCATATATTTTCCATAACAAAGAAAATCGTATTTCTTTCGCTGCATACTAAACAGAAACACTATTTCAATCATGCAATCACTTAATCACATAATGATCTAATTCTTAGTAACGTACCCCGTTCAGAATAATATTTATTCATTACTGTTACCTACAGCAATCCATTATTCACATGACGATGAATTTCATCATGTTAGAACAGCAGGCAGAAAACAAAGAATTCATTCTCTTTTAATTTCACTATGAAACATCATTTGTTCAAAACGAAATCGAACACCTAATCCGTCTTCATCTCAAACAAGACAGCTTCTTATAAGGATAACAGAACAGCCGTTCTTATCAAAACAAACTCTCAAGCCTGTACCACTCAATCCAATACAACAACTACTCGTATTCAACTGTTCATACTTCTATAAGAACAAACCCGAACCAGATGTTAATTGCATAAGCTCAGTACAGCTAGAGCAAACTAAAAAAAAAACAAATTAGATCCCAATTTTTTTTATTTCCACAAAAATCAAATCAAGTTAGCACTCTTCCAGATAGTTCAACCAGAATAACAAACCTCGACCATAAAACACAATGAAATCCATTTTTCCATTATAGTAAATAGAAATATATATTCTTTCTTTGCATAGAATTCAATCAAGTGGAAACTGTGTCAGCAGTTCATATAAGAAGACCAAACAACATTATATGACACAGTGAAATCACCTTATTCTTTCAACAAGGAGAACGAAATCCCGAGATAACTTTAAGAAGGAAAAACAATTGTCTTTTTCCTTATTCCACGAATACCCAATACGTATTCGCTTAGTTTCTACTCAAGAAGAGGTACAGCAATGATATTATTGCTTAAACTTCCTATGGTTCGAGTTCAATTACTCACAGTAAACTCGAATGCCACTTCCATCCAAAACCCAAACAGTACAAGAAGAAGGGTCTACTTTCTCAAAAGAAAATTCTATAAGAACTACTTCATCAATCATTATTCTCTTCCTTTCCGTTTGTTAATAATACACGGTTGTTCAGAAGTGGAAACAACTTATAAAAAGAAAGTGTACAGTCACAATATATATAATCAATAAATTTTCCCTTACTGTCAAACGTCCAGCACACGGGAAGATACATCATTCAAGAATTACAAGACAACAAAACTCAGCAGTCAAGACAATATTTCCCTATTGTTTCCAAAATGACAGCAAGATTCAATGAAACCCATTTCATAGAAAGATATACGACTGTATCTCCACTTGTCTCTTTTTGTTTACATGCACGGACAGTTCCTCATATAACAGCAAGAAAAGATTGTATTTAAAGAACAATTTCACCATAAGGCGATTGCACAGTCTATTCCATTTTAGAACAACACGAACAGTGAAAGGAATATCCACATTTCAACCATTTATACAATCTTCATTCAATACTAAAAATCATTTCCAACACGATTCGAGCAAGAACAAATCAAGGCAGAGCAACCAGAATCAAATCTCCTTTTCATTTTCCCAACGAAAAGAAGCAAGAACCAACAAAATCCATTTCCAACTCAACTCAACAACAATCATGCAATCCCAACCCAAGAGCAGGGTTGTTTTAATGAAACATTTAATCAAAGCAAAGATTTTTAAAGAGAAGGGCTTAACGTGCCTGTATTCTCTCTTCCAGAACTCGAAGAAAACGTTGCTTGCCGCGTTTTTCTTCCACAATCGGCAACACAGTATTCCTAGCACTCCCTTCCTTCTTCAGGCTTATCAACATCCTCAAATCTTCCAGGAAAATGTCAAATGCAAGAGCTGGTTTGACTGAACCAAACCAAAGAAACCAAATGCAGAGCAACTTTTCAAAAGGCTCGAACCAACAAAAATGAAAACCAATTTTTTCCTCATGCTGTTTCCAAGGCGAGCTGGTCGCGAGGACCAAAAAAACAATTAATGCATTAAAGGCTTTGCCTTTCTCCTTACTTTCCACACCACCGCCACTTGGGTTGGCAAGCCTCCAAATTTCAAATTTTCCATGCAAATTGAATTTAGCCATAACTCCAAATAGATACCTCTATTTCCTACCTGCCCCGCCAAAACTGGCGCCGTCCACGAAGGGACAATTCATTTAATTCCAATGAATGCCTCCTTCCCATGCTTATTCCTTTCTTCCCAAGGGTATGCGTACCCCTTAGTTTAGGATTAGTTTAGGTTACATAACTCATTCGACCTAGGTCTTAGTTAAACCTTAGGTTTTAGAATTTAGATTTATTTTTCCCTCTTTTTTTTTTTTTGTAATTTAAAAATCCACTTAGGATAGTAGTGTAGGATGTATGTTAGGTCTTAGGATTAGTTTAGGTTTAATTCACACTAACCACTAACACTAACAACTTCCTTCCAGCCCCTTACTAACATCCACGTTAACGCAGAGCAGGACGTTCCGTCCTTCAGATTACATGCCAAGGCCACCCGTGTCCAGGCGTTTCTCGCCCCACGAGGTCCCGAATTCGACAGTACAGGGTTCAAGAATCGAACCCCTGTCGTTGGCATTTTCGTGCTAGCTATTCACACCTGTAATCAGGCGCTGCACGCTCATAATAATCCTAGTCCAATTCGAGTGTGAATTAACATAGAAACACAAGAGGACCTCAGCATACTTGAATCAATGGAATTGATTCAGGGTATGCTGTCAATCAGCACAAGAGCAAGCAATTATACGACAATCTGTCGTCACATCAGCAAACACACAAGTACAATATTTGCTGTCCCATGCAATAAATCACAGTATGCAAGAATCCAAATTAGCAACACATTCTCTTAAGATCAAAACATATCTTAACATGTTTGCTTTCATTCCAAGAGCTATAACAGTATGTAAAACATTCACCAAGTTAACATACAAAATCAGAGTGTTACAGAGAGAGCTTGTTTGCCACCCAACCATAGGCATCATGACATGCTTCTCCCAAGGTTGGGATGCATGCTAGCCTCCCCCAAGCCCATAGGAAAGAGGGAAACTAACCAAAACTTTCACAAGATGGAGGGTAAACCAACAATGATACATACACACAAGAATAGGACAACACAAAACATAACTCTAAAATTACAAGGAGGAGAACCCATGTTCATCCTAAAAGTGGGGAAGAGAGGAGAAAGTTCTCCAAAAAATTTATTCCAAAAATTTCTTGCACAAAGCAACAAACTCCATACCCTCCTTATTGCTCCTAATTTCAAACCAAAACCCTCCTTATTCCTCCTCCCTTTCTCCAAGTCCTTCTTGGAAAGATTTTCAAACCCCAAAGGGGTTTCCTTACCAAGAATGGGGAAGGAGATTCAAGCCAAATAAATCAACTTCCCCACCTCAACCATTGAGGGGAACACTAAGACCCTACAAGGCTTGTCCATCAAGCCTTGAGGATTGAAAGGGAAAATTCCCTCTCTCTTCCCCCACACTCCAAAACTCCATCATGCCATATGATGGAGGGAGTAAAACAAACAACAACAACCAAATAACAAAATCATGTAACCCATTTAACAAATAAGATAAATGCAATACAAGTAAAATACATAAGAGCCTACCTCAAGGAAATCTCTCCAAAAAGTTCTCCAACTTCAAATTTCTCCACACTTGACTCAAGCAAATCACAAGCTCCAAGTCACCCAAGCATCCAAGCAAAAATTCCCAAGAAAAAGTCCCTCTCTTTTCCCATGAATGGGAATTTGAAGAGGAGCAAGCAAACATCCTTACAAATGAGGGGGTGACATGTGTCACCCCTCTCCCTCATCAAGGTCAAAGATCCAAAACAAAAGAGAGAAAGGGTAAATTTATCTTTTTGCCCTCTTCTCCCAAACCCTTAAATGTAAGCAAGACAAAATTAGTGAAACTTTTGATAAACACTCAAATCCACATCCCTTACATGGATGTGACTAATCAAGAGGTAAAAAGGGAGGGAAAACTCCCTCTAGCCTTGAAAATAAGCCCTCCTACCCATTAGGTAGGGTCCAAGGGCTCATTTTTATGTTAGGGGAACTCCCAAGCTAAAAAGGGGTCCCCAAAAATGCCCAAAATACCCTAATTTCGGGTTTTACATTTTTGGCACAAGGGTAGAGGGTGTGGGGACCACCCAAGGGTCTCACATGTGACCCTTAACCCTTGTGATTAAGTGACTCATTAAAGAAAACCAACAATTTAAAAGAAAGTGTGATTATTGACTCCCAAAACAAGTTTACAACTCCACTAGTGACCCTAAACCAAATTAATAATTCCAAGCACAATACATTACAAGAATTGGGGTCACTCATAGTGCCCAAAATAATAATCTCCTATACTAAGGCTTCACACAATGAACATGGCTAGGGCTTAGCCCGTGGGCTGCTTGTGCAAGATTGTGTAGCTGGCCTGAATCCCACGTCCTCCTGTAAACCTATCACCTGCACACTCATTGCACACATTAACTGTACCTGTCTGATAAAATATAAAATAATGACACAATAAGATATCATTAAGTTATAAACTAGCCTAACATTCTACTGAAATCAAAATGTGACAACGTGTACAATTATACTCAATATTCCAAAAGTTAGACAAGATACGTGACATATAACCATAGAATTCCACATGCAACAACTATCCATTATTATAATTATGTTCCACACACAGCAACATATCCATTAGTATCCATGACATTATAAGAAAATGTGACCATATAGAAATTAAACTAAGTTGGCGCTATACGCCTGAATGTCCACACATGTCTAATAAGATCCAATCTCTAATATAATGTCCACGATATAACAAAACTCTGTCAAAACATGTCTATGAGCAAAGAAACAACAAGCTACTGAACTATAAAAAGTGTGGGCACTACACATGAAACTATTCTTAATGGTTCAATTGATTCTGACAAGGCTAAAAGATTTGTGCAGAGAATACAACAGGTTCATCAGTATGTCCGTAAACAATTGGAGAAAAGTCAGGCTAAGTACAAAGCTAGGCATGATAAACATATAACTGATCACAAGTTCAAAGTTGGTGATTTAGTTTGGCTTCACATCAGCAAGGAAAGACTGACAGGTGAAGGTAAAAAATTGAAACCTATATAGTATGGTCCATTCCAAATATTTGAAAAAATTGGTAACAACACTTTCCGGTTGGATTTACCTCCATATATGCAAATCTACTCAGTTGTAAATGTTGAGAATTTAAGATTGTATAAACCACCTATGATTGTTGATCATGATGAGGCTAACATAATGCCTTCCATTGATGATTTTGCTCCTAAGTATCTTGATGAGTTGTAGGAAGACATCATTTTGGATAGGAAAGTAAGAACTTCATGAAGGGGTGATATTGAGTATCTTTGTGTTGGGTTCAAAGGCATGCATCCAAACAAGGCTAAATGGATGGAAACCAGAAAGGTGAGGGAGAAATACCCTCACCTATTCACCAATTAAGTTGACTTTTGGGGTCCAAAAGTTTCTCAGTGGGGAGGAATGATCTAGAGGATCCTCACAGAGAAACACCGATCTAAGATCTTCTCAGAATAAGTTGTAGTCATTTTTAAAGCGTGGAGAAAAATTATATGATTCCGTCGATATCTTGTTTGCATTAAATGGAGCTCGTTTGTAAAAGTTTTTGGAACACCGGTCTTGGACACTCGTTCATGGAAAAATGGACCTCGCTATTTACTAGATGGGGGCCCTCAGCCAAGTTTGACACACTAGATTATGGAGGGGTGTCTTGGCCTCCTCCTATTATCATTATACCAACTTGTGTATATATATGCCTCTAATTGCATTTTTTCTGTGCATGTGGGACTAAGTGATATGCCATTTAAACTATGCAATTAAATAACCTCTATATTCCACGCATTTTACTTGCTAAACCATATTACACCTATTTTATTTGCTAAACCATATTCCACACATTTTATTTTCTAAACCTCCATAAGCATTATTGAATAAGGTGCCTAAAACAATGCCAACACATACCCAAGTGCCCTTTTTGGTGCCCAAATAGGTTTGAATGGTCAATGGCTCATATAGCCACCTACATGCGTGGGAAATAAGCCTTAAAAAGCACCTAACTCACCATCCATATTCAAATGTGGTAAAAGATATGGGTCTTGACTGTCATGCCACTACTTGGGAAACATTATAAAAGGAGCTATTTTGTACATGTACAGGATTGGGGTCTGTGTAATTTATTGAAATACTCATAACTTGAGGTAGGGAGGGAATTTAGAGATGAAGTAAAAAGTGACTCCTGTTATTTTTGGCAAAGGAATGTGATGAGAAGATCAGATTCTTGTAGAAATATTTGTAAAGATTTATTTTCAATATTTTAATAGATCGGTCCCATTCAACTCGACCCGGAGATGTAGGCCACAAGTGCCAAACTTCGTTATCAATTCCTGTGTCAAATTGTTGGTTATCCATCTCTTTATTTTTTGTTTTTACACAGTACTTTCAATTTTAATTCTTTTATTAAAAATACAAAAGGATATAATGCTCAATTTTTACATCGAAAATCAATACAAAGCAAAGTTTTGTGTGTGCACAATTGCTAGTTAAAATTGATTTTCAAATCATTCCTTCTCTACCTTGATTTTATGACTGTGGTTGAGTTTCATTTAACTCATCTCTCAAGTTTACGTGGTAAAGATCACTTGACCCTAATGATCACTTCATTTTGGATTTTTGGCCTACGGGTGAAGCCCTAGAAAAAAAATTTCTCGACACCATTGTTGAAGATTTTGAATCTCATATTAGTCCATTTTTCAGCCTTCTTAGCCTTTGAGCATCTGTATATTTTGTTGCTTTTACTCTGTCTAATGTTTTTTGAGCAAGTTACTTGTGGGTGTTTTGCCACCATTGTCGTGAACTTCGAGCTCTATGTACTTTTTGAGGTCTTTGATTTCTTGGTCCCGAGCTTTCAAGGTGAAACATTGTGGTCATGGCCACATTTTTCTTGTGAACTTCAAGCTTAGTTTTTGAGGTTTTTATGGTTTCTGTATCTTAGTGCATCTTATATATTCAATCTTTTGCTCTATTATAACTTTCTGAGTGAACTTGGATGATGCTCGTCATTTTTTAGGGTAACCCTTGAGCTCGGTTCCCGACTGTGAATATGTTTTATGAGTTTTTGGAACTCAGTGAGGTTTTTAGACACCATTTCTGTACCTTTCTAGCTTTGTTATTTTGGCTTTATGAAAGAATGGCCACCATGTCGACC
Organism: Taxus chinensis; assembly: GCA_019776745.2. Taxonomy (NCBI): domain Eukaryota; kingdom Viridiplantae; phylum Streptophyta; class Pinopsida; order Cupressales; family Taxaceae; genus Taxus; species Taxus chinensis. Next base: position 193,512,336 of record CM034149.1, on the reverse strand, counting down.
TCTGCTGAGCTTGGTTCTGTGTAACTAGCATCACTATTTGATAAAAGAAGATAAGTTTTGATCTCTGAGCATGGTAACTACTTCGTCATTATCACTTTGACTTAAAGATATTGATACTTGCTCCTTCTTTGTATAGTTTTTTGATTTCGCAGTTCCTTTGGGGATTTCAAGTAGAAACTCCTTCTAGGTTCTGATTTTAGCTCTAATATCGATGATCTTTGAGAGTCATCCACCTCAACCCCTACTGGTAAGTTCTTGTTCGATCCTTGACCCCTTTTTTTTGGAAACCCTGGTCCTGTTAACTGTGAACCTTGGATTTAATTGAGCTCATTGACTCTCTAAAACTATAGATATGTGCATTTTGAGATATGGGTATTGAGTTATCAACATTTCCTTTATTCTGAGCTCAAATTGTTGCCTTTAAAAAATCCAGATCTAGGTATATTCCTTTATTCTTTTGCAGGAAGATGAAGATTTTGTTTCTTCATGCTTATTCTATTGTAACTAGACCGAGTCTTGACTTATTTTGAAAATGAACGAGTGAGTTAAATTAATTGATATTGAACTTCTTTCAGTCTTTTACCACTGTATTGATCCTTTGAGTTTTCGTATGATTTCATTCCAAATCATGGTCTCTTAATTATAGGTCTGATCTTCATGAGTGATCAATGCTAGTCTCAATTTGTGCATAAGTATCATATTTTCATTAATATTGAGATATCCCTCTATACTACGATACCCAACTTGTGGGTTCAACTTTCTATGGATGAATTTGTAGCTTCATAGCTCCATATTTTCTATTTTCTGAAAGCTGGTATAAAACTTAACCATTGTTGCCTGCAGTGTATGCTTGAGTATTCAGAAAGGCATGACTGTAACTTATCCTTGTGTTGTTTTGAAAACATTGATGGGAATGCCCCCTCTCCATCAGGAGTTCTCCATGTTGTACTTTTTAGACTCACAGTTTCCTTTGTGCTTGTTGAGTTTATTTTACCCTGAAATTGGGAATGATTTGTGGCTTTGTATTTTTTGAGTTGTAAATACCTATTCATGTTGATCCACCTTGACTATATGATCATTTTGGAGGAAACTATAATTGGCCCTAATTGTTGATAATATGATAGATTGTATTTACTCAAACCCATGGATGGACCGTTTATCTCTTTGAATATGTGCTTTGACCCTTAATCTCAGTTATCAAGACTGCGGTATTGTATTTTAGAATTTTCCTCTATGTTGTTCGTTGGGGTGTACCTAATAAGATTGTCATGCAATTTTATTCTTCTTCAACTGTTTGGCTTTCCTAAAACTTTCTTATTTTAAAACTTGGGCAAGATATGTTATATTTGGGATTTTCTATTCATTATTCCTGCATGCTAAACATTGAAGTTTTTATTGAGATGTTGTTGTTCCATTCCCTTTTTGCTTAAATATTGTATTTGATCTTCATTACAACTTTAGTATGCATGCTGGAAAATTTAAAATATCCATTTTACATGGTGAAGCCCTATCAAATTTTTCCCATATTCCCTTCTTTATTCTGTTTCAGCTATAAATAGATGTACTTTCTTGATTCAAAATACATAATGTATCACTTCTTCTATTAAAGTTGATTTGTTGTTGGAAACTAAAAATGATAATTGTTAACTTGATCATGGTAATAATTTTTTTCTTTGTGCATTACTTATTTGATTAACATACAACTTTTAAAGCATGTATTAGTTAAGAACAGTATGATGGAAAGATGTAAATGGCCATTTTACATGGTGAAGCCCTGTCAAAATTTTCTTAGATTTCCTTCTCATTCTGTTTCTAGTGTAATCTTATCTTGATTTAACTTCAACCTTTAAATTCTGATTCTTCTTCTTCAGTTGCAATCTGAAACATGTAATTTTGTCTACAATTCTCTCCTCTGTTCTGTACTACAACTTCTTTTATCCCTAGAATAGCTGCTAAACTTTGAGTTGCATTCTTCCTTCATTCTAGCATGTACTTATGAATCATCTACTTCATGTACCATAGGATAGAAGTTATTGAACTCTGTAATCTTTATCTATATTGAAGACTGTAAGATATGATTTATTTCTTCTTGGTTGCAACCTGTACCTGCACACTTGAGAAAAAATTTAAGATTTTTGGCCTCTCTTATGTCCATGGTTTTCCTTTTCTTCTCTCTCCTTCTTTCTGAGTGAGTAAATCATGTATATTGTTTGATCTTTAAGTAATCTATATCTCCTGTAATTAAGAGATCCATGTGCATGAATTAGGATAGTATAGGAATATGGATTAACCCTGAGCTCTTAACTGATGAGTTTCTCTTTTCTTCTTTTCAGGTACAGTGCTTTCAGCAGTGAAGATGGAGAGGGAACAAATATGAAGATGATGATGCATCAACCAAAGGAGAAACCTCCAAGGAAATGATGGGTTCACTCATACTCCTTTATTTTCTCTTTCATGCATGTGTACCTCTTATTTCAGTAGTTGTACTTTACTTTCTAGTTACATCCCACGGCTTGTGTGGGAACATTTGAAATTCCTTATGAATAAAACATTGAATTGTGAAATTGAGTTGTGTATTTCTTTCTACATTTCTACTTTCTGATATGGATTGTATGATGAACTAAACAACCCAATAATATAATTAAATGTCTTAATCATGAAGGAAAAAACATTAAAGAATACTTGTAACATCCAGTAATGAACTCTGATTTCTATAATCTGCAGTCATGATTGCTGCTCCAAAACCTAACACTTCATCTATTCTCTAATTCATTGTCTTCATCAAGACAACACAGTTGTTCCTTTGGGGCTTTGTGTTCTTTTGCTGAAGATAGCATGAAATTGTAGACTATGTGATCTATTATATTTTGTAACAACACACATAGCTGTAGATTTCATGTAATCATTAATTAATTCAACAGTAACAATATTTTCTAAAAGAACCTCCCCTAGCTTAGGTATACTTCACCAATGCTATCCATCATAAAAAAATTTCGAGTTGCCCATTTTTGCACAAGTGCAAAAATTGTCAACATTTCTGGCGATCCTGTAGGGAAAGTTGCCTACTAGCTTGTAAACTAGTGCCTTGCTCTTGTCCATTGGGCATGGAGTCTAAAGCATGTAACCAAAATATGCCTTTCTGAAGGTCCAACCCTTCCAAATGAACTAAAACTAGGAAAAGATCTGGTAAACCAGATCACGTGCATGAATGCACTTATTGAATTGAAAAACATTACAATGTGTAGGAACTGCACTTATTAAAGGGAAATCCTACTCTAAACAGACACTGTAGGATTTTCAATAACAGTGTTTGAGAAACATACCATTCACAGGAATGGGAAGTTCCTCTCCATTCAGCCTTGAAAGCTAAAAATCATTGTGTTCTTTGCAAGCTGAAATCATGTAAGGACCACTCCAGATTGTATCAAACTTCATGTGTCTTCCTGGATTTACACGATCAACATCCCACTTTAACACAATATCTCCTTCATTGAAGATTCTAAATTTGGCTTTCTTATCAAAAGTCTTCTTCATCTGTTTCTGATTCTTTTCCATGTTTACATGAGCTTGATCTCTTAGCTCTTATAAATCCATTAATTCTACATAACGAACCTGTAATGGTTCATTTTCAAGCAGCTCCATTTGATGCAGCAAATCTAATGTGGGTAACTCAACTAAAATAGGAATTCTTGCTTCTCTTCCGTAAACAAGCTTGTATGGTGAATTGCCAACTGATCTTTTAGGAGTCACTCTATCAGTCCAAAGTGTTGAATTCAACATTAGATGCCAAGCTCTCTGGTTATCTTTGAGTGTTCTTCTGATGATCCTTAAAAGATTCTTGTTAGTACTTTCAGCTAACCCATTACCTTGTGGGTAATAATTAGATGAAGAACTTAGATAAATTCCATGGTTAACAGCCCAATCTGTTACCTTTGCACCAAGAAATGCTAAAGCATTATCTGATATGATAGTTGTTGGAACACCAAATCTGTAAACTATACCTTCATAAAAGGATAGTATCGAAGTTTCATTAGCATCTTTCAAGGCTATTACTTCAGTCCAGTGTGTAAAGTAATCTATAGCAGTCAAAATCCACTTGTTTCCTTGTGATGAAGGTGGGTTTATCATGCCAATAAAGTCAAGGCCCCACTGCATAAAAGGTTGATCAACTGAAACAGGTTGTAAGGGCAGCGAAGCTAAACATTCTTTTCCAACAAAGAAAGCACATTTCTTACACTTTCTAATCCATTCAAAATAGTCCTTGAATATGTTGGGCCAATAGTAACCATTTTCATAATTTTTAAGGCTATGGTACGTGTTGAGAAATGACCTCCTGCAGGTCCTTCATGGAATTCTGATAATAATTGCTGAATTTTATCATAGTCAACACATCGCAACAAGATTCCATTTATATCCTTTTTGAATAATACACCATCAATGAAAACATAGGGTACAACTTGTAATCTGAAATACCTTCATTTATTCTTGTCCATACCTTCCGGATAGATGCCATGTTGTAGATAGTTAACTAAATCAGTCATCCATCTTGATTCCTAAATTTCTTGAGCAAGTTCAGGTTGTGATTTTCTAACTGAACCATGATGTCTGATTGTTGATACATAATTTCAGCATGTTGTTTTGAATCTTTGGTTCTACAGCTTGTTGTTTTTCCATATCAGTAATTAGGTGTTCACACAAGCCTTTTTCCTTGAACTGTCTTCACAACATGGATATCAACATCATATTCCATAACCTTCGTTATCCAACCTACTCTTTTCTCATTCAATTCTTTATTTAACAAGAAAGCTTTCACACTTGGATGAGAAACAAGAACATGAATTTTTTTGTTTGAAAGCATGTACTTAAAATTATTTAGTCCTCTGACTACTGAAAGTACTTGTTTTTTCAAGAAATGTGTACCTTGTTTCGTAATCATGTAAGCTCTATCCAAAGAAAGCAATTGGCTGCTCAACATTTTCATCATTAACCTGAGTTAATATGGCTGATATTGTTTCAGCTCCTGCAAGTGCATACATTGTAAAATCTTTATCAAAATTTGGATTTGCAAGAGTAGGAGCTTGAGAGATGGCTGCCTTAATTGCTTCAAACCCTTCTCTCCCTTCACTGGTCCAAGAGAAATTTTTCTCTTTCTTTAACATAGTTGTCAATGGTTTCACCAATGCTACAAAATCTGGAACAAATCTTCTAACAAAGTTGATTTTTCCAAGAAAACTCTGTAATGCCTTCTTATGATGAGGTAATGATAGTTGTGATATGGCTTCGATCCTGAAAGGATCAATTATTAAAACCTTGTTTAGAAATAATATGACCAAGTAATTTACCTTGATGTACTGAAAAGATAGACTTTAGCAGATTCAAAGATATTCCAAACTATCTGCATAACTGAAAAGTCTACCTTAGATGTATTAGATGTTCTTCTGATTTTTTTGAGAATACAGTAACATCATCTAAATAAACAAGGATGCATTTATTTAACAAATATGTGAAAATCCATGTCCATTGCACATTGAAATGTTGCACCAACATTTGAAAGGCCGAAAGGCATTCTTTTGTAAGCATAAGTACCCCACTTAGTGGTGAAAGTTGTTTTGTACCTATCTTCTTCTCAAACTAAAATCTGATTGTATCCACTATAACCATCTAGAAGAGATAGTCTATCTGAACCAGAAATTGTTCTCAAAATCTGATCCATATTTGGAAGTGGGTAGTGATCTTTTAATGAAGCTTTATTAAGATCTCTGAAATCCACACATAATCTGATTTCTCCATTCTTCTTTCTAACAGGAACAAGATTGGCTACCCAACTTGAATGCTTAACTAGAAAGATAATACCTGATTCAATCAACTTAGATAACTCTTTCCTCATTAGAGGCTCTATTTTGGGATTTACAGGCCTCTATTTTTGCCTAACTGGCTTGGAATTTGGCTGTAATTCAATAGTGTGTTGTGCTAAACTGGGATCAAACCCTTTCAGGTCTTGGTATTTCCAAGCGAAAACATCTTTAAATTCCTTGCAAAGATTAATAAAAGAATGTTTTTTGCTAAAGAACATACCTTTCTGAGAAACAATTTTTTTCCTTCATCAACTGAGATCTCTTCATAATTATCAACATGTGTTGACATCTTAGTTTTGACCTTCCTTAACTGATCGTCAGTGCTGAAGATGTCTTCTAATGTGACCAGACCTTGAGGTAGTTTATTTGTCTTTAATTGAACAATCTGGTCACCATATAAGTGTTGTAATTTATCTTGATTTACTATAGAAAATTCAGCTTCTTGCTGCAAAAACCTATAGATTTGATCATCATTTTCAAAAACCTGCCAATTCAAGTCATTATCAGGTATCGAAGGCCTAACAATTAGCTTTATATGAGGCTGAATTTTGCTATTTTCAATTTGTTCCAGCACTTCAAAACTGGCACCAATTGCTGCAAGTCTATCTGCATGCTTATTTTTTGTTCTAGGAATGGACTAGATGTTAATAGCTTCAAAATCTTCCATTAAGTCTGAAACTCTATGTCTGTAAGACTTCATTAATGGATTCTTACAAACATTAAAATTTCTTACTTGATTGATAACCAACTCAGAATCACCAAAGATCTGTAGCATGCTAATACCTCTCTTTCTGGCCCAAAGTAAGCCATGAATTAATGCTTCGTATTCAGCTACGTTACAAGTGCATGAAAATTGGAGACTCAAAGCTGAGAAATACCTTTCATTTTTTGGGGAAGTGAGCATCAAACCTGCTCCTTGTCCTTTCTTGTTTTTAGCTCCATCGAAATGAAGCTTCCAAATCCCTTCTGCTACATTTTTTGTTTTGGACAACAAGGGAATTGGTGTGTTTTCTTCATGCAAACAATACACACCAAACAGATGTTCTTCAAATTCTTTAAAAGGATCATGAGTGTTCTTCATGTGTCTTTTCATCCATAAACAGGTTAGAAACACCATCCAATGCTGAAATATGAGTTGTATTATCAAAATCAGACTGGTCTAAGGCTACATAATTAGCTAATGCATTAGAAGCATGAGGCTCAATGTGAAATCTGGCCAATGGTTCTGAATTGATAGTAACCTTGGTCCCATAACGTGTAGTGAAAAATAAGAAAGACCAATCTGAAGAGAGATAACCTCCTATTTTTGCTGTGAAATCTCTTGATAAACATATAGAAAAGTAAGGAGGTAAATCTACAACAGTAATATCTTGTAGAATGGAAACATTTGGGCAAGCATGCAATGTTACCTCTAGATTTCTGATGACACCAACTGTATTAGTTGTAGTTCCATCCAACTGTAGGACACTCTTTTCTGTAGGTTCATACTGTAGACCCAATTTTTCTGCAATTGCTTTTGGCATAACTATGTGCTACTTGCACCGTTGTCCACCATACAGTTATGAACAAGATGTTCTCCAATAATTAGTGATAGATAAAATGGTGGTGGCTTCTTGATGTCATGAGCATTTAAGACTTTCTGAACCATCCATTTAACCTCTTTGATGTGGTCTTGTTCCATCATTCCAAAGACCATGTCTACTTTCTGAACTTCTTTTTCTGTTGTTTTAGAAGAAATTTGTAGCTTAGCAAGTTCATGAGAAAGTAAATCTTGTTGTCCTGGAATACTTAGAGCATCCCACATTGAGATGTTAACATTATGCTTTTTCATTACATCAACAATGTTAAAAGAAGAAACAATTTTAGAGACAGATTCTACTATTTTAGCATAGGCTTTGGTGAAAAATGATTCTACTTCAGTTGCTTTTGATATTTGAGGTATAAATAACCTTCTTGGATCAGGTTGTAGCTATTTTTGTTGCTCTTTACCAGCTGAAACACCTAATGTTTTTTGAGGAACAACAACACTGTTAGCTAGTTTTGGGCTTATAGTTGTTGTTTTATCAGTGACAGTAGGTAGAACAGGCCTATTCTGTTGTTTTTTACTCTTTGCAGCCTTTTCTTGAGCCCTAGTAGTAACTGCAATGAAATCATCCTCACTAAAACTGACTAAGTTCTATTCAGGTGCCTTCTAAACCTGAGTATCTTGCTGCCCACCCTCCATTTGAGGCATGAACAATGTCTCAGATTGAGGTTGTGCAACAAGACTTATGTTTAGAAAAGCATTTGGGAAACTTGCAGCTGAATGAGGTTGATTACAAGGTTGACACCACTCTTCTGTAGCCATATTAACTGGAACTAAAGCATTAGATGAACTAGGAGCCTTTGGGTCAAACTGCCTTTGCTGATAAGGTTGCCTATAATTTTGATTTTGCTGGTAAGGCTGCCTATTTTGCTGGTTTTACTGATAAGGAGCCTGATAAGGTCTGCTAGGTAATGCAAGCCTATTCTCAATTGAATTCATCTTGTTCCCCATAGTCTGCAAAGCTTTAAAAACATCATCTGATGGGGCTGCAACAATGGTTCTATAATTGTGATAGGCTGTGGGATAGGAGCTAAATCTACCAAAAAAGGCATTGAAGGCCTTGGTGCTAATTTTTCGGCTTGAATAAGGCTATTTTCAGCTCAGATGGCGATATCATAGGCTGCTGGGAGAGTCTCTCCTCCCATAGACTGAATCATAGTTGAAATATCACTGTTTAATGCTCTAAGATAATAAAGAAAAGCATGATCAGCTTGAGGCTTGACACTTGCTGGAATTATTTCCCAAGTTCTAGAAAAATGGATGTTGAAACTAGACATAAATTCATTAGGAGCTCTTTTAATGGTAGACAATTGTTCTATGAGAGATAAATGATCTGAATTATCTTGAAATTGTTTCAGCAATTTACCACCTAAATCATCCCAAGTTCTTATGCATCCAATCTCTAGATTTCTATACCATTGCAAGGCTTGTCCTTTAAGGGATGCAGCTAAAAGTCTCAAAGCTACATCCTCATGAGTGATATTATGAACTGCACATAAGGCTACAACATCTTTAATGTGCTCTGTAGGTGTAACCTAATTTTCACCAGTGAATGATGGAAAACTTTTCATGGCAGCATTAGGGATGTCATGATAAACTGGGATTACTAATGGGCTGCCATTAGTAAAGGTCACAAAATTCCTAGGTGGTTGAATAGCCATTTGAAAAACTGGGATCTGAATAGAGAAATTGATACATGGTGAAGGAATATTAGGAGGAGGATTATCAAAACTAGGCCTATTATAAGGTAAAGTATTACCAACTCTTCTCCTTCTTGCAGAATTCAAAGGTAAAGAAATAAACTCAAAAGGAATTCCTCTTACCGATGATCTTGTAGTTACTTTAGGCATGGAACATGCTGCAATACTGGTCTAAAATCAGTTTTACGGAGTCACCAAATAGATCTTTAAATATTTTAGAATAAATTGTTGCAGCTTGTTGTCCCGAAAGTAACTTTTATCTGTTATAAATCTGTCATAGATCTACTATGAATATCTGTAACTTGCATGCAGATCTGATTCGTAGTCCCACCAGTGCCAAAAATTGTTATCTCTCAAAAGTGCACCCTGTAGAGAGATGGTTGCAGGTGTTCTAAGCTTGCAAATTTTATCTCTCTCTTTCGTAGATACAATGGAAACACCTCAGGTCTGTGGGTATACCTATTTTGAGGTGAGTCTCTGGTATCAAGGCCGGTTCCTTATTGATGTATCCTAAACTGATTTTCTGAGGTTTAAGGGTAAAAGATGACTGTAAAAAATAAATTAAAACTGAGGTGATACACCAAAATTGTATGAGGTCTTTGACTGAGTACATGCACAATTGATATGGAATGAATTTTTGATGCACAGGCCAACATTTTTCTATAGATATATTAAAGGTAAACACTTTGATTTATTGAGGAATAAAATCACAACAATACTGGTAAGTCACAAATACACATTAATATCATGCAAAAATTACGAAATTTTCAAAAGGGTAAGATGATTAATCAGGGAATTCAACATTCACAAGATTAATGGGAACATACACAAGACTGCAAATAATTGGAAAGGCAGAAAATAATTCACATTCAAAGGGAAAAACTAGCATAAACTACTTTAGCACTCCTGTATCTAAAATTCCTCTCTAAAACTTGTGCTTTGCTAAGGCACACAATATATAGCAAAATTGATTCACCCACCCTTCCTAAAAATAGACTAAGGTTGTACTCACCCATGCATTCTATTTTTATCCTTTATTTAATAATAAATAAAGGAATAAAATAAAGCAAACTAATACAAAGAGGCATTAATAGCCTTTGATTACATACAGTCAAACTGAAGTTGACTGTTCTATTTTTAAGAAAAGCATGGGTGAATAATTTGCTAATAATAAATCTTGCTTGATGAGCAAGTCTCCTTCCTTGTGCATGCAATTTCTCCTCTTGTCTGATTCTGTCCTTTTGTGAAGGCATGCAAAAATAACTCCTTTGATTGAGCAAAATTTGTATTAACTCATCGTATTTGCAATACTTGCAAAAATAATTCATCCAAATATCCACTTGATGGGGACCATCTTGCAAAAGCTTGTAGGTTCTTGATGTTGACATTCCTTTATCTTATAGTGGTCACATGAACATTCTATTCTCCATTCATTTTCACATACCATCACAAAAGTGGGGACACCTTTGCACTTGGAACAAATTTTAACTTAGACGGGTAGGACCACTCTTACATTTGCACATATGTCTTTGGAGATTTGCATTTTACACATTTTGCCCATTACCATGATTTTGATAAACATATCTTGGGGCATTTCGGCCAAGTTGGGTCACTTTTATATAATTTACTTTTTTCAATTATCTTAAAGTTTCAAACTTACCCTGGCGATTTTACATTTGATTGAATAAAAATAGGTTTAATCTGTTACCTTTTTTGGGTCTTGATCATTCATTTGAATATTTGGTCGCATTTTCACCATAGTTATCTCAAAACACTAAAAGGGCCCACCTTAGTTGCTCAAGATGTAATTATCCAATTTTGAAATAACATTGGGGTTGCCCCCTTGTTGATGATGACTCACCCCTCCATGTGCTTTGTCGGTGGCATTTAACTTGGGTTGAGTTTTGGACCCCCATTGATATTTGGTGATTAAAATTGACCACGGGTTGATGTTGGGACCTTTCTTTTGTTCATGACCATTGATCTTGAAAACATGATTAGGGTTTCTAACTTGGTTGAATTTGGGTGATACTCAACCATGGTGTTTGCTTTGTAAAGGTCATTGATCGATTTTTTACTCGATGATTATCTGAAGCATTTGAATCTCGGATCAGTCATCTTTGACTCGTGGTTAGGGTTTCTAACTTGATCAGTTTGTGTAGTAATGACATCTAATCATGATTAGGTTTTCTGAGAAATCCTTCTAGGAGATCCTGACCATTGATTGTTAGACTTTGAGCTCGGTTTTACCATTGATTTCGGACTATGGTTGAGTTTAGGGCCTTAACATCACTCTTTCTTGTGGTAAAGGTCAGTTCTGACCTCAATGATCACTTATGGCCATGGAATTTTTCTTGGTGAAGCCCTTTAGAAGTTTTTTTTTATGCCATTATTGAAATTGTGAAGCTGAATTATATTTTTCTAGATCTTCTTTATGAATTTTTATCTGTTAAATAATTTTTCTCTTGTTTTGAGTTTTTTTCAAGGTAGTCCTGGATTTGTCACTGAAACTCTTGAAAATGGGTATTTGTGGGTTCTTGATTTATTGGAACTACTTGATACCCGAGTCAAAATTCTCATGGGAATTTCTTGTTCTCATCATTTAATTTTGACTCAGGTTTTTGTGGTTTTTCGATTATAACGGTGAGTTCTTTTCTCTTACTTTGAGTTCTTTATACCCATTAATGGATTTTTTGGTCAATTCTAGGATCTGTATTTTTTACTCTGATACTTCAACTTGAAACTGTGATTTCAATGGGAATGAAAAATTTTACGATTAATTATTTATTTAGCTTTCCATGCATGCGTTTCTTACAATTGTTCCATTGAGTTTGTTATTCTGAATAACTTTAAATCTCATTGTTTGCTACTCGATTTAAGTTTATAAAATTCTCTTGAATTAGATTGTTATTACTTTATGTTCAGAAAACTTCTCTATTCTTGATCGATCATTCTTTACATTTTGACTATTGGCCCTGGGTATCATTTGTTCTCTGAGTTGAAAACCATTCAGTTCTTGAGCCTTCTCTGGAAACTAGATGCCCTTCGAGGGTTCAGATGTTAAGATGTTTGATTAAATCAGTTAAAGTTGTACTTGTTGATCCTTTCCTGATTTAATGGCTACCATGCTTTTGGTTTTGTAACTTTGTTTCCTTATTCAATTCTTTTAACTATATTTTCCTAAGTTTGTACATAAGGATTTAAAAGATTACTCTCCATTTGAGCTTGTGATATCGAGCTCATGAATTGGGGAAATGTTTAGTTTGAATCTTTTTCATTTTGAATGTTAGAGTACTTTGGAAATTGAAATGGCTAATTTTAAGCAGTCGGCTTGTTACCCAATTCATTCCTATAATTGATTGAATGAAGTCATTTATATTGAAATACTTTAATCTATTTACTTAATAACTTATGCATTATGTTTCAATATTTCTTATTCATTGTAACATGTCCTTAAATTGTGTTGATCGCTTTACCAGTGAAATTATTTTTTGAAATTTGTCCATATGATTTTGATATTTTATTTTGGAGATTCACCACCCATTCTACAACTAATTTTCTTTGGTTTCAGAGGGGAAGTCTTCTATGAACCCCAGAGCTATTTTTTCAATTTGATACTTTTGCTACTCTTGATAGAAACCATATATTCTGTATGCCAATTCTGAATTGCTGTAACTCAACTTTTGATTGCTTATCTGCTAAGTTCCTTCTTGATTGATTCAACAAAAACCCTCTTAACTTTCCATTTGAAAGCATAATGGTTTCTGTTAGGAGTTTCCTGGATTCTTGAGACTTCTAGACTCAAAACTATTTGTTCTTGTCATGAGTTTCTTTCATAACTTTAAATTGAATGATTATTGAAAATTCTGTCATAACAGCTTGAGTCTGCAAATATTTTCATACATGCATCACCTTGTGAATACTGATCATTTTGACTGAAATTGAATGAGATAATTGCTTGGTCTATAGTTGTATTTAATTGGTCAGATGAATCCGTAATAATTATTGCACAGATATCTCTTTAGGATTTAATTTGTAAAATATGGTTTGTAGCTTGTATTCATGTGACCATAAAGTTGTTCATTGATTTGTAGTTTTAGCTCAACTTTTGCAATCTTGTGTCAAAAAATGATTATCTAAAACTTGTAAGTTATCTTTTGAAAACTTCATTCTAATTCTTTTCCTATAATTGAATGTTTTTACTTTCAGATTTGATGAATTCTTAGTGTTCCATTTATTTTCTTTTAAATACTATGAATTTCTCTTTTTATTACAGCTTTGATATGCATGCTGGAAAATTTAAAATGTCCATTTTACATGGAAAAGCCATGTCAAATTTTTCCCATTTCCTCTTCTTTATTCTATTTCAGCTGTAATAGATGTACTTTTCTTTATTTGGTAATGTATCACTTTTCTATTGAAGCTGGATTTGTTGTTGGAAACTGAAATCATAATAACTGTTATTTTGATCATGGCATGTTTTTCTACTTTTCTGTATCACTTATTTTATTTACATACAACTTTTAAAGCATGTATTGGTTAAAAACCATGTGATGGACAGATTGTAAATGTCCATTTTACATGACGAAGACCTGTCAAATTTTCTTAGATTTCTTTCTCATTCTATTTCTAGTGTAATCTTCTCTTCCATTTAACTTAAACCTTTAAATTCTGATTCTTCTTCTTCAGTTGTAATTAGAACATGTACTTTTATCTGCAAGTCTCTCCTCTGTTCTGTAATGCAACTTTTTCTATTTCTAGAATAGCTGTTGAACTTTGAGTTGCATTCTTCCTTCATACCAGTATGTACTTATAACTTATCTGCTTCATGTACCATAGGATAGAATTCTTTGAACTTTTCATTCTTTATCTATAGTGAGGACTGTAAGATATGATTTATTTCTTCTTGGCTGCAACCTGTACCTACACACTTGAGAAAACAGTTAGAAAATATTTAGGCTTTTTGGCCTCTCTTATGTCCATGGTTTTTCTTTTCTTCTCTCTCCTTCTTTCTGAGTGAGTAAATCATGTATGCTGTTTAATCTTTTAAGTAATCTTCATGTAATCTCCTATTGTTAAGAGATCCATATGCATGAATTAGGATAGTATAGGAATATGGATTAACCCTGAGCTCTTAACTGATAGTTTCTCTTTTCTATTTTCAGGTACTATGCTTTCAGCAATGAAGATGAAGAGGGAACAAAGCTAAAGATGAGGATGCATCAACCAAAGGAGAAACCCCAAGGAAATGATGGGTTCACTCATACTCCTTTATTTTCTCTTTCATGCATATGTACCTCTTATTTCAGTAGTTGTACTTTACTTTTCAGTTACATCCCATGGCTTGTGTGGGAACATTTAAAATTCCTTATGAATAAAACATTGAATTGTGAAATTGAGTTGTGTATTTCTTTCTACATTTCTATTTTCTGATATGGATTGTATGATGAACTAAACAACCCAATAATATAATTGAATGTCTTAATCATGAAGGAAAGAACATTAAAGAATACCTGTAACATCTAGTAATGAACTTTGATTTTTGTAATTTGTAGTCATGATTGTCTGCTCCAAAACTTAACACTTCATCTATTCTGAAATTCGGTGTCTTCATCAAGAACAACACAGTTGTCCTTCAGGGATTTGTGTTCTTTTGCTAAAGATAGTCATGAAATTGTAGACTATGTGATCTGTTATGTTTTATAATAGCACACATAGCTGCAAATTTCATGTAATCATTATTTAATTCAATAGTAATAATATTGTCTGAAAGAACCTCCCTTATCTTAGGTATACTTCACCAATGCTATCCATCATATTTGGTTACTATGAGTTTAAGATGAACTTTCTCAATGGCACGGGTTTTGAGTTTGCGAGCCATGGTGAAGGCTTCATAAAAGGTTAAAAATGATTAGATTTGCAAGGTAAATGATATATACTTCACACACAAATGTGAGAAGAGCTCGATGAGTTTGGTTTGTAGAAGAGAGAAGAATAATTGGTTTATAATTCTATGCCATCGTGTGAAAAATTATGTGATGGACTCATCATCAAATTGTATTATGGTGTATAAGTCAGCGATAGTGATTTTGCACATGATGTTAATAAAAAAGTGTTCTAAAAATAGTTGCATAAGTTATGGGAAGGAGAATATAGAATATTGTGGGATACTATTGTACCAGTCCAATGTGGGACTAGATAAGGACATGGGGAAAGTATGAAGCAGTAGGTCTTGATCATGCACAATAAGACAACATACATGTTTAAATGTGCAAAGATGTTGTTGGGGATCTTCCTTGTTGTTGAACTTAATAAACTCAGGAAGTTTCTAATGAGGAGGGTAAGGTCTGATATGAACCGATGGATGAATCAGTTTGTTAAAGATTTTTTCGTAGGATAGGGTATCCTTGTGTGCCTAGGTAGTGGCTTCTAGACTAGCTAGCATATTCATCAAAGTGTGAATAGGATCATTTGACACGATGTTAGGTTGGGATTGGATTGGTTGTGTGGTATGAAATGTAGCTTGTTAAGGCAGATGATATGTTTGTGGATGTGTGAGTGTTTGGGGAATTGTTTAATAAGGTAATTGATAAAATTGTTGGTGGGATGTTTACAGATAAGGTGGTTGATTAATTTATAGATGTGCAGGTGTTTGAGAAGCCATTTGATAAGGATTAATATGTGTCATGGGTTGAGATCAGGTAAGTTGTTGTAATGATTGGTGTTCAAAAATAGGGACGTGATGTGATTGTTGAAGCTGGATAGGTTGTTGTGGTAAATGAAAAGTGGGGATACAAACGTTACGAGAGTGAGATGGCTGGAGCATTGGATGGGTAGTAATGTAAGTGTGAAGAGGTTGAGATAGTTGGATAAGCATATTAGTAGCAAATGGAATAGGCTTGACATGAACTGTCATGGGTTGAATAGGATTCACCAACTGAGGAGACTGATTGGATGGAGAAATTATGGGAGATTTACAAAGTAAGAAATCACATATAGGGTTAGGAGGAGGTCCAAGAGTTTCTAAAGGATTCGGAGATATAGTTGGTCTAGAAAGGTTAGACTGATGAGGGACATGGGGATTGATTTCAAGGTGGGGACAATTTTGGATGACATGGTCCTCATGAGATGAGGTCGTGGAGAGTGGAGGTTTGGTAACCAAAGGTGTGGTCTCAAGTGTAGAATATTTTTGGGAAATATCATTAGAGGAAGGGATGTCATTTGATGGATCAAATTGTTGTTCTGTTTTTTCTTGAGAAAGAGTGATAATAAACATGAAATAGAGAATCATTTGTTTATGAAATCTGTTAACAAAAAAATCAAGCAACAAGTTTTTTATCATCATGATTAGTTAGAAGATGTGAAAAGAAAAGAAAAGTGCATAATGAAGGTGCCTAGAGAATACATTCTAAGGCTATTTTCAGGTAGCTTTGGCTAGGGAAGTGTCTGAAACGGTTTCCTATTAGGTGTTCAAATCCTAATTAGTGAACCAGGTGAAAGGAATGTTTTGATGTGTTGATTTTGTTCGTGAAGTTTCAAGTAGTGTGTGATAAAATGTGTGATGTAAAGAGTTAAACCCTTATTTAAGCTATGTGATGAGGTAGGATGCAGAAAAGAAAGGTTCTTTTTAAGTCAAAATGAGTGTGAAATTTCGATGAGGACACATGTAGGAAAGGGAAATTATGATGCAGAAAGGAGAAATTTGGGAAAAACAAGGAATACATGCATGTCACTTTCCCCCATTATTTGATTATATGTGATAATGACATTTGTGAAGGGGGTAATCGGTGGCTAAGAATGTCTAAGTACCTTATAATTGTACCATCCATGATTGTGGATGGGGTCAGTAAAAAGGATTTTCTGGCGTGTTTATGTTTCAATGCTTGTCTTTGATAGTGTAATTTTGTATTTGTGGTGTCGTAGACGTTACCCTAGAAAAATAAAATAAAATCTATTAGTTAAGGTGGTTAATAAAAATGATGTGGATGTCATAAGTATTTTGTTTACAAAAAGTTCCTTTGTCGAAAATAAAAATAAAAATAATTAGTGTTGAATTAATAAAAATTATAGGACAATGTTCTTATTTGATTAGTGTAAATAAGTGACAAAAATTAAATTATAGACTATAAAATAATATAAATAAAGAAAATGCATGAAATAATGAAGGATCAATTATAAGGAAGGGATCAACTATATAAATTACATAAACACAAGACGAACATAGATAAATGAAATGAGTTTGACCATAAAGACGAAGTCAAATGAATATAAATGCCAAATTAGTATAGACTAAAAATGATGGGCAATACAAAAACTAAATGAAGGAAATGATATAACTATATAAAAGTTAGATTAAAAATGATAGGCTATATACAAGCTAAATGAAGGAAATGATATAACTATACAAAATTTAGACTAAAAATGATAGGCTATATAAAAGTAAATGAAGGAAATGATGTGTCTATAAACTATGGTTTGTACATAAGGAAACCTACAAAAATTAAAACATGGATGAATTTTGTACATAAAGAAACCTACAAAAATTAAAACAAGGATGAATGGATCATTCGAGAAGATTGATCATGTGATTAGGGTAGAGATACCAAGTGGCTCAGCTGAGCAGTCAAGAGTGAGATGGGTGGCGAGGAGTTTGAGGCAAGAGATCAGGGAGCTCAGTCAAAAGTAGTATTAACGTGGCCCAAGCCACAGGTTTTCCTGGTCCGCCAAGCAATAAAAAGGATTTTTCACTTTATGCACCCACACATATGGGACAAATAACTAGACCTCCCATTGAATAAAGGAGGAGATCACTTTGGATATGGATGGTGCATGGGACAAAAAAAGAGGTCCCCAAAAGATCGACCAGTGAAAATTTTGATAATGGGAAAAACAAGCAGTGGAAAATCTACCCTAATTTAAGCATTGTTTAAATCAGTGGAGCGAGTAGATGGAAAAATTGTTAGTGATTTGACATGATTTGCGCTCATGTCTCACATCTATGCCTAGATTTTTTAGAGAGTACAAGTCTTTTCAGTCATGATCCTCTTGATGAACGTCCAAAAAATGAGATTTGGAAGGATCTGAACAAGTGTCAACTCAGGGATTCAATCTAGGAAAAGTACACAAAACGTGATAGCCTAGTAACAGAGAATGAAGAAAGTGGAGTGTGGTGTCACATAGACAGATAGGTAGAGGAGCCAAGTGGCTTGGGGTACACACAGAGTGTGGCTCGAGGTGCACATAGAGTTTGGCTTGGTGTAAGACGAGTTGCGGGAGGCACAGGGTAGAGCGGGTTGGGATGTGAGGTGACTAGGAGAGACTATGTGGAGCTCGATTGGGCTTGTGGAGGAGGTGTTGAGTGGCGTTAGGTAGGGATAACTCGGCAGAAGAGGATTTTGGTTATGTGAGGGGTGATTCATATGAAGTTAGTACTAAGGGAATTAGGTAAAGGGAGTAGGTAGAGCCGAGTGGCGTGGAGTAGTTGAGGATGTAGGAGATACAACAAGGGGTATGGAGGGATATGGTGAGTCAAAAAATAAGTTGAGGTGATGTTAGTTGGGAAAGAGGAATTAGGAGCTTGGCATAGGGTGGAGGATGGAGATGGGTTGGTTGATGGAAGTATTTTATCATAATTTCTTTATTGACACATCTCTTTGTTACATTTAGGTTATCCATGGTTGGTCATACTACATATGGACATGGCTCTTCGCACATATGGTGACATAATGAGAATCACAAAAATATAAACGAGAAATATATAATAGGATATCATGCTGCGAGCACTATTTATAAATGTGTTGTAAAGAATTATAATCCGATTGCTATAAAGAGACTTTACAGTCACTACCCACAAATCTTTGCGTGAATTTGAAATTGATTTGGAAATAGTTGGAAGTGTCATGCATTGGATTGAGAGTCAAGTGGATTGGGTAGATATATTGACCGAGTGGGATGAGGGCTGAGTGGAGTTGGGAATGTAGAGGACTTGGTGTGGCTAAGTCATGAGGTAGGAGCTCGAGTAGGGTGTAGCTTAGGAGTAAGGAGTTATGTGGTGAGCTAGGCCTGGTGTGGCTGGGAAGGTAGCTCAGGTTTTAGGAAGCAAGAAAGGGGTCGGTGATGTGGGTAGGAAAGGTGGGTCGTGTAGTAGGATGGGGTAGTGAGTTGAGGGGTAGCTTAGGTATATTCATGTGAGGATTGGTCGAGTTGTATGGGTAGATAAGGAAGGTGGGTAAGTAGGTGGTGAGTGGAGAGGTGAGGAAATAGCTCAGCCGAGTTGGCTGAGCTAAGGGAATTAGGGGATAGGTGGGGTGGGATAGTTTAGGACAATAATTTTTATTTTATTTTAATTTCTCACTTAATTATTATTATTCATTTAATAATAAAAATAAAATTGATACTTAACTATAGACAACCAAATACCAAGCTGGTTGAAAACAAGAAGAGCACTTACCTCCAAGATGACACAGGCCACTGAATGTACATAACATACCAAACTAGTGGAGACAATGCTAAAGTTCAGTAAACATGTGAGTCTAAAAATGAAATATTCACACGATCTCTAAATAGACAACAATTATTAATAAGGATAACCGTTATGCTTATGACACCTGTAGAAGACAACTAAAGTAACAAAAATGACCAGATTTTGGGTCTATTCCCACTGGGCATGCCAGAAATGTTGTAAAAGAAACCTCATTTTCGTGTAGGTGAATGCATTCATACTAAAATCCACTAGCAACCTCGAAGTAAGGAGGGCTTAAGGTGGCTCAGATGTGGATGTAGATTTGCGGGTGCCAAATAAATGGATATGTGACGGTGTCTGCAAAACTGAAATAAATATGATTAGATAAATATATGCGGGGGCTGCTCAGATAATGCCGGTTCCAAGAGGCTATTAACTCCCTTGGAGGATGTTAACCCTCATGTTCAACAAGATAAAAATAAATGACGAGAGATAGATAACATGAAGAAGTGGAGAAATCCAATATGTCGAGTAAATGGAGTGATGAGTGCACTTAGTTGGTGCTCTGATATGGAGATGAAATGGGCATCAAGATGGCAAGATCTGATGAACAATGTCAAAGCTTCCTCAACAATGTCAAATCTTTCTCTAACACTCTTCACCTCTAACTTCTAACAATGATTTTTTTTTACTTAACCTCAAACTTGCTTAATCCTAAAACTTCAAACTAAAAATCTTCCACTTGCTTATCTTGCTTCCCCCTCTTGAAAGAGGGGGAGGCTTGTATTTATAGCCTAGAGATAGGTTCAGAACAAGGGTTATCAGGTAACCAAGGTTTGATAAAGTAACCCTGGTCAAGTGAGTGAGGGGGCATGATTTTACTGATTAGGTGAGATAATAGATTTGATTTAATTGTGTGGGATTCATGATTTGGATGGTGGGGGACATGATTTGAGTGTTTAGGTGAGATAATTGATTGGATTTGATTTGATTGAGAGGGATGATTTGACTTAATTGGAATATCAAGATATTATTATCACATAATACAGATTAATAAATTAAGATTGATTAAATATGTAGTGTTGTTGGGAAATGGGATTCGAATTGATAATCCTGCTGAAGGAGAGAAAACACGATGGAATGATACTAAAAATTGGTGTCTACACCCTCATTTGATTAACTATGATTCTCATGTAGTTTTTTTTCCCAACCTTTAATTCATCAGTGTAAATATCCCAATAATCCTCAATTTATGGAATGTGATGGAAACCTAGCAAAAGGAAAGTCTCAGGGGTATTCCTACTATCAAAATTTGATTGAGATACATAGGAATACAAATTGAAGGCTGTAAAGGAAGACTCAATGTTTGTTGCATATATTATATTTTTTCATGAATATATCCCGAGGGAAATAGGGAAAGATACAACTTTATTATTTGAACTTTTTTACATGGTGCGAACATGGGATAATTTCCTGTACAACTCAATAATTATTATCTTGTCACTTGGATACCTTAGTAGTTTGCAATGTGAAAGATCAAATATTTTACCCATGATATAGGTGAAGGTGGGAAACTGAATGAAGTAAATTCCATATTTCTTAATCAACCTAGATTCCTGAGATGATATTATCCACTCACGATTGCCTTCAAGTAACCTTATGATAACTTGGGATTGCCTTCAAGTAACCTTATGATATACATGGTGAATGCATAATTTACCTTAGAGAAGTGTAATTTATTTTCCTAATATGTGAGTTGTGGGTATTTTTCATAAGCTGGTGACTTCTTAGGCACATTAGGTGCAGTGGAGAGACCTTAGAAATTCCTCGTGTATGCGAGGGAATACACTAGATAAGAAGTCATGGTGAACTTATTGGAGGTAGGTAACTGTAAAAAATATTGATGAATGTTATTTCTTATGAGATGGCCCAAGTCAATCATTTGATATCCTTATATGACCACTAGAATGAACTGAGCCATTCAGTCTTGGAAGCCTTTGTGGTTTCTTCTCCCATCACCCTATTCATTAGAACAATTACATTCAAGTATACTTCGGAATGAAGTATTAGGGATCCGAGAAGGCTTCCTCCCCTATTTAAGCCACAATACAACTGCCAAGCCTATTCCTGTGAGGAAAAATCCCAAGTGATAATTTCCATGTTATTATAGGTAGGAAGTTGTAGGCATTGAGAAATACCTTTTGGTGTGAGGACTGAAATAATAGAATTGTTATCTATCATGATTATCCTTGAATATGGATCATAATGTTGTACACAAGCTAGGAATAGCTCAGTGTTTTGAACAAAAAGAGGATGACCTTGTTATTTCTATAGACCACTTGAGAATATCCTTTCCTCCATAATTTCATGAGCTTCACTTAGTATCTTTCAGGTCCATGCGTTTCACATTACTATCATCGACATTGGGATATTCAGTGTTCAATGTGTAAATTGGCTCTAAACCAGAATATTTGACCTTCTTGATGCTTGGAAGTAGTGAAAAAGGAAGGTTATTAATGGATATGCATGATTCAACCATAATCCCAACACTTTCTTTTTTTAATAGGTCCTATTCTGGATGGCTATTTTTTGTAAGTTTCTAAAATTATCACTTTTAAGTGTTTTTTAATTATAAGGAGTGACGGTGATACTGAAAGCTTTCCATTTTTTAAAATTACTATTTTTAAACTGAGAGGACCTATCACAACTTACTATGTTTAAAAGATGGACCTCTGGGTGTCGGAATGGAGTGAAACCAATCTCAAAAGTTTAGGTTTTTCACAAGGATGATTTGCCCTAAATTTTAGAGGTTTTCAAGTACCATAACTCTGTAGAGATGATAAGGTAATTATAATGGCTGGAATTTTCATCTAGATGCAAAAATTTTTTTAGAGAAACAATGGGGATAATCTTATACTCATTGCAAAGGAATTTTTGAGAAGAGGTTGTTGTTAAAGTATTATGGAGTTTGGATGCAGAGTTTTGGAGATATGATCAACTTTCCCTTTTTAGGCATAAAGGTGTTTAGAAAATTTCTATAGCATGTCTATGAAAAAATGGAGTTTTGGGGGGAAGAATTAATATTTCAAAAATTGAAAAATGGTTAAGTGTTGAATATAAATTCTTTCTACTCCATTTTCAAACCTTAACTCACCATTAAAACACCGAGGCTTAACTCAAATCAATTGGGGGTTGAAGGTGGAGTTATAACCTATAAAATAGGGGATAGATGAAGAAAAGGGACAAAAAGTGGACCATAATTTACTTTTCATATGATCATGAAAAGTGGCAACATGTGGTTTCATGAGGAATATTGAAAGGGATGAAAACAAGATTTCAGGGACTGAAACTTGGTTTTACATGTGACCGGAAGCTATATCCATGGAAGGGGAAAATTTTTGTGTCCCTATTGTCCCATTGGATGATTACAGAAGTGAAAAGGGATAGATGAGGGAAAAAAATTACCATGGGTCAAGTCATCATGAGGAGGGGGGCTGATTTTAAGTTGCACATGTTCCTAACACACCAAATTGCAAGTCTTAATTGACAAAAGTGTAACTACAAAAAGGGGGGCATAATGTTTTGTCCCCAAAATCCACTTGCAATTTGGGACAAGGGAACAGGGATATATGAGGGTGAAAATTGTTCTCAAGCTCATAAATCATACTGATGTCATACTGCCAATGTGAAATTACAACACAAATAGTGCTTTTTTGGCCATGGGAAAAATAAATGGAGTTTGGAGGTTAAAAAATATCTGATTTTGAATCCAAAACACCTAATGAGATAATTACAATAATTTACAAGAGTCAATTATTCTTGAAATTTTATTTTTTGGCCCAGTCGCCCTTTTAGCACAAAGGGGCAACTGTAGTGACTAAGGCTATCATGAAATATTTTAAAGACTTGGAAAAAAAATGATGTGTCTACCATGTGGTGAACTCTAAGAGATTTACATTGCCTATTTTTTAATCTTCCAAATCCTTTCTGAACTCCCAGAATCTTCATTACATTTCCACTTTCTTTGTTGAAGGTATCATTCCTTGCACATGCAATGACCCTATTTTTCTTGAATGACTCTCAACACCATATGGCCCTGAAAAATTCTTTAAAACTACCTTGCATTTATTCAATACTCCTCTTCACATATCCCAAATGGGTTGAGCCCTTGCAATTATCTTCCGAAAGGTATTCCTTTGTTGCAAAATAGTTAAAAATAACCCTTTTTATTCCTTCAAGAATAATTACTCTACCTCTCATCTCAAAAAATTCATGAGTCAAACTAGGTTTACTTCCTTACACATGAAATAGACTTGAAAACCATGCTAGAATGTGCTTTTCAGCTAGAATGAACATGCCACAATTGATAAGTTGGATGAAATAAGGGTTTACAATGATCAAGGAGGAAGTTTTCATGTGGAGACTTGGTTTTCATGACCAAAATTTCAAATTTTGCATGCTATAAATTTAACATAACAACATCTAGCTTTAACTTAGGGACATAGACCGTAAGGGAAAATGAATATCTTCATAAATATAATAGCGGGGTAGACTAGTGTCTTATCCATTGGAAATAAATTCAATAATTCACCAACCAATATAAGTAAATAACATGAATGAAGAGAAACAAAATAGACACACAATAGAGAAAATAAACAAACAAAGTGGAAAGGGAAACACACAATTGAAAGGTAAACTACGATACATGATTAGGGATAAATAATAGATGTTGCCCACTACAAGGTCCCATCAAGATATGCAATATAGTATGTGTTCTCTCTACGTAATGTCCTTATTTTGAAAGGGCCAAGCCAGAGAGTCAAAATTCCCATGACTTCCTTTGGTTTCTCACCTCTTTTCCCAGAGTACTATAATATCTCCAATCCGAAAGTTTATTTTTGTTCCTTGTGATCAACTAACTTATTTACTTTTGATTATTTCTTTCTAATTACATCCACTGTTGCTTCTCTGTCTTGATTTAATTTCTCCAAGTAGCATAAACTTTTATCAAGAGCATCCAGGGAAAATTTTAGTGGTGAATTTTCATAAACTCAAGAAAATCAAGGATTATAGAAATTTGAATTAGAAAATATTATGTGGTTCGCAGCCGACTTATTTCACTAAAAAATTCGACCGACATGTGCCTTATACTATTTGTTTTGCCTAGATTTTATGCATATATAAGAGCTTATGAATGTAATTCGCCATAATTTCAAATCATATCATGCGCACATTCGCCTAAGTAAACATAAGAAAATTTGAAAATCCAAATATGAGATGTCTAACTCTGAGTCCAAATCTGAGCCGTCCAACTCTGAGCCATCATCCAACTCTAAGCCATCCAACTCTGAGCCATCCAACCCTAACCCGTCTAACTCTGAAATATGAGTCGTCCAACCTCTTAGCCATCCAACTCTGATCCACCCAACACTGATTCATCCAACACCTAGATGTCCAACCCCTTAGCCATCCAACCCTTAGCCATCTAACACCTAGCCATCTAACCCTTTGTTGTCTAACACCTTAGCCATCCAACACCTATTTCCTCCAATGGGTCCAACCCATTAGCCATCTAACAGTTATCCATCTAACCCCAAGTCATGTCCAACCCTGCACCGTCCAAACCCTTAGTCATCCAACTCATAAGGCTTAAGCCATCCAATAACTTAGGTGTCCAACCCCTCTATCATGATCCGTCAAACCACTTAGTGACTCATTCATCCAACCCTTAACCATCCAACCCTAAGGGCCTAAGCAGTAAGAAGTCATGGATACTAGAAATCAGGGCAAGAAGATTACAAATTCAGCCAGTCCAAAAAAGGGTGCAAATACTTTGCTTGGCTATTTTGGAAAATCACAAAAAATGAAGTTCATTTCTGCATCAACTGAAAATATCAGTATGTGGCACTTGTTATTTACTAGTTATTTAATCTTACATAATTTAATAATTATGGTTATCATACTCTTATTAGTAACTCTTCCTACTCTGTAAAAATTTAACTGTAGATAAAATTAATAATAAATAAGTAACAATTTTATAGAATTATTTGTCAGACATTTCAGAAATACCTTCCCAGAATAATCAATTTATAGATATCGATGATCCATTATATGTTGAGGAAAACATTTTTTCCCTTGACGAGTTATAAGTACATGAAAATTCATCGAATTATCAAAGTACACCAGCAGATGAAGCATCTACTCCGAGTTCTATTTCTAGGAAAAGAAAATATGAGAATCAAAATATTCCTACTGATCAGCTCAGATGTAGAAGTTAAATCCCAAGAAAAAAAGAAAATATGTCAGAAGAAAGAGGGAAAACTGGACAATTGGAAGAAAATTCCAGTTCAAATGGGCTACAAAATATCCTTTTATTGAACCTGTGTACACTAAAAATTGTAATGTTGTTCCAACACAATGTCGATGCAAAATATGTGGTTGGAAATAGGGGAAGGAACACACGATGCAGCTCAAACTGGACACAATTGAAAAGCATTGTGGGAAAATGTACATTTCCCAAAAGCTAAAGGATGGCAACATAGTCAGAACACATAAATGGAAAGATGCAAAAGATTGTCTACATGTCAAATATGCAGAAGAGTATGAAAAGGAACAAAAACGTATCAAATATATAAATGAAAAAGGTGGGACCATAGTAGCCAAATTGAGCAAAGCTATGGAGGTAGAAATGCAAGCAAAAGGTATTCAGTTTGCTACCATATTTCATATAATGAAAAGGGGAAGACTGATGTCAGATTTCAGAGAAAATAAAATGTTGTATCAAGTTATTGGTCTAAAGAATGTTCCTCAATCTCATTGGTCAGATACCAGTGGCTAGGAGATTGTAAAATGTCTATCTATATTAGAAAAGGAGGATCTAAAATTGTGTGTTCAAAAGGAAAAGTACATTTCCCTTTCCTTGGATGAGTTTACTGCAGTCGATAATACTTCATGGATATGTATTCATGTTTACACATTTGCTAATGAAATAAGGACTCCACACCTCTTAGTAATTCATAAAATGACTGAGAATTGCACTTCTGAAAATATATATAAATTGGTGTTGTCAAATCTAAAGGATATCGCCGGAATGGATGACTTTTCCATTGCAACAAAATTAGTTTGTGTCGGAACCGATGGTGCAGTTGTAATGCAGGGAGCAAGAAATGGTCTTTGTGTTAGAATTCAGACAAACTATTGCTTTGTATATGGTTGTTGTCCACTGCATGGCTCACAGAATGAATCTCATCCTACAAAATTGTGAGCACATTTGAAAATGTAGCTAAAGTAGAGGAATTGATATGTGATCTACATGCCTATTATTCTAGCAGTCCGAAGAGATTTTTAGAATTTCAAAAATTTTCTATTGGACTAACAGAGGGAAAAAAACTTCTCAAATATGTAGATACCAGATGGATATCTATGTATGAACCTGCGTGTAGAATATTTGATGAATATCCTTCACTGACAGGATTTATGTTTAAATACCACAGGGATGTAGATAAAGCTAAAGATCTATTGTGTCATCTAATTGACAGAGAAAACTTTACTCACACTCTGCGGTATTTTTCCCATGTTGAGGGAGATTAATATTTTAATGAAGCATGCATAAGATCGATATTTCTAAATTACAGACTTCATAAGACTCAAAAGACATGTTTGCTGGAGTTTAGAAAGTTTATATATTTCTGATGGTAGTTTTTCAGGGTGCTGCTTTTGAAAACTGGAATGCATTGACAGATTTGAAAAATTCCAGGTGCTTCTTAAAATACAATATACATGATCATTTGTGTATAACAACACATGGAAGAGAGATTCCACTTCATACGTTCCAAAAAAGAGTTGATATGCCTAACTTAGAAATAGAAGAAGTACAAGTGACATGAAATTTATATGATGCAGTATTAATGGAAACTAGGAATAAGTTGAGAAAGATCTCTGAATCATTAGCTAAAGAGATACGGGAAAGATTCAAAAATGATAAAATTATTGAAGCAATGGGAGTTGTAAATCTGCACTTCTGGAATTTTTCAAGCAGCAAACCACACACATCTATCAGTCCTTTATTTCTCAAAAATATGGGTGATCTAATTGATCATTTCTCTAAAAGTGTAGAGATAAATGGAGTTTCTATAGAAGGTATTTTGAAAATAAAACTACTTAGTTCACAGTCAATGGATTTTGCTAATACTATGATACAACAAGTTCAGCTTCTACAAAACCCACAGGATTATAGTGCCATGAAAAGGATTTGGAAGGATATCTGTTCCAGTAGTATTCTAAGTGAAGATTTGAGTGAGTATATAAATATGTATGAGCTTTTCCAAACAATGATTCTGGGTTCAGTGGAAGATGAGAGGGTTTTCAGTGCATTATCCTTTTTAAAGTCCAAAGTTCGAAACAGATTGGATAGGAATCTAGAAATTTGTCTCAGATTGTATGTTTCACGTTACTCAGTGGAGTCTTTTCCTTATGATAGAGCACTGGCATTGTGGAATTCACTTGTTGAAAGAAGAGGAGTTAGTAATATTTTTCCTAACCCATGGGATCAAGGAAAATCAATAGATCATGCTACAGTTGATTTCCAAGACACAAATGAAAGCATTGCTCCAGGACTGTTCCAATTCACCTAGATTACAACTTTTCTATTGGAACAATGTCATTATATGTTTCAATTATCCCATTTGTGTTTTATATTTAGTTATCAATTTCAGAGTGAAATAAGTACACATTTTTCTTTTATATCTTGTTAATTGATTTAATTTACATGTGCAACAAATTAGAAACGTAAATATTTAAAAGAAACAAAATCAAGTAAATTTAAGCAACTTTCAATAAATTTAAATATTGATGTATTTCATATAGAGATTACAAATTTCAAAAAATGAAATATTATATTTGTCTTTATTTTATCCTTTGTCATTTGAAACGTAAATATTTTAAAGAAACAAAATCATGTAAATTTAAGCAAGATTTACGTAAACAATAAAAAAGAAACATAATTTGTATTAACAACATAGAATAACATTGTACAATTCTAATTTCCAAAGTTCTTTTGAAATCTATCTCTCATGTGGCCGCTGGAGCCTGGCGGATTACTTTATGAAGAAAAGTACAAATTCATAAAGCATTTTCAGCCAATATAATTACAAAAAAGGGGTTGTCATAACATATCAAAGCTTCCGGACAAGTTCTGTCATATAAGGACACATTACGAGGTCATCCTCTTTTTTGCCTATGATTCAAAATCATAGTTGTCCTTATGTCTGCCACACAGAATAAAAAACTAAAAAGGGGCTGGCCACTATCTTTTAATTCTTACGCTAGTGTCAGAATTGTGACAACACACCTGTCACATGGTGAACTTTACTAACATATCTTATTTTATGTTGCAGGTGAGGCTTGTTATTTTTCTTGCATTAGAGGTGGAGGATTCTGTTGCATTTGTGTAGAGCTATCAACTATAACTCTTGATGCCTATAGATATCATGCTGCGGTATTGATATTCTCTAGAATATTCATCTCCTCCCTCGCTACATCTCTTGTAGACAAAAGTGTTGCATCCGCGTTTGTCTTTTCCTTAAGTAAGACCTCTGGATCCATCTTATGATCCTTTATTATCCTTCTCAATGTATTATTTTGTTTATTTATAACAATGAGTTTTTCCTTCAACCATACAAATGAATTGAGGCTTTTGTAGGCAATCTTCAAATGTGCTTCAAAAAAAATTGCTTCTTTCTTTAAATTTTCATATTTTTCCTGCAAAACACAAAATTTTAATTATTAGTGTATTAGATAAAATGAAAAAATATATTGTAGTGCATATAAGATAAGGATTTTGGAAATTTGCATATAAAACTAAAATCCCTCTCACAACAACTTTTTCTTTTTTAGTATTTTCTATTAAGACATTTGTCTTTCTTTAGCCCATTTATTGTAGTAAGCATGTGCTTTAGCATTGAGATTCTCCAACATGTTTAGCATTATGTCGATAATTTCATCATTGTAGTCATTACTATATGAAATAGTCCCTGACTGAGCTTTGTTTAGCAAAACATCCTGCCATGCCAGTTGGCTCTCTATGGCAATGAACAATGAATGCCTTTGAGCGTGATTATGGTATCATGTATTTATTTCTTTTATCAAAATTTTTGCTCTCTTCTCCCAAGACCACACCAAATCCACATCAGACATTACAACCTCTTGAATTTTTGCCCCCATACTATCTGATATCAGATTTTCTAAAATAAAATGTGTCTTTTCATCATCATTTTGTGGAGCATTTTATTGGAGGAGGAGGAGAGTCACTGCCCTGTATTACATGCACATTTTTTTGTGGTTGAGGCGAAGTAGATTGAATCATATCGTGGGTGTCAAAATAGTTACCCTTGTCTACATCGTCACTTTAAAAGACTCCAAATACTCCTCGTCAAGGGTGATGTTGTTGAAAAGCTATGTGGTTGTTACACTTAAAACACCACCTAGTGACAGTCCAGGAAATTTTGTGGTAGTAAGATGAACTCTTCCTGCTGATTCTGTAGGAAACCTTATATTCTTTCCTGCAATTCTTCTTTTTGTTTGGAATGGACATGTTGGAGGTATTGGTGGCCTCCTTGCAAGTGGAATGTGCCCAGACACCACATTACCTACATAAAGAAAACAAAAAATTGTCAGAATATTACGATTGTACTTTGTAAATGCTAAAAAATTGTAAGGAAACAAAACATGCTATATATTATACATTACAATATACCTTGTATAGACGGAGACACAATCGTGACATTTTGATCTTCAAAGCCGGAATGAGTTTGATCTTCATCATCAAACTTAGTAGTTTCTGAATACAATAAATGTATAAAGGAATAGTAGAAATATTAAAATACAGTAGTACATACAAAATCTATATTAATTGTTTGAATTAGTTATTTATAAAAAAGATAATGTCATACCTGAAGTTAAATGTGATGGTAAATGTGTTGCCCATATCGACCCCTGAGGTCACTTTTGATAGGAGGTCTTACTGGTGTTGATTCTACTGAATCCATGTCAGAATCAGTAGAGACCTCTAGAGGGGCTTTACCTCTAGCAATTGCCTCCTTATGAGATGTTGCAGCTATAATTTTTCTCTGCAAAACAAAATCACACATTTATTATTTTATCCAAAAAAATTGAATTTGAAATCCTTAGAACAAGTAAACATTAAAAGTAATTGTTACCAACTTACCTGTTGTTCTTCGAGAGTAAGACCAATCATTTGATCATTGATTGTAGTTGGAATTTTATTTTGCGGAATTTCATGGTATGCTTCATAATAAAAGCAAGAATATAATTCCAACAAGATTATACAGTCCTAGATTTATCAGATTGGTTGGCTTTGCGGGCATGGGAGATATCTGATTTTATTCTGTTGGAAAAATAACTACACCAATCGAATTGTTTCCCTGCTAGTGTCCACAATAAATATTGAACTGCCCAATATGGAATGTCTACAGATCTACCCTGTAAAACAATCCTTGCTTGAAAAAGTGATGCAACTGCAATAAAGAATTTGTTTGCAATACCTTGTAGAAGAAGGCCTCTTGATGAATGATTAAGAGGAGCTGCAATAACAGAGAAGAAACGTTAGAGCCTTGGGTGGTCCAGTAATGTTAAGAACAAAAGCATTTGAAAACAATAAACTTACCATCAACCTGTACATTGTAATGTGACTCCAAAAACTTTTTGTCTTCGTCTGTAAGAACAACCTTTGTAATAACTGCCGACTTATTTTCAAATGGTAAACCAGTTAACCGATGTACATCCTTGGGTTCAATTGAGAAAGAAATTTGACAACGTCTCAGATGCACGAGGAGAATGGAAAATTTACCATCATTCTCATTGTAAGAGGCGAGAAGGTAATCAAGGACTGAAGTATCAGTACGGTAAATTATGAGTTTTCGACCCAATCCTTTTGTGCATATTTTTCTCTTAGTAGAGCTACAATATGTGGGCACATGAGGTTTTTGTATTGAAATTTAGGTGTAAGAATAGATGTGGTGTTGGCCATTGCTGAAATTTGGGAGAAGTTTGAAGATTGGAGAGCTCAGAGAGTTAGAGCACTGGAATTTTTCATAGAAAAGTGAATAATTCAACCTTGAAGGGGTATTTATAGGGGTTTGTATGGATCAAAGGATACGTGGTAGCAAACTATTGGCTGGAAGTGGTAGCCTAACCCTTACTTGCCCAACCCATGTGACCAAATGTTAACCATCCAACCCACCCACAGAACCCTTACGTCCATCCAATCATATACCGTCCAACCATAAGCTGACCAATGGTTTGCCATCCATCCCACCTTCCTAACCATTAAATGTCCAACCCCTAGTCCAACCAACCCACATGACCAACCCTCAACATCCAACCATCAGCCATCCAACCACCCACCCATCTAACCCACCTAATCCTCAAACTTTAGCCATCCAACTCTTAGCATCATCCAACCCTTGACTCCAGTCCAGACCCTCTAGCCATCTAACCCTGACTCCCGTCTAACTCACCGTCCAATGCTTGACCTTCCAACCCTTACCCGTCTAACCCTGAGTCATCCAACCCCTCTCACCTGTCCCTTTGTCCCTCACCATCCAACTCTTTGACCATCCAACCCTCTCCCATCCAACCCAACTGTCCAACCCTTGACCCATCCAACCCTCACCCGTCCAACCACTGAGCCATCCAACCCCTCTCTTGTCATCCAACCCTCCGTCCAACCAATTAGGCATCCAACCTCTCACCCGTCTAACACATCTCTAGCCATCTAACCCTCACCCATCCAACCCACCATCCAACCCCTAGCCGCCCAACCCCTACCCATCCCAGACCTTAAGCTATTCAACACCTCTCACCCATCCAACCCTCAGCCATCCACCCCTTTCTCATTCAACCACCACCCATCTAACCCTTAGGCATGCCCAACCCCCTCTCCTTGTATAACCCGCCCACCCAATGCATTAGCCGTCTAACAGACTGACCCGTCTACCTAAACCTCACATGCCACTCTATCCAGATGAATTCCTGCCCAATAGAAACTCCTGAACAACCTACCCAAACAACTTTGCGAAACAAGGAAAGAATGATCTTTGTGAAATTGCCTTTGCCACGAAACATTTTTTCAGATATTCGCCAATGATTGGAAATTCAATTTTTGAGATTTTCCAATGTTTCAAAAGTAATTTTTTAGAGGGGTCTTCTTAAAATGAACCCTAAGAGCATCTGTGTATTCTCCATTTTTTATTGCCTTTACCAGTTATTAGGTAGATAAATCTAGTGAAATATGGATTTGAGCTTCAACTCCGTAAAATAGATGGAAAGGGGAAGTGTCAATGGCTTTCCTGGGCATGATCCATTCATCCCATAGAACATCATATAACCTTTTATACCAATATCTTTGATTGTAACATCTACTAGTTTCCAAACAATAGTAACAATGTTCTTGTTACTAGACTCTGTTTGGCCATTTCCTTGTGGATATTAATAAGTAGAATGTGACAATGATATATCATTATTTTAGAATAAATCAATCAACTCAATAAAAGAGAAACAAGTAGCATTATCAGATACAATCTTGTTTAGCACTCTGAACCAGAAAATGATATTTTCTTTCAAAAAGTTACACATTGTCTTTGAATTGGAATGCTTAGTTAGAATGGCTTCCAACCATTTTGTGAAGTAGTCTGTTGTGGTGAGGACATACATATGACCTGCACAAGATTTTTGATTCAATACACCTACGAAGTTCAAACCCCACTACTGAAAAGGTTCTTAAATGAGCACGAGTTAGAGTGGAAAAGTAGTGTTGGTATGTGCTAGTGTTGTTATTTATGTAAAAGGTGTAAGTACATTAATGATAAAGGTTTGATGATAAGGATTGTAAGAATAATATTGTAGGGATGAATGATATCATGAGCTAACAAGTAGTGGCATGGTTGTAAGAGTGAATATGGTGAGATTTCCTTTTCCAATTAGGCTCAATCAGGAGGTGTAGTTAGCATGGGAGATAACACATAAAGGTTAGAGATGCATGGAGGCTTGTGGAACATGAAGAACATGTTGGTGATGTGTTGAGACACTCATACAGGTATTAGAAGGTGAATTCAAGGTTTGAGCATTGTTTCCAGGTGTCCATCTAGACCTAGTCTAGGTGCTTGGAAACTCGATGAAGAATGAAGGTTAGATATAGAGGTTTATGGGCCCATGAGGGCATGCAGAGGAGTGAGACATGTTTTATCAAGGATTTTATGGGTCTAAACTAGAAATAATTCTATGAACTTGCTATGTAATTAATGGTGGTTGAGATGATGCAGAGATAATAATGATCAAGTAAACATTTGGGAAGTTGATAGAGGTTTTTCTGGAGTTTTGGGAAAATATTTAATTTGGTATGATGAAAATATCGCAAGATATGACATTTTTACCTCTATCGATCTCAAGAAGGTGAGTTTTCCACCTCGACATGAAATTTTTTGTGTTGGTTGGAATGTATAAAGTTTGCATGGGGACCTGATCCTTTCAAGGATGTTAAGGCATGGAACTAAGAAGGTTTGATAGGTAGATTGAGATCAAATGAGGTCTTGTGCTTTATGAATTATTGCTAAGAATCCAAGGTGGTCAAAAACCGTACTTAAACCCTAGTTCAAGAGTGATGGAGATAATAATGTTGGTGTGAGCTCAACATGCATTGAATTCTCAAATGTGATGATTGGATGATGGAAAGGACTCTCCTAAATTTTTTATGGTGGTGAGTTAGATTCTTGAATATAGGTAGAGCCCACTTAGATTTTTTTGTTTTGAGGAAAGTTTGATTTTCTCTTAGGTTTTCTAGTTGACCTATGATCTAAATTGATGTTCTGATTATATGAGAAGATGTGATAGATGTTTGAGGTGATTTTAGATATTGGTGAAGACAATTTTATTCATGCATAGGTGCACAAGTGAAGACTGGTTTTTGGGCCTAATATGTAGTTTGTAGCAATCATGGTGAAAGGAGGTTCTTGTGAATGTCTTGCGTAAGAGGAATTTTATAATTACTATGAGGGTGTTTTAAAAATCCAATTTTACATGATGCATGATTTTATGGAGGTCTACAGGTCAGGTTTGGATGGCAAGGATGAGGTCACAAGTTGACCTACTTGACAGGGTTTTAGGACAATATAGGTTCTTTGATGAAATTGGTCTGAAAGAACAATATATCATCTTGGTTCATGATTCCTATCCATTTTAGAGTTATTAGAGGTTAAATTTTATCCTATTCCATTAATTTATAAGTCTTTAAAGTTTCAGCACATGTGTGAGAAGGTCTTATTTCCAAAACTAGGTTTTGGGCAGCATATGTATCCTGAAGGACAATGATGTTTTGATGGATTTTTGGGATGAGTAATTATGTATAACATTGTTTGAATTTTTCATTAGGTCACTTTATTTCTAATGATTTTTTGTATTCCATGGTTGAGGTGGTATGTTGAAGCTAGGTCTTCATCTTTGAAGACTGGTCTGTTGGAGGTGCTCAAAATGAGTAGGAAATAGTCCTTCTTGATGGTGTCATGAGAAGAATGGATGATGCAGAGATTCCTGAGCCTTTCGAATCTATTTATAGGATTTCCTTGACATGTTTTAAGGTTTTTAATTCATTATCGAGTTACTTTTGTCCTTGGATTCCATATTGTATTCATTGAAGAGAAAGAGCTTATTTTAGGCCTGGTTGTACATGTTGAGTGCCTTAGTCCGTTTCTGACCTATATGGTCTCTTCATATATTTTATATGATTTATTAATATATTTTATTGTTTGTATGACTGAAATTAATGTTCATTTTTGACCTAGAGGTTTTTAGGAGTTAAATCATGTATATAAAGTGAATGTCTTTTCTCATTTGAGTTAGTTGAGTGAGAGAGGAAAGTGCAAACTAAAGGAGGTGAAAGAGTGTGTTAGAGGGATCCAAGGAAGATCTGAGAATAAGGATGAGAAGGTTATAATGGTATAGTGTAAGCTCATAAAGGTCATTAGACCTAATCAGCTTATGAAGGAGAAATATTGAGAAAAGTAGGAGAGTGTGTTGTTTGAGAGAGTTTTGAGGTATATGAGTTGAATCAATGATCACCATCAGTTGTTGCAGCAACAAGGTCAAGTGATCTTCATTATCAGGTGGATAGGTGGGTGCTTAGTCATATTAGGGGGTGGTATCTTCCTTGTATAGTTGGTTTTATACTAAATAGGTGTGGGTGCTCCTTGTGAAGTGAGTGTTATACTAAATAGGGGTCATTGCTCCTTGTGAAGTGGGTGCTTCACTAAACAAATATTGTGTGATGTATAATATTCAGAAAAGTATTTTAAATTGAGTGATATACTCAAAAGTTTCAGTGGGTTTTCTTCTCCTTGAGGACTTCCCACTTTATATTTGGTGTCTTGTGTACTCTCTCATTCAAGTGTATGGTTGATCTTTCTTAATATACTCTTAATGGTTAATAAATGTTAATTTTATGCTTTGAATGGTGTATGAAACTTAAGGGATTTAATTAAAGGTTTTAAAAGACTAATTCACCCCCCTCTCATTCCATTATGCTTCCAACAATTGGTTATCCTTGGCTTACATACAAATTGTTGACATGGATCACATTTTCCTACCCATTTGTAGGCATCCTAAAAGAGATTAGGCCAATAATAACCACCTCTCAGGATCTTGTGTATTGTTACCATTGATGATAAATTATCTTCACATGCTTGACATTAGAATGTATTGAAAATATTCTTTTTCTATTCCTCTTTAATGCACCTTAAGAATGTGTCATCCAATACTTTCTTGTACAATACATTTTCCCAAATAACATACTTTTCCACTTTTAGGAGATGAGTACATATTTTCTTGTAATCCAAGCCTAGGGAAAATCACCATAGGTCAGGAAGTATGTTATGTTTGAATACCAAGGATTAGTAATACTCACGAAGAGAAAAAGAGGAAGGTATTTGATCAAACAATAATAATAGTAAGAGCAATCTTCACATTCTTCTCTAACAGGAAGTTCACACAAACCATTGACTCATCCCAATTTAGAATGTCTAAAATCAAGATCATACTCCTAACATTTTGATGCTCAATTCCCTCTTTTTTCACCAGGATCTTGTTGCATCAAAATAGACTTAATAATCAGGATATGGACCATGACAATAGTGTGTGATTTCAAGAGAAAAAACCTGAAAATTTTCAAAGCTCAGACCACCGCATATTCATGCTTCTCATGTTATGAATAATTGAGTTCATTTAATTTCAATGGTTCATTCATCAATGAAATGGGTGACTAAAACTTCTCTTCATTCTCTTGAATAAGGACAAATGAGATAGTGTGCTTGGAGGCGTAGCAGTAAAAAATGAATTCCCTGTTAAAGTCCAAACAAACCAAAGTGAGTACCTTTGCAATAACACCTTTGATTGATTCAAAATATTATTTATCTTGTTTGCTCAATCTAAAGGATTCCTTGGACTTCATCATGTTAATAATATCCTTAGTGAGCTCAAAAAAAATAGGAATGAACCTTCTCAAAAAATTCACTTTGACAAAGAATGAATGCACAACATGTTTTCTCGTAGGTAGAGATAACCTTTGGATGGCTTAAAATATCTCTAGATAAATTTTTGTACCCTCCTTTCTCACAATATTACTAATGATATTCCCTTATCTTACACCAAATATTGGCTTCTTCAAATTAAGAGAGATGTGATGTTTTCTACATTGGATAAGTATTTGCTCTAGCTATTCCAAATTATCCTCTTCTTTGAATACACCATGAGGTCATTCAAATATACCACTATACATTTTCCTCTTAGGTACTTAAAAGGTAAATACATTTCCCTTTTGAAATTGACACCTGCATTGATTAACCTGAAGAGAATATGGTGGTAAAAAAAAGGTGCCCCAAGGGGTAGTGAAGGCAGTTTTAAACTAATCCTCTTTGTCTACTTCTATTTAGTTGTACCCCAAAAATCCATTAAACATGGACATCATTTTTGAACCATTAAATTCTTGTGACATATGATCCACGATCGATAAGGGGTGGTTATTATTTTAGTGACACTTGATTCAAATTCCAAAAATCTACACAAATGTAGATCTCACCATTCTTCTTTCTTATCCACATGATATTAGCTATCCATGTCGAGTCATGGATAAGGAAAATGATACAAGCATTGAGTATATTTTCAACCTCTTATTTAATGGTTCCAACAATTTTGGGATTATATTGCCTTTAATTTTACTATAAGGCCTTCGCATCGAGCTTTAAGGGAATATAATGTTGTATGGATTGCAGTTAAAAGGACTTAAGATCTTCATATGAGTAAGAAAGGAATCAAAATGCTTCTTCAATAGAGTTGAAAATTTTATGTGCTCCTCGTGTGAACAACTCATGCCAATGTTCACCATCCTTGGTTGCTCACTTGTTCTGATATTCATTTTCTCATATTTTAGAAAAATATCTAGATTGATCCTTGTTTTTGTTGTGTATGTACCTATCATGTTTATCAAATAATTCCTCCAGTGAAACTAATATTTTCATAATTCTATTTCCTTTTGGTTGAATCACTCCATCTTCATAGATTAGATCACCCTTGGCACTAGTATTGTCATTAGTAGTAAAATCTTGTGGGAGGGTATCACTTACTTTAAAATATACAAACCTTAAATAACCATTTTGCTGCAAGAAATATAAAATTTGACCATCGTCATTGAACACTTTCTAGCTCTCTGAGTTGTCTGGCACACTTGGATGGAAAACCATTTATACCAAATACTTACATTCACCAAAATCAAGATGAGGAATGATTAGATATGCGGATACCACCAATGAATCATCTCTAAAATTTTGATCATGAGGAACTACCTTGATATTAAATGCATAAAATTCCTTAATACAATCCCATACTCCTTTTTGGTAAGGCGGATACGAGATTTTTTCACTTGAAACAAATCTTTCACATTTTTTATAATCAGCTCTGCATCTCCTTGCACTACGATCTTCTTAATTCCCATTTCCTCAAAAAAATGTAACCCAAGAAACAAGGCCTCATATTCAGTAGTGTTGTTGGTATTAGAGAACAACAGATTATATGAAAAAGTAAATAAATTTCCTTGCAGAGAAGATAAGGAAATTTTGGCACCTGATCCTATTGATGAACAACTTCCACCAGAATCCATACTCCAAACTTCATCAGCAATTTCTGCTGGTATTTCTTCAAGAATGGGAAGCTCTTCACCTTGACCATAACTCATGCAATAGTTCCCATTACCTCTATCCTTAAACAAACCCTTTCCATTTTATCTACTTTGGAATAGGATGTATGCTCTTGGATCATAAGATTTCTGAACCGTATATTTCAGTTTTGGTTCAAGGATAAGCTCATTCATTTCATTCTTGACTGGTATTATAGTGGAAGACCAGTCTTTTTGTATTTCACCTCCCATACCCTAGAAGAAATTTTTTCTAAGAAGAATATTGTAGGTAGTTGAGATGTCTACTACAAAATATATTTCCTTGATTCGTTTTTCCATAAAATCCACGAAAGCAAGTTGTGCATCCTCTATCCTACCAATAAGAGGAACTTCTTTGGTTTCCATGGATTAACAATGACTGAATTATTAGGAGAGAATCAAAATAAGAGCTTGGGAAACCTTAACAGGCATTCCATTGTTGGATGTACAGGAATCAAAAATTTAGTTATTTAATCAATATCTACTAAATAATAAGGAAAAATAGAATTTTTCAATATTTCCAGTAGAGGAAGGGGCATAAGCTAAGATATTATGGTTTTTTATTTGTTCAGAAATGAGCAACAAACATTTAGAACTGTTTGACATAATTGATTTAGAGTTACTTCCTTTGATAAATTTAACGAACTTATCAAATTGTTCAGGATGAGTTTTTAGATATTATTATTCAAAAATATGAACCTTATCTTTCTTTACATGATCTATGATATCAAAGGTAGAAGAATCACTTTCAGGAACATTGGAAACACTAGGAGTAGGTTGAATTAATTTAGGATAAGTAGAGGTACATTTTTCATCACTCTTTTGAGATACGAGAGTAGAATCACTATTCTTAGAATGACTGGAAGTTCTCGACTTACCCCGTATAAAGGATGTTTTGAGAGATGATGTAGACCCAGGATTCTTCTTAGATGACTCCCAAGATGAAAAAAGTGGATAAACTCTCCTAGTTACTATTATTTCTAGTTATAGAGTCATCAGTTGGAGGTCCTCTTTCTTATGTTAAACATATTTAGATGATTTATCTTTTTCAAGTGTTTTGGAATGTGTGAAAATAGTATAAGAATGGATGTTCATGTCAGCTAAGGAGTATTCATATTAATCTTCAGAAGAAGATGCATATTCAAAGAAACTAATTTATGTGGAGCATATCTCTTCAATGAAAAATTCACCTTCTTCCTCATATTTCTCTGAAGCAACCTCTTCCTCATATTATCCATTTGAACATGTATCACAAGTGGTATTCAAATGTGGATATTCAAGTGTAAGCCTTTGATGCTTAAAAAAAATTATTTTCTTGTTCTAGAAGTTTTTCCTTGGAATATCTCTATATGGAGTGCTTTGGGAAAGATATTTTTAAAGAGAAAGCATGTCATTGGATGGATTTTGTGCTAAGGGATCTGTAGCTCTGAAACTAGAAGTGTAAGCGCCTTGTCCTTGTGTGACCCTTTCATGATTTTTCCAGACATGATGAGGTTATATTCTACATCAACTGTAAGTTCTTGAGCCTCACCTAGGGTAGTGGTTTGAGATATTCTAAGGATGAACACCATTTTTGACAATCGAGCATTTTTGAAGAATCTCAATTGGTTGTCCTAAGTAGGCCTTGTAATTTTGGGAATATTATATAAAAACCTATTAAATTTGGCAACAAAGTCTCTCATATCCTCATTTGGTTCCTTCCTCATCCAAGACCATTGTGCAAGTTGTGTGTGAGCATATTTATCAGGCTTGAATCTAGCCTCAAATTTGGTATCCATCTGTGTCCAATTTGTGATAGATCTCCTTGGAAAGTGTTAGAACCAATCTGCAACAACTTCTTGTAATGAATCCACAAACAAACAAAATGATACATCTTCATGTTCAACTCTTAATACACCATAAACTATGATGAATGCAAAAAATTTCTCATCTACATTTTGTTTTCCATCCCCTCTGACCTTGAGGAATTGATTCCTTGACCCTATAGGTAACTAATTAAGTGGAGGAGGTAGGGCTAATGGGCATGTATTATGTCCTCATGGCACAGGTGAAACCATTTCTTCTTCATATTCTCCCTCTTCTTCTCCTTCTTATTCTAGAGGAATAATATGTAGGGGTGTTACAGAATTGTTCTTTAAGATGATTTTCAAGAGGAAAGTTAGGGTTAAATTCAGGGAATGATTCTCTCCCAACTTGTCTTGATATCTGGACAATAGGAAGTCTAAAATCAGCTTGCTATTGTTTTTCAAATACAGGGTTAGTTAGGCTACTTTCTCAGTTAGCTCTTATATACCTTCTTTCCGCTATCTTGTAAAATATTTTTCAAATGAGAAATGGAATTTTCATCTTGGAAAAATGAAGTTTTATGAAAAAATTAGTAATGGATTTTTAAACAACGAGTTTTTGAATTTCTGAATTGGTATTTCCTGAATATTTATGATTTTCAAATAATTTATTTTTTATGATTTTGTGGATCTTTATAGGGTACAAAAAAGTAAAATATGCCCCATAGTAGGTGATAAAAAATTTTGGAAAAATAATTTATTGCAAGGGAAAATTAATGGTTTTTATCAATGGTCACAGGACTAGGCCCTTCCTCTTGGAAATGGGGAGGCTCCCATTTATTGAATCTAGAAAAGGTAAAATATTTGGTCGTCATTAGTTAGGGGATCATACATAAATACTCTACTAAACATGTGGAAAATTTCTTGTATGGAATACAAGGGAGGAATTTTCTTAGACAGAGGTGAAGGGGAGATAAGAATATAGGGAGAGAGGGTTAAGGTAGTTAGTAAGCACTTGAAAAATTCATTGACATTAACCAAAATAGGTCCACATCCAATAAGAAGAAAACAATCGTGTAAGTAATAACAAGATTAACACATCAAAGATACAAATCTCAATTGATTTATTCCTTAAAGATACAAAACTCATCCTTGGTTATTTAAGATTACAATGCTTGTAAAGTTGAAAGTAGGAAATAGAATAATCTAGATAAGAAAATAGAAGAAATAACTTCTTGCTTTCAATAGGATATCAAAATTTATCAGCCCCTTGGAATGGAGAGGCCATCCCAACATATAGCTTTGCAGTATTTCTCTTTATCTCCCCACACATGAATTATCATATCCCTACCCCTTGCGACCTTTCATATTCCTATAGGAATAAAAATAAGACCCTTTCTTATTAATGAAAATGATATTTTACAATGTAAAATTAAAATAAAATTAAGTGAATAAGACAAAAAAGTCAAAAAGTACATTCCCAATGAAGAATTAGAACATAGAGAGAGAGAGAGGGAATAAGAGAGAGAAGAAGAGAGTGATTAGCCCGAGGATGAGGAAGATTATGATGATGAAGAACTAGCTCTTAGAAAACTCTAACGAAATTCTCTTGGAAAGAACTCCTTACTACAATGAGTTGTTGTGAGTGTCACCTTCTCTGCATGTGGATTGCAAACACAACTTAAAGTAGTGATCTAAGTATCTAAAATACTACCAATGGTATTACGTTGTCTAAACCAAACTTGATTATCTCTTGCAGTATTAGAGATTGAGCCTCTAACTTTCATGAGAGATTCCAAAGTATCTTCATTGAAAGAGAAATTATCCCCTGCATCTTTCTGGACCACTTCTTCAAAAGACTTTAGGAAATCTTCCAAGAATGATTGTTCATTGAGCAAAGGTGATCCAATATTCTACACACTATTTTTGACATCTTCCAAGTTTTCATATGCATGTTCTCCATAAGACTTAAGTTCTAAGATAGCATCATTTATCATATCACACCTAGTGCTCATTTTGTGTGATCACACATGCAAAAATTGTTCTGATATAGATGTGAATACATTATTTCTCAGTAAGGAGTAAGAATAAAGAGAAATAATCTCATACACTAATGGGAACACACTATCCCAATGAGCCTTGTCCTTCTTAATCTCTTCCTTAGTCATCTTTACCTTATAAATAGTGGGAAGGGAAATTTGAATAGAGAGAGAACCTCATGCAATAATACCTTTTATTTTTATAGAATCTTCTTCACCCATTTGTCATGGCTGTCCTTTGCATGGTGTACCCTTGAGATCTCTTGATCACTTGAGGATCAAAACTGTTAATGGGAGAGATAACCTCTGCTAGAGGAAGGTACATTGCATTGGGTTCTAGAATGATTGTACATAGGTAATGAGGTTCTCATATGCTCTTCCCGTTTCTCCACTTTCTATTTATTTTTTTCATTTATTGTAAGAAATCGGGGTGTAAAATCTTTGAATATGTGTATATCTCCCTTGTGAGTGGTTTGCCCTGAGGAAATACTAGTTAGCTTATAATTATACTATGTCATTTCTCCCATGGGTTTAACAACTTTTGGACATGTAACTTCCACATGGTGAGTGTTGAGGATGAATCATAGCACCCCTGAATGTCTATAACTCGATGGGTTGAGACTCTCAATGCAATTGCATAACATGGAGCTTTTCCCAAGTGTGGGACCTTGCGAATCGAGAAAGCTCTCCGGATGAAGGCTGATTCTTATTCCTCTGTTTAGATGCACACATAAAAATGTAGAGGGTTTACTCAAAAACCTAAACTAATTTGCTAAGGAGACAGGGTAAGAAGATGTATAAAAACAAACCTAAACTAACAAAGGTGATGCACCGAGGAATGAAGAACACATGTCTTGCCAATAAACACAAACCATAAAAATGCAATGCAAGATCATGCACAGATAACCAAATTTCCAGTGAAATATCAAGAGGATGCAAATGAACACTAAGAGGGTTGAGAATCATCCACAAACATGCATTATTTTCTCCAAAGATTGATACAATACACTACAAAATGCCAAGAGGCAAAGTTGTATTACAGTTTTGAATGGGAGGTTTTAATTCCAAAAATTCAGCTGCCAAAGAGAAGAAGGGAGGGGCAAAACAAGAATGTCCAACCTTTAGAAAGAAGCCCCTCCTTACAATTTATAGGAAGAATGAGAGAGGGAAGAGAGAGGAAATCCAAATCTACCCCAACCACCTCCAGGTTGTATTTAATTCATCTCATTATGGCAGTAGGTGAGAACCCTAACAAACCCAAAAAATGGAAAACTATATTTTACATTTTTGAAGAACTTGAGGACCTTGTAAGCTTTCCGAAAAGTCTGACCTTACATGAATCTGAGCTCCCTGTGAAAAGTTATGGCCATTTGAATATTCCCCAAGTCAGGGTCTATTTCCAGTCGGGTTCGAGGTTCTCCTTTGCATTTGCATTGGGTTTGGAGGATGCCTCGACATGTGTTTGTTGCTTGTGTTTTCCCGAAACCTGCTTTCGCCGCTATTGCCAATATTTCCTTTGTTTCGGGTTTGGAAATTGGGCTTGCATATACATCGGGTTTGGAAGGTAGCTCGACATGTTTTCACCCCATGCTTTCCCGACTCCAAAACCTGATTTTCCTAGGTAGTGT
Organism: Taxus chinensis; assembly: GCA_019776745.2. Classification (NCBI taxonomy): domain Eukaryota; kingdom Viridiplantae; phylum Streptophyta; class Pinopsida; order Cupressales; family Taxaceae; genus Taxus; species Taxus chinensis. The sequence goes on along the minus strand of CM034149.1, from coordinate 193,468,010 downwards.
TTCGGGTTCTTGGAACTCCCAAGCATCGGGACATGCCTTACGATTTTCATGCTTCATGTCTCATGTTTCCCAAAACCCGAAACCTGAAATCCTTTGTGTCAGGTTTTTGAACCTCTCTGACATATTTCCTTTGTGTCGGGTTTTTGAACCTCTCCAACATATTTCCTTGTGTCGTTGTCTATATTTACCCGGAGGGTAGATATATATAACAGTGAGATTCAAAAGCCTCGGTGAAGAAAAAAAATTATATGTGCTTTCGTTGAAAGCTTGGTTTTGATGTACATTGAACGACCGTAAAGTTAGGTGTCATGGATTGTTGTAACATTCTCAATTATCCTCCAAACAACTCTTGTACTCATGAAAAGGTATCAGCTTTTGTGGACACAAATTCAGGCATAGGGGAACTCTCATGAACTTGATAAGAAACTAGGGCTTTCCCAAGATGAGGTGACTCAGCTGCTAATGAGGAAACACTTGGATTACGGGGATGATTAGGATATTATGATGGATCAATTTCCCCTAATTCAAGTGGATCCATAGGATATTCTCATACTTTTTATTTCTTGTGAAGCCTCATAGGAGGAAAAAATTTAGTGCACTCAGCTTCTAAAAGCGTCCTCCTGGAATATTTCTCCGAATGAGAATTCTATGTGGCCATTTCATGTTCCTTGAGAGGGGAAGTGAGAGTCGCTTGCATGTACATAAACAAAAAACCACTAGATTCGATGGAAGAATCCTTCTTCCATTTGAACCAATATTTTGATCTCTAAATTACTGCCAGGGTTCTTTCTTTCATGTCACTAGACTCTCAAATGTTCTATGGGGTGGGCAGAAGAGGAGAATATGGAACTGCTTGATATTAAGGATCAAATTGGTTTGATCCATCATCCTTAATTCCTTTTACAAACCATTAAAATTTAAATTCCCTCATCTGATCCATTGTCATTCTCATGTAGTCTCTTTTCCTGGCCTCGAAGTCGTCAGTGAAGTTATCTCAACAATCCTTAATTTTTGGAATGTGATGCAAACCTGGAAAAAAATAAGTTCTCAAGGGTCTTCCTACTATCAAAATATGACTGAGATTCATAGGAATAAAAATTTAATGTTTCAAATGAAGACTCAATGTTTACTACATCTGTTATTTTTTACATGAGTAGATCTCGAGGAAAATAGGAAAATATAACCCTTTCTTCTTTGCAATTTTTCACATGGTGTGAACATGGGATAACTACCTACACAACTCAATTATGATTATATTGTCACTTGGATACCTTGGTAGCCTATAAGGTGCAAGATCAAATCCTTAGACCCTAACATAGGCGAAGATGGGAAACTGAATGAAGTAACTTCCACACTTATTGATCAAACAAGCTTCTTGAGATGAGATTATTTATGCATGATTTCCTTCAAGTAACCTTATGACATACATGGTGAATGCATCATTCACCTTATAGAAGTGTGAGTTACTTTCCCAATATGTGAGCTATGAGTATTGTTTATAAATTAGTGAGTTTTGTGGCACATTAAGTGCAATGGACAGAACTCAGAAAGGCCTTATGTATGTGAGGGAATATACCTAATAGGTATTCATGGTGAACTTATTAGAGGTAGGTAATTGTAATAATTATCGATGAATGTTATTGTTTATGATATGCCCTGGTCAATCATTTGATCTCCTTATGTGACCACCATAATGATCTGATCCATCCATTCTTCGAAGTCCTTTATGGTTTCTTCTCCTATAACCCTATTTAGTAGAATAATTACATTTGAGTTTGCTTCCTTAAATTCACTTTGGGACTAAGTCTTAGGGATCTAAGAAGGTTTCCTCCCTTATTTAAGCCACGTACTAACTTCCAAGCTTATAAGTATGAGTATTTTCTTGCCCATCCATGTGAGGAAAATCTCGATTGATGATTACCATGTTATTACAACTAGGAATTTGCAGGAATTGAGAATTACCTTTTGGTGTGAGGAATGCAAGAATGGAATTTTCATCCACTAGGATCATCCTTGACTTTGAATCATAGCGTTGTGCATAAGGTAAGACTAGTTGCGTTCTTTGAATAGACAGAGGATGACCACTTACTTTGAATATCCCACTCAAGAAGATCCTCTCCTCCATAGGTTCACGAAGTTCACTTAGCATATGTACTTCCAAATCTTCTAGGTCCATATGTGTCACATCATTGTCACCCACTTTGGGATATTTAGTGTTAAATGTGGAAATTGGCTCTAGACATGAATATTTGACCTTCATGATGTTGGGAAGTAGAAAAATAGGTGGGGTATAAATGTATATGAATGATTCAACCCTAATACCAACATTTTCTAATTTTAGCATGTCCTATTCTGGATGGCTATTTTTAATAAGTTTCTAAAATTGTCACTTTTTAGTGTTTTGTACTTACAAGGAGTGACTATGATACTGAAAGATTTATGTTTTTGAAAATTAATATTTTTATACTAAGAGGAATTGTTAAAACTTACTAGTTTTAGAAGGTGGACTTCTAGGTATCATAATGGAATGAAACAAGACTCAAAAGTTTAGGTTTTTCACAAGTATGCTTTGCTCCATTTTAAAGGTTTTCAATTGCCATAACTCTGTACATATTAAAAGGGAAGTGTAATGGCTAGATTTTTCATTTAGATGTAGAAAATTATTTATATCATCAATGGAGATGAGCTTATACTCATTGTAAAGGTGTTTTTGATAAGATATTGTTGTTAAAATCTTATGGAGATCGGATGAGGGGTTTTGGAGATATTTACTTTCAATTTTTAGGTATGAAGGTGTATGGAAATTTTCAGCATAATGTTTATGCAAAAATTTTGTTTTTGGGGAAGAATAAAGCTTTGAAAAATTAAAAAATGATGAAGTGTTGAATATAAAGCATTCTACTCCATTTGCACAACTTAAATCACCATTAACTCACCAAAGCTTAAACCAACTCAATCGGTCGTTGGAAGTTGAGTTGTACCCTAGAAAATAGGGGATATATAAAGTAAGGGGAAAATAGGTACACAAAATTTCACTTTTTTACAAGATCATGACAAGTGGCAGCATGTGGTTTTATGTGAGGAAGATTAAAAGGGCTGAAAACAATCTTTCGAGGGATGAAATTGGGTTATGCATGTGACCCAAATCTAGGTCCGTGGAGGAGGGTGTATTTTTGTGTCCTTATTTTCCCCTTAGATGTTAAGACAATGAACCTAGGACAATTAAGGGTGAAAAATGTGCCATGGGTCAAGTCATCATGAAGAGGGGGGATGATTTTAAGTTGTACACGTTCCTAACATACCAAGTTGCAAGTCTTAAGTGACGAAACTGTATCTCTAACAGGGGACATATTTTTTGTCCCCAATATCCTCTTACAAGTTGGTACAAGGGAAAATGGACATATGAGAGTGAAAAGTGTGCTCAAGCTCACAAACCATGTTGATGTCATCTTACCAACATGAAATTAGAACACGAAGAGTGTTTTTTGGGCCCTAGGAACAAGACATGGAGTTCAAAGGTAAAAAATTATATGATTTTGACTTCAAAACACCTACTAAGTTCATGCCAACAATTTACAAGAGATAATTATTCTTGTAATTTTATTTTTAGGCCCAATCACATTTTGGCACAAAGGGGCAGATGGAGTGACTCAAACTATCACAGAATATTTTAAGGACTTGGACCAAAACTGATGTGTCTACCATATGGGCAATTCTAAGTGATTTACATTACTTATTTGTTTAGCTTCCAACTCCTATAACTACTATAATTTTTAGAAAAAACCCTCTTTCTCTGTTGAAGTTATCATTCCCTGCACTTGCAATAACCATGTTTTACTTGAATGACTCCCGATGCCATATGGACCCACATAATTATTTGAAAATTCCCTATATATCTTCAATAATACTCTTCACAACTCCCACATGGGTTGATACCTTGCAATCATCCTCTTGAGGGCATTCCTTTGTTGTAAAATGGCTAAAAATAGCCTTTTTTATGCCTCTAGAAATAATTAATCCACCTTAGATCTTAGCAACTTCGTGAGTCAAACTAGGTATACTTACATGAACATGAAAAACACTTGAAAACTATGTTAGCATGTTCTTCTTATCCATAATAATGGTGACATAGTTAATAGTATAGTTGGAAGAAGGGTTTACAATGATTGGTGAGGAACTTGTCAAGTGGAGGCTTTGTTGTCATGACCAAAATTTAAAATTTTGCATGCTAGACATTTAACATGAGAACATGTCTAATGACCATCATCCCCCTCACCATCTAGATTGAGAAAAGGGAAATACGTTTTGTTATTTCCATCACATTAATGAACATTGTGACATTGATTGTTTTTCATTTAATCAAAAACTTAAGTTACTTGAGGATAAAGGCATTATCACTTTTGAGACACCATTATGCCAAATATATGTCACATCCTTCGCAACATCTTCCTACAATAAGTGTTACTCTCAGGCTCTGATGGGATTCAAACCATGCACCTCAGCCTCCTAAGTCTATCCTCCCAACCAAATCAGCACTCAGCTCGGATGAGCTAGAAAATACCTCACCAATAGAAATAGAGCATTGTGCTCTATGTAGTGGAGGAGACCAAACAGGGTAGTAGGCATTCATCTGAGAGTTTGAGGCACTTAGATGCGCTTTCAGAACTTGATTTAAAAATAAAAGTTGCTTGAAATTATGAGACAAAGAAAATGGTGGTATTATTTTCTCATGAGGTGTTGTATATTTTCTTGTGTAGGTTATTTTCCATCACAGTTGCATAGGAAAAACACGAGGAACTAGCTCTTGATGCGTAGGAAGGGACACTTCCTCCTAATCCGCATCAGAAGTACTATCACTTGGTTTATTCACAACCAAGTGGCTAGAATCTTAATTCTTCCACCAAGAACACCCATTTTTAACAAATTTTCTTCCCATATGACACTCAAAAGCTAAATGACCAAGAGAAAAACAAGTTCTACACCTGAAAGGGAAGTCTTCATAATCCATATTTTGTGTCCATATTCTATCCTCCACTCTAAGTTCAATTGTGCTAGGAAATTCTACAGCAATATCCATATCAACCAAAATTCTTGCATATGTGGTTTGTAAGTGCGACAAGTTGGTGGACTAAAAAGGGGGTCATAAGTGGAAGTCATATTGCAAAAATAGTGAAATCTCAACTTGTAAGGATTATTAGCAATACACGCACTCAAAATTAGAAAAAATTATATAAATATGAATCATAGCATCCGAAATTTAGTTTCTAAACTACTATTTTTTTAAAAAACAAACAAGTTTAGCTATATTAAACACTCAAAATTATATGACTTGGTTTTGTTTTTGAAAAAACCTATAAGATTGTAGCTCATTTGCCTGAGATTTGGATGACCAAATATTGTTATATTTTATTTTCCTTTAGTGAAAAGTTATATGTCATTGTCTATCTTGAAATGGATTTTATTTTGCATTTTTTTGAGCAATATTTTTTTTATGATTTTTTCCATAAAATTGGTCTGAAATTTTTTTTAAAAGGAGCACTTTCCGTTTGCCCACCATATTTATATCAAAAAATTTTGAAATCAAATATTTTTTTAACGTGTATAAAATTTTACCGTGGTTGGGATGGTATAGGTTTTATCACATTTTGATAAGCAAAACAAAAGTTAGATTCTTAAACGTAGACATGAACATTCATGGGAAAAAATGTCTTAAAGACCTATTGTTAGTAAAAATTATAAAATGATATTTATCTTATTTTATTCACTTTAAAATCATTATTTCTACAAAGCTAACAGTCTCCCCTACACGATGGTACCATTTACGTGAAATGTTTTCAATTTTCAGTATAGTTCAAGTCCGTAGGAGAGAAAATTTGAAGTTTTTGACCTTTTACATGCCATAATGACCTCCCATAGCTCTGGTTGGGGAACAAAATATTTCTCGAGCCTTGAGGGTCAAATTTGATGATACAGATTGAACCACAATCATGGTTATTAAATCATATTTACACACATCCCAATGTTTAAATTACCATGTGATTTTTACTGTTTAGCCTTGTATGATTTACTACAAAAAAAATTCACTTTCTACATGTTTTTCTTATCACTGGCAGCAAAACATCATGGGATACAAGAAACAAAGTCAAAAAAGGAAGTAAATAAGTAAAAAACACTAGACTAACTAGAGGCAAAAATATTTCAAAACGCTGAGCAAATGCGGAATCTTCGCAAATCAAGAAGAGGTTCATCTTCAACCCCTACTATTGTAAGAAATGAGGAACCAAGTAATGTTTCTACTGTCAATAGTGAAAATGATTTAAATACTCGCGATGAAGATGTTTTTACTGTCAATGTTGAAGAAGAATTAAATACTCATGATATGGTTGATGTTGAAATTGAAGGTAATAATAAAAATGTGAACTAGGAAATTTAGGTTGAAATTGTAGATAAACAAAATTTGACAAAACACCTCCTAGGATTTTACGTAACAAACCTAATTATTTTATTAAAATTGATGAGAACATTTTGAAACCAATGTCTGACAAACTTTTTGAACAGAAAATCAGAAGAAAAGCCACTGAAATTTGGGATAATCATTTTAAAATTTTAAATGATTCCCAAAGATGTCAATTTTTTTGTTAGTTTAATGAAATTGATTAAAATGGGACCTACGTTAAACACCTTATGATTGACAACATCTAATATATGTGGTCAACCCTCTACAATCGTTGATAACCTTCATTATGCATATCAAAATGTTGGTATCAAGAGACACACAAACGATAGTAATATTATGCGTCATGTACTTGCTACTAGTGTTGTAAGTAAATCAACAAAAAATTAACGTTTGATTACGTAAATAAGTCGAATGTTGAAAATTAATCAAAAAACTCTAATGAAAGTAATTGAAAGACGTAATGTCCTTCAATCACTCAATAACACCAATTTTTGAGCATTTTCTACTAGAGCACCACGTAAAAACAAAGATACATCTGATATTATAAGAAAAGTTACTCAATTTTGACATGATAACACTAGAGTTTCACCTAATACAAGAGATGTTGAAAAATATAGAGTTGGTTCTAATAATCGCGAACCACATCCAAAGCATTTCTTAGATATGACTCAAACTCAATTTTTTTGTAAGTTTGAACAGGAGCATCTAGAAATTAAAATTATTCAACATTTTTTTGAAATGTTGAATCCATTATATGTGAAAATCAACCACACTCGCACCACTTGTTGTAGGCAAGATGTTGAATTTGCGATGCATTATGCTAAATTTTTACGTATTCATTCTGAAACTATGTTTTTAGAATGTGGTGTTCAAGTTCCACCAATATCTTCTAGGGATTTCATTCCTACGATATTTTGTGAAAAATAAGTTAAACAATTTGTTTATAGTCAAGATTATTTAGATGGAGTTGTGGTACATGTGACAAAGTACCTAAATTGGAAAGTTACATCCATGAGCAAATTAGATGTGCAATAGGACATATTTTAGTTGAGTTTGATAAATACTAATTAGTATCTTACCAGTTGAAAGATGGAAAGGAGTTTAAACAGTGTGAGCTAGTTACTGAACATATGTTTGTTTTCAATTTATGAAAAAATTGAAAGATAAAATTTTTTATGAGTATGCTACACATACACACAGAACTCGATGGTTGGATGAATAATTCAAGATATGTAATGACACATTTCCTATTAGTACTATTGGTTCAGTGGTTGATTTTGCAGAGAATTACACATTACAACCACAAATGGAGGTTCAATCGCAATATTACAACTCAGTACAAGTTGTCATTTTTGTGCATATAGCATTTATCCATTCTCTTGACAATATAGAGAATGATAAAAATTTAATAGAGTACCACTTTTATATCAATGATGATCGTACTCATTCTACTAAATTTGTGTAAAAGTGTTTGTAGTTATTTTATAGAAACTTGTCTGATAGGGACATTTGTTTCAATCAATATTATATATGGTCAGATAATTACACGTCTCAGTTTAAGAATGCACAAATATTTTATTAGATGAACAAGATGCACATCAAGATGGGTGTGAAACATATTTGGAGTTTCACTGAGGTTAGACATGAAAAAGGAGAGCATAATGGTACAGGGGAATGTGTGAAAAGAGATCTTGTAATAGAATAATTGAAGTACAAAGATGGTGCTAGATTAAAACATGCAAAGAGCATAGTGGAATGGTGTATTGACAACATGGCCCAAGATTTTCAAGAAAAATTCCACAGTTCACATATATTTTTGGTTGATATAGGAACAAAAAATTGCTAACTACAAAGATTGTATGACACTCATAGGTTCAGTGATATGCACTCATTTTGCATCTTAAACGTTACTTCATGGGCCACATGGACAAGAAATTTGGCATGTTTTTGTGAATTTTGTATGAAATTTTTCATTGCTAAGTGTGATTCACAAGAATGGGTGGATGGATGGATTTGTAGGCCTCTAACTTTACTTCCTTGTTATCAACCTTCATGGGCATTACGACTTGTTTCTCCAGATGAAGTTGTAACATATAAGGACTTTGACGAAATTTTGATTTTGGTGTGACAAGGTAAATAGTTATTTACAATTTTTGTATTGAGTTATGTCCATTCAAATTAATACATAATTTAAATTTAAGTTGAAACCTTTATTTTTTTGTAGGACGTGTGTTTGTAGTTATTGCGACAAAAGACAATGAAAAAAAATTATACTATTTTGTATGTCATTGCATTGAGGAAAGAAAGAAGTTGACTTCTCCTGTTATAGATGATGAAAATATTGAATACCTTACAGGGTCAGTGGTAGTTACTGGAACTTGGCTTTGACAGTATCCATTAAAAAATTCCTCTATTTCGGTGTTTGAAGATTTTGAGACACACATGAAAATACTTTTATATTTGCATCTAAATCTAACGACAAATATTCAATTGTATAGATAGCGAGGAAGGTCTAATAACAAGATTCTTTGGAAGGTTTGAGAGTCAAATCATAAAGCAATCATATCCGCTATTCAAAGTAGATCCGATCTTGATGGTTCATTGGAATGAATTTACATGTTCACATCTGGTATATATAATTTCTTTGAAGTGTTTAAGTTTGTCAACCAGATCATTCAATTTCATATATTTTATTAAATTTGTAAAAGAATCAGCCGAACCCAACAAGGCCAAGTTCTATAAAACACAAAAACCACAAGTGCCACACCTTTTCAGTATGAAGCTGCAACAAGTCAAAGATCAATTCATATAAGATCCATTAAAGTATAACATCTCGTGAAGCTTTAGAGCCCAAATATCTAACTTGGAAATTTTGCATGGATAAGATAAATGGAATTTCCAAATAATTACAAGAAGCTTACCAATAAGAAACATTCATGTTTAAACATCAAAAGTATTTTTTAGAGATTATAGTATCAAATTATAGTCATTTTTACAATATCCATACAATTATACAAATGTGTACAAGATCTTAGAGGGTTTGCGAATACAAAAAAATAGTGAACTTTATACCCCAAGAGCCAAAATTAGAATGAATCAGGGAAGAGTACAGATCCAAGTCATTTATCAAAAACCCATTAGTGGGTATCAGTAAATCAAAGATGGATCAAAGTATCAGAGCATAATACATAGATGGAGAGTAGAACTCAAGAAAATCATGACCCAAAAATCATGCAAACCCAGGTGATGTCGTGAGTCTAAAAGGCTCGAAGAAATTATTCTCCATAGGAATGGTGTTTTAAAATGTTTGCAAAGGACAGATCTATCAAGGTAGAACCTAAATACCCATATTGTAAAATATGCAAATCTACAATTTTAGAGAGTAGTATCGCAAACAATGGCGAGTGTACAAGAAGAAACCAAAGCTTTAAGTTATAGGCTCATCAACATTTTTACTGCAGCAGTGAAAGGGAAAGATGGAGGAATGACTTACTCAAATAAGAGGGAAACAATGACCTTATCCATGCATGTTAGTTATTGAGCTCAATATCAAGTCCAGAATGCACAGCTGAGCTCAAACGAAACATTCATGGTGTTCCTCTTAATAGAAGAACTCAAAAAAACAGTAGAACTAGCTCAAATCAGAGCTCAGAGATGGCGGTCATTGTTTTGAAAGAAACGTGAAATGACCAAAACCTTCAAAGGATCTCGCATAAAACTAGAAGAACCGAAGTTATATAACCACCATGAACACAGAACTCACATATCCCTAAATGAAGAAATCTCGACAAAGAAGACGAGCAATCGATCTCCATTAAAGCAAAATAAGGGCTTAAAACATCTAGGCCAAACTTTCAGGTCAAAGGCGAGTGAAAAAAAATCACACCCATCTAAGCAAATGAACCAGAGCTAAAGCTCGAAAATGATTAGGAATGGCAGCCACACATCAAACATTTCCACATAATTCCTTCCATATAATCCTTCGATAAAGAAACAGAGGTCCATAGACCAAGCAGAGCTCAATATGCCGAAGAAATCTCAGAAAATACAATACACAGAGCCCAGAAAGGTTAAAAATCATAGAAGAATCAGATATATGCTTGTATAGTTCACTATAGAGACCAAAGAAGGAACTGAATCGAACTCAAAAGCTTCAACAATGTAAGTTGTGCAAAAGATTTGCCAGAACTTCACCCAAAGAGTAAGAGTGAAAATGGAATGATCATTAGAGTTCAAGTTACTTTTACCACACGAGCTCAAGAAGTGAGTCAACAAAACCTAACCACGATCAAAGACCACACCACTAAGCTACAGATCCACGGTGACGACAATCAAGGTACATTCAATCAACGATCAAGAAACAGTCATAATCAATGTTAACTCAGCCAAACCAGGGTCAAAAATTATGTATGTGTCGAAGCCACACAAACCCTAACTCCACTTGTGTTAGTCTCGAAAGAAGAGCCACCGACAAAGCTTGGGGTATGTCATCGTAGAGGAGGGGACAAAATTATCATTTAAATTATTATGTTTTCAAAACCCTAGCATATGAAATGATCTGAGTCAAACTCAGAAGAAGGCCTCATAATTTTGTGCCATGTAAAACAAGCTAAATGATTATTTAATCATAATATGTGTCGAATCAAGGAGTCCATGTTAGGATAAGACTATACCAAAGTGCATGGTCAACATTATTTGACCCTTGATCTATTATTACCACCTTAGTCATGAAGGAATATTATTTTTCACATGCACAAGTCAGAGAAGACAAGGAATATGTTTGGCATGTGATCATGAAGGTGTTAATGATAAAATTGAAATATTTTACCTTGAAAATTGGCTAAATACCATGTACCCTTAAAGTGGTCAACATCAAAGGTGGTTCTCATATGGGAGCTTAAAACAAAGGTATTATTTTTCTTACAGATGTTGAAATTTCACATGTGACCATAAGAGGACAAAATTATGCATGGAGATGTCAACATTAGAGCCTGGGGCAAGTGGATCAAAATTACAAATGTCACATCAAGCACTAAAAGACAAAGATTGCATGCACATGGGAGAAGATTTGCTCATCAAGCAAGATTTATAATTAACAAAATTATTCACCCAACTTATTAAAAATAGAATAGTCAACTACAGTTTCACTGAGTTGTACTTTTGTAATAAAGGCTATTAATGCCTCAATGCATTAGCATATTTATTTTATTCATTTATTTATTCATGATAAATTAAGGATAAAAATAGGATGCATGGGCGAGTACAATTTTAGTCTATTTTTAAGATGGGTGGGATTGATAATTTTGTTATATATTGTGTGCATTGGTAAAGCACGAAGGAATTTTTGGACACAAGAGTGTTAAAGCAGTTTTGCCCCTTGAATGAGAAGTATATTTTGCCTTTCAAATTATTTACAGTCTTGTATATGTCTTATTAATCTTTGTGAATATTAAATTCTTTGATTAATCATCCTACCATGTTGCAAATTTAATAATTTTTGCATGATATTAGTGTGCATGTGCAGTTTAACAATATTGTTGTAAAAATTTCCCTCAATGCATCAAGTGTTTGCCTTAATATTCTGTTAAAAACTATTAGTTTGTGCATCCAGAATCCCTTTTCATATCAATTGTGCATGTACACAGCCAAAGACCTCAAACAAGTTTGGTGTATCACCCCAGTTTTGAACCCATTTACTGTAGTGCCCACTTCCTTTTGACACCTTTTAATATTGATCATGAAACTGTTGACTATATTATGGACATTATTATAGTTTTGATTTAGTATGATGTTAGATATTCAATCATGGATTATTGTTGACTTTGATTCTTATATGATGCATGATGATTATTAGAGGCATTTTATGTTGATGTTGATATATTTTTTAACATGGTTATATTATGGATGTTGTCCGAACTTGTGATATTTAGATATTGTGAGTAGACCTAGAAATGGAAAATTATTGGATAATGATATAGTTGTTGATAAAACTATAAATGATTTTATTAGATTGCTTTGATGTTGTGATTCATATATCTAGATGATTTTGAGAATTATATTTATATTCATTTGGATGTTTTAATATGGCCACGAGACCAAAAGAGGTATTTGTGTTTTACATGTTAAAATAGCACAACAAACATCGGGGGATTGGAGACCAACGACTTTGGAATTCTAGATGAATTCAACAAGATCACCATGACAATTGTATTTGTTTGTGTGAGTTTGTTTGTGTTAGGGATTCCCATGGAGAGGAATCACCTCTAAATGTGACCAAGGAATTTTATGTTTTTCTTTTATTTGGTCCTTTTTTGTTTAAATTTTGCATGTGTTTTATGTGGTGCACTTACCCTTTCATTTTTTATTTAATGTCGTGTTATTATGGTGAGTGATCATATTGTTTAGTTAATTAATTTTAAAAAGCCATAAGAATGTAATTAATAGAGTTGGTCATGTCTTAAAGTGTTGTAAGTAATGTGAAAGTGACCTTGTAAGTGACTTTGTAAGTGATGTGTAAGTTAACTTTTGAGTGTGAAACACTCCACCTTCTTGGAAATTTGAATTTGTCCTTGGAGGTTGTTTTAGAGGCTTGTGGGACAAGTTAAATTTGTCTCATACCTCTTAAATTTATTTATCAACCATATCTATGGTTGGGAAGTTAAAATTAGACTTTTATTATGCATTTTGGGAAGACTTATTGTAGGTTTTAATTACACTTTTATTACATGTTTTAATTTCAATCCTTTGGGATGTGGGTTGGATTTGAGTGTGTAAATAAACTATCTTATTATTCACCCACTTATTTATTATGCATTGGAGAATGAAGTTGACTTTTGGGGTTGGGGTTGAGGATGTGTGATGTGGCATCCTACATGGATCCACCTCATCCTCTTCTCTTCCCTCTTCTATAAAATTTGAATCGTTTGCCTTGTTTTGGGCTACTTCACTTTTGAAGACTTCATTTTGGGTGAATTTTTCTTGCTATTTTGGGAGCTCTTGCTTGGAGAAGTTTTAGAAAATTGTTGCATGTTTGTGCTTAGTTGTTTTGGATTGCTTGCATTGGGATAAAGCTTGTTATTTTGGAACTTGGAATGACTCCGTCATGGAGAGGTAGGAGCTTGGCTCTTGAAATATTCTTCTTGTATATATGTAAATGTTCTTGTGTGTATGTTTTGGTATATAGTGGGTTGTTAGGTAGATGGCCTAAGAATGGTGTAGGAGAAGACTATGGGGTTATTTTGTGGGAGGCACAAGTGGTTTTAGGGAGGTATAAGGGTGGAGGGAGTTAGGATTTGGGTTCCACCTTATAAAGAAATAGCTTGCATTTCTTTACTCGTTATGGGGTGCCATAAAATGTTGGGGAGGCATAAAAAAATGTGAGAAATAAGGGGTACTTGATGAAGACATAAGAGCATGACAGGGTTTTGAAATGATATATATATATAATGGTAGGTTGTTCTAAGGTAGTGATACTCATTTTCCCCTTGGGAGGCATAAGTAGCATCCCCTGTAGCTTATTGCTCATTTGGCTTGTTTGATGAAGCCTTTGTATTGTTTGTCATGTTTTAATGTAGTTGTAAACTACATTCTGTTTGTGAATGTGTTTCTTTATGCAAATGATGATTGTATGTTTGTGGAATCTTGTTGTTGACATGAGTTGGATCACATCTTTTATTGCATTGTGGTTGGGGCTTGGGGGCCAATGAAGAAAGATGGTCTCTCCTCTTCATTGGATATCTTGGTTGGGTAGAGAGCATTGTATTTCCCCTACTCATGTTGTGATCAAATTGGAAGAATTAGGAGTATGCATGTTGTTGTTCTGGAGCTAAAAAAGACAGTTTGACAGTCCCTTGTGAAATGAAATCTCATTGTAATCTTTCCCACTTGAAGTGAATGAACTTGTAAATGGTTGTAATGGAAAAATGTTGTACTGATTACAAGTTGTGTATTGAAATGTACAAGAGTTATACTATGTTTTTTGTTTTGGAAAGATTGTGAAAGAAAGATACATGTTTTTATATGTTGCATTCTGAAACCAAAGGGAAAAGAAGTTGCAAGAGTTCATTTAAATTAATGGAAGTGGTTTTATCTTGTCCATATGTTATTATTCCATTGAAAATCTGTGTTTAGCATTCACTATGAAATCCCTGTTTGAAAAGTGGTAAAGTGAAACACGTGAGAAGAAAATATATTATTTTGTTTTGTATATAATATATGTTTTAGAAGGAATAAAAGAAAGGTTGTAATGTTGTATTTTGGAATCAATAAAGGCTTGCATTATCTTTTTCAATATGTATTTTTGTATTGAAACTGATCATCCATTGTGTTTTGAAATCTCTGTTGAAAAGAAGAATTGCATGTGAGGAAAAATATAATGCTTTGTTCTTCAAAAAATATGTTAAGGTTGGAAGTCAGAATTTGCATTTTAGCCGTAGATGGGTTGATTGAATCAACTAAATGTATTAGGCTAGGATTAGAATGAATTTCCACACTTGGGAGATAGAAAGTAATTAAATAAATCTTTTAAAAATTAACCCTCTGTTTTATTCTTTCAAACTGGCAATTAGCTAAACAAAAAATGCACAGATCGAACCTGAAATAATAAAATAAAAAATTAAATGATTAAATTGAAGAATTATGTCCTAAACAAACTCAATTAGAAAAAAACACTTAGTAGAAATACTTCAAAACCTGGCAAAACTAAGTTCAAAGTTTCCACAGTCATTTTGTTGTCAAATTTGTAAATTTCGAATTGAAATTCAATCAAACAGATCTAACTCACAAAATTATCCTAATTCCTCCTAAGAACAACTCTCCATGTCTATTTGACATGTTGAGAGAGGAAGAAGATCAAATTGAATAAATCTCACAAGTTAAAATTTACTAGTTCGCACTATAAAAGCCTACAAGCCGTTTTCTTAAAATTGACCCCCTTAAAATTTATCAAAATAAAAAATTAATGATCTCTGTGCAAAGAGGACGTTGATATATTTTCAAAATGTCCTAATTTTCTCAAATCTGAGCTCTCTATCAAAAGTTATGGCCTTCTGAAGTTTTTCTTCCTTGGTGTCAAAAAAAATGAGAAAATTTTTCTTGGCGGACCCGCAACCCGAATTTTTCCCTTATGCACTTAGGAAAATTTTCTAAATTTTCCTTGCCACCACGCCATCCGCATCCAATCAGATGTTGTCATGTGGCACCATGGGGTGTTGGTGAAGGGGCAGACCCCTTTTTAAACTTAGCGCATCCAAAAAAAATTGAGAATTTTTTTCAAATTTTCCCTACCGCCCCGCCGGCCCGTGACCAATTAGGTGATGCGGCGTGTTGTCACAAGGCATCAACAGAGGAGCAGGTCCCTTTTTCATTTTTGTGCTTCAGAAAATTTTTGGAAAATTTGTCACGTTTTCCCCATCATCCTGCTAGCCCACAGCCAATCAAGAGTGACCACGTGGCATGATGCGCTAAAGAAAGCGCAGGTCAATGTTACCCTCTTAGCCCTTCGGGGCGTTAAACAAAATTTCTCCCTGCTGCCCTGCTTTCCCCGCGTTGGCTTAGGTTATGCCACATGTCCCTTACGGCTTGCGGACTTGCGGGCGCAATGTTGGCTTTTCGCCCTGCGCGGGAAATTTTCCCCAAACGTCTCCCGCAACCCCGTTCTCCCCGCGCTGGCTTGGGCGGCACTACATGTCCCTTGTGGGCTTGCAGACCCACAATTGCACAGGCTCAAATTTAGTTTTTCACCCTGCGTAGGAAATGTTCTAAAAGTCTCCTTGCGGCTCGCCAACCCGCCCTTTGGGTAAATTTTCACCCCTGGGCCCACAAGCCTGCTCTTGGGGGAAATTTTCAACCCAAGGTCTGTAGGCCCATAAATCGAAAAATATGAGTTAAGAGGACTTATTTAAATCAATGTAAAGGTGAGGAATTTTCCTATCCAATGAGAATGATTTAGGAAATTTTTGAATCCGTTACATATGAGAAAAATCAAGTTAAAACTTTAAGCCTGTTAGAGGGTGGGTATGATGAGGAATTTCCCTTTAAACCTAATTGAACCTTCTAACCCTAAATTTTAGACCTTATGACCTCTAACAATTTTTAATAAAAGAAAAATATGTTCTAGTGGATTAGAATTGTTTTGGAACTTGTTAGTGACAATTGTCGCCTTGTAAACTGATTGTAGACTCTTCTTATTAAAAAAAATATTCCATAATTTTTCCTAACTATTCCTAGGTTGTTCTTGAATCTCAAGTGGGTTGTTTTTAGCAGGGGTTCCACTTGGTATCAGAGCAGTGGTTTAAAAACTTAGACCATTGGGCACACTAGAAAAAACTTGAGACATGAAACTTAAACCTAACACACTTTTAAATCTAGAAAACAACTTAGTTTAGAAATTTCATATTTTAGTAAACATGGAAATTAAATAAAATTTAGGAAGATTAACTAACTCTCATTTTGTTCTGTGCAGAAGGCACAAGACAAAATGAGTCTTTTCACACAGACCTAGACTTACCACCACCAAATCATGATGTAGTAACCATCCTACCCCAGATTTTGCAGACTCTTTAGGATGTTAATGCCGCTCTACGCGGAGGATCAGTAGGAGGACATGCAGCCAGACATGACAGTCCCTTCCATTGAGGGTCAGATATCTCCTCGACCCAGTGAGGAGCATCGAGGAGAGAACTCTCATGTAAAGTCAGCCAGGAAAGAGTCACCACACATGGGACCTGATGACCAAGTTTTAGGACATAGAGAGAGGTCTCGGAACCCTAGACTTATGGATGAACATACAAAGAGGCCTAAAAGCCGTCAGACCACAGATGCAGATCACATCAGGGAGGTCATAAAGCTTCGACCATCACATTATTGTGGTGACAAGTGGATTTCAGGAGAGCCCTGGTTAGTGAGCTTGAGTGGATACTTCAAGCTCTGTCCTTGTTCTAGCAACACAAAAATTCGTGTTGTGATCCATCTAATGAGGGATGGAGCTAGTGTCTAGTGGCGGATAGAGGAGCTGAAGCTTCATGTTGATTTTGAGACAGTTACCTGGCAACTCTTTGAGGAGCATTTCAAGAATAGATACTTGTCACAGAGGTTCATACAACAGTGGATAGATGAATTCCATGACCTCCGACGGGAATCTCTCACAGTGGCTGAATATGAGAGTAGATTTCTGGATCTACTCCAGTATGTTGGTTATATTCAGGATGAGCAGGGGTGGATTCACAGGCTGATCCGAGGCCTAAATCTAGACATTGGAGGTGTAGTGTAGATTCATTGTCCACAGACATTAGTTGAGGCCGTCAAGAAGGCCTATATAACAGAGGAGACTCGGGGAAAGATCCAGCAAGCTAGAGACCAAGTTTGGAGCCACATACAACAAATGTTGGACAACAGATCGAGGGGGTCAGTTCCTCTTCCTCGTGGTGGATAGGGTTCAACACAGTCCTCTTTTAGACCACAATAACAACAGTTTCTCCCACCTTATAGACCTCCACAGAGATTTAATGCACACAGAGATCAGAGCATGGGGCCTCCTCCTAAGGGTCCTGTTATCCAAAATTCACCCCCCAGGGTAAATTTGATAACATGCATCAGAATATCCAAGTCCCAGGCACATTGGTTAATTCAAAGCAAAAATCAGGTTTCTAGGGTCCCTTCAGGAATCTTTCTAAACTCCCCAGGAAGAAGGAAGGAACAAGCTTTGAGAAAGTGCGGAGAAGGTTGCAGAAAGCAAGTAGTTTGGGCCAGAAAAAATTGTGAAAATCGGCTAAGTCCTAGTCCAGCACAAGGTGGGACAAATGGGACAAAGGTACGCAAACCGCCCGAACCGGCCGAAATGAGTCCAGGCGGCCCACTAAGCATTTGGGACAAGTGGGACGAAAGTACGCGGTGGGTGCGAAATGCCAGTTCGACCGAGAGTAAAAATCGACTAACTGCTGAGAGGGGCAGTTCGGGACGCGCGGGACAAAAGGACCCGAACCGGCCGAACCGGCCAAAAAGAGTCAAGTCAGTCCGATCAAAGTGGGACAAGCGGGCCAGAAATACCCGAACCGCCCGAAATTGTCCCAAAAGGTCCAAAATCAAAATGGGACATCCGGGACGAATGGACGCGAAGTACGCGGAAGACCCGGCAGGCCCGAGAACCATTGAGAAATTGCCACGTGTCATCAAGGAGAAGCCAAAAGGTCAAAAGGCAAGGTTTGAAGCGCTGGCCCAAGCCAATAGAAATTGGACACGTGTCCAACGGAGCATAGAAGTGCGGAGCTCAGGGAGGAGTTGGAAAGTTTGACCAAATCTAAGCCAAAAGGGGTAAAAGGGAAGGAAGACCCGACAGGTTCGTGAACCAACCAATGCATGCCACGTATCCCTAGTGGCGGGGCGTGGGAAAAATGTGGAAAATATTCCAAGAGCACCAAAAGTCAAATTTCAAGAGACAGCCCACCGAAAAGTAGGAGAGAGAATCACGCGACCAATCAGAGCATGCCACGTGTCATCCAAGTGGTAGAGCGCGGGAAATATTTCAAAATCTGTTTGGGTCTGTTCTGTGCCCTAAATCTTCAGATCGCCATATCTTTTGATCCAGAGCTCGGATTTCCACGTTCTTTATATCAACGGAAAGCTTGTGAGATGCTCTACATGATTCTGGGATCAATCTCGAGTTTTAGTGCATTCTGAAGAGAGAAAATGGAGAAACAGCGCTAACGTGTGATAATGGCCAGAAGCGACCTTTCAACAACCTGTTTTAATGCTAATGGGTCGCATTCTTCTTCTGCACGGCCAGAAGTGACATTTTAGTGGCCCAGTTAATGCAAATGGGTCGCATTCTCCTCAAAATCGCTCAAAGTGACAGGGTATGGGTTGAAAAAGATCCCCATGCTGATTTAATGCATCTGCAGTCAATGAGGGATGGGCTTGCACGTTTTTTTCACGTTTTTGTCCCCTGGGCTCGACCCATGCAATGAAAAAAGCTAGATTTGGCTCATTTAGAAGAGGTTGTTCATTCTTTCTGCTCTGATATCCCTTCTTTTCTTCTCTAGGGTTAAAAATGGAGTTAGAACCTCCTCCCTTGCTCTGTAATGGCGTTTTTGCCTCTTATTAATGGAATGATGTTCTGTGCAGACTTTTGAAGCAACAAAACGTGTTTTGTGATGCATCTATCCATCCTTTCTCGTTTTTGCTTGTCTTCTTCTTGCCTCTCTTCATTGCAGGTATTTGTGCATGTTTGAATGATCATTGCAGGTTTGGAGCTGTGTTCATGGAGTTTTGGGACATTTTCTGTGTGAAATCTATCCTTGGGCCTGTGATGCATCTGTCCATCCTTCCCATTGCTCACCTCTCTTTGTCCCATGGCAGTTTTGATAGATTTTCAACATCCTCCTTCTCTGGTGTATCACCATTTTAGTGTAGGCTTTTGTTCTTTTCCTTTCTCTCTCTCTCTGTCTCCTTGGCATGGTTAGATTAGGATTAGATTAGCTTGCCTGCACTGGAATAGCTTGTGGCAGGTAGTTTAGGAGCAGGAACCATCCTTCTCTGGAGATTCCTCTCTCGGTTTTACAAGTCCCACGCTTGGAGAGAGGTTTCCATGTTGTGCAATCATACTGGATGCCTGAACATCAACCTAGAAGCTTGATGTGCGTCCAAGGGTGCTGTGATTTTGCACTAACAGTTTTGGCACGCTCGGTGGGACCTTAGAGGTCTTTCACTTCATCTTTTACAGGTTGATGTGTTCTTGTGAAGATTTCAGCCTTTGGAGGCACTTGCAAACACATCTGGCGACTCCGTCTGGTCAATAACCCATCTCTGAAGTTGCATACCTTCCTTTCCATTCATTTTCATTCATTTTTCTATCCATTCTTCCTTCCATCTCTTTCATATTCTTTCATTCTATGAATTTGTGCAATCATGACCTCATTTCCATCATGGAATTCACATCAACAACAACAGTATATTCCATCTCTAACATGTTTTACAAATCCTCCAAACCAGCATTTTGAGCAGATTCAAGATCAGTATGCATACCCATATGAGCAGCAGTGCCAAAGTCAGTTTGGCTATAGAGCTTTCCAAGAGCAAGAGTATGCATATAATGAAGACAATTAGATGCATGATGTTGGTCTGTTGGAAAAAAATTCAAAAGATGGAGGTAGGGGATAGTGCAGTCCAGGGCAACAGGCACAGATGAAAGCATTTGGAATCGGTTATGCAGAGCACCTTGTCCATGGGTGGGACCTTTTCCAAGGCATTACAGCCCTCAGGAGAAGCTGGACTTCATGATTGCAATGATGCTATCTTTGCTTGCACAAGTGGATTGACAGAAATAGAGGTGTATGAGAGGAGTTGTTCAACAACCTTGCCAACGAGTAAGTTCTACACCTTCTCATTCCTTTTCTTTTCCTCTTTCCCAATACTCAAGCAGCATCTCAGTAGTGTCAAGATTTAAACTCTCCATCTGCTGTCCCAAGTGTTGAATCCATGTCTCCATCCCCTAGTCTTCCACCACATCTCAATTCTTCTTTCCTTTTTCCTTCCAAACAGTCATCCTCTCCACAAGAGCTAAAAAAAACACCCCCTCCTCCAAAGAAACAAGAGGTTTCACCTCCTCCACCCACCACAAAAAATTGTCAAATCAGTGGAGTCACAACCCCACCCCTCCTCTTGCATTCTCCAATTCCATGTGGGGAAGAAGAAAATGCAAAAATCAGTCATAAAGGACAACAAGAGGAAGAGCCAAAAAAAAAAGAAATGACAGACGAGCTTGAAGGTTTGGGCTGCCAAGTTTTGGGATAACAAAGATTCCCTGGATGGTTAATCCTACAGCTAGAGGCCAAGGTTGAACAAATGGTGGCCAGGGCTGATTTTTTTTTAGCAGAAGAAGAAGATCTTGCAGCCCCAACTTGCCCTCTAGAGCAGCAGAATGAAGAGTTTGACTTTAAAAACTTCATGCTGGAGGAAGAGTTCATACCAAGAGCAAGATTGCCTTCGAGTACATTAGAGGAGGGAGAAGCTGATCCAAATCCAAAAGAAGAGGAGCACATTCTAGTTGTGGAGGAGAAAAGTGCAGATCTAAGGGCTTTGAGCACAAAGCAGGCTACAAGAGAACCTTCAGTTCTTCTTTCTACTTCACCTCTCTCAAGTTCTAATGCTGAAGAAGAGTTTGATCTCTCAAACTCAATGTTGAAGGGTGAAGAGAAACCATGGTGGTCAAGTTGCAGATCAAAAGGACACCATGGAGAGAAGCTGAACACGAGCAGCAGGACAGTCAATGAGGCAGTTTATCTGTCAGATTTGGAGGACTATTTTGATGGAGAAGAACCGGTTAAGTTTCCATGATTCTCTCTTTCATCATCTACATTCCAAACACTAGAGCCTGCTGTCATGGAGGAGAACATTCATTTGCAGCAGCCTACATCTTATAGCAGCTCTTTGGAATCAAAATTGGAAGATTTAAATATTCCATGTTCTTCATCGGAGGAAGAGAAAGGACAAAAGGATTCCACCATTTCTTCCACATCATCCATTCAAGAGGGTCTACAAGAAGAAATCCATTTTTGGAGTTGAAAATCAGAGCTATGGGCATACTCAAACGGACCATACCTTGCCCAATCAGGTGTTTGGCTTCATTGGAGCCAAAGGAGAAGCCACAACCAGTCATGTTTGCTTCTAAGCATGAGGATGAGCTACAAAGTACCAAGGATTCAGCTGTCATACCTCTTCAATCCAAATGCAGAGAAACTTAAAGAGGTATTGGATTTTTTTTCAGTTGACCACCTTGATGATTTGGATAGAAGACAAGCTTCTTGTTGATTTTCCATCCATCCAAACAGCCATGATCAGTGCCAAATCAATTGCATGGCTGCCAATTTTGAAGAAAGGAAGCTATTTCTCACAACCTGTTGCAGGGGTTTGTTTAGCTTGCCTTTGCTTCCAGTTAGAGTAGAGTAGGTAGGTTTGCTTTCAGTAGAAGAAGTGCTTGTGCACACTCTGCATGTTCCATTTGGAGCATGTATGATTTTCAGTTTTGTACATAGTTTTTGGTGTTGCTGGTTTTGCTCTTGCACAGTTCATTTCAGTGGCTTTTTGGTGAGGTCAACTCCAGGTTCAATGGGTTTCCAAGTGGCTCAGAGGGAAGTTTTCAAAGTTCAGATCAGTTTTCAGGCTACAACTTATGACTCCATGCCCAATGGATTGCTTCAGGCCACTGGCCTAATTTCATCTAGCAGGCAGATGACCCCGTTGAGTCACCAAATTGTTATCCAAAATTCACCCCCCTAGGGTAGATTTGATAACATGCATCAGAATATCTCAAATCCCCAAGAAACTCAAAGCCCGATGATTCAGAGCAAAAATCAGGTTTGCAGGGTCCCTTCAGAAATTTTTCTAACTTCCCTTTCCAGGCTGAAGAGGTTAAGGACAGCAAGCTCTGAGAAAATGCGAAAAAGTTGCAGAAGGCGCAGGGCTTGAGGTGCATGAAAAAAGGTGTCGACATGAAAAATTTACTAAGTCCTAGGTCACCTTTGGAACGTGGGGACAGTCGGCCGACACAGCCTCCAGGCGGCCCACAAAGTTTTCAGGACATTTGGGACAAAAATGGTACGCGGACCGGCCGAAAAGGGCTGAGTCAGGTGTCCCAAATTTGCAACAGGGACAAGTGGGCGACAAGAAGTGCGCGGTTTGAGGCGCGAACATAATAGGTGTCGACCGAGAGAAGAAAATCGACAACTTGGCGTAGAACAGGGGCACACGATATCGAGGACGTGCGGGACATGAAGAAAGGTGGTTCGCCCGGCCATAGGGCCGAAAAGAGTGCAAGTCAAACTGTAATGTCAACAGTGGGACAAGATGGCCAAAATACTTCACGAATCGGTCGATCTTCAGGCCGAAATTTTGAGAACTTCAGTTCAAAAAGAAAATGGGACGTCCAGATACAAATGGACGCAAACTTTTCATAGGGAGCCCGGATTCATGCCAAGGTCGACGAACTTTTCATACTGATTACAATCCTTTGTCCACTATAGCTAGATATCTTTAAGGGTGAGAAGCCTTAAAAGGTCAAAAGTTCGCAAGGTTTTTGAATTTGCTGGGTTCCACCTGTCCAGCACAAATGAGGACACGTGTCCAATGGAAGCCCATGGAAGGTGGAGCTCGGGGTAGATTTGGAATGTCCTAAACGGTTTGGCTCTCATCTAGGCCATAAAGGACGCGTAAGGGAAGGAAAATTCTTTGTACAGGTTCGCGAACCAATCAAATGCATGCCACGTGTCCCTAAAAGGTCAAAAAGTCAAAGGGTGAGTTTTGGGGTGAAACCAATGTGGAATAGTGCCGCGTGTCCCAACTAGGGCTCCACAAGTCTAAATTTCAAAGGAACTTTGCCCGCTTGAAAGGTAGAAGGAGAGAGAATCACATGACCAATCATGCATGCGTGCAACGTGTCATCCAAGTGGCAGAGTTGCGGGAAATATTTCAAAAATCACATTTCTGTCCTGTTCTGTGCCCTAAATTTTCAGATCTGCCATAACTTTTGGCATCCAGATGTTCTCGGATTTCCACGTTCTTTATATAAACGGAAAGCTTATGATGCATGCTATCTACATGATTCTGGGATCAATATTCGAGTTTTGGTGCAGTCTGGAGATGTGAAAATCTGAGAAACGGATCTGATGCATGATCATGGCCAGAAGCGACCTTTCAACAACCTGTTTTAATGCTACATGGGTCGCATTCTTCTTCAGCACTTGGCCAGAAGTGACATGTTAGTAGCAATCACAGTTGAGAGTCTCAACCCATCGAGTTGCGACATTCAGGGGTGCTAAAATTCACCATCAACACTGACAGGGTATGGGTTGCCCCTAGCTCCCCATGTTGATTTAATACATCTGTAGTCAATGAGTTGGACACAAATAACCACTTTTACATGATTTTACTATGTTTTCTGTCTCCTGGGCTCAGACCCATGCAATGTATAAATCCAGATTTGGCTCATTTTAAAAAGGAGTGAGAACTAATTTGTTCATCTTTTCTGCTCTTCCCTCCCTTATTTTCTTCTCTAGGGTTGAAAATGGAGTGTCGAACCTACTCCCTTAGCTCTGTAATGGCGTTTTTGACTTTTACTAATGAAATGATGTTCTATGCAAAATTCTGAAGCAACAAAAACGTGTTTCGTGATGCATCTGTCCATCCTTTCTCATCTTTTTCTTGGTTTTCTTCTTACCTCTCTTCATTGATAGGTATTTGTGCATGTTTCTTAATGTTCATACACAGGTCTGGAGCTGTGTTCATGGATTTTTGGGACATTTTATCTGTGTGAAATCTATCCTTGGGTTATGTGATGCATATCGTCCATCCTTCCCATTGCTCACCTCTCCTTGTTCCATGGTAGTTTTGATAGATGTCCAACATTCTCCTTCTCTGGTGTATCACCATTTTTAGTGTATGCTTTTGTTCTTTTCCCTTCTCTCTCTCTCTCTGTCTCTCTCTCTCTCCTTGGCATTGTTAGATTAGGATTAGATTAGCTTGCCTACACTGGAATAGCTTGTGGCAGGTAGCTTTGGAGTAGGAACCAGCCTTCTCTGGAGATTCCTCTCTCATTTTGACACAAGTCTAAAATTTGGAGTTCAGAGGTTTCCATGACTTGTGCAATCACACTGGATGCTTGAGTGATCAACCTAGAACCGCTGATCTTCATCCAGGGGTCACTTCTCAATTTGCACTAACAAGCACATGAAATCTAGTTGTGACCTCCGAACACCCACGAGGATAATCTATTCTAGCTGGAAATCCCTGATCTTTATCCCTTCACTGTGCAATTAATCTCATATTTGTGAATAACCAAGGATGGATCCTTGCGGCTGTGTATTGATTACCGCCAGATGAAAAAGTGGTCATCGAGTCCAAGCCACTGAGTCATGATCTTTCCTCCCTCTGCATTAATGACTTTGCCTTTGAACTCAAATGAAGGGAGCCATAGCTTTTCTCTGCTATTGATCTTATGTCAGTCTCGAGCTAGAGCTGAAGACATTCGGAGGTGCTCTTGTGCAGTAATCGTCCATCGATTCGACCGTCTAACCTTTATAAAAAACACCTCCATGCCAACTCAATGAATCCACAGTGATCGGCTTTTGGTTTGACAATAACTCGCCCGCGCAGTGCTTCAATGAGTTTGATGAATGGCGTCTTCCGCTGATCACTCAACTTATCATCACGAATGGATTGCCCCTCTTGTATACATGAACCATGTTTTCACCTTGCCACTCACATACGACATCCTAGGAGCATCAACTCGGGCACCTTCTCTAGCGTCACTGTGAACACATTGTCCATTCCTCTAGCAGCAGCACTTCAGGGAACTTCAAGACGTTTTGTCTCACATTGGCATTCTCCATAAAATTGCTTGGCGAGACCATTTGGTCCCAAATCATTTCATAGGGAAGACATCACAACTATGATCCCTGAGATCATCTTTGAGGTCTTTTAAATGATACTAGCTAGCACCACTTGACTATGGTGAGCTTCTTGACCTTTTTGACTTCATGAGTTGATTTAGTAGGTTACTACTGGTCAGGAGACCCGTTTCTATTCAGCACTATCTTTTCGATATTACACCCCATCAATTCGGTGTGTACGACGGAAAGGCCAGAAGTTTTTTTGGTTACAATCAGGTGAAAGAGCATGAGCCTTCAGTACTAGTAAAGGAATGCCATCACTACATGATCACCCCGTTCTTGAGAGTGTTTGCAGATGTCTTTCTGGGTGGAGTTACCCAGGGTTACCATTTGCACGTGATGCTTGATTTAGCAGGGCTTGGATCTGTGTTCCTGCAGAGCAGAGCCTATCTCACAAGCACCTTAGTCGGATTTTGAGTCTCACACCAGAGCTCTATGAGCTCAAGATGTAGCTTGAGGGCCTTTTGGATAAAGGCATAATCCATCCTAGTGTATCCCCTTGAGCATGCGGTAGTTGGTGCATGCTTTGTGATCGATGAAGGATGGCATCCTCGTCTATTGTGGTTAGAGATTACCACCAGTTCATGACAAGTCACAATCAAGTCCTCGCTATCCTCTTCTACGCAGCCCAATGATCAACTCTCGATCAGCAGAGTTGGATGGAGTTGATATGTGAGTATCTAAGTTGGAGATTAGAGTCATGTGCTAGGGATTAGCTGATGATGTTAGTGGAAGACAGCTCTCAGAAGATGGCCATCCATGTGAGCTATGGCCGCCTTAGTGAGCATAACAGTTTACGGAGTAGGATTGGTTCAACTACTACCCCCGTTAATAGTACTTCTACATTTCAGTTCGATCAGAGAATGAGGTATTTAGAGACCTTCTTAGATTGCTTCATGATAAAATTTTCCTCCATGACATTTCTGATTTCATTTATGTAAGCACGATTAGAGAACGAGGGGCATGTTCGGCAGGTGTCTTTAGTAGTAGCCTCCGATAGAAGATAACGGCGCTACGAGTACGACTTGCCGCAAATAGTTTGGAGTACGGTAACAGTCAAAGGTACAGTAGGAATGTTGGGTCAAAGTAAATATTCTGTCGTAAGGTGGTCACGGTCGATCCTTCCAAGATGTCAAAGCCATTATGGGTAATTACAGAGGTAACACCCACATCAGTGACTGAGGAATTAGAATACTTTATGGGATTAACAGGTAAGGACAAGGAGTGAGGTCATAAATATTATTTAGTGTACTTCTCTCGGATTTCTCACCCCATCACTTCCCTTCAGATGTGGAACCCATGTAAGAAGTTTGTAAGGTTAGACAGGTGTGATTAGGCCTTAAGTAGACTAAAGCTTACATGTCTTACAGATAAGAGTTAAGGTATGGAAGTGTTGAATTCGTCAGAGTGAGATTTCTTTGTCTGCATGGATGCTTCTTAGAGATAGACCTTGGATAAGCCTGTAAGTTAATGCAGGAGGGACAGAGTAGTAGCTACCCCCCTCATTTAGCATACTCAAAGATTATGATATTAGTGATCCAACTCATTGATAGGAAGCTGTACGAAGGAGTTGTGTATCAGTTAAAGGTGTTGTTGAAGAAGCCAAACAAGAGGCGTGATTCGTTGGAGTTTCTCACTCAGGATAGATCTTGCTGAGTCTTCGCCACCTCATGGGTGAGATTGTAGCCCAATTTCAACGCTCGTCAACGGCATTATTAATTTCCTTTGATATTTCTGAGTATGTCATCATTCTGTCTAGATCATAGTCGAAAGGGAATTCTTGTGTTATGTTGGTTGCAGATTCTCTCCAAATTACATCCACCAAGACATAAAGGGCTGTGGCCACCTTAGTGAGTACAAATTTATCATAGCACGAGGAGTTCTTCGGTGAAGAATCCTATCATAGATAGCATCTACATTGCAGTTCGATCAAAGATTGATTCTCATAGACCCCTCGAGGGGAAGTTTGATGGTTTTTATTTAGAGGCAGATGGTATTCTCAGGTACAGAGGTTATATTTATGTTCCCAAAGATGGGGGTTTGAGGCAGAACATCTTGACATAGGCACATCGTGCACCATATTCATCCCATCTTGAGGTGAAGTAGATGCACGCCACCTGGAGACAGTTGTATCAGTAGAGAGGACTTCGTAGAGACGTGGCCCAGTTCGTGTCACGATGTTTAGAGTGCCAGAAAGTTAAGGCCAAGCATCATCATCCAGCTGGCCTTCTTTTCCCTCATACTATACTGGAGTGGAAAATGGGACACCATTTCCATGGACTTCATTGTTGGGCTATCAATGTCAAGATATCACCATGACACCATCATAGTCACGGTTGATAAATTGACAAAAGTGGCTCACTTTTCTTCGGTAAAGACCACTTATACAGCTAATGCAGTGGCACAGATATACTTGGATGAGATTATCAAGCTGCACAAGATTCCATAGAAGATCAATAGTGACCACAATCCTTTGTACACTTCCCAATTTTGTCTCAAGGCTCTTAAGGGACTACACACAAATGAAGTAGCTTGGAAGCAACAACGTTGTTTCACACCAAAACGACACCCCCTATAACATTTACGTGGCCATCCTGACATGATGGAACATTCGTTGCAGTGCTACAACCCACCATTTGCAAAATATAGCATTTGAGAACCTTACATTGACTCAAACTCCACTATTTCATTTGTTTGCAAACAATAGGGCTGCGAGGTCCTCAATTTGAGACGAAAAGAACCGAGATAGAATATTGTAAAGGGACCCTCAATCAAGGTTTAGGATATGACGAGACGTCTCTAGGTGCCATAGAGACTGAATAATCACCTGTCAAAGTTGAACGTTTTTTAGGTCTCATGGCTCTTAAGAGACTACTCCTGAACGAAGTATCCCAGAAGCAATGAAGTTGTCCCGCATCAAAAAAACACCTCATCTAACATTTACCTGGCCACCCTGACATGTTGGCAGAGTCGATTTGGTGCCACGACCCACTGTTTTCAAGATATATCATTTAACAATCTTACACTGGCTCGGTCTCATGGCTCTTAAGAGACTACTCCTGAACGAAGCATCCCAGAAGCAATGAAGTTTTCCTGCATCAAAAACAAACCTCATCTAACATTTACCTGGCCACCCTAACATGTTGGCAGAGTCGATTTGGTGCCACGACCCACTGTTTTCAAGATATATCGTTTAACAATCTTACATTGGCTCGGTCTCATGGCTCTTAAGAGACTACTCTTGAATGAAGTATCCTAGAAGCAATGAAGTTGTCCCGCATCAAAAACACACCTCATCTAACATTTCCCTGGCCACCCTGACATGTTGGCAAAGTCGATTTGGTGCCACGACCCACTGTTTTCAAGATATATCGTTTAACAATCTTACACTGGCTCGGTCAACACTATTTTACGTGTTTACAAACAATAGGGTAGCGAGAGCACCAATTGGAGACGGAAAGAACTGAGACAAACTATTGTAAAGGATCCCTGTGCCGAGTTATAGAATCTAACGAAACCTCTCTAAGTGCCACGAAGACCAAGTAATTACCTGTCGAAGTTCAACAATTTTTTGGTCTCATGGATCTTAAAGGACTACACCCAAACAAAGTATCTCAAACACAAATACATTGTTCTCCACTAAAATGACACCTCATTTAGCGGTCCCCTGGCCACCCAAACTAGTTAGCATAATCAGTTCAATGTCACAACATTCCGAGGCATGACTTCTCGCTACTTGCCTCTGTTTATTTCCAAAGACTGCCTAAAAAAGACAATTTGTAAACAATTATGACACGAAGGCTCAAGGAATGTCACAACCCTAAATTCTTGAGTGCGACTAGAAAACTCTTTCACTCTA
Source organism: Taxus chinensis (assembly GCA_019776745.2). NCBI lineage: Eukaryota > Viridiplantae > Streptophyta > Pinopsida > Cupressales > Taxaceae > Taxus > Taxus chinensis. Next base: position 193,438,255 of record CM034149.1, on the reverse strand, counting down.
ATTTTGGCGCAGAATGTTCTTGGCTTGGATGACTGAGTGTCAAGTTGTAATCGTCACAATTTTTAGCTTAAAACATCAATTGGAATTACTAGGGAAGGCGTTCTTGGCTCCAAATCAGGGGTTCTAACTCCAAACCTAGCCTCCCTAGAGCTCGCCATAACACCCGAAGAAATACACCCCCTAGAATTATAATTTTATGTTGTCAGATTCTTCCAACAATGTTAACATGTGTTCATGTTAGTTTCGTGGGGACAAAATGAGCCATAGGAGGTCAATCTACGTTTGGAGGAGGGTCTTGAATAATATTTGGATGGTTTACAAGATTACAAGCTTGTTGAACAACTGACAAAACAAACAAATTATATACATAAACAAAAACTTGAAAAACCCATGAATATCACAAAAAATAACCTAAAATGCAAGAAATTTGATCAAAATCGAGGGCTTACTTCATCTTGGCGGCATTGCTAAAAATATCACGATCTAAAAATTTGAAGAGTAATTTGTAAGGGATATTCAAAGCTCAAGTGCCAGTAGTCGAGGAGAAATCATGGTTCATAGAAGAAAACAGGGGAAATGGGAGATCATTAGTCTATTTTTTTCTCAGAGGATCGCGATCCCAGTTTTAGGTTCAGAAATCCCCAAACTTGTAGAAAACTATCTGAGTTCTCCGTACGTGAATTTCACATTTTTATGTCAACTTTTTGGTCCACCAACTTACTGCACTTACCCTCAGATCAAGCCAGATTGATCATAATATTAAGTTTTTTTATCAATATTCAAGAATTTTACTTGAGTATTACCTATGGAGATTAATCAGGTCCTCATCCATAATTAGAGGGGTAGATTGAAAAAATTAATCCAAACAAATTTCACTTGTAAGGCTGCCATTGGATTAAACAAAGGAAACCATGGTTTCATAAATTGCAAGTGAGACTAGATTTCCCAAACTTTTCCAAATATAAAGTATTTATCTAAAGTTTGAAAAAAAAACAACAAAAAAACCATGTGATGTAGGGTTAATATCCAACTTACCTTTTATGATGGGGCTCCAATAGCTTGGCATCCATTCATGAAGAGTAGGAAACCCTAGAGAAATTTTATTAATCTGCAAATTAAGTTATTTTCAATGAAAAATGCTTCTAAATTCATAACGTCTTCCTCAAAGCAAATAGAAATTGTGGACTTAATGTGAGCCATAAATTGGCTAGATTTCTTAACTGCATCCTGAAAACTCTATAAGGGGTCCATAATGCCCTTGTTTCTGGTACAAGTAGCGTAAAACTTAGAAATAAGACAAACTTTGACTGAAACCCACACCAATGTTCCCACCCACATGATATTGTAGGTTTACATTAACCATTACCCATCTCATTTAACAACTCTCCTTTGCTAATATGCAGGGTCCCAAATCATCAGGTTATAGCAACAGTCTTGATATTCACCCATGAAATAGGGGAAGTCATTGCCCGTGGGATGGCTATCATCAATAAAACCAACAACGGTGTGCAACATCTCATATACCGCAAATGAGCCACTAACCAAGGCATCATTAATAAGAACAAGTCTAAGATTTTCCTGGGTCAAAATCCCCAAATCTTCAACTTCTTGGGACTCTATCACGACATCACTAAAAATATCGTCAAGAGGGGGAAAAACGCCACCCATCCCCAAATCTCCTTGATACAGATCCAAAACATTTTAGCGCCCATTAGTACAACCAACGCTGCCCACAACAAGAGCACCTTCAAAGTTTTTAACAAAGGGGCAACCAAGAGCCCCCTTGCCTACCAAGAAGTCTCCCATGTTTGCGGCCAAAGCATCCAAGGCCTCCATTGCCATATGTTATACACCCTCGAAACTCTCCACAAACAACACTAGATTTTATTTATCTTATAATACATTTTGCTTTATCATGATTGACAATTAATAATACTATCTAGTGTTATTAATAGTACATAATGTTAATTTATAGTAAATTATATATATTATATCCTTTTATATACATAATCTTATACTATTTTATCATATATTGTTATTAATAATCTATATTACTATAATATATTATAGTAATTTTAGTAGTGTACTATTAAAAATAATTTATAATACTATAACACATTATATTAATGTGTTATATTAACACATTATTTACAAATATAAATACTTATTTACTATAATATTATATAAATGTTATATAAGTGTATTAATATTATATCATATATTACTATTATTAGTATTTATTTATATAATACACAATCAAATTATTATGGATAAATATATATATATAATATAAATTTGTTATATTACAATAATATATACTATTATAATTATCATCGCATGTCATAATATTTTTAAAATTATATTTTTTTACATATTATTAATATTATTTTATCAATATGTATAAAAATACATATTATTTACTATAATATATATAATATTGTACAAGTGTATTAATATTATATCATATATTATACTATTATTAGTATTGTTTATATAATACATAGTCAAATTGTATTTCTAAAATATTTAATTTTATAATATATTATAATCAATATATTAGCATTATTTCATATCACACATTATTTAGTATAATATAGATATAATAAAATAAGGAAAATATAAATAATATTATATATAAATATCTTTCATATTTTCATAATATAAGGCTTAGTATTAAGATTACTTAATATTATCAATAAAATAGATATTTTATATTTTTATATTATAATATAATATTATATATAGTGAATGTTATATGCCATATAATATTATATTATAGACAAACTATAATATTAATAAAAATTATATATATATATATATATATATATATAACATTACACATTATATTATATTAAAGTATTATGTAATATAATATTAAAGTACATAATATAATATTAATTTTATATTATTTTAATATTATAAATCATTAATAATACTGATTAATATTAATATATTAAATATTAATTACTAAAATACATGGTATTACTTATTAATAATAGTTTATTATATTTATTAGTTATAAATAATATTAATATATATTATATATAATTTATTTTTATTTTCTATACTATAATTAATTAATATATAACATAATAGAGAATATTTATATGGTATATTATTAACACATAATATAATATAAATTTTATATTATTTTAATATTATAAATCATTAATAATACTAATTAATATTAATATATTAAATATTAATTACTAAAATACATGGTATTGCTTATTAATAATAGTTTATTATATTTATTAGTTATAAATAATATTAATATATATTATATATAATTTATTTTTATTTTCTATACTATAATTAATTAATATATAACATAATAGAGAATATTTATATAGTATATTATTATAATATTTATATTTAATAAATTAATAGAGCCAATTATTATTAAAAATAATATAATATAATATTAATTCCATATTATTTTTTAATTAATTATAAATCATTAATAATGTTAATTAATATTATTATATTAAATGTTAATTACTAAGATACATTATATTATTAATTAATAATAGTTTATAGTTGTATATATTATAAACCCGTTTGAAGGGAGAGGAAGAGGGAGAAAAGAAGAGGAAGAGAAAGGAAAAGAGAGAGGAGAGAGAAGGGGAGAAGAGAGTAGAAGAAGGCGGAGAGAGAAGGAAGACAAGAGGGGAGAGGAGTGAGAAGAGAAGGGAGAGGGGGAGATGAGCAGAAAAAAGGGGCGAAAAAGACAGAAGAGAGAGGAGGAAGAGAGAAAAAGAAAGGATGGAAAAGAGAGAGAGAAAGAGGGAGATGGAAGCGGGCAGACAGGGAGACAAGGGAAAGGGAGGGAGAGGGAGGAAGAAGAAAGACGAGGATAGAGAGCGAAAAGAAAGAGAGGAGACGAGAAGGCGAGAGGAGGGAAGAGGAGCGAAAAGACGAGAGAAAAGAGAGCGAGCCGGGAGAGGAGAGAAAAAGGAGAGGAGAAAGAAGGGGGGGAAAAGGGCAAGAGGGAGAGAAAGGGGGAAAAGAAGAGGGGAGAAAGAGGAAATTAATAATATGTATATAGAAAATTCCTCTATTCCTTATTATTTATTAATAATAATAAATATAACTAAATAATTAAAACATATAAAATATTTATATAATTACATTAAATTGCTTTATTCTAATTATATATGTGGCATATTATTGATATTATAAGTATTTATAATAAATAAATTAATAGTATCAATTATTATTAAAAATACATAATATAATATTAATTCTATATTCTTTTAATATTATAAATCATTAATATTATTATTTAATATTAATTTATTAAATGTTAATTACTAAGATACATAATATTATTTATTCAAATAATTTATATTTGTATACATTATAAAAATGTTAGTTTTAATTTATTAGTTATAAATAATATTAATATAAATTAAAATACATATTATATACAATTTATAATTTATCATATTTATTAATAATAAATAATATTTATATAGACTAAACTACATATAATATATTATTATATTATAATATTGGAATTTTATTTTGTATAATATTGGTATCATAAAAACTTATAATTAGTGTATTTATCATTGTTAAAAATACATAATTATTTTTTTTCAGTTGTTTTTTTTCCCATCCAATCTTTTATTGTTTCCTTATATTAATTCTATATTCTTTTAATATTATAAATCATTAATATTATTATTTAATATTAATTTATTAAATGTTAATTACTAAGATACATAATATTATTTATTCAAAATAATTTATATTTGTATACATTATAAAAATGTTAGTTTTAATTTATTAGTTATAAATAATATTAATATAAATTAAAATACATATTATATACAATTTATAATTTATCATATTTATTAATAATAAATAATATTTATATAGACTAAACTACATATAATATATTATTATATTATAATATTGGAATTTTATTTTGTATAATATTGTTATCATAAAAACTTATAATTAGTTTATTTATCATTGTTAAAAATACATAATTATTTTTTTTCAGTTGTTTTTTTTCCCATCCAATCTTTTATTGTTTCCTTAAACTCCAGCTTGTACAGTTTCAATTTAATCTTTCAACATCCTTCGACTCAACAATTTCATAATTTAAATTAATAATATTCATAATCAAAAAGCATTAAATGATGTATTAAACATGCACTGTTTAAAATATCATTACGAATAACAGAAAAATAAAAAAAGAACAGAACACTACAAACCCTGGAGATGTCCATGGCCACCTCGAGGGTTTTGGAGGGCATTTTCAGCCCCCCACCAAATAATATTTACGCCTAAGGCATTCCCCCTATGGGAAAGGCACCTCCTGACGTTTCTACGACTGTCCTAATTTTGACGGTTTGATGGCCGTCTGGACGTCTGTTTGTAGCAGTTCTGTTTTTGTGGTGACGGTGCACGTGAGGGGTACGCCTGGTTATATTGCTCCTGAATTTGTTATGGAGTATGCAATCACTGCTAAGAGCGATGTTTACAGTTACGGAATGGTGCTTCTTGAGATTGTAAGTGGGCGCAGGGGTGATTGACAGATCGGGAGAGTCCAAGTAGTGGTATTTGCCTTCTATCGCTCTGGCCATGTTAAGAGAAGGGAAATTGGAAGATCTGTTTGACAAAAGACATCACATGATTTCGGCTGGGGCAGCTGAGGAGATGGCGAGAGCCGTTAAATTATCAATGTGGTGTATTCAGAACAATTATGTGTTGAGGCCTAATATGGCCACTGTGGTACAAATTCTTGAGGCTACTGTAGAGATTTTGGATCCACCTTTGGATTCCTATTTCACATTTGGGCCAATTAATGAAAAGGAAAGTATGATGCTGGCAAGGAAGACATCATCTCCAACAACAGGGTCCATCTCAATCCTACTCTTCTTCTTATGTAGTTTCACGAGTTGAGTAGTGAATAATTTGTAGGCAGCCAAGTCGGTCTTCACGGGATTATGTTGTTCTGTATAGATAGTAGATAATAAATGTCTTTACGATAAATATTTGAGACATATATTCCGATAATTTCTTTCTTGGGTTCCTCTCAATTTTACCATAGCTTCCAATACCTGTAAATTTGGTGGCGCTTTACCTTTTGTGAACTTCATCACAAGTTGAAATCTTCAACTCCGCCATGTCATCCTACACTATAATATTCACATGATAGCACTCTACAGTTTACCATAAATTCAGATTGACATCATTTAGGGTTACTCTAAACCTGTGTTTTAATGGATTTAATTGGTTATATTTATAAAGAGAGTTAGTCTCCGATTTGATGAAACATTTTGATTAAGTTGAGCTAGATTGGCAATCATAGTTGATAAAGAGGTAGTTAGGTCAAAGTTGTGTTGCCTATTTTATTCGTCATCTATGATGTCGGAATTCCTCATTATTTATTAGTATTTCGATAAAAAATTTAGGACATTAATATAATGAACTTTATTTATTTTTAGTTGAAAAGAATAATGATTAGTACATTTGTTTGGTTTTATTTATAAATATTTATGTTCTAAGTTTTAGATGAAACATTTTGATTGAGTTGAGTTGGATTGGCAATCATAGTTGATAACACTAGCAATCACATTTGTACAATGCAATGTGAACGCCAAATGTTATTTGATATTTGTTTTAGAGGGATAGTTATTATTGATCCACTTAATCTTTGCTAGCACGTTGAGTGCATGTGCAAAACTTGGCGATTTGGCACAGGGCAAACAAGTTCACACCCACATCATTAGAACCGGGTCAGGTCTCAGGTCTTTGTATCAAATGCACTGGTTGACATGTATTCTAAGTGTGGGGAGGCTGGATGAGGCCTCAAGGAATGTTTGATGAAGCTTCTAAAAGTGATGGAGTTTCTTGGAATGCATTGATTAGAGGATATGCCTAAAAATGACATGATGAGGAGACACCGAAACTATTTGGCTAAATGCAAAAAATCGGTTTGAATCCTTCACTTTTCACATTTAATAGCATTCTAAAGGCATGTGGTGGTGGTGGAATTCAAGACCGTGGAAAAGTGGTCCATGCTCACATCATTAAAACTAGATTTAAATCAGATGTCTATATTGGGTTTGAAATAGTTGACATGTATGCTAAATGTGATGGGTATAGAGGATACACTTGTAGCGTTCTACAAAATTCCTAAGAGAAATGTGGCTACATACGATGTAATGATTACAAGTGTTTTCCAGACTACAGATGTTGAGTTGAGTTGAAAATATGGGAAGGAGGCACTCAATATGTTTATCCAACTGCAGCGGATAGGGATGAAGCCTAACCATTTAACCTTTCTTGGTATTCTTGGAATTTACAGCAGCCTAGAATTTCTTGAACATGGTAAGCAAGTCCATAATCACGTCATAAAAGGGTAAACCTTGAATTAAATTAATTTGTGGGAAGTGCTCTTGTTGATTTGTAGCAGATCTGAAATTTGTTACAGGTTGAGAAGAATATGATTTTCTTAGGTAGGAAATGTCTGAGGCTTCTTTGTTAAATAGTGGAGTTCTTAGGCAGGAAATGTCCTGAGGCTTCTTTGTTAAGTGTTGGAGTTTTTGCTTGAGTCTGATTACCTATAGAATTCCTCCCCCTTGGAAACTTGGTATGGGTAGTACTCTTAACTTGGATCTTTGACCTTGACCTTTTGACAAAACTTTGTTCCTTAATAAGAATTTTAGGACGGTGTTTTTCTTCTTTGGTTTTCGGGTGGGAACTTTGTTTAAGTCGATCTCATGATCATGTCCTTCTTGAACTGCTAATAGACCTTCTCTGGGTTGTAAATGGAATGTTTTATCTTGAAGGGCATCATTACCTCCCAAAGTTGGTAAAGCCGACACAGAAGAAAGCTCTGGAGAGAGTAAATTGGTCTGTTTCTCCTTTGAGTGCTCAACTCTTTCATGCATGCATGGAGTAGATACTCTGTTTTCTGCAAGTAGTTGATTTTGAATATTATTTGGTGGAGTCAATGGGTCAGGATTAGTTGCTGAATTCTTTGATCCAGAGTTGTTGTGGCTGGCAATGCTTGTAGAGTTACAAATAGGTAACCTATCTGTAAATAAAAGAAACACATGTATAAGATTGGAACCCTCAGAAATTAAGATATCCAGCTTCATTAAAATTATCAAAAATTTCACAATATGCACTTAGATGCCTAGTATATATGCATTATGCTATTTCAAAATCCCGAGAAAATCCGGTCTTGGCATTAAGAGTAGTACCTTCATTTATGGAAGAAGAGTCAACATTCTGATTGATCAAATTACTAGATTTTTTGCACTCATCCCCATTCGGCTCATATAAATGAGCCTTGGGAAAAACATCAACAACATGATGCTGGTCTCCACTTATTTTTTCATGACAGCTGGAAATTTCAGTTCCTTGAACTGGCAAGGCACTTGCTTGACTATTTCCTACACAAATGAGAGGTTGTGACATTTCTCTAGGGAAACTATCAATATGTGATGCCTGGGTTGAAATATCAAGAATGGTATCACAGTTTGTGGAAGAAGAATCAACATTCTCGACTACTAAATTAGTCGACATTTTACACCAGTTGCTATTTGGCTCAATTGACTGATTATTAGGAGAAACATTAACAAGAAGATGTTGGTTCCCATCTGCATTTTTAGAATAACTTACCATGTCGGAACCTTGATTTTGTAATGCACTTGCATCGTTGCTTCCTACCCAAGAGAGCTGTGGAAATATTTCTTTATTAGAGCTATCACCTTTTGGAATTATATAAATTGGCAAGCCGACAAGACAATCTAATTTTCTCTTTTTTTGCAATAGTCTGGGGTGGCGTGTTGGGACTTTCTATCTCATCTGGATAAATTATTGTGCTTTCCTTGTTACTATTCTGATTTCCAATCTGGCAGGGAATGAAGCATGTTTTTGGATATGTTAATAGCTGAGGATACTTGCCAAAAATGGTGGAAGGAAAATAGTAGAAGCTTTGAATAAATTGAGCTGATTGTGGCGCAGTTCTTCTTTTCTTCACAGCCCAAGAACAAAGGCTTGGCGGATCAAAAATTTCAAGCTGCTTTGTCTGCACAATTATTTCCTTCATGGTATATTTAGGACCTTTTTTTTCTCCCTCTGATATACAACCACTTTTTGTCCAGCTTTGGCCCCTTTTGGACATATTTCTGGTCCATACATTCTGCAATAGTGTAATTCAAAATTTTAGTGATCTAGGTATTATGCAAATCAGAGCTAAAATCAGGTTGTGGACATCTTTGCAAGAAGTAAAATCAAGTATGATTGACATTACAACTCTTAGGATTTCCTACCCACATACTCACATTCACACTTTTTGCTTTAGAGACTACTCTATTGCGTCGACGTTTTGTAGTGTATCCATCCTACAATATTGCATCAATAATTGTTTAGAGTTCTGCACAAGAAAAGATCAATGAAAGAATGCAATATAGTATCAAATGTTTTCCTACTTTCAGATTCCAATACATGTACTACTCTATTACAAGGTTGTATCAAATTGAAAGCACTAGAAGAAGGTAAGAAAATTCATACCCACACATGTGATCAAAACTGGTTTCAGGCCTTGTGTTTTTGTCCGCACTAATCTTGTCAAAAAGTATGTGAAATGTGGGTAGTTTGGATGATAAACGCCAACTGTTTTACAAAATGCCTAAACCAGATATAATTTCGTGGAATTCATTGATTTCATGATATGCGCAACATGGGACATCATAAGGATGTTCAAGGAGAATTTTCGCAGATGCATAAGCTGGGCATTAAGGTGGACCACTTCACCTTTGTTAGCACGTTGAGTGCATGTGTAAAACTTGGTGATTTGGCACAGGGAAAACACGTTCACACCCACATCATTATAACCGGGTTCAGGTCTCAGGTCTTTGTATGAAATGCACTAGTTGACATGTATTCTAAGTGTGGGAGGCTGGATGAGGCTCAAGGCGTGTTTGATGAAGCTTCTGAACGTGACGGAGTTTCTTGGAATACATTGATTACAGGATATGCACATAATTGACATGATGAGGAGACACTGAAACTATTTGGCCAAATACATTCTCTCTGTTGTGAAGAATGCAAACAGCAAGTACATGAACCAAATCCATGCAAAAATACTTCAAGGTATGAGAAATAATTCTTTTTTTTTAGTAGTTAAAATTAGAAAATGTGCAGCTTTTTAACCGAAATAAAATATTTCCAATAATTATTTGACTCTTATACCTTGAGACATGGATCTTTTTCCTGGTGTATGCGTAATTTTTACTCAAATATCAATGCTTCAAATGGTAGGTGAAATGATGCAAGAAAAGTAAGATAAATGATGAAAGACATGGGAGTTAGAAAGGAGCCAGGACTAAGTGGATTGAAATCAACAATACTATAATTTTTTGTATGGTGAAGATAGATCACACCCATAAATAGAGAACATATGCAACATTGGAGAGGTTGTCGGCGCAAACTAAAGCAGCAGGGTGTGCACCTAACACAAATTTTTTTCTACATGATGTGTATTAAGAACAGAAAGAAACTTCTCTAGCATCGTGGTGAGAAACTGGCCATCGCATTTGGGCTAATTAGTGTTCTACTTGTAACACCTATCAAAGTCTATGATAACCTGTGTGTGTATGGGGACTGCCACATTGCTTCCAAGTTCATTGTTTTTCTACGAAAATACACTACCAAGTTCATTCTTTACTACGAAAATACCGAGTACCAGTAATTCATTTGCTGAAAAGTGGAACCTACATAATTGGGTTCTTTCATACCCTATGTTGCTAGGTTATGCGGTACGGGTACGGGTTCATCAAATGACATCAAGCAAGCTCATGTTGATATAATGTTTGCAACATTGGATGGAAGAGCAACGTGTGTAGTTCAGACCAAGATAAACTTAATTGTAGATATAATTACAGATAAATGACAAGAATAATATGCTTATTGGGTTTTTGTTCTCTTTAAATGCTTTACTTGCATGATCCTAGGTCATGTTGACATGGAAAAGCATGAATGTAGGTTTAGTATGAATCTTGTGATGAACTTCCACCTGGTTGGAGGATTAAAGTGATATAACAAAAAAAAGTATAGTGGTTGATTATTGTATTAATTTTGAAAGTCAAGAATCATAGTAGTTGGGGATTGAAGTGGAATTTGTAACCAATATTTTAAATTTGTTAGTACTCAAACATAAGTGCAATTACATGCACTCAAAACTGCTCAAATATACATAGAACAATAAGACATATTTTTTACTCTTCATGATATATGCAAATGTATATCTACGAATTTGCAAGAAATTTGAAATGTAGAGAGAAAACCTTTAAATGTAATGCTTCATCTATATTCATGCACTTACAAAATCAATCACACCCCTTATCAACATCAACTACAAAAGTATTAACTATCCTTCTAAATCAAATAACATATACCGTTCGGCGTTCACATTGCATTGCACACATGCGATTGCTAGTTTATTTATTACAAAATAGTGTGGCAATGTTTACAAAAGATACGATGATGTATTATTCATCGCATAAACTGAGGACTCCCCTGTTATTTCAAAACATCAAAAACTAACATAAAAGATGTGCATTTATCGAACCCAACTTGAACAATAGACATGGTGTATTTATGTTAGCAATATAATAAATCAATATGTGAGCAAATAAATATCTAATAAATGTCAAATGCAAACCAGCAAGTTTATAAGATATAAGAAGATTTAATTGAATCGTGGATTGATTTTAATTTTTTTTGGGCAAACTAGTTTTAAATCAATGTTTATATATTAATAAATTATTCATCCCTCATGTAATAGTTTTAGGTACTGCAAAACTTGTATCGATGCATGAGAAAGTCTGGTTTACAATCAGATGCTAAAAAAATTGACCTCAGTAAACATTTTTGTCAGTCAGGATTATGTGCTCGACCAATATAAATTGTCTGAGCTAAATTCTGGTGATCTGCGAGTTAATAGTGAAATTTTTAGTAAAATAAATTATGAGAAAACAATAATGTGGAAAGAACTCGTGAAATTTATCAAATTAACGGCTTTTCCTGTTTAAGTATTTCAGGCAAATAACACGAGAAAACACGCCACCAGAAAAATTAAACTACCATTGCTAACAATCTTGTGTTAAGATGCAGTTCCATGGAAGGAGCTTAGGATCCTATTTTTACTGCAAGTTTTGTTACACGGAGTAACAACCAAACTTTTCTTTATTTCTAAAGATCCTAAGTTTGGGTTGTAAGTTAAAGTTTGAAATATTTGCAGCAACTAAACTTTTCACTATTTCGAAAGTACCAAAGATGGGGATGAAAGTTGCTGAATTTCTGTTCGGTTGCAAATCCATGGAAAGAGCTTAGGATCCTCATTTTATTGCAATCCTATTTTTTTTACTGCATTTGTTCCATGGAGTTTAAAGAAATATTTTCAAACCAAACCTTTTTCACTATTTCTAAAAAAAAATCAGAGATGGGGCCAAAAGTTTCCTACCCAAGTTAGAGACTTTTTTGTGACAGCTAAAAAAATTCAGTAGGTCACATTCTTAGATATTTCTGTTAGTCCCGCAATCTTCTTCCCCCATTTGTAAAAGTAGTCTAACACATTTTTTAAATATTCTAAAATTTGCACGCGCAAACATTTGGAATGGACATGAAAATGCCGCTCAATGTTCTGAAACACAAACAAAAATAGATGATCGAATGGAGACAAATATGTCATTGTAAGTTTTGAAACACAAACAGAAATATATGATTGAATGGACATAAAAATGCCATTCAAAGTTTAAAAACATAGACAAAAATATACTTTACATTTTAAGGTACAAAACATCATTCAAGACTCTTTCATGGCATCCCCTGTTCCTACAGATGAAATGAAGGGCGGAGATGATAATGGTGAATGGATCAGGCAGCCTCCAACTAGTTTCCTAAATTCTGTTACTATAAAAGAAAGAATAGTTCACAAGTGGGCAATCAAAAGACTGAGATGCCCTCCTTGTCCATAAAGGCCAACATTTGACTGTAAGCATTGTAATTCTATGGGGGTTTTTACTATTATTTTTATTAAATTTCCATGCAAATTTACTGGTTTCTGTCCATACATTAACAGTTCTCTGTTTATTGTATTTATTTTACCCATTTCCGGAGGATTTGGGGCCTCTCTTTCTCCTAAAATTATAAAACGAGGATAGTCCATAGGTTCCTAGCTATATGGTTAGCTAACTCGATAAAATTTACACTTCACAGTCAAACTTCTTTAAGGATGATTTAAGATGCTTAGGAGAAAAATGGTTATGTAATTACCTATTTGCATGTTGGGTTGCATAGAAAAATTCCTGTGCTGTTGGAACCCTTATTTTCTTCCTTATGTTACACGACCTGCCACACATGCAAAAACAGATGTTCCATTACAATCCGTTAACAAATGCAAAAGAAATTCCCCAGACGAAAAAACCCTGCTTCTCGTGTTTCTTGCATCCTCCCAAAGCTCGTGGGGCATGAGTGCATTTTCATTGGGAACTTGTAGTATAAATCTAAGAACACATTGCATTTGGGCTTGTGTATACGGTTCCTTAAAAATGACAACCCTATTGTTAAAAAAAACAGTTCCTGTTGTTAACATGGGCTGTGAACAATAAAGCCTCTAGAATGTAGTATTCTTATTTATTTTTTAAAAAAACAAGTTTCAGCATCTCTCTCCTGCAGTTTTCCTTGCATATGATTCCTCTTCATCTGAGTTATCCTTCTCCGCCAAAAATCCAAACTCATTTTCATGATCCTGTAGCAAACCAAACACATTTTTATAATTTGATGTCCTATGAAACCAATTTCAACAACCATGGAGATATGAGAATCTAAATATTCAATTAACGGAGAAAATAAATACGAAAGACCAATTTCCCTGCAGTTTGGCATAAACAAACTGACTACGGAATATGTTACGAATAGATTTATTGGAGAGATTTACACCATAAAAACATCCATGTAATTATAGCTTATTTTTATACAAAAATATCACTAAACTCTAAGCGGAACATTCCTGTAAACAGATTTTAGAAGAGGATACTCAACTATCCTCGGATATGGTCTGCTTAGCTCTGCTACCACAAAACGCAACACAAAAATACAGACAACCCGCGAATATAAGAAACCTCCCACAAAACCCTTTCACAACAACAACAACAACGAGGGGAAATTATAGAAGAAGATAAATACCTGGAAGACAATCCTCAGTCATGGTCATGGTCTGCTCTCTCTGGCCCCTCCGATCCAAAATTAAACACAATAAACAAAAAAAAACCCAAAAGTACTACTAACCTCCCAAAAAATCTCATTCACAACAATACATACAGACCAAAATCAAAATGGTTCAAACCCAAAAAAAAGAAAAAAAAAACACGGCCGTGCATTAAATCACGAAACAAAATAATATTGCAACGACAAAAATAAAAATAAAAAATCGGCTCTCTTATTCAACATCGGCTGTCTTCTTCACATCAGCCCATTTTGTGTGCCTGTCATCAACATTCATAACAAGTTTAAATTTGTTAATTAAAACGCTTTATTGAGCTCTGATATTCTGAAACAGAGGAAGTAGGGCCTGGAATTTATATCATGCACAGCGCACAATCTCCTCACCTTCTTACTTAGATATACTCCGTAGAGCAAAATTTTGAAGATTTTACTTCAACCTATAAATCCAAACAAACAACCAATACATAAGGGGAAAAATATTCAAAAATAAAAAATTAGAGTTGAGAAGCATACAACAAAAATTGTGGCTGTATAGTTCTGCATTGGAAGGCTGATTTCCAGAAGAGGGATAATTTGCAGGACGCCCTCCAAAAGCGAGATTCCATGGCGTTTTTTTAGAGTTTCGATCCAGGTTTCATCATTTTTTTTTCTTCTTCCGCTCCTACCCTGAAACGCATAACTGAAAACAAAAGAGTGAAGAACTAAATTATTTATAAAATGAAATTTAATCATTTAAATAAACACATCTGAAGCCTAGCACTCTGGATAGCCTATACTAATACTATTTAACCCTAGGCAGGAAATGAGAGTAAACCCTTACCAGGAAAATGAGTGGCTGCTCTGCTTTGCTCGTTCAAACCAAATCAAAAACATATGCAGAACATCACTCGAACTACATAATTACAGACCCTATAAAAAAAAGAAATAACCATTACAGGCAAAATTAAAAATGATTTAGACCCTAAAAAAATGAACACGGCCGTGGAAAAAAATCGCGAAACAAAATTAAAAACTGCAGAGGAAAGAAACAAAACAAAGAATAAAACAAAGAAACCATGAATCTGCAGTCCCACACAGGGCTATATAATACATTTCCCTTCAACGGCATTCTACTTTTTGCAACGGATCTTTGCTTTTTGAAACGGCTCTCCGCTGTTTAGCCCTCATCCTCATCCGCTTTCTCCATGAATCTTCTGGATATACCTTGTTACTCCACCGCTATGTTTACTACACCTAAGTCGATTATTTTGTCACCTAAAAAGCTATAGCCTAACAAGGCCATGATATGGCAAATCCTGCTGATAGCCAATGTTTTTTTTTTGTTGCGCTGGATGTGTTGGGTCTATGTTTTCGGGGTGCAATTTGGTTGTTGGAAATTGGAAGGATTAGTTGAATTGCAACCAAGGCATTGTTGGAGGTGTTGAATGTAACTTTGCATGGATTGAATTATGTGCGGACATTGGTTTTGCAATGCAATGAAGTCGTATTGTGTAAAAAAAGAGGATATTCAAGAAGGACGAACAAACTATTGTAATCGTAGAAGGGGTATTGTATGTGCGAGTATATGTGTAGTGCAATAGTTAACGTTCTTTTGATTGGGATGGTGTCTTAGTTATGTATGTGCTTGTATTTTGTATTATGTGCGGGTATTGGTGCAATGCAATGAAGTCCTATTGTGTAAAAAAAGAGGATATTCAAGAAGGACGAACAAACTATTGTAATTGTAGAAGGGGTATTGTATGTGCGAGTATATGTGTAGTGAAGTAGTTAACGTTCTTTTGATCGGGATGGTGTCTTAGTTATGTATGTGCTTGTATTTTGTTTTGAATTGAAGGTGTGATGTTGAAGTTGTTTCGCAATGTAGCATGATGTCTATTAATGTTTGTTGAGTTTTTATTGCTTGTAGATTTGCACTTGAACTTCGATGCACCATTGTAGTTGTTTGAGGTAGTACATGAATCTGATATGCAGGTTGGGAGAACTATGAACATGCAATTTGACTTTGTATGATTGAAAGACATTACGGTTATTGTAGTAGGTGATTTGTTTTTTTTAAATGAAACATATTGTGAATATGCTGACAAATTTATATAAATTGATGAACTTTGTTTAGCGTGTTTGAAATATAAGATTTTAAGAATGGGAAGGGGAAAGAAAAAAAAAAATTTGAAAATGTGAAATAGACTATTTTGATTGAGTTGTGGTGAATTTTGATACGAGGCTAATGAAGATTTTAGTGAAAGTATTTTATTCATAGTGTAATACAACTTCAGTTAAGAATTGCATGGCAAGGTGGGGTGGTCTTTGCAGAGTGTCAATTGTGTTTAGCGACATGTGGCATCTAGACAGAGTTCGACCATTGGAAGCATTGTGAAAGTATTTTATTCAGGTAGCTTTAACAATATGTTTTGTTGGTGGGATGTATTACTTCAAATTCCACACGTACAACAACAGTAGTTCATTTTCTGACACTGCTCAAGCCGAAAGGAGATCTGCCATTATAATAACAGGAAGAAAACTTTTGCAGGTAACTGTTAAACACATTCTTGGCAGAAGTATATATTTTCCGAATATTTAAGGATTGAAATTGTTCTTTGTTTCTATATTTAAGATGAGCTTAAACAGTGGGCGATCGCTGGCACATTTTGTGCAGTCCCCAGTAAAACTATAATATATATATATATATGTATATGTATATATATTAACTGATGTAAGGTCTTACTTTGTATATATTGGTTGATCAGGCCCTTCTCCATTTTAGTGTCAAAGAGATTTAACAATGACAATTCCAGAAGTTTTTGTTCACAACCTTAGCGGATTAGATGTGTTGTCATTATCCAACTATGTATTGAATATTAGCCCAACCTGGATTCTTCCATTCCAATTATCTGCTTTATATTTGACATTATGTAATATAAATGGCCAAATTCCACCATGGATTTCAACGCAATTCCTGCATCCACAAGACTTAACATTGGCTAACAACAGTTCTGTTGGACAAATTTCATCTTGGATATGGGATATTTCTTCATTATATGCACTAAATGTTTCAGGTAATTATCTGGAAAGTTTCTCTTTTCCCAACATCTCAGGTTGGCCTGGAAGTGGAGTGGGACTAGTGGACTTGTCTAAGATACCATCAATGTGGCCTACAATAGAAGTACTTCTGGCGTACAATAGAAGTACTTCTACTCAATGACAATTTGTTGATCAGAAATATTTCTCCAAGTTTGGGATATTTTTCTGATCTTAAAATGCTAAATGTGGCCAATAACAGTTTAACAGGAACTGTCCCTCCGAGTTTAGGTAATTGTTCTTTCCTTAAAATACTGAATTCATAATAATAACCTCTAAATTCCAAAGTCAATTGGAAACTTGTCAGAGTTGAGAGTGTTGTTTGTGAAGGGAAATGGTTTTGGTGGTAGAATTTCTTCAGAAATACAAAGATTGAAGTGCCTCCAGATCTTGGATCTCTCATTCAATCACTTATCAGGCTCTATTCCACCCAGCATTTTATCCTCAGAAGCAATGGCCACAACAACCCAACATCTCTCTGTGTTGATCATAAAAATGGATATCGAAAGGAATTATTCCGCTGGAGTAGATTTGATGGCCAAGGCAAGAAAGGAGCACTAGACGAAAATTGATGCACCACTTGAATTAATTGTGGCGATACATGAATGTGATATGCAACTTGAGAAAGATATCAACATATAGATGTAGTTTGTATGATTGAAGGGCATTATCAATTTGCGGAATAATTTTTTTTTAATGAAACATATTGTGAATACGATGACAAGATTGTGAAGAAGCATGTACTGTATTTAGTGCAGAAGGAATATTAAAATCTTAAAAATAAAAGAGGTAAGATAAAAATTTATGAGAAAATCCAAAAAAAAAAAAATTGATGGGAAAGTGGTCAATATAAATTCGACCAAAGTGAAAGTGTAATATAAATTCATTTCATAACTACATAGCAACGTGTCATAGTTAGTGGATAGTGTCAGCTATGTAAAATAACATCTGGCAGGCTATGTTGTGCATTGTAAAAACATTTTTTCTGGAAGACGATGGCAAGTTCATGATCCACACAGAATTGGTCCATTGCGAGTGGCTCGGAATGCAGAATGGAAAGGAGGGCATAGTTGCATTTTGCATTGTGTTTGCTTCAATGGAGTCTGAAAATTGGAGAAGGAGGTTAACTCAAGTCTTCAATGTGCTAGAGAATACAAAAACCACAGTAGTGAGAGAAGCTGAGGAATGCAAGAGACGAGAATGGGCTACTCGCATATCACTAGAAGAGGTGGGAATCTTGAATTTTATTTGGGCTTTGGTAAATAAGACTATCTTTTAAGCGGTCCATTTTTTTGCAATGTGTAGTAGATTAGCTGTAGTTGTTAAAGAATTGATCAATATATTATATTAGTTTTCTGAGTTCACATTATGAACATAATATCATAGCATAGACAAAACTAATTCCACCTAAGCCATGCGTTGCTTCAACCCGTGAACTATTTATAGTTGATTTCCCAGTGTAGCTCTTGTATTTTGTATGGGGGGTAATTAGAGATTAACAATAGATGTAGTTAAAGTAATTTAAGGTACAACCAATTGAAATAAACATGAATTAGATGTCACTCTACATTGCTGGATGGAAATGCTTGTGTTTTCTGTGAACAAAAGCTTTCTTTCAACTTTGAGGCTAACCAAAAGGTAGAACACATGCTGGAAATAACTGCACAAGGGTTTAGAATAAGTGCATAATAAAAAGGGGCAGAGAAATATTTCAAATTTTTGATACAGTGTCAATCTAGTCATTGCATAAAAAAGGACTAAAGCTCATCAGTGCCTATGGAGGGTAAGGAAAAACTAAAACCTCAGAGGATGAAGACAAATGATGTGTCTTTGTTTGCACATTTTTTGTTCAATATGTGAGAAGGAAAAAGGAAATCAAACTGCATTTACATATTCAAGCATTGTCGGAGATTGTTACAATATTGTCAAAAGAAAAGAAAACACATCCGTGGATATTTGATACGAATGTCAAGTTCAATTTCATCATTGTGACATATGATGTCATTTAATGTTTGGCCAACAAAGAATAAAATACATCAAGTATGAGTGATAAAATTAGTAGAAACTCAAATTAAAATGAAAAATGTAAAAACCATACGAAATGAAAGCATCATTTTTAAGTCTCCATTCGTTCTCCTTGGCCACATATTTTGCTATGCTAGAATACACATCCAGGTCAGAACAATTTTGTAGGAGTCCTCCAAGTCATTAGTCTAGT
The DNA here is from genome assembly GCA_019776745.2 of Taxus chinensis. NCBI lineage: Eukaryota > Viridiplantae > Streptophyta > Pinopsida > Cupressales > Taxaceae > Taxus > Taxus chinensis. The sequence continues at coordinate 193,418,706 of CM034149.1, read as the reverse complement.
ATTGTGTGCGGTAGTGAGTATGCAATCCTTTATACTTTGTATCTATGTGTGAGTGAAATGACTGTTTACGAGCAATGAAAAAAGTTTGTAAGAACAGGATTTAAACAATGCTTTTGGCATAGCAAGTTGAGTGGACATAAAACCTTAAATCAAGAAAAAGTAGACAGCACTTGAAATTTGTATATTCTTTGTTATTATCCGTTTACAATGATAGGTCACGTATACAAAGTCTATTTAAGAAATTTGATATTAGTATCATCCATTCTACTATTTGCATGAAAATATTTCTTTAAGAAAAGTAATGCATGAATTCACAAAGGTGGAAGTTGTTGATTACAGTCAAATTGCAATGATGGAACAAATATTTATTTGGTGCATATTGATAGCCAGAATAGTAAAAATATCAAAGCAAAGAGTAGGGAACTGGAACAGAAGTTTTTTTTAATTTTATATTGCAAAATGTAGTGGTAGAACCTTGCTATCCAGATGAACCAATTTCTGTAATGCATTTTGGCAAACAGTTCATGTACTGTATTTTTTCTTTTACATTTTGCGTGTATATCTTAGAAACAAAATAAGTTTTCGATTAACATTTACAAAATTAGTGGTTGCCATGTTTGGAAGCAGTGATGTATGTAGCCATACCGAACACTGTGTAATCTTGTCAAAAAACATAGGAGTATAACGATGGACTATTCTTGGTCATATGGGAAGGCAGCAATGGAATTTCTTCTTCTATGTGCATGGAGTGCAAAATCGGTCCAGGAATCTGAAAGAGCATCACGCAATGTTAGACAAAAAAGGAGTGAAATTCAAATGTAATGAATAGGACTGAGAAAAGGAGATGCTCACCAGAGAAGGGAGAAAGCTAGGTTTCTTTGATTGTAGAAATTGAGTTGTCAACCGTCAAAGTGAATGTACCCTTGATTTGGAATTGACAGAGAAGAAATATAGGCTTAGAGATGTCTTCTTGATATTCATCATATTCTGTTTGAGAAAGTTGAGGGAAGACTTTTCCAAGTAATTATTGCTGCAGTGTGTAGTGAAGGGAGTCATCTCTTGTTTACAAAGTGCAGTGGAGCAAATGCTTGTACTTGTATGGTTTTGATGTATTGCAAGTTGGGAAAAGTGAAATTTGTTTCAGTTCAGCTGGATCTAGTTCCATGAGATGGTCACAGTCTAGACAAAAGGCTTAGAAAGGATAAAGGTAGATGTTCTTTGCACGAAGTAAGCCAGTGATCTGCACAAGGGAGATGAATTTTTTAGAGGGATATATTCTTAATAGCCTACATTTGATGGGCGAGAAAATCCTGAAGTGAGATTGGTGAAAAATGCAAATTTTCTAGACACTTGCCTCTATGTTTATGTTTATGAGGGATTGTAAATATGTTTGTGTAGGTTCATCATTTAGAGGGTCAATAAAGGATGAATGGCCTACAAGCACAACATGTGAACCCTTTGTTCCTTATCTGATGAAGTTTTTGAAAAGCAATAGTGTCATGTTGCCCACTGCAATATTGTCTCTTATTCTGTGACATATGAAAACATGGAAGTTTCCCAAATGTACCTGAAAGGTGAAAGCAAAATGTTTTGTTAAAAGTGAAGGCAAGAATTTGCTGCAATGTGTATCTAAATGAAATAAGGGAAAGTGTTGATGCTATTGCTTTTGCATTGTCCATGTCGGAGTCTTTAACATAGAGGGTGAACAGCTCGTTGGTGTGATGAATTCCTGTTACAATTGCTGTAAATGAGCTGACGGAGAATGTTGCATATTATTCAACAAGCTCTTGTATAGTCATGTCTGGTGTCTATTTTCGCATTCGCAAATTGTTGGTATGTTTTCCATAGTGGTTGTTGCAATTACGGATAGAGAGTAGCTTGCATCTCCTCATTCTTACTTTGTTTTTTTTTGACAGCGAAATTAGTAACACGCAAATCGCTGCCAGCAACCACAATAGATGCAAATTTGTTGACGAAGGTGTTGCTCATGTTCAAAGTAATGGTCATTTGACCTTTCTTGTTAACTAAATCAGCATGTAGGATTTCAGATTTTGAAGGGGAAATGTTGTTTGCATGTGTTGGTCCATATACGACCAGGATATCACCTTCAAAGACTGTTGCGAGTTTACCTACACAAATGTCAAGTATGGATGATGGTTGTTGTGTTCCTAGTTTTGGGTTGCATTTTGTAGCATATTAGGATGCTTTTATTGGAGCATTGAGCAGAATATTAAATGAATGACAACAAGAAATTGTAGAAATGTTAGAAAGAGATTACCATTTAGAGGCTTCTTGGAAATGGTCACTACTGCTAATGCCCTTGTTCTTGGGTGGCTAGTCCATGTTTTTGTTGCTGCAACTACCTGTAAAGAATTCAAATATGCAGATTGTTGTTATAGAGTGTGAAATGAAAAGGAAAGAAAATAGTGAACAAATTAGTTGTTAGTGTTCTTGAATCGATATAATGAAATATGTGCACTTACAATTGCGCAGTGTTGCTGTGGGTGTTTTTGAGAAGGGAAAACAATGTTGGATGATCAGTCCAATATGCAAATCTTTCAAATGTATTGGAGCTTGCTTGTGTAGTGTTTGACCATATATGGTCAATGATGTTTTTGGTGAAGACACTTGGCTGAGTCAATGTGGAAAGTGAAATTGTTTTTTTGCATGAATGTTGAAAGGGACATTTGTTTTTTGTTTTTCTTGTGCATGTCAATGTTAAAATCTCCAAAAATGTAGGTGGGGATTATTAGATCAATGGATTAGAAGACATTGTCAAGAACAATGAAGATGTTTTCAAGATTTACATTTGGCGCAGTCCTAGACATTCACAATTGTCATGCATCGTTCTTACAGTAATATGTTTGCAACTAGGGACTACATTTGTGCTTTAGAAGTGTTTTTTTGCAGGAAAGTTGTATAGTTTGTAATGAAAATTGCAAGACCATGTACATGGTGCGCAGAAAAGCATTGGTATCCGTCAAGATAGTCAATTGCAATGGGGTTAGGCATGTGATTTTCTTGTAAACAGAGAATGTGAGATTGCATTAATTCAAGGTCATGGAGAATGGCTTGTTTGTGAGCTTGGAGACTTCATGTATTAAGCGAAGCAACTATAATATGGGAGGAAATATCAGTTGTGGACAAGGCTTGTTGAATGTTCCATTTAGCTTCGTTTTGGAGACGTGCCATTTCTGTACTAATAGTTTGTTTGACATTGAAAAAAAATTTCGTAACCGGGGATAGCAAGTAAAGATTGGATATGGTTTTGACTCGTGAAAAAGTTGTATATGCTAAGCCATGTGATGATATGCCAAGAGGGCTGAAAGCAATACATTCAAGGGTGAGGCATTGTGCTCTATGTATTGTGCGTGCACAACAAATCTATACAGGGAATTTTTTTCTTATTGTAACTGGTCTCTTGTACGATGTTCTACGCAAGGGTCTAGCTATACGAAGAATAGGAACCCAATCAAGTTTTGTTTTGGCTATTGACAATTGTGGGTGTTTAGATCTTTGTTGTTTTCCAATACAAGGGTCATTGAATTTTATCCATATGGAATTGAGGTCATTTATCGTTGTGTATGCTTTGAAAATGCCGTCATAACCAGTAACTAGTTCGTCTTGTATGTCATAGTTCCCCGGCGAAAACTTCTACTAGCATGTTAAGTTTGAGCTCTATATGTTGTGGCAATTCTATAGTTTTTAGAGTAGGATTCCATTTGTTCAATTGAATTGTCTTGTTTATCGATAGAAGCTATAACAATTTTTTTGCCAAGAGCAAGAGTAAGCATTTTTTTATTGTGTCGAAGAACATATATGTTTGTGTAGAATAGGAATGGGAACATTGGATCAACAGGGACTGGACAAATACATGTATCGTTGAGGTATGCAAGATCAGATTCTGACGTGTTGTCCGAGGTGAATTCTATTTAGGACAGAGACAAAGGCAGCATATTTTTGATGCATTATTTCAGTCAACTCGAGTATTTTCACATGTGTATTCCAAAATTCATAGCGAATAAATTCTCTAGAAATTTTGGGGTTGTTGAATACAAGACAGTCGTTGAGTGGTTTTGCTTGGTAGAAGTCTCCGCAGAAGATCATGTCAATTCCTCCAAAGAAATTTGTTGGCATGTGTTTTATTTGATGAAGTCATTGGTCTGTGAAGTATAGAAGTTGACCTCCAACCAAGGAAATCTCATCTATTAGAGCAAGTTGTAATTGTTCATAGTGCTTTGCCAAGGAATCCAATCGTTCACTATTCAATGGGCGTAGTTCAAATTGATTGAAAGGCAAGAGGAAAGAGGAATGGAGTGTTATTCCACCAGCATTATAAGTATCTTTTCCCGTGAATGCCAAGATCAAGCCTTTGATTTTTAAGGGGTCACTCTGCATGGATGTGTCATAAATACGGGCCAATGTTTCAAATATCAATTTTGCAACAAACGTTTTTCCCGTGCCAGCGCTTCCTGTTAGGAAAAGGTAGATAGGAGTTGATGGATATTTATTTTTCTTAAAGGATATGTCTTTGACAATGGCTTGTTGTTTCTTGTTCAGGAGTTGCATTTGTTTGAAATATGTTGTGTTGTCTGCAATGTTTGGGTGTTTTCCTAGTTGAAACTATTTCTTTGCAATGCCAGTATGTTGTTCTGGATTACGGAAAGGCAAATCATGTTGTATGTCATAGTCTTCAAAGGGGTGGTGTTCTTACATTTTCATTGTTGTTGTTTTGTCAGAGGTTTGAAGAGACAATTGCAGATTCTGAATTGCTGAGTCCATGTCACCCCATTTGTTGTTGGTAGTGTAGTGGAATTTGGATTCATTAGCATGTATGGTTTGTTCATGGAATGCATATGCATCTGTCCAAGTTGCAAAGCCTATTTTGAGGGCATGTTCATTTTCTATAAATGGGACATAAAGTAAAACCTGTTCGTGGTAATAATTTTCTATGTCAAGGTGTTTGTTGTAGTTGACAAACTGCACGATGATTGGCTTGTTCCGAGGGTTTTTTTTACTGCTGTTGTGAATAGAAACAAAGTCAGCCAAGCAAATCGAGTGCAAAGAACGAGTTCGTGTTATGTAGTGATCTATTGTAGAGCAGCACATGATGTTTGTCGATTCATCGAGTTCCTATTGAAATAAACTTGAATGTTTTAGAATGAATGTTCGATCTTTGGGATTTGAAGTGTTTATGAAAACACATTTTCGCGATGTATTGTTTAAGGGGATTGAAAGGACTATGTGGACTTCCTGTTGTGTAGACATTTGATGGGTATTCAACATTTCATTGCCTAGGCTCCGAATCATTTAAATGACATCAAGATGCATTTTTTGATGCTCATTTCGAATTCTAGTGAATGCTTTTGTCATTGTTCGGTCAACTTTAGTCATGTATGAGCAGCAATAGGTTGTTGCTGCATAAGCATTAACCACATACTGAGCATTGGTATTCACTTGCCAGATCATGGGCATTTGTTTGGAAAAGCTATTATTCCATGCTTGGGCTAGTTTTATTTTCAATAGCAATGCCAGTTGTTTAAGCATTGATTGTATTGCTTCTATGTAAGTGTTTTCATCAATGCTTATTTCTTGAAGGAACATATCATGTGTAATGAAAGTGTCGTATCGTTTGCTTTCTAGAAGAGAGTAAATGGAATGTGCATGTGCAATATCTCTCTTATGATCACTCAGCATCCCACTTATCTCTCCAACATGATTCTCTCCACCTTTATTTCAACTATCCCTTTATTCCCTCATGATGAGTTGTCTATTACAACTCATCATTCACTCACATAATGTAATATCTAAATATTACATTTTACAAATAGTAACTCACACACACTATTAATAATGTTACAAACAATATATTCGTAACATTCACTCCCCTATTGTTTACATTATTAATCCATATTAAACACTCCCCTAATGTGAACAATGTAGAAAAGAATAGTTACACTTTCTCTGCAGCTTGCACACCCCGGTTTTCTCATGATCTTGGTACACATATGGACCTCAGTCCAAGGTAAGAACCCCTGTTCATGAACCTCTGTTCGATAATAACGAACCCCTGTTCGACAATAACGAACCTCTGTCCTAGGTACGAGCCTGCTCATGAACCTCTGTTCATCCTCTTCAAGTATCATAATGCTGACTTTGTACTTGTGTTTTCTTCTTTCTATTACAACATTACATCAAGGATATTTATAAAAGTAAATCACAATTGAACAAGAATTTCTTTCTTTTCTTATTATAAAACACACAACTGAAATAAATTGGTCACCAAATCAGTACCGTGGCCTCGTCGATGGTGCCTGACGAGAGGTCGTTGATCAACCTCCTTCCTCCGTTGCCTCCAACCTCCATTGTATTTTGCTACTTACTTAGAAAATGTGTCAATGCAGCTCATTGGTTTCTAGGACGTCGGGTTACACCGAAAATGCGTCCATAAGGCAATTTTTTTTATTTTTCTTTAATATTTGACAAGGACACTATTGACAAGACTCGATAATACTATTTTGAAAATATGACAAAGGTAATGACATTAGACTTATCACTTTATTTTAGGCTCTCACGAAAAAGAAAGACTATTTATAACTACAAACCACCACAAAATTACAATACGAATATTAAAACAAGACACTTTGAAGAATTTAATTTGTGACTCATTGACAATGAATAAAACAATACTAATTACCTTATGAAATGAAATAGATCATTATCAACTAACCATGAAAAATTTAAAAAACTTAAATACCTGACTGGACTTGATAAGAAAGATTACAAGGTGGGTGGACTTATGCAAACTGTACTAAGCATGAGAAAGGCAAGTCGACTGGGTTTTAACAGTTATTAATACTTCAAGGTGAAGTGGTCGTGAAATGCAGATGGACATTGAATGTATGAGAAGGTCATAAATCTACATGGCATGAGATCTATTTGACAAGGAGACAGTAAAACCACATTCTTTTATGAACCTGACGTGGCACAATGCTAGTGGGTCAAGGAGGATAGCTCGCAGATCGTAAGATGCTTGCTGTCAGCTCGCTTGAAGGAGATATCTTTGACGGATTTTTCCTTTGACATGGATGTGTAGGTATCTACATGATGTAATTTGCTTGTGGATCGGTAAAGACAGTGTAGCCACAGGTAGATCTTGGCATAATGTGGAGACGTTTGGTGAAGGCTGAGATGTGGCAAACATCAATCGATACACATGTAACATTATGAACTTGAAACTTCAGAGCCGTGAAGCCATGATCTATATCGCCTAGACCAGAAAAAAAATGTGGCAAACGTATAATATACCGTGCAAGATAGATATACACTCCAATCGGATTTATGATGTAGACACTTCAATATTGTATCTTCCTCATGATATGAGAGAGGGTGAATCCAGATGCCATATGATTCTAAACCTTTGAAGCACAGATCTGCAGCAAGACGGGAATGCACGTAGAAGACTAATCAACAAAACTGAAAGAGAATTTGATCACAACTAGGGTAGACCAACTAATTGAGTGCGTAATCAATTGATGCCCATTGAAATTTCTCACAAGCCAACCCTGCTATGATACCAAATCAAAGCAATAAACCAATTTTGCACAGAGAAAATACACCGAATAATGATATTATAGATTCAAATGATTCGGGATGTATTACACTGGAGGGATTACACACATATATAGGTAAATGGCATCCTTAAACTAAGGAGTCAACTTCTATCCCTCATATCTCTCTCATGATCACTCAGCATCCCACTTATCTCTCCAACATGATTCTCTCCACCTTTATTTCAACTATCCCTTTATTCCCTCATGATGAGTTGTCTATTACAACTCATCATTCACTCACATAATGTAATATCTAAATATTACATTTTACAAATAGTAACTCACACACACTATTAATAATGTTACAAACAATATATTCATAACAGAGTCAGGGAAACCATGAATTAGTGTATCATGTGCATCGTCATTATCGATCTCCTCATCAGAAGAACTATTGTCATAGGAGATTTGTTCGTATTCTTCGTTGTTGTTTGTTTCAAAGTTTGTGGCAATAGAGAGGGTTTGATCCCAGCCATGGTTTACTTTGATTTCATGCATTAGATATAATGTTGTTGCACATAACTCTTTGAGGGTGGCCATGGTGATTACAGGGCGAACATTTCCTGAATGGTATGGTTTTCTGTATTCAAGACGACGTTTAAGCTCCACAACAATTGTTTTTGTTTCCTCTAGGTGCCTTGGCAATGCTTGTTGGATTATATCTATATTTTTTGGGACATTTATAATTGCTCCTTTTAACGTGTATTGAGGGCATTTATGGCTCCAGTGCCGTACTTGACCAAATGCAAGTTGAAGAGACAAAATTCTTTCTTCAAGGTTAGAAAGCATTGCAACTGTTGGAAGGATTGGAATTAATTGGATTTGTTGAGGACATGCTAATCTTGGTAATTTTTCATTTAATAAGCTTGTTGAGCATGGACGACAAATTTTATTGTGTTTGGGCATTGTTTTCTCTTATGTGAGCTGGAGATATGTTTTTTTTGCTGCATGTGTAAAAGATGTCAAGTTGAAATTGAAATGGAGCTGCTTACAAATTTGGCATGTATGGATCGGTGTGTCACTTGTCCGGGCATGAAAATGGGCATTACAGCGAGCAGAGTTGGTATTATGCTAATTGTTTTTGCATATAGTTGTCTTTAGCTTTCGAAGAGACATTTTGGACATTGCTGGTTTGTAGTTGTTTATGGCACTTAACATTTGTGTTTGCAAAATCTTGTTTTGTTCTTGCTTAGGTGTTTTATTGGAGAGAACTCCATGTGTTTCAGTTGTAACTGCTATGGACATGAAATCTATTTTCTTAGGAAAGAGATTGGTATGCAAATGGTCTATTAGTAGCACGAAATGTACAACATTGTAAATTGTTTTAGTTGTTTGCTGCGTTTGTTTTCATATATGGTTTTTTATTGAGTGAACAGAAGATGTAAAGGTTTTTTTGTTCCACTTTTGTACATTGTTTTTTGCAGATGTTTGCAAACACATGTTTTTAATTTCTGTATCCATTTGACCCCACGAATTTTGGAATGCATATGAAGTGGGCAATCTTGGTGTGCATTGAGTATTTGCAATCAACAATTCATAATGAAAATGGCCTTCAGAAAGTGAAAACTATATAAGATTATATGTTTTTTCAAGTGGTGCATCAGTAGAAAAAACCTTACAAACTTGCAAAGGATTCGAATACCACAATCGAATATTTATTTGGAAAAGTAGGCATAACCAATGGATGCTGAAGTCTTCTTCCAGTATATTGTTTTTGTCATGGAACATGGCTATGTTCACTACAAGGCCTTGCCATATGGCAATACAAGCTATGTTTTTTATTGAGTTTTTGGCAAGCCAGGTATCGAGGAAGCGAAGAGTTGCATGGTCTTTTCGAAGGATAGAACCACAAAAAGCTTGGGCAGCAAGGATTGAATTCATGGTTGCGAAGGTGGCAAATAGAATTGAAAAGGCTATCAGTTCAAATGTTGTTGCTTGCTGGCAATCTAGCAAGCTGCAATTGTTGTAGTTGGTCACATAAGGTACTCTAAAGAGTTTCAACAGAACATTGGAGCAATAATAGATGACAATTGTTTCTTGGCTCAGGGAAACCCATATATTTTTTCCAGAATAAGGGTTCGTAATGACCACTAAGAGGGTTGGAATCATGGAAAAGAAGACAATATGGCAGTTTCTGACTATTTGGATTGAAACGAAGATAATTAGTGCCTCTTGTTGCGGACCAAACCCATATTGGCAAATCAAGCCACTTTGAAAGCCATTTTATGCAAAAGATGTCCCCCCATAGGCCTTGTTCAGTTGCATTGTGTGAAAGCACTGCAGATAGTTTCATTCGATGTAAATATGTTGCATAGCTATGAACATCGTGCAAAAGAGAAAGAGTTTTAAGATCTAGCTCTAACTCTAAAGATGACAACACTATAGGGTCGGATAGAGACAACAAAGTTTCAAAGTGCTCAATGATACTAGTTCTAAGTTCAAGAGATGTGTATCGAAAGTGCAGCAGCATAAAAAAGGAATCAAACAAACAATCACCAACCTCGTATTTGAAAGCATAGTCCCGAAAAAGGTCAAACCTATGCAATACATTGTCTATGCATTCTACAACATAGCTTGATAATGTATATTATTCTACGTCTACAGGTGTCATTGACAAGGTTGTTTTTTGGGTTTGATTTGTTTTTTCTGTGTTACAAAAAAACGTTTCTTAAGCAGAATATAGAAGAAAAGACTAATGTTTATACCTTGTCCAATGGAGCACAAGCAATCCAAAAAAGTAGGAATGAACTTTGTCTCCTTCTGTGATTTTTCTTTTGTCACAGATCTGCAATGTACATAAAAGGCATTTTGCATTTACTAAATATTGCAAATGGAAGTAGTCAGGAAAATAAAATTTTTGTATAGGATAAAGCAAACAACGTAATGAAACATGAAAGGAAGACCAGACTTTAAAAATAATGTTGTATAGCATAAACCAATGGAAAATTTTAATAAGTGCAAAAATGCAGGAAAGAAAGATTGATATTGTAATGTAGAATTATCTCAACGTAGCTAAACATCCAACGAGTATGTTAGTGAGTATGTAGTTAGGAAGGTCCTGTCATAGTTAGCCAATAAAAACGAAAGAATGTCTGACCCTTTTAAATAGGATTGGATTAATGTTGAATAAGATTGTAATGTTTGAGATGACTTACATGATGTCATTAAAATTTTGTGCGGAAGAAAACCTTGGTAAAATAAATGGTCATCGTAGTTACTAGCAAAATTAATCCATTCAAAAATGGGGGGCAGTTTGGGACACAAATGAGCTTCCATTGTACTTCGCAGTAACAGATAGCACCATCATGCAAAATATATCTTTATAGTACGTAAACAACTAATCACTTAGACTTATTTCCCATAAATTTGTTGCATTTGTTTGTGTCATGGTTTTTTGTTGGGGTAAATGAAATGGATGGTTGTAGCATGAGAGGAAGCTAGTTTTTGGGGGCCTATTCTTAATTCCGTGTTGGGTGAGTGAAGCCAATGCTAGAGATGGAAAGCCAACTGTATAAATCATGGGCACGTAACATCAGTGGACATGGTTAGGTTTGTATATAGAATTTTTAAATGTTATGTTGACATTGTGATGTTTGATGTTTTGGAATTAACTATATGCCTTGCATTCACTTAGAATAGTAATTTGTTAGAAAAAGAATGCAAACCCCCTTATGCTCTCTCATTTTTTTCTTTCAGACACCTGCAATATAAAGCAAAGCGAGTATCATTCAACAAAGTTTGTAATGAGAATATGTTAGAAAAAGAATATTTCTTTATATCATTAAACATATAATGCAAGGAAATTGCTTGCAGTGAAAGAGAGATCATTGCCAAATAATTAGATGAGGCTTTAAGATTGAAAAGGGACGCATATGGGAAAGGGGTCAATATTTTAATGGAACAAAATGAATAGATTGAAAATCAGTGGAAGAGTTACTCAAACTGGGTAAGGAAATCCCTCGCTCTATTTTGGTGTGACTATTCAGACTACGACACGGAAAGCCGCCCTGTTGTGTCACACGAAAAGTCACCTTCTGTGGGTCTTTCAATGGCCATAAGAGTGAATACAGGCCATTTGACAGCATATTGAGGGTGATACAATGTCTATTTATCGCAATGTTCTCTACGAATGAAATGTAATAGACTTCAGATAATGGACATTGCAATCATAATACAAGTAGATGGAAAAATCAAGAACTAAAGCATAGTATGATCAAAGGTCAATGAATGATTGTTACATCAATTAGTTGTGGCATAGCATGTGCCTTGCTCGCACAAAGTTGAGGATTAAATCTAGAATTATTAAGAATAGTGTAATGATTCGACAAAATGCTGACATGTAAAATTTGGGCCTTAGAATTCAATATTAGAGTAAAAAGAACTTAACATTTATAAAAACACAAGATTATTTGTTTGTAGTGTTGTTGCAGACTGCACCTTTTGGTTTTGGTATTTGCATTAACTTGATGGAGATATCACACATTTTTTTAATCTACAATTTTGTTACATTTTTAATTTTATCTTTGGTCAATCATATGGATTTTCTAATGACAAATTACCATCCATAAGTGACTATTTCAGAAGATATAGGTAGTGTGAGTGTGATGTTTCACTTAATTCTGATAACAACCTCTTATTTTCTCATTTCACATAGCATGCCATGAATTTAGTGCAGTCTCTTTGTTTCTATTAGACTTCATACCTTTGTAACCTAGCACAAATGTTTTCTTTCCTGTTAACAAGTGAAGATTCTAGTATCATTGAAACATGAATGGTGGAAAAGTCATAGGATTTGTTATGGTCAGCAATTGAGATGGCAAAATATATGCCCATGATTGGGATCTTCTAGATTGATGCTACCATAGTCTAATTGTCTATTGTTCTATTGCACGTTGTATCATTTCTTGAACTAATTGTGTGCAAACCTCATGAAGATAACTAGTTCAAATAGATCCAATAACTTGCAGTTGAAAGCCATTGAAATTTGGGATTAAACTTCCAAACTTACAGCATGTTCGTAAGAGATAATTCAACCTACATGATTGTGCGAAAAAGAAGAGTTAAGCTGAATTTTAGACCCTTGGGAATGGAATATTCCATTTTTACTTTTTCTCTATGATTGCCCTTTAACACGAGACTACTTGCAGATGCAATATTGGAGTAGTAGTGACCTCGGGGGATACCCTTGGTGCAAGTAAAATACACAAAAAGGCACCCAACAATGATTGCGAGTTTCAATGGTAAAAGAGACTCTTTTTTATTAGCTGCTAGGATATTTAGGTAATGCAAGGTTTGTTGGGATGCACTTCACGTGGCTATCTGTATCATATTTGGAAAGCTAAGATTTACATCTATATTCGGGAAGCATTTTAAGAAATAATAATATATTGATTGAAAAGAGCACTGCTCAAAACGTTTGTTGACAGTTCAGGGGAAAGATGTATGCCTGCCTTAGATCATTAGCTAATTAGATCATGTATATCTGCCTTTCCAAAGTTTCATCATCGTCTCTAGATAGAAATAAGTGTGATATAACAATTATTAAGGAAGAAACAATCAAAAAATGTATAGGTTTAACTGTTTTGTATATTGTTTTCTCCTCCATGTATTCAAGACAGTCAAGATTGGAATGAAGAGGAGCATATACTAAGATGATTTTTTGTGTTCATGAGTCTAATTAGCATCATTTTAAATCTCTGAAGGTAAATAAACTTGCCTCAATGAATGAATTTAAAGCTATTACTCAATACAGTTACGAATACTTTGTTTCAGGTAAGAAACTCATCTTTTATAAAACAAAATCTTATTGTTGTGAATGAGTAGAGCATCTACATGTCATAATTAGAAAATAGCAAAACTAAAACAAGTCTCGATGCAACTTTTGTAATTGATTTTGGACTTTGGAAAGTTCTATGGTGTGAGAAAAGAAGAAATTTCTCTATCATGTTATATAAAGCCCTGTTTCAGGATTTCTCCTCTTAAAATCTTCATAAGTTTATTTCCAAGCATCCAACAAAGCTCACTATAGGAAGATTTCATCTTTGAGGTAAGTATTAACAGTTGAATGAGGCTGCTAAGTGATTTTCATTAAAATTAAAGAATATTTCTTTGATAGTGTACGAAAACCATTAGCAAGGGGTATCACCGTTCACAACCACCAAAACAAAACATCTAAGCAGACCTCTTTTTTATGTCAAAAATCTAAACACAGTCCTATACTGAAAGTTTTTGGGGTATGATTTACAAAAATTCATCATTGACTTACCAAGGAGCGACATGCCAGGTTTGTTAAAGCCCTGGATCAACCATAGAAAACAAACATATAAACAAGAGCAAGCATAATAAGTTTAAATGCGCTAAGTACCATGCTCATAGAAAAACAACGACCTCCATATTATGGTTCGTATCCATAATATTATGGATATGGTTTGTTCAAGATTTAGAGGTTAACAGGTACAAAATTGGGTGTCGGATTTTTTGGCAGGATACTTGTAGTTTTCTACCCCCCGTTCTGTTTTATCCTTGTTTGGTTTTGGTGAAATAAGTATAGATTAGCAAGAACAATGACAACGTTGCCAAGAATGGAGCAACAACTACAAGCTCTTGCTAATGGAAACTAGAATACAACCTAAACGTCATGCCTCTTTCAAGCATTTTCAAAACTGGGCATGATCTATGGCATTGCTAAGAATTTCTATTGTACAGTCTTTTTCCTACAACCTTTTTTCTGCAGTCGAGTCTGGGTCTGTAGCAGTAGATGTCTCCTTTTCGATGTTAGGAACTCAAAATGCATTGTCCACATATGCTCTGCCCATTGACAATAAACCTATGCATAAAGAAAATGCTAAAAGCACAGTCTTCCTCCCACATCACTAACCTTTTCCAAATTTGTAATGGAGTGATCCTTCCTATTTCTGTTGCAATCTAAAGCTTTGACAAAGAATCCAAAAACCAGAAAACACATATTCCTAGAGTGATTGGAATAAGAACAAGCAATCTAAAGCTTTCACAAAGAATCTAAAAAGCAGAGAACACATATTCCTGTCCAAAGAAAGGGAAAAGATTTTCACCTTGCTGTTCTTGAAGCTGGTCGATCTTCAGGTAGTGGATGAAAATGGCACGAGAACATTATACTTTGAAAGAATCAAACATTTCCATCCTCGAGCCACACAAAACCAACCCTGCATAATACACAATAAATACATTAAATGGTTCTCAATAAATGCATTCAATGTGCAACAGAGCATCCCCTTTTCCCCTTTACAGTGGTAAATAAAGGGAATAGCCAATACAAATTTGCCACAAATACAAAATCAAAACTTCAAACTTTAGTCTAGCAACATTTAAATACAAACATGAAAATCTAATTGGAGGGAGGATAAATATGTAATTGCTATTGTGAAAATAATATCCTAGCCTTTGGCAGGATAAAAAACAAAAACCAACTTTATTTAAGAATCAAAACTACATTCAATTAAATATGCAACTTTTAAATACCTTTGTTAGTACCTGCCGCGTAGAATACTCTTGTTTTCACCTTCTGCTATTAATTTGCACGGGATTACATGCAGAATATGCAAAAGCTAATGTTTGTATAAATATTTCTTGTAATTATTGGTAGTTCAAAGACAAGTGTTTTATTTGAGTCACCAATGATTGGTGGAATTTAATCCCTCATTGCCGGAACTCCTTCCTTCATTTGCACAGATACGACCTCTTTTATTAAAGTTTTGTTTGCCCATTACAATTTGACATCTACTTGCAGCTTCGGGTATTTTTTGTCCGCTAGCTGTTGCTACAGGTCTATGACAGCTGCCTTGCTGCATGAGTGCAACTAAGACAGTCCCTTTTAGGATTTTTTTTTACAGTATTTGATAATGGTTTCTTTGGCTTCATGAGCTGCTCCCTTATCAAAATCGCTAAATTTTACAGTGTTTATTTCCAATTCTCCCTCATAAAGGCGAATTTTATAGACAGGGTCCATAAGCAGGGTTATAATGGAAATTTGTACCCAAAAAAACAATGTAATATTATTGAAACCCTGTGTATGCGTAAACGTGTGGAAATAGTTTGTCGAAGAATTGCACAAATTTTTGAGGCTTTGTGCAGAGACAGGCAATCCTGAAGCCCGTTATATGCTTGGCATGGTAAGTGCAGAAGTGTCTGGAGTCTTAACTGTATGCTTGGCAAGGATTAGAAGAAAGAAATTTATTAATCTTTACAAATGACCCCCAGAGTACGATAATGGGAATACGAAAGTACAGTTAGGTTAAAATGCACAGGAGCATAGAGATTTTTTCCACTCTATGATGGAGCCCAAGGCTATGTTCAAGTCCTGCAAGCTGTACAAGTGGCACTACAGCTTGTGTTGTAATATCCCGCTGAAAATACTCTTGGGTAACAAGATGTGAAAGTAATTCTGCGCCAAGTTACTGGACATAATGGGAAGGTGATTCAAGAAATACAAGTATTGGTTCAATGGCCTGGCTAGGGGTGAGTCGCAGGTTAGCAAGAGATTGGGGCTTCTCCAAGATATTTACAAGTGTTTGCAATGCCCTGTGCTGGCCTCATGTGCTTAACTCTGGGTGGGTCAAACATAGGAACAAAGGCTCTACCACTCTTGCGAAAGCTACACTCTTTGCAATGCTACTATTGTTTGTCAATATGAATATTAATTCTGCAATCGAGGCACAGAGACAATCTGGTGCATCAAGGAGAATTTCAAGAATAACATCAATCCCAACTTTATAAGAGCACTTATTGCTGCCTCAAGAAATGAATAATTTGTTCCACCAACCAGTCCTATAAGAAGAACCACAGCACCATGTGCAACAACAACCTCTACCTGTTGCTCATCATCCAACAAATTATTGAGGGCACAGACACTAACTTCCTGAATTGAATTAGAATTTATACTAATAAGTTCTACAAGGGGCTGAATACAATCGGACGTTGCATATGTTGCTCGTACTCTGGAGTTTGCAAACAAAACACTGCAAAGCAATGCTGTGTCTTCCTTTAACTCCAAAGAACAAAATGATGTCAAAATTCTGTATAAACTTTCAATAGGATTGACTTCAGCATCAGCAATAGCTAAAGCCTTTGAAGTACTTTGAGATGATAGCTTGATTAGTGTGCCAATGGCAGCTTGTTGCTCTTTCTCCAACCCCACACTAACCATTTCAACTAATGGTTTTATTTCTTGCCTTGCCACATCAGCATTTTTTATGTTCTCGGACTCAAAAAGACCTTGCAAAGCCCTCACTGCATCGTATCTTGCACCCCTTGAACCCAATTGAAGAAATGGATAGTGCCCATTACAGAATTAGAGTGCTGGAGATCAGTATTGCTATATAGGATTCGTAATAAATTTAGCTAAATGTTTATGATCATAAAAAAACACTAAGCATGGCCTTTATTTGATGTTTAATGTTTTTTTTGGTTATCTGTGAATTGGTTTCCGGTATTAAATATGATAAAAAAACACTAAGCATGGCCTATATTTAATGTTATTTGTATACTACACTGTATTACAGTCCCTTGTTTTGGAAACTTCGTGTTCTGTCTTTTTATTAACATAACAGTGCATAAACACTCTCACCTGGGCATATTTGTGACACTTATCTGTAGGTTCAAGAGAGGATTTCCTAGTTGTAATGCCCCAAGGAGATGTCATTTTTGTATGCAGCCCCCTGTAGGGTGAGCTATGCAATCTATAGATGTTTTAGCTTGTGGTAATTTCTGTAATCTCTTTGGCTTATAGACATTTAAGCCTTTGAAAACTATTACAATTTATCTCATAGGCCAACACCATACAGAGGACTTCAGTAGCTTCATGCCTGGTCCTTTCTTTTCCCTTCATTGCCGACAACAAATTTATTGCCAGTTTATTTGTTTTGGATGACTCCTGTTAGTCTTTCCTACTGCCACTTGGGATGCATGCATTTCTCCCTGTCACATATCAATTTTGAATCCTTATTCGATCCAAATCGTCTATCATCAATTTCCACTTTTCTGTTTGCCATGGGAGGTTATGGCGTAGAATTTAGCAGGAAAAATTTTCCATCCAATTTTGTTTTTGGCATGGGGTCTTCTGCGTATCAGGTGCTCCACCTCCACTTCAATGGCTCCCTCTATATTGTTGTTTCAGGAGTAGAAATAGATTTAATGTTTCAAAATTCTAACTTTTTAGGAGAAAATCTTGTTGCAGTATGATAGGGGTTATATTGAAGACGGAAAGGGGTGCAACAATTGGGATATGTTCTCTCATCTCCCTGGTAAGTATTTCCCCCTTTTTTATTACTTTGCGTTCCTTTCTAATTCTTGTGAAGTATTTCCCCCTTTTTGATTACCATGGCCATTGAATTTGTAGGAGAAATTGCGGACAGAAGGAACAGAGACAGAGCAGCAAGCGAATATCACCACTACAAAGTATTTTCATATCAAACAGTACAAACCCTTAGTCTAGTTGTTCTAAAAAAAACTATGTTTATGATGATATGAATTCCGCATAAACATTTGCAGGAAGACGTGGAAATAATGGACAAATTAGGGGCGGATATGTACAAATTCTCCATAACCTAGTCACGCATTTGTCCTGGTAAGTGCTAATGAATACAACTTTTTTATTTTGATAATATTTAATCTTTTTAGGTAGGACTCAAATTTAATGTCTACTAAAGAGTTATAGGATGGGATAAAAAAATATAAATCAACCATTAACGCTTTTGACCATTACCACCTACTTCCCACTTAACCTGCAACTTCTTCAATGGACGGTCAGTACACAATTTCCTTCTATTTTTCATAGTTTTTGAAATATTTTAAAATACTGCAATTGTGATTCAAACTCTCTTGAAATTAACTTGTAGCCCAAGCTCTGGCCGTTGTAAAACAAAAAATTACTATTAAGAATTGGACTTTGGAACCTTGCTTCATTATGCCATGGGAGGAATCCAGTGTACTAACATCTCCTCAGCTGTAAGGGTTTCAGAAATGTAAGTTGAATTAAAAAATATAATGTACAGTTCCCTGTTTTTCAAAGTAAAATTTTGAGAAAACTTGTTTGTGTTCAGCAACTTGTCCGGAAGGAATCTGGCAGGATCAATACCACTTGCTCTTACCCAATTGACCGAACTCATTTACATCTGAGCCTCAAATTCTGTAATCATTTTAGACAGAAAAATTATAAATTGATGTAATCAAACACATTATCACAATTCATCTTATACTAAAGGTATAACATTCACATCGTTATCATATTAATTATTAATCTATTCTTGGTGGCATATATGACCAGGTCACTTCATGACAACCATCTAACTTGAAAATTACCAAATTTTTCAGGCCTAACCAGGTTAAAAAGATTGTAAGTTTTACCCCTCTCAAAGTCGTTGCTACTCACACTTTAACATTTTGGAAAATTAAGATTAACAGATATTAAGGTTCACAATTGGGTGATGC
Source organism: Taxus chinensis (assembly GCA_019776745.2). Taxonomy (NCBI): domain Eukaryota; kingdom Viridiplantae; phylum Streptophyta; class Pinopsida; order Cupressales; family Taxaceae; genus Taxus; species Taxus chinensis. Next base: position 193,399,630 of record CM034149.1, on the reverse strand, counting down.
AGGTACCTGTAGAACAATAGGTTAAGTAGCAGAGTACCAGACTGGCTATCTCAACTGCATAATCTTAATGAGTTGAGTGTCATTTCTAAAATCGTTAGCTATTATTTAGAATCAATATTTGTGCCTTAAAAATGTAATGTAAACAATGTTTACCGGCTCATTTGTGATTGTTACAGAGTTATAGACAATAACAATTTTAGTGGTGTAATTCCAAAGCAACTATTAGATCAGCCGTCACTGGAAATTAGCTATTTTAATTTATAATTCAAATTCTTTATCCAACAACATATTTCAATTGTAAAATGATGATTGCAAATATGCATTTATTAAAATTTCTGATGCAAATTTACAATCTTCCATTGTTGTGTCACATATACGGTAACAACTTCTACCTTTGTATGAATAAGGGAGAATGTGAATGCTCCTTCCACTCAAAGAGGACTAAAGTAGAGGTTATCCTTGGAGTGGTCACAACCGGATTTGTCATAACAGGTGTAGCTTTAGTAGTTGTTACTCTAATTCACCGAAAGAAGAAATTCAAGAAAGGCACTGCTAGTAACATTCCTGGAAATAATGAAATGTCTTCCTATTTGGAACTTTAGCATAATCCACGATGGCTGAATTTAGATTATTGCAGATTATTATTCAATCCTTACAGTGCCAAATCCATCAAAATCTTGTGCCTTATTGCATATTATTATTCAATCGTTATGGTGCCAAATCCATCAAAATCCCGTTCCTTTTCTCTAGATGAAATGAAAAAATCTACACAAAATTTTAGCCATAACATTGGACAAGGTGGCTTTGTATTGGTGTTCTGGGGTAAATTTTCAAATGAAAAGCAAATAGCCGTCAGAATGCTCTCCTTCTTCTCAAAATAGGGAATTGCACAATTCTTAAACGAGGTAATGCTAAAGCACCTTTCGATGTTTCACATTTGGAAAATTTCCTATGCTGCACTGTTATGGAAGAAAGCTAAACTTGGCTTAATGAATAGATTGATCTTTTGTCCAAAGTCCATCACAAGAATTTAGTGTCCTTGTTGGGTTATTGCAATGAATCAAGAGACCTAATGCTTGTATACGAATACATGCCTAGGGGATCCTTAAATCACCACCTTTACAGTAAATTTTTTGCTTGAACTGTTTCTTTCACATTTGGGCCTTCACAACAGAAAATCCAGGTAACCAAAAGATGTTTGATTATTACTCTGTGTTCGCGGGCAATAATCCATTAAAATATCCAAAACTAGATTGTAAAACCAGACTTAAAATAACATTGGATGTAGCACAAGGTAGCTTTCTTTTTTTGGGTAGAAATTTCTAAAATATTTAAGGATCTAAGTCCTTTACCTGATTCAACATCTACTGATGTCTTGTAAGGACCAGAGTACGTGCACATAGGTTCCACCCAGAAATCATTCACAGAGATGTAAAAACAACCAACATTCTTCTAGACAATAATTTGAATGGCAAATTGGCCGATTTTCAAACTCTCACGAGTAGCAATGGATGAAGAGGCTTTTCATATTTCTACTAGTGTGAGGGGAACTGCAAGATATTTAGACCCCATTAAATCTATCTTTCAATTCTAAATATTGCTGACATACTGTGCTTCTTTATTTCTAGTATTTACTAAATTTTTTTGGACAGGTATTTTAGCACTCATATGTTGACGGAGAAAAGTGATGTGTATAGTTTCGAGGTGGTTTTCCTAGACATCATATGTGGCAAACGACTAGTTGATTTTAAACTATCTGAAAAGAAAGTGGACCTCATTAAATGGGTAGAAAATCCAAATAATCTTTCACTGTTTAGACTCATCACTGATTTATGTTAGTATTAAAAACTAAGGCTCCGTGTTTGATTCAACAGGTCACACCATATGCGGAGCAGTTTGAAGATCATGAACAAATATTAGCGGTGGTGGACAAGAGGCTGCTAAGCAATTATGACATGGACAAAGGCAATAAAACACAATAAGATGTACTGCAGAGGAGCCATCCCATAGGCCCACCACGAGTGAGGTTTCGAAAGAGATTAGTATTTATATATGGAAGATACAATTATGTGAAGACCTCCCACTGAATGCAAGCTATATAAGTTATCTTAAGCTGATCAATGTATCTTTTCATTATGAAGATTCCATTTATTCATGTTCCACATCGATCTATAATCCTTGGATGTCTATAAGATTTACTATACTGACTATTTGTTACACACAAATTTTTAAATCAAACTATATCATATTCAACAGTTATATATATATATATATATATGCTTAGCTTGAACTCTCTTTTTCTTTTTGAATATACCATCCTTTCAAGATGATGTCATGCAACAGAGTGACACAGACTATAGCAATATTCAGACAACCTTTATTCCTTCCAATCAAGAATATTGTGTTTTACTTTACAAAATCAACTGACAACTTTGACCAATTGGATCTTCTTAAACGCCCAGCAGACTCTGATTTTAATGTACTCAAGAATTTTTTAATGACATATTTAAAGGTATCTGGAATTAATTGAAGTTGAACTTATAAAAAAGGAAATTATGGATTAAGTCAGTGAAGTTTCTTAGGAATGAAGTTTCTTGGGCTATAAAACATTAATGGAGACTGTCAGATGATATTGAGCTTGTTTTGTTTCAGTTTGCATATGAGAATTGTTGGGGTTTCAGAAATGGAGAAGAAGCATACTTGTGAAGGAAACACTCATAGTTACATTCAGGGTGCCAAAGAGAAAGGAAAGATGAATCGGTGATTTCTTTTGAACATATCTAAAGCTACCATGCAAATTCAAAATACATTTCTTTTTTCCCACATAAAGCATGTGCAGGCTTAATATTCATGAAAACTAAGACCTGTAAGCATAGTACCATTGAATCAAAATATTTGTACCCTTGGCACATTGTTGACCAAAGCATATAGGCATTGAGAGCCTTAGTATCAGGTTAAGGCATATCGAACCCTAGTTAATGCATTCAGGCATCTTATAATGAAAAAAGCAAAAATAAGATACAAATCATTGGCAATGATCAAACCATTGAGGATAATGTCAACACATATGAGAGCTAATGTGAATGAATCTGAATTTCTGACTGAGGCTAGTTCAAAAGAGCAATAAACATTGACATGAGAATTATCCGTAGACTAGTGACACAGCACCTGAAAGTACAACTTTGAATCATGGGTTTGACTGTTAGCTGGTCCATGAATTTTAGCATGGTATGAGAGCTATACCTAGACAAGTAACAATAAAAAATAACATAAATTATTGTTCCTATGTCTAAAATAGGGCTATTGTTTTCCTTCCCCTCCTCAATGGCAGTAAGCCACATCTCACGATAGGTACTCTAGCTGCACCGCAGCCCTTGTTTGTTTACCAAATGTGTGTCACTTTTTATTGGCATAACAAAATGAATCATTATATAATTCAACAAATGTGTACACACTAGCAATCACATTACATGCGGGATGTGTAATGGAAATGTCAAAAGAAATACGTAGAGGAAATGAAATGTAAAGAGTGTGAAAATTGAAGATTTTAAGAAAATATCACGTGAGGTGGAGGAAGTGCCATGTTGGGGGAGAATGGAGGAGGTAAGATACTAGAAAGTGGATGCTTTGTTAGGCGTGTATATAGATATTGAATGTTGTAGATGTGTACTTTATTTCCATAAGGGATTTAGGAAGATAAAGAAGAAGGCAAAATTAAACCCAAACTTCTGTGTAATTTGATGACACTAACTTTTATGTTTGTAATATAATATTGTACATGTGTTAAGAAGAGAAAAATTATTTGACAGAATACATATTTACCAAATTCAGAAAATCTAAAAGGGTTGTATACCTATTAAATTGACAATTACTGTATGCGGGGATACAATGCGACTAACATTTACTGAGAAACATCTTTTCTGTATTATTAATTTAGAGTGATGGCACATTAGCATTCGTAGATCAAAAATACGGAGACCTGGATAAGGATTGATTGCAGGGTACTTAATATTACACATGATTATAATGTTGACCACCTAAAAGTCATGTCTCCTAATCTTTTCTAAAGTTAAGGTGATTACATCATGGTAACACCTTCTATCATGTTAGCACTCATAAGAGAACGAATTTATAACATGAAGTTCATCAAGGGAGGGTACTTTGGATATTACAATGAATATCAGGCCATATTTTTACAAATATATGGATTGACCACATGACAATAATGGCCTTTGCATTAATAGATATAGAGTTGATTTAGTTACCATATAATGAATATTTTCTTCCTCAATGATTTTAACATGAAAAGGGTCAATCTTTTTACAATTTCCATTTCATTAATAGACATTGTGAAAATTATTGTTATACACTATATTATAAATGAAAGCTCATAAAGGTAAAGCAACTATAACTTTCGAGACATGAAATTTAGAAATATATATTTCCCCTCCTTTATGACATCATCTTGTATCGAGTATAACTCACAATGAGATCTCCTCCATTGATGCATCAAGTGAAGTTCTTCACGATAAATTTATTTCTCCACAAAAGCTTCCAAAGACCACATACAAATGACTTTCTAAGGAGTAGATGTTTATACTCAAAGTTACACACATTAATTATTTCAACATGTTGAGGTTGTGGTGGTCAATGAGTTCGTTTTTAGTGAACAAATGAGTACGCAAAATGGAAATTAAGATGTAATTTCTTGTGTGGACATCTCTGTATCTGTGCGAGATATAAGTTTTTCTCAATTGTCGATGTGAGGATAGGCATTACGAATTGTGATCAAGAGTCTCCAAAATGAAACTTGAGTTTGATCTATCCCTTGTTGTGAGTAAACTATTTGTAGTGTTACTACCGTGGGGAAGCTAAAACCAGAGGTTTGTTTTATAGGAGTGCCCTGTATAGAGGGGACATCCTTGACCAGTGGCAACTAGTCAATGTCTCCGACAAGAATAATGGATTTTCCATTGAAAACTAACGTTTTGAAGTGGGTGGAAGTCTCACAAAGTTGGTAGTCCACATTGGCAAGTAGTTTGGCCCTAATGAATTTCATCTCATCAATGGAAATACATTCAACATTTTTGAGGTTATCTTGAAAAGATGATAGTCTCTCAACTTGAAGTGGTTTTATATTCTTGGGTAAGTGCACGAAGTTGGGGGGCCAAAAAGTAGACAAAGACCTATAAATGAATGTAAACACGTTCACGTATTGTAATGAGACATGATTGCGTTATGTTTTCCTAAGCCACAAGAAATGTCAGGAGGGCCTAAAACGCGTATGCCATTATAACATGCTACTATATGAACTTTAAATTTAAAGCCATATTTAGTAAAATAAATGTTAAGTGGTCACTTTGAAGTATGAGATTTCATTATACTTTTATTATTTCTTATACTTTAAATTTATTTTACTAAATATAAGAAATTAGGGTCACTCTGCACCTGATGGAAGTGGTCCCGTAGTTTTGAAAATGATAATCTAGAAGATAGTTTTTCAAAATCTAATCTGGTCAGTACTTACTCATTTTCAGAATTTCAGCAATGACCTAAAACTTTCAAGCCATATATATTGTAGTCGGTCTTTGTTTTGTGAAAGCATATAGTTGTTTTGTAGGTTTTTTGACCTTCTGGATTGGATTTTAGCCCTACCACTACTTGAATTGGTACTAATTTTGAAATTTGGTCCATAATTTATTTTAGTGACCACGAATCAGCTCTATGATGCTTGTCTACTTCTTACTAAAATGAGATCCTTACTAAAATGATGTTAAATGGGATTCCTGTCCTAGGTAATGTTTAGGGTTTAATGTTTAGAATTTAAGGTTTAGGTTTTAGGGCTAAATATTGAGGGTTTGGGTTTTAGGGTTTAGGGATTAGGTTTTTCAGGGAGGGTCAGGGTTTAGGGACTAGGGTTTAGGGCTCAGGGTTTATGGTTTAGGGTTTAGGGCTAAGGGTTTAGGGTTTAGGATTTAGTGTTTAGGGTTTAGGGTTTATGTTTTTTGGCTCACAGTTTTGGGGTTTATGGTTTAGGGTTCAAGGTTTCAAAGCTCATTAGGGTTTAGGGTTTAAGGCTCAAGGTTATGGTTTAGGGATTAGGGCTCAAGGTTGAGGTTTTAGGGTTTAGGGTTGAGGGTTTAGGGCTCAGGGTTTAGGGTTTAGGTTTAGGATTTAGGATTTATGGTTTAGGGTTTATGGGCTCAAAGTTTAGGGTTTAGTGTTTCATAGTTTAAGGGTCAAGTTTTAGGGTTTAGGGTTTAAAATTTAAGGTTAAGGGTTTAGGTTTAGGGTTTAGGTTTTAGGGCTTAGTAAAAATTAGGGTTTAAGGTTTTAGGGTTTAGGGTTTAGGGCTCAGGGATTTAGGGCTCAAGGATTAGGGTTAAGGGTATAGGGTTTAGGGATAAGGGTTTAGGGTTTAGGATTTAGGGTGTATGGTTTAGGGTTTAGGTTTTTTGGCTCAGGGTTTGGGGTTTGGGGTTTAGGGTTTAGAGCTCATGGTTTAGGGTTTAGGGTTTAGGGCTCAAGGTTTAGGGTTTAGGGTTTAAGGCTCAGGGTTAAGGGGTTTAGGTGTTATGGTTTAGGGTTAAGGGTTTAGGGTTTAGGGTTTAGGGTTCAAGGTTTAGGGTTTAGGTTTAGGGTTAAGGTTTAGTGATTTAGGGTTTAGGGTTTAGGGTTCAAGGTTTAGGTTTCATAGGGTTTAGGGTTTAGTGTTTAGAATTTAAGGGTTTAGGGTTTACCCATTAGTTTTATGGTATTATTTAGGGTTTAGGTTTTAGGGTTCAATATTTAGGGTTCATCTGTTTTAGGGTTTAGGGTCATAACAATTTGGTTTAGGGTTTAATGGGGAAATTATAGGGCTCAAGGTAAAAAAATATTACCTGATACAACTATCTTCTTTTTCCCATCGCATAGGAAATATTTCACTCATTGTAATGTTTTGTGTCTTACCCATTCTTATTAGTAATAGACATCTTAAGAGTATTCAACTAAAAAGGGTTCGTTGACTTCGTAGGTAGAACATTTTCTAAAGAGAGTCATCACAATTTGATGTCTTTCATCTGTTGATATTTTGAAGGAGGGAAATGTCATTGATTCCTGAATGTTTTTCAATCCTTCCAAAGACCCTTGAGTAGTCCTCGATCCTTGGATGTACAGGGAGACACCGTTACTTGGCTTCCATTTATAATGATAGAGATATTTGTAAATTCATGTTATGACCTCTAAATCTATATGAATTTCAAGTTACTTGGAAATCACATCACACCCTTCACTAGGATTGATGACTACCCCTATCTTTTTGAAGGCACTTTTGAAAACATCCATGGGTTTATCATATAAGGAATTATCAATGAATGGAAGGTCACTAAGTCATAGGCTAGGTGACTCCCATTTAGAACTAAACAAGAAATATTTACTAGGTGATTGATAACCCCTTTGTGTTCTTAGCCATTCCCTCGTTTCTATGCTTATTTTGAACACTTCAGGAAGTTCTGTCAAATTTACTATCCATTCCAGTAGAACACTTGAAATTTATCTTTCTCCAGAGGAGAGGATACTACAAGAAATTCAATTATGATCCTACACCTCCGCATTGGTATATTCTTTATGTTTCTTTTGTTTCCTTTAAGATTAATTTTAGTGTTGTGATGGTTATTTTTTCTAGCTTCCAATGGGTCATCCTGGCTTGCATAATACCATACATGGAAATATGAGAAATGTGAAATTTGTTTTAGAGTGTGAATAAATTTACATTCAAGAGCGCAAGTATATGTGGGGAGAAACAAGTTTGGAAGAGATGTGTAATATATGCATTACAAGGCACAAGGTAGATGTCATATCCATTTAGTTACTTGTCCCACCTCTCATAAACAAGGTAGTTCTATAAGCAGACTCAATGATGGTTCTAGGCACAAGACTAGGAAATATTGATGAAATATGGTTTGGGGTTTAGGGTTTAGGGTTTAGGGCTCATGGTTCTAGGGGTTTAAGGTTTAGGGTTTAGGGTTCAAAGGTTCAAGGTTATGGTTTAGGATTTAGGGTTTAGGTTTAGGGTTTAGGGTTTAGGTTTTAGTGTTTATGGTTAGGGTTTATGGATCAAGGTTAAGGATTTAGGGTTTAAGGTTTAGGGTTTAGGGTTTAGGGTTAAGGATTTAGTGTTTAGGGATAAGGGTTTAGGGTTTATGGTTTAGGTTTTAGGGTTTATGGTTCAGGGTTCAGGGTTTAGGGGATTTAACGTTTAGGGATTAAGGTTTAGGGTTTATGGTTTAGGGCTTAGGGTTTAGGGTTTAGGGCTTAGGGTATATGGTCTAGGGTTTAGGGTTTAGATTTTAGGGCTCAGGGATAAGGGTGTAGGGTTCAAGGCTTAGGGTTTAGGGTTTTAGTGTTTAAGGTTTAGGGATCAGGGTTTAGGTTTTAGGATTTAGTTTTTACGGTTCAGGGTTTAGGGTTTAGAATTTAGGGCTTATGGTTTGTGGTTTAGGGTTTAGGGTTTATGGCTTAGGGCTTGGGGTTTAGGGCTTAAGGCTTAGGGTTTAGGGCTCACGGGTAAGGGCTGAATGTTTAAGGTTTAGGGTTTAGGGTTTAGGTTTTAGGGTCTAGGGATCATGGTTCAAGGTTTAGGGTTTAGGGCTCAAGGTTTACAGTTTAGGGTTTAGGTTTATGGCCTATGGTTTAGGTTTCAATTGTAGAAGTTAAATGCTAAAAGCTTTAGGCTGAATGATGAAATCCTGAAAAATTACCTATGTTCTGACCAAATTATACTATAAAAAACTATCTCCTAAACTGTGACTGATGGAGCTGTGAGACTAATTCCATAAGGTGCAGAGTGACCCTAATTTCTTATATTTACATAAATAAATTTGAAGTATAAGAAATAATAAAATACAAATAATAATAAATGAAAAGCTTATACTTAACTAGACTAAACATTTATTTATGTAAATAGAAGCATGTCAAAAGCATATACAATGTTTATACTATACAAAATGCGTACGTGTTTTTCATTTTCTCTTTTTCCAAGTCATGCCTCAAAGCTTGGGATCCGACTTGGATCCCCAAGCCTGAGGTATGGACCTGAACAAACACAACAAACAATTTTTTTTTACAGGAAAATGTAAAAATGCAGCTTCTTCCATGATAAATCAAAATAAAACAATCGATCCATTTACAAAAAATTATACCACGACGTAAAGCAGAGTTTCTTCTTTCTAAATATATAATTTTTCAAATTTTCTGACTAATATAAGGTTTCCATATTATTTATTTTCTAACTATGCCTTTTTATAGAATTTTTTTGAAGTTTAAATATGTCTATCTTTCATCGTGTATCTTTTTTTTGGTTCATCGAAATGGAAAAATTTATACTAGCACAAACTAGGCCTAATTATATACATATTACAAAAAAATCTAATTTTTGATATTTTTTAGGTAGTTAGGGGGGGCATGGTCAGAGCTCCGTTATTTTTCAAAAAACAACATTTATGTACTAGAAAAATGATAAATAAAAAAATACTCGCTAAAAAACTCTTAAAAAGTTCTAACACAAACTAGATGGTCCTAGCTATCTTTCTACCAAAGGGTTTTCAAAAATACTAAATGGTGCTCAAAAAATGGTGGGGGGCACGAAAGTCACTCTATTATGTTTTTTAACAAAATCATGAGCACTTGTTGGTATTTTAGTTATTTGACCAATTTAAACTTATTCGTTTTCATTAAAATTTAGTAGCTTAAAAATTAGACTCAAAATGCTACGATTCATATTTCTACAACATCTTCCAATTTTGAGTGTAACTATTTCGAAAAACTCGTACAAGTTGAATTTTTTTAGTTTTCAGAAAAATATGTCCACTTAAGACCCCCTTTTGGCCCCCAAACTTGGTGCACTTACCCCCTTATAAATTGGCAACCGTAGAGAAGCATGTATCTAGTAGAGGTAGACATTTTGAAGGTTGTGAATCCAGTTGGCATAGGCAATAAGAGAGAAGACTTATTTGAAGGGTCAACAACTGAGAGTGTTGTTCTAATAATGTTATGATAGTGCTTGGATGGTAGTTGTCCTTTTCACAATCGTCTATAAGTAGTTCTGATTCATCTCGCATGTCCCATGGTGTTTTTTGTGGCATTGAACACTTGGTGTGGCATTGAACGTGGTTCAATAGTTCTTCTAAGTCTAAAAGAGGATTGATATCCAATATTTGTGGTGTGTTTAATAAGCATGTGCCATATTTAATGTAATGTTGAATATATTTTGTCTATAAAGGAAAGGATTGGGGGTTCCATGCATAAACAAACTAGTCAAAGTGTCATTTTGTATATTGAAGAGAAGACATGTCATCCCAGTCTAGTGTCTCAACATTTGATGCATCTAGAAGCCATAAGAAGTTGTGTACACATGCATATCCTTGATGTTATCACTCATACTTGCAAGAGGGGGGAATATATTTATCTTTGTAATTAAATAAAAATAAATAAAAGGGAAACAATGGGAAATAATTTTTATGTGTACTAATAGTCACTTACCCCAAGGTGTTTTTGTAACACTTCTTCACGGAATATTGTGAATCTTTGATGAAGGAAAGTATAAACACAATGGGGATTAAAAATCATGTTTAGGTTATGCCATTTTTATCCATCATGAGGGTCAACAAGTGTTGATCCAAGCATAATGTTATGTAGTTTATGCCATTTGATGTCAGTTGCACTTAGAGTAAAGAACAATGTAGGGGGTCAATTGTTCAATAATGTCAGAGAGTTCACCTCAATGTTATGACCAAAAGGAAAGTGTTTAGGCATATTGTGGCAAAATAGCATTAGAGGAGGGTATCATTGGGATTATCATGTAGTCGTTTCCAAAGAGATCCTATTGGTGTAAGCAAACCTTTTTCGATATCATGTTTGATGAAAACAATGATTTTCACTTGACTTCAATGGAAAATGAATATGTTAAGCAAAAAATACATAAATCTCAGGTGTCTACCAAAGCGGCCATCATAGTAGTGAATATAATGCATTGTGTAATCATGAATTTAAAATTCCTTCAATAAATGTGGATGTTTAAACATTATTTTTCCTGTGGTGAACAAAGTTGGAAATGTCATCAAAAACAACCCTTCGATGTTATATTCATTTACAAGTGAAAGACCAAGTTCTAGCAATGAAAAATAGAAATGAGAGGGTTGATCTGATCCATGTAGGAAATGTTGAATTTCCTCTTTCTCAGTACATGTATTAGGAATTTCATGCACAAATGATGAGGGAAGGTTGGTTGTATCCGGAGATGTAAATACAATGACACTATGTAGGTCATAGCTATCTTCATGGAGCTGGGGAATATCCAATTCAACAGAATTCAAGGAGGAGGATACATTTATTTCATCATCTAGAAGTGAAGATAGGGTGTGGCTATTGATCAACACATCTTTGTAATATGGGTCATACATAGTTTTAAACTGTAAGGCCTCCCACACATGTGACCTACTAACATAGAAACAATAAATTATTTGGTTTGGCCCTTTTCTTTATGTAAAATTTTATTTATAGTGATCTAGGATGCCTTGATAGGTATTTGATAATAGATGAAATGTTATTAGGGAAGATAATATTATGTGTTGTATATTTGTATTGTCTGCCACATGTTTGGTTGACCTACAATATTTGATTGACTCTTACAATAATCATTTCCTCTACTTGAGACAAACATTGCAAGACATGGGGTTGATGGTCAGGGTCTATGTTGCTCTAAGCAGAGAAGCGGTTGTAATTTTTTCCATGCTTGCACATGTTACACAATACAATCCTCCAAATATGTTCCTTATCATTATGGAGTAGTTCTCCATACAAACAAAGAAATTGCTGGTATTGGAAAATTCATAAATCCTTTTCTGAAACACGCGTTGTGTCTCTGATAAGGATGGTAGGAAAATTGGAGGTGTTGTTCTGGATGCACAATGAAAATAGTTGTTATTTTCTTATATGTTCATAGATGGTGGGAAAACATGTGCAAAATTTTAGAAAGGTAATTATTGGTCACCTGTGTTAGGTAATTGAATGGGAGTACCTGTAGGAATTATGTTATTCCCATGGAAATGTGGGTGTGGATGTTGGAAGAGGATGCAATGCATGTATATTTTGATTGTGTAAAGGAATTTGAAAATGGGAGGAGCTCGAGGGTCAGACATGGGATGTATATTGTAGGGCATGAAGAAACCTTCCCTTTCCTACTATGATGTTGTAAATCACAAGAAAATACTATTGAGGAAGAGGTGGAGTCCATGAAATGAAAATGAGATGATTCAACATGTACTAGCTACGAAGATTAACGTGACCTAGCTCTACCTTGTTGTTTCCAAGCATGATACCTACTGATTTAACAAAAATGAACTTTTTGTATAAACCCTAGATATTTCAGAGTCACATGTGATAAATGAAGCAATAAACTACAAATTTGACCTAAGCAATATGCTAGATAAAAAATGAAACCCTATATATGTCCAAGAGAAGGGATGAAGTACTTAGTTGATTTAGCAATTAATCCTGAAGTGTGTCAGACTGGAAGACTGATGAAAAGGAGGAGGAAATTTTTGCAACTGTGCTCCAAAAATTGTGTGACTAATTGATATGCATGGACTGGGGCATCTGGATCAGGTCAAGAGCACCTAGGGTGCTAGAGACTACTTTGGGGCACCAATGACTGTGAATGACCTCAAGAACTGATTTTTCCTATGTCGTAAGATGTTCGTCAAACTTTGTTGTTGATCACCTATATGTCACACTATGCCCGTAGAATTCACTTGTAACCTGCAAAGAGAAAGATAGCCTTCAAAACCCCAAAACACATCAAATCCTAAAATAAAAAATATGTAAATTGGGAGTCGAACTTACCCCAACGGTTACCTGACTGAGTGAACCTATGATCAAGTACTACACTACATTTCAGAATCCATATAGTTCTCATGTGTGTGTGCAAGATAATCATGCCCTAGGTATCTCTTATGTAAGATGCACTTGATTGGGAGAGGTACCTAGATGTAGCAATGTAAGTAGATGTGTGGATGGTAAAATGAACTTCCCCTCTTATGTGTGTATACAGAAAATGCAGTCCCTTGTCCCTTGAATGAAGTTATATGGATATTTTAATGCTCTTGAAATTTCTCTATCATGGTCACATAACTATATATTTATATGATTTCCTTGGTTGAATTTTGTAATTAACAACTAAAAGGTTGACCCATAAGAAAATAAGAGGCCCAAAAGAGGTGAGTAAGATACAAAGAGGTCGGGGTACTGTTATCTCTCGAAAGTGCACCCTGCAGAGAGATGGCAACAAATTTTCTAAGCCTGCAAAAGATCTCTCTCTCTCGTAGATACAATGGAGACACCTCAGGTCTATGGGTATACCTATTTGTGAGGTGAATCTCCAGGATTAAAAGGCTCGTTCCTTATTGGTGTATACTAAACTGGTTTCTTGGGAGTTTTAAGGGTAAAAGATGACTGAAAATTAATAATACTAAGGTGATACACCAAATTTGTGTGAGAACTTTGACTGAGTGATATACACAACTGATTTGTGAAGAATTATTTAATGCATGAACCAATTAATACCTTTTGCAGAAATCTAAAGGCAAAACACTTAATTTGTACTGAGGGAGATTCACAATAGTACTAGTAAGCTAACATGCACAATGAAATTTAACAGAAAGGATAAATTTGCAGCAGGGTAAAGTAGTTAATCAGGGAATTTTATTCACAAGATTAATGTTGACATACACAAGACTGCAAAATAACTTGGAAAGGTGAAAATAATTCACACTCAGAGGGCAAAACTGGCAGAAATGGCTTCAGTACTCATATATCAAAAAGTTCTCTGGGAAGTTCTCTGAAAAGTTCCCCGCTTGTGTTTTGCAAAAGCACACAATATATAGCAAAAGTTCACCCTCTTCCTAAAAATAGCCTAAAGGATGTACTCACCCATGCATCCTAATTTTATCCTTTATTTAATAATAAATAAAGGGATAAAATAATACAAACTAAAGCATGTAATAAAAATAGGCATTAATAGCCTTAGATACAATACAGTCAAACTGAAGTTGACTATTCTATTTTAAAGAAAGAAAGGGTGAATAATTTGCTAAAAATACAATTTGCTTGCTAGGCAAGTCTTCCTCCTTTGAGCATGTGAATTTGTCATCTTCTCTGTTTTGTCCTGTTGTGAAGGCATGCAAAATATCACTCTATGTGTATGAGCAAAATACTGCAACCCTTAGCAATATTTGCAAAATTAAAATGATGGGGACCTCCTCCAATGTGCACATGCTCTGATTTTTATCTTTTTCTGAATAGTCACATGAGTGACACTTTGTAAATTTTATATCAAAACCCCTTGTGGAGACCACCTTTGGTTTGCTTGGTTAACAATGTCACCTTGTGGACTTGAGCAATTACATGTGTTTTGAATAAAAGGGCACCACCTTTGATTTGCCCACCATGTGTTTATTTGAGCGATCATAATAAGGTTCTACCCCTTTGGTCTCGCATGCATATTATGAACTTCACCTATTCGGTGATCATGTCATGCATTATGGTTTTTTGAGTATTTTGGGTGACTATGGTTTGGACTTTTGAAATTCACTATAATGATAAATATAGAGACACGTGGGCTAGCCCCTCCCACGGTGACTCAACCCTTCTGCGAGTTGGGTTGGTGGTAATTCAACCATTCATTGGGTTTACTTGGATATCGGTGATTACGTTTATGAAGGGCCCTTGATCTCTGTCCATGTTGATTTGCATCCGTTGATCTTTACCCGCAATTAGGGTTTCAGACCCATGCAATTGGAAATTACCCTCGGTTAGGTGGTGAGTTAACTCGGGCTTTTTATTATTTTGATCATCTATGTTTGATCAGCTCCATGTCGTTCAATCCTGTACTTGATCTTGCTCGAAGCCATTGATTCTTAACTCAAAGGTTAGGGTTTTGAAACTCTTGGTCTCCTGCACAGTTAAAGTTTGAGCCTCTTTGCATTTGGTCTCATTTCATTTGGTTTTTTGAGCTACGCAGGCGAAGCCCTGGAAAAATTTTCTTGGCATTTACATTTTTGTATGAAATCTGTAGAGGTTTTCAATTTGGTCTTTAAAAGCTGCATGTTTCGTCTTTTAGTTCTTAGATGACACCGTAGACGTTTGCATTCAGTCCTAGTTTTCATTTTCAATGTTCAACCTCAACAAAGGTATTCTGTTATGGAAGTTGACTCCTTGGCTATGCATTCTTTCCTGTACCTGATTTATTTGTGAATCTTGTGAGCTCTTTTGCCTTCAGCTTCCTCTGAATCTTTTGGATCTATGGATGAATGAAAAATCCTTTGAACTTCTTTTGGGTTTTCTAGTTTTGTATATGCTCAGTGGTTCAAATGAGCTTGAAAACTTGACCTGTAAATGAAGTAACGTCATTTGTTTTTGCTTTTCGGTTTCATGTATTTGATGCATGGTAAGTTGCTCTCTGCAGTTAATTTCTGTTTAAAAGAAGTGGAAAGAAAACATTGAATTTTATTGTATCTTATCCTTTCGAGATTGGCTGGTTGTATGGGAATTTTATTCTGAATCAACATCCTAGGAGTGAAAACTTTGAGCTTGTCGGGTTTGTTGAAAATCTTTCTGTAGATGCATACTTTTAAACTTGATCCTGTTAGTAGTTAAGTGTGAGTTTGAAGTTTGTTCTTCTTTTGTAGTGAGCCTTTGAGCTCAACTTGCCACTTGAAATTCAGTGAAAAATCTGACTTTTTGTGCATGGGTTTTATCTTCCTCTACCTCAGTTATGATGACTGCCTTTATGGATCTGTAGCATTACTTTGACATCTTGTGGTGTTTATGTTCAAACTGGATTGATAATCTGAAAATTGTATCAAAAGTGCTCACTGCTTCTTGAGTGTGATGTTATTTTCTCGGCCTCTAGTTGGTAAGATGACTGTCTATGTTGAGTTTGTAGATCTTGAATGGGTTTTATGCCTTTCACCATTTTGCTTGTAGTAGATTGTTGATTTGAAAAAGTTTTGAAGAAGTTACATGCTTTGAAAACCTCAATTGTAATGATTTCATTGTGACCCCCATGTAGCTTTCCACATTTCCTTTTGTTGATACTTTTAGATCTGTACATTGGGCTTGATCTTGAATACTCAGAATAATGTTAGATCTTTGCTGGAAGTTCTGTTGACTGATCAATTTTGTTGCAAACATAATTATATTCATGACACTAGATTTCTGTGATGAAGAACATACATTCCTTTTCTGAAAAATAAAGAAAATCACTAAGTTCTTTTTTGTAATGACTTTTCTTTTCAGAAGTCATAATATAGCAATTGTATTTCAATTTTAGCATTATTTCTCAATTCTTTTTTTCTGGAAAACCCCATTTTGCAAGGGGAAACTCTGGCAAAAATTTTCTAAAATCCTTCTCTTCTCAGATTTCTGTAACTTGACCATTCTGAAAAGATATGAAAAGTCTCTCTGGATTGTTTTCTCACTTGATTGAGTTCTATTCATGCTTGCTTAGCTTGATCTATTGAAAACTTTGAAAAATTGTGAAGTAGTTGGCTTTTGTTTCACACTTGAATTTGGAAATAAAAGTGAACTTTGAATAGCTGCAACTTGATGAACTTCTTGAAGTACCTGTATGTTTCATTTGATCATGATATCAACTTAAAAGTGATGAAACATGTACTTTTGTTGATTGTTTTTTGTTCCTTTTGAAGTTTAGATAGCTTATAAAGCATGTAGTAGCTAAAAAAGCATATGTTTCAATCCTTTTTTAAATCAAAAGTCAATTTTACAAGGGGAGACTCTGGCAAATTTTTCCCAAAATCTTTTTTTCTCTCTCCTTTTCTAGATTTTTAAACCTGATTTGTAAAATTATTCCTTTCCTGACTTATTTTGATGCTTCTTTCTTCCTGTAAGCCATCATGGAAATGATTTTCATTTTCCATTCTTTTGAGTAAATGTAGATGTCTCTTTCTTAACTAGTTAAACTGATTTTTTCATTCTTGTGTTATAACTTGTCCCTTCAAAACTCATAAATAAGTTAGAAATATATAGGCTTTTTGGCCTCTCTTACATCCATGTGATTTTATTTCCTTCTTCATTCTTCTTTTGCAAACTGCTTTCAATTTCTTTTATGTGTCAATCTCCACATCTCGTTTCTTTTAAAATCTATTCCAAATTTCTATCTTTCTATATCAATCCTTAGCTCTTTTATTTCTTCCTGCCACTCATTTCTCTTTATGTACTCTACTCTCTTTTGCTACCAAGCCTATATGTATCCCTGAATTACCCTGTGTCATGTGCCTGTATTTCTTTCTTTCAAGTACCATTAGATACATTGAACTTAGAATATGTATTTTCTTTAGAACAGGTGTATAGGAATAAAAATGTACCCTAAGCTCAAAATTTGACAGGTACTGCTCTTTGTCTTATAGGTGAAAAGAGGATGGAGATGAAAAACGGAAGATGGGAAGAGATGAAGAGGGAGATGTGGATGATGCGGAGCGGGAAAGAAGATAGAAAAGGCAATTATTTGTTCACTTTTACTCCTCTACTCTTATTCTTTAGCACATGCAATATTCTCATTTCCATGTATATGATGTTGTTACTTAGTCACATCCCATGGCTTGTGTGGGAAAACTTATGATCTCTTATGAATAAAGCATTAAATTGAAATAATGAGTTGACTATCTCTTTCTGCATTCAGTTTTTCTTTTGATTGTACAATGATGTATGCAACTCAAAATCTCAATAAAATGAATTAAAATAAGAGATAAACTTAAGATGAATACCTGTAACTCTAGTAAACCATCATTGAATGAGATGTGCCTCCTTGTATGTTGTTTGACTGCCTTAGCATATGCTCTTCATTTTGACTCCTTCCTACTACCTCCATTTAGACATTATTGTCACTATTTGTCTATGAATATTTTCTTGATGGAAGTAGCAGGAAAGGAATCACTTGTAACATTTTATGCCAGTATAGATGGATGCAATTTCATTACTCACAAAAAAAGTTGATGAATACAGAGCAATAAATCTGATGAGCACAAACATAATAATAATGAAGTTGATCATTTGAAAAATGCAACTATGTTTGCTATTCCAGAACCATACACTTCACATATTCTATAATCCGGTGTCTTCATCAAGACAACACAACTGTCCTTCGGGGCTTGTGTTCTTTTGCTGAGGATATTCGTGAAATTGTAGACTATGTGATTTGTTACGTTTTGTAACAACACACATAGCTGCAGATTTCACTTAATCTTTTTCACAAATCAGCAGTAATAATATAATCTTATATAAATTCCCCTAGCTTAGGTATACTTTTCCAATGCTATTTGTCGTAACAAAGTTTCGAGTTGCCCATTTCTACGCAAGTGTAGAAATTGTCAACAGGTTCTCAAAGGGGATGGGGGCACCTGGGTGCTAGAGTCCTGGTTGGGCGTTGGTGTCCAATTAATCAAATATGAAACAATAAAGTATCGATTGGGCTATGGGATGTAAAAAACCAGAAAGAAGACATGAAACACAAACAAAAGGTTAAATACATATGTCAATTACTAGTTTTCTTACTTAGGAATCATATGAATCATAATATATTATTAAGACCTAAAAAATGTACCCAATGTGTGTGATTTAGTGCCTACGTTTGCCCCCACTTTATGTTGTTGAGTGAATACTCGATAACATAAAGTATATAAGAGATGCATACTTGATAACCATGTAGATCGATGGTGAAAGCATGTCGAGGAGATAAGAAAAAGTGTGAGGTGATGAAAATTAAGCATGGGATCTAAGCTAGGAAAGAGGAAGTGACCCCCGGGGTGAAGCGTATGTGTTGTGTCGTGTTTATACCTGTTTTCATTATCATGCATGTGTTGTCATTGAGACTACTACTTCTCATGAGGACAAACCTGCAAAAAGAAGGGAAAAAGCGTAGTCAAAGTTGTATATGTCAAAAATTTGATCCAAGTGTATAAAAAGTATGTAAAAAATGCAAAAAAGTAGTAAAAGGAATGTGTGCACCTAATATATGATGAGTAAAAAGGATATAAAGTTTCTTGAAATGTTATAGAAGAAAAATTTTATTTAGAAATCTCATGCCATGACAGAAGAGTGTTGGGGAGAAAGTTCTAGTGTTATTCTCCATCCTTGAATGCTTCCCGACGATTTAGCTTGAGAGTGCATCACAGGGTAATGAGGATATAAGGGTATCAAGATGTATAAGACATATGAGAAAGACTAGCTGTGAAGCACAAAGCATAATATTAGAAATGTAAGAAACCTGACAATGCTAAAGGGGGAGTAAGCATGATGCCCCCCCAAGTGGACAAGGATGAGTAACTTATCCAATAAATTAGAAAGGAAAGGGTCCCTCACCTTATGCTTGCAAAGATAAAGACGTGTGACCATTTTCGAAGACCAACAATGTATGAGATTGATGATGTATATATGAAGGAGGTCGAGGAGGAGATGAACATCTATGGGAAATAGACCGAGGAGGTGATGGAGACCTATGTGAAGTAGAGCGAGAAGATGATGGACACCTATGCAAAGAAGAGAGAGGAGGTGAACTTCTATGTGAAGGGGGTCCGAGTAAGGGACTTAGGCCAAGAAGGTAGGCTAGCAGATTGATGAGGACGAGTGGGTTGAGTGTGAATAGGAGAGCTTGGAATAGATTGCACTTTGGATTTGAGAGGTCCAGGGGACCTAGATGCTCTAGTGAATGCAATGGAAACCTTAAGAGGAGGTTGAGGTAATAGAGTGGATGATGGAACACCTTGGATAAAGATAACTTGCTTATCATGAATGAACTTAAGACATAGGCAAGTCATGGAAAAGATAGCCTTACTAGCATAGAGCCAAGGGATACCTAAGAGCAAGTCATAACCTTCGATTGAAGGTGCCACAATGAATGGTACAAATATGGTGAGAGGGCCAATTATGATTAGAAGCTTGACGTAACCATATAATTTAGGAATTTGATATGAAATTTGTGAGAGTAGATAATTGATAGCAACGAGGAGCATAATAGAACACACATAAAGAGGAGACAATGATTTGATCATAGTATTGTTGATAGCATGAGAAGTAATGGAAGCATTGCTATGTAGTGTGTTGGAATAAAACGTAGCATGAAAATCATGATCATAGAATGTGATGAATGGTGGAGATGCCTCAACATGTGCAACTAGAAAATCAAGAGCCCTCGATGAAGGAGGAGGCACTACACAATATGTATGATTAGCAGATGAATTAGTCGCTTGTTTGTCATGATTAGGCCATGGATCATTGAAAATTTCTATCTTTTTATTATCATTGACCAGATGAGATGTCGAAGGATTAGGGAGCTTGATTGCATTGTTGTCGATGAGATCTTGAATAAGATGTATAAGATTGAAACATCGATCTGTGGAATGCTCGACACATTGATGATAGTTGCATCAAAAAATTCATTATAATTACGTCCTTTAGGGCAGGATGGATCAAGATCTAGTGGTGGTGGAAGCACAATAAGATTACTCTCGATGATTTGTGGAAATAGAATACGCATAGCAAAAGGAAAGTTCTTGAATGAACACTTTGGAGGCTCCCATTTAAGCTTTTCTAGAGTAGTAACAACATTAACAATTTTTTTTCTTCAACTCTCTTAGTAGATGGCTTGAAAGTTAATTTTCTTTGAAACCGAGTAGGAGATGAAGCCTAATCATGATATTTGAGCTTGCCCATACATACAATTTTGCTTTTGCATAGCTTAAGAGTATGGTATAGCTGATCAAATGATGGAGAGGTCTCAAAGATGACGCTCTCCTGCAAAGGAGGAGAGAGACTTTAGACATATAAATCTTGAAGTTCAGAGTCCGCGAGTACATTATAAATTTTAGATAAGTTGTTCTTATATTGTAAAACATAATCCTTATATTTTAAAACATAATCTGCTAGATGTTCATTAGATCCTTACTTGATTTGCGCAAGTTGAGAATAGGATATCTTAGAGCTGATATTGATTGAGAAATGAGTGAGAAAAACATCGACTAAATGTGTAAAAGATGTTACTAAATGAACAGGTATATCGTAG
This sequence comes from Taxus chinensis, assembly GCA_019776745.2. Taxonomy (NCBI): domain Eukaryota; kingdom Viridiplantae; phylum Streptophyta; class Pinopsida; order Cupressales; family Taxaceae; genus Taxus; species Taxus chinensis. The sequence goes on along the minus strand of CM034149.1, from coordinate 193,378,515 downwards.
AATAACGCATTGCATAATCTTTAAGACTTATTGGAAATATCTTTTCTAGTAAGATGTGATCATCCGCATAATCTAAACAAGTCACATGAAATGCTCGAAGATGCTCTTAAGGGTCAACATGGCCTTTAAAGGTGGGAAATTTAGGGGTGATAAAATTTGGAGGGAGTGGATATGTTGAAATGGTAGGTGTGAAAGGAGTATGGAGAAATAAGGTAGAATCAAGAGATGCAGATGCACGAGAATTAGTGAGTTAAAGCCTATGAATGTGAGCTTGGCGATCCTAATATAAAGAAGTTAAATCAGGAGCATTTGAAGAAGAGTTGGGTTGAGTACTGGAAATGTTATGTTGGGTACTCAGAGCAATAGTAGTGGGAATGTAAGTAGGAATGTGAAGAGGTTGAGTGGAGGCCATGACAGCCAAAGAAGAACCTACAAGAGGTACAAAAGTAGCATCTCAAGATTTTTTAGCAGCTATCAAAACATGTAGAATATGCGACAAATGGGTAGGATTGTCACACAAAGCTTGGAGGAATTTGGTGACCTTTTATGTTTGTTCTTAATCAACATTTGTGTTCTCATCATGGGATTTCTCATTATCAGATGTTTCAATGTCTTCAAGAGGAAAATACAAAGAGTTGTAAAAGGGGTTGCTAGATTCAACCATTGATTTAGAAACCCTACGGGAAGATGGCTCGATTTGCTCAAAAGACCCAAAATGATCACTACGGGTAATGGGCATAAGAAGAGAACCTTAGAAAGAAGGTGGAATTCGAGTGATGGGTTCACCAAATGATTTAACAAAAAAGAACTTTTTGTATAAACCCTAGATATTTCAAAGTTGCATGTACTAAATGAATAAATAAAGTACAGATTTGACCTAAGAAATAAGATAGATAAAAATGAAACCCTAGGTGTAAGAGAGGGGATGGAATACTTTGTTGATTTTTTAATTAATCCCAAAGTGTGCTGGAGTGGAAAACTAATGAACATGAGGAGGAGACTATCGCAATTGTGTGACTGTCTAATATGCTTGGACTGGGGTGTTTGGGGCATTGGAGACTACTTATAGGCACCTGTGACTATGAAATACCTCAAGAACTAATTTTTCCTGTGTCGTAAGATGTTTTCCAACCTTCATTGTTTATTTCTTATCTGTCACACTATGCCCGAAAAAATTGCCTATAACTTGCAAAGAGAATTATAACCAGAAAAATCTCAAAACACATCAAATCCTAAAAATAAAAAGATGCAAATGGGGAGTCAGAGTGACCTTGGCGGTCACTTGACTGAGTGAACTTACGACTGAGTGTTGCACTATATTTCAAAATCCATGTAGTTCTCGTGTGTGTGTGTGCAAGAATCGTGCCCTAGGTATCTCTTGTGTAAAATGCACTTGATAGTGAGAAGTAGCTAGATGTAACAATGTAAGTAGATGTGTGGATGGTAAAATGAATTTCCCCTCCTATGTATGCATGCATAATATGTAGTCCCTTGTCCCTTGAATGAAGCTAGATAAAATATTTGAAGCTCTTGAAATGTCTTTGGATACAACATTGGGTGATATTATTAGATGCTTAGAGCTTGGTCCTTTATTATGGCCACATAGATTTATTTTTATATGATTCCCTTGGCTAAGTTTCACAATTAACAACTAAAAGGAGGACACATAAGAAAACAAGATGTCCAAAAGATAAAGAGGCCCAAAAGAGGCAAGTAAGATACAAAGAGGTCGAGGGCACCTAGAGGGGATGGGAGAGCCTGGGCGCTAGTGTCCAGAGTAATAAAATATGAAATAGTACAGTATCAACTGGGCTATGGGTTGTGAGAGACCAGAAAGAAGACATGAAACACAAACAAAAGGTCAAAAATAGATGTCAATTACTAATTTTCTTGGTTATGAATCATATGAATAGTAGTATGTGAAATTAGGACTTAGAAATGTACAAGTGTGTGATTTAGTGTCTACACCTATGAAATTGTTCCTCATCAATGCATGTTCTATGTTTTGCATAGTGTTCACATCTTCGAGCCCTTATTTATGTAGTTGACATATGGGATGTAGAAAATCCTCCAAGTAACTTTCTTGCAATGGAATCATGAGTGGAGTGAGTTTCATGAGCTCTAAATAAATTGGTCCAAACAAGAATGTTGACATAAATACAAACCCTAATAATTATTTTGTGTATAAACATAATAGTTATTACAATTGGAGATAGGGTCGAGGACAATAAAACAATAAATTTTATCCATATAAAACTTTTTTTATTTCTGTAGTGTATTCAAAGGTAAAAAAGAGATAACATGTACATGGGATGAACAAGACATTCCTAGGATGTAAAAAGAAGAAGTATACTACACACTTTTAAGGACCGCATCTAGGGGAAACAACCAGATATATATGTCTACAAATAAAGAAGAGATGCACATCCTAAATAATAAACATGCAAATAATAAAAAAACAACATGATGTTTTGGAAGGAAATAAATTATGTTCCAAGAAACTCTAGGGAGATTCTTTGGAATAGAATTTCTTCTTTGATTTGAAGATTACACATTTTGATTAGTTTTTTCCTTTATAGGTTTCTCTCTTTATTGAAAGAGTGAATAGAAACTCTTGTCTAATGGCATTCCTCGTAATCTCATTGATTACCTCCTCAACTATATAAAAGAAATGTAAGTCTGCAGTTGTAATTCCTGTGATTGAATTTGTAGTCTCATCAAAGGCAAGAACTACTTGAATATCCACTTGTACAATCCATTAAATCCAATCAAAGAGCATACCTATAGTTCCATTTTTCTACACCGGTATTGCATTTAGAATAGAACCAAAAACCATTTTGTTTTTACTTAACTATATTTTTGCAATATGTATCACCGATCATACGAAAGAAATCCATGTAAAAGAAGTTTTCCATGATAATGTTTGTCATTTCTGCTTCAACATTATCCCATTCATTTTTTTTAAAGTTCCTCATATGTAAATTTTTTGATAATGTTGCAGTTGAGGTCATATTTTGTGGAGAGCCCATAAGCTTGTTGGTTATAGATGGGCATGGAAGAGAAGAATTTAATGAAGCTAGCCATCCATGGAGTGTAGATGTCTCTAAGATAGAAGAGTTGAAAAAGTATTTGGTTGCGGGGATGGTGTCAATTATAGTGTCATTGAATACAGAAACCCGAGCAACCTTGATTGTTAGAACATGGAGATATGTTACGAAAAGTATCTCTGAAATCTCTTTTCTTAAAGTATAAAATTTTTGGCCTTATAAAGTAAAATAAATACTGAATCCTGACATATTTCGTATTTGTAATGATCTTTTTATAGTTTCAGACTTTTCTCTACGATGTAGTGGATCATAGTGAAATATCCATAACAATACTGATTAAATTGATTGTCGAACCAACAAGGGTATTTGGTATATCATTTATCTTTTTAAAATGGAAGTGATCCAAGGTTATTTCATCTTTGATTTCAAGAAGAGGAGTGATAAAATAATAATGATGGAAGAAAATCTCCAGTGGACTATCTAAATGATTGTAGTTGGGGTTTGTATTGCCAATCCATCCATTAGATATATTGTAGAGGTTTCTACTTTAAATTTGGCTGGAGAATTTGGCTACCAATTCATTGAAACAAGTGACATGATTTTCCTCCCTTTTTGTCCACAAAATCTCATTTCCTTTTGTGTCGTTATATTCTTGAAGCAGTGTTTTTTCCAGTGCTTTTCCTTTTATTGACTAAGATCCTAAAGATGTATTCAAATCAATAATTTGAGTAGGGACGCTTGCATTATTAGAAAAAAACATTTTTGTTCACTTCAGTTGTTTGTAGAGGAGTTGGATGCATGTAGACAATGTTTTGTTCATCGCTTGCTTCCCGCATACAGGGATGAACTGGAACATGATAGACCATTTTTGTTAGCTAAAGATAATGGTGTCCATGTCACAAATAAGAACAATCCAACAAAAGGGAAAAGGTGATGTATTTTCAACAACATATATAAGACAATATTTGAAATGCATGACAATGAGAAGAAAAAAACTTACAATTTATTTCTTATCAGCCTACAAAGATATTCCTGGACTTGAACAGTGGAGCCTTCTCGAATGTTTCTCTCTTAAACCTGCCTAGAAAATTTAGAGAGGAGGAGTGCATGATGAGTGAGTTTCCTATCAAATTTTTTAACACGATAGTGATTTTTGTGTTTAAGGTTGAAAGCAAAGGGAAAAGGTTTAACAGTTGCAATATCAGGTCTACATCTAGGGAGCCTTCAAAGATTTTCAAAACTCCTCCTTCTGTTAATGCCATTTCCTTTGGTTGAATAAGGCGGGCACACCTACTAAGTACTACAAAGTTATTCGCCAAGTTTAAATATGTTATTAATGGCATGTTTAGTAAAATAAATAAAAATCACATAACAAAGGATGTTATGAATAGGTTTGGATAGAAAAAGGATTTTGATTTCTTCTATATAATTTAGATATTTTAGATTTTTTGGTTTTATTTTGAGATGTGTGGATTGTTTTTGTTGATGATAAATATAATATTAAATTTATTTTTTCTATAGTGTAGTCTTCATTGGAACATTTTAAAGTAAATCTATTTTGGTTTTGTTAATTCATATTAAAATGTTTAAATACTTTATACAAAATCACAAATTACAGTAAATTAATGTGTTTTATAGCATGTGGTGGATGGATAAAACTATTTATGATAATAATATGTAATGACATATATTATTTTTTCAAGATGGAAGAACATATTATAAACTTACTTCAATGAGAATTTAAGAGAAACCACTATCGAGACACAAAATCAATTTTATTTTCAAATCCAATTAGATTTCACAAATTTTCTATCATTTTTTCTATCCGTTGTGGTAAGTTATTTTCCTTCAAATTTTTGTTCAAATTGCAAAATCTAATTGTATTTTTTGACATATCATTTCTATAAAGATATTTATTAAGAAAAATTAGGTGTTTTTTTTTTTGCAGAGAATTCGATTGTAAATATAAAAGAATCAAGAGGAATTGGGCATGAGAATATTTTGATGAGATTCAATGATTTCTTGAACAAGGTTTTTTGTTTGTTTGGTTACAAAAAAGGACTAAATCATTTAATTTTTTTTAAATTTTGACAAAATTTAAGTATGTTTTTAGACTTTTTAGTTGAAGGTGCATATATCATTTGTTTATAAAGTGATTAAAATATTTTGAATACTTTGTTCAGAGGTGATGACTTTAAATCATGCTTTAGCCGCCCTCCTAAACACTGATAACAATAATAACATGAGTGATTTAGAAAGGCCATAAAAAACTTATAAGTTTGCGTCAATTTGGTTATCAATTTATTCAAGTCGATCCTATAAGAAAATATTGGAAAAGACTAAAAATTTATGGTTTTTTTTTTTCAAAGAGTTATTCAAGATTTTAGTATGTAAAAGAATTTTCCAATAATCTCATAATATAATGAAGGACATAAGAAGAAAATATATATCAAACAACATATGTAAAATACAAGGCCCAACAATTTCATAATCACATACAAGTGGAAACATGAATTGAATTATAAAACATACTTTGAATTTACATATTACATCTTCCATTCTGTGTGGTGTGTTTTTTTGTTTGATGTTACCATCCAAATGATAAATCCGCAAAAACAAGAGGTAAACACTAATAACAAGGTGATACTTCAATATAGTTCAATATATGTACATGAGCATCCAAAACATAAGGAAAATAACATAGCCTATAAATTTTACATATTCTTCCCAAACTCTTTTTTATATGTATAAGAAATTTTTTGGAAACATTTTTTCTTCCCAAATGTGTTGCTTTGTGAATAAAGACACCCATTTTCTTCATTTTGTGGGGAGGCTTGCATATTTGTGCATGAGTAGATAAATCATAGATGACACCGAAACTTCTAGAATGTGGACCAATAGTGTGAAATTTGGAGAGGTACATGAAAATTTACATTAGAAAAATCAGGTGTGCCTATATGAGTTCCATAATCTACAAATTCTTAGGCCTTGGTTGCCTGCAATACAACACATCCACAACATTTGTCAAGGTCAGTACAGTCTATGAGATGATAAAGGAGTTTTTCAATAAAGTTTGATGATTAATCCAACATGATCATGACAGTGGCAAGTGACAATACCATCTAAGCATGTCTGTGAGTTGATTAGAATATGTATCATCAAGATAAGCTTGCAGGACTATTTATGACAAGAAAAGTTGCATGGATCAAGAAGATGTTTGGTGATCTAGTGGATCAGATGCTCAAAGGTATGTCATGGCTTTCCCATGTTGAGTTTAGATCGGCTAATACAGTCCTAGCTATCAAATGTGATGGAAAAATGCAATGTGGTTGAAGTCTTGATCAATCTTGAATTGATGCAGAAAGTCAGAGATTTGTGACTGAGTTGGTATCTTTGTAGTCCTTTGGATCTAAATGCTAAAATTGATCTTCAATTCTATTCAAAATGATAGATGGAATTGATGAACAAAGTTTTGACTAGATGTACCTAGAAGCTGCAAGGTAAGTCGATGTTTATAAGACAAGATTGTGTTTTCTAAGAAGGCATGATGAGCTTTTACAAGCTCAAAAATCATAAATCAAGGCATGGACTGAAGAATGGAGTTGATCATGCAAGAAGTTGTATCATAATTTCATATAAGGTTACCATATCTCATCAAGAAGGTATTGTTGATTTTAAGCTTTTCTACAACATGTTGATATCTCAAAGCCTTTGGTTGTTGAAATTCATCTCTCATAAAAAATTAAGTACAAGTAAAGAAAAAGGAAAATACATGACGATACTAAATACATTTTGTGAATTTGCTCTTCTGCTGCATTTTTCTTACAGTCTTTTGAATCCATTTGAAAGTTTCATCCATTTTAAATTATGGTGTTATCAAAATTACACCTATTGGAGGGCTGTAAATGACACTGCATTTTTTCATTATTTGAAACTGAAGGGGGAAATAAAGAAACATAGTAAACTTAGTCAAGACAAATGTAGTCAACATCAATAAGGGAAAGGTAATAGATAACATAACTACTGACTTCCATGCACAATGTAACATGCCAAGAAAATAATACTACAATAAAGTTAAATAATACAAATGTAAGAATCAAGAGCCATATCTTCCAGCAGGAAAATTTTAAAACCTTGCATAAGCATAGTCTGCTACCCAAAATCAGATGTATCAAAGTGGCCTCCTAAAGTAAGATATCCTCGTAGTACACAACAATTCTTGGCTTAGTAAAAGGAACATGCCCCCACATACTGGTGAAAATGAAAGGAAGGTCTAATTAATACCTTGTAGAGTATGTCTAAGAAAAATAATATCTATAAGACATGAAAATTTACAAGATGTAGCAGTAGCATATATAAATGAAAAAAAATCAATCTTACCAGTTTACAAATACCTAAACACACCATAAATATCACACATTCTAGATAATCCAAAATTGCAACTAAATAATTTAAATTCCACTATTGCAGAAAAATTGAACAAATATGTTGACAATAGGAATTATTTGATGACAATATCACCATTGGAAACCAGCTAAATTTTTTGAGTAAACTTTGTTAGGAAATGGTGAGAATAATAACAAGGAATTTCATAAACATCTATAAATGGTATTAGAAACTTAACAAATTCAAAAAAGATGAGATACATCAATGTACAAAATTTATTACCCATCACCTTGTTATATAAATCTATATGTTGTTATGTTATATCTTTAACACGTCTTCTCAATAATTAGGACTCAGTTATAATATTTTTCAAACTGAATTTGACTTTCCAACTTCACGATTTTGTTGAGATGGAATATCATGTGTTTTATGATCCTCGCCAAATGTAAGATGGGTTATATGGTGATGCATTTTTCAAATACAAAAAAAAGAATGATAAAAACCGTATAAACAATTACATCCATCTCTAAATACAAATTCAACGAGAAAAATCAACAAGCATTTTTTTCATGTTGTATAGATTTACTATTTATGGTTCCACTTCTATCAAAAACTAATTTCCCACAAATTCATTAATTTTAGTCCACGGTTATTGGGTTTAACACCCTAGAAAATGTTATTCTAAACAAATCCTTAGAAAATTTAAAAACATAAAGTCTACTTTTTGTCCCTCGTAGTCAAACATTGGATTCTTCTTGTAATGCCCCCCCCCCCAGCCTACCTGGACTCGGTCAGCATCATCTCCTTGGCGTGGAGGATGGAGAAATTAATTTTCTGACATGATGGAAACCTTGCTGGTGGCCGCACCCACCGATTTTCCTGATTTGCAAATCTTTTTCTTTCTTGTTTGACCTGCTTGCTTCCTCTCGGACCGCGTGAGATCTCCCGTGGATTTGCCTGCATGTGGAGTGGTTGAGAAGGCATTGAAATCTGTCTTTCAAGTTCCTTTTTCTCACGTTTTCTCCTAGGCGCCTCCTTCTTCCTACCCTGAACCACGAATGCTTGCTTGTGCTCCTTCAGATGTTGTGACAGATAAATTGCTACACCGTGTTCTGGACTGTGGATTCTCAAATCGTGCTGTACAGGTAGTTTCAGTGGAGCGTAGAACCAAAATTTTCTCTGAAGAGAGTGCCGTGAGGAAGTGTTGGCTTTATGCAGCAGCTACAGAGCAGAGAAGTAAACTTATCTCAGAAAATAAGTGGCCTCCAGAGAGAGTGAAGTGTGACAGCTGCAGGGTGATCCCAAGGCACCGCTGGTGTTGAGCCTGGTGTTCTGGTTGCACGCGACCAGTCGTGACCAGTTGTGCAAAATCTTGCAGCGGTAGTTGAAGAACGAGATAAAGGTTTGTTGAGCTGTCTTGCCTTTCATTGTGGAAAGTCGCTCTGTCCAGGTGATGAATTTAACATGGAAGAAGCTCGATCAAATCTTGAGGCTTGTTTTGCAAGTGCGGCTGAGATTACATTCACGACTGTTTCTGTTCTGGCCGGAAGTTATTCTAGTGCCTTACCCATGGGTTGATATGGTGGTTTGATATGAAGATACAGAAAACAAATGGAGGCGTTAACTTGTTGTTCTTTCTTCGCAAGCTACTTCCGTGACATTATGCCTTTTACCTTTTCTGTTCTGCTGAAGGGTAAGGTAACAAAGCATATTTTCTCTCGACCTACTACTGAATAAAATAGGAGATGTATGGCGCACATTTCTTCCTGGAAAGTTTGATGATATGTTGTTGTATGATTATCAAGTTGATGGACAATATTGTCCTGAAGAAGGCCACCGCTATGATCCTTCGTGCATTTTGGTGGATCCTTATGCTAGGGCAGTCATAAGTAGAGTAGAATATGGGGTTTTGGGTCATGAAGGAAACTGTTGGCCTCAAATGGCTGGTATGGTCCCTGTTCCTGATGACGAGAGGGTAAAGAATAGTGTGGGAGCCGAACAATGGAGCAGATCGGTTATGGAGCAGGACACGAATTGTCTCACTCTCGCCTACTTTGCCATTTCAGGCCTCGACATCCTCAATGCCTCGATCAGGTGGAGACTGGTCCCTCGTGGAGGAGGGGCGTGGAAACCAGCTAGTGTACCAGGTGTGTGTTGAATGGTGCAGCGGTGTGCGAAATGCACATCTGTTGCTATGTTGTTTCTGTTAAGTGTCGAATGCACCCTCAAATTCGAGATTCTCCTACAAGATATTTTTATCAAAATCGATTAAGTGACAGTGTGACTGTTACCAGGAGACCCGATGAAATTTATTACAGAGATTCTCTGTTAAGACCTTCTTGTTGTTCGATGTAACTCATGGGAGAGAGTCCCATAAGCGCGGATCTGTTTTAGATCAGAATATTCATGAAGCACAATTTGCCTTGCAACTATATGAGCATCTTCTACGAGTCTATATGTTGGCAGGCATAAAGGGTGTTGTTGGAATTATCACACCTTACAAGCTACAGCTGCAATGTTTGCACCGAGATTTTGATGCTGTCCCCAAATCTGATGAAAGAAAAGGTTGTGTATCATCACGGTAGATGCCTACCCGAGCCAGGAGCGTGGTGTAATCAATATGTTTCGTGTCCGAGCTTCAAATCATGGGGTTGGTTTGTAGCTGTTTTTCACCGCGTGAATGTGGCGATAGCTCGAGCTCGCAAAGCACTTTGGGTTAAAGGCAAGCAACGACATTGAAACAATCATATGCATGGAGATGGCGTTTTAAACCAGGCATGTTAAATCTACTCCTTGTAATAGTTTTCTACCTTCTTTCAGTATCTTGAAATGAATTTTTCTTTCCTCTTGAATGGCGCCTAGACTAGATGTTTTCGTGGTTGTTTATATCACTGCCTGATTGTGTGGTTGTTCCTTTAAATCTTATTCCAATTTCACTGATTTTTCTTGGAATGTTCCTTCCTCTCTTATAGCTTACTCTATTTCATATTTGTCTAAATGGGTTACTGCAATATTGAGTGATGTAGTCTAGTTCGTAGGGAAGGAAACATTGTTGAGTTTTGTTTGCTTACATGACTTTCTCTTAAAAAGAATTATGTGATGGTAATTATAATTGAAGGTTAAGCCTACATACCTCTTTTGGTTGAATAAATACGCATTTCCTATTTATGGGCTCTCTTGTTTTGCTAGAAGGTACATTAATAGTGACGTTGTGTTCTGAAACTTGTTTAAGCCTGTGGGCATTCCTTCCTTTATGTTTGATTAAAAAATGGCATTTGGGGTTTGTTTTAGAACTGTATTTGGTTGACTATTGTACCTAGTCTAGATGAGGGATAACCTGGCATCTATTTTGACCTCCACGTGTTGAGAGAATTACTATACCTATTTCTTGATGTAAACTCTTGTTTGATTAAAGCAAGGGGAAACATTGTAAGTTTAACTGAATGAAATCTCTACTTTTATTTTATTAAGGGTCGCAAGCAAGCTATCTCTAGCTGGACAGAAACAAAAGTTGTAGGTGAATCCATGGTACTGGACTCGTGAACTCGTTTCCTGTTTGATGACAGTTGATTTCCGTGATAATATCATAGGTGGCTGTTATATTTATCTGTTTGATATTTGCTAAGACTTTTCCTCGATAAGCCCACATGGATCGGGTAAAACTTTCCATCTTCTTTACCCTTGGCAAGGAGTTCATAGAACTTCTAGGCCTGACTACACTGCGTAACCTTCCTGATAGCTATGTGCGTTGGTTCTTGGGTTGTGCTTGTACTCGTGGTAAGGTCTTTTGAGTCTGGGGCATCGTTGGTGTTTTTCCCTCTGCGTATCGAATCCCTTTGTTTTCGAACTCAAATACCTTATACTTCAAACTTGGTTACTAAAAGGTCCCATTTTGTGGCCTTGTTAGGGAAATCAGTTTTTTTTTTATTTTAATGTTTATTGACATTGTCTGAATTATATAAAAATTATTAACGACTTTTGAGTTTAGTCTTCCCTTATATTATGTAGAGAAGTTGACGATTAGAATAGGGTTTGTTGGTAGAATAATGGCCCTTTCTGTGTCTCTTTCGTACGCTTTTGGAAAAGTGGATTTGTTTTGGTTGCTAGTACTACGTTTTAAGAAATCCGATAAGGAGGTAGTGGTAAACTCCTTGGTTAAAACCAAAACTATAGTTGTGTTCTTTTAAGGGCATCGAACCCATATTACTTTGAAGCCCCCCTGGAAGAATTGGATAACGTCATTTTCGCTTCGCGCCTACGATCATAATTAGTACGCTTTGTCTTCTCTTGGACCCCTTAGTTGGATGAAGTAAATTTTGGATTCCAATCACGTAACCTATAGGATTACATGAAGGAGATATCAACACTCTTGACTTCCTTGTTCCCAACCCATAAGGTCTTGCCTTGATTTATGTAATTTTGTTCTTACTAGTATTTGGACTTTCTCCTTGTTGGATAATTTTAGTTTTCTCTCTCATGAGATTAATATTGGAGTTGTGAGTTGTGTTTTTTAATCCATTTCTGAATTTAGAATATTCCTTTCTTGATATTGTTAATTGTTAGCTTACTATTGCATTGTGTAGTCTTAACATGCTCAGTTCTTGCGAACTGACTTTAGTTAATATTTGTGTAGATGGATTATGCGAGTAGACTAGAAGAAAAGAGTGTAAAAGTTTCATCTGTACCATTATGAAGTTCCTTGTAAAAATGTCCAATGTGTTGTAAATTGTGTAACATTGCTTGTAAAGAGAGTTGATACGACCTCTTGCCTTGTATTGTTTGGTAATGGTGAAATAAAGTGTCTTGTTCTGGTGTAGTTAAGCTTGAAATTATCCTTGTGAGAAATGGCATTCAATCTTTACATTGATATGAGTATTGTAAAACTTTGATCTTGAGAATAAATTATTAAGTTAAATCTTTCTAAGACTTAGCGACAATATTTTATAAGTAAAGTAAAACGAGTCGGTTAACCCTTAAAGAAGCTAAACAAAAATAATAATTTTATATTCAACAAATAAATGTAAAGGTGATCTATTTGAAATCAAATGCTTCCAGGAGTGATCAAAATGAAAACATCCTTTGTGAAGTAAACATTTATAAATTGATACCCCTAGCTAAACTAGCGAACACTATCCCTTTGGGTTGAACTCTTAAACAAGCTTAAAGGAAAACAATGGTTAGTTTCTGGAAGATATTAAGATTTAGTAAGTAGGAGAAGACTTTAAGTGAACTACTCTTCAGTGTATAAGAAATTAACTCAGTTGGTGAGATGAATTTGTGCGAACCATATATTGATTCCTTCTGAAAACTTAAGTCATGAGCTAAAGGGTGTCTTACCAAAATAAATAAACCCCAACCATTTCTTACTGTGGCTTGCCCTAGCTGTGAGTGTGTCATGTGGTTGGACTTCCATGTTGTCTCGTCAAAAAGAAAAATAAATTGTCCTTGATAAGTGTGAATGTTTCCATGCTAACCTTGTGGTCTTCCCCGTAACAAATGGTTCCAAGTGTTGGTTGTAACCTTGTGACGCCATGTTGTGTCGTGTTGAGTCAAAGCAAGTAGTCAAAAAAAGTTATCCTGTATTTCACTGTGTTGTTCTTGTGTTGGTATTTTTGGTGTGTTACATTTTAAATCAGGAAAATCGGTGGGTGCGGCCACCAGCAAGGTTTCCATCATGTCAGAAAATTAATTTCTCCATCCTCCACGCCAAGGAGATGATGCTGATCGAGTCCAGGTCGGCTAGGGGGGGGGGCATTACACTTCTTCATGAAGATGTTTTCAACATGAGACTAAAATGTTTGAAGTAGAAACTTGTACACATTCATATCCAGAAACAAAACTACAGTTAATTATTTTATTTTTTAAAAATGAAATAGAAAGAAAAACCAACTAATTGGAGTAAAAACATGTGTAGATTTTTGAAAGAGAGTGCATTCAAAAGAGGGAGCAAATAAAAAACAATTAATGCAATCCAAACACTTTACATGTGATTCACGAAGACCCTTCAAAACTTTATTTAACTATACCAATCCAATTTTTTTCATACACAGAAAGGAATATGAGAAAATAAAAAACAATTTAATCCCATTTGAAAATTTTAGAAAGTGTCCATGAGAAATTCTTAGCAACTATGTTTCTAGAAATGAATAACAACGAACCTTCATTGGGCATGCACACATTTGATTTCCAAATGATTGCAACAACAATAAAGAACACAGGGAAAAAGATAAAAAAATATAGAATTGGTAAACATTTACATGAAAACTCCATAAAATCCATCAACATCTGTGTCTACCCATTGTTGCATGCAATGCCTGACATCAGTCCCACTAAAATCATATGTTATGTGTTTTACAGGTGTTATTTTTCCATGTTGCCATTAGTTCACCGAATGCCTCTCACCCACCTTGTAATTACTGATGTCAGAGAGATCTTAGAAAATATCCGATAGCATGTGTTTGCATCAGCCATGACGAGACACAAACCTTATGGTGAAGGACTCTAACTGCACACCTCGTCCTACACACTCTAATCCCATTTCACCAATTATTTTTTTATTAATTTATGTATAGGTATTTAAATATTTAGGTACTCTATTCAATGCCGAATAGGGGAAAGGACCCCATCTCCGAGCACCATAAGTTGCATATGTTACACAGCCACGTAGACTGCTAACTAAGAATCCAAATCAGCATGCTGGATTCGTCAATGTTTTATGAATCTTAAAATGTATCATTGAAACCTGTTCACATTTTGTATGACACGTGGAAATAGAATTCCATGCATACTATTAGAAATGACCCAATATAAATATCAGACCCATCACCGCTGCTTTTAAAATGGTATGACAACACGTATTTTAGTGGGAAGCCGCGCGTTTGAGGTGACAGTAAATGTACAGTGGTTGCTATTAAAGCGGTAACAGGTGGATTAATATCTCCACCGACTCACCATAGTTTTCCATCGCCGTCCCTGTAATGGTAATTCAAGGTGCATTCAACCCCCATAAACTGTGCATTCACTCGTAGTTTTCATTGCAATGCAGGCAGGTCCAGTTTTCTACAGCTGTTATTTTTGTCAAGGAATCAATGTGTTTGGTGTGCCACCTCATCCATGGAACTTGAACAACCTTGTTCAGGTTGCAGGTATTCTAGTGCTTCTTCTACACAAAAAATTCCCTTCTCATTATAATGCTTCTCAAGTTTACCCAATTTTGGTGGTGGGATTGACCTCTCATATTCTTCAACTGTAGCCTCCATTTTTAGAGCTATCTAAATTGGAACCCTTAGCTCCAGAGCGTAAATCCATGTGGCAAAGGGAAATTGGTTGGTTTCTCTCTGTAACAGATCATATAGTAGAATTTGTGCCATCAAACTAGAACTCACTCGATGGAAGCAATATGGAGGTTATAAGACTACCCAACGTTTATTCCATGTCTAATCCTTACATTTTTACTATCAAGTCTTTTTTATGGTAATAATTATGGCTACAACAAAAAATTTCTTCGTCTGACTGGTGCAAGGTTTAAAATTCTGTCTTTCAGATCATGGTGACAAAACCGCACTTAGATCTTCATATGAATATCCCAGCACTCCGCAAATTGGATGCTATGTTGCTCATACGATTCAAAACCTCAGAGCCCCAATTTGTTTCCAAAGAAATTTATAAATGAATTCCATCTCTGATGGTCATGTTTTTGGGGTGCAGGAAACTTTGGAGAAATTCAAGGAGCCCGAGTTTTGGTATGTGAATAGATCCGTGGATGTAGATACATTCAAAGATAATTCCAATCAACAAAGGCAGGAACATAAATGGTGGCTACCCACACCTAAAGTTCCTCTAGGAGGCCTCTCAAGGAATGCAAAGAAAATACTGCAGATTCAGAGGGAGTCTGTCAGTCAAATACTTAAGGCAGCAATGGCAATCAATGCTCAGGTCTTGTCTAAAATGGAGATCCCAGATGTTTACCTAGAAGCCCTACCCAAGGTAGACTAATCTCAATGATTTATGTCACATAATTTTACTGAGATAGAAGGAATATTGGTCGGATGCATAGCTCATGCAGTGTTTTGATATTTTCATAAGTTATTTTACAGACTGCAAAAACTAGTCTTGGAGATGCACTTTATCGCCATATAACATCAGACCAGTTCTCTCCAGAAGCCTTGTTGTCTTCGCTGGATGCATCATCTGAGCACAACATTCTAGACATAATGAACCGAGTAGAAGCCTCCATAGCCGTATGGAAACGAAAAATCAGCAAGGACAACAAAAACTCTGGCATATCCTCATGGGGAGGTAGCACCAATGAGAAAAAGGAACTCTTCGGTGAAAGAGCTGAGTCTCTTCTACTACTGCTGAAGCTGAGATTTCGTGGTCTTCCCCAGACAGCACTAGACATGAGTAAAATTCAGTACAATAAGGTGATCCTACCAGCACTTTTTTAAATTGTAATACAAATTCTCATTGCATATTCAAGGATCTAAAACATGGTGCTAATTTCAATCGCAACTATTTTTTTTGGATTTCAGTTGGAATCCACTTGTAATTGAAAAATGAGAACAACAGCTGCTCTGATACTTGGAACTGGCTGCGCTGGTCGTGTGGAGAGGAACGATAGTACCCAAATCAAATGCCTCACAAAAGTTGAAGGAGAGCTAGTAAATTATAATGGTGAACACATACATCCTTTGATTTCATTATTATTTTTCCTAACAGTGTTTACCTGGATGCTATAAATAGTTGATGGTTGTGTGTCCACTTCCTGTGGTATTGACTAGATTTTTTCAATTGGGTTTGCACAGCACTTGGGTATTGCTTTAGAGGTCAATGTATTCAATCCAGTCTTGGGTGTTTTGGGGTGTAGGATTTTAATAGGGCCTTACTGATTGATGCATGATTTATTGGTCATTTGATTTAGAGATTTGTGATCATATTTTGAACTTTTGAAATTGTTGTGAATGTGTGCCAGGGTCTATTGAGTTCTTGTTTTTCATGTAATGTTCTTGTTGCTTGTTGCAGGGTAGAAAAGAATAACAATGCCAGTGATACGTGAATGAGTATGAAGACCACAAATTTATTTGCAGGTAAGGTCATCTGTGACTTTACTAAGGCAATGATCTGTTTATCTTAATCCAAAATGTTTTGTCTACAATTGTTTGTCTGTGAGATGATTGAGTTATATTCCAGTTTTATATGGTATATTTTATTTGCATGCCTTAATTATGTTTACAAATGCTGGCAAGTACCCATAAAATGGGAGACAACATAAAAAATACATAAATGGATAGTCCTTATTTCACACACAAGAAAACATATATTGTTTTATATTCATTTCGATAGACTTACAAAAATTTACGTTAAATCTGACTTCCAAAGGATTAAAGTCAGTATAACATTTATCAAAATCATATATACATATTCGACAAAATCTGCCAAAACTTACTAAATGGGCAGCTTTTTAGAAATTCTTTCTAATATTGGACAAAATTTGTAAAGCCAAACTTAACCGCTGGACCAAAATCCTAGAAATGGTTGAGACTGCTCTTCCTCATGACTCTCTGATGTGCTAGCATTCATAGATTGGAGAACATGAGGTAGCATAGTAGGAGGCTTACCTGGAACATCTGTCAATGTTCTTGAAAGTTGGCCAATTTGACCAAACAATGCTTGCTCTAATTTTCCTGAATATGTCTCTTTGTTTGAAGGAGAAGATGGGCAACTGGATTGGTTATTGATAATGGAAGAAAAAGCAGGCATGAATGTGTTATACATGTCCAACAAAATGTGATGCTGATCAGGAAGGGGATTAGAGGGACTACTCAAACGTCTATTTTGTCGATCAGGCTCCTTCTGTGCTTGTTGCCATTCCTTCATCCTTTTATCATGTTCTTTTGACAGTCTGGCTTGTTCCCTTTTCAACTCCTCATTTTTTCGCTGCAACTTGTCTTCTTCTTTTTTCTGCCTTTTCAATTCTCTTTCAATTTTAAGTTGCCCCTTCTTTTCTTTTTCTACCAACATGTGGGCTTTCCTTTCTTCTGCCTGCTCCCTTCTCTTTGCCTTCAAATCTTCAATTTCTCTTTTTCTTGCTTCTTGATCTTGAAGTAAATGCAAGTATTCATCAGAGGTAAGTATTTGGGATTGCCTACCAATTCTAATTGCACCATCACTTAGCCGCACAGGGTTGTTGTGAACCCTCTCAATTGGTAGCTTTAAGAATTTACTTACTGATTGGTTGTCATTTTGGGTGCAGACCACCTCTTCAGTGTCTTGTGTGGCTATGAAATCAGCAACTTCGAAGTTACCTTTATCCATATGCTGTGTGGATAAATTTGGGGCATCTAATTGGGATGCATCACGTGCCTCCCACTCCAAATTATCAGCATAATAGTGTACCACCTCACTTGGAAGAGGCGGGGGAGGGGATGGCATTGAAAGAGAAACTTCCTCATTGTTGAAATCAATTTGCATGTTGAGATTTATGGCCCCTTCTTTAACCCATTGAGGTGGGCTGAGCTGTGTTGGCAAAGTCAAGATATCATCAACATCTGTGGCTTCTTGTGTTTGGCTCACATGAGTTGTTGAACTAACGTGATCATCTTCTTCATTGATTGTATGTGGCTGATTTAAATCTTTAGGCATGCCAAAAAATTCTGTCTCAACATGCACTTCCTTTGTTTTCTGTGCATCCTCATTATCTGACACATTATTCCTAATTTCTTCTAAACATCGTTCTACATCTCCATCTTCTATTCCTGCCATCCTCAATATGTTTTCAACAGCTGCCACCTCGTCTTCTTCAACATGAAAGGCTTCACTTGGCCTCATATCATTAGAAACAACATTACGATCAAGTGGCCATATACCTGTCCTATGAAAACCTGCTTTGATGTTTTTAGGAGTAAGTGCGAGTTGGAAAGCTTGACTGCTAAGTGTTGCCAATTCTGTCCTCCTGATTTCAAGACCTGAGTTCTTTGCCATCCATTTGGACCTCATTGATTTGAAGTAGTTCTTGAATGGAGAGAAAACACTAACATCTAATGGCTGAAGTTTGTGACTGGTATGAGCTGGCAAAGTCACAAGGTCAATTCCTAGATTTCTAGCTTCTTGGATTGTGCCAAAAGCTACATGGCTGCCATGACCATCAAATATTAGAAGATGCCTATTTGTTGGTGAAACTCCACCAGGCACAGATCTTGCAAAATGATGCAGCCAATTCAAAAACAACTCCTTTGTCATCCACGCATGTGGTTGCGCTGCCATGCATGCTCCAGGTTCACATCCAGCTATATAGTTTTTAAGTTGTCTCTTTGCCTTAAAAAGATAAAATCCAGGAATGCTTTGTCCTGCTGCATTAACACAACATAATACAGTAATCCATTCTCTACTTTTTGACATAATGTGTGGAACACTTCTACAACCTAATTTAGCAATCACACGCATGCCACAATTCCTTCCTGCTTGTACACCAGTTTCATCACAATTCCATATTTTATTGGGCCCATATTGATTTGTTGTATACATTTTTTGCAAGTTATCATAGAAAGCAACAATGATTCTTGGTCGTAACATGACTGCTCTATCTCTATCAAGGCCCTCCGCAGTTCTTATTGTCAAATCGGGATGGTGCCTACAGAACCCATTCCACCATGATTTTCCTAGTAGACCATCATTGAATGGATTTGGTCTGCTTTGACATATATGAGCTACATAGGCCTTTAAGTGAATGACTTCAAGACCATGGCCAAGTTCAGCCATATCTTTGCACCATGTCACAATTTCCTGCTCTTCATTCTCTGTCAGAACTGTTGGAGGTCCCAGCCTCTTAGTGGTTCTTTTTCCATACAACCAATCAGTCACGTTTGTGGCAGGGATACCCCACTTAGATGCTTTGTTTTCTTGTTGACATTCCATTCTCCTCCACATCCCTCATGGCAGCCTTCATGTCTGCTTCTGTCCATTGTCCTCTTATGTATACTTTCTTTGTTATAGCAGACCCTCCAGTTACTTCAACATTTGGGTTCATACTAGTGTTGAATTCAGGTTCATGTGTAATTGTGATATTCTCATCAACAAATTGTTCTTTTCCTTTTGATGAATTACTCCTTTGAGTGGAAGACATATTTTTCTGAGGTTGTAATTGAGCAGCGTTATCCATGCCTGAATCTTGTGATTTGGCTCTTGAAGGATTATTCTTTCTGTTGGAAGAGGTGGTTTTTTGAGCTTGTGTCCCAGCTATTTTATCTTCATCAAAAGATAGATTTGTAAACTTTTCCCTTCTTTGCAAGTTGCTTCTCAACCTTCTCACTGGTCTTTTGGATGTCTGCTTTGCACGTGCCATTATGAAATACAAGGAACTTTGTAGTCTACATTAGTTTTTTGTTAGCATATTTGGATGCACTATGTATATGGAGGTAAATTTAACACCTTATGAATGTGTACATTTACTGTCACCTCAAACACGCGGCTTCCCACTAAAATGCATGTTGTCATACCATTTTAAAAGCAACGGTGATGGGTCTGATATTTATATTGGGTCATTTCTAATAGTATGCATGGAATTCTATTTCCACGTTTTATACATTTTAAGATTCATAAAACATTGAGGTTAGCTGCGAATTTAGATGCAGTAGTGGCTAGTTAGAATTTTAGAGAAAATAAATAAATTTTTATTTTGAATATTGGAAAAGCAATATGGCTATTTCAAAAAATCAAAGAAATCGCTATTTCTGGATTTTATCTTTTTACGGCAAAGAGAAACACAAAAATCATTACTTCTACAGATTCCTATACATTTCAAAAAATGTGTTCAAAATTTAAGAAAATTATGATTTATTTAGCACAAAAAATCATATTTGGAGGAACAAGTGAACATTAAATTAATTATGCACACGAGTGAGTTTAAATTTGTAGATAGAGTATAAACAACATGAATTTGCAATAACGAAGTTGTTCATTCTTGCAAATTTAATGATGTTTGTAAACTATCTACATATTCAGACTTCCTAATGTTCATAACAAATTTAATGGTTAACTGTGAGATCTAAAAATGTTTAGAGAAAAAAAGAGACAATTTTTAAAAATAGTGCTTAATACAAAAGGTAAACAACTATTGCACCTGGAAATTTCAGAAATATTTTACTATTTTGTATTTGTGGAGCAAGAAAATCAGTGATTTGGAAGTACTCTGTTCTTCTGTATCTGTGCAGCTGTATCTGTGCAGCAAGAAATTTGATGATGGAAAAGTGTTCTTCTGTATCTGTGCAGTTGTATTTGTGCAGCAAGAAAATTGATGATGGAAAAGTGTTCTTCTGTATCTGTGCAGCAAGAAAATTGAACATGGAAAAGTGCAGCAAGAAAGTAACAAAGATGCATACGACTCATCATCTCAATTTATAGATTTTATTGCTTTGAATTTTTCTTTGGTATATCTGGCATTGGATTCTATTGGCTGAGAGGGGTTGGCACAGATTGATTGAGAAATAAAGAAATTTGAGCGGTTGGATTTAAAACTCTTGTTGATCAATGGATTTGTATTAAAGTGGATGTGAGAGATTTTGGTGGGAATTGGGAATTTGGGAGGGAAATGTATCATTTTTATTTTAAAAATTTTGAATTACAGTTGTTTTATTGAATGTTGTTTTTTGAAATCTGCTAAAAATCTGTAATAATGGTGACTTTTTCTTGTAAATGGTGAGCCTTAATGACTTTTTTATGTTTGCAGGTACCCCTATTAATTGTAGAAAAGGCAGTGGAGGTTGGATAAATATAGATGAACAATGTTTGCTCAAGGATGTGTGTATTGATAAGGAATGGATGTATAATTGTGCAAAAAATAATAATATTTGTACATGTTGAAGCCCATCAGCAATGTAAATGGGGTCAGAATAGTAATGGAGATGATATTATTATATTCATGTGGGAGTTTCTAAACTTTAAATGTGACCCTCAAGTTGTAGGGAATGGCATTTATTTATGTTTATAAATTAGAACATTTGCACATGTTAAAATTGGCAAAGAATAAGGAAATCACGTACAGTTTTATGTGCTTTTTTGGTTGAGTATTTGGATAACTGTGTATACACAATAATATTTAATTGTGCCAAAATAGTCTCGGTCAAAGGCCCCTGCTCGGAGATGGGGTCCTTTCCCCTATTGCATTCATTTCTTCATCTTTTCATTTTTCCTGTAGTTAGTACTATCGGTCATCCTTTTCAAATCATCCCAATGCACCAATGTACAAAGGTGGCACAAAGCCACCAATCCTAAGAGTTTTTAAAATAAAAATTATTAATCCACCTTTAGATAATGTGGGAAATGATTGTAGATATAGCTTGACTTTTAGAACTTGATGTCACAATGATAAACAATGCATAATATTAGAAGTGCTAAATAGAAATTATTAAATCATCATATAATATCGACTTAAATTATTTAATGAGATAGTACTATTTTTTTAAATTAGAAATATAATTTATTGAATTATCATACACTATTATTACGTCGATAGGCATATTCCAAACTTGGATGAGGTGGGAAAATTCTATCAAGTGGCATAGACACAAACAATGTGGATTTATTTGATCGTTGATGTACATCCTTATGATAGCCATCCACATGGCACTTTACATGTAGTAATCTTGGACACCATTATTGTCATTTGTGTCTTAGGTGGATTATGTGCCTATAGCTCATACAATCTTGGCATCTCATGGGCATGGCCTTCAAATGTTGCACTTAATATACCTTCGGTAACATCGACGACCTTCCACATGTGATTTTCTTCCTTATTTTGCACCAAATTATTCCCCCTCACTTTGAAAACCTATGACCATGGGACTAGAAAATTACCATTAATATTTTTATTATTCTCTCGTGATTAGTGGACTAGAAAATTACCATTATTATTCCTCCAACCCATCTTAAATTTCTCTAAGAGTGTGCGTGGTGGTGGAATCAAAGCATGGGTGATAGATATACTAGGTAGTCCCACTATTTTTACCATGTTTAAAAACTTAAAAATAACATAATAATGGAGTTCTAACTAATTTAATTATTTCTAAAATCAAACTAGCAATATGGCACCTTCGAATTTTATTTTCCAACTAGGATATTTGCCTTCCATTAACTAACACACTTAACGAGTGTCAAGGAAATTTCTAACGTGATTAGTTAATTGGGAAAGAGGCATGTATGTGTGACATTGTTTCGGTTCTAACTTTAGCCAATCATCGTTTCATCAAAAATTTCATCTGTTAGATAGTTATTGTGTTGAATTTTGTGTGAAATTATACAATTAGTATTTTTTTTAGAGTTAAAATATATAAAAACAAAGTTTTGTCGAATTAAGTCAATATACATTTCGAAATGGGAGTCTTGGTGGTTGCATCTTATTCGCGTCATGGAAATGGATAGTAGAGTTTGTTGGTGATGGTCATTGATGGACATCATTGGGGATGTTAATGAGGGAAACCCTAATCACAAATGTGCATGAAATTGGTGGTAAAATGAACCCTAAATGTAAAATATTCTTATCTAACATATGTGCATTTAAGATTCAAACAAATGCAAGTTTCCTTATATGTAGGTAGTGGCGAAGGAGACTTTGTGATGTGACCGGTCAACTTGCCTCTATATGTAAGACATCAATAGGTGCCCCTCAAAGACTAATTGGTGTTATCCTTCGTATGTCAATCAAGCAATGGGGTAATCGTAATACTCACAATTAAATTTTACATCTTAGCTCAGATTTTTTATTTTGTGGGACTACGGGCAAAGGAGTTGGGTGAGTCTAGTAAGGGATCCTTATGCAACATAGGACTGCACTATCTTCGATGTGGATCTACTTGACCACACTTGATCCAACGACGTCCACTGTACATGGGCAACATGGAAAAAACAACTTACTTAGACTCCATAAACTTTTCTTCTTCGTTCATTTGTGTTTCTTATGGTTTGAGGTCATGATGGTTAAAACTTCGAGGACACCCATGGTAGAATGGTGGCTCACCTCCTCCGTTAAAAGTTCTAGGGGTCCTTCGATTAAGAGCATACCCTTACACCCCGTGGAAGTGCAACTCCTAGTAAATATTGTTTGCTAAAAGTAAGAGGTGCAAGTTTTTATGAAATCCTATAAACATCTCTATAATTCGGTTGAACTTGGCCATGTTACAGTGAGAGAGCCATTTTACTAAAAATACACAAAATTTTAAGCCCGCACAAATCCCTAGAGATTTGCGCATAAACAACGGAATATAATAATGTCAGAGCTGTCTATTCCATCTCGATTTCCAACATGTTACCGCCTAAAATTCGAGCAGCTGTAATATA
This sequence comes from Taxus chinensis, assembly GCA_019776745.2. Taxonomy (NCBI): domain Eukaryota; kingdom Viridiplantae; phylum Streptophyta; class Pinopsida; order Cupressales; family Taxaceae; genus Taxus; species Taxus chinensis. The sequence continues at coordinate 193,354,753 of CM034149.1, read as the reverse complement.
CGGACTGCAAAGTTGTTGCCGCCTAAAATTCGAGCAGCTGTAAAGGTGGTATCTATTTCAAATGATGGCGAATCGGCTATGATTCTTTCATCAAATATTTTCCGTAAAAGTTTATTTGCAGGTACTAAATTCATGTATGCAATTAACAATGGTTCTGGTGAGCTGTCTTTTCGATTCTATTCATAAATGTCTGTCTTTTCGATTCGGTTGAAAATCGAGTTTTTTGTTGAACCCTCGTGTTTCTTATGACAGTGCAGTATGACTTTGAAGTTTGAGCCACAACAGTGTTCTTAGTTATGGACCAACCAAGGGTTAGACGCCCACCTATGCCTGTCAAACAATTTTCAGGTGACGGTAATTTTTCAATACTGCCCTTCAAAAACATAAATAATGTTATGTTTACTAATTATTCTATATATATATATATATATATATATATATATATATTATATTTATACAAATCTATATAAAAAATGACGGTCATGTTTTAAATATGTTAGTTGGGTTAGATCAAATATTTATAAATATTTTACATCCAAAATCACCAAAAAAAGGTCTAAACAACTGTCAAATTTAACCCATGGAACCAACTTGTGGTGACACTAGATCAAGAGGCTACTTCTAGTACATGGTATCTACTATCATAATCATCTAGGGGCTACTTCTAGTACATGGCATCTATGCTCATAAACATTTATGATAACATTTTGTGTAAATATTACTTCATAAATTAAATTTTCATGAAATAGAAATGGTTACTTAGGAAAAACATCACATACCCCTTATGTTGCTACATCACAAAAAGATTTGATTTTGTACACTAAATATTGATGACTAGTTTACACTTCCCAAAATACGAATGATTGGGTGTATGATTGGTGAACCATTAGTAACAAACACATTCTACAAAATGGATTAAATGAGATGAGATATTTCTTACTATTATTAATAATGAAGTGCACCCGTTCAGAATGAAACAAGGGTTATACTTCTTAATCCAAATTACAAGATGATGTAATGTTGGTGGCACATATTATGGTATTAGGTTTGTAGTCCATGGTGTTCTTACTATTATCTTATGTAATACAGGTAGGATTTTCTATCCCCATATGTGCACATTAAACTTTCTTGGCATGACCTTTTTTTGATGGAGTCATTGGAAATTTGTACTATGCGCCACTTTTCAGTCTTGGTTTGTTTACTTTACTTATTAATGATATATTTTCCTGAAGGCCCTTTTCTTTTCTTGGAATTCTTCTTAGTTCTAGACTTGGAATTAGGAGATTGTGATTCATGCTAAGTTTTGGAATCTTATTTCTTGTTTTTTTGCTTAAAACTTATAGGCTACTGGAAATCCATGTCAGTTTGGATGTGAGTCCTACCTACACTCTAGAATAAGAATTCACTTTTTGTTCTTCAACACTTAATTGAGAAACCAAAGTATGAAAATATTCAATGTATTCTTGAACAAATTAATCGTGACCCTGACGGTCATTGTAGTTTCCAATTTAGGATAAGAGGTCTCTTTCAAGGCTTAATATACAAAACCATTCAAACTATTTATATATCCTATTGTCATTATGAGGAGAAGTATATAGTAGTTATCCAACAATTTATTTATAGACAAGCGGACTCTCATAAGGGAAAAGGTTATCTTTTCTTTCTCAAAAAAGCCATTAACCATGTAACATTAATAAAAAATGTTAAACTAACTATGTAGTGCATATACATGTATTTTTTCTTAAAATGTAGAGTGTCCATATTCACTTGTACTTTACATAGAGTTTGATCATGAAAATGTTGATACAACAATATAGGTATTTTCTATAGAGATGCTTGAGTTCACTCTAGAAGTTGAGTGAATTGATGGATGATTCTCATTTTCTCCTTTACGTAATGTACTCTAAATTGTCTTGTTGCCTCTACAAAACATCTACTATTTATGTTTCAAACATATCTAAAATCAACATCTCTTGGAAAATTATTTTTTCTACTATCGGTTGAGATCGTGAAGGCATGATGAATCATGAGTTTTGAGACCAAGCTTCATGTACTTAGAGTTCATATGAGTGTGCATATGAAATTAAGATAAGGATTTAGATAGAAATATTAATACCAAAGTGATTAATATGAAGCGTGCACTTTAATACCATTTATCCACGTACCACAAAGAGAACTAAGAAATAACAAAATCACACATATTTAAACTTGTTATAGAATGTGGAAACTATAAGTGAATTATATTTTACTGAATATATGATTGTTTGTAGAGAGAGAAACATGAGCAAGAAAATAACATGTTAGAACTATAAATGTAAGGTTATACAATGCAAAGCTCTATATGATTATCTAAGTGGTCAATTATGTATTATTGGAATATTCTCCAACATTAATACTTAAAGAATGAATAAAATACATACCCTTTCCCTCAAAGATAGGAATATTGTGAGAAAAGAACTAATATGAAGGGAATATGAGGCCGCTTCATGTGTAAGTGGGTTATGAAGCAATTGAGTAGAATCTGTGAGTTTAGAATAAGTAGAGGAAAGTTGTTGTAATTACATGATATACAATCTTGTGAATGGTGGAATAAAGGTTTTAAGAGCCTTTGTGCTATAAGAAAAAAAAATGTGGACCACCATGGGTAGAGATATTAGATACAAGAATAGTAGTAGTAATGGGAATAACAATAGTGACATAGTGAAGCGAGAGATTAGGTTCTCATGAAGATATAAGCATTATAGATGTAGGTCTGATGGATGCAGTCATAATATATGATGTGGCAAGAGAGTCATTTATTAAGGATACCATATATATTTTATTTATTCGTCATAAATATATAGAAAAACATCAAAGTTAACGAGTGTTTTCTTGCAAAAATTATGTGAAAGTGTTGTTCCTCATCTTTAAAAAGTCCCTAGGTATGACTATAAAATTCATTATGAGATTCCTTGCCCCGCTCATGTTTGATGATAATAGTAAAGACACAATGAGTGAAGATGTCAACAATAGAATGTGCGTGTCAGAAGTATGATAAATTAGAGCATCTTGATTTTCATTAAAGTTATCAAAACAAATGGAAGTAAAAGCTATGAAAGTTTCATTTAAAAGGATATCAGCACAAGGGTTCCCTCCTTCATACATAGTATGGGCATGGACCTAATTAAAATGATGGTATACCATATTAGAATGGGGGTGGGAAATATTAGGCTTAAGAAAAATACTATAAAAGAGTTGAGGATTCAAAGAAATATACAAAAAGCCAAAGCCTAGAGCTAAGAAAATGATCATGGTCCAAGAAATGGAGAAACCCCACGGGAACTAGGGTTTTTAGAAATGTGATAGATTCGATCAAATGTTGGATTAATCTACTAGACTATAACCTTTTGTCCCTTGAAGACATTTGAAAATACTGGAATGACTTACTCTTGCCGAGACACGACTTTAGGACCTATACATGCTTTGAGATGAAGGAAGCTACATTACTTGACCTAGTTGCTTAATATAGAGTTCATGTAGTGTCTACTCTAAAGGCTTTATGGAGATTCAAGGAGCCTTAAGTGCTTCTTTTTGAATATTTACAACATGAATTTATGAGAGTGTTGAGTGATTAATAAAGTGTAATTGACTTCCTTATATAGGATAATGTAAGTTAGATATCCATATTAATATGACTTAGGAAGATGAAACGACAAATATGATATATTCAAATTGGAAAAAGATTCACTGGATGAAAGAGTCTAGGATGGTACAAATCATTGAAGATTGTAGTCCATTATGGATACGATGTAATGTCCCCTTTTCTTACGCCAAAGGCCTAAGGGCCAGGTTGAGTCCAAGCCGTGGTCAGACCCAAGGAGCTGTGGACGCTGGGAGCTATGGAGAGGGGGGCACATGGTTCTAATAGTCTAATTTTATGTTGAGGGTCACTTTTAGACCATGGCGACTTAAAGGTGAAAAGTAACTTAAGTCACTTTATTTTATCGTCCCCTCCATAGAATGAAATGTGTATAGGGTCTGTTGGGGCTCTTTTACCTCGGGGAAGTATATAAGGAGTTGGGGGAGAAAGGAAAGGAACCTTTTGTCGCATGCATTTTAAGCATCCTTCACGTGTAGCTTTTGCTGTTGCGCATCTACAGCTTGTGGAGTCAAATCCCATAGGGACCCTAGCTTGGGTGGTGAGAGACTCGTCCCTAGCTAGCAGGGCATTCTTCGATAGTGAAATATCTACCCTAGTCTGTCAGTTTTGGAGCCATTTTCAGGTCTGCATCACAGAGATAATAACAGAGGGTTCAGAGGAAGGGTTTGAGGATTTTTGGGGGCATTTAGGGAAGATAATAGAGGGTTCTCGGATCAGATTCATGACAACCATTTGGGCTGGGCATGGCAGCACGATTGAAGGCGCCTCCATCATTTTCCGACTCCATTCCAAGCGAGGTGACTTGTAGCCTTTATTTGGGGGTTTTTCAACTTGGCCATTTTTCAGATCTGAAGGTGGAACTATTATTACCTATATCTATTAATGTTATTTCCAAAGACCCTTATTTTTGCTCTTGTATTTAGAGGGTTACAAACCTCTGAAGTTTTCCAACCTAGGGCATTCTGTGCTATTTTTCTGGTAGGAAATATATTATTCCAAAAATATGTTTTATCATAGTTTTTATTATTAATGTTGCAAGCTTCCCTCAAATTTTCATGCACTGTGGGAAAATATTTTGTGTGATATCAATTTAATACCATTCGCTGTCCTAGCTGTAATTTTCAGTAAAAATTAGAAATTTTACTTTGGCTGCAATTTTCAATATTTTGTGCATTTTTAAGTAGTATCCCAGAAGGGATATTTTAGTGGTATCAGAGTTGTTGTTCCTCTAACCTGTGTGGGTTTAATATGGTATTTTTTAAAGATCTCAATGTGGGTTTTATGAAGGAAATGTTCACCAACATGGTGAAACAATAGGAAGCCACTAACATTTATTTGAGCCAGCTCACTCAGAATGGGAATCAAAGAAGATCTAGGGACAATAAGGAAAAAGGTGAGAACAATGATAGAGGGCATTCCAATAGACATGATTGATGAGGATTCTTGTTGAAGGAAATATGAATCTTTGAGTAGGGGTTTCAGAGATAATATGCCATTTCCATATTATTGAATGATGAAGATTGGTAGCAAGCCCAAGCGAGGTCATCATAAGCTGATACCTGAATTACAAAAGAACTCATTTGAAGAGGAAGATTCTAGAGAAAAAGGTATGATTTCCATTGAGAAAAATAATTACATTAGTGAAAATTTTATTTTTAGAGAAATTGTTCTAGCTCAGGAATAGAAATTTGTATATGCAAGCAAGGAGGATGTAATAGAAACTCTTAAAAGGTGTGAGGAATGGAATAGCAAAGCATGAGCTACTAGGTTTATAACAACTCAAACAAGACAACACTTACAGGAGTTGAAGGAAATGATGAGGTTAAATGATGCAAGGAATTCTACACCCACGAAAGAAGACTTTATGGAGAAGTTGGCACATGAGGAGAAGCCTCACATGGACACTTGTGTAAAATTGTAGCCTATTGTAATTTCCAAACCATCAACTTTTGATTAGCTTTCAGATACTTTCAATAGCCACTTAGGCAAAAATGTTGGGGGCAGATCAACATATGTCTATCTTGAACAAATGACAGACATTGACGGCCTTGATAGGTATGAAGAGCACACTAATGTGTCTTATTTGTTTTTTCCTATTCCAATTCATTTCCATCATGAGATGCATGGTATGGTAGATGATGAAGTCTTGATCATGGATTTTGTTGGACCATTGCTCCAACTATGTGTATATGAGTATCTTGTGAATGATATCTGGTGTCAAGTTTTAGCTCACTTAACAGATACAAGGGCTCATGGGCATTATAAGGTATGTGATCCTAGTAATATATGACAACTATCTAAAACTATCAATTCTGATTTTGAAAACTTTATGACTGATTTCATAAGCAAAAGAAGGAATTAAAATGTGTCTTTTGGGATTACAAGTGTTGGCAAGCATGATTTCTTTATTGGAGACTCCGGTGCAAGAAGGGAGAGTACCTCTCAAGGTACTAGCATTGGTTCTATGATTACTAAAATGGGTAAGAGAATACTTTTCAATCATCTTCAGCCTACTGTTGGACTATGTATAACAACAATCATAATGAGAAGAGAAAATAGCAACATGGGACAACATGGTCAAATAGGTGAGAGTGGACATTCAGGAAAGAGGCCTACCTATTCTTCTGCTAGTCCTTTGGGGCTTCATGAACCTTATTTCTTGAAGGATCTAGAAGTTTCAAAGGTACAACAGCCATTAGATATTTTGGATGAGGAGTCTTGTTGGGAGAGGAACCAGACCTTGAGTGAGGGCTTTCATAAGAACATGTCATTCCAGGAATATTACAAAATGAAGATTGGTAGTATACCCAAGAGAGATCATTAGAAATAGGTACCAAAGTTACAGAGGAGATTTGGCTAGAACTCCATTCCACACTTTGATGGTTCTATGAAGTGTACTACACCATCTTGGGTCCATAAGTTGAAGACATACTCTGACTTAAATCCCATGCGTAAGGAAGATGCAATTTAGTTTGCAAGCTTGAACCTTGAGGAAGAAGCTCATGATTGGTGGCATCATGGGTTGATTACACAGGGACACATACACATTACTACTTATGCATAGTTCACATAGAGTCTGGTGAGTAGATTTGATAGGAGGGACCCTGACAGGTATTTCAGTGAGTGGACTCATTTGAGATAAACCGGTCCCCTGTATCAGTACACTATAGATTTTTAGAGATTATCAGTCATTGTACCTAATGTCATGGAGAGGAGGTTGATTTTTCTATTCATATTAGTTTTGACAGATGCTTTCATTGGGTTTTTTGAAGGAATTTGAACCTTCTTCTTTACACGAGGATGTTAGGAAAGATCAAGACTTGGAGTTATCCACTCTAAAGCTGAGGGCTCCACCTCATGTTCAGCAAATGGCACCTCCATCTGGATCAGACGAATGTCAGCAGAGGTAGCCTCCATTGAGGCAGGAGGTGGTTAAAAAGCCAATCATTTCCCATGAAGACAAAGATGATTTGGGGTGAAAGAAATTATGTTATGATTTCCACACACCTTGGATTCTAGGACATGATTACAGATGTAGAGAGAAGGCTCAATTCATTGAAGTCTTCAAGGAGAGAAAGGGTGACAAAGGTGAGGAGTTAGAGACTCACTAGATGGATGATGGAGATGGGGTTGCATGGGATAGTGCTGATGTCAGGCAGGAGGAGGAGAGTTTTCCTTGGGATATTATAGCCACATTGTCTAGTAATCTGATGTGCAAGGCATTTAGGAATAGAGGAGTTAGGAAGGGTCAACGCATTGGGGTGCTCATTGATAATGAGGTAACCCACAACTGTATTGATGCCTAATTGATTGAGAGGCATGGATTATGGAAAGAGTATTTTGAGGGCTTCAACGAGGTTTTTTTCAAGGGAGAGTCTTTGAGGTGCATGCGGCGGGTTCCCCAAGCGAGATTCACAATGGGTAACTATATAGTTACCAATGATTTCCATAATTTTGGTATGGAAGTGACAAACATAGCACTAGGATTGCAGTGGCTTTACTCTCTTTGTGAGTTTCGAACTAACTTTCAGATGATAGAGATGAAGTTTAAGTCTGAGGGAAAGAATGTGATTTTGAGGGGAGTATCTACAAGAGCACTAAGGGTGGTTGCAACTGAGGGGATAGAGAGGATTATCTGACATGGTGAGGATATTTATTATCGCGGATCAATGTGGAGTATAATGGATGCGGGTGTGGCTAGCAATTTTGCACATGAGGCTGTTACTGAGATTAGGATTACAGGTTCAGATCATCCAAGATTATCATTATGTTGGTTATCTGAAGTTTTGGTTAGCTGGAGACCTCATTTTCTTGTTGAGTACTCCAAGAACTGACACACTTGTGAGATTTTGGATGGTCACATATAGGATGACAGCTATAGATTAGAGGATGATATGGTCTTCTATTAAGGAAGATTGAACCTTGTGTTAGATTCATGGTTAAGGATGGAGATATTGCAACATGTGCATTGTTCTTCTGTGACTGGGCACTTAAGTTTTGATGAGACCTACAGGATCATGTCAGAGAGGTTCATATGGCATATGTTGAGGGAGGATATCCTCAAATTTATTCAGGCATATACGGTTTGTCACTATGACAAGTCAGAGCTTACGGGTCCATTTTTTTTAATCGACATGGGATAACACTCCTATACATTTTGCTACTTCTATGCTCGTTGAGCACTTCACCCATGTGTTACTCAGTGGAGAGACAAAATTGACTCATGGTCATTCAGTAGGTTCACATTCAGCGCAGGAGGTGGACTATGTGGAGCTGATATTGCTGGTTGACTTTCTACTGGAGTCTTGGGACTTTTCCTCCACATGACACATCAGGATACAGTATGAGGAGCCTTGCTCTCACATGAGTGCAGGTTATGTGGGAAATTTAGCACCATTTGTGCATAAATAGGTTGTTTCACATGCTGATTCAGGGGGTTCTATAGGATTTAGAGTGAACTTTCATACCCAAGAGTTGATTGGAGAGGCCGTGAGTGATTTTGTGATGACAACCTTGCATTGGCAGGGATTGGACTGATTGGAAATTTTAGTGTGGGTACCAGTGGAGAAACTTACGACATGGTATTCAACTTATATAGCACGACATGATAATTCTTGGGGTCAAGCATTTCTCGGGAAGGGAGGACTGTAATGTCCTCTTTTCCTGCACCAAAGGCCTAAGGGCCAGGTCGAGTCCAAGCCATTATCAGACTCAAGGAGGTGTGGATGCTAAGAGCTATGGGGAGGGGGCCACATGGTTTTAATAGTCTAATTTTGTGTTATGGGTCACTTTTGGACTATGATGACTTAAAGGGGAAAAGTAACTTAAGTCTATTTATTTTATTGGCCCCTCCATAGAATGAAATGAGTATAGGGTCTGCTGGGGCTCTTTTGCCTCAAGGAAGTATATAAGAAGTTGGGGGAGAAAGGAAAGGAACCTTTTGTCACATACATTTTTAGCCTCCTTCACGTGCAGTAGCTAGTGTTGCACATCTACAACTTGTGGAGTCAAATACCACAAGGACCCTAGCTTCAGTGGTGAGAGACCCGTCCCTAGCTAGCAGGGAATTCTTTGGTAGTGAGAGATCTACCCTAGTCTGTCAGTTTTGGAGCCATTTTCAGGGCTGCGTCATAGAGATAATAACAGAGGGTTTAAAGGAAGGGTTTGAGGATTTTTGGGGGCATTTGGGAAAGATAAGAGAGGGATTTCGGATCAGATTCACAACAACCATTGGGGCTAGACATGACAACACGTTGAAGGTGACTCCATCATTTTCCAACCCCATTCCAAGCGAGGTGAGTTGCAGCCTTTATTTGGGGGTTTTCCAGTTAGCCATTTTCTGATCTGAAAGTGGAAATACTATTTCCTATATCTGTCAATGTTATTTCCAATTACCCTTATTTTTGCTCTTGTATTTAGAGAGTAACGAACCTTGGAAGTTTTCCAGCTGTCTAGGGCATGCTGTGCTTTTTCTAGTAGCAGTTTAATTGGTGTAAAATTCCAAAAACATTTTTATTATATCCTCTATAATAATATCAAGCTCTCTTTAAATTTTCAAGTGATTCGAGTGGATATCTTGGGAGATATTGATTTTATTTAGTTTGTTGTCCTTACTGTAATAACCTGCATAAATCAATATTTTATTTGGCTACAAGTTTTCAATATTTTGTGCATTTTTAAGTGGTATCCCATAAGGGATATTACATTTGATTTGTATTGTTAATTCCAACCAATAGTAGTGACGTAAAAACTAAAGTTTGGGAATGATTCCTAGGGTTGAGTTACTAATATAGTTGATTAACATTTCATGAATAAAAAACATAGTGGTGTGTAGAGAGAGAGAGAGAGAGATAATGACATATATTTGATTGCCTGCTTAGGATGTGAGGATTTATATTAGCATAGGAACAAACCCAAACTTTTTGTTATCTGTCGAAAGTGCACCATGTAGAGAGATGGCTGCAGGTTTTCTAAGCTTGCAGAATTTGATCTCTCTCTTTTGTAGATACAATGGAAACACCTCTAGGTCTGTGGGTATACCTATTTTGAGGTGAGTCTCCAGTATCAAGGTCGGTTCCTTATTGATGTATCCTAAACTAATTTCTGGGGTTTAAGGGTAAAAGATGACTATAAAATAATTAAAACTAAGGTGATACACCAAATTTGTATGAGGGATTTGACTGAGTGTGTGCATGATTGATATGTGAAAGGATTCTTAATGCATGAACCAATAGTTTTCTGTAGAATGTTAAGGGGAAAACACTTTGAGGTATTGAGGGAAAGTATCACAACAATACTGCTAAGCTAAGAATACACATTAATATCATGCAGAAATTACTGAATTTTGCAATAGTTTAAGATGATTAATCAGGGAATTTTTATTCACAATATAAATGGGAACATACAAAAGACTACAAAATTATTGGAAAGGTAAAAAAATACTTCACACTCAGAAGGAAAAACTGGAAAAATTGCTTCAGTACTCCTATACCCAAAAAGTCCTCTTCCCTTGTGCTTTGCCAAAGCACACAATATATAGAAAAATAAATTTCACCCCCCTTCCTAAAAATAGTCTAAGGCTTGTAATCGCCCATGCATCCTATTTTTATCCTTTATTTAATAATAAATAAAGAAATAAAAATAGAGCATGCAATTACAAATAGGCATTTAATATCCTTTGATCACATTACAGTCAAACTGAAGTTGATTGTCCTATTTTTAAGAAAATAAATGTGAATAATATGCTAAAAATAGGTTTTGCTTGTTGAGCAAGTCTCTTTCCTTATGCATGTGAATTCATCTTCTTGTCTGTTCTCTCCTCTTGTGAAGGCATGAAAAAAATCAACTCTCTGTTTGTGAATAAAAATAATTTTAATACTTGCAATACTTGCAAAAATAAACATCCACCATGAGGACCACTTCTCCATGTGCACATGTTGTGATCTTGACATCTATTTGGCTTCTAATGGTCACAAGGGTGACATTCTACAAATAATCTCTAGCTCCTTCAATAGTGGGGACCACCTTTGCACTTCACCATGGTTTGGCCACCTTTGTGGACTTAGTAACATAAAAGGGTTGACCATTTTACATGGCACATGCTACTATTAGTTTCAACCACCTTTTGATTAAAACATGCATGTGTATACTTTTTCGGCCTTTACATATTGGATAATGTATGTTTTAAAAGATCCACCTTTTCGGTGATCATTGTGGGAATGATTTGGTCGGCACTTGTATTATTTGGAGCGTACACTATAGTGGGACTTTAGTCATTTTTTCAAAAGTCAAAAATGTAATGATTATTTAATCATAAGGGTTGGCCAACGTGGTGACTGAGCCCTGATGCTTCCACACACATTTTGTCATGGTATTTTAATCAAGGCTCGAGTCCCTTGGCATTAATTGGTAAGTTTTGGGCCCTTGTCAATCTCTTTATATTTTAACCATTGATCTTCACAATCCTAATCAGGGTTTTATTAGTGTTTCGCCATTGTATATGCATTGTTGAACCATGGTTGGGTTTGGTCCTTGATGAAGACCATCGATCTTCTTAGCCTTTCATTTCTTATGTCATTCAATCTTGAACTCGGAGTTAGGGGTTAACTTGGATGAACCCTTAGGTTGAATATTGACTCAGGTGGTGTTTAAAATTCTTGACGTCCACCATGATGGTTTGCATTGAACTTGGAGATCAGATCCATCATCCTTGATGATCTTTGTACCTATTTGAATTTGGCTTTTGACCATTTGATCTCTGTAACTCTTGTAACCTGAGTTAGATTTTCAAACCAAGCTGCTAGAAGTGGGTGAGGCATTAAAAGGTCTTGTTGAACTCCATCATTTTGGTCATTTCTTTTTGAGCCTTTTCTCGTCAGAGAGTGGCAAGCCCTGGAAAAAATTTTGTATGGACCACCATTGTTGTAAGTTTGAGTGAGCTTAGCTCCTTTGCACCGTTTCTCTGATCATTTGTCACCTAATTTTCAAGGTTATAGGTGTATTTTTTTTCTCCAGTATATTCAACCTTGCTATTTTCTGGAAGTTTCATATTCCTTTGAATGTTTGTACAGTGAGAGCTTTCAAAGCTCTGGAGCATCATTTTCATGTCCATCATTTTCAAGATTTGGTGTGGATCATATTGTGGATGGTTTCGAGCTCGAGTTCACCACTGTTCCATGATCCACCTTGAAAATTTTCCAAAGTGGAAGTTATGCTAAGCTCTTTGAGGATTGGAAGGAGGTCACTGGATTTTATAGAATTTTAACTTGAGTTAAAAGTTTTGCTTTGTGAAGTCATCTTACTGAGATTTCTTTGTCTCTTCAAGGTTTTTTTGAACTATCTAGTGAGTTTCTTTGATTGGCTCCGTTGTTCCTGAATCCGGATTTTTGTATCTTGTGGAGCTTGTGAGTTTCTTCAAAAAGGTATTGTGCCCTTCCTTCTTTTCCACTGTGGATGTGTTTTGAGGTTCTGTCACAAGCTTAGTGGTCATGTGAAGCATCCATTATTCATTTTTGATGCTCTGCGAGCTCTTGCAAGGTCTCTATTCCTTTATTCTCCAGATCAGAACTTCTTGATTCTTGGGTATCTTGTGTTTTACTTAGATAAATATTGATGATCATTTCTTTCTTTGTCATTTTCTTGTGTCATCTTCTGAAAGCCTTGAGATTGGACAATTTTGAGTATGGATGTCTTTATTGAGATTAAGTCCTTCGATCTCCTCATCGTTACTCATAGTTTATCACTGCTATTTCGGGTTCATAAACACTGGTAAGTTCTTGATCATTGTATTTTCTTGGTAATTTTCCATGTGATTCATCCTTAAATGATAGTTTCTAATGTCCAAAACCCATTGATGGGTCCTTTGTTGAAGTCCTAAATGCTCGACCATCGCTGATGTGAAATTTCAATTCCACTTCTTGACTCCAACCTAGGTTCTTGATCAAACCTTTCTCATGTCTATTTTCAAATTTTGGATTGGTTTTTGTATTCAAGAATTATCAATAATTGCACTCATTTTGAAGGATTTTTCTTTGAGATTTTTGTATGCATTTGAATTCCATAAGCTTTCTTAATATCCTTTTGGAAATGCTTCAATAGTTTCTTTTAGACAAACTCTGAACTTCCTTCTGATTTGAGTAACATGTGGAATCTCATTGTTTTGAATCATTGTTCGAGATTTGTGATAATTTCTCATTTCAAATGATTATAGACTCTGTAATGTTATTAAATGAGGAGATGCGGATCTGGTTACTATTAAATGTAACTTTCTCATTTTCAACATTTTAATCTCGATTATTTATCTATGAACTAGACTTAGTTTCATTTTATTCCATTCTTGCAAATCTGTCCTATCACCATGGAGTTTTTATTTCATGTAAAATGGTCCGCTTACTGATCCTTTAGAACTATAATTTCTACAATCCTGGAAAACATGTTCTAATTTACAAACTTCTCCTTTCTATTTTCTCCTTCTACCTTGAACTAAAGAAGTTCACTTTATGGGTTCATCTTTTAGCAACCTGTAATTGCATATTCTTCTGAACTCTTCACTTGTTTATGTAACTTGAGATGGGGTTCTTTACTTTAGGATAGATGAAGAATGGATGTTTCATTTGCTTACCAAAGATCTAAAATTTTCTTTCTTTAGATACAAACACCTCTGAGTTTGATAAAACTGTAAAATGAAAAGTCTTAACTTCATTCTTTTGTATTCTATTTAGTTCACCTTCTAAAATGATCCCGATTGTAACCATGATGGTTGCATACTTTGATTTTGGCATGATGATTCTAGATGACTTGTTGGATACACTGTAATCTTGTTTCTTTTACTTAGATGCTTTATTTCCTTGAAAGTAGTATTTTTGGCATGCTGGAAAATTTAAAATGTTGATTTTTCATGGTGAAGCCCTGGCAAATTTTTTCCAGAATTCTTTCTTCATTCTGTTTCAGCTATAGTAGTTGTATTTTTCTAGTTCAGAATACAGAAAGTAACACTTTTCTGATGAAGCTGATTTGGTAAATAAAATTGAAACATCATAACTATTTATCTTGATCATGGCATGCTTTTCTAATTTTCTGTATCACTTACTTGATTTATATATTTCTTTTAAAGCATGATCAAAGTTGTAAATGTCCATTTTACATGGCAAAGCCCTGTAAATTTTTTCCCAAAACCTTCTTTTCATTCTGCTTTAGCTGTAACCCTTTCTTTCCAATTAACTTCAACTTCTTTAAATCTGATTCTTTTTCTTTGGTTGCAAACTAAAACATGTACTTCTATTTTCCAGTCCCTCTTCTATACTATAGCTTCTTCCATTTGAAGAAAATATTGAGTTTGAGTTACATTAATCCTTCTTTCCAGCATGTACTTATGACTTGTCTATTTCTTCTTGGCTGCAACCTGTACCTGCACACTTAAGAAAACAGTTGGCCTCTCTTGTGTCCATGTTTCTTCTTTTCTTTTCTCTTTCTTCTTTCTGAGTGAGTAAAGCATGTATGTAGTTTGATCTTCAAGTAAATTATATCTCCTATTTTTAAGAGATTCATATGCATGAACTAGGACAATATAGGAATATGAATTGATCTCTGAGCTCGTAACTGACATTTTTCTCTTTTCTTCTTTTCAGGTACAATGACTTCTACAATGAAGATGAAGAAGGAACAAAAGCTGGAATGGAGATGCTTTGAACAAAAAAGAAAACCCCCAAGGCAATGATGGGTTCACTCATACTCCTTTACTTTATTTTTCATGCATGTGTACCTCTTATTTCAGTAGCTGTACTTTACTTTCTAGTTACATCCCACGGCTTGTGTGGGAACATTTTGAATTCCTTATGAATAAAACATTGAATTATAGAAATGAGTTGTGTATTTATTTCTGCATTTCAACTTTCTGTATGGATTATATGATGAACTAAACAATTCAATAATATAATTTAATGTCTTAATCATGGAGGAAGAAAACCTAAGAAAACTTGTAATATCCTGTAATGAACTCTAATTTCTGCAATCTGCACTTATGTTTGTTGTCCCAAAACTCAACATTTCACCTATTATGTAATTCGGTGTCTTCATCAAGCAGTCACAGCTGTCCTTTGGGGCCTTGTGTTCTTTTGCTGAAGATAGCATGAAATTGTAGACTATGTGATCTATTACGTTTTGTAACAGCACACATAGCTACAGATTTCATTTAATCATTAACTAATTCAATAGTAACAATAATATCAAAACTCCCTTAGCTTAGGTATACTTCACCAATTCCTTCCATCATAATGAAGTTTTGAGTTGCCCATTTTTGCACAAGTGCAAAAATTGTCAACATTTCTAGCGATCTTGCGGGGAAAGTTACCTGCTAGCTTATAGACCAGTGCTTTGCTCTTGTCCATTGGGCATGGAGTCCAAACATGTAACCAAAATATACCTTTCTGAAAGGTCTAACCCTTCCAAAATGAAACTAAAACTGGGAAAGGATCTAACAAACTAGATCACATGCATGAATGCACTTATTGAATTGAAAAACAATGCAATGTGTAGAAACTGCACTTATTGAAGGGAAATCCTACTCTAACAATCACTGTAATATTTTCAATAACAGTGTTTTTAGAAACATACCATTCACAGGAATGGGAAGTTCCTCTCCATTCAGCTTCGAAAGCTGAAAAGCATTGTGTTCTTTGCAAGCTGAAATCATGTAAGGGCCACTCCAGATTGTATCAAACTTTGTGTGTCTTCCTGGCTTTGCACGATCAACATCCCACTTTAACACAATATCTCCTTCATTGAAGATTCTGAATTTGGATTTCTTATCAAAAGTCTTCTTCATCTGTTTCTTATTCTTTTCCATATTCAAATGGGCTTGATCTCTTAGCTCTTGTAATTCCATTAACTCTGCATAACAAACCTGTAATGGTTCATTCTCAAGTAGCTCCATTTGATGCAGCAAATCTAATGTAGGTAACTCAACTGAAATAGGCATTCTTGCTTCTTTTCTGTACACAAGTTTGTATGGTGAATTGCCAACTGATCTTTTAGGAGTTACTCTATCAGCCCAAAGTGTTGAATTCAACATCAGATGCCAAGCTCTTTGATTATCTTTGAGTGTTCTTCTAATGATCCTTAAAAGGTTCTTGTTAGTAATTTCAGCTAAGCCATTACCTTGTGGGTAATAATTAGATGAAGAACTTAAGTAAATTCCATGGCTGACAGCCCAATCTGTTATCTTTGCACCAAGAAATGCTAAAGCATTATCTGATATGATAGTTGTTGGAACACCAAATCTGCAAACTATTCCTTCATAAAAGGATAGTATCGAAGCTTCATTAGCATCTTTCAAGGCTATTGCTTCAGTCCATCATGTAAAATAATCTGTAGTAGTTAAGATCCATTTGTGTCCTTGTGATGAAGGTGGGTTTATCATGCCAATAAAGTCAAGACCCCACTGCATAAAAGGTTGATCAACTGAAATAGGTTGTAAGGGCAGCGAAAGCTAAACATTCTTTTCCAACAAAGAAAGCACATTTTTTACACTTTTTGATCCATTCAAAACAGTCCTTGAATATGCTAGGATAATAGAAACTAGCTTTCATAATTTTTAAGGCTGTGGTACATGCTAAAAAATGACCTCCTGTAGGTCCTTCATGAAATTCTGACAATATTTTCTGAATTTTATCATAGTCAACACATTGCAACAAGATTCCATTTATATCTCTTTTGAACAACACACTATCAATAAAGATATAAGGTACAACTTGTAATCTGAAATATCTTCATTTATTTTTGTCCATACCTTCCGGATAGGTGCCATGCTGTAGATAGTTAACCAAATAAGTCATCCATCTTGATTCCTGAACTCTCATGAGAGCAAGTTCAGGTTGCTGATTTTCTGGTTGAACCATGATTTTCTGATTGCTGATACTCAATTTCAGCATGTTGTTTTGAATCATCTGGTTCTGTAGCTTGTTGTTTTTCCATATCAGCAATTAGATGTTCACACAAGCCTTTCCCTCAAACTATCTTAGCAACCCAGATATCAACATCATATTCCATGACCTTTGTTATCCAGTTTGCTCTTTTCTCATTCAATTATTTATTTAGAAAGAATGCTTTCACACTTGGATGAGAAACAAGAACATGGATTTTATTGTTTGAAAGCATGTACTTGAAATTCTTTAGTCCTCTGACTACTGAAAGTACTTGTTTTTCAAGGAATGTGTACTTTGTTTCGTAATCATGCAAGCTTTGTCTGAAGAAAGCAATAGGCTGCTCAATATTTTCATCATTGACCTGAGTTAATATAGCTGAGATTGTTTCAGCTCCTGCAAGTGCATACATTGTAAAATCTTTATCAAAATTTGGATTTGCAAGAGTAGGAGCTTGAGAGATAGTTGCTTTGATTGATTCAAATCCTTCTCTCCCTTCACTGGTCCAAGAGAAAGTTTTCTCTTTCTTTAGCATAGTTGTCAATGGTTTAACCAATGCTGCAAAATCTGGAACAAATCTTCTAACAAAGTTGATTTTTCCAAGAAAAATTTGTAATGCCTTCTTATGATGAGGCAATGATAGCTGTGATATAGCTTTGATTTTGAAAGGATCAATTGTTAATCCTTACTTAGAAACAATATGACCAAGAAATTTACCTTGATGTACTGAAAAGATAGACTTTAGCGGATTCAAAGATATCCCAAATTGTCTGCATAACTGAAAGGTCTGCCTTAGATGTATTAGATGTTCTTCTGGATTTTTTGAGAATATGGTAATGTCATCTAAATAAACCAAAATGCATTTATTTAACAAGCTACAGAAATCCATGTCCATTACACATTGAAATGTTGCACCAGCATTTGAAAGGCTGAAAGGCATTCTTTTGTAAGCATAAGTACCCCACTTAGTGGTAAAAGATGTTTTGTACCTATCCTCTTCTCGGACTAAAATCTGATTGTATCCACTATAACTCATCCAGGAGAGATAATCTATCTACACCAGAAACTGTTCTTAAAATATGATCCATATTTGGGAGTGGGTAATGATCTTTTAATGAAGCTTTATTAAGATCTCTTAAATCTACACATAATCTGATTTCACCATTCTTCTTCCTAACAGGAACAAGATTGGCTACCCAACTTGAATGCTTAACTAGAAAGATAATACTTAATTCAATCGACTTAGATAATTCTTTCCTCATTAGAGGCTCTATTTTGGGATTTACAGGCCTCTGCAAAAAATTTCTATCTAACTGGTTTAGAATTTGGTTGTAATTCAATAGTATGATGTGTTAAACTGGGATCAAACCCTTTTAGGTCTTGGTATTTCCAAGTGAAAAAATCTTTAAACTCCTTGCAAAGATTAATAAATGACTGTTTTTCAGCTAAGGAACATACCTTTCCAAGGAACAAATTTTTTCCTTCATCAACTGAGATCTTTTCATAATTATCAGCATGTGTTGACATCTTAGTCTTGACCTTCCTTAACTGATCGTCAATGTTGAAGATGTCTTCTAATGTGACTAGACCTCGAGGTAGTTTATTTGTCTTTAACTGAACAATCTGGTCACCATATAAGTGTTGTAATTTATCTTGATTCACTACAGAAAACTTAGCTTCTTGTGCAAGAACCTACAGATTTGATCATCACTTTCAAAAACTTGCCAATTCGAATCATTATTAGGTATCAAGGGCCTGACAAATTACCTTTATATGAGGTTGAATTTTGCTATTCTCTATTTGTTCCAGCACTTCAAAACTAGCACCAACTACTGCAAGTCTGTCTGCATGCTTGTTTTTAGTTCTAGGAATAGACTGAATATTAATAGCATCAAAATCTTCCATTAAGTCTAAAACTCTATGTCTGTAAGACTTCATTAATGGATTCTTACAAACATTAAAATTATTTACTTGATTGATAACCAACTCAGAATCACCAAAAATTTGTAACATGTGCTAATACCTTTCTTTCTGGCCCAAAGTAAGCCATGAATTAATGCTTCGTATTCAGCTACATTACAAGTGCATGAAAATTGGAGACTCAAAGTTGTGAAATACCTTTCATTTTTTGGGAAGTGAGCATCAAACCTGTTCCCTGTCCTTTCTTGTTCTTAGCTCCATCAAAATGAAGCTTCCAAATCCCTTCTGCTGAATTTTCTGTTTTGGACAGCAAGGGAAGTGGTGTATTTTCTTCATGCATACAATACACACCAAACAGATGTTCTTCAAATTCCTTAAAAGGATCATGAGCATGTTCTTCCACTGTCTTTTCATCCATAAACATGTTAGAAACACCATCTAATGATGAAACATGAGCTACATCATAAAAATCAGACTTGATCTAAGGCTGAATAATTAGCCATAATGCATTTGGAGAGTGAGGCTCAATGTGAAATTTGGCCAATGGTTCTGAATTGATAGTAACTTTGGTGCCATAATGTGTGGTGAAAAATAAGGACCAATATGAAGAGATATAACCTCCTATCTTTGTTGTGAAGTCTCTAGATAAGCATAAAGCAAAGTATGGAGGTAAATCTACAATAGTAACATCTTGCAGAATAGAAACATTTGGGCAAGCATGTAACATTACCTCTAAATTTTTTACTACACCAACTATATTAGTTGCAGTTCTATCAAGCTATAAGACACTCTTTTCTATAGGATCATACTAAAGACCCAATTTTTCTGCAATTGATTTTGGCATAACTGTGCTACTTGCGCCACTGTCCACCATGCAATTATGAACTAGATGTTCTCCAATAATCAGTGATAAATAAAATGGTGGTGGCTTCTTGATGTCATGAGCATTCAAAACATTCTGAACCATCCACTTAAATTCTTTAATGCGGTCTTGTTCAAATGTTCCAAGGACCATGTCTACCTTCTAAACTTCATTTTCTGTTGTTTTTGAAGAAATTTGTAGCTTAGCCAGTTCATGAGAAAGTAAATCTTGTTGTCCTGGAATACTTAGAGTGTCCCACATTGAGATGTTAACATTATATTTTTCATTACATCAACAATGTTAAAAGAAGCAATAGTTTTAGAGACAGATTCAAATGTTTTAGCATAGGCCTTAGCAAAAACTGATTCTGCTTCAGCTGCCTTTGATATCTGAGGTATAAACAATCTTCTTGGGTCAGGCTGTAGATTGTTTTTGTTATCCTTTATCAACTGAAACACTTGCTATTTTTTAGGAACAACAGGATTGTTGGCTGATTTTGGGACTGTAGATGTCGTTTTATCAGTGACAGTAGGTAGAACAAGCCTATTTTGTTGTTTTTGACTTTCAAAAGCTTTTCCTTGAGCCCTAGTAGTGACTGCAATGAAATTATCCTCATTGAAACTGACTAAATTTTGTTCAGGTGCTTTTCTGAACATGAGTTTCTTGCTGCCCACTCTCCATTTGAGGCATGAACAATGCTTCAGATTGAGGTTGTGCAATAAGATTCAGATTTAGAAAAGCATTTGGGAAATTTGCGGTTGTATGAGGTTGATTGCAAGGTTGGCACCACTCTTCTTTAGTCATATTAACTGGAACTAAAGTGTTAGATGAACTAGGAGCCTTTGGGTCGAATTGCCTTTGCTGATAAGGTTGCCTATAATTTTGATTCTATTGGTAAGGCTGTCTGTTTTGTCTGATTTAGCTAATTTTGCTGATAAGGATCTTGATAAGGTCTACTAGGTAATGCAAGCCTATTCTCAATTGAAGTCAGCTTATTCCCCATAGTCTGCAAATCTTTAAATACATCATTTGATGGGGCTAAAACAACAGGTTCTATGATTGTGATAGGCTGAGGAATATGTGCTAAATCTGCCAAAAAAGGCATTGAAGGCCTTTACACTAATTTTCTAGCTTGAATAAGACTATTCTCATCTCGAATGGTGATATCATAGGCTGTTGGAAGTGTATCTCCTCCCATAGACTGAATCATAGTTGAAATATCACTGTTTAGTGCCCTAAGATAATAAAGAAAAGCGTGATCAACTTGAGGCTTGACACTTGCTGGAATTCTTTCCCAAGTTCTAGCAAAATGGATGTTAAAACTTGACATAAATTCATTGGGAGCTCTTTTAATGGTAGACAATTTTTTCTATAAGAGATAAATGATCTGAATTGTCTTGAAATTGTTTTAGTAATTTATCACCTAAGTCATCCCAAGTTCTTATGCATCCAATCTCTAGATTTCTATACCATTGCAAGGCTTGTCCTTTAAGAGATGCAACTAAAAGTCTTAAGGCTACATCCTCATGAGTAATATTATGAACTGCACATAAGGTTGCGACATCTTTAATGTGCTTTGTAGGTGTCACCTGATTTTCACCAGTGAATGATGGAAAAATTTTCATGGCAGCATTAGGGATGTCATGGTAAACTGGGATTACTAATGGGCTACCATTAGTAAAGGTCACAAAATTCCTTGGTGGTTGAATAGCCATTTGAAAAACTGGGATGTTAATAGAGAAATTGATATGTGGTGAAGGAATATCAAGAGGAGGGTTGTCAAAACCAGGTCTATTATAAGGTAAAGTATTACCAACTCTTCTCCTTCTAGCAGAATTCAAAGGTAAAGAAACAAACTCAGGAGGAATTCCTCTTACCGATGATCTTGTAGTCACTTTAGGCATGGAACATGTTGCAATACTGGGTTGAAATCAGTTTTACGGAGTCTCCAAAAGATCTTAAAATCTTTAGAATAAAGTGCTACAAATTGCTCCCGAAAGTAACTTTCCTAACTGCTGTAAATCTACTGTGGATCTGCTATAGATAGTCGTAACTTGCACACAGATATGATCTGTTGTCCCACCGGGCGTGCCAAAAAACTGTTATCTCTCAAAAGTGCACCCTGTAGAGAGATGGCTGTAGGTTTTCTAATCTTGTAAAATTTGATCTCTCTTTCCTAGATACAATGGAAACACCTCATAGGTATGTGGGTATACCTATTTTGAGGTGAGTCTCCAGTATCAAGGCTGATTCCTTGTTGATGTATCCTAAACTGATTTCTGGGGTTTAAGGGTAAAAGATGACTGTAAAATAATTAAACTAAGGTGATACACCAAATTTGTATGAGGGATTTGACTGAGTATGTGCATAATTGATATGTGAAAGGATTCTTGATGTACTAACCAAAAGTTTTCTGTAGAATGTTAAGGGAAAATCAATTCAAGGTATTGAGGTAAAGTATCACAACAATACTACTAAGCTAAACATGCACATTAATATCATGTAGAAATCACTAAATTTTACAATAGGGTAAGATGATTAATCAGGGAATTTGTATTCACAAGACTAATAAAAACATACACAAGACTGCAAATGATTGGAAAGGCATAAAATACTTCACACTCAAAAGGAAAAACTGGCAAAAATTGCTTCAGTACTCCTATATCCAAAAAGTCCTCACCCTGTGCTTTGCAAAGGCACACAATATATAGCAAAATAATTTTCACCCCCTTCCTAAAAATAGCCTAAGGCTTGTACTCGCCCATGCATCCTATTTTTATCCTTTTTTTAATAATAGATAAAGGAATAAAATAGAATATGTAATTACAATTAGGCATTAATAGCCTTTGATCACATTACATTCAAACTGAAGTTGACTATTCTATTTTTAAGAAAATAAGGTGAATAATTTGCTAATAATAAGCTTGCTTGCTGATTAAGTCTCTTTTCTTGTGCATGTGAATTCGTCTTCTTGTATGTTCTGTCCTCTTGTGAAGCATGCAAAAAATCAACTCTGTTTTTGAGTAAAAATAATTGCAATAATTGCAAACATCCACTATGGGGACCACTTGTCCATGTGCACATGTTCTGATGTTGACATCTCTTGGCTTCTAATTGTCACAAGGGTGACATACAAATTCTCTAGCCCCTCCAACAGTGGGGACCACCCTTGTACTTCACCATAGTTTGGCCACTTTTGTGGACTTAGCAAACATAAAAGGGGTGACCATTTTACATGGCACATGCCACTATAGTCTTCATCACCTTTTGATTAATGCGTGTATGTGTATACTTTTTGGCCTTTACATAAATTAGATAATATATATTTTAAAAGATTCACCTTTTTGGTGATCATTGTGGGAATGATTTGGTCGGCACTTGTATTATTTGGAGCATACACTATAGTGGGACTTTGGTCATTTTAAAAAGTCAAAAATGCAATGATTATTTAATTCCAACGTGGTGTTGGTTCCTTCCTCCATGATGACTCACCATTGACATGTTGGTTGGTGGAAATTTAACCCCACCCTAATTAGGGTTTTATGAAAGCTTGCCATGTATATGAATTGTTTAACCTTGGTTGGGTTTGGTCCTTGACGAAAACCATCGATCTCTGTCCCTGATGGACTTACACCGTTGATCTTAACCCTCGGTTAGGGTTATGGTCTGCATTGAATATTGCTGGCATGGCAATGACCATGATGGTTTGCTTAGAACTTTCGGATTGATCTTCGAGCGTTGATCGGTTGTCCTTTTGTTTTGTGACCATTGATCTTTAAATGTGGTTAAGTTCGATCCAAACCAATGCTTGGGTTCAGGCGGTAAAGAGAAGCTCGACCCTAATGATCATTTCATTTGGATTTTTAGTACGCAAGCGAAGCCCTGGCAAAATTTTGTTCGACACCATTATTGAATTTTTGAGCTTAGCTCCTCTACAAAAGCTCTGTGTCATTGTCAGCTTTTCATGGTTGGCACTTTCTGGTTATTCGAGCTTTATATGGTTTCACAATTTCTATGTGGACATGAGTTCAAACATTGGTATTTCTCTATCGTTTTAAGATTTGGGTGCTTAGCTTCTGTGGAGGGAATCATAAGTTTGACTTTCTTGAGTTTTCGTGGTCGTGAATTGGTCATTCTCGAGATTTTTTGCAATCTGACTTTCTGTGCTCTTAGAACTTTGTGAGATTCATTTTTTGTCGTGGTTTCTGTGTATTAGAGCTCGGTCATGTTACCCTTTTCGGTCTTTGTGAGCTTTTTCAAAACAGCCGCCACTTCTGTCTGTTTGAGCTCAGTTTTTGAGGTTTGTCTAGCTGTATATTTGATTATTTCTGAGCTCCGCGAGTTGTTCTTTATTCTCTGGATCATTGTGTTGTCTCTTGGCCTCCAATAAATACTAATAATCGGTTCTTTCTTTGTATTTCCTGTGTTTTCATGGCTCGAAATTGGTCATTTTGAGTTGAAACTCTTTTCTAAGCTTCCTTTACCTCCTCTGCAACTCGAGGATTTGAAGAAAACAATTCGAAACAGTAAGTTTCTTGATCATTTTAAAATGGGTTTTTTGTAAAACTTTTGAAAAGGAAGCAATGCCGTAGTTTGTGAAATATTTGACATCTTTCTCCAAATCTTCGAACCTCCTTTATTGGGTATTGCAATATTTCGAATGGCTTTTTTTTTAATGATGAATATAAAGCTTCATTTTGAAGGGTTTTTCTGTTCGTGCATTCTTTGCTTCAAATTCCAGATCTAGAATTTTCTTATTTGGGTATTCAAGTTTTATCATTTCTTTCTTTTTCTTGAAATGAGAATAGATCTGAGTGAGATTTTCATCTGAGTTACTCTGTAAATATCTGTCTGCTCACTGTAGCTATGATTATTTCTTTGGAGATTTAGCGATACACATTCCTTCTTGACTGTATGTCACCATCGTTTTGATTTCAAAGCTCCACTTCTGAGGAGTGCCCTACTTTCACTTGGAAACATAGCCTTGCAAAGATCTGTTTCATTTTTTAGTGTTGACATTGATGGAGATTTGCCATGGTGCTTTTGAGAGAAGCTCAATTTGATCATTTTGGCCTTCTGAAGAATTTCATTTTTTGTGTTTATGAATGCTTGTATTCCATAGAATCTTGTTCTCATTTCAATATCAAAGATAACTCTGTCCTTTACTTCGAACACATTGTTTACAAAAATTTTATCATTCTTTTGTTTCTCTCTCTTCAATATCCTTTCACCACTACCTTTGATCTCTGTATCCTTCCTTTGGGCTCTTATGGAGTCATCTTGGGTATGGATTAGTTGTCTACACACAAGGTCAGAATGGATTGCTACCACAAGATTATATCTTGTGTAGATGATTTTGGAGTTGAGTTGGTGATTTCAAGGGTTAGAAGACCCGTTTGTATTTATACCATCTCTACTATGCAGCTTAAGCGGTGTGTGCGATGGGATTGTCAGATATATGTTGTTACAATCAATAACATATCAGAGGATGGCTCTAATGGACCATCGCTAGATGATCACCCCATTTTGAGAGAGTTTGCGGATGTCTTTCCAGGGGAGCTACCGGGGTTACCACCCCCACGTGAGATTACTTTTTATATAGACCTGGTTCCGGGAGCAAATCCTATCTCACGAGCGCCTTATTGGATGACCAAACTAGAGCTCTATCAGCTCAAGTTGTAGCTTGAGGGCCTTTTGGAAAAATGCCTTATCCGTCCTAATGTATCCCCTTGGGGCACACTAGTAATTTTTGTGAAGAAGGATGGATCCTTGCGGTTGTGTATTGATTACCATCAGCTGAATAAGGTGACAATTAATAATTGTTATCCCCTTCCATACATTAATGATTTTTTTGATTAGATGAAGGGAGCCACAATTTTCTCTAAGATTGATCTTAAGTCAGGCAACAATCAGCTAAGGATTTTGGAGGCAGACATTCATAAGACCGCCCTCCGTATGAGATATGGCCACTATGAGTTCACAGTGGTGTCTTTTGGTTTGACAAATGCCCCCGTAATGTTTATGAGTTTGATGAATGGGGTATTTAGGACCTTCTTAGATTGTTTTGTGCTCATCTTTCTTGATGATATTTTGATTTACTCACGTACGAGTGAAGAGCACGAGAGGCACCTTTGCCAAGTTCTTTAGTGTCTTCGGGAGCAACAACTTTTCAGGAACTTGGAGAAATGTGCATTCTTTTAGGCGGAGGTGCAATATTTGGGCCATATCATTTCTAGGGAAGGTATTGTCATTGATCCTTCCAAGATTAGAGCTATTATGGATTGGCCAATGCCCACTACTGTGACTGAGGTGCCCAACTTCATGGGATTAGAAAGTTAACTATCAAAGATTTGTTCAGGACTTCTCTCAGATTACACACCCTGTCACTTCCCTACAGAAGAAATGGAAAAAATTTGTTTGGTCGGACAGGTGTGAGCAGGCCTTCAGTACACTGAAGGACTACAACACATATTCTTGCAGTGCCGGATCCACAAGGTGAGTTTTTCATTTGCATGGATGCTTCTTTAACAGGGCTTGGAGGTGTGTGGATGTCAGGGGGTAGAGTAGTGGCTTTTGGGTCTCGCAAACTCAAAGATTACAAGCTTAATTACCCAACTCATGATCTTAAGCTTGCAACATTTGTGCACGCTTTGGTTCGATGGAGACACTTTCTGCTTGGTCAAAGATTCACACTTAGGACAGATCATCTAAATCTTCGTCACCTCTTCACGGAAACATGTGGCTATGGCCACCTCAGTGAGCAAAAATTTGCAGAGGAAAATTCTTCAACAACTTCCTTTTGACCGCTTCTACATTGCAATTCGAGCATAGATCGAGTCTCAGAGACTCCTCGAAGGGAAATTTGATAGTTTTTCTTTAGAGGAAAATGGTCCTCTCAGAAACAGAGGCCGGATTTATGTTCCCAGAGATGGAGGCTTGAGACAAGACATCTTGGTAGAGGCACATCATGCACCCTATTCAACCTATCTCGAAGTGAAGAAGATGCATGCCACCTTGGGATAGTTATATCATTGAAGAGGACTTAGTAGAGGCATGGCCCAGTTCGTGTCATGATGTTTAGAGTGCCAAAAAGTGAAGGCCGAGCATCAACATCCAACTGGCCTTCTCTTTCCTCATGTTATACCGAAGTGGAAATGAAACACCATTTCCGTGGACTTCATTGTTGGGCTATCAATGTCAAGATATCACCACAACACCATCATAGTCACGGTTGATAAATTGACAAAAGTGGCTCACTTTTCTCCTGTAAAGACTACTTATACAGCTAGGGCAGTGGCACGGGTATACTTGGATGAGATTATTAGGTTGCACAGGATTCCATGGAAGATCGATAGTGACCACGATCCTTTGTACACTTCCCAGTTTTTCCTCAAGGCTCTTAAGGGACTACACACAAATGAAATAGCTTGGAAGCAACGACGTTGTTCCGCACCAAAATGACACCCCCTCTAACATTTACGTGGCCATCCTGACGTGATGACACAGTCGTTGCAGTGCTACAACCCACCATTTGCAAAATATAGCATTTGACAACCTTACTTTGACTCAAACTCCACTATTTCATTTGTTTGCAAGCAATAGGGCTGCGAGGGCTTCAATTTGAGACGGAAAGAACCGAGATAGAATATTGTAAAGGGACCCTCAATCGAGGTGTAGGATATGATGAAACGTCTCTAGGTGCCATAGACCGAATAATCACCTGTCAAAGTTGCACGTTTTTTTACGTCTCGTGGCTCTTAAGAGACTACTCCTAAATGAAGTATCCCAGAAGCAATGAAGTTGTCCCGCATCAAAAACACACCTCATCTAACATTTACCTTGCCACCTTGACATGTTGGCAAAGTCGGTTTAGTGCCACGACCCATTGTTTTCAAGATATATCATTTAACAGTCTTACACTGGCTCGGTCAACACTATTTTGCATGTTTACAAACAATAGGATAGCGAGAGCACCAATTGGAGACGAAAATAACTGAGACAAACTATTGTAAAGGGTCCCTATGCCGAGTTGTAGAATCTAATGAAACCTTTCTAAGTGCCACGGAGACCAAGTAATTATCCGTCAAAGTTCAACAATTTTTTGGTCTCAGGGATATTAAGGGACTACACCTGAACAAAGTATCTCAAACATGAAGACTTTGTTCTCCACTGAAATGACACCTCCTTTAGCAGTCCCCTGGCCACCCAAACCAGTTAGCATAGTCAGTTCGATGTCACAACATTATGAGGCATGACTTCTCGCTACTTGCCTCTGTTTATTTCCAAAGACTGCCTAAAAAAGACAATTTGTAAACAATTATGACACGAAGGCTCAACGAATATCACAACCCTAAATTCTTGAGTGCGACTAGAAAACTCCACTCTAATTTTGGCACAGAATGTTCTTGGTTTGAATGACCGAGTGTCAAGTTGTGATCATCATAGTTTTTAGCTAAAAATATTAATTGAGATTACTTGGGAAGGGGTTCTTGGCTCCAAATCAGGTGGTCTAACTCCAAACTTAGCCTCCCTAAAACTCGCCATAACACCCGAAGAAATAAACCCCCCCTAAAAATATAATTTTATTTTGTCAAATTCTTCTAACGATATTAACATGTGTTCATGTTAGTTCCGTGGGGACAAAAGGAGTCATACGAGGTGAATCTACATTTGGAGGGTCTTGAATAATTTTTGGATGGTTTACAAGATTACAAGCTTGCTGAACAACTGACAAAACAAACAAATTATATACATAAACAAAAACTTGAAAAACCCATGAATATCACAAAAAATAACCTAAAATACAAAAATTTTGATCAAAATCGAGGGCTTACTTCTTCATCTTGGTGGCATTGTTAAAAATTTCACGAATTAACAATCAAGGAGAAATTGCGATTCGTAGAAGAAAACAGAGGAAATGGGGAATCATTAATCTATTTTTTTCTCAGAGGACTACTTGAATATTACATATGGAGGTTAATCAGCTCCTCATCCAAAATTAGAGGGGTAGATTGAGCAAATTAATCCAACCAAATTTCACTTGCAAGGTCTCAACCATTAGATTAAATAAAAGGAGCCAAAGGACGTGAATCTACATTTGGAGGGTCTTCAATAATATTTGGATAGTTTACAAAATTACAAGCTTGCTAAACTGACAAAACAAACAAATTATATACATAAACAAAAACTTGAAAAACCCATGAATATCACAAAAACTAACCTAAAATACAAGAAATTTGATCAAAATCGAGGGCTTACTTCTTCATCTTGGCAACATTGTTAAAAATTTTACGATCTAAAAGTCTGAAGAGTAATTTGTAAGAAATATTCAAAGCTCGAGTGCCAACAATCAAGGAGAAATCGCGGTTCGTAGAAGAAAACAGAGGAAATGGGGAATCATTAGTCTATTTTTTTCTCAGAGAACCGCGATCACAATTTTAGGTTCAGAAATCCCCAAACTTGTAGAAAACTATTTGAGTTCTCCGTATGTGAATTTCACATTTTTATGTCCACTTTTTGGTCCACCAACTACACTTACCCTCAAAGGAAGCCATATTGATCATAATATTTAGTTTTTTTTATCAATATTTAAGAATTTTACTTGAGTATTATCTATGGAGGTTAATCAGCTCCTCATCCAAAATTAGAGGGGTAGATTGAGCAAATTAATCCAACCAAATTTCACTTGAAAGGTCTCAACCATTAGATTAAACAAAGGAAACCATTGTTTCATAAATCGCAAGTGAGACTAGATTTCCCAAACTTTTCCAAATATCAAGTATTTATCTAAAGTTTAAAAAAAAACAACAAAAAAACCCTGTGATGTAGGGTTAATATCCAACTTACCTTTTATGATGGGGCTCCAATAGCTTGGGATCCATTCATGAAGAGTAGGCAACCCTAGACAAATTTTATTAATATGCAAATTAAGTTATTTTCAATGAAAAATGCTTCTAAATTCATAACGTCTTCCTCAAAGCAAATAGAAATTGTGGACTTAATGTGAGCCATAAATTGGCTAGATTTCTTAGCTGCATCCCGAAAACTCTATAAGGGGTCCATAATGCCCTTGTTTCTGGTACAAGTAGCATAAAACTTAATAATAAGACAAACTTTGACTAAAACCCAGACCAATGTTCCCACCCACATGACATTGTAGGTTTACATCTACCATTACCCATCTCATTTAGCAACTCTCCTTTGCTAATCTGCAGGGTCCCAAATCGTCAGGTTATAGCAACAGTCTTGATATTCACCCATGAAATAGGTCAAGTCACTACCCATGGGGTGGCTATCATCAATAAAACCAATGACGACGGTGTGCAACGTCTCATATACCTCAGATGAGCCACAAACTAGGGCATCATTAACAAGAACAAGTCTAAGATTTTCCTAGGTCAAAATCCCCAAATCTTCAACTTCTTGGGACTCTATCACGACACCACTAAAAATATCATCAAGAGGGGGAAAAATGCCGCCCATCCCCAAATCTCCTTGACCCAGATCCAAAATGTTTTAGCGCCCATTAGTACAACCAACGATGCCCACAACAAGAGCACCTTCATAGTTTTTAATAAAGGGACAACCAAGAGCCCCCTTGCCTACCAAGAAGTCTCCCACGTTTGCGGCCAAAGGATCCAAGGCCTCCGTTGCCATATTTAGGGTTATGTTATACACCCCCGAAACTCTCCACGAACAATGCTAGATTTTATTTATCTTATAATACATTTTTCTTTATCATGATTGACGATTAATAATACTTAATTTATAGTAAATTACATATATTATACCCTTTTATATACATAATCTTATACTATTTTATCATATATTGTTATTAATAATTTATATTTATAATATATTATAGTAATTTCAATAGTGTATTATTAAGAATAATTTATAATACTATAAAACATTATTTACAAATATAAATACATATTATTTACCATAATATTATATAAGTGTATTAATATCATATCATACATTACTATTATTAGTATTTATTTATATAATACACAATCAAATTATTATATATATGATATAAATTTGTTATATTACAATAATATATAGTATTATAATTATCATCACATGTCATAATATTTTTAAAATTATATTTTTTACATATTATTAATATTATTTTATCAATATATATAAAAATACATATTGTTTACAACAATATATATAATATTGTGCAAGTGTATTAATATTATATCATATATTATACTATTATTAGTATTTGTTTATATAATACATAATCAAATTGTATTTCTAAAATATTTAATTTTATAATATATTATAATCAATATATTAGCATTATTACATATCACACATTATTTAGTATAATATAGATATATAATAAAATAAGGAAAATATAAATAATATAATATATAAATATCTTTCATATTATCATAATATAAGACTTAGTATTAAGATTACTTAATATTATCAATAAAATAGATATTTTATATTTTCATATTATATTACTATATTATATATAGTGAATGTTATATGCCATATAATATTATATTATATACAAACTATAATATTAATAAAAATAATATGTATATAATACTATATATATATATATATATATATATATATATATATTAAAAATACATATTATATTACACATTATATTATGTAATATAATATGGAAGTACTAATATAATATTAATTTTATATTATAAATCATTAATAATACTAATTAATATTAATATATTAAATGTTAATTACTAAAATACATGGTATTACTTATTAATAGTTTATATTCGTATACATTATAAAAGTTTTAGTTTATTATATTTATTAGTTATAAATAATATTAATATATAGTATATATAATTTATTTTTATTTACTATACTATAATTATTAATATATACCTAGTAGAGAAATATTTATAACGGTATATTAGTATAATATTATTATTTATAAATTTAGAGCCCTTATTCATTAAATAATATAATACATATTTAATTCCCATAGTTATTTTTTTTAGTTAAATTATTAATAATGTAATTTCTAAGAATAATTATTTATTAATTAATAATAGTTTTATAGTTTGTATATATTAATAAAAGTTTTAAATTTATATCGACTATTTTATAAATAATATTATATAAATTAAATATAGTACTTTTACATAATATCTAATAATTCTGATATAGATTAAACTAAATATATGTTATTCTTATAATATAATCAGTAGATTTTTATATTATCAAAAACATCAGATATATTATTATAATTAAAAATAAATTATTACACATATATTATGTAATTATAATATGGAAGTAACTAATATAATATTTAATTGTTATATATTAAATCATAATCATACTAATTAATATTAGATATATTTAAATGTTAATTCTAAAATACTGGTATTACTTATATAGTTTTATATTCGTATACATTATAAATTTTTAGTTTATTATATTTATTCGTTATAAATAAGATTAATATTGTCTTATACTTTATTTTTATTTATATCTATAATTAATAATATATACACCTATTATAGAATATTATATTGTAGTATTATAATACTCTTTCTATTTCCTCCCTTCCTCGCGCCCCTTTCTTCTTCCCCCTCCTCTCTCTCCTCTTCCTTCCTCTTCCTTTTTTTCTTCTTCTCCCCTTCTTCCTCCTGTGCCTTTCTCCGCTCCCCTTCTCTTCTTCCTTCTCCTCGTTTCTCGTTGTCTATCTTCTCACTTTTCTCTTTCTCTCTCCTCTTTCTCCCTCCTCTTCCTCTCCCGCCCTCTCTCTCTTTCCTCCTCTCTCTCCATCCTTCTTCTCTCCCTTCCTCCCTCTCCTTGTCTTCCTTCCCTCTCCTCGTCGCTTTTTCTCTTCTCCTCCCCCTCCCTCCTCTCCCTTCTTCCCTCCTCTCCCCCTCCCTTCTTCCCCCCCTCTCTTCTCTCCTCCTTTCTACTTTCCTACGTTCCCTGCCCTTTCTCTCTTTCCCCCTTTTGTCCTCCTTCCTTCTCCTTTCTTATATTTCTTCCTACTCCCTCCTCATTCTCTCTCCTCCCCTCGCTCTCCGCTCCTCTCCATTCTATCCTACTGTCCTCGCCCTCCGCTCTCCCCTCTTCTCTCTCCTTCCTCTTCTCTCCCGCTTTCCCTTTCTTCCCTCTTCTCTTTCTTGCCCTTTCCCTCTTCTCGTCCGTTTTCCCTCTCTTTTGCCTCCCTCCTCCCTTCCTCTATTCCTATTATTATTATAATAATATAAATATAACTAAATAATTAAAACATATAAAATATTTATATAATTACATTAAATTGCTTTATTCTAATTATATATATGGCATATTATTAGTATCAATCATTGTTAAAAATACATAACATAATATTAATTCTATATTATAAATCATAAATATTATTATTTAATATTAATTTATTAAATGTTAATTACTAAGATACATAATATTATTTATTCAAAATAATTTTTATTTGTATACATTATAAAAAAAATTAATTTTAATTTATTATTTATAAATAATATTAATATAATTTAAAATATATATTTTATATAATTTATCATATTTATTAATAATAAATAATATTTATATATACTAAACTACATATATTATATTATTATATTGGAGTTTTATATTGTATAGTGTTGGTTTCATAAAAACTTATAATTAGTGTACATACCATTGTTAAAAATACATAATATATTATTAATAATATAAAAATAAATTATTATAATATATTGTATAAATATTCATATTTAATTATCTATATTTCAGATTGTGTTAATTATTAATTATAATTTATATTATTATAATATATTATAAAAGATATAATTTATTAATAATAAATAATATTAATATATACTAAAAATACAAATAATATACTATTAATACTATATTATTATAGCATATACTAGAAATACAATATACAATATAATCTATACTTAATATTATATAAAAACTTATATTATTACATATATTTTTAAACTTATATAATATTAAAGTTAAACATATGTATAAAAAAAATTCCCCTATTCCTTATTATATATTAATAATAATAATTATAACATAATTACACCGGAGGTGTTCCTTTGAAGATGACTCTGCTGAAAAGAGTCAAACTCCGGCATAACTCTTCACGGAATTATTTCCGGCACCAGGAAAAAACATTTTCAAATTAAATTGGGTTTCTTATCCACGCAATGACAATATACAGACGGATGCTTGGTGAATGTCATCGCTGCAGAAACGAAGGCAATGGCAGCGGATACCATTGCATTTGCGATGTGTGTGACTATTTTGCACACCTTCGTATTCTTATGACTGTAAGTAATATTTTCGATGGCCATACCCTGTAACAACACCAACAGTACCATCCCCATTGACAAGAAAAAACTTAGTGCGTTTGTCACCACAAATATCTTGAATTCCATGCTTTCCATGGCTTCTGTCGCACCTGCGAAGCCAAGCTCCGTCTCGAGCCCCATTGGGCCATTGGGAGCGTAAACATGCTGAAAAATCCGAAGCAGAGAAGAATCATAGCCACCGCTATAACTTCATCACCGCGGCTCATATCTGTGCAGACTTCCTCAGCCTCGAAGCCATTACAGTTTAGTAACAACTGTTCTTCCATGTCGTAATAAGAGAGAGAGAACTCCTTTAGAAGATAATCATACACATGTATATCTAAATCTGAATTTCCTATACTGCTGCCTTTCCAGTGCTTAAACAGCAAAGGTCTGACTGCTCCATGGTTTCCACCTGCAAAGAATGCAAGAATAGGCCTTCGTAGAGCAGATTTGCCACCCACCATAGCTATTGCTGATCCGTTTTTGAAATTCATCTCTGGAAGTGTTGCATCTTTTGCTGGATTGAATCCTTCTGAGGTGTTTGCATTGCACAAAACTCGAATCGCATTCTTGTACAGATATTGATTTGCCATGGATGTTCGCGGCACCTGTAAAAATGTACATGAAAATGAACATAAACAAACATCTTCTGCGACATCAATATATGTATCATAAGTAAACTTTACAATAATTAATTAGAAATAGAGAAACATTGCATTTTGTATTTAGGTGTCCAGAAATTAAATACAGTTTTTTGCTAAATCTTATTTATTTAGTAAGAGGATCAAAGATGTGTCGTTATATAGATGACATTAGTTAATGAAAAAATTTCATCTTAAAATGTTAAATATTTTATTGGTTAGTCGATTTAACTTGGTGATAGTCTATTTAAGAGATAGCGGTACAATATTTTGTTTCATAGATCAATTTCACATTCCTTTCATCAACTTCAATTTTAAATTTAAAGATACAAAGACTTGTTGTTTGACTTTAAACTATGAGTTGTCGTAAGAAATATCTGAGAGTCATTATCATAACTTTTTGTTTCATGATTCAACTTGTTTGTGTATCATAACAAATAATTTCATGCCGTCATATCTGTGAAAAGGAAGTTGCATGTGGCTTTCCGAGATGATAAAAAGTGGTAGTTACGCACATTCCACACAATTGTATACGTTGCCGACACGCATCAAGGCGGTATTCCGCAAAGTCCGCCCATGAAATATCAAAAAGTGATGTGGTAAGGCTTAGTACATTTGTCGTCTTAAAAATGCTTTACTAATTTTCTTTATCCTATTGACTATCACTTACATTAGCACAGGCCCCAACAAAATTGAGCCTAGCGCCTGCATGGCCGTGACACCACCGCATACGCCATCCTTTGTGCCACACATCATTTTAAGAAAATGTTTTGAAAAAGTCAAATTTAATCACATATGAGAACATACGTGAGAGTTAGGCATAAAGGGTAAAAGGTACCTCTCTTTTGGCACTGTATTTTTTCCAAAATCTCTCTCTATAATTTTGTTGAAAGGTGGACTCTCATTTGTGATATTTTTACTTTTTAGTTTATCTGGTCTTTCACATAAAATTTCATATCATACGTATTTTACTTTCAATGACATCTATTTCTGTTGGCAATAATTGACATTAATTTGGTCAATTGCCTTTTGGTTTTGCCATCTCTTGTTGCATTTATATAAAATTTCACATCGCTTCACCTTCCCTTTGTATTCTTCGTTGTCACTGCAAAGAATTATCAGATGAATGAATAACATACACTCAATGATAAATTTAGGCTCCTTCTCATCATCCTTATAAATGGAACTATGTAAGCAAATAATTAAATTCACCACCGCTAAAACTTTAGCCTTTCTAAGTGCCATTTTAACAAAACTTCTTTCTTCCAATGTTGCATCAGAGACTTGGGCGAATTGAATGGATTAGACGTGTCAGACAGACAATTTATATAGGGCAGATCAAATGCATCACACATCATAAGGAAGGTGTGAACAAGGGGTGCGGGACAACTGATTAAGGTGCATTATTTTCAACAGACGCAATTGTTATTTACTACCTACATTGTATTCTTCCCCTTTGTTCGCAATCTCTATTTTCTTGATTCGTTTCAATGGTTGTTTGCATACTACTGTGGATCCATTGTCGTAAGTGACTGTCTCAGTAGGGAATGTCTCATAATCCTCCTTTCCTTGGTATAAAAAAAATCACTAGGTACGAAAATGCAACGAACACTCAGATTCAATCCAAGAAAATAAAAAAAAACAGACGACTATTGACTATCTTGCAGTTGCACGAGTTGGCATAGTGTCGCACTCAATGCACATCGGAAACCTACCCTCACCTACCCTTCGAATTGGACACATCAACAACTTAGCGTCCAAAAAAATAAAAGTGATCGTTGCATGTATCTACCATGCTTATTATTATCAAGAATTCTCCAACTTTTCCTTGTATGGTTGATTGGATCCCACAACTATAAGGTGTAATTAATATTAATATGATGAACAAGTTCATAGATAATTTTTGTGATTGGCATGTCTATGTCATGCAAGTCTAAAAACCTATGCTTAAGAGAGATTATCATATGTCATGAAAATTTATACGTGCTTTGTCAAGTACCTTGATTTGGTGTTTTGGTGTCAATTTACATTTACAAGTTAATTGACCCGAGATCAAATTATTTATAAAAAAAAATCATGATATTCTCTACATTATTTCTTGTTGCAAGCTTTGTTTAGTTCTATCGGATGTTAGTCTTTGTTTTCTTCATTCATTGTTGTACTTGATGCAGACTTGTTAGGTGTAGATTTTGGAAGCTGAAGAAAAACTTTATTATCTCCTCTTCCTGTTTCATTAAACCAAAAAAATATAGATGAACAAAACATTGGTTCATTTGGAATTTATCTAAAGCATGTTTGAAACATTTACTCTACTTAATCTCTAGGTGGTGGCAGGATACGAATTTTGGAGTAGGGTATGGACATCTTTTACGATAAAATATATTTCACTCAAAATTACAATTTCAACAAATTTACCATTGTTATCCTCTCCGGTGTAATTTGCGTGCAATTGCTAGTAATAAAAAAATATGAAATATTATATAATTACATTAAATTGCTTTATTACACATATTTATATATATAAATATTTTTATTATATATTTTTTTTAAATATTATTTTTTTCAGTTGTTTTTTTCCCCATCCAATCTTTTATTTGTTTTATTTTCAATTTAATCTTTCCACATCCTTCGACTCAACAATTTCATAATTTAAATTAATAATATTCATAATCAAAAAGCATTAAATGATGTATTAAACATGCACTGTTTAAAATATCATTACGAATAACAAAAAAATTAAAAAAGAACAGAACACTACAAACCTTGGAGATGTCCATGGCCACCTCGAGGGTTTTGGAGGGCATTTTCAGCCCCCCACCATATAATATTTTATTTATTACAAAATAGTGTGGCAATGTTTACAAAAGATTCGATGATGTATTATTCATCGCATAAACTGAGGACTCACCTGTTATTTCAAAACATCAAAAACTAACATAAAAGATGTGCATTTATCGAACCCAACCTGCAATTGAACAATAGACATGGTGTATTTATGTTAGCAATATAATAAATCAATATGTGAGCAAATAATATCTAATAAACGTCAAATGCAAACCAGCAAGTTTATAAGATTAAGAAGATTTAATTGATTCGTGGATTGTTTTTTTTTTTCTTTGGGCAAACTAGTTTAAATCAATGTTTATATATTAATAAATTATTCATCCCTCAAGTAATAGTTCTAGTTACTACAAAACTTGTATCGATGCATGAGAAAGTCTGGTTTACAATCAGATGCTAAAAAAATTGACCTTAGTAAACATTTTTGTCAGTCAGGATTATGTGCTCGACCAATATAAATTGTCTGAGCTAAATTCTGGTGATCTGCGAGTTAATAGTGAAATTTTTGTAAAATAAATTATGAGAAAACAATACTGTGGAAAGAACTCGTGAAATTTATCAAATTACGGCTTTTCCTGTTTAAGTATTTCATTAAAATAACACTAAAAACACGCCACCAGAAAAATTAAACTACCATTGCTAACAATCTTGTGTTAAGATGCAGTTCCATGGAAGGAGCTTAGAATCCTATTTTTACTGCAAGTTTTGTTACACGGAGTACAACCAAACTTTTCTTTATTTCTAAAGATCCTAAGTTTGGGTTGTAAGTTAAAGTTTGAAATATTTGCAGCAACTAAACTATTCACTATTTCTTAAGTACCAAAGATGGGGCTGAAAGTTGCTGAATTTCTGTTCGGTTGCAAATCCATGAAAAGAGCTTAGGATGCCCATTTTATTGCAATCCTATTTTTTCACTGTATTTGTTCCATGGAGTTAAAGAAATATTTCAAACCAAACTTTTCATTATTTCTAAAAAAAAATCAGAGATGGGGTCAAGAGTTTCCTACCCAAGTTAGAGACTTCTTTTGTGACAGCTAAAAATATTCAGTAGGTCACATTCTTAGATATTTCTGTTAGTCCCACAATCTTCTTCCCCCATTTGTAAAAGTAGTCTAACACATTTTTTAAATATTCTAAAATCTGCACGCACAAACATTTGGAATGGACATGAAAATGCCACTCAATGTTTTGAAACACAAACAAAAATAGATGATCGAATGGAGACAAATATGTCATGGTAAGTTTTGAAACACAAACAGAAATATATGATTGAATGGACATAAAAATGCCATTCAAAGTTTTAAAACATAGACAAAAATATACTCTACATTTTAAGGTACAAAACATCATTCAAGACTCTTTCATGGCATCCCCTGTTCCTACAGATGAAATGAAGGGCGGAGATGATAATGGTGAATGGATCAGGGAGCCTCCAACTACTTTCCTATATTCTGTTACTATAAAAGAAAGAATAGTTCACAAGAAATAATAGTTCACAAGTGGGCAATCAAAAGCTGAGATGCCCTCCTTGTCCATAAAGGCCACCATTTGACTGTAAGCATTGTAATTCTATGGGGGTTTTTACTATTATTTTTATTTAATTTCCATGCAAATTTACTGGTTTCTGTTCATACATTAACAGTTCTCTGTTTATTGTATTTATTTTACCCATTTCCGGAGGATTTGGGGCCTCTCTCTCCTAAAATTATAAAACGAGGTAGTCCATAGGTTCCTAGCTATATGGTTAGCTAACTCGATAAAATTTACACTTCCCAGTCAAACTTCTTTAAGGATGATTTAAGATGCTTAGGAGAAAAATGGTTATGTCATTACCTCTTTGCATGTTGGGTTGCATAGAAAAATTCCTGTGCTCTGTTGGAACCCTTATTTTCTTCCTTATGTTACACAACCTGCCACACATGCAAAAACAGATGTTCCATTACGATCCGTTAACAAATGCAAAAGAAATTCCACAGACAAAAAAACCCTGCTTCTCGTGTTTCTTGCATCCTCCCAAAGCTCGTGGGGCATGAGTGCATTTTCATTGGGAACTTGTAGTATAAATCTAAGAACACATTACATTTGGGCTTGTGTATAAGGTTCCTTAAAAATGACAACCCTATTGTTAAAAAAAAACAGTTCCTGTTGTTAACATGGGCTGTGAACAATAAAGCCTATAGAATGTAGTATTTTTATTTATTTTTTAAAAACAAGTTTCAGCATCTTTCTCTCCTGCAGTTTTCCTTGCATATGATTCCTATTCATCGGAATTATCCTTCTCCGCCAAAAATCCAAACTCATTTTCATGATCCTGTAACAAACCAAACACAGTTTTATAACTTGATGTCCTATGAAACCAATATTTGTAAGTCCCAATACTTCGATCCTTACAATACTTAAATAGCTCACTTCTGTTAATACCGATTTCAACAACCATGGAGATATGAGAATCTAAATATTCAATTAACGAAGAAAATAAATACGAAAGACCAATTTCCCTGCAATTTGGCATAAACAAACTGACTACGGAATATGTTACGAATAGATTTATTGGAGAGATTTACGCCATAAAAACATCCATGTAATTATAGCTTATTTTTATACAAAAATATCATTAAACTCTATGCGGAACATTCCTGTAAACAGATTATAGAAGAGGATACTTAACCGTCCTCGGATATGGTCTGCTTAGCTCTGCTCCCACAAAATGCAACACAAAAATACAGACAACCCGCGAATTCAAGAAACCTCCCACAAAACCCTTTCACAACAATTTGCCTGTAAACCAAGAACAACTCGCTGATAATTAAAAACGAGGGGAAATTATAGAAGAAGATAAATACCTGGAAGACAATCCTCGGTCATGGTTATGGTCTGCTCTCTCTGGCCCCTACGATCCAAAATTAAAAACACTAAACCAAAAAAAAACCCAAAAGTACTACTAACCTCCCAAAAAATCTCATTCACAACAATATACAGACCAAAATCAAAATGGTTCAAACCCCAAAAAACCCAAAATAAAAAAGACACGGCCGTGCATTAAATCATGAAACAAAATAATAATGCAAAGACAATAAAATAAAAAAAAAATCGGCTCTCTTATTCAACATCGGCTCTCTTCTTCACATCAGCCCATTTCGTGTGCCTGACAAATTCCATGCCTGTCATCAACATTCATAACAAGTTTAAATTTGTTAATTAAAACGCTTTATTGAGCTCTGATATTCTGAACGGTAACAACAGACTAGAGAATATTCTGAAACAGAGGAAGTAGGGCCTGGAAATTATATCATGCACAGCTCACAATCTCTTCACCTTCTTACTTGGATATAATCTGTAGAGCAAAATTTTGAAGATTTTACTTCAACCTATAAATCCAAACAAACAACCAATACATAAGGGGAAAAATATTCAAAAATAAAAAATTAAAGGAGTTGAGAAGCATACAACAAAATTGTGGCTGTATAGTTCTGCATTGGAAGGCTGATTTCCAGGAGAGGGATAATTTGCAGGACGACCTCCAAAAGCGAGATTCCATGGCGTTTTTTTAGAGTTCCGATCCAAGGTTTCATCATCTTTTCTTCTTCTTCCGCTCCTACCCTGAAACGCATAACTGAAAGCAAAAGAGTGAAGAACTAAATTATTTATAAAATGAAATTTAATCATTTAAATAAACACATCTGAAGACTAGCACTCTGGATAGCTTATACTAATACTATTTAACCCTAGTCAAAAAATGAGAGTAAACCCTTACCAGGAAAATGAGTGACTGCTCCGCTTTGCTCGTTCAAACCAAATCAAAAACATAAGCAGAAAACGACTCGAACTACATAATTACAGACCCTATAAAAAAATGAAATACCCATTACAGGCAAAATTAAAAATGATTTAGACCCCAAAAAAATGAACGCGGCCGTGGAAAAAAATCGCGAAACAAAGTAAAAATGCAGAGGGAAAAAACAAAACAAAGAATAACACAAAGAAGCCATGAATCTGCAGTCCCGCACAGGGCTATATAATACATTTCCCTTCAACAGCATTCTACTTTTTGCAACGGATCTTTGCCTTTTGCAACGGCTCTCGGCTGTTTAGCCCTCATCCTCATCCGCTCCTCCGCTTTCTCCATGAATCTTCTTGATATACCTTGTTACTCCACCGCTATGTTTACTCCACCTAAGTCGATTATTTTGTCACCTAAAAAGCTATAGCCTAAAAAAACAAAAAACCAACTTTATTTAAAAATCAAAACTACATTCAATTAAAAATGCAACTTTTAAATACCTTTGTTAGTACCTGCCGCGCAGGATACTCTTGTTTTCACCTTCTGCTATTAATTTGCACGGGATTGCATGCAGAATATGCAAAAGCTACTGTTTGGATAAATATTTCTTGTAATTATTGGTAGTTCAAAGGAAAATGTTTTATTTGTGTCACCAATGATTGGTGGAATTTAATCCCTCATTGCCATAACTCCTTCCTTGCTTTGCACAGATATGAACGGTTTTATTAAAGTTTTGTTTGGCCATTACAATCTGACATCTACTTATAGCTTCGGATATTTTCTGTCCGCTAGTTGTTGCTACAGGCCTGGGACAGCTGCCTTGTTGCATAAGTGCAACTAAGACAGTCCCGTTTAGGATTTTTTTTTTTTACAGTATTTGATAATGGTTTCTTTGGCTTCATGAGCTGCTCCCTTATCAAAATTGCTAAGTTTTACAGTGTTTATTTCCAATACTCCCTCATAAACGTGAATTTTATAGATAGGGTCCATAAGCAGGGTTATAATGGAAATTTGTACCCAAAAAACTAGTGTAATATTAATAAAACCCTGTGTATGCGTAAACGTGTGGAAATAGTTTGTCGAAGAATCACACAAATTTTTGAGGCTATGTGCAAAGATGGGAAATCCTAAAGCCCGTTATATGCTTGGCATGGTAAGTGCAGAAGTTTCTGGAGTCTTAAATGTATGCTTGGCAAGGATTAGAAGAAAGAAATTTATTAATCTTTACAAATGACCCCTAGAGTACGTTAATGGAATATGAAAGTACAGTTAGGTTAAAATGCACAGGAGGAGAGATATTTTTTCCACTCTATGATGGGACCCAAGGTTATGTTCAAATCCTACAAGCTGTACAAGTGGCACTACAGCTTGCTATGTTGTAATATCCTGTTGAAAATACTCTTGGGTAACAAGATGTGAAAGTAATTCAGCGCCAAGTTGCTGGACAGAATGGGAAGGTGATTCAATAAATACAAGTAATGGTTCAATGGCCTGGCTAGGGGTGAGCCACATGTTAGCAAGAGATTGGGGCTTCTCCAAGATATTTACAAGTGCTTGCAATGCCCTGTGCTGGTCCCCATGTGCTTAATTCTAGGTGGGTCAAACATAGGAACAAAGGCTCTACCACTCTTGTGGCAGATTGCGCTCTTTGCAATGCTACTATTGTTTTTCAATATGCATATTACTTCTAAAATCAACCCACAGAGAGAATTTAGTGCATTAGGGAGAATTTCAAGAATAACATCAATCACCCTAGCTTTGACCATGTCCAGCTTACACAGGGGACGATCCTTTCCCAAATTTACAAGAGCACTTACTGCTGCCTCAAGAAATGGATAATTTGTTCCACCAACCAGTCCTACAAGAAGAACCACATCACCATGTGCAGCAACAACCTATGCATGTTGCTCATCATCTAACAAATTATCGAGTGCACAGACACTAACTTCCTAAATTGAATTAGAATTTTATACTAATAAGTTCTACAAGGGGTTGAATACAATTGGAAGCTGCAAATGTTGCTCGTACTCTGGAGTTTGCAAACAATAACACTACAAAGCAATGTTGTGTCTTCCTTTAACTCCAAAGAACAAAATGATGTAAAAATTCTGTATATACTTTCTATAGGATTGACTTCAGCATCAACAATAGCTAAAGCCTTTGAAGTACTTGGAGATGATACTTGATTAGTGCGCCAATTGCAGCTTGTTGCTCTTTCTCCAACCCCACACTAAGCATTTCAAGTTTCAACTAATGGTTTTATTGCTTGCCTTGCCACATCAACATTTTTTATGTTCTCGGACTCAAAAAGACCTTGCAAAGCCCTCGTTGCATTGTATATTGCACCCCTTGAACCCAATCGAAGAACTGCTATAAGCTAGTTGATAGTGCCCATTGCAGAATCAAAGTGCCAGAGATCAGGTTTGCTATATAGGATTCGTAATAAATTTAGCTAAATGTTTATGATCATAAAAAAACACTAAGCATGGCCTTTATTTAATGTTTAATGTTTTGTTTTTGTTATTTGTAAATTGGTTGCCGGTATTAAATATGATAAAAAACACTAAGCGTGGCCTTTATTTAATGTTATTTGTATACTTCATTGTATTACAGTCCCCTGTTTTAGAAACTTCGTGTTCTGTCTTTTTATTAACAGAACAGTGCATAAACACTCTCACCTGGGCATATTTGTGACACTTATCTGTAGGTCTAAGAGAGGATTTCCTAGCTGTAATGCCCCAGGGAGATGTCATTTTTGTATGCAACCTCCTGCAGGGTGAGCTATGTTATCTATAGATGTTTCAGCTTGTGGTAATTTCTGTAATCTCTTTGGCTTATAGACATTTAAGCCTTTGAAATCTATTACGACTTATCTCATAGGCCAACACAATACAGAGGACTTCAGTAGCTTCATGCCTGGTCCTTTCTTTTCCCTTCATTGCCGGCAACATATTTTACTGCCAGTTTAATTCTTTTGGATGACTCATGTTATTCTTTCCTACCGACACTTGGTATGCATGCATTTCTCCCTGTCACATATCATTTTTGATTCCTTATTCGATCCAAATCGTCTATCATCAATTTCCACTTTTATGTTTGCCACGGGAGGTTATGGCATAAAATTTAGCAGGAAAACTTTTCCATCCAATTTTGTTTTTGGTGTGGGGTCTTCTGTGTATCAGGTGCTCCGCCTCCACTTCAATGGCTCCCTCTGTATGGTTGTTTCAGGAGCAAAAGCAAAAATAGATTTAATGTTTCAAAATTCTAACTTTTTAGCAAAAAATCTTGTTGCAGTATGACGGGGGTTATATTGAAGACGGAAAGGGGCTCAGCAATTGGGATGTGTTCTCCCATCTCCCTGCTAAGTATTTCCCCCTTTTTTATTACTTTGTGTTC
The DNA here is from genome assembly GCA_019776745.2 of Taxus chinensis. NCBI lineage: Eukaryota > Viridiplantae > Streptophyta > Pinopsida > Cupressales > Taxaceae > Taxus > Taxus chinensis. Next base: position 193,309,936 of record CM034149.1, on the reverse strand, counting down.
CTTTCTAATTCTTGTGAAGTATTTCCCCCTTTTTGATTACCATGGCCGTTGAATTTGCAAGAGAAATTGCGGACGGAAGGAATAGAGACAGAGCAGCAGACGAATATCACCACTACAAAGTACTTTCACATCAAACAGTACAAACCCTTAGTCTAGTTGTTCTAAAAAAACTACGTTTATGATGATATGAATTCCGCATAAACATTTACAGGAAGACATAGAAATAATGGATGAAATGGGGGTGGATATGTACAGATTCTCCATAACCTGGTCACGCATTTGTCCTGGTAAGTGCTAATGAATACACTTTTTTGATATTGATAATATTTAATCCTTTTAGGTAGGACTCAAATTTAATGTCCGCTAAAGAGTTATAGGATGGGATAAAAAAAGATAAATCAACCGTTAACACTTTTGACCATTACCACCTGCTTCCCATTCAACCTACAACTTCTTCAATGGACGGTCAATACACAATTTCCTTCTATTTTTTGTAGTTTTTGCAATATTTTAAAATACTGCAATTGTGATTCAAACTCTCTTGAAATTATCTTACAGCCCAAGCTCTGGTTGTTGTAAAACAAAAATTTAATATTAAGAATTGGACTTTGGATCCTTGCTTCATTCTGCCATGGGAGGGAATCCAGTGTACTAACATCTCCTCAGCTGTAAGGGTTTCAGAAATGTAAGCTGAATTAAAAAATATAATATACAATTCCCTTTTTTTCGAAGTAAAATTATGAGAAAACGTGTTTGTGTTTAGCAACTTGTCCATAAGGAATCTGGCAGGATCGATACCACTTGCTCTTACCCAATTGACCGAACTCATTTACATCTAAGCCTCAAATTCTGTAATCATTTTAGACAGAAAAATTATAAATTGATGTAATCAAACACATTATCACAATTCATCTTATACTAAAGGTATATCATTCACACTTTTATCATATTAATTATTAATCTATTCTTGGTGGCATATATGACTAGGTCACTTCATAACAACCATCTGACTGGAAAATTACCAAATTTATCAGGCCTACCAAGGTTGAAGAGATTGTAAGTTTTACCCCTCTCAAAGTCGTTGCTACTCACACTTTAACATTTTGGAAAATTAAGATTAACAGATATTAAGGTTAGCAATTGGGTGATGTAGGTACCTGTAGAACCACAGGATAAGTAGCAGAGTTCCAGACTGGCTATCTCAACTCATAATCTTAATGAGTTGTGAGTGTCATGTCTAAAATCGTCAGCTATTATTCAGAATCAATAGTTGTGCCTTAAAAATGTAATGTAAACAATGTTTATCGGCTCATTTGTGATTGTTACAGAGTTATAGACAATAAAAATTTCAGTGGTGTAATTCCCAAGCAACTATTAGATCAGCCATCACTGGAAATTAGGTATTTTAATTTATAAGTCAAATTCTTTATCCAATAGCATATTTCAATTGTAAAATGATGATTGCATATATGCATTTATTAAAAAATCTTCCATTGTTGTGTCACAGATACGGTGACAACTTCTACCTTTGTATGAATGAGGGAGAATGTCAACACTCCTTCCACTCAAAGAGGACCAAAGTGAAGGTTATCCTTGGAGTGGTCATAACTAGATTTGTCATAATAGGGGTAGCTTTAGTAGTTGTTACTCTAATTCACCGAAAGAAGAAATTCAAGAAAGGCACTGCTAGTAGCAATCCAGGTACTAATGAAATGCCTTCCTATTTGGAACTTTAGCATAATCCACGATGGCTGAATTTAGATTATTACAGATTATTATTCAATCCTTACGATGCCAAATCCATCAAAATCTTGTGCCTTATTGCATATTATTATTCAATTGTTATGGTTCCAAATCCATCAAAATCTCGTGCCTTTTCTCTAGATGAAATGAAAAAATCTACACAAAATTTTAGCCACAACATTGGACAAGGTGGCTTTGCGTCGGTGTTCTGGGGTAAATTGTCAAATGAAAAGAAAATAGATGTCAAAATGCTCTCCTCCTTCTCAAAACAGGGAATTGCACAATTCTTAAACGAGCTAATGTTAAAGCACCTTTCGATGTTTCACATTTGGAAAGTTTCCTATGCTGCACTGTTATGGAAGAAAGCTAAACTTGGCTTAATGAATAGATTGATATTTTGTCTAGAGTCCATCACAAGAATTTGGTGTCTTTGTTGGGTTATTGCAATGAATCAAGAGACCTAATGCTTGTATACGAGTACATGCCTAGGGGATCCTTAAATCACCACCTTTATGGTAAATTTTTTGCTTGAACTGTTTCTTTCACATTTGTGCCTTCACAACAGAAAGCCAAGTAACCAAAACATGTTTGATTATTACTCTGTGTTCGTGGGTAGTAATCCATTGAAATATCCAGAACTAGATTGTAAAACTAGACTTAAAATAGCATTGGATGTAGCACAAGGTAGCTTTCTTTTTCTGGGTAGAAATTTTTAAAATATTTAAGGATCTAAGTCCTTCACCTGATTCAACATCTACTGATGTCTTGTAAGGACTGGAGTACTTGCACGTGGGTTCCACCCTGTAAATCATTCATAGAGATGTAAAAAAATCCAACATTCTTCTGGGCAACAATTTGAATGGCAAATTGGCCAATTTTGGACTCTCACGAGTAGCAATGGATGAAGAGGCTTCTCATATTTCTACTGGTGTGAGGGGAACTGCAAGATATTTAGACACCAATTAAATCTCTCTTTCGATTCTAAATATTGTTGAAATATTGTGCTTTCTTTATTTCTAGTATTTACTATTTTTTTTTTGGACAGGTATTTTAGCACTCATATGTTGACGAAGAAAAGTGATGTGTATAGTTTCGGGGTGGTTTTCCTAGACATCATATGTGGCAAATAACCAGTTGATTTTAAACTATCTAAAGAGAAAGTGGACCTTGTTAAATCGGTAAAAAATCCAAAAAATATTTCACTGTTTAGACTCATCACTTATTTGTGTTAGTATTAAAAACTAAGGCTCCATGTTTGATTCAACAGGTCACACCATATGCGGAGCAGTTTGAAGATCATGAACAAATATTAGCGGTGGTGGACAAGAGGCTGCTAAGAAATTACGACATGAACAAAGGTAATAAAGCAGAATAACATGTACTGCAGAAGAGCCATCCCATAGGCCCACCGTGAGTGAGGTTTCGAAAGAGATTAGTATTGATATATGGAAGATATAATTATGCAAAGACCTCCCACTGAATGCAAGCTATAGAATTTATCTTAAGTTGATCAATGTATCTTTTCATTATGAAGATTCCATTTATTCCTGTTCCACATTGATCGGCAATCCTTGGATGTCTATAAGATTTACTATACTGACTATTTGTTACACACAAATTTTTAATTAAAAATATATCATATCCAATAGTTATATATATATATATATATATATATATATATGCTTAGCTTGAACTCTATTTTTCTTTTTGAATATACCATCCTTTCAAGATGATGTCATACAATAGAGTGACGCAGACTACAACAATATTCAGGCAGCCTTTATTCCTTCCAATCAGTGATTTCTTCTGAACATGTCTAAAGCTGCCATGCAAATTCAGGGTGCCAAAGAGAAAGGAAAGATGAATCAGTGATTTCTTTTGAACATATCTAAAGTTTCCATGCAAATTCAAAATATATTTCTTTTTTCCCACATAAAGCATGTGCATGCTAAATATTCATGAAAAATAAGACCGGTAAGCACAATACCATTGAATCAAAATATTTTTAACCTTGGCACATTGTTGACCGATGCATATAGACATTGAGAGTCTTAGTATCATGTTAAGGCATATCAAAACTTAGTTAATGCATTCAAGCATCTTATAATGAAAAAAGCAAAAATAAGATACAAATCATTGGCAATGATCAAACCATTGAGGATAATGTCAACACATATGAGAGCTAATGTGAATGAATCTAGATTTCTGATTGAGGCTAGTTCAAAAGAGCAATAAACATTGCCATGAGAATTGTCCATAGACTAGTGACACAACACCTGAAAGCTGAATTTTAGCATGGTATGAGAGCTATACCTAGATAAGTAACAATACAAAATAACATAAATTATTGTTCCTATGTCTAAAATAGGGCTATTGTTTTCCTTCCCCTCCTCAATGGTAGTAAGCCACATCTCATGACAGTGTTAGCGCATTAGTTTAGTTAATACATTGTTAGTTTTTGTTTGTAGACAATTATCTAACTATCCTCTCTCCTACTCTCCTCCCGCAGCCTATATATTTGGCTTGATTTATTTTTTTCTACACACGCATTAAATAAAACATTCGTCTCCTTCCATCATTGGTATCAGAGTAGGAGAATTTGCTATGACCTATGGAGTGAAGAGTTGGAAAAGTTTTCAGTTTGCTGGACAAACTTGATAGCAGGAGATATATTCTATCTCTTCCATCATTAGTATCAGAGAATCTCACATCTCAGCATGCGTGGAAATCACATGCTTGATTTTTTGATCTTTGATTTGTGTAGAGTTTGGCATAACGCGAAGGATAAGATTTTAATCTTATTTTGCTAGAAAGGAGCTTTTCTGAATGGATTTCCATTACATGGAGCATGGACAGATCGATAGCGTAAATATTCATTCTCTCTCATTAGCTGGGGCATCTCTGCATGGTTGGAAATCAGAAGGATGTGTGAAATATTGAGTGCATTTGTCCAAGACTTTGGCATTTTGTTTTTTGATCTTGGAGCATAGAGTGAAAGGCGACCTGGAGCCCTTTGTTTGCGTGGAAGGCATCTAAACCTTGTATTGAAAAGGAGAAGTTTCTTGCCATTGGCATGGATCAATTTGGAGACTTTTTTCAACATGAAACCTAGAGCTTTGTGTTGTTGGAGCAAGTGGATGTTAGTCTGCAGTGACCAACAGTGAACACTAGTAAAGCCTGCAAATTGCAAAACCATGTGTGAGCGTATGTCACAAATTTTAGATGTAGAAAGCACCGCGAGCAATGCACCAAATGTTTGGGCATTGAGCAACAACGAAGACACCACTGGACTATTCTTTGCTTTGGTCAACGAGCTCCACAACACTGGGAATATTCTCTTTGACGAGATTGTGCGCCGAGGACTGTTGGAGTATTTTTGGTTCGACGTTCGATGTCAAGCACGGTGGATTCGTGCAGAACTTGAACGTGGCTATGATGCAGATGATGAACGTGAAGTAGAATGCCCACAAGAGAGTGTCCACATCTCATTGCACGAGCCTATAGAGCCCATATTCAGGACAGGTTCCTTTAGTAAACATTGTAACCATTTTTCAAAATAAATAAATAAAATACAATTTTGAGTTTTTGAAAATGTCTGCACCTCGCATTATGTTTTCGAATGCCCAGTTCTTGAAGGGCCAAATTTCACCACATGGAAAACCAAGATGCGGATGATTCTTCAGTTTGAAGATCTTTGGGGGATCATTTTCTGGCAAAGACGCCCCTCCCATAGACGATTTGATCTGTTGGCTAAGTATGAAAAGGCCGATGCAAAAGCACTAATGCTTATCACCCTGAGCCTTTCTGATGAGGTTCAACCTTACATTCGGGAAGCAACCACTTCCTCTACGGCATGGGCTACATTGTGTACCATCTATGAAGCCAAGAATCTGACGACAAAGTTGCATCTTCAGAAAAAGCTTCACACAATGAGTATGCATGATGGTGAATCAGTAGAAGCCTTCTTGCGGCATGTGGCCGAGTTACACGTAGAACTCTCTGCTCTCGGTGAACCAGTGGATGACAAGTTGCTAGTCCCACTCACCTTGCGAGCTCTTCCTTCCCGGTTTCAGACACTGATCACCACATTGACCATCACTCAACAGGAGGTGAGTTTTGCCACACTGGTGAATTATCTCCAGCAGGAAGAAGCCATTCAGAATGTTCAAGAAGCCTTCGAAGACAAGGCTCTCATCACGAGGAAAAAGCATAAGCCTCGGAAAGGGCAGTCAGCCCCCCAGAATCAGAAGCAGCATCCTCAGTAGCAACCTTCTCAGCGGCCACCATAGCGGCCACCCCAGAAGTAGCAGAACAACAAGGTGGATCGATGGTGCCACATTTGCTCCATGGATACGCACACGACTGCGAACTGTTATTACAACGGTCGCAAGTATGGAAACTCTGGCGAAGAGAGCACTTCTGGCCAAGGATATTCCAAGAAATCCCGATGGCATGCTCGTAATCAGAGGCAGAAGGGTCATATTGCTGCTCAGCAGGATGCCACCTCCGATGAAGAGGTTCCAGACACAACTCATCTGGACATTGTCCTAGTCTCACAGACTTCACAGCCATCAGAAAGTGTCTGGTTGATTGATTCAGGTGCCAGCAAACACATGACTGGCAATAAGAAGTTGTTCCATACCCTGAGTGACCGGCCCACTGGAGATCAGATCACCATCACAGATAATCAAGAGTATATTGCGGCGGGGATTGGTGATGTCATCATTCCTCTTGGGACACGAAGATGTACACTCACGAAGGTGCTATATGTTCCAGGTTTGACCTCAAATCTCTTGTCTGTGAGTCAACTTCTTAATCATCGAATGCAGGTTGAATTCTTTGTTGAGAAAGGGGTCAAGTCCTGCATCATTTCCCAGGGAGACTCAGTTATTGCTCAAGCATTTATGAAGGGCCGTCTATTTACACTGGATGCGGTCACTTCATCTAACATTGCTCTCTCTGCTTCAACGGCGGAGTCCACTGCACTATGGCACTTTCGATATGGTCATCTTTCTACCGGGGCTCTGCATCAGCTCAGTGCCAAGGAAATGGTAAGAGGGCTTCCTCCACTCTCCCATTCCTTACCTGTTTGCTCAGGATGTCTTGCGGGAAAACAACATAGAGGTCCATTCAAACAGAGCTCTTATCATTCTACAGAGCATCTTCAGGTTGTACACACCGATCTATGCAGACCCCTGCCAGCTAGCTTCCAAGGTTTTGAATACTTCCAGCTCATCATTGATGATTACTCATGGAAAATGTGGGTATATTTTCTCTGGAAGAAGAGTGAGGCATTTGCCAATTTCCAAACCTTTTACCAGCAAGCCACCAGGCAGTCTGGGAAGCCTCTCCTTCTCCTCCACTCAGATCGAGGGGGGGAATTTGTATCAAAGAAGTTCTTAGCATACCTGAAGCAGCATGGCATTCAACAACATCTGACTGCACCCTACACTCCCCAACAGAATGGGATTTCCGAGTGACACAACAGGACTGTCATGGAGATGGCTCGTTGTATGCTCTCCACCACCAAGTTGGAGGATCAGTTTTGGGCAGAAGCAGTCCAGACAGCAGTGTATCTACTCAACCGGGCACCCACGAAGATCTTGCAGAACAGGACACCGGAAGAGGTATGGACTGGTCGTAAACCTTCTATTCATCATTTGAGAGTTTTTGGTTGTACTGCATATATGCATGTTCCAGATGAGAAAAGGAAGAAGATCGATCCAAAGACACTGCCATGTCTTTTCTTGGGGTATAGTACTACCTCAAAGGCATATCGTCTCATGGATCCTGAGACGAAGAAGATCTACGAGAGTCGAGATGTGGTGTGTGATGAGTCATCCTTTGACTCCCTACCACACAATGGAGATCCAGTACCGACCTCGTCACATAGATTGCTCACACATCCAGATGATGGGCAAGATGATTCTTCTCAGAGAGAAGAAGAGCTGAGTGGAGACTTGTTCGTTGATCTAGGCACACTGGAAAACACATCTTCACATCAGTAGCAACAGCACCAACGTCTGAAATGGGTCCAGAATACTATTGGGGATGCACACCTGAACTCACTTCCTGGTACTTCTATGGGAGTCAGAACACGAAGTCAAGCCAGACATGAGGTAAATTTTGCACTCATGAGTTCAGTTGTTGATAGCACCGAACCTGACACTGTTCGTGAGGCATTAGACCAACCACAGTGGAAACAGGCTATGGATGTTGAATATGATTCCCTAATTCAGAATCAGACGTGGGAACTTGTCGATCTACCTCCAGGTAAGAAATCCATTGGCTGCAAATGGATTTTCAAAACAAAATATAAGGCAGATGGTTCAATCGACAAACACAAAGCATGACTTGTTGCAAAGGGTTATGCTCAGCAAGAAGGAATTGACTATGACGAGACCTTTGCACCCACTGCGAAGATCAAAACCATCAGAGTTGTCTGTGCACTGGCAGCACAAAATGGATGGAAACTTCAGCAGATGGATGTCAAGAGTGCTTTTCTGAACGGTGATCTCAAAGAAGAAGTATACATGGCCCAACCTGAAGGGTTTGTAGATGAGCATCAACCACACAAGGTATGTCATCTGATAAAGTCACTTTATGGACTCAAACAAGCACCTAGGGCATGGTATATAAAAATTGATGATCACCTATTGCAGCATGGATTCACTCGTAGCCCCTCAGATACAAATTTGTATATCAAGAAGGTAGGAACAGAGATTGTTATTCTGGTTTTGTACGTAGATGATCTTGTGATCACAGGAAGTTCTGACAATCTTGTGGATGATGTAAAGAATGATCTAAAGAAATCCTTCGACATGACTGATTTGGGGCTACTTCACTATTGTCTTGGCTTAGAGATATGGTAGAAGAAGAATCATATCTTCGTCTCCCAGATGAAATATGCCAAGACACTCCTGGAGAAGTATGGAATGTCAGATTGTAAACCAATGTCCACACCTATGGAAAAAGGTTTGCAATTATCTAGATTCCAGGATTCACCACAGGTAGATGGCACTCACTACAGGCAGCTTGTGGGGAGTCTCATTTACTTGACTTATACCAGACCAGATCTTTGCTTTGCAGTGAGCTATCTCACCAGATTTATGCAGGAGCCGAAGAAATGTCATTGGATAGCAGCAAAGCATGTGTTGAGATATGTCTGAGGTACAGTTGACTTTGGTCTGGAGTATCAGAAGAACACTCAGTTCTTCTTACAGGGATATACAGACTCGGACTATGCAGGATCCGTTGATGACAGGAAATCCACTTCAGGGTATGTTTTTCATCTCGGATCTGGACCTATCTCGTGGATTAGCAAGAAGCAAACTGTTGTTGCTCTCTCATCCACTGAGGCTGAATACACGCCGCACGAGGAGCTGTGTGCGAAGTGATTTGGTTACGTCACATTCTTGCAGATATAGGGATTCCTGAAGAGAAACCTCCCATCATTCACTGTGACAATCAAGGTGTGTTGAAGCTTGTGAAGAATCATGTTTTTCATGAACGAACAAAGCATATTGAGGTCGAATGTCACTACATTCGTGAACAGGTCTTGAACCACCAAATTCAGCTCCAGTACTGCCCTACTGATTTTCAGGTTGCAGATATTCTCACCAAGCCTCTCGGCAAAGTGAAGTTTGATTTGTTTAGGGGGTACATTTGTAAGAGCAATGTATTAAGGGGGGGAATGTTAGCATTAGTTTAGTTAATACATTGTTAGTTTTTGTTTGTAGAACAGTTATCTAACTGTCCTCTCTCCTTCTCTCTCTCCACAGCCTATATAAAGGCTTGTTGTATTTGTTTTTTTATATGCATTGAATAAAACATTCATCTCCTTCCATCTAACAGGAGTTTAGTGAGCTGCTCCTCAACTTCTTGTCCAAATGCCTGGGGGTCTCGATTCAACTTTCATAGGTGTAATTAAAATGAATCATTATATCGATCATTTATATATTAATGTCTAAGGATGGTAAGAAATCTTTGACCTAATTTGTTCTTGGTACCTAAGGATTCGTAACATTTTTACTAGGGAAATAACATAATCTTCTAAGATAAAATTGAAATAACACATAAAAATATATTTAAGAATAGGAAGTCCATATAGCTTGTTTCTCTCACAACTTATGCCATGTAACATATTGCGATGATCATTGTGGTTATTTTCAATATCGAATCTCTTTAATATACAACTTTTTTCTCTTAAAACATCCTTAGAACAGATAATCAAGTGACGATCTGCCGAGACATCAAAATATTCTAATTTTTCTAATTAACGGCTTTTCTGTTGTCATCATCTATTGACACACTCGCACTTATCAAAGAGTATTGATGTGCAGAGATCATATTTATACACAGAATAAAAATAGTGCTACTTGGCTTATTTTTTAGTTCCCGTAGGCATGCTGGCAAGCATGTCTGCCATTTTTAAATGGATTAGAATTTGGCGCAAATGTTCTTCACTTTTCTGCAATAAGTTTTCTATTGCACATAAATAATGCAGAAATTTTGAGAAGCAAAGCTCTACACTTTTTTTCTTCACCATCATTAAAACCATGAGTTTGCAAGTAAATAGATTTTCTTCACAGTTTAACTTTCAAAGCCATACATGTTTTGCGGGGCTGGATAAGCAAGAATGTTGATTGGAACTTTAAAAATATACCTACCAACATACCAAAATGTAATGATCGCAGTGGAATAATGCATTTACATTGCCTCCTTAATAAGACGTAAATCTTTTTACAGATTACCAGGATGATCAATGGTATTAACATGAATTAACAGTAGATGAGTTGCGCCGGAAAAAAAGTATTTAAAATAAACAAGAAGAGTTCTTGAAAATTATTCTGAATATGAATTTCATGGATAAATCAATACTCTAATGATCTGAATCATTTACCCCCGTTCTTGTCTCGATGACCTTGTTGTTGAGCCATCAAAAGGTTGTTTAATCCCGTTGACTAAGACCTTGTCTCAGCGAAAGATTTGCATTCATGGTAATAATAATGTAATATTATTATTTTAATTATCGATCGACGATAACTTCATTACCTTATTGTTGATTGTTATCAAACTTTATTGTTCAATTATCAATAAGTGATTTTATTATTTGGTTGGTCGCTATTGTAGACCGAACCTCTTTCCGCACTGAAGAAGGGATTTCTTCGTCACGCCATGGTTGGTCATTAATTCGTGTTCGACTATCACCATAGCAACCTCTATTTGTTTCACAATACTTCAAAAACTTGGATACTTGCACACCAGATCAATTTTGATAATACATGATAACTTGAATTTGATTCTATTTATGGGATATGCAAGTACACCTGCTTGCAATCTTTTAATTGTTTAGAGTAATGAAGAATTTAGAAACTTTCACTTTTGAATATACCCACGGCTTGCCACATTTTTTTCAAGGAATGAACATCACCCATAATAAGTAAACCAGTCAAGTTCACTTAGTAAGCATTTTATTAAACATATGGTAGAAATGGGTGCACCTTCTATAGCATGAATAATCCTACCTTGCAGTAGTTTTCTTAATAAATTTGCTTCCACAAGGCAATAATGTATTTAAGGGACGTTTCAGACTTCACTCCTCATTCATGCAAATTGAAGGTGGAGGTTTTATGATTTAGTCATGTGCTTTTAATGGGATTTGGACCACCAAAAAACAGAGAGAAAACATTATACCTATTTAGGGGATTCTCTTATCTCCTCTTAAAATTGGAACATGCTATGCTTCTTAACTCATGGCCTTGCCTAGCTTCTTTTGTTAAAACTCATTCTTTGGCGTTCAAAGATTTGTTATCATCTTGGCAGGAGAGTAGAGTAAAATTTTAACAACATACTTCTAGTTTTCATTTAATTTTCTTTGCACATTATTGGGAGGTGTCTGGCTTGCTTATTGGGTAAAATCTTAATACACAGACCCATGCAGTTGATTGTTTAGACTGTTCTCACAATGTTCCCGCTTTGAGTGTGACCGATTATGGGTTGTGGGTATTTTTGAATCCCAGCAAATGTAATTCGCAGGTTTGCTCCTTCGGTTGCTTACTCCCTTCCTATGCCAAACGTGATTGGCATACAGATTTATTGTTCTGTCCTTATGCCTTTTGGGTGTTGGCCACTCAGATCAGAGTATGTATGGTCCTTTTCTTCTCATTTATACATGATAATGCAGGACCTTGCTTACCTGTCCTTAGCTTGGCCAATTTGAACATTCTGGTATGCAAATGTTTAATTTGGAGACACGTTAGATTGGCAATTGTGGATGATGGATGTGCCTTTCTCTGGTAGTTAGTTGGCGTTTAGGTTTATTATTAAAGCCATGGAGCAGGTACTTCCTGGCACAACCTATCTTGAAATTTAGGGTTAGGACTTATGGTGTTCCTGGGAATACAATATAGTTCAAGCGTATGTTTATTGCAAGGGTGATTGGTCTAGTTTGGAAAGCTTGGAAATTCCTTTAGTGAAAGAGGGATAGGTCTTAAATCCTCGAGATTACCATGTTCTCTTCTCGAAGCTCTAAATGCATGTTGAGTCTAGACTTTGAAATGATTTTTCTAGGGTTATTCCCTGATGAAATAGTTTCTTCTCATTTTGATTTTGTGTTATAATAATCCTTGAATGTGTTTATCCCTTAATTCCCTTCTTCTGAATTGTTGTTTTTTTTACATGACTAACTTTCAGGGAAAACTACATTTTTTAACTCTCTTATAGTTAGGGATGTGAACCAACTTTATGCGGCTGTCCTATTTCAAGGTTTTGTTCAATCCTTCTTTCCTATGAATCCATACACTGGAAGGATTGTTCTTAAGTGTTTTGTTTGTATGATTTATGCCTATTAAGGTAAATGGCGAATAATGTTAATGAATGGGTTAGCCAGCAACGAGCATTCAAAATTCTAAGGGTTGTGAAAATAGTGATACTCAAAGTTATATCCTTTAGATTAAGTAGCAATGACAGGAGGACATACTGGAGGAAATTCAGCGATTTTTAATCTAAAAATTAGTGCGATACAATAGCAACGAGGCTAAACCGATTGATATTGTGGTGAATAATGCAGGGATAATGTACTCCTCCTTGGGGATATTGGTGTTGTGAACTTTTCAGTTTCTATCTTAAATCTATTTTGTTGTAATTGTTTGTTGTGTTTTGTTTGCTTCTCTGGAAAAATTCATAGTTGAAATTTGAAGAATTGTTCTTCCTTAAAAATACTTGAAATTGATCATCTATTTAACTACCCTGTAATAATTATGGTTAAGCATGTGAATACGTTACTTGCATCTTTTTCGAACCATAGAACAACAATGGTCATACACCTGGCATACAATGAAATAGTTGTTTCTTAGATCTGTGAAATTATTCTTAAGTATTCACATTGTCACATTATGGGAAATAATGACTTAGTCAAGGGCAACATCTAGTGGCAGTGGTTAGTTTCCTTTGCTATGTCCATTGGCTTAAATGTACCATTGACATAGATGGGTATTCTAATGAACATTTGATTGCACTGACGTTCTTAGAAGTGAATGTCTCTCACAGTCAAAATAAATTTGTTGTTTTCCTATGTAGCAGCTTGGTTGTTCAATGTTTGATTGTCTTATTAAATGTACCATGGCCATAGATGGGTGCATAATGAACTTTGTTAACCTACGTTGTTAAGTCCTCTCACAGCAAAAAAAGATTATGTAGAATCACTCATTGGTTGGTGTTTGATTGTCCTACATTGTTTTCATGTGGAGCCATGAGCTCATTGAATATGGTTGTATGTTTCAAAAAACTCAAAGGGGTTAAGAAGTAGTGTCCATGTTCATAACCACTAAAACCATTGGGTTCATAACTAATCTTTCAAACCACTTCAGGTATTGTAATTGGATTATTTTATATGTATTGGGTTCGTTCGCCTGAAAGTATCCATTTTGATTCATGATGGAATTGTGTTTATGTTAGGAAATAAGGTCATTAAATATGTGGAATATTCCCTCATAGAATCACAATAGTAGAAACTAATATGTCGAAAAATATTACAGATCTCAAATAAAATTGTCAGAATAAATAACACAACACAAAGATACAAGTATTTAACGTGGTTCACCCAATTTACGTCCACCAAGAATCACTTTCTTATATTTTATTACAAGTCCATCCTCTCAATACAATACCCAGATTCATTTGAAGCTATGCTTTTAAACTTACAAAATTCCACCTGAATAAAACACATCTACAAAGAGACATTATTTAACTTGTAAGATTTTATTACTATACTAGATCCATTTGGAGCTATGCTCAAGAAACTCTACAGATTCACAGTCGAATTCAAAACACATCTGCAATGTTTACATTATATCTACTATATGCACAAAACCATATAAATAGACAACTACTTAAGGTAGTTTTACAAAACCAATGGGTATCAAAACCATGGGCCAAAACCATCCCATAAACCTATGGGTTAATAAACCACCCATATGAGAAAATTGCACGTTTCCCGATATAAGGGCACATCAATTAAGGCTCGAAAAACCCCCCCAAATTTGGGGTTGCGTGAGCAACCCCGCAAGAAAACTATAGAAAGTGTACAACTCATTAGTATAGGTTATTCAAAACTTTCTCACATGAAAACAGGCTCCAAAAACATAACAAATTACTTTGTGGATCGTTAGTGAATTTACTACCGGGTCAAAGTTTATGACCAACCCTTTATGTCAGTTTTTCATTTCGAAATGTGTTTGGGATGGCTGTAGACATTATTGTAACAAGGTATCGAGACCATTTAGTTTCATGCTCGTGTGAGGACCCTGTTTTCTTATGACGTTTAGTGTTATGTGGTTTTGAATGGAATATCTTATGGCATAGAAAAGGAATGATTTCATTTAATGCCCGTGTCTAGAACAAATACAACAAGCTAATATATAGGCTGCGGGAGGAGAGAAGGAGAGAGGACAGTTAGATAACTTTCACAAACAAAAAACTAAAAATGTATTAACTCTAACAAAGCGCTAACATTCCCCCCCTTAATACATTGCTCTTACAAATGTACCCCCTAAACAAATCAAACTTCACTTTGCCGAGAGGCTTGGTGAGAATATCTGCAACCTGAAAATCAGTAGGGCAGTACTGGAGCTGAATTTGGTGGTTCAAGACCTGTTCATGAATGTAGTGACATTCGACCTCAATATGCTTTTTTCGTTCATGAAAAATAGGATTCTTCACAAGCTTCAACACACCTTGATTGTCGTAGTGAATGATGGGATTTTTCTCTTTAGGAATCCCAATATCTGCAAGAATGCGACGTAACCAAATTGCTTCACACACAGCTCCTCATGCAGCGTGGTATTCAGCCTCAGTGGATGAGAGAGAAACAACAGTTTGCTTCTTGCTAATCCATGAGATAGGCCCAGATCCGAGATGAAAAATATACCCTGAAGTGGATTTCCTGTCGTCAACGGATCCTACATAGTTCGAGTCTGTATATCCCTGTAAGAAGAACTGAGTGTTCTTCTAATACTCTAGACCAAAGTCAACTGTACCTCAGACATATCTCAACACATGCTTTGCTACTATCCAATGACATTTCTTCGGCTCCTGCATAAATCTGGTGAGATAGCTCACTGTAAAGCAAATATCTGGCCTGGTATAAGTCAAGTAAATGAGACTCCCCACAAGCTGCCTGTAGTGAGTGCCATCTACCTGCGGTGAATCCTGGAATCTAGATAATTGCAAACCTTTTTCCATAGGTGTGGACATTGGTTTACAATCTGACATTCCATACTTCTCCAGGAGTGTCTTGGCATATTTCATCTGGGAGATGAAGATATGATTCTTCTTCTGCCATATCTCTAAGCCAAGATAGTAGTGAAGTAGCCCCAAATCGTTCATGTCGAAGGATTTCTTCAGATCATTCTTTACATCATCCACAAGATTTTCAGAACTTCCTGTGATCACAAGATCATCTACGTACAAAACTAGAATGACAATCTTTGTTCCTACCTTCTTGATATACAAATTTGTATCTAAGGGGCTATGAGTGAATCCATGCTGCAATAGGTGATCATCAATTTTTATATACCATGCCCTAGGTGCTTGTTTGAGTCCATAAAGTGACTTTATCAGACGACATACCTTGTGTGGTTGATGCTCGTCTACAAACCCTTCGGGTTGGGCCATGTATACTTCTTCTTTGAGATCACCGTTCAGAAAAACACTCTTGACATCCATCTGTTTGAAGTTTCCATCCATTTTGTGCTGCCAGTGCACAAACAACTCTGATGGTTTTGATCTTCACAGTGGGTGCAAAGGTCTCATCATATTCAATTCCTTCTTGCTAAGCATAACCCTTTACAAAAAGTCATGCTTTTTGTTTGTTGATTGAACCATCTGCCTTATATTTTGTTTTGAAAATCCATTTGCAGCCAATGGATTTCTTACCTGGAGGTAGATTGACAAGTTCCCATGTCTAATTCTAAAGTAGGTAATCATATTTAGCATTCATATCCTATTTCCACTGTGGTTGGTCTGATGCCTCATGAACAGTGTGAGGTTTGTTGCTATCAACAACTGAACTCATGAGTGCAAAATTTACCACATGTCTAGCTTGACTTCATGTTCTAACTCCCGTCTAAGTACCTGGAAGTGAGTTCAGGTGTGCATCCCTAATAGTATTCTAGACCCATTTCAGACGTTGGTGTTGCTGCTACTGATGTGAAGATGTGTTTTCTAGTGTGCCTAGATCAACGTATAAGTCTCCAATCATCTCTTCTTCTCTCTGAGAAGAATTATCTTGCCAATCATTTGGTTGTGTGAGAAATCTATGTGACGAGGTCAGTACTGGATCTCCATTTGTGTGGTAGGGAGTCAAAGGATGACTCATCACACACCACATCTCAACTCTCGTAGATCTTCTTCATCTCAGGATCCATGAGACGATATGATTTTGAGGTAGTACTATACCCCAAGAAAATACATGATAGTGTCTTTGGATCGATCTTCTTCCTTTTCTCATCTGGAACATACATATATGCAGTACAACCAAAAACTCTCAAATGATGAATATAAGGTTTACGACCACTCCATACCTCTTCCGGTGTCCTTTTCTGCAAGATCTTCGTTGGTGCCCAGTTGAGTAGATACACTATTGTCTGGACTACTTCTGCCCAAAACTAATCCTCCAAATTGGCGGTGGAGAGCATATAATGAGCCATCTCTATGACAGTCCTATTGTGTTGCTTGGAAATCCCATTATGTTGGGGAGTGTAGGGTGTAGTCAAATGTTGTTAAATGCCACGCTGCTTCAGGTATGCTAAGAAATTCTTCGATACAAATTCCCCCCCTCGATCTAAGCAGAGGAGAAGGAGAGTCTTCCCAGACTTCCTGGTGGCTTGCTAGTAAAAGGTTTTAAAATTGGAAAATGCCTCACTCTTCTTTCAGAGAAAATATACCCACATTTTTCATGAGTAATCATCAATGATGAGATGGAAGTACTCAAAACTTTGGAAGCTAGCTAGCAGGGGTCCACACAGATCGGTGTGTATAACCTAAAGATGCTCCGTAGAATGATAAGAGCTCTGTTTGAATAGACATGTGTGTTGTTTGCCTGCAAGACATCTCGAGAAAACAGGAAAGGAATGGGAGAGTGGAGGAAGCCCTCTTACCATTTCCTTAGCACTGAGTTGATGCAGAGCCCTGGCAAAAAGATGACCATATCGAAAGTGCCATAGTGCAGTGTATTCCACCATTGAAGTAGAGAGAGCAATGTTAGATGAAGTGAACACATCCAGTGAAAATAGACGGTCCTTCATAAATGCTCGAGCAATTATTGAGTCTCCCTGGGAAATGTTGCAGGACTTGACCCCTTTCTCAACAAAGAATTCAACCTGTATTCGATGATTAAGAAGTTGACTCACAGAAAAGAGATTTGAGGTCAAACCTGGAACATATAGCACCTTCGTGAGTGTACATCTTTGTGTCCCAAGAGGAATGATGACATCACCAATCCCCGCCGCAATATACTCCTGATTATCTGCGATGGTGATCCAATCTCCAGTGGGTTGGTCACTCAGGGTATGGAACACCTTCTTATTGTCTAGTCATGTGTTTACTGGCACCAGAATCAATCAACCAGACACTTTCTGTCGACTACGAAGTCTGCGAGACTAGGACAATGTCTGGATGAGTTGTGTCTAGAACCTCTTCATCAGAGGTGGCATCCTACTGAGTAGAAATATGACCCTTCTGCCTTTGATTATGAGCATGCTATCAGGATTTCTTGGGATATCCTTGGCTAGAAGTGCTCTCTTCGCCAGAGTTGGCATACTTGCAACCGTTGTAATAACAATTTGTAGTTGTGTGCGTATCCATGGAGTAAATGTGGCACCATCGATCCACCTTTTTGTTTTGCTACTTCTGGGGTGGCCTGCTGTGGTGGCCACTGAGAAGATTACTGCTGAGGATGCTGCTTCTAATTATGGGGGGCTGACTGCCCTTTCTGAGGCTTATGTTTTTTACCTCGTGATGAGAGCCTTGTCTTCGAAGGCTTCTTGAACATTCTGAATGACTTATTCCTACTGGAGATAATTCACCACTGTGGCAAAACTCACCTCTTGTTGAGTGATGGTCAATGTGGTGATCAGTGTCTGAAATCGGGAAGGAAGAGCTCGTAAGGTGAGCGGGACTAGCAATTTGTCATCCACCAGTTTACCGAGAGCATAGAGTTTTATGCGTAACTCGGCCACATGCCGCAAGAAGGATTCTACTGATTTTCCATCATGCATACTCATCATGTGAAGCTTTGTCTAAAGATGCAACTCGTCGTCAGATTCTTGTCTTCATAGATGGTACACAACGTGCTCCATGCTGTGAGAGGAAGTGGTTACTTTCTGAATGTAAGGTTGAACCTCATCAGAAAGGCTTAGAGTGATAAGCATTAATACTTTTGCATCGGCCTTTTCATACTTAGCCGACAGATCAGCGTCTGTGGGAGGGTCATTCATTCCATAAACGATCCCCCAAAGATCTTCAAACTGAAGAATCGTCCGCATCTTGGTTTTCCATGTGGTGAAATTTGGCCATTTTAGCAATGGGCATCTGACAACAAAATGTGAGGTTTAGACATTTCCAAAAACTCAAAATTGTATTTTATTTATTGATTGTTCAAAAACGGTTACAAATGCTTACTGAAGGAACCTGTCATGAAGATGGGCTCTATAAGCTCGTGCAGTGAGACGCAGATGCTCCTGTGGGCATTCTACTTCATGTTCATCATCTGCATCATAGTCATGCTCTAGTTCTTCATGGATTCGGCGTGCTTGACAACACACGTCGAACTAGAAATAGTCGAATAATCCTTGACGCACCAATTCATCAAATAATAAGTTGTCGGTATTCAACAATTCATTGAGTAAGGCAAAATAGATGTCAGTTGTGTCCTCTTGGGCTCTCAGAGGTGACTCAGTGGAAGGGTTGCTTGTAACATTCTCGACATCGAAAATGTGTGACATGTACGTGGCGAGGTAATTTGGACGTTGTAGGTTTGGACGCTACCAGGCTCCTCATGCTGGGAAGATTGGGCAGACACTTCCACGCTCAGAAAGATAAGACAAAAATGGGTTGGGCATGTTTTTCTTTTCTCCACGTAGGGTTGCAGGTCTCACACAGTCTCCAGCCTCCTCGTTGCTTCCGCGCTTCTCCTCTTGTTTTGATACCAATGTTGGTTTTGCAGGTTGTGGTCGCCCTTTTTGTGTAACAGGTGTGTGGGCTTGGTATTGGCAGCTTACCAACCCAAAACTACACGTAGGCCTAGTGTTGGCTACTCCTTCCTTAGTGGCACTTCCTCATGGCTCACCAACACTCCACACCAGGCTTCTGCCCACACGGCTCACACAAACCTCCACGCATAGCACAGGACCTTTACGAGCTCTAACACTAATGATAGCAGGAGATAAAATAGATTTATTCAATGTTTATTCAATGTGCATAAAAAACAATAGACAAGAAGAATATAACACAACGGAATGGTTACACAAGGCAGGGACGGTTAAGGAGTGACCGTTATGCAGCGTAGGATGTATTAAATTAAGCTAACAAGGTTTAGGGTTTAGGGTTTAGGTTTTAGTGTTTATGGTTAGGGTTTACAGATCAAGGTTTAGGATCTAGTGTTTAAGGTTTAGGGTTTAGTGTTAAGGATTTAGTGTTTAGGGATAAGGGTTTATGGTTTACGGTTCAGGTTTTAGGGTTTATGGTTCTGGGTTTAGGGTTTAGGGTTTAGGATTTAACGTTTAAGGCTTAAGGTTTAGGGTTTATGGTTTAGGGCTCAAGGTTTAGGGTTTAGGGTGTAGGGTTTAGGGCTTAGGGTATATGGTCTAGGGTTTAGGGTTTAGATTTTAGGGCTCCTGGATAAGGGTGTAAGATTCAAGGCTTAGGGTTTAGGATTCGGTATTTAAGGTTTAGGGTTTAGGGATCAGGGTTTAGGTTTTAGGATTTAGTTTTTATGGTTTATGGTTTAGGGTTTAGCATTTAGGGCTCATGGTTCATGGTTTAGGGTTTAGGGCTTAAGGCTCAGGGTTTAGGGCTCATGGGTAAGGGATGAATGTTTAAAATTTAGGGTTTAGGGTTTAGGTTTTAGGGTCTAGGGATCATGGTTCAAGGTTTAGGGTTTAGGGCTAAAGGTTTATAGTTTAGGGTTTAGGTTTATGACCTATGGTTTACGGTTTCAATTGTAGAAGTTAAATGCTAAAAGTGTTAGGCTGAATGCTGAAATCCTGAAAAATTACCTATGTTCTGACCAGATTATACTATAAAAAACTATCTCCTAAACCGTGACTGATGGAGCTGTGAGGCTAATTCCATAAGGTGTAGAGTAACCCTAATTTCTTATATTTACATAAATAAATTTAAAGTATAAGAAATAATAAAATACAGATAATAATAAATGAAAAGCTTATACTTAAAAACTAGACTTAACATTTATTTATGAAAATAGAAGCATGTCAAAAGCATATACAATGTTTATACTATACAAAACGCCTATGCATTTTACATTTTCTCTTTTTCCAAGCCATGCCTCAAGGCTTGGGATCTGGTTTGGATCCCCAAGCCTGAGGTATGGACCTGCACAAACACAACAAACATCGTGTTTATGCGGGATAATGTAAAAATGTAACTTCCTCCATGATAAATCGAAATAAAACAATTGATCCATTTAAAAAACATTATACCACGATGTAGAGCAGAGTTTCTTCTTTCTAAAAATATAAATTTTCAAATTTTCTTACTAATATAAGGTTTCCATGTTATTTATTTTCTAACTATGCCTTTTTATAGAAATTTTTTGAAGTTAAAATATGTCTATCTTTCATCGTGTATCTTTTTTTTGGTTCATTGAAACTAAAAAAAATAATACTAGCACAAACTAGGCCTAATTATATACATATTCCAAAAAAAATCTATTTTTCAATATTTTTTGAGGTAGTTGGGGGGGGGGGGGGGGGGGGGCGCGGTCGGAGCTCCGTTATTTTTCAAAACATAACATTTATGTACTAGAAAAATGATAAATAAAAAATTACTCGCTAAAAAACTCTAAAAAAATTCTAACACAAACTAGAGGCTCCTAGCTATCTTTATACCAAAGGGTTTTCAAAAATACTAAATGGTGCTCAAAAAATGGTGGGGGGCACGAAAGTCACTCTATTATGTTTTTTAACAAAATCATGAGAACTTGTTGGTATTTTAGTTATTTGACCAATTTAAACTTATTTGTTTTCATTAAAATTTAGTAGCTTAAAAACTAGACTCAAAATGCTACGATTCATATTTCTACAACATCGTCACATTTTGAGTGTAACTATTTTGAAAAACTCGTACAAGTTGAAGTTTTTTAGTTTTCAGAAAAATACGTCCACTTAAGACCCCCTTTTGGCCCCCCAACTTGGTGCACTTACCCCCTTATAAATTGGAAACCGCAGAGAAGCATGTATCTAGTAGAGGTAGAAATTTTGAAGATTGTGAATCTAGTTGGCACAAGCAATAAGAGAGAAGACTTATTTGAAGGGTCAACAACTGAGAGTGTTGTTCTAATAATGTTATGATAGTGCTTGGATGGTAGTTGACCTTTCCACCATCCTCTGTAAGTAGTTCTAATTCATCTCGCATGTGCCATGGTGCTTTGTGTGGTATTGAACGTGGTTCAATAGTTCTTTTAAGTCTAAAAGAGGATTGATATCCAATATTTGTGGTGTGTTTAATAAGCATGTGCCGTATTTAATGTAATGTTGAATATATTTTGTCTATAGAGGAAAGGATTGGGGGTTCCATGCATAAACAAACTAGTCAAAGTGTCATTTTGTAGATTGAATAGAAGATATGTCATCCCAGTCTAGTGTCTCAACATTTGATGCTTCTAGAAGCCATAAGAAGTTGTGTACACATGTATATCCTTGATTTTATCACTCATACTTGCAAGAGGGGGGAATATGATTATCTTTGTAATTAAATAAAAATAAATAAAAGGGAAACAATTTTTATGTGTACTAATAGTCACTTACCCCAAGGTGTTTTTGTAACACTTCTTCACAGAATATTGTGAATCTTTGATGAAGGAAAGTATAAACACAATGGGGATTAAAAATAATGTTTAGGTTATGCCATTTTTATCCATCACGAGGGTCAACAAGTGTTGATCCAAGCATAATGTTATGCAGTTTAGGCCATTTGATGTCAGTTGCACTTCGAGTAAAGAAAAATGTAGGGGGTCAATTGTTCAATAATGTTAGAGTGTTCACCTCAATGTTATGACCAAAAGGAAAGTGTTTCGGCATATTGTGGAAAAATAGCATCAGAGGAGGGTATCACTGGGATTATCATGTAGTCGTTTCCAAAGAGATCCTATTGGTGTAAGCAAACCTTTTTCGATATCATGTTTGATGAAAACAACGATTTTCACTTGACTTCAATGGCAAATGAATATGTTAAGCAAAAAATACATAAATCTCAGGTGTCTACCAAAGCGGCCATCATCGTAGTGAATATAATGCATTGTGTAATCATGAAGTTAAACTTCCTTCAATAAATGTGGTTGTTTAAACATTATTTTTCCTATGGCGAACAAAGTTGGAAATGTCATCGAAAACAACCCTTCGGTGTTATATTCATTTACAAGTGAAAGACCAAGTTCTAGCCATGACAAATAGAAATGAGAGGGTTGATCTGATCCATGTAGGAAATGTTGAATTTCCTCTTTCTCAGTACATGTATTAGGAATTTTGTGCACAAATTATGAGGGAAGGTTGGTTGTATCCAGAGATGTGAATGCAACGACACCATGTAGGTCGTAGCTATCTTCATGGAGCTGGGGATTATCCAATTCAACAGAATTCAAGGAGGAGGATACATTTCTTTCTTCATCTAGAAGTGAAGATAGGGTGTGGCTATTGATCAACACATCTTTGTAATATAGGTCATACATAGTTTTAAACTGTAAGGCCTCCCATAGACGTGACCTACTAACATAGAAACAATAAATTATTTGGTTTGGCCCTTTTCTTTATATAAACAAAATTTATAGTTATCTAGGATGCCTTGATAGGTATTTGATAATAGATGAAATGTTATTAGGGAAGATAATATTATGTCCTGTATATTTGTATTGTCTGCCACATGTTTGGTTGACCTACAATATTTGATTAACTCTTACAGTAATCATTTCCTCTACTCAAGACAAACATTGCAAGACATGGGGTTGATGGTCAGGGTCCATGTTGCTCTAAGCAGAGAAGCAGTTATAATTTTTTCCACGCTTGCACATGTTACACAATACAATCCTCCAAATATGTTCCCTATCATTATGGAGTAGTTCTCTATACAAACAAAGCAATTACTAGTATTGGAAAATGCATAAATCCTTTTCTAAAACACGTGTTGTGTCTCTGATAAGGATGGTAGGAAAATTGGAGGTTTTATTCTGGATGCATAATGAGAATAGTTGTTATTTTCTTATATGTTCATAGATGGTGGGAAAACATGTGCAAAATTTTAGAAAGGTAATTATGGATCACCTATGTTAGGTAATTGAATGGGAGTACTTGTAGGAATTATGTTATTCCCATGGAAATGTGGGTGTGGATGTTGGAAGAGGATGCAATGCATGTATGTTCTAATTGTGTAAAGGAATTTGAAAATGGGAGGATCTCAAGGGTCAGACATGGGATGCATATTGTAGGGCATGAAGAAACCTTCCCTTTCCTACTATGATGTTGTAAATCACAGGAGAATACTATCGAGGAAGAGGTGGAGTCCATGAAATGAAAATGAGATGATTCAACATGTACTAGCTACGAAGATTAACGTGACCTAGCTCTACCTTGTTGTTTCTAAGCACAATAACTACCGATTTAACAAAAATGAACTTTTTGTATAAACCCTAGATATTTCAGAGTCACATGTGATAAATGAAGCAATAAACTACAAATTTCACCTAAGCAATAAGCTAGATAAAAAAAATGAAACCCTATATATGTCCAAGAGAAGGGATGAAGTACTTAGTTGATTTCGCTATTAATCCCGAAGTGTGTCAGACTGGAAGACTGATGAAAAGGAGGAGGAAATTTTTGCAATTGTGCTCCAAAAATTGTGTGACTAATTGATATGCATGGACTGGGGCATCTGGATCAAGTCAAGAGCGCCAGGGGTGCTAAAGACTACTTCGGGGCACTAGTGACTGTGAATGACCTCAAGAATTGATTTTTCTTGTGTCGTAAGATTTTCGTCAAACTTTGTTGTTGATCACCTATATGTCACACTATGCCCGTAGAATTCACATGTAACCTACAAAGAGAAAGATACCCTGCAAAACCCCAAAACACATCAAATCCTAAAATGAAAAATTATGCAAATTGGGAGTCAGACTGGCCCCAACGGTTACTCAACTAAGTGAACCTATGACTGAGCACTGCACTACATTTCAAAATCCATATAGTTCTCATGTGTGTGTGCAAGAATTGTACCCTAGGTATCTCTTATGCAAGATGCACTTGATAGCGAGAGGTACCTAGATGTAGCAATGTAAGTAGATTCGTGGATGGTAAAATGAACTTCCCGTCTTATGTGTGTATACAGAAAATGTAGTCCCTTGTCCCTTGAATGCAGTTATATGGATATTTTAATGCTCTTGAAATTTCTCTATCATGGTCACATAACTATATATTTATATGATTTCCTTGGTTGAATTTTGTAAGTAACAACTAAAAGGTTGACCCATAAGAAAATAAGAGGCCCAAAAGAGGTGAGTAAGATACAAAGAGGTCGGGGTGCTCAAAAGGGACGAGGGGCACCTGGGTGCTAGCGTCCTGGTTGGGCGTTGGTGTCCAAAGTAATAAAATATGAAACAATAAAGTATTGATTGGGCTATGGGATGTAAAAGACCAGAAAGAAGACATGAAACACAAACAAAAGGTTAAATACATATGTCAATTACTAGTTTTCTTACTTAGGAATCATATGAATCATAGTATATTATTAAGACCTAAAAATGTACCTAATGTGTGTGATTTAGTGCCTACGTTTGCCCCCACTTTATGTTGTTGAGTGAATACTCGATAACATAAAGTAGATAAGAGATGTGTACCTAATAACCATGTAGATCGATGGCGAAAGCATCTCGAGGAGATAAGAAAAAGTGTGACGTGATGAAAATTAATCGTGGGATCTAAGCTAGGAAAGAGGAAGTGACCCTAGGGGTGAAGCATATGTGTTGTGTCGTGTTTATACCTGTTTTCATTATCATGCATGTGTTGTCTTTGAGACTGCTACTTCTCATGAGGAAAAACCTGCAAAAAGCAGAGAAAAAGTGTAATCAAAGTTTTATATGTTAAAAATTTGATCAAAGTGTATAAAAAGTATGTAAAAAATGTAAAAAAGTAGTAAAAGGAATGTGTGCACCTAATATATGATGAGTAAAAAGGATATAAAGTTTCCTGAAATGTTGTAGAAGAGCAATTTTTTTTGTAAATCTCATGCCATGACAAAAGAGTGTTGGGGAGAAAGTTCTAGTGTTATTCTCCATCCTTGATTGCTTCCCGACAATTTAGCTTGAGAGTGCATCATAGGGTAATGACGATATAAGGGTATCAAGATGTATAAGACATATGATAAAGACTAGCTGTGAAGCACAAAGCATAATAGTAGAAATGTAAGAAACCTGACAATGCTAAAGGGGGGAGTAAGCATGATGCCCCCCCAAGTGGACAAAGATGAGTAACTTATCCAATAAATTAGAAGGGAAAGGGTCCCTCACCTTATGCTTGCAAAGATAAAGATGTGTGAGCATTTTCGAAGACCGACGATGTATGAGACTGATGATGTATATATGAAGGAGGTCAAGGAGGAAATGAACATCTATGGGAAATAGACTGAGGAGGTGATGGAGACCTATGTGAAGTAGAGTGAGAAGATGATGGACACCTATGCAGAGAAGAGAGAGGAGGTGAACTTCTATGTGAAGGGGGTTTGAGTAAGGGACTTAGGCCAAGAAAGTAGGCTAGCAGACTGATGAGGACAAGTGGGTTATGTGTGAATAGGAGAGCTTGGAATAGACTACACTTTGGATTTGAGAGGTCCAGGGGACCTAGATGCTCTAGTGAATGTAATGGAAACCTTAAGAGGAGGTTGAGGCAATAGATTGGATGATGGAACACCTTGGATAAAGATAACTTGCTTATCATGAATGAACTTAAGACATAGGCAAGTCATGGAAAAGATAGCCTAACTAGCATAGAACCAAGGGATACCTAAGAGTAGGTCACAACCTTCGATTGAAGGTGCCACAATGAATGGTACAAACATGGTGAGAGGGCCAACTGTGATTGGAATCTTGATGTAACCATATAATTTAGGAATTGGATATGAAATTTGTGAGAGTGGATAATTGATAGCAATGAGGAACGTAATAGAACACACATAAAGAGGAGACAATGAGTTGATCATAGTATTGTTGATAGCATGAGAACCGATGGAAGCATTGCTATGTAGTGTGTTGGAATAAAACATAGCATGAAAATCATGATCATAGAATGTGATGAATGGTGGAGATGCCTCAACATGTGTAACTAGAAAATCAAGAGCCCTCGATGAAGGAGGAGGCATTGTATAATATGTATGATTAACAGATGAATCAGTTGCTTGTTTATCATGATTAGGCCATGGATCATTGAAAATTTCTAGCTTTTTATTATCATTGACTAGATGAGATGTCAAAGGATCAGGGAGCTTGATTGCATTGTTGTCGATGAGATCTTGAATTAGATGTATAAGATTGAAACATCGATCTGTGAAATGCCCAACACATTGATGATAGTCGCATTAAAAATATTCGTTATAATTACGTCCTTTAGGGAAGGATGGATCAAGATCTAGTAGTGGTGGAAGCACAATAAGATTGCTCTCGACAATTTGTGGAAATAGAATACACATAGAAAAAGGAAAGTTCTTGAATGAACACTTTGGAGGCTCCCATTTAAGCTTTTCAGGAGTACTAACAACATTAACAAATGTTTTTCTTCAACTCTCTTAATAGATGGCTTGAAAGTTAATTTTCTTTGAAACCGAGTAGGAGATGAAGCCTGATCATGATATTTGAGCTTTCCCATACATATAAGTTTGCTTTTGCATAGCTTAAGAGTATGGCATAGCTGATCAATGATGGAGAGGTCTCAAAGATGACACTCTCTTACAAAGGAGGAGAGAGAATTTAGACATATAAATCTTGAAGTTTAGAGTCCACGAGTAAATTATACATTTTATATAAGTTGTTCTTATATTGTAAAACATAATCCTTATATTGTAAAACATAATCTGCTAGATGTTCATTAGATCCTTACTTCATTTGCACAAGTTTAGCATAGGATATCTTAGAGCTGATATTGATCGAGAAATGAGTGAGAAAAACATCGACTAAATGTGTAAAAGATGTTACTGAATGGACATGTATATCATAGAAATAACACATTGTGTAATCTTTAAGACTTATTGGAAATATCTTTTCTAGTAAGGTGTGATCATCCACATAATCTAAACAAGTCACATGAAATGCTCAAAGATGCTCTTAAGGGTCAACATGGCCTTTAAAGGTGGGCAATTTAGGGGTGATAAAATTTAGAGGGAGTGGATATGTTGAAATGGCAGGTGTGAAAGGAGTATGGAGAAATAAGGTAGAATAAAGAGATGCAAATGCACGAGAATTAGCGAGTTAAAGCCTATGAATGTGAGCTTGGAGATCATAATATAAAGAAGTTAAATTAGGAGCATTTGAAGAAGAGTTGGGTTGAGTACTGGAAATGTTATGTTGGGTACTCAGAGTAGTAGTAGTGGGAATGTAAGTAGGAATGTGAAGAGGTTGAGTGGAGGCCATGACAGCCAAAGAAGAACCTACAAGAGGTACAAAAGTAGCATCTCAAGAGTTTTCAGCAGCTATTAAAACATGTAGAATATGTGACAAATGGGTAGGATTGTCACACAAAGCTTGGAGGAATTGGTGACCTTTTATGTTTTTTCTTAATCAACATTTGTGTTCTCATCATAGGATTTCTCATTATCAGATGTTTCAATGTCTTCAAGAGGAACATACTAAGAGTTGTAAAAGGGGTTGTTAGATTCAACCATTGATTTAGAAACCCTACGAGAAGATGGCTCGATTTTCTCAAAAGACCCAAAATGATCACTACGAGTAATGGGCATAAGAAGAGAACCTTAGAAAGAAGGTGGAATTTGAGCGATGGGTTCACCAAATGATTTAACAAAAATGAACTTTTTGTATAAACCCTAGATATTTCAAAGTTGCATGTAATAAATGAAGAAATAAAGTACAGATCTGACCTAAGAAATAAGATAGATAAAAATGAAACCCTAGGTGTAAGAGAAGGGATGGAATACTTTGTTGATTTTTTAATTAATCCCAAAGTGTGCTGGAGTGGAAAACTAATGAACATGAGGAGGAAACTATCACAATTGTGCGACTGTCTGATATGTCTAGATTGGGGTGTCTGGGGCGTTGGAGACTACTTATAGGAACCTATAACTACGAAATACCTCAGGAACTAATTTTTCATATGTCGTAAGATGTTTGCCAACCTTCATTGTTTATTTATTATCTGTCACACTATGCCAGAAAAATTCACATGTAACTTGCAAAGAGAAATATAACCAGAAAAATCCCAAAACACATCAAATCCTAAAAATAAAAAGATGCAAATGGGGAGTCAGACTGACCTCGGAGGTCACCTGACTAAGTGAACTTATGAATAAGTGTTGCACTATATTTCAGAATCCATGTAGTTCTCGCGTGTATGTGCAAGAATCGTGCCCTAGGTATCTCTTGTGTAAAATGCACTTGATAGTGAGCAGTAGCTAGATGTAACAATGTAAGTAGATGTGTGGATGGTAAAATGAATTTCCCCTCCTATGTATGCATGCAGAATATGTAGTCCCTTGTCCATTGAATGAAGCTAGATAAAATATTTGAAGCTCTTGAAATGTCTTTGGATACAACATTGGGTGATAGTATTAGATGCTTAGAGCTTGGTCCTTTATTATGGCCACATAGATTTATTTTTATATGATTCCCTGGGTTGAGTTTCACAATTAACAACTAAAAGGAGGACACATAAGAAAACAAGATGTCCAAAAGATAAAAGAAGCCCAAAAGAGGTGAGTAAGATACAAAGAGGTCGAGGGTGCCTAGAGGGGATAGGAGAGCTTGGGCGCTAGTGTCCAGAGTAATAAAAGATAAAATAGTACAGTATCAACTGGGCTATGGGTTATAAGAGACTAGAAAGAAGACATGAAACGCAAACAAAAGGTCAAAAATAGATGTCAATTACTAATTTTCTTGTTTATGAATCATATGAATAGTAGTATGTGAAATTAGGACTTAGAAATGTACCCAAAGTGTGTGATTTAGTGTCTACACCTATGAAATTGTTCCTCATCAATGCGGGTTCTATGTTTTGCAAAGTGTTCACATCTTCGAGCCCTTATTTATGTAGTTGACATATGGGATGTAGAAAATCCTCCAAGTAACTTTCTTGCAATGAAATCATGAGTGGGGTAAGTTGCATGAGCTCTAAATAAACTGGTCCAAACAAGAATGTTGGCATAACTACAAACCCTAATAATTATTTTGTGTATAAACATAATAGTTATTACAATTGGAGATAGGGTCGAGGACAATAAAACAATAAATTCTATCCATATAAAACTTTTTTTATTTCTGTAGTGTATTCAAAGGTACAAAAGAGATAACATGTACATGGGATGAACAAGACGTTCCTAGGATGTAAAAAAAAGAAGTATACTACACACTTTTAAGGACCACATCTAGGGGAAACAACCAGATATATATGTCTTCAAATAAAGAAGAGATGCACATCCTAAATAATAAACATGCAAATAATAAAAAAAACAACATGATGTTTTGGAAGGAAATGAATTATGTTCCAAGAAACTCTAGGGAGATTCTTTGGAATATAATTTCTTCTTTGATTTGAAGATTACACATTTTAATTAGATTTTTCCTTTATAGGTTTCTCTCTTTATTGAAAGAGTGAATAGAAACTCTTGTCTAATGGCATTCCTCGTAATCTCGTGGATTACCTCCTCAACTATATAAAAGAAATGTAAGTTTGTAGTTGTAATTCCTGTGATTGACTTGGTAGTCTCATCAAAGGCAAGAACTACTTGAATATCCACCGTACAATCCATTAAATCCAATCAAAGAGAATACCTATAGTTCCATTTTTCTACACCGGTATTGCATTTAGAATAGAACCAAAAACCATTTTGTTTTTCCTTAACTATATTTTTGCAATATGTATCGCTGATCATACGAAAGAAATCCATGTAAAAGAAGTTTTCCATGATAATGTTTGTCATTTATGCTTCAATATTATCCCATTCATTTTTTTTAAAGTTCCCCATATGTAAAATCTTTGATAATGTTGCAGTTGAGGTCATATTTTGTGGAGAGCCCATAAGTTTGTTGGTTATAGATGGGCATGGAAGAGAAGAATTTAATGAAGCTAGCCATCCATGGAGTGTAGATGTCTCCAACATAGGAAAGTTGAAAAAGTATTTGGTTGCGGGGATGGTGTCAATTATAGCGTCATTGAATATAGAAACCCGAGCAACCTTGATTGTTAGAACATGGAGATATGTTACGAAAAGTATCTCTAAAATATCTTTTCTTAAAGGATAAAAAATTTGGCCCTATAAAGTAAAATAAATACTGAATCCTGACATATTTTGTATTTGCAATGATCTTTTTATAGTTTCAGACTTTTCTCTATGGCGTAGTG
The DNA here is from genome assembly GCA_019776745.2 of Taxus chinensis. Classification (NCBI taxonomy): domain Eukaryota; kingdom Viridiplantae; phylum Streptophyta; class Pinopsida; order Cupressales; family Taxaceae; genus Taxus; species Taxus chinensis. Next base: position 193,278,848 of record CM034149.1, on the reverse strand, counting down.
GAGCATAGTGAAATATCCATAACAATACTGATTAAATTGACTGTGGAACCAACAGGGGTATTTGGTATATCATTTATCTTTTTAAAATGGAAGTGATGCAAGGTTATTTCATCTTTGATTTCGAGAAGAGGAGTGATAAAATAATAATGATGGAAGAAAATCTCCAGTGGACTATTTAAATGATTGTAGTTGGGGTTTGTATTGCCAATCCATCCATTAGATATATTGTAGAGGTTACCACTTTTAATTTGGCTGGAGAATTTGGCTACCAATTCATTGAAACAAGTGACACGAATTTCCTTCCTTTTTGTCCACAAAATCTCATTTCCTTTTGTGTCGTTATATTCTTGAAGCAGTGTTTTTTCCAGTGCTTTGCCTTTTATTGACTAAGATCCTAAAGATGTATTCAAATCAATAATTTGAGTAGGGACGCTTGCATTATTAGAAAAAACATTTTTGTTCACTTCAGGTGTTTGTAGAGGAGTTGGATGCATGAAGACAATGTTTTGTTCATCGCTTGCTTCCCGCATACAATACGGGGATGAACTAGAACATGAGAGACCCTTTTTGTTAGCTAAAGATAATGGTGTCCATGTCACAAATAAGAACAATCCAACAAAAGGGAAAAGGTGATGTATTTTCAACAACATATATATATATATATATATATATATATATATATATATATATATATATATATATATATATAAAAGACAATATTTGAAATGCATGACAATGAGAAGAAAAAAAGCTTAAAATTTATTTCTTATCAGCCTATAAAGATATTCCTGAACTTGAACAATGGAGCCTTCTCGAATGTTTCTCTCTTAAACCTGCCTAAAAAATTTAGAGAGGAGGAGTGCATGATGAGTGAGTTTCCTATCAAATTTTTTAACACGATAGTGATTTTTGTGTTTAAGGTTGAAAGCAGAGGGAAAAGGTTTAACAGTTGCAATATCAGGTTTACATCTAGGGAGCCTTCAATGATTTTCAAAACTCCTCCTTCTGTTAATGCCATTTCCATTGGTTGAATAAGGCAGACACACCTACTAAGTACTACAAAGTTATTCACCAAGTTTAAATATGTTATTAATGGCATTTTTAGTAAAATAAAGAAAAATCACATAACTAAGGATGTTATGAATAGGTTTGGATAGAAAAAGGATTTTGATTTCTTCTATATAATTTACATATTTTAGATTTTTTGGTTTTATTTTGAGATGTGTGGATTGTTTTTGTTGATGATAAATATAATATTAATTTTTTTTTTCTATAGTGTAGTCTTTATTGGAACATTTTAAAGTAAATCTATTTTGGTTTTGTTAATTCATATTAAAATGTTTAAATACTTTATACAAAATCACAAATTACAGTAAATTAATGTGTTTTATAGCATGTGGTGGATGGATAAAACTATTTATGATAATAATATGTAATGACATATATTATTTTTTCAAGATGCAAGAACATATTATAAACTTATTTCAATGAGAATTTAAGAGAAACCACTATCGAGACACAAAATCAATTTTATTTTCAAATCCAATTAGATTTCACAAATTTTCTATCATTTTTTCTATCCGTTGTGGTAAGTTATTTTCCTTCAAATTTTTGTTCAAATCGCAAAATCTAATTGTATTTTTTGACATATCATTTCTATAAAGATATTTATTAAGAAAAATTAGGTGTTTTTTTTTCAGAGAATTTGATTGTAAATATAAAAGAATCAAGAGGAATTGGGCATGAGAATATTTTGATGAGATTCAATGATTTCTTGAACAAGGTTTTTTGTTTGTTTGGTTACAAAAAAGGACTAAATCATATTATTTTTTTAAAATTTTGACAAAATTTAAGTATGTTTTTAGACTTTTTAGTTGAAGGTGCATATATCATTTGTTTATAAAGTGATTAAAATATTTTGAATACTTTGTTCAGAGGTGATGACTTTAAATCATGCTTTAGCCGCCCTCCTAAACACTGATAACAATAATAACATGAGTGATTTAGAAAGGCCATAAAAAACTTATAAGTTTGAGTCGATTTGGTTATCAATTTATTCAAGTCGATCCTATAAGAAAATATTAGAAAAGACTAAAAATTTACGTTTTTTTTTTTTTTTTAAAGAGTTATTCAAGATTTTAGTATGTAAAAGAATGTTCCAATAATCTCATAATATAATGAAGGACATAAGAAGAAAATATATATCAAACAACATATTTAAAATACAAGGCCCAACAATTTCATAATCACATACAAGTGGAAACATGAATTGAATTACAAAACATACTTTGAATTTACATATTACATCTTCCATTCTGTGGGGTGTGTTTTTTTGTTTGATGTTACCATCCAAATGATAAATCCGCAAAAACAAGAGGTAAACACTAATAACAAGGTGATACTTCAATATAGTTCAATATATGTACACGAGCATCCAAAACATAAGGAAAATAACATAGCCTATAAATTTTACATATTCTTCCCAAAATCTTTTTTATATGTATAAGAAATTTTTTGGAAACATTTTTTTTCCCAAATGTGTTGCTTTGTGAATAAAGACACCCATTTTCTTCATTTTTTGGGGAGGCTTGCATATTTGTGCATCAGTAGATAATTCATAGATGACGCCAAAACCTCTAGAATGTGGACCAATAGTGTGAAATTTGGAGAGATACATGAAAATTTACTTTGGAAAAATCAGGTGTGCCTATATGAGTTCCACAATCTACAAATTCTTAGGCCTTGGTTGCCTACAATACAACACATCCATAACATTTGTCAAGGTCAATACAGTCTATGAGATGATAAAGGAATTTTTCAATAAAGTTTGATGATTAATCCAACATGATCAAGACAATGGCAAGTGACAATACCATCTAAGCATGTCTGTGAGTTGATTAGAATATGTATCATCAAGACAAGCTTGCAGGACTATTTATGACATGAAAAGTTGCATGGACCAATAAGATGTTTGGTGATCTAGTGGATCAGATGCTCAAAGGTATGTCATGGCTTTCCCATGTTGAGTTTAGATCGGTTAATACAGTCCTAGCTATCAAATGTGATGGAAAAATGCAATGTGGTTGAAGTCTTGATCAATCTTGAATTGATGCGAAAAGTCAGAGGTTTGTGACTGAGTTGGTATCTTTGTAATCCTTTGGATCTAAATGCTAAAATTGATCTTCAATTCTATTCAAAATGATAGATGGAATTTATGAACAAAGTTTTGACTAGATGTACCTAGAAGCTGCAAGGTAAGTTGATGTTTGTAAGATAAGATTGCGTTTTCTAAGAAGGCATGATGAGCTTTTACAAGCTCAAAAATCATAAATCAAGGCATGGACTGAAGAATGGAGTTGATCATGCAAGAATTTGTATCATAATTTCATATAAGGTTACCATATCTCATCAAGAAGGTATTGTTGATTTCAAGCTTTTCTACAACATGTTGATATCTCAAAGCCTTTTGTTGTTGTTGAAATTCATCTCTCATAAAAAATTAAGTACAAGTAAAGAAAAAGGAAAATACATGACGATACTAAATACATTTTGTGAATTTGCTCTTCTGCTGCATTTTTCTTACGGTCTTTTGAATCCATTTGAAAGTTTCATCCATTTTAAATTATGGTGTTATCAAAATTACACCTATTGGAGGGCTGTAAATGACACTGCATTTTTTCATTATTTGAAACTGAAGGGGGAAATAAAGAAACATAGTAAACTTAGTCAAGACAAATGTAGTCAACATCAATAAGGGAAAGGTAATAGATAACATAACTATTGACTTCCATGCACAATGTAACATGCCAAGCAAATAATACTACAAGAAAGGTAAATAATACAAATGTAAGAATCAAGAGCCATATCTTCTAGCAGGAAAATTTTAAAACCTTGCATAAGCATAGTCTGCTACCCAAAATCAGACGTATCAAAGTGGCCTCCTAAAGTAAGATATCCTCGTAGTACACAACAATTCTTGGCTTAGTAAAAGGAACATGCCCCCACATACTGGTGAAAATGAAAGGAAGGTCTAATTAATACCTTGTAGAGTATGTCTAAGAAAAATAATATCTATAAGACATGAAAATTTACAAGATGTAGCATTAGCATATATAAATGAAAAGAAATCAATCTTACCAGTTTACAAATACCTAAACACACCATAAATATCGCACATTCTAGATAATCCAAAATTGCAACCAAATAATCTGAATTCCACTATTGCAGACAAATTGAACAAATATGTTGACAATAGGAATTATTTGATGACAATATCACCATTGGAAACCAGCTAATTTTTTTGAGTAAACATTGTTAGGAAATGGCGAGAATAATAACAAGGAATTTCATAAACATCTATAAATGGTATTAAAAACTTAACAAATTCAAAAAAGATGAGATACATCAATGTACAAAATTTATTACCCATCACCTTGTTATATAAATCTATATGTTGTTATGTTATATCTTTAACACGTCTTCTCAATAATTAGGACTCAGTTATAATATTTTTCAAACTGAATTTGACTTTCCAACTTCACGATTTTGTTGAGATGGAATATCATGTGTTTTATGATCCTCGCCAAATGTAAGATGGGTTATATGGTGATGCATTTTTTAAATACAAAAAAAAGAATGATAAAAACCATATAAACAGTTACATCCATCTCTAAATACAAATTCAACGAGAAAAATCAACAAGCATTTTTTTCATGTTGTATAGATTTACCATTTATGGTTCCGATTCTATCAAAAACTAATTTCCCACAAATTCATTAATTTTAGTCGACGGTTATTGGGTTTAACACCCTAGAAAATGTTATTCTAAACAAATCCTTAGAAAATTTAAAAACATAAAGTCCACTTTTTGTCCCTTGTAGTCAAACATTGGATTCTTCCTCATGAAGATGTTTTCAACATGAGACTAAAATGTTTGAAGTAGAAACTTGTACACATTCATATCGAGAAACAAAACCAACTAACTAGAGTAAAAACACGTGTAGATTTTTGAAAGAGAGTGCATTCAAAAGAGGGAGCAAATAAAAAACAATTAATGCAATCCAAACACTTTACATGTGATTCACGAAGACCCTTCAAAACTTTATTTAACTATACCAATCCAATTTTTTTCATACATAGAAAGGAATATGAGAAAATAAAAAACAATTTAATCCCATTTGAAAATTTTAGAAAGTGGCCATGAGAAATTCTTAGCAACTATGTTTCTAGAAATGGATAACAACAAACCTTCATTGGGCATGCACACATTTGATTTCCAACATGTAGATGAATGCAACAACAATAAAGAACACAGGGACAAAGATAGAAAAATATAGAATTGGTAAACATTTACATGAAAACCCCATAAAATCCATCAACATCTGTGTCTACCCATTGTTGCATGCAATGCCTGACATCAATCCCACTAAAATCATATGTTATGTGTTTTGCAGGTGTTATTTTTCCATGTTGTCATTAGTTCACCGAATGCCTCCCACCCACCTTGTAATTACTGATGTCAGAGAGATCTTAGAAAATATCCGATAACATGTGTTTGCATCATCCATGACGAGACACAAACCTTATGGTGAAGGACTCTAACTGCATACCTCGTCCTGCACACTCTAATCCCATTTCACCAATTAATTTTTTATTAACTTATGTATATGTATTTAAATTATTTAGGTACTCTAGTCAATGTCGGAAGTGAAGTTGTTGACTCTTAAGTTAAGATATATGTGTCGCCTCCTTAACCATAATCCTTTGAACATATGAGTTTTGTCCTTCATGTTTACAATGAATTTAACGGTATAAATCGTCCTAAAATTGTTGATGTTATCCAAAGTCTCTATCAAATGACCTTTGACCTTCCATGACGTTGTCTCCTCGATCCACTTCATTTTTTTCCATGCCCTCTCCTCCACCTACCTTGAGTAACCCCCATCTCTTCTCATGCACAAGTTAGTATCTTTGTCAAATCCGGCTTCCTTTGTTGCCCCATTACAATGTGTTTTGCTTCAAGTTCCATGGTGGATTGAAAGGTCGATCACCATGTAAACAATGAGCACAAGGATAAGATAATATTGCATTCATTTCTTCATCTTTTCATTTTTCTTGTAGTTAGTACTATCGGTCATCCTTTTTCAAATCATCCCAATGCACCAATGTACAAAGGTGGCACAAAGCCACCGTGGTCTAAGAGTTTTTAAAATAAAAATTATTAATCCACCTTTAGATAATGGTGTCTTCGGAACATGATTTTGATACATGTTTAAAGGGTCGTAAAAATTTAGATAAATGTAAATCATTGAATAACTTCAATAAATAAAAATGATTTTTCACAACAATGCACAATATTACCACATTGCTAAATATGTATAAGATATTAACTCATGAAACACATACCAAACCCAATTTTTTCTAAAGATTCCATAGGAAAATTTGTTTAAATGTAGTACTATCAATGTTACTCACAATTTAACATAGACAATTTTTACGTCGATAGGCATATTCCATATAGTTAGATGAGGTGGGAAAATTCTATCAAGTGGAACTAGACATAAATAATGAAGATTTCCTCCATAATTGAATGTGACTTCCATTCTGATAGCCATCCACACCGCACTTTACAGGTAGTGATCTTGGACAAAAGGATTGTCATTTGTATCATTAGGTGCTTTATCATTGAATTATTGTGATATAGATTGGCAAATAAATGCCAATGAAATTCAAATATTGGTGCAGATTAATATACCTTATGTAACATCGACGACCTTCCAGATGAAATGTTCTTCCTTATCTTGCTCCAAATTATTCCCCTCACCTGTAAAAACCTATGACATATGAGTTGTAATTAAAAAAATACCATTAATATTAATTTATTCTTCTCCTCAAGTGATTAGTGGACTAGACAAAGTAGAGAAGATTACTATCCTCCATTGCATCTTAGAATTCCCTCTCCTTACTAGTGTAAGCTTGGTAATTGAATCTAGAATATTATTGGTGACCTCACATGTACTAGGTACTCATAATATTTGGATCCGTCTTATATTCAATAACTTAAAAATGAAAATAATTGCTTGAAGTTTTAACTAATGGACTTAGTTCTAAAATTAAACTAGCAATATGGCACCTTCGATATATTTATCTTTCCAACTAGGGTTATTTGCCTTCCATTAAAGACTATAGTGGCACTCTAACGAGTGTCAAGGACATTGGGTGTAGAGGTGATTAGTTACCATTATGATACGAGGCATGTAATTTTTGACATTGTTTCGGGTAAAAAGCTTGTAGCCAATTATCGTTGTCATCAAAAATTACATCTGTTAGGATAGGTACTATGTAAGTTGCATTTTGAAATGTGAATGTTATACGATTTAAAAGCTTTAAGTTGTTAATCCAGAGTGAAACTAGTGGCATCAGTCATTCATAAAAAAATTTGATGGGATTGGAGAAATAAAAAACTTGGCTTCAGTTAAATGGTGTTTAGTTCAGAAATAGTCTTTCCATCAATTTTAACATTGTGTGGTTTTTTTTTGTCATAGTTTTTTAAGAATATCCCTTAGTAGATGTGCCATGGGTAAATACTCTCAAGCTTTTTAGATGATGGATTTAGACAATGCATGATATCTATAGTAGACAATAATGAAAATTTCTTGTTTGCATACATAGGCTAATCTTAACTTGAATTTTAACATGGTAATGAAGAATCTTTCAAAGTAATTATGGATGTTATTGGCAAAGGAAGTATCATTGAAATGATTATTATATGGTCTTCTTGCACACTGTATGTGGAAGATATTAAAAATGGTTTTCCTGATACACTAATTGGTCAAAATCAACTTCGTACCTAAATCATAGCTATGAGCTAATCGTAATCACTCACAAGCTTCCCATGTTGACATCAAAGCTCATTTATTTTTATTCTTGTGGGACTACGGGCTATGTGCAGTTGTTTGTAGTCTAGTAAGGGATCCTTATGGTGAAGAACTATTTACTCTATGTTCCATAGAGGTCACCAAAGTTGAAAATATATGCATAGGGCATTGTTTACATAGCATTTATGCCTTGTTTATAGCAAAGTTAATTGCAATCCCGCATGTGAGTATCGGAGCCTCACTACCCATTTGCTATGGGCCGCATTGAAGACCCAAAAAACAGGCCGCACCATCTTCATCTATTTTCTAAAAATAAAAACCTATTATTCATTATGGATTATTATGGACTTATTATTATGCAACTTTTGGACCTTAGCCTTTCCACTATAAACATATCTTGTTAGGAGATTCAAAAGGCATCCATAGGTCCTTAACCCAAGATTTACACTCTTCAAGAGTGGAATAAATTTTTTCATTTGGACAAAAGTAAATTTAATTATTTCTTCTCATACATGTGTTTCTTATGGTTTGAGGTCCATGATGTTTAAAACATTCGAGGATTACCCAGTGGATATTATGGTGGCTAACCTACTTTTTTAGAAGTTCAAGGGGTCCAAGGAACAAGAGCATTACCCTTACACTCCGTGGAAGTCCCATTCCTAGTAGAACTCAATCTATTTCCTAAAAGTAACAGGTGCAAGTTTTTATTGGATTCCTACCAACATCTCTATAATTCGGTTGAAACTTGGCCAAGTTACAGTGCAGAGGGCCATCTCTCACTACCAAGGGACAATTTTTAATAAGCCCGCTAAAAATCCCTAGAGATATTAGTTGGAGAATCATTTGACGGAATGCTAATCATGTCAGTAGAAATCTATTCCATCTCGGTATAAAACATTTAATGCTACTGACTGCGACAAGTTGCATACCGCAGTACCATTCAATAATACTGTAAAGGATCGAAGGCGATTTGAAATGATGGCGAATCGCCTATGATTCTTTCATCAAATATTTGTCCGTTAATGTTTATGTGAAAAGTACTGAATTATACAAGTAACAATGGTTCTGGTGACCAAAAATTATTCGATGTGTAATATCTGAATCCGAAAAAATAATCCTACTGAGAAAATTTCACCAAATAACAATGTTCAAAAAGCTAGAATATTAGTGAATGTCATCTGCATACGATTTAAAGCAAAATCAATTTCTGTCTTTTCGATTCTATTCACCCATGTCTGTCATTTCGATTCGGTTGTAGCATCTAGTTCTTTGTTCAACTCTCGTGATATGTTATAAAATTAGTGCTAGTTATTAGCATAGCAAGATTGTATAGACACAACAGTCGTTCAAGGTATGGACCAACAACCGGAGTTAAATTAGACGCCCAGCTAATGCCTATCGAACATTCTTTCACGTAACGGTAATTGTTTTAATAACTCCCTAATCATACAGATAGTTCATGCATCCCTTATTTTGTATAAATTCATCTCTGTGGTTATGAATAATCAATTTACCATTGCATAGACACAAAATCATGCACTTTAGACATTGTTTAATTTCGGTCTCTTACTACTATTTATAGGGTTTATGAGAGAAGAAAGTACTAACTAACCCCCATCCCTTGACAATTGTATTTATTTCCACCATCATTCCCTACTTTTACAGCACACATGCCCTGTCAATTTTCATCATCTTCCACCATTTTAGCCCTGGTTGGAGCACCTAGGATAGTACTGGGATGCCGATGGTCACCATGGTATCTACTATCATCAAACATTCCTAGGGGCTACTTCTAGTACATGGCTTCTATGCTCATAGTCATTTTATGTTGTTATGTTTTTGGTGGTCATGAATTTTAGGGTTAATTACAAAATTAAATCAAGATACCCCTATAAATATAAAGTAATGACACCATAATTGGGGACTAACATCACATAGTCCCTTATGTTGCTACATCACAAAAAGATTTGATTTTGTACACTAAATATGGATGAGTAGTTTCCACTTCCCAGAATACGAATTGATTTTGTACACTAGATATTGATGAGTAGTTTCCACTTCCCAAAATACGAATTGATTTTGTACACTAGATATTGATGAGTAGTTGAACCCATTTACAGTCATCTTTTACCCTCAAAACCCCTAGAAAATTAGTTTAGAATACATCAAGAAGGAACCGGCGTTGATACCGAAAACTCACCTCAATAATAGGTATACCCACAAACCTGAGGTGTTTCCATTATATCTACAAAAGAGAGATCCATTTTGCAAGCTTAGGACACCTGCAGATATCTCTCTACATGGTGCACTTTCAAGAGATAACAAGTATTTGCATAATAAATCTACCTGACACATTTTTGGGCCCAGATTTCATCTAATAGCCTAAAATTGGCTCCGAATGATTTTTTCACTTTTGCCTAGGTCTTAGAACTTTAATAACTTTTATGAAGTCAAAATTTCGCGAGACCCTTAATTGATTAAGGCATATGTGGCACGCAAGTTTTGGGTCCCATCATAGTTGTTTTGCTAGTAGGTAATTTTTGGCATTTTAGGGTTTTTAAAGTAGACATGAAACAAAAGATGTGTGGGTTCCATAATGAGAACAAAGCTATTTTAAAACCCCTAGTTCTTATTTGCAAAGATTTTTATGTGTTTTGGAAGTATTTCAACCTCTTGCAACTGGATTCACATCACATAGGCAACTCGAGAAAAACTGACCTTCAAAAGCGAAAGCCAAGATGCCTAACCCGAGGCATCCTTGAGCAAGAAACTCCCTTTTCAAAGAACATACCGCTTCCGTAACAAACCACCCCAAATGGGGAACATACGAGAGCAACAAAGCAAAAGAAATAAAACCTACAAACCACCAATAGACTAGGTTACAAAAGAAGGAAATGCCAATAACCTTGCAGAAGCCAAAGTATAAATACCCAACATTTTGGTGCGTAGCCTCAAAACAACCAAGGGCAAGCCCCTTCGACGCACACCAAAAAGCCAAGGAGCCACAGCTCCAAAATTAAACATCCCAACAACACCAAATGGCCCCGCTACCACAACTAAGCACCACAATCTCACACAAGTGGGTCTCAAAAACTTAGAATCCATAACACCTCATACACCAAAATCAAAGATCCTGCAAAGTCCAAAGCCCTAGAGGAGGAAGGGCCAAACCAATGGGAGAGCATTAAAACATGAGTGTTTCTTCCAAATCAATGCTTTGGGAACCAAGCAGAATTATCTTTATTCAAGAAGAAAAGAGAAACCTGCAAAACCTCTTCTGATAAAGCATAACCAATTGGTTACTCACAACAATACCATAAAACATAAAGGTGCATTCTATGATCGCAAGAACGGATCAGGCCAAACCTCACTACTTAGCAGGGGCTAAGAACATTTCCACCTTCACCCCCATATCCTCCACCCTAAGAATATCTTTAGGAACCTGCAGAACCTCTTCAAACAGAGGTACCACATTCAAGGCATACCCACTGATTCGCCTCCCTTCACCCCTACAAGCCATCCTCTGCTGAAAATTATAGGGCAAGGCAAGATGAGGTAGAAAATGACACCTAGACAACAATACCATCAAACAAAGAGGGGCCTCCAATGATCACAAGAACATAATAGACCATGCTTAAATGTTTACCAAGGGCCAAGAACATTTCCGCCTACACACCCATATCCTCCACCCCAAGAATCTCCAAAATCCTATAAAACCTCTTCAGATGGAGGCTCCACATTTAACTCTTCATGTGACTGATGAAAATAGGAATAAAACTTGAAAAACATAGACCTGAGATCCTCGATCGAAAAAGGTTTAGTAAAAACATATCCCAGACTACTCCTGAGAGACAAGAAAGTCTTTCACATGCTAACTAAGTAGGTACCCAATAAACCAACAAGCTTCCTCAAATAACCCTTTTTCCAGGCCAACCTTTCCAAGTTAACCACCTCGTTATACTCTTTCACAAGGCAACAACCTTTCCATGCAATTCTCGACCAAACAATGGCAAAAAAAATGCAAGTTAACCACCTCATTATACTTTTTCACCAACTCCCACCGCACTACTCTAAAAATGCAACAAGCCTTCACAAATTTTTCAATCTAAAAACCTAACTTCACCTTCCGCTTCATTCCTTCCTCTAACCTTCTGCTTTATACCATAGTTATGAACTGGAGTGGTGGTTTAGAGTACTTTCTCTAAGTGGTAGGTGGGCTTGGATCCTTTATTTTCATTGAGTAATTTGTGTTATTTATCAAAATAATATATATATATATATATATTATATATATATATATATATATATATATATATATATATATTACTTTCTCTAAGTGGTAGGTGGGCTTGGATCCTTTATTTTCATCGAGTAATTTGTGTTATTTATCAAAATAATATATATATATATATATATAGCATTTAATATAATATTATTATATATATAATAATAATTAATTATATTTATTGTATATTATTAATATCAATTTTTTATCATTATAATATATTATTAAATATTATAATTATATTGATAAATAATATAGTATTTTATCCTATTCTACATATTATTAATCTTATAAGACATTATTTTTTATTATTTTATTATGATTGACAATTAATATAATACCTAGTGTTATTAATAATGCATAATGTTAATTTATAATAAATTACATATTTAATATTATACCCTTACAGATACATATTATACATAACTTTATACTATTTTATCATATATTATCAATAATACTTTATAGTATCTGTATTGTTTACTACAATAATATTTAATATTTAATATAATATTATATCATATATTATATTATTAGTATTTATTTATGTGATACACAATCAAATTGTATTTCTAGATTATACAATTTTATAATATATTATAATCAATATATAGAATTATTAATATTATACATATTTAGAATAATATGTATAATAAAATATATATTTATTATATATTATTATAATAATTCATATTTTCATAATATAATATATAAATTAGTATTTTAATATTACTAAAATAGATATTTTATATTTTCATATGGGTCAATGCATGGTGTTGTGTCCCACTTCTTGTCCCGAAAATGTGAGCCAAAATGGCAAATGTGCGTTTTCCAAGGTGGGTTCGTGTGAACATCCCCTTCGCGCGAACCAGTTTCGCATGAAGAGACACGCAAGCCGTTATTTGCCGCGTGTCGCAATTGATTGGGTTCGCGCGAACCACTTGGTTCACGCGAACATCCTTCGCGTGAATGGTGTTCGCGCGAACCCCCCTGTTTATACATTGGAGGCGCTGCGGAGGAAATCATTTTCCTCCGCCCCGCCTCCTTCGCGTGAAGTTTGTGCGACCGACCAGAGCCCACCACACCAGCCTGAGCCCACCAGCGACCCAAAGCCCAGCAATGACGAGCCCAGGTATGTTAGCAAAATCGTACCCATTTTTTTAGCAAAATCGTAGCCATTAAAATACCATTTTTTGCAAAACCCTGCCTCGATTTTTTTTGTAAAACCCCATTTTTCCTAATAGAAATGAATTGAATGTGAAGGTCAACTCTGAAAATACCTAGTTTGCCGTTTTGTATGCTACATCCTTGTTACTTGTAAATGGTCTCTTTGAGAAACTCTGAGGGCAATAGGCAATATTTATACCCTTCCATTATGTACGTCCAATCAGACAATAAAAAGTATTCTTTTACCAGGTTCAGAGAAACTTGTTTTTTACAATGGACGATTATATTGTAGTTTCAAGCTAATTTTATCTAGCTTTATTTCTATTAGCTTTGATCCACAACTAAGGAAGAATTCATATGGTTGTTACCTGTACATTTTTCCAAGGTCCTCTTGGTTGCCCCTGTTTTGTATGCTACATCCTTGTTACTTGTAAATGGTCTCTTTGAGAAACTCTGAGGGCAATAGGCAATATTTATACCCTTCCATTATGTACGTCCAATCAGACAATAAAAGTATTCTTTTACCAGGTTCAGAGAAAATTGTTTTTTACAATGGACGATTATACTGTAGTTTCAAGCTAATTTTATCTAGCTTTATTTCTATTAGCTTTGATCCACGACTAAGGAAGAATTCATATGGTTGTTACCTGTACATTTTTCCAAGGTCCTCTTGGTTGCCCCCATTGTTCAATGTATTTTTTTGAAGGGCTTCTTTTATGTGCTGCAAATTGTAACATAAAGGATCTTTTTAGTTTCTAGAAAAATGAGTATATTGTGTAGCTCACAGCTGCTTATGCCATACTAGGATCCCAATAGTGGCATAATTGTTGATTGGAGCCGAGATTGCAGAGTGCACTGCCAGAATAATGCATATCATGGAGATATTCCATTTTCACAAACCTTAATACTACTGCCACTGTTAGGAAGCTTTGCATATTTCTTCTACAATATCTATTTTAATGTGCCTTTAGGGCTGCTTCAAAGCTTCTAGATAAGATAATATAAATATAAATAAATAAGAACTCGTTGGCAGTAGTTTCCTCCTAGAACTCGTTGGCTGCATGTATGCCTACACTTGAGAAGCACATGCTTTAATGATATCAATGAACTTTCAGATTATATTCTTGTATCCAGTAGCATCTAGAGGTTTTAGATAATGTATTGTAGTGATATTGTAAGGCACTATCAAAAACAATGTTGACAGAAGTAAGGATGGGAAATGTGACGGGAACAGGGTTGAGGAGGTTTGGTGTACAAAATGTACACACACTCATGTTTACATGAAATTACATTTTTTTAGGGATTTATCATTAACACGTATTGCTAATGGTTCAAATTTCATAAAAGGTTAGGCACGGCTATCATCTTTCAGCAAAAACATGCTCATACATGTTATGTTTATCAGTGTTGCATACTGATAGGTTATAATTGATGACAAACATAAATAATAGAACATACAGAGTTCAAAATTTTAAGCACAGAAAAACAAACATTAATAAGAAAAAAAGGAAAAGTAAATTTCAGTCATATGAGTTAAATAAGATAATGCCACATCAATAGTTACATAAATAAGTATGAAGCAACACTTAATATTGTCTACAATGTCTAATGATGAAAAGGGAAAACAATCAAGTAATACAATTTAAAAAACGACTCAATGTCTAATAAGAGGGACTTACCTTTCTTCTGCTGAAGTTCAGCACATGGAACATTGCTTCTTTGGGCCAGAATAGCATGGGAATGACCCACAATGGTAGAAAACTATTACTAGAATGGGTAGCATTTTTCAGTCATCAAGAAAAATATTTCTCAGTTAGAGAAACTTGATGGATGGCTGAGAAACAACCATTTCATTGGGCAACATATTTCTCAGCCTGAGAAATGGTAACATTGGCCAGAGGTTACATTTCTTCTAACAGAAGTAAAAAATGTCTATCTTTGTAATAAAGTGGTTTTCAATTTGAGCATTTATTCAGAAGTATCTAAGTTCCTTAAGATTTCGTCATGGAAGTTGTAATTAGATGGTTGATTATGGCACTTTTTGTGATCAATGATTCGTCATAACAAGATTTTCTTGTTTGTGATCTTTGGTGTTTTATGGTATAGGTGACGAATTGATCTCTCCTTGCATGTGCAAAGGAACTCAACAATTTGTTCATAGTTACTGCCTTGATCACTGGCGCTCAGTCAAGGTGTGTTATTTCATCATCTTGAATTTCTCTTGTATTTTTATCATATATTGAAGGTTTTAAATTTAATAGTTGAATAGTTGATGGTAGCAGTTTTAAGTTTAAAATTTCTGAAAGTATATTTAATAGTTGAATAAGTATTAAGTTTTTAATACCCCTTATTTAATTTCCTAGTGAAGCCTTCCCTATAAAACCAAGTCATACTTAAACTTACTACTTTATATTACTCCATCCACATGGGTAAGATATTCCACAACCTTGGAGTTTTAACCATCCTACAAAGTTGTATTTATAAGTAGGAGTTTTATTATATATACATAACAATGGAGAAAAGCTGTTATTTTAACGCTTTATCTAAATTTTGGAAGTTCAGACTCCTGAGATTATTTAGACTTCCTTATTTCTCCTAAATCATGTGTCTGCAAAAATCTATGTATATATGAAATTTTAATTCCCACAACAATTTTCTACAACTAGAGTTGTGTATCTTTTTTTTTGTTTATATAAAATTCCACTATCTAAATCTGGCTTCGTCCTATAATTGGTCTCTAAAATTCCACTATCTAAGTGCTTCTTTACTAATTCCACTATCTATGTTATATTTTAATATTTAGCTCTTCTATTATGTAATTACTAATATTTCAGGTTTAGTTTGATCACCTAGATATTTCAGTCAGAAGTTAGTCCGGTTAAAGAGTCAGTTTAATTAGGACATTATCGATAATGCAAATGTTGAGCTATCTTAATAAGAGAGATTTGAGATGGTTTTACTACTAACATCTAATTTAAACTTTGGTCAAATTTCGGATCAACTTGATAAACTTAATACTTAATAAACTTGATGGTAGCAGTTTTGATTAGTGTCCAATAGTTTCTATAAACAAGCATAGTTTGAGATCGCATGCATAGTTTTATTTTGTACTCATGTTTTGTCAAATGTATAACATAACTAATTTGTAAATAGGCATAGCACAAATGAGTCCAGTGAGTAGAATAACCTTACTAATTTGTAAATAGACATAGCACAAATACATACCATAACCTTACTTGCAGAAATAATTAAAAGAAAATAAAAGGCAATGAAAAATACGTGAACATTCATTTATTATTAAGGAATTTTCTTGCTTAATTACTAGAAATAAACAGCTTCCTTGAAATGTAAAGTTGATTTATCCCTGATTTTGTATACAAACACTGTGATGACATCAATAATAGATTACAAATAATTTCAATGTTTTTGTGATTTTTAAGCATGCATAAGTGGTCAACTTGTACATGTGGAGATATAGATGCATTAGACATGTCTTTTACCGATGTGTTTTGTTGTTTAAAATTGGATTGGTGTTCTATTTGATTGTGCTAATTCTGTATCATATGCACAAAAATTGTGTTCCAGGGAAAGGTGAATCCCACTCAATGTGAGGCTTTGATAATGGTTTGTGCCCAGGTAAACTTACATTCTCTTCTAGAAACATTGCTTTGACTTTAAGATCATCTAAATGTATTCAAAACTTTTCATTTCTGAACTCTGCAACATCACTTGGTATATTTTGTTATCATTGTGATTTGTAATTTATGTAATTTATTTGATTTTGTAATTTATTTTCTATATTAGTTGCATTGAAGCTTGAAAATTTCATATTTCTGTTTTCATTAATATAGGAGAATATCTTAGGAATTTTTTTAAATTAAAAGTACTATTAATTAGAATTTTACTTTCATTTTTTTTACAGTCATGGCTTCTTCTGGAACTCCTAATTTGTTTGAGAGGACCGATTTAGAGATTGCAAAATTGCAATCTATTCTCGAAAATCCAACTACAGTTGGGCAGTATAAAGCCCATTGCGAAAAAATACTGGTTGATCTTCGTAGAATAGAGACAAGTTTGAAAACATATAATCCATTTGATTCTGAATCAATAAAAAAATTTATGGATTCACTAAAATCAAGTGTCTCAGGAGATGTAGGTTATAATGAGATTACATCACGACTTTCTGATAAGGAAGTCGTTAAGAGGTCTTGTTGGAGTTTTTATGCAGACAAACGGAAAATAAGGGCATATTATGTAAACAAATGTTCATGTCCTTTATGTGCCCCTTTGATTTATCCTAGATTTGTGGCCTCTCAAGGCCAATTTCCAAATAATGACCAATTACCGTTATACTTCATAATGATGCTACATGCTGAGGTTCACTTAAACCTAAAGGTGAACTATTTAGACATCCCTAGTTATTTGGGGCAGGGGCGTGGCCGTATTAGCCACAGG
The DNA here is from genome assembly GCA_019776745.2 of Taxus chinensis. Taxonomy (NCBI): domain Eukaryota; kingdom Viridiplantae; phylum Streptophyta; class Pinopsida; order Cupressales; family Taxaceae; genus Taxus; species Taxus chinensis. The sequence goes on along the minus strand of CM034149.1, from coordinate 193,261,064 downwards.
CAGGCATATAGAAAGGAGGGAGCTCCTGCAGTTGTTGACGCGCGGCAGCTTGTACCAAGGCCACAACCATTCTTATCAGGCTTTCAGGATGTCGCAGCACCTGTCGTTATGACTGCACATGAGGCTGCTATCGAGGGTCTTGCTGGCATTGCTCGCGAGACCCAATTGATCTCTTCTGACCATGTGGGTCAGTACCTTCAGAGACGCGATACTAGTAGTGGAGGTGCTAGTAGCACCAGTGATGCACGCAGTGAGGTATACGCTCGTGCATCTTTGATTTCCCCAGATGACTTTGAGCTAGTTACAGATCCCGCTCAGGCACGTCGGCTAGGACGCATCATGGCTGCTGACTTGTTGCGTGCGTATGAGGTGATTACTCGGCATTGCAACATTCCACTATCGGGGGTTTTAGATTTTATAGAGCAGAGTGGGAGTGTATCTTCTAGTCAGGGTACTACTGCCACTGCTACAGATAGACTTCCTGTTGCTGGGATTGTCACACCTGATGTTCAGCACATTTCTGTTTCGGTGTGTGAAAATTAAACCTTTAATATAATTAAAATTTATTTTAATTGATCATTACTTTACAATTTATTAATATTAAAATTAAACATGTACTTTTGTGTTTAGGCTTCTACTCCAGTGTGTGGAGCTTCACAGCCCACACCATCTACCCGTGTCACATACACACAGCTCTTGACTGAGCACAACATGGATCTCGATGTTCCGGGTCTGAGTCAACTTGGCTTAGTTGGCGACATATTTGCTGGTGTTGAGGTCATGGATGACAATCCCATACATTTGGAGACGCGTTTCGCAGAGGTATAAATACATGTGTTTTAATATAATTAATATTTAATCTAAATTGAAATGTTAGAAATTAATGAACTTTATTCAAAAAACTTATTTATCAACTTCTTACATTTTATTTATTTTGTTTCACAGGGATCTACGGGACAGAGATCTACGGGTAGCGTAGATACTCCCAACATCCGCGCAGGGACAGATACTGAGGTAATCAATTGTACATATCAGTTATATAATGTATTGAATTAATCAAGAAATTGTTGTAGATTTCTGCTTATATATTTTAATATATGGTACATGCTATATATAGTTTATGACATGTATATTCCTTTTTTTTAACATGTAGGGTGCAGCAGAGCGTAGTGAGGGGTCTGGCACTCGCCCTAGTGCATGGAGGAGACTTCAGTGATATTTTATAGATTTCAAACATTTTAGACATACTTTTAGAGATTTTAGACATGTATATATATTCATACTCATTCTAGACATTATTATTATATTTTGATATATGTCTTAAACATGTGTATTATTAATATATTTTGATATATGTCTTAGACACGTGTATTTACAATTATGGATGTGAATATAAGACACCCCCTTATCTTTCATTTTTGTCTCTTGATGATATCATAATAGGTATATAACTAGCAATCGCATGTGTTTCATGAGATGTGAACGCCGAACGGTATATGTTATTTGATTTAGAGGCATAGTTATGTGAAGGTTGTTTCTACATTTCAGTCTTGCTCCTTGCCAGAGATTCCTCATTTTCAACCATTGACTAACATCCTTCCAAATCTGTTGTGAGAATGGACCCTGTACAAATAGATGGGTGGTTCTCCATGCTAAATAGATGGCTTGTTCTCCATGCTAAATTTTCCTTTGTTCATCAATATTGATGGAGAGATAGATTTATAGGGTATGGATGGGTGAGTGCCTCTACTCTACACATAGTGGTATATAGATATAGATATAGATTGATAAGGCAACAACATCCATAGTTATGCTTGGAAGACAAAGGGTCTATGAATATCTAGATGGATAGCACATGCCAAACTATTATATAGCCATAGCCAAGACAAAATGACTCCTATACCATTGTAAGAAGGATCCTCGATTGTTTTCTGGATGCTAGAGGCTACCAGACCATATATAGCCTGGCCTGGAGGGTCTGCTCTACTACTCGAGAAGTTGCATGCTACAATTTAGATTGTTGGAAAAACCTATGGAGTAGGATATCCCTACACAGACTTTAAATTCCATGCAAATTAGGAAATTGGAAAAACAAATGGAGGATGAGGTTGATGGAAAGGAGGTTTTTCTAGCTGATATATTTGGTTCCCCACATTAACAAATGAAGTAACCAAAGAAGAATCAATCTTAAATCATCATGGAAGGCCATTTCTGAGGGCAGGAGGAGGTTAATCAGAAACAAAAGGATACCACTAAAGCATTTTGTGTAAACTATGAATCACAACATAGCGTAATTGTTTGAAAGTAAACATATATCCTTGTAACCATGTCATAAAGGATTTAAGAGGGAATAAAATAGTTCCATAACTTCTTTGAGGATTTTTCTACCCAAAGAGCGCTTTACATGGAAGTTATGTTCATATGGAAAAGACCACTCCTGGACAGGGTTGAGATGTTAAAACTTCCATAGGTGTTTTAGAAACCATGAAGTGGCATTATCATTCCAGCCAATGTCTAAGGTTTCCCTGACCAATGAACATACATCCACCCCTGTAACCTATTGGCTATTGTGCTTTAACTGCACTAGGTTGTGTGGTTTGTGTTCAAGATTTTGATACACATCAAGGTGGGATGGTTGGGAGTGTGCTTACGTATCAATTTCTAACATTTGATATAAACTTGTTTGTGCTCATAGTTGGCCTATAAAACCAATCTAGAAGACTCCCAGGTTGGAGATCGTATTGGTAGTGCCCATAGTTGGCCTAAGAGAACCTTTCTAGAGGATTCCTAGTTGGAATATATTTGCTTGTTAGCAAAGATATTATTGAGAATATTTATTTTGAATGATGGAACAAATCTTGTTGAGAATCCTTTTCTGGGTTGTTTGTGATATCCATGGATGGATGGATGAAGTTATGTTCATATGGCAAAGACTAATCCTAGACACGGTTGAGAAGCTAAAGCTTTTGTGGGCATTTTAAAAACCATGAATAGGTATTATACTCCTGGCCAAGGTCTGAGGCGACCCTTGCCAATGAGCATACCTCTACACCTGCAACCTATTGGTGGTTGTGCTTTTATTGCATTGGGTTGTCTAAGGGTTTCTGTTCTAGGCTTTGATAAGCCCGGTTGGGATGGCTAGGAGTGTGCTTTCTAAGCAGTTGCTAATATATGTTATAAACATGTTTGTGCCCATGGTTGGCCTATAAAACCAATCTAGAGGACTCCCATAATGGAGATCCTATTTGCAGTGCCCATAATTGGCCTAAGAAAAATCAATCTAGAACCCCTAGATTGGATATTATTGGTAGTGGCCATAACTATTTTTCCTTGAGAAATGGCAGGATTGATATGAAAGGTAATTAACCACGAGGGTTCTCCATACTACCTAGCATTTCATTGGATATTGAGATTTATCAAGGCTTGGTAGATTGAGTGGAACAATTGCTATTTGTTTCCTTTCATGTGGTAGATGTTGTATAGTTCAAATCTCAGTCACAAGGTTCGAGTTTGAGTTTGAGTTCATGTTCAACAAGGATAAAGTTCAATTCAAGTTTTCCAGTGGATAAAGTTTAAAAAAAGCGTCTTAAAGTTCAAACAAAAGTTTTTGTTTATAATTTTAATTGTCTGAGAAAAATACATAAATATGTGAAAGAGACAGATTGTGAGAGTTTTCCATCCTTTTCTTTCACTTCGTATCCATATGTATAGTGTATACACACATATTTATAAAATAATGGAAAATGATGTCAAAAATATCCCATGTAAAAATGATAGATAAAGTTTGAGTTCATGTTGAGCAAGGATAAATTTTGGCAAAGTTCAAACTGTTTTCATAAAATTTGGTGTACCTTGTGACAAAAACTAAGTTTTATGATATTTATATTAAGTGTCAACTTTGCATACCTAAGTTTTTTCGATACACACTAGGCATTGTGTACTAGCACTTGCACACCATGTAACCTTCCATTGTACCCTACAACACCACTCTTTTTGAGGCATTTTTTCAAACAATTCTTATGCCTAACATATGCTTCTACATTTTTCTTATATGTTTATTGAGAATTAACAATTATGATATCTGCAAAAATAAACTTTTAATTGTTTTTTACGGATGCTCACAAGGTTGGTTGAGTTTTACTTTGAACCTACATTATACAATAGAGCATGACCTAGACCAAATGCTATATATTTGGCCACAAATTTAACCTTTGATATGGTGTTGAAAAGGGAAATTCACTCTTTTGCACTGTTAGTATTATTAGGTCCCACTCATCACCACAAGTCATATGGTTCGTTGTCCTTATCTCTAAAGTTTTTCTCCAATCTTATTGTATTAATGCTTTTGGTTTGTAAATTCTGTGTAAAAACTTTCCTAGAAGATTACATGCAAACTCGTGAACTCATGAAGGTTCAAAATCTAAATGATCAAGAAAAAAAGGTGAGAACCCTTGCAAAGTAAAAGTTTGTGTATAGGCTGGGAGGTTTGAGTGTAACCCAACTAATTTGTAATTCTTATATTACTGTCCCTTATCACAGTCAAGCTATGAAATGAGGGAACGTGTTGAGAGTGAAAATAGGAGTATTGGAAGTCGAGAGGAGTTTGATAGAGGTATATAAGTTGCACTAAATCTTGAGGAACCTTCATAGTAAAAGGAAAGACATGAAAAACTTACACTATCTCAGTCTGTCAAAACCTTAACACAGAGTCAGGGCACTAAGGTTGGTTCCTAATTTTTGATGCTGGGAGTTGTTTTAAACCTTATTGGTAAGGGATACTTGTGTGAAAGTTGATATAAAAATCTGAGAAGAGTTCTAAGGTTTGAGGAAGAGGATCATTCAATTTCATGTGTGAGTTATAAGTTGGGCCTTATTGAGTAATGTGGTTGCAATTTTTTCACTTGGTTTGACTATAGATTGCTACATGATTGTGGTAACTTTGGAAAGTTATGTTGAACCATGTGTGGGAATTGTCTGTTTATAATATGCTAGGTGAGAACTTGACCTAAAGGAGTAAACCCTTGGGCCTTTGTAATGTATCCATGCATGTTAAATAATTGTATCATTCAAACCGTGTTTGTATTTCCTTATGATTTGAGAATTTTTTTGAAGGAACTATATTATGACTGTGAGGAGAATTCAAGATGATTGTATTGTCATGTTTGAATGACACCAAGAATGTGGAATATGAACCAAATCTTTTTATAGACAAATATCCATTAACTGGAAGTCTCTGTTTCTACGTGTAACAGTCTAGAAAAGGGTGAAGGTGCTTGCTAAGGAATCACTACTTGATTCAAATGCCTGTAGACAATTGTATTACAATGATGGTGAGATTCTTCAACTTATCATTTAATGGCCTAATAGAACATTGAGATTACCCCTACAGGTTTGGCAAGATAACTGTGTGATTACACATTATTTAACCATGAGTAACGTTGAACAATGGATGCAATAAGGTGCTTGCTAAGGAATCTGACTATAACTGCACACCTACAGATTTGGCAAGAGAACTATGATATTTCTCATTATTTAAGGACCTCCTCGAGCTTGACTGGTGAGATTCTTTTCAAGCAAAGATCATTCTAAACCTACAGTTCAAATTTAGGAACTTGAGTCACTCATTTCAAAAATTTATTACAAGAATTAAGCTCTCGGGATTCACTGTGATGCATAGTGGAAGGATGTTAGGGCTAGACAATTGAAACCCTTAACCATAGACATTGGCCTTGAAAATTTGTAGGAATCATCTCAGGGGAGTGCTTAAGGAGAATCACAAAGAGTTCTTGAATTTCATTGGTCGAACTGATGTAAGTTTGAACTAAATTCTGTATCGTTCAAATAAATTCTGAGGACTGCGTTTCTTATACTTTCAAAACTAAAAAGTGTTTATACCTACAGCTGTAACAAAGAATACTGCTCATTTTTTATTGCTCATATATGTGTACACGACTGTTGTGACTTACACCTCCCTTTCTAAACATTGGATCTTGTATTCTCTATGAGGGTGGTTGATAATGTTTTAAATGGTTGTATTTATCTCATATGCAATGAACTAAAATCCTTTAGTGATTCCAAGACAGATTACATGATATTGAGAAAGTTTCAGCAAAATGATATTGAGAAAGACAGATTACATGATATCTCTACCAAAATGCAAGGACTGAAGTAATTAAATTACATTCAATGAATAAAATGCTTTCAGAAAGTTTCAGCATTAACTGTTGCACAATAGTAACAGGTGCGTGTTTACTGTCTATAATCACGGCTATGGCATCAAATAGACATTGCTGCACCTTGAATCCCAGCTTATGGTTGGGTAAGAGCCTATAAAGGCCAACTTGTTGTACGCCCAACAAGCTAATGGGTTTAAATATTGGGTTGTTTACATTTTCCAGCATACTCCTCGCCTTGTTTCACCATATGCAACAAACAGGGCTCCAAGCCAATTAGTATATATTTTACATCCAAACCATATTATACACATATATAAAATTCAAGCCCTTTAAATTTGCTAGTTTTTACACACACTTAGAAGACCCATCTATTAACAATTTAAAATAGAACCGTCAAAAAAATACTTGAAACTAATACCTATCTATTAGTTTCATCTGGGAGATTTTGGTTGCCCGATGTGGAATGGCAAGAGAGAGCATCTACGGATGCTGAATACAGATCCATTAATGGATGCACAAGAATGACACACTTGTGTTGATGCATTGAACTGTGCAAACTAAATTATCTAGCATCCACCCAGGTGCATTGAATATTAGAAAATCACAGTAATTATATAACAAGCGCTGTGACGGAGGACTCCAAAGTAAATGCTTCACGTCTTAGAGAAATTTATGATCACGCTGAAACTAATCACATCTATACAAGATAAATCAAACCCGAGCATTGGATTTTACCTTTCATCCAAAAACATCTGCACGAGATTGCATGGAGCAGCTGTTGACGTTTTCTTCAGATTATAGAATAAAATCAGACAAATACTTTGAATATTCACACAATGGTATGCAAAGAATAAATACGTGTGCACGAACTATGGTGCTGATAGTATGCATAATTGTACAGAGATGTATACAAAAGAAACACAAAATAATAGGAAATCACTAATACAACCTTCCTCAATGTTCATTAATTAAAACATTCATTTCCAGGGGCATCGTAGAACAGAAGTGGTTACCCTTCCATAAACTATCAAGCCATACAAATGAATATCTCGCTCTGATACCAAATTTCATAAATTTGGTTCAGGTTGCACAATAAATATCAGAGATTAAAACACTTTTTATAGTATAAACATTTTTTCTCACCCAAACCTTTTTACAGTATAGATTTGTGTTCACAAGGCATTTTCCTTTTTACTGTTTAGGAAAGATGCACACCTATAATATTTTTCTTTATTTTGCAAATCTCTTGTACTCCTTGCTGGTAAACACGAACATTTAACTTAGTTTAATAGCTAATTCCCTGAACTATTTGAGATTCACCATGCACTTAACTTTGCTCCTTGGTTTGTTCTTCTTTAACTAATTACTATGCAGGATCTCCTCTGATGCTTTCTCTTTCATCCAAAACCAAGTTGACTAAAGTCTCAAGCTTGTCAATGACATGTCCTAGGTTGAGTGGCACATCTTATTCAATATCTCGTGTATTAGATAATATCATTTTGATTAATTAAAAATATTTATGGTCTGAAACTGTATGATTTTGTAGCAAATCCTTGTGCACTTTTTCTTCAGCTGTAAGATTTTTATTTGTCTCGCGTGATTTCATGGTTAATTATTACACGTTGGATTCGAGAGTACATATTTTTCTGTTATTTGCAATGTTTTTCTGATTGACCTCTCTCACTATTTTTAGAAGCACATCACCATTTTACATTTTCATCATCTGATAAGTATCCACGAAGGCTACCTTAATTCCTTCCATGACCTTTTACAATGGGGTGTGAAATCTAGAATTTGGAACTTTAAATTGGTTCTCATTCATGCACTCATCCATGGTGATTGACATCGAATTCCTAGTTCTAGATGTTGTAATGGTAGATCCATGTAGTTCAAGAAGAGTAACTCTTAACTTCCTTTTTTCTTTTTGACCCAGGTTACTCTACTTTGTCCTATGTTATAGCTAGCTTTTACTCTACTTACTCCATCTGTAGATTGGACTCCTTTTTTTCTTTTGTAGCTTGACCTAAAACTGAGACAAGAATTTTGCTGCCAATCACAAACATCTTTTCCACATTCACTCCCTCATATCCAATGTCATGGTCCCAACCATGAGTTTCCAGAACAGGTCGCACCAACGTAAACATATAAGCCTCTTAGGCTATTGTGACCCTTAGGCTATTATAAGCCTCTTAGGCTATTGTGACCCTTAGGCTATTATAAGCCTCTTAGGCTATTGTGACCCTTGCGTAAACATATGTTTATCCAACTTGTAATGTGCTTACATTATCACAGTATTCAGGTTGTAAATAACCAATAAATATTGCTAGCTTCTTCACAGAAGAAAGACCAGCTAAGAAATATATAATCTCAAATTCAAGCTTGTTCTGATTGCACGATATCAACATGGATGGACATTTGATCAGCTTCATGAATGTAAATAAGCCATCTATCCAATCTTTATGGATCCCTAATGTGATTTGTAAAGCCACCATCACAAGCATGTAGACTTCATCAGTACCATTTTATCTGGCGAATTGTATATGTTAGAGAAACACGTACCTGTTTATTTTAAGTTTTATTCATCATTCATTTCTTCAATTTTAGAAAGGCCTGTAGGTTAGGTTAGAAGAGAGGGAAAAAGTCTATTACAATATCAACTGCAAATAAATTTGAACTATGAGAAAGACCCATTCTCAACGTTAACCTGAGATATAACTAGTACAGATATCTTAAATACATATATCTGAAACTCGTCAACAGATATCAATCTCAAGGCCCTTATCTTGGTATTTTTGCATACTACATTGATTAATAACTCTGTTACCTTTTCCAAAAAATTTCCACTAATTGGTGACAAATGGTGTAAATCTAGATTGACCGTTGGCAATCTCCTCAAGGAAAAATTTGGGTAGAGTACACAACAAGGATGTTGATATGGTTAGCAGCTATGTTACCGAGGTTCCCCTCCCAGCCCCTTGTAAGTTTACCAGTACCGATCTGGATACTCCTTAGGGTCATCCCAGGATGGACTCCAAGTGGTACCCGGTTATTAAAAAGAACTGATAAAAAGGTTTTAGGAAAATAGAGAATTTTTTTTAAATTTCTTTTAAATACGAGTATCCTATAGTTCATTATCTATTGAAAATTATTGTTCTCCTTCCAGCATCTTTGGCTGTTTTTTAGTATCTAGAAACAACAATATGTCACCCTTTGATTGGCAGTTCCTTTGAACAAGTTGAAATTGATATCTACGTAGAATCTAGACTCATTAATTTTTTGAATCCACTCCTGAATAGATTTGTCACTGTCAGTTTGGTGTTTTACTGCCCGCAAGATTTCTCTTCCTGAATCCGGAATGGATCTTAAACATGATTACTGATAGTTACATTTATCAACGATCCATTGCTTATTAATTCTAATAACTTAATAAAGATGAGAAGAACAAAAATTAATTTATATGTATATTATGTTACTTCATGAAATAATAGTAAACTCAACTTCAATCTGAATAAAAGTCTGAATATTTTTGTCCAATGTGATCTATTCACAACTAGTTCTGTTCATGTATTCCTATTTATAAGTCCAATATTTTGGTCCAAGGCTTTTGGGATGCATCCCTGCTCGTAATAATTACATTTATTCATTAGTGATTTAATAAATTTAATGACTAATCTATGTGCAATTCACCTTCCAGAAGGTAAATGTTGCATCCCTGGTCCTAATAACTGCATTTCTTCATTAGTGATTTAATAAATTTAATGACTAATCCCTATGCAGTTCACCTTCCAAAAATTAAATGTTACTATGTTATAATTATGCATTTCCAACCCCTCCTTAACTGACCATGCAAATTTACTAATAAATATTTTAAGGAATAACACTATGCAACTTCCCCAATTAGCTTTAATCTATATAAAGTAATTACTACAATTTTTTATTTTCTTAAGTGAGGGTTACCATCATAAAACAGAAGATAGATTCAAAGTTGAACGACCTAACACTTGAACTATGTCTTTGCCTCCCACCATGTGCTTGCTTGCCAAAATCTTTAGTAAAGTTGTCTTCCCTGTACATTGCAGGAAAAAGTTATATAAGCAGCCCCCTTTACTATTTAAATTCCAATATTCTCTCCCTTGTCATAAATGACTGATGGATTTCTAGATGACAAAAAAAATTCCTAATATTAAGTGCATAGCATGGAAGTCAAAACAACTAAAGATTGCATGGACTAGCGCTTCCATGGCTAAAAACCCTCTCTAAGAAAATATTAATCTTTTTCTTTTGTGCAGGAAATAGAAATGTATTAAATAAGAAAGACCAAAAAATGTATAGATCTTGTCAGATCTTTACTTAGCCTCATAACCTGCGCCAAAAGAGAGCGTGTCTAATTCAGTGCCTAAATCGTCAATGTTAGATACTTTTCTTAGAAAATGAAGTTTGGTACACTCGAATTGCTAACTGGTCCATGCAGCAATACAATTTTATTTGACTAGGGTCTCATTTGTTATCATTATTCAAACCCATTATACGACCCAACTTTGATCAGTTAGTACAGGCTCCAACAATGGTACAGATGATCCTAAACCTGTAGGAAGAGTTGGAAGAGGCAATCCAAAACTGTTTGAGGATGTGCCATTGGAATCTGCTGTGGCAACTATTTTTGCAGCCAAGGAGTTCATTGTGTCATTTGTTTCTTCATCTTCCTCACTGTCATCCTCTTCTTACTCAACATCTGATTGGTAATTCTCAGCTACAATGGACCTTGAAATATCATTAGGTCGTTCAATTGCTATATCCCTATTGACTCAACTGCCAACACTGCATCTGGCACATGCTTCTTTTCTCTTCCGTCAGTACCATTGAATGTTTCATTAATTTATGTCGTATAAAAATCTTGCTCTTGAATAAGGTCATTCTGCTTTCCATCTTCATCTAGGATTACCTTTTCTTCAATCTCCACAGGAATTGCTTCAACCACGACCTGTTTCTCATCATTCGTCGGAGAGGGTTCTGAGATCATATCAATCTAGACTGGCATTTCATTCAAGCGTTTAGACTTGCCAACTTGTGCTTCTTCGGAAACTGTTTCCTTGCTAGCATCTTTAATCTCCTAGTTTATTGAGTAGTTATCTAATATATGTATTCGTTGAACAATGTCACTAATCTCCTTATCCTTATCCGACAACTTACCAAACTCGTTATCATCCTTCTGTCTTTCATCTTGAAATTTCTCTCCTAGATCATCCAATTTCCCTGCATCCCACACTTTTCCTTTAGAATTTTCTTTCTTTCCATTTTCATTCTCTCTTAAATCCAAATTTTCTAATTCTTTTGGTGTTTAAGCATAAAATTAAAATGTAAATGAAGTGACTGTTACTGATTGTTAGCCTTTCTCCAATGCATAATACCATATTAAAAGGGGAGAAAAAAAATTAAAAATAAATTTAAAATACATCAATTACAAAACTATAAATATGTAAGAAAAAGTATAAAATTCAGTCTGTTGATGAGTTCCTGAGCTATTGCACAATCACTAGCTTGTACCATATATATGTCATAGCAAAATACAAAACTTTATCAGAAGAAGAAAGGGTAGTCAAGTAGTAGTGAAAAGGGAGTTTCTATAAACAAGATAAAACATTATAAACCACTGACCACGTCTAACTACAAAAAGGAACTGAGTTTTCCAAACATAATAAAACATCAATTATCACTACATTGAGATTGTTTGTCAAACATCAACATTTCAGTTGGACCAACACAATGAACTGGAACGTTTTCAAACCAAACATGATGAATTTCTCATACAAATTTGGTGGGATAAGAAAGAATATTACAAATTGAATATACTTTTTCCTTTTAAAGTTTTTATCACTAACGTATTGCCAATATATGAATAATTTCTAAGCAGAGCCTTGCGATTCTTACTTGTATAAATAAGAACAGAAAACAAATAAGTTGCAAATAGAGTAATTCAAATAATATACTGACTGTTGTTTTGGATAATCTCAGTGTAATGTTTAAAACATACTATTGCGTCACCAAAGTCAAACTAGAACAGAACATAGCAAAATAAGCAAGTTTATCTTTTAATAGCTTTACAATATACAGAAGGAGAAGCCAACTTACTAGTTTAATCTTGATACAAGTGTTTGTGATGTACAACATCCAATAACTTTCTCACTTCAACAAATTATACCAGCGTTTTTCAAAGAACCAAGGTGGTTGAATGCTTTGCATTCTTCACTCTTAGGACATGGCATGATCATGACATAATAATAAATTGCCATTATGCACCAACCACTAGACATCCAAAGGGAAAAACACCAGTACAGGTATTTTATGTTCTTAGCACTAGTACAACAAGCAGGTAGAAATATAAATGATTTATTTTACGAACCAAAATTGTAGTGCCCACTTCCCTTCGACCTCATTTTGTTTTGTTGTTTTCGAGACTGATTACTTCACTTATGGATTATTATGGCTTCTTGAATTAGCATGCTAGTAGATATCATAGAAATTGGACTGTTGTTGATTTGATCCTTATATGATGCATATGGTTTACTGGTGGACTTTTGATGACGATATTTGTATACTTTTTGACAGGGTTATTTATCTTTAATTATGACATGTGATATGTTTAATCATATTGAGTAGAACTTGATAATTGGACTAATGTGATGATCGTTTTGATATAAATGATATGTGGAATAGAAATGTGCTAGGAAGTGTTAGTGATATCGTACTTGCATAGATGATAGTAAATCGGGTGTCGTTTATTTTAGATTATATTGTATATTTGGCATGAATGTTTTAATGCGGCCAACAGGCCGAAGGAGGTATTTCTGCTCTGCAGGTATATTATATTCACAACAATATTGGGGAGTGGAGACCAACCACATCGGAATTCGAGAAGAATCCAGCTAAGGTCACCATGGCAACAAGTAATTGTGTGTGTGTTAGAATTATCTGGTGAAGGAAAAATTGTGACCTAGGGATCATGTGTTGTTTTGTTTTAATTTTTCCCTTTTATTATGTTAGTATGTGTTGCTCTTAGTAAGTGAAATTTTACTTGTGTTATTATTCATATTCTTTGGATTGGAGTTTACCCCTTTGTTAGCCATGGGTTGTAGTGGGTTAATTAAGTTAATTTGAAATTTTCCTAAACTAATTAAAAGATGTGACCTAAGAGAGTTCATTTATTAGGATTTGATTTACTTTGGATTTTGTGTGGATTGATGTGTGTTTGAGTTTTGAGTGTAGCACACTCTACCCCACATGGGAAACTCGAATTTGGCCTTAGAGGCCAAATTTCAAAGCTTGTGGGACAAGTCAAACTTGTCCCACACCTTTAAAACTCCATGCCAACCCTACCTATGGGATGGAAGGCCAAATTTAGGGTCTTTTAGGTGTTTTGGGGGGATAAAAGGGTAAAATATTAATTGCACTTTCTTTCAAAATTTAATTTTGTCCTTTGGGGGAGTGGGCTTAGTTGGAGTGTGTAAGGTGCTTGCCTTTCTTTCAACCACTTATTAATGGTGCTTTGAAATTTGATGTTGACCAAATGATGTGGAATGGAGGGAAAAAGAGGTGGCGTCCTACTTGGAGCCACATCATCCCTCCCTCTCTTCTCTCTATTTGTTTGAGCCTCTTGTTTGTTTTGGGGGTTGGAAGTTTTATTTTTTTTTCTTTTGTATTTTGGAGAGGAGAGGATTTTGAAGGAGTTTGTGGAATTTTGGAACTTGTTGATACTTGTGGGAATTTTGTTGTAGCTTGTGGATGCTTGCTAGATCTTTGGAGGGATTGAGAGTTCATACTTGGAGCAAGTTCTACCATGGAAAGGTAGGAGCTTCACCTTTGTTGTATTATGCTTTCTTTTTGTTATATGAATGAGTACATATGTTGTGTTGAATTTTGTTGTTGCAATGCTTGTTGGAAATGGGTAGAATGCCTAAGTTGGGAGTGGGAGGAGACTATGGGGAGCTTAATTGAGGGAGGCATAAGAGATCATGTTCTTGAGGAGGGAGTTTGGGTTGGGTGCCCACCTTGTAAGAGAAATGCTTGCATTTTCTTCTTGTTTTACTTTGAGGGAGCCATAAGAGTTGAGGGAGGCATAAGAGTGAATGGAGGGATAAGGGGTACTTGAGGGAGGCATAAGAATTGTTAGGGGTATTGTGTTTTGCATTGGAGGCTTTTAGGTGGCACCCATTCCCATTGGGAGGCATAAGTGGCCTCCCCATATGTCTTACTCTTATGGCTTTCTTGATAAGCCTTGTGACTTGTTGTTGTGATTGTTTTCCCTCTTGTTGTGTTGTAGATCTTGTTTGAAGGATTATGGAATGAATGTAAAATGTTATGTCTAGTTATGTGGAAGCTAGTAGTTGCCATGAGTTGGATTTTTTCTCCCATTGTGATGTGGTTGGGGCTCGGGGGCCAATGGAGAGGATGGCTTCTCTTCTCCATTGGGTATTTTGGTTGGGAGGAGAGCGTTGCCTCTCCCCTTATTTTCTTGTGAATGAAAAAAACTATGGACAAGCCACCTTGTTGATATTTGAAGCATTGGAACCTTGTTGATGACAATGTGAAACCACTATGCATTTTACCCACCTTGAGTGGAGGAAAAATGTAATATTGCTTTGTATTTTAGCTTCCAATATTGTAAATTTGTTCCCACATGAAGTAGAAAGTGTTGTAACAAGATGTTGAAGGAAAGTTGTTTTGAACTTCATTAGTAAGGTTGTAATGTAGATGGAATCAAAATTTGAAAGGAAGACAATCTATTTATTCTCCTTCTTACTTGGCTTGAAACCTCTTATGAATAAGTTGATCTTGTTGAAATGCTAGTAGTTCTTGCTTTAAAACTTAATGGAAAGATTGTTGAAAACCCTCTTGGGGAATGTTGGGAAATTTAATTTAAAAGAATATATACTTTAAATTCCATTTTGTTGTCTACAAGGAGATGTATTGAAAAGTGAGAATATTAGTGCATATTCCCTTCTTGTAGTGCGGATGGATAGAATTAAGTTTCATTTAACTTCCATTGTGCCAATAAAGTAAATTATGTCCTAGCTCTACTATGTTTATCTTCATTTAAGTCTCCGTTATAAAACTATTTGCAAATTTTAGAAGGAAATAAAACCCACTTGAAATTCCATACAAATGTCCCTATTAAAACATGTAGAAAGAGATTTTAATGCAAAGTTCTAAGCTTAATAAGTTCATTACCCACATTTCATTAATAAGAAAACTAATATTTTGAATATTGTTCATATTTAAGTAATATTAAAACTAATGGATTTGCTATTACTAGATTTTACTAATAACATTATACTATTAATAATCCCTTTATATTAATAAAGGATATTATTATAAACCACAACCAATAAATAATATCAATGAAACATATAAATAAACCCTCGTGTGAGTTGTGCATATAATTGCAAGACAAATTGTGCTTCATGAATATTTTTATATAAACAGATCCACCTCTATGAGTCTCTCTTCCACGAGCCGCTGCCTGGCGGATTCCTTGTTGCAGGCCGCTGTTGTGGACCTCCCCCTGACCTGTCCCGTTTTTTTTTTAAGATGCATTCGTTACTGAACAGTTAACACCATAGTTGGACAACCTGCTTGTCTTCAGCGTTCAAAAGAGAGAATGGGGCTTGTTCTGCTGGCTGCGACCAGGCTGTCCCCTCGCCTGTAGCACCTTCTACACCCTCCTTTTTTTTGCTGCGCGGCTAGGGCCGATTAAAACAGATCTCACGCCTTCCCTCCGGTCCGTGGCTTCATCTTTAACCACCATAATGTCTTCACGCGGCCAGGACAGTAAAAAAATGACAGGGCGACTATGCAGAGTATAGATTTGCAAGATACAAGTGTATTAAATGACAAAAATCAGGCGGCCCAGTTGGTATAACTTACACGTAAGGGGATGGAGCTTTAATGAATGGCAGGTGGCTATTCAAAGCCACCCACCTCCCAACCATGTTTTCAAACTAAAAATTGAATGATGTCTTTCCCACCGTAGAATTCCTGTCCCTTTTATTTTTTTCTTTTAAATTTCGAAACATTGCTACAAAAAGTCTAAGCAAGCAAATTTATGGTTCCTCGACTGTACAGAGATGTTTTTATAACAGGGAACATTGAATTTAATAAGTAAAACTATCGAAAACTATGCCTTCAAAATAAACAACCTCTTTAAAACTGAAACGATAGCAATGTCATTTTGCAAGGTTTTTAGAAGCAACCAGTTGGCAGTCTTCCACGCTTGATTTATAAGGGCAGTCTCATTGATGTGTTATATCAATAATCAATTTATTTTATTATGATTTTCTATTACGCTCCAATGACTTATACTAGTGTATAATGAAAAAAATAAAATAAAATTATAGTAGCGTATAACATATAAAAAAAAAACTATACGTGAGTTGTATGGGAATATAAGTTATAATTAGTGACTGCAGTATAAATACTGAGACATATAGATGTTTAATGAGTATCACTATAATTTATAATAAATGGTGACACTAGGTTAAACGTTAAGTGAATAAGTATTTTTTAGTGTAAAAATGTGTGTAAGATAAGATGTATGAGATTAAAATATAGAGAATATTTAGGCTTAATAAAAAAAAAAAATGATGATCATGATGCATATCACAATTAATATTATACGTATATAAAATCAATAGTGTTAAGACAGCAATAGAGAATAATAGAAGTGGGAGTAGATATACTTGACAAGGAATGTTTTAATTGTTATAAGTAATGAAATTATTATAGATAGGCAATGTGTTAAATATTCAAATTTCTTTTAGGACGTAATAGTTGATATTAAATAATTTTCAAAAAAAAAATTGTCACATTTTCGGGTTGAATGTATCCATAACGAGCACTTAAAATCTTCTGACAGCGGGAATCATCATATAACAATTCCACATGTAAAATGTAAAATATACACAAAATATACTTAGAAGACATTTTTACTTTTTAGGAAGGGCATATTGTCAAAGCAAAAAATATAGTTAGAAGGAATTTATCCATTAAAATAGGTCACACCTTGTTAGAAGGCATTTATCCATTAATAAGCTCCATATCCTATAGTTATAGTAATTACAAATATGACAAAAAATTTGATGCAAAAGAAAACATAACCCAGAAGAACATGTTATTTGTGATAAGGGTACTCCATATACAACCTTTTGGTTCACAACTAAACAAATAACATATATAAAAAACTATGTACATCTGAATTCCCAACTAAACAATTCCACATGTAAAATGTAAAATATACACAAAATATACTTAGAAGACATTTTTACTTTTTAGGAAGGGCATATTGTCAAAGCAAAAAATATAGTTAGAAGGAATTTATCCATTAAAATAGGTCACACCTTGTTAGAAGGCATTTATCCATTAATAAGCTCCATATCCTATAGTTATAGTAATTACAAATATGACAAAAAATTTGATGCAAAAGAAAACATAACCCAAAAGAACATGTTATTTGTGATAAGGGTACTCCATATACAACCTTTTGGTTCACAACTAAACAAATAACATATATAAAAAACTATGTACATCTGAATTCCCAACTAACATTTCCACATTAAAAATAATAATATAACATACATCCACATTATAAATCATGTTTATACCATACATGCTTCCATGTAACAACCATATCACAATACTTGTAAACCATAAACCATCTCACAAGAAGTAAGAATCACAAGTATTAAACAACTTTATTGTATAGTGGTCTCCATAGTCCCTTCAAGTAGAAAATACAATGTTATCTAGCTTAATAGTTTATTACCAACAAGGTTTAGTAATTTAATCCATGTCCTTCTATATAATACCAAGTGGCTCTGCTCGTTGTTCAATGACTTGTAAAAGTTTTTCATGGTCTTCTACATCTAGTCTCCATTTTTTGCGTTTACTATTTGTAGTCTTCACCTGTTGCAATTGTAACCCTGTAGCAATTATGTGATGGGTGTAATGATACACCTTTTTGTCTGGTTTTTAATCAACAAAGTGAATCCCACTTTGGAGGGCTCTCACTTGTTGTAAGTATGTTCCCTGCACTACAACCGAGCCAGTAAAAAATGTTGTCACTTCACTTGTTATTTCACATGTTAGCTTTGTTCTCTCCTCTGTGCAACGCAACAAGTAGTACTCCACTTTCTCAATATTGGCTTCTTCAGCAATGACTGCAAATACATCTCCTACAACAAAATGCAAAGAAACATTCAATGATCAGATGTATAGTATAAATTATATACATATATATATTTAATTATCAAATTATACTTGATCCTTTCAAATAAAACATACCTTGTTTAACTAGTCCAAATATGTGGTCATAATCAGTTGAAATTAATGGCACATCTTCAAAACTATCATCATGATCTGATCCATATGTGTCATCCACAACTAAAGGAACTTGCTTCCACTCACCTACATACCCATGTTTTTGACTATTGCACTCTAAATATGATTTGTTCATGCATTCATAACAAAAACAAGAATAATCTCTTGTACAGATTGTCCAGTTATTACTATCCATAGTCATCAAAGAGTGCAAAGACCTAAAATTGGGAATTCTTTCACATCTATACTTTGTCCTCCAATCAATACCTTCATTTAATCATGCTCAAAAGATCAATAAAGTTTAAAACAAACAACAAAAATCAGAATAAATCACATCTAGATTTACATATCTATGTTTTAAATGTGCATGTCCCTGTTATCTCCCAAAACACTCTGTGTGGGGTTGAAACCTGTGGGGTTGAAGCGTGTGATGTTGAACCTGTGAGGTTGAAACCTGAACTACAAAATATTTCTTACACCATTCAACAACGGTGTGGGCATCAATCAATCGATCTCCCTCATAATCAAAGCTTTGTTTCTTTAGAGCACGTTTGATGCATGCCCCGGCACCATCGTGTTCTCCCTTCCCATGAACACTCTCAAAAAAACTCCATAAATGAGGAATTTTGTGATGACGATGATAACGACTGAGTGCAAAGAAAGGGCGAGAGGATTTGAATTGTGATGCGCAACCATCTGACCAAAAAAAATGGTGATCTATTTGTATTCCTCGCTGATGAAGATATTGAAAGAACAAACCAAAACAATGTTGCACAAAGTGGGTGTCATGTTCCTTGTCATCACTTATATAGAAGTGATACTCCTTGATCATTCGCTTCACATATGTACTTTCAACCCTATCCAAATCCAATTGTGCATGCCTATAAAATACTTGAACCATGATAGTAACCTGGTCAGTATGATAATACTGTGTTTGAATTTCTTTTTGATGAGAAAATGAGTAATTCTCAGCAAAATCAACCACGGACAATATGGAACCAATAGGAAATGTGTCCCTATTAGTCTTGAATTGTGTAGCCTGCCACTTTGAATAGTGAGAATGTTTGATATACAGACTAATTAAACTTCGGAAACTTTGCATAAATGTAGCAATGGGGATTTCCTCTTCTACCAAATCCAACCTGGTTGCATCTTTTCCAAGCCTTGTTGAATATTTTATGTATTTGAACCTACAAAATCAATTCATAACATGGACAAATTGTCATGTATTCATTTGCAATAAAATAAAAATCAAAATAAAATCTAACATCCAAATTTTAAAACATAAATTTATATATATCACCTCTTGTAAGCAACCAGGTTAACTGTGTCCAAATCTTCATTTGTTTTTGGCAATAATTTCAAGTCCCCACACTTGTCACATACACCTTTGATGTAAGTCATATGATCATCGACATGATCATCAGATACGTTGCAAATAATTGAAGTTATGAATTCACTGATATGTGTAGGTGGGACAATTTCTTTTCGTAACTTTTTATACACCTGAAAAAAACATAGATTTTGAAATACATTAATTTTATATCACATGTCTCAAAAAACGATATTTAAACTAATTTTAAATATATAGATATAAATGAAAGCACGCCTCAAAATATATATACATTGAATCCATAAATTTTTATGTACCTGATAGTGATAATCAAACTCAACGTGATAGCGACAACAACATGTGTCAAGGACTTTATCAACTCGCACATACCAAGGCTTCAAATTTTCAAACACTCGTTGTCCAATCTTAACATCTGGATTTTCTTCTGTAAACTTTATGTACATCTCATGTTGAGTTATTTCAAGCCAATGTTTTATATGTTCATCATAGTTATTGTGAGTTATCCTATGTTTTAAAACATCCCTCACATTCGGAGGAGGACGAGTCCTCTCAGTCCAAAAATCAGAAACTATCTTCACAATATTATCCTCTATTTTATTAGAACGTGGATTTCTACACATTAGTGCCCAATTTCCTTCCATAGTAGAGTCATCCAATGTCTTCCTCCTCTTTGCATACCTACTAACCGTCTTTTTAGATAAACCCAATGCCTTGGCAAAGGCGGTAACATGACGATTCTTTGTTGTATCTTCACTTATAATTGAAGTTAATATTGCTCTACGAGAAATACTCTTATCAGTAGACCTAGTTTTTGTACCCAATGAACTTATTCCTTTGAAAACATTCCCAACAAATTCTTCTTCTACACGTTTTGAATTTTTCCATCTAAAATCAACACCTAACAATTCTAATGTTTCCCTCATATCAACATGATTCAAGAATGTAACCAACAAATGTGCTCTAGCAACTGTAGTCAAATTAACAAATTCACCATATACTCTCTACACTTTTTGTTGTTTTCTTTCATGATAGTGGTTCTTGTTCGAAAACTTCTTTTAATTTTTGTAAATCCATCTTCACCAAGTGTTTCATTTTTTCTTGGGAAGTAATTCCATAACTTTTGTTACCACTTCAGCATAATGTTGCGCATCATGATCTGTGTTCATAAACATACACATGGGATCCTATCAAAACCCTTGCCTTTACGTAATCTAAAAAACATAAATTATCATATTTAAATCTTAGAACTAAAAAAAAAAAAGAGGATCTATCAAGGGTTTCTATACATATGTACCAATTTTTGCAGCGTTGTCTTTCACTTGTTGTGTCTTCTCTCTCTCTCTCTCTCTCTCTCTCTCTCTGTGTGCCTTCCTACGAACAAATCTTCTAACATTCTTTTTTGCATTCTCTTCCTCGGTATATTTTCGTTTCTCATTATTTACATTTCCCATAATTCATCCACTTCAATAATTTTCACCCGCACACATAAATCGTGATAGATCAGAATGTCTAAGAGTAAACTCGATACAAAACTATATGTGCATGCAACTCTATTTATATACAAATCGTAGTAGAAATTAGGTTACTTTTAATTTTAGTTTTCTATAACTTTAAAACAACTTTTCTAACTTTAATAGAATTTATATTTAATATGTAAAACAATTTTTCTAATTTAATATTACATATTTTTGGTTAAAAACAATTTTAAAAAAACACACTTTAAAACACAAAAAATATGTAAAAAACTAAATTTAAAACATAAAAAGAGAACAATATTAAGCAACTTGTAAAACATTAAATTTAGAAGGGGAGATGCAATTGCGAATCATTAAATCTAGAAGGAGACGTTTTGGTAGCGCTTTGGTGGCGCGAAGGGGGTTCGCGCAAACACCGTTCGCACAAATCCCCTTTCGCGCGAACCTTGATGAGTGGCAGTGACATGGCGCCTGAATGACACATTTTGGCTCCAAATCCTTTTGGGGGACAATTGTGAGTCAAAATCTGCCGCTCGGGTGCCACATAATTAGGGTAAACCAAATAGTTAACTTACAAAATTTTGACACAAAATTCATATTTTTATTGGCTTTCTAAAAATGTAATTTTCATTTTTTAAAAGTCTATTTTGCTATTTATTTTTTAATTTTTACTAACATACGGTATTTTAGGACAATCAATAGTACACAATCAACCAAATTTGAAAAATAGTACAATATATCAAAAAAATTGAAAATAATAATAATTTCGATATAAATATTAAAAATTATTGGCATTGAAATATGGACGCCATTTATTTTAAAATATAGTTACTAAATAATTAATTAAAAAAATATATAAGTAAAAAAATATGAAAATTTGACAGCAGGTCAAAATTATAATCTTGAGCATATATATAAAATTTCATAGTGAAAAGATAAGTTTTCATTTTAAAAAACTACCGGGGGATAATCATTCCTCTTTAATAACATAAGAAACAACATATGAATAAAATTAAGAAAAATACTATATTTTTTGCCAATTTTTTTTTAAAAAAATATACATGTATTCTACACTCTAAACACAATACTTCGTTAATTTGTAAAATTTTATGAATGTGTACGGTTTTGTGGCTATTACCTTTAAAAAATCAATTAAACTGAAAATTCATGTTTACTAAGGTACAAACCATACCAAAAAGTGGGCCATTTTATTGTGCTTTTACCCGAAACATGATATAATCAAATTTATATATATACAATATAATATTAATCATACGAAACATGATATAATCAAATTTATATATACTAAATGATATTTGCTATATTACATCTACTATATATTATTATAATTATTATTGTATATCATAATATTTTAAAAATATTATTATTAATATTTTATATTTTTAATATATTCTAATAATCTGTAACTCGCATTATCAATAATAAATCATATTTATATACCTAATACCATATTATTATTATATAATATACGATATTTTATAATATAAATGACTAACTATATAATAAATAGTTAATATTACTACAAAATATTATATAAATTAATAATTCAAAAATTAATATATAATAATAATCATATAATTTATTATTATAAAATATAGTGAATATTAATAATATACAAAATAATATTAATCCTACTATATATTTATATGAAACATGATATAATCGAATATAAATATACTAAAATGATATTTACTATATTACATTTACTATAGATTATTATAATTATTATTATGTCATAATATTTTTAAAATTATATTTTTTAAAAATTATTATTATTATTTTATATTTTTAATATATTATACTAATCTCTAATTAGTATTATCAATAATAAATCAAATTTATATACCTAACACCATATTACTATTATATAATATAGGATATTTTATAATATAAATGACTAACTATATAATAGTTAATATTACTACAAAATATCATATAAATTAATAATTCAAAAATTAATATATAATAATAATCATATAATTTATTATCATAAAATATAGTGAATGTTAATAATATACAAAATAATATTAATCCTACTATATATTTATATGAAACATGATATAATCAAATATATATATATATACAATATATATGTTAATCATATTATATATTTATATGAAACATGATATAATCAAATTTAAATATACTAAAATGATATTTGCTATATTACATTTATTATATATTATTATAATTATTATTATGTATAATATTTTTAAAATTATATTTTTTAAAAATTATTATTATTATTTTATATTTTTAATATATTATACTAATCTATAATTAGCATTATCAATAATAAATCAAATTTACATACCTAATACCATGTATATTTTTCATATAATTTATACTAAATGATATTTGCTATATTATATTTACTATATATTATTATAATTATTATTGTATGTCATAATATTTTTTAAATATTATTATATTTTTAATATATTATACTAATCTATAACTAGCATTATCAATAGTAAATCATATTTATATACCTAATACCATATTTTTATTATTATATAATATAGGATATTTTATAATATCAATGACTAACTATACAATAGTTAAAATTACTACAAAATATCATATAAATTAATAATTCAAAAATTAATATATAATAATAATCATATAATTTATTATCATAAAATATAGTTTACAATTAATATTATTAATAATAATAAATTAAACATTTTTATAATCTATGGTATTTAATAATATAAAATACAATAAATATATAATAATTAATATATATTTAATCACATTGTTATAATATTTAATTACAACTTATATGTAATAAAATACATTTATTATACTACCATTAATTAATATATAACATAATAAAGAATATTTATATAGTATATTATTAGCTTTATAATAGTTTATAATTAATAATAATATAATAATAAATCTCTTAATATAATACATTCATCATTAATATAACAATAATACATCTCATAATAATAATTAATATTTCCTATAAAAAATTGTATATCACATACTATAATGCAATTTATTATTAATAATATATTATTGTTAGTTGCATTTAATATATAATAAAACACATGTATTATTTTACCATTAATTAATATCCAACATAATAAAGAATATATATATATATATATGGTATATTATTAGTATTATAATAATTATTAATTGATAAATTAATAATACCAATCATTATTAAAAATACATAATATTAATTCTGTAATAATTTAATATTATAAATCATTAATAATTCTAATAAGTGTACTTGACATCGTCAAAAAGACATAATACAATAAATACATAATAATTACTATATATTTAATCACATTGTTATAATATTTAATTACAACTTACATGTAATAAAATATATTTATTATACTACCATTAATTAATATTTAACATAATAAAGAATATTTATATGGTATATTATTAGCTTTATAATAGTTTATAATTAATAATAATATAATAATAAATCTCTTAATATAATACATTCATCATTAATATAACAATAATACATCTTTTAATATAATAATAATACATCTCATAATAGTAATTAATATTTACTAAAAAAAATTGTATACATTTATAATAAAAATAATACACAATATCATTTTATAATATTATAAATATTATATTATCTATTAAATTATATATCACATACTTTAATACAATTTATTATTAATAATATATTATTGTTAGTTGCATTTAATAAATAATAAAACACATGTATTGTTCTACCATTAATTAATATCAAACATAATAAAGAATATATATGGCATATTATTAGTATTATAATAATTATTAATTGATAAATTAATAATACCAATCATTATTAAAAATACATAATATAAATTCTATAATAATTTAATATTATAAATCATTAATAATTCTAATAAGTGTACTTGACATTGTCAAACAAGCCATAATATATTTTATCAATATTATAAACTATTTAAAATACCTATATAATATTAATAAAATATTTTGTACTAATATGCATATTTAATCTTTAATATATCTATATCCCAAATGTTGTTAATATAGTGTTATTTTATTATATACTAGTAAATACAATATAATATATATTATATAAATATATAATAAATTTCTATTTATTAAATATATTTTTAGACTTATATAATATTAGAGTTAAACATATATCCATATAATGTATAAATAGTAATAAATATAACTTAAAAATAAATACATATAAAATATTATATAATTATATTAAATTACATTATTACAGAAATATATATATATTTCATTTGTTTTTTTCATCTTCCTATCTTTTATTTTCTCCTTAAACTCCAGCTTTAAAAAGCATTACATGATATAAAACCTGTGTTGTTTAAAATATCATTACCAATAATGGAAAAAATAAAAAAGGAACAGAACACTGGAAAACCTGAAGATGTCCATCCTCAAAGGTTTTGGAGAGCATTTTCAGCGCCCAACCCCCCCCACAAAAAAATTTATTTAGGTAATTATAAAGTAGTTGTGCGATAATTTTTACAATAAATACGATGATGTCATTCATCGCAGAAACAGAGGACTCCCCTGTCATTTGAAAACATCAAAAACTAGTGTAAAAGAAATGCATTTATTGAACCCAACTTGTAAACCTGCAATTGAACAATGGACATTGAATTTATGTTAGCAATATGTATCTCTTACATACATAAATCAATTCTGGTGATCTGTGAGGTTAATAGTGAAATTTTAGTAAAAACAAAATTATGAGAAAACAATAATATGTGGAAAGAAATCGTGAAATTAATCAAATTACAGCTTTTCCTGTTTAAGTATATTTCAGAAAAATAACACAAAAAACAAGCCACCAGAAAATTAAACTATCATTTGCAAAACAATCTTGTGTTAAGATGCAGTTCCGCGGAAAGAGCTAAGGATCCTATTTTTACTGCAAGTTTTGTTACAAACTTGGGGCTGTAAGTTAAAGTTTGAAATATGTGCTGAAAGTTGGTGAATTTCTGTTCGGTTGAAAATCCATGGAAAGAGCTTGGGGTGCCTTATTTTAAATGCAATCCTATTTTTTTACTATATTTGTTTCATGGTGTTAAAGTAATAATTCAAACCAAACTTTTCACTATTTCTAAAAAATCAGAGATCGGGCCAAAAGTTTCCTACCCAAGTTAGATTTTTTTTGTGACAGCTAAAAAATTTGTAAAAGTAAATGATTTGACCATGTATGATGATGTTATGACTATATTCGAACTCATGTGTGGTGAATATAGGAAGTTTTACTACGCGCATGGTTTTAGCATGGACGTGAAGATTTTTCTCACTCCTAGTGATGGGGTTTTTGAGGCTTTTTGGTGCAATAGATGGATGGTTTTTAGGCATGACTGACCTACATGGGTCTTATGTGTTAGGAACATAAACAGATAATATATGATTGAATGGACATAAAAATCCCATTACAGAAGTTACGTGACATAGTAGAAACTAATCATGGCAGAAAATATGCCTACAGATCTCAAATAAAAGTGCAGAGATAAATAATGGTGACACAGATCAGACAAGATTCCAACTATGGTTCACCCAATTCTGTTACTACGTCCACGAAAGAATCACTTTCTCAAGATGGGCATTCACAAGCCTGAGATGCCACTCCTTGTCAATACAATACCCAGATCCGTTTGGAGCTATGCTCAAGCATTGTAACTCTACAGAATTTTTTACCCGATTATTCAAATTACACATCTGCAATACATTTACAGTTTACATCTATCATATGCATAAGACCATACAAATATAGTTTTCTGCTTATTAGCAGTTTGATTTTCAAAACCATTTCCGGAGGATGATTTAAGTTAACACTTCACAGGGCAAACAACCGTGGGTCGATCAAGTTAACAATGGGCACAGTCAAGACTTCTTTCAAGGATGATTTAACCATGGGCTTTAGAGAAACATACCCATGTAACAGTTACCTCATTGTACCCATTGGGTTGCATAGAACCATTTCATGAAAATTTGCTTCGGGGGCATTAATTTCTTCCAAATGTTACACTAACCCGCCACACATGGCGAGCAAAGACCGCCGTAAAAACTACCCGAGTGTAACACATGCAGAAGAAATGTACCACATTCTAACATGCAAACCCTAGCTGCTCCACAAACATAACATTATGTGAATGTTTGTGTATACAGTTCCTTAAAAATAACAACACTATTGTTCAAAAAAACAGTTTCTATTTTTTGAGCCAAAGGAGCTGTGAACAATGAAGCTATTTTTAGGATTTCGAATAAATGAGATACTTATAAACATGTTTCATGCATCTTGGGTGTAATTCTGCAACTGAGTCCTGTAGTGAACCATGAACAAGTGTGACTCTAGGTGTGATTGATTTGTAGGTCCTCTGAAACCAATGTTTTGAGAGATGAGAATAGTGTGGGAAATATTGAATAATGACTGAAATAGCTCATGTGTCTACGGTTGTTAATACCAATTTCAACAACCATGGAGATATGAGAATCTAAATTTTCCATTAACCGAGAATTTCCCAGCAGTTTTGATATAAACAAGGGTTTGTGAGCTGAATTTGTGATCTCCATCGGTTTGTAGAAGAGATTTACACCATAGATAAACATATATGTAATCATAAGGTGGATGAATGGGTTCTTGATACATATTTAGGGGTTATAGCTCTACTTGTGGAAAATGCCTGCTTCACAAATTATAGAAGAGGATACTGGTAACGATCCTCGGATATGAGTCTGGTTAGCTCTACTCCCACAACTAGGGGTTGGTGCAACAACTTGCCTGGGGTTGGTGAACAACTCACTAAGTTATGAAACATATCAAGGATAAATATTGTAGTTTTAGTGGATTTTCTTCCCATAGGGTTTCCCACTTAGTTCTTGTGTTATTGTGTTGATCTATCTTGTTCATGGTTGATTGCATGTATGTTATTTAATGATGTGCACACATTAATGGTTGCTTAAGTGGTTTGTGATTTCCCAAATAAGCCAATCTGACAATGATATATTTGGTTTGTAACCGAAAAAACTGATTCAATTCCCACCTCTCAGTCCATTGTGCATTCCAATCACTGAAACAAGTGTCAGAGTGCTAATGGAAGTAACTAGGAAACTGGGAAAAATGAAATATGATCTAAAATCGGCTCTGTGTCTTGCCTTCAGCCCGTGTTGTGTTCTTTAGCAAATTCCTTGCTCATGTCATCGCACTCTTCATACCTACAAGTATTAGAGATCTGGATAAATATTTGGGGGCCTGCATTTAGGGTTAGCTGACTGAGTGTGAACTAATTAGCCGGCTGAATTGCTGATATCCAGACAATGGTAACAAACATGTTGGATACATAGGAAGTTGGTGCAAAATAGTAAATGTGCTTTATATACAGGACGCAATTAATAGATATAATTTTATTTTTTTGCTTAGAAGGTTGAATTCAAAGATGGAACCTTATTGAAGCACATTACTGACCTCTAAATGACTAGGGGTAGAACAACCAAGAGACATTATAGGGGAACGAGAGGGTGAAAAAACCTTAAAGAAGACCATAACAAATGAAGGAGCTGAGGAATGCCAACGACACTCCTAACAAGATTGTCAGAGTGGTATAGTTCTGCGAGTGCCTAAGAATGCAGAACTGAAGAGGGGTTTGAATGAGTACAGAATGAAAATGGTGAAATGAAGTTGTTGGGAGTTTCCATTACTCTTTATTAACATTTAATTTGGATCTAATCAATTGATACACAAACTGAAGTGCAGCTCATACAAAACAGCCTATTTCGCTATACTAGTACTACTAAATCCCTATGGGGCCATTTGAGAGTATACATATTTTACCATCACTTTGAGGTGTTCTTAGCCACATAGCTATGCTCGATTGAAACCACATTATTAAAAAAAATGTTTTATTGCACATCATTAATCTACTTAGATTGTGGAGCCTCTATAAAATACCATTTGAGCTGAAAAAATCAAATTGATTCGATTTTCTACAAAAACTAAGGGTAGGTGTAAGACAATAAATGTTGAAATATGAAATTGGTAATCAACAAGATGCATCCATTGGCATTAAACATGTTATGGAATGGCCTCATGGGATCATCATACTATGAAAATGCAGACACAAATGGATTGGAGTTGGAATTCACTCTAGGTTTTCAACGTGACGAGCCTCCACTCTTGAGCAAAGGCTCTCGGATCTCTTGAGATTCTAAAATAAGCTCGCTTCTATTGTTGCCTCACCATTTCACCAAAGTATAAATCCTATGAGATACCGAAAATGGTTGACATTTAACCACGATAATCCCTATGAAAGTCCAACTTCACACTAAGTCGGAAAAGGTTGGCATAATTCATACAGACAAATTTAACAAATTGCGACATAGGATATATTGTCGAGGGATGGGCACCATCCAAATATTCATGTACTTAGAATCTTAACCGCTATATATACAATAGACAAGGAAAAAACTCTGAAGTTGGAACTACATTTAAACAGATCATAGAAGATTAGGGCCTCACAATTCCATCATTCAACAACTATGATAATGTACATGACCAACTTTGTCCCTGATTATTACAATGGAAGGCCCTTGGGACGCCATTCATATTATCATAATAAGGATGACCTCTCAAGATATCACAAATTACAATATATGACCTTTATATTGAGATTTGAAATAAGGCATTAGAAGTTCACATCGTCAAAAGAAAGATTTTAAGTGCAGATGTGTAACACAACATGTCAGATCATTTAATATCATAGTGTGACAAAGATATAACCGTCCCGCACGGATTAGGAATTACCAAGTACTTTTCCTTCAATCGGCAAACTCAATATATAAGCAACGGATAACATCATTGCTAATGTAGAAAATACTAATCGGCTAATAAGCCTTCATACTCATCCGCTCCACCGCCGTCGCTTATTTTGTCACCTAATCAGCTAGCGCACATTTAAATATGTAGCAATATAGCCAAGCATTAGTATAAGGTTTTTTTTTTGCAATTTTTTAGGACCTTTTGGTTGTTGCGCCAATATATGTGTGATAGGGTTTTATTAGCATACATCGACAATACAAACTTGCATGAGAATGATCTTGGCAACATATTTGAACACATAACAATGGTACGTCATGGAATCTTTGTTAGACACATCAAAATGGAGTGACATGAGAAGATAATGAAATTTGGATATAACATAGAAGTCATTCGTTACATGTAGTGTGTGTAGATATGTAACAGTGTACCATGCGAGGTGTGTAGGCAGCGCACATGCATGCGGAGAATCATGGAGGTAAGATACTAGAAAGTGTGATGCTGTGCATACACATGTGTGATATAGCTGTATATGAATGTTGCGATTGTATGGGCGTTATGTGGGTAGCGCGCTGTGTGTGAAGATATGTGCATGCTTGTGTCAGATGTACACATGAATTTCCATGTGGGTGTGTGATGACATGCACTGTAAAATAACCAATATCATAGATAACATGTGTAAGCACATAGAAAAATTATCAAACAATGAAAAGAAAGTTTACCATGTGTGAAAAATAAACTAATATCATAGTATAACTTACTGTAAGCACATGAGAATAATGTTGTGGGGAACAATGTAGCAACATGCAGAATTACATGTGTGTGTGTATTGCTAACTATGCGATGGCACTAAGTTTCGTGAATAAATAATACGGAAAGATAGGGATTTAGGAAGGAAGTTAAAGAATCTTATATATATATTTAAGGTAATTGATCAAAGAATTGAAAGTCATGTCACATTCATAATAAAGCATTAATACTTGTAACTATGTTATAACGATATAGGACGATTATTTAGAGTGACACACATAAGGGATAAGGTACTCAGTTAAGCAGAGTGGTTTGAAATATGGGATCTATGTGTGATATCACCAGGTAAAAGAGTTGGGTCTAAATCTAGAAATCTCTTCAGTCTCTGCCAATGTGGAATTGCAAACTGGCTTTTGTGCAGAACTATACAGACCTTGGGATTCTTGGATTGTAACATGCATAAGGCCCTTTTAAGTTGTATTTTGTTGTGGAATGCCTCAGGATTTGTGCTCATTGGGAACATGCAAAGGGTTGATTGCTTGCCCTTTGTATTTTAGGAAATGAGTGTTGTTTTCTATTGTTGGGGAGCACCCAACAAATAACACAATGTATAATGGTGTACTTGTAGTCATATATAAACCCTAGATACGATGCAACAAATGTTTACGAAAACATTAGATAAGGCCAACTTTAGGACCCACAAATTAATGTGTGAGGCATAGATTACCCTTTGTTCTTTACATAGCACAACTTTGTATCGCAATTATTTTTCATTGGGATCCAGAGAGTTGGATTACCTACTGTTAATGTGAAATCACAACACCCCCAAATGAGTTGTGGATCTGCTTTTCTAAGGCAGGGTCATTTGGTGTGATTTGCATAACATGGGACCATCTCTCAAGCTGTGGGACTCGCGTACTTGAGATGGCCCTCCAGAGAAAATCCAACTTCTTCTTCCTGATCCTAATGCTAAACTACTTCTAAGGAAGGAAATGTGACTATCTACTCCTAATCTAACAATTCCAAGGAGACAGGGATAGAGAAAGTGCATAAAGAGGGAAATCCTACACTAACGAGGTGATAACACCAAGAAAAGGGAAGTGTTGATCATCTATCAAAATGACCACGAAATGAAGGGAGGTGAGGTGAGCAATGGAGAGGATGGACAACAACATCATAGACCAAATGTCAGATTCACACAGAACTCCATTTTCAATCCCCACGAACACAACTCCCAGATCTACAAATGAAACATCCAAAACATGCATGGAATACTCCAGAATGATGAGAGGCAAGAAGATGCAATGAAAACAAGTGAAGGATGGACAAACACATCTCAAAAAAATTAGTTTTATTGCTTCAGAAATTTGCACAGAGCATCATACATGAGCAAGAGGCAAAAACATGCCATTTTACAGAGTAGGGGAGGAGGTTCAGACTCCATTTTCGACCCTGGGGAAGAAAAGAAGAGGGGAGGTAGGGAAGAAGAATGAACAACAACTTTTACAATGAATCCTACCCCTGTATTTATAGATTTGATCAAAGAGAAGAAAGAGAGAGGGAAGCGGGAAAAGTAGGTTGAAGCTCAACCACTGATGTTAATGCTTCTGATAAAATCTACCCCCAAATCTGTCTTTACTTCATCGATCCTTGGTTTGGCACCTTGAAGGAAGAGGAAACGATGGAAACAGATCAAATCCGATCTGGTTATTGAGACAAATGGATATTACATTGAAGGCTTAAAGAGGTTTTCCTCCATTTCCTTTACCTGACCTCCTCAAAAATAAAGTCTTAGACCTCCATTGCGTGGGCGAGGACGAGATCTTTCCAATGGTGTCATATTTGCAATATTTCGAGCCCTGAGTCAAAAGATATGCCCCTTCGAAGTTTGTATCAGATTTGTACGAATGGACGGGGAAAACGTTTTGAAAATGGGTCCCCCTCTTTAATATGGGACATGTGGCACCCTTTGGTTGGCTGAGGAGATACGCTCCAACTTTTTCCTTTATGCCTTTGAACGAAAGGAAAACTTTCACTTCTTTCCCCGACTCCCCGCCTTGGCTTTGACGTGGGTCTAAATGTTGACTTTTTCCTTGGCGGAGTCGCGGGCCATTTTGCAACCAATTTGCAGGATTTGAATGAGTTTTCTTAGGTTCCTCCTATGCGGGGTCACAATTCGATCCAATATTTAGCTCAGGAGCGAAATATGGATAACACCTACTCAGTTGTGCAATTGAAATGGCCATTGGTCAGTTCAAATGTTTCAACATGTTAAGGTTGTGGTGGTCGACGAGTTCATTTTTATTGAACAAATGAGTAGCATAATGGAAAGATGTAATTTCTTGTGTGGACATTATTGTATCTATACGAGATATAAGTGTTTCCCAATCCTCGAGGTGAGGATTAACATTACAAATGTTGAGCAAGAGCCTCTGGGATGAAACTTGAGTTTTATTTATCCCTTATTATCGGTAAAATGTTTGTAGTGTTACTACCATGGGGAAGCTAAACCCAGAGGTTTGTTTTATAGGAGTCCCTTTCATATAAGGGGTCATCCTTGACCAATGGCAACTAGACAAGGTCCCCAACAAGAATAATGTATCTACTACTAAAAACTGATGATTTGAAGTGGGGGAAAGTCTCACAGAGGTGGTAGGTCACCTTGGCAAGTAGTTTGGGCTCAATGAAGCTCATCTCATCAATGAAAATATACTCAACATGTTTGAGGCTATCTTGAAAAGATGATAGTGTTTGGCCTTGAAGTGGTTTGATATCCTTAATTGGAAACCACAGAGAAGCATGTATAGTAGAGGTAGAAATGTTGAAGGTTGTGAATCCAGTTGGTGCAAGTGATAAGAGAGGAGACTCATTCGAAAGGTCAACAACTGAGAGTGTTGTTCTAATAGTGTTTATGAGATAAGATTTACATGTGCCTACAGTACCTTGAATTATCAATTTGAGCAGTGACAATCGACATCTGTGGATGAAGTCATGAAGAACAATATCGAATTCCTCTTTTTGTCCAAGTAACAATGGAAGGGATCCTGGCGTGGAGCTATATTGATTGAAAGTGATTGCATCAGAACCCTTGCATACTTCAATGAAAGATAGAAATGTATTATACAAAGAAAGAGGAACATGATTTTTTGACCATTTGTGATGTCTGTAAATGTCTCTGTGGCCCAATATGTCTATGGTATCAAGGGTTGTGTGATGTTTAGGATGGATTTGGGAGAGAAGATCCCATTCATCCTATAGAGTAGAAGTGTTAACCATGGCATCTTCATGTTTTGAACCCACGCTAGAGGAAAATTCTCGCATCGTAGACATCCATATGAGATGCTAAAGTTGATAATTATTTTACATACCCTCCCAATTAGAAATAATATCTTCCCGTGTGCTTCATATGTCTGAATAAATGTTGTGGAATGGCTTGTATAGAAGGAGTTCACTCTAATAGAATATTTCACAAGAAGTGGAGTCTTTAATTGGAATCTAATTTAAATTGGGGGTGACATGTATAGTAGTTGGCAAAGGACGGTGTCTCCATTTATACCTAGCATGTTGTTTGTTGTAAGACCAATATCATGCAAGCTCAATAAGTGATATAGAATCTATAATTGATGTTCGTTGTATGTATGCATGGAAAAAGTTAGAAAATTCCTTATTTTGATCCTCTTATTTTGTGACACAATATAGGACCTTTTCCCCAACATTCAAGGAAATAAACACATGACTACAAAGTTCACAAGAGGTAATATTTGTAACATGTCACATGTTTCTTGTGCACTCATGTATGGTAAACATCAATTTAGGTTAACATTTTACGAAATGCAAAATATGTTGGTTGGTAAGGGTCGGAGAGGGAAGAAATCCTTGAGAGCATTTGATGGCATGTTTCTAAATGTAGTTATTACTTTGATGTATATTTTGCAATATATTTGAGAGTTACATGCTGAGAAAGCACAAAATAACAATCAAGATTTTCTCTCCAGATGGATAACATGGTTTGGTGGTGGATGTTGAGTCTAGTGTCATTCCTGGTTGGGTGGTATTTAACCTTTCCACCATCTTCTACAAGTATTTGTGATTCATCTTGCATGTCCCATGGTGATTTGTTGCGAAACTTCAAGATTGTTCCTTTTTTGGAGCTAACATTACTCATAGCATTTGGTGTGGTGTTGAAAACGGTTCAATAGTTCTTCCAGGTCTGAAAGAGGATCAATAAACAATATTTGTGGTGTTTTTAATACGTGCAGGTCATATTCAATGCAACGTTGAATATATTTTGTGTGGAAAGGAAAGGGTTGGGGGATCCATACATAAAAAAATTGGTTAAATTAATTTTTATAAGATTGAAGAGAAGATATGTCATCCTAGTCTAATGTCTCAACATTCAGTGCATCTAGAAGCCATAAGAAGTTGTGTACATGTGTATATTCTTGATGTTACCACTCAGACCTACAAGAGGGAGGGGGCATATATTTATCTTTGTGATTAAATAAACAAAAAAGAGAAGGGAAATACCAATAGTCATGTGCCCCAATGTGTTTTTGTAAAATTTATTCATGGAATATTGTGAATCTTTGATTAAGGAAAGTGGAAACACAATGGGGATTGGAAATAATGTTTAGGTTACACCATTGTTTTCTATCACGAGGGTCAACAGGTGTTGAGCCAAGCATAATTTAATGCAATTCAAGCCATTTGGTGTCAGCTGCACTTAGAGTAAAGAATAACGGAGGGTGTCTTAATTATTCAATAATGTCAGAGATGTCACCTCAATGTTTTGACCAAAAGTAACGTGTTCTAGGCAGATTGTTGCAAAATAGCATCAGACTAGCAGGGAGGGTATCATTGGGATTATCAAGTAGTCATTTCAAGAGAGCTCTTAGTGTTGTAAGAAAACCTTTTTCAATATCATGTTTGATGAAAACAACGGTTTTTGCTTGACTTCGATGGCACGTGATGATGTTAAGAAAAAAAACCTGAATCTCAGGTGTCTTTCAAAGCAGCCATCATAGTAGCGAATATAATGCATTACGTATTTATGATGATGAACTTCCGTGAAACATGGTTGTTTAAACATTGTTTTTCCTATGGGGAATAAAGTTGGAAATGCCATAAAAAATAACCCTTCAGTTATGTATTCATTTACAGGTGAATGAACAAGTTCTGGCCATAACAAAAAGAAGCGAGAGGGTTGATCTAATCCATGTAGTAAATTTTGAATTTCCTCTTGGTCAGTACCTATATTAGGAATTCCATGCAAAAATGATGAGGGAATGTTGGTTGTTTCTAAAGATGTAAATGCAACGGCACCATGTAGGTCGGAGCTATCTTCATAGAGGTGTGGTATATCCAATTCAACAAATTTGAAGGAGGAAGATACATTTCTTTCTTCAGCTAGAAATGAAGCTAGAGCATGGCTATTGATCGACACATCCTTGTAATATAGATCATATATAGTTTTAAACTATAAGGCCTCCCAAACGTGTGACCTACTAACATGGAAACCATAATTTATTTAGTTTGACCATTTTCTTTGTGTAAGCAAAATTTCTAGTTGTCCAGGATGCCTTAGTAGGTATTTGATAATAGATGAAATGTTATTAGGGAAGCTAATAATGTGTACCATGTATTTGTATTGTCTACCACATGCTTAGGTAACCTACAATATTTGATAGACCCTTACAATAAGAATTTCCTCTACTTGAGTCAAACATTTCAAGACATGGATGGCCAGGGCCCATGTTACTCCAGGCACAAAAGCGGTTTTAATTTTTCTCATTCTTGCATCTGTTGCACAATACAATCCTCCAAATATGTTCCCTATTATTCTGAGGCAATTATCAATACAACTAGAGAAAGTGTTGGTCTTGTAAAATGCATCAATCCTTTTTTGAAACATGTGTTATGTCTCTGATAAGGATGGTAGGAAAACTGGAGGTGTTTTTCTAGATTCACAATGAGAATAGATATTTCTTTCTTAAAACATGTGATTTTTTAGAAAAGTATTTATGGGTCACTTGTGTCATGTAATTTAAAGGGAGTACCTGTAGGAATTATGTTTCTATGGAAATGTGGGTGTAGATGTTGGAAGAGGATGTGGTGCATATATGTTTTGATTGTGTAAAGGAATTTGAAAATGGGAGGAGCCCAAGGGTCAGACACATGATGCATATTATAGGGCATAAAGAAACCTTCCCTTTCCTACTATGATGTTGTAAATTAGAGGTCACTAATATCAAGGAAGAGGTGGAGTCCATGAAATGAAACCGATATAATTTATACTTTCTCATGCTTAGTAGGTCAACCTTGGTGATGGCCATAGCATAGGAATAGTATATATAGGGGATTGTAGGTAGTAGATGATCATCCTTGGAGTATTTAAGTCTTATTTTATGGTTTGGAGGTTTCCCCCTCGAAGTGGAAAAGCTATTATAATTGCATATTAAGATAATTATTTTGAAATATTGTGTTATTTGGTGTTTTATTGTTGTTCATAATCTAAATTATACAAGTAATTTCATTACACTAGAAGCATGAGGTTACATGTAAGACTGCCTCTTTATTTTTAGGTAGAAGCACTGAGCACAGTTGTGTACTTGATAAACAAAGGACCCTCATGTGCCTTGGATGGAGGCATACCTAAGGAGGCTTGGTATGGTAAGAAATTTGATTATTAATTTCTTAGAGTCTTTGGATGTGAGGTGTTTTCCCATATAGACAAGGATGATAGGACTAAGCTAGAGGCTAAATCAGAAAAATGTACTTTCATTGGTTATGGTAGTGATGACAAGAAAATCATTTGATCTAGGGATGTGGTATTTAATGAGAAATTCATGTACAAGCAACGGTTGTAGGAAAACATGGAATAATATAAGAAATAATATGCAGTGGTAGAGGGTCTTCCAGATGTGAAAGTAACCCATGAGTCCGTTTAGGAACCTACTCAACAAGAACCCCAAACTCCTATATTGAGGAGGTCTTCTAGGGTAAGAAGAGAACCTGAACGTTTTTATCCTTCTCTTTATTATTCATTACTTACTGACAGTGGAGAGACAAAGAGATTTGATGAAGCAATGCAAGTAGATGCTAGGAAGAAGTGGGAGAAAGCCATGGATGAGGAAATCAGGCTCTCATGGAGAACCGGACATGGGATTTGGTGAAGCTACCTAAAGGAAAAAGAGCATTATAGATCAAGTGGGTGTACAAAATCAAAGAGGAAGAAGGAGATAAGAAAATATACAAGGCCAAGTTGGCAGTCAAGGGGTTTGCATAGAAAAAAGGTATAGATTTTGATGAGATTTTTTCTCTTATGGTAAAAATGACTTCTATTAGAATTATTCTTGGTATAGTCACAACAAAAGACTTGCACTTAGAGGAGCTTGATGTAAGACTGCATTTCTTCATGGTGATTTAGAGGAGGATCTATATATGAAGAAATTAGATGGCTATGAGGTCAAAGGTAAAGAG
This sequence comes from Taxus chinensis, assembly GCA_019776745.2. Lineage (NCBI taxonomy): Eukaryota > Viridiplantae > Streptophyta > Pinopsida > Cupressales > Taxaceae > Taxus > Taxus chinensis. The sequence continues at coordinate 193,222,640 of CM034149.1, read as the reverse complement.
GAGATGGTGTGAAAACTCAAGAAGAGATTGTATGGCTTAAAACAAGCTCCACGTCAATGGTATAAGAAATTTGATAGCTTCATGATGGAGCAAGGTTATATTAGATGTCATTCTGACCATTGTATGTATATAAAGAAATTTGAAGATGGCAGTAATATTATCATTTGTTTGTATGTGGATGACATGTTGGTTGCAGGTAAAAACATGCAGGAAATAATATTACTCATGAAGTAGCTAAGTGACTCCTTTGATATGAAGGATTTGGGCGAAGCCAAAAAAATCCTTGGTATGAGAATATATCAGGATAGGAAGGAATGGAAGATGACTTTATCTCAAGAAGAGTACATTAAGAAGGTATGAGAGAGGTTTAACATGCAGGATGCTAAACTAGTTGGGACTCCTTTGGCAGGTCATTTCAAGTTATCGAAGGAGATGTGCCTAAGACAGAGAAGGAGAGAAACCAGATGTCCAAGGTACGATACTCATCAACAGTTGGCAATTTGATGCATTTCATGGTGTGCACTAGGCCTGAAATTTCCCATGCAGTGTGAGTTGTGAGTAGATTTATGAGTGATCTAGGTAAAGATCACTGATAGGCAGTAAAGTGGATCCTTCGGTACTTGAGAGGGACCATGGGGAAAATTTTGTGCTATAGTGGATCAAACACCACTTTGATTGGTTATGTAGATTCAAATATAGATGGATATGTAGATAGCGGGAGGAGCATGATAGGTTATATTTTCACTTTAGGTGGGACAACAGTGAGCTGGATTTCACGACTACAAAAGCTTGTGGATTTATCAACCACAGAGGCTAAGTATGTTGTTTCCACATAGGAAAACAAAGAAATGATTTGGCTACAACAATTGCTTAAGGAGTTAGGTCATAATCAGTAGGAAGGAAAGTTGCATAATGATAGTCATAATGTTATACACCTAGCTAAAAAAATTTCTTTCCACTCTAGGACGAAGCATATAAAGTTAAGGTACCATTTCATCAGGACATATTTGGAGGAAGAGAAGTTGAAGCTGGAGAAGATTAATACCAGTCAGAATCCTTCAGACATGATGACCAAGGTGGTCACAAGGGAAAAACTAAAGTTGTGTTCAGCATTGGTTAGTCTTCACGGAAACTAGTGAATGGTTAAGAAGCTTGCTTAGAGGAAAACTAGTCTCCGAGTGGGAGATTGTTATGTTGTGGAGCCTATTTTCATGTGTGGAAGTGTTAAAGAATGTACACTAAAAAAAATTGGCCTCGAAAAATGTGCTTGATATATCAGGAAACGTGCTCTTCTTATATGGGCAAGATTTTTGACCCATAGGTTTATGGGAAGATTTTTGGCCCATGGTTGTGGTACCCACGGTATTGTAAAATTTCTTAAGTAGATGCCTATTTATGTGGTTTTGTGCATATGGTCAGGTTGATGTAACATTGCAGATGTGTGTGAATTTGAGTATGAATTCTGTAGAGGTTGTTGAGCATAACTCCAAACAAATCTTGGTATTGTATTAAGAGAGCGGTGACTTGTAATAATATTGAAGAAAGTAATTCTTGGTGGACATAGCCCAAATTGGGTGAACCATGTTAAATATTGTCTCTTTGTGTTGTGTTCTTTTTATTCTGCACTTTTATTTTAGATCTGTAATATTTTATGCATATTAGTTTCTACTGTTGCAATTTTGTGAGGGACTGTTCCACATATTTTATCCCTTATTTCCTAACAGTTAACAATCAAACAAATAGTCAAGTCAAATATCCACGCATGGCTGAGTAAGAAAAGAATACTAGGTGGTCCCATGACCAAGATAAAAGGTAAGGGTTTTAATTTATTTAAATATTCATGACTATAGTTTAAATTTTATAGGTTTTCGTATATAGTTTTTAAACTAAATAATATTTAGTATAGTTTATATAAAATATAAACTATAGGTTTAAACATATATTTTTATTTTATAAACCATAGTTTTTAATCTATGGTTTTAGTTTTTAATAAACTAGGTTTAATCAAAAAATAATATATAATTTATAATTATTATAAATTATAGTTTGGAAAAAAAAGGAACTTTGTGTCCCGATTTAAAATCAGTTATTGAAAAACCAACTTTATACTAAAGTTTTATTTCAATTGTAACTTATTTAAATTAGGGTTACCATGAAGGGACATGAAGTTTTCGAATTCCACATGTGAAAAGAAATAACATGCAATTTTTATAGAGGAGACAAGAATTTTAATCCGTCTAATGAAATAAATTGAAATCCCTATTTTTATGAAACTATTCTCCTCCTTTGTTCATTCTTGATTTTAACTTTGGAAATATTTAACCTGCGAGCATTTCCAACCATACAAAAAATAGAAAATATATAATATAGAACTTTACCCTTACCTGTGTTCTTGTTTGTGATTTTAACGCGCAGGAAAATATTATTCCATTGCCCTTTCACCTATGCACATACAAATTTTTCACTAACCTATGTCCCAAAGGGATGGGGGGAAATTTAAATAAAAATTTCTACCTAACTAACCACCTAACCACCAACAATCTGAACAAACACAACCATTGGCTAATTAAACAATTAATTAATTACACACGCTCTAATACCATGTAAAGTCTGAGGTGTGATTAAATACATTGAAATAAATTTAATATTTACCACAAAATTGAATAAACACAGAACCCACAGATTTAATGTCAAAAACCCCTGGGGGGTAAAAAACCAAAGAAAGTAATAATTTTCATTATGTGAGAAACATATATACACAATCCAATTAAAACTCCAAGCTCCTCACTTCTCTCCAACAATTCACCCAAAGTGAATATACACAAATATGACCCACGACCATATTTAAATAACCGCAAGAGTTACAACTGCATTGAGTGACGGTGTGTGCAACTTGATTTATAAATAATTAGTTATTAAATATCTAATAAACATAATATAAAGTTTATATTAAATAATTAAGAATATAAACTATATTCTAAATTATTTAATTATAAACTAAACATTATACACAGTTAAAATTATGTTCTACCAATAAATAACATGTTATCTACCTTTCTCATCTCGATGAGCTAGCATAGCACCCAGGGCATGGTCAGTAGTGGATATGTATAGAAAACCATATCCCCCTCATGTGGAGATGTGAGTGTGGGTGGTGATAGAAGATATTGTTTGACGTCTTTGAAGGTGTTTTGACAGTTCTGATCCCATTTAAATTAAACATCCTTCTGAAGAAGATGGTGAAATGGTAGATTACAATATGAGAGTTGAGAGATGAAACAATGGACTGATTGGAGACTACAAATTTGTTTGATGTTGGAAGGAGACATCTCGATGATGGATTTGATTTTAGTAGGGTCCACTTCCATAATCGTGAAAGAAACAATGAACCCTAAGAGTTTTCCAGTGAGGACATTGTATACACACTTAACAAGGCTAAGGCAAAGGAAGTGTTCAATAAGATAAGAAAAATGACGTCAAGGACAATGATATGGTCTCTGTGTTGTTTTGATTTTCCTAAGAGGTCATTAGCATAGTCTTTTACAGTCTTATAAATAATATCATGAACGATGTATGTCACTGTTGATAACTGACCCTTGTGTTTTTTAAGTCTGAAGGGTATAACACGGAATCAAAAATTCCCCCACATAGTAATGAAGGAAATTTTATGTTGTTCATCAATTGCGATGAGTATTTGATTGTATCCAGATAATCCATCAATAAAAGATAACATATTATGGCTAAAGATGAGGTCAACAAGTTGATCGATGTTAGGGAGAGGGAATATATCATTTTGAAAGGCAAGATTAAGATCTCGAAATTATGTGCAAATGTGTAGTTTGACAGAGCCTTTGGTTATAGGTACAGTATTGGAAACACATTTTGGATATTCAATGGGTAGTATGAAGTTGGTAGAAAGAATAAATTGTAATTCTTCTTTGATGAATAAGGCTATGTGAGGGTGCATCCTACATATTTTTTGTTTGACAATCTTAGCATTAGGGATTGGGATAATGTTGTAAACGAAAATGTTGGGGTCAATGCCTGACATGTCACTATATGACCATACAAAGGCTTGACTATGATTAGAAAGAAAATCAATAAAGTCCTTCAATTTTGTCAAATATAAGGATCGACCAACTTTGACTAAGTGCAGATTTTGTGAAGTTCCTATATTAACATTGATAGTGGATTTGTTAAGAAGTGTTGATGTGTCATGTAGTAGAGTCTTTTAAAGGTAATGGTCCTCTACCCCCATGTAGGATAGGATGGATTTGGTTTTCATGCCATTGGATAATGTTGATGGTTGGGGAATCTTTGTCTGCCATTTCTCATAACATTAGTGAAATGGTCTTAGTGTCATCATTGGTATGCTAAGTGAGTGGTCCTAAGGTGATTGTTTTGACTAAAAAAAATCAGATGGGATGGAAATGGCATCATCCATGTCAATAGAGTAGTCATTTGAGGTTGAAGAGGATGAATCTAGTTCTACTACGAGTCCAGATGTGGTAATTGTGGAGGTATATGAGGAAGATTTGTCAAAACCTAGTTTACATTTTTTCGTGAGGCTTATGGGACTTGTCAAAGACCAAGTCATGTATTCCTTGTTCATAACTTCCCAGGCCGAATCCATTCTAGGAACAATGATGAAGATATATCTGCGCAAAGAATTGGTATATACATATGAAAATTTGGATGTGAAGGGTTTAGTGTGATGTTGATTATCGCGATATGGTGAAGGACAATCAATCCCTCCGTAGACGAGATTAGTTTTAAGATGAGGAGGGTTGAATGAGATGATATCTCTAACATTACATTCATACATCTATTTTTATCAAGTCTCCCATATGTTTTTGGTGTAGGAAATAAATTAAGAGTTAGGAGGCGATAATCCCGTAACGAAAGTTGTTGTAAAACATCCTCAAAGGAGGTGTCATCTGGTAACTTAGATGTCATGATATAAGAACTGGTAGAATCTTGATCTGAGGAGCCCAATTTTGTCTTTGGAATGAGCAATTCATTTGTTTGGTGAGTCATGTGACATGCCTTAAAGGGGTTTGGGTCATATGGAACAATAAAGGGTTTACCATCATGTTCGTATTTTAAACAATGATGTAAGGTGGATGATATATAATGCATGACACGTATCCAAGGTCATTCTAACAACATATTGTATTAAAACTCTCCTTATACAAGACAGAAGAGTTCGTGAAGACATTTAACACCTATTTTGATAGGTAAGATAATTGTGCCTAATGTAGGGGCAACTATGTCATTGAAGGCACTTAATACTACAGGTGATTGAGTTACGATAGTGCTAGGTAGTTGTAGCTAATTAAAAGAGTGGGATGATATGTGATGTTAATACTAGTGTCATTGACAATAATAAGTCTCTTAACGAGAGTATCATCAATTTGGGTCATGACAAAGAGAGGGAGATCATGATCTTCGGGTTCTAAGGATGGGATCTCAGAATCATCAAAAGTAATAGCAACAGAAATTTTGAGGGTGCCAACCAAATTTGTGAATGGTTGGGGATCCTCTGACGGTACTAATATGGATTGAAGGGCCTCAATCATCATTTTTTGATGTTGTGGTGAGGTTTGGATAAGCTCGTAATGGGACATCTTCAGAGGCACTCGATGGAGTTTTTTTATGACCATATTTTGTACAAATGAGGTGGATTGGGTGTGTGGAGCAATAAGGATGGAAATATTTTCCTAAGAAGAGGGTGGAGGATTAGATGATTGAGGTGAAAGTGAAATATAGAACTTTGGAATGCTTTGGTCTTAATCCTAATGGTCTTGTGCGCAAGCTCTGGTAGTTATACAAAAAAACTTGATTTGATGGAGTGGGTCCTACTAGAAGAGGCCTCACTCTTGTCGGACGTAGATGGGGTGTTGGATGATAATTCGGGTGACATTTTTTTGGGGTTGTATAAGCTGGTTTTTTTTATTTGGATGTCATAGATCTACATGAAGAAACCATTTTCTAGTAATGCTTTAAATAACAGCGTGGATGGATTTACACTATTTGGTATAATGTCTTAAAGTACAAGATATTTACATATGGCTTTGAATTTGTACCAAGAGGTTTTCCACCCTCGGTAGCTAGGTGTTTTGAGAGGAGGTAACGTTATGATGGATAATTAGATGATCTATCCAAGGGTTCTAGTATAGTACCATGTCAAAGATGATGTTGAGAGGATTTTTGTTTCTTTAGATGAGCTCGAAGTTGGGGCAGATGAGGTCATTTTTTGTGCAAAATGTTTAGGTTCCAATCGAGGAACGAACTTGGATTTGGTGACAGTCACTGTGAATCTAGATAAATGATGGGGCCCTAATATGGAAGAAAAAGACTTTGTATTTTGTGATGGGGTGGTTTGATAGTATTGTGATAAGTTTTTTCTTTTCTATATGAGTGATTTGTGGGTTGTATAATAGATTAGTTGAGATTTTTCATGTGATGTCAGGTGACATGGACATTGAAAGAACTTTTTGTGATCTCCACGGTGGGTTTCTTTCTGGGACTTTCGAAGAAGTCACTGGGGGATTTATAGGATATGTGGTAGATATAGAAGGGTTTGTGGTCTTTTTTATGGCAATACTATATGTTTCACCGTAAAGTAGAGATAAAATAGATAATAGGTAAGGGCGAGGGGGAATACATGTGATAATAGAAGAAGGTGTGTGCACATAGAATGTTGACCAAGATTATTGTGAAGAGCTCCCCTTTGGCTAGGAGGAATGACCTGTTAAGGACACAACAAGACCACAAAATGATATTAAATATCAAATGGTAGTGGACTTCCTAGCAAAAACTAGATTTGGGAAGCGTGATACTTTCTTGAAGGATTGGCAATCCACTGTCATAAAAAAATTAATGCAAGGAAATATTGTAAATAAATGAATCATATTGTAGTTTATAAGATTTAGGTATCTCCTATAACATACAATAAGTAAATTTAATCTAACAGGAAAATTTCGATTAAATATGAAGGGTTGATAAGTTGGTTTTGGTTTACATGTATAAGAGAGACAATAGATGATGTCTTGGTGAGATTTGGTGGGGTTTTTGGAGGTTTTGAGTGAGTTGGAAGCTTGTTGGTTAGGGAAATGTTACCGGTCACAGAGACCGATGCTGATTAGGCAACCGATGTCGGATACTGGTAATGGACCGACGTCGGTTGGGTGACCGATGTCGGTAGGGGAAATTCGGTAAAAATATTAAAAATGGGGTTTTGAGCACTCTTTGTGACTGCACAGAGAGTGAAGGGAGTTTAGGTAAGGCTGTAGGATTTTTGTAAGGACTCAAAGGTTATTAGATTGGTGTTTGGGCAAGGTATGAAAGGTAAATGGGTAGATAGTTGGACAAAGGTCCTGTGGGAGAGATCTGGGTAAGGTAGAATATGGAATGAAATAGATAGCTAATACAATAACTAATCTAATGAAAATGAAAAGGAAGAAAAAATACTTGTGGAATGCAGGAAAAAAGTAGGTGGTGGTGATGATTGCAGTAGGAGGTGATCCTCAACGAATGCAATGGTAGGAGGAGGACATGGTTCTTCCATATAAGTGGACTAGAGCTTTGGATTGATCTACTGATGAACTTTGTGGTGTTGGAACGCTGTAAGGGCTTCTGGTATGTTGCAATATCATTGAAAAGATTCAGAGTCAATATGCAAGGTTATAAGAGCTAAAAAATAGATTCAGAACCTGAGCAAAGAGTTAGGAAATCTTATTTAAGGAAACCGAGGACAGTTAGGTGACCGACGCCGGTTGAGGAATAACCGGTGTCAGTTAGGCAGAAATGGTCATACTTCCTAAAAATAGCTTGATTCTTCCTAAATTTGGCATGATTGAGATTTTGGTTCTGGGTCACAAGTGTGTAATCATGCTAAATGGAGTGGGAGAGTAGTTAGAGGGATAATATGACACTAATATTAGGGTTAGAATAAGTCCTAGTTGGTTAAGGGAAGTGGGGACTTAGTCTTAGGTAATGAATAGAGTTGGAGTAGGTCTAAGATGAGGTGGATAGGTGAGGTGGCTAGGTGAGGTAGATAATTAACTTAATTTTTGTAATAAATTAGTTAAAATGTGTGCAAGTTGGCATTGTGGAGGATTAGTGTTGAATTAATTAATCGAAGAGGGTTTAAAGGGTTGTGACCCAATTTTGGGTGTCTACATTTTCCCCTTTTTTGTCGCGTAGCTTGTATTGATAGACGATGATAAAAAAAATAGGACTGGTTATCCAAGGTGTGGGTTGAGATTAAGTTTCCCCAAGTATGTATGGGGGTGATCCCTCTCAAACCAGGAACTGATGAAGTGAGAGGTTGAATCGGTGATGGGTTTGATAAAGTGGTAAGTGATGAAAAAGGAGGTAAGGTGTGGGTATATGCAATGGTAATATCAGTATGGGTAATAGGCGGGGGCATTAAAATACACACACACGTGTAGAATGCAGAAATATATTAGGCTAGAGAGCTCACAAAATCTACATCATCAAAGGTTGATAGTTTATCCAAACAAGGCTGATGTGGTCCAGGTATCCAAGGTATAGGATATGGTACTGAAACACAATGAGGCTAGGTGCAAGAACGGGCATTAGGTGGGTTCCAAAGGACCAAAAGGTTTGGTCTGTTTAAGATAAACATCACGACATTAGGAAAGGAAAGGTTGGTAGGCTAAACAACATGAGTAATGTCATCGCAAGGTACTGTGAGTAAGTGAATTTGAGTGTCAAATTGGCACATTCGGTTTGGGTGTATAGGAAAGGACGTGGTTAAGGTCGTGGTGTAGGAAAAAAAAGTGCCCTGAATAACATTGAGGTCAGGTGTGAGGTAATAAGGAAATGAGGTGGGCCTTTAGGGCTGGGGTGAGGCTAAGGTAGCAAGAAAATGGCACCTTACATCAAAATTTTGGGAAAATTAAGTTAAATGGTTTAGGCAAGATGACCGGTAGCGGTTGAGATGTAACTGATGTCGGTAAGGAAGACCGACACTGGTCTCTTAAGGCACGACATAACTATATTGATGTAATAAAAACTAGATGTTTAGGCACGGTTTGATTTGGATTTCCAATGTATTGATGTTATGGAAATTAGATGTAGGCATTGGTTGGTTATGTTTGTTTCGATTTTATTTCCACGTTATTGCTATTATGGAAAGTAAATGATAATGTGTATGGGTGATATATGGTTTGTTTTGAGATTAATTTCCAAGTTATTGATATTATGGAAACTATCTCACATTAGGTTTTTGGTTATTGGGGAAGAAAAGTGGGGGAAAAGAGTGGCTGAGCTAACCTCTAAAGACCCCACATTCCCTCGAAAGTGCTGCTTACATAGCCCTTGCAAAAGAGGCCTCAGGCTGATGTAGTTCTCCCATATGATAGGGAAGAATGTGATTGTTGTTAGGTAAGATGAATATGTTTAGGTACTGTAGGACTGGGTAAGGTTGGTTGGGTCAAATTGGTTATATTTAGGTTTATTAGGTAGGTGGATTTGATTGAATGTTAAATAGGTTAGATGATGGGTGTAGGTGAATTTAGGCATATGTATAGATGAAGGTGAGAAACAATGGTTAATATGAAATTTTGATAAAGCCTTGTCCTATTGAAGAAACAATCAAGGTAGGAAAAATGGTGAAACTGAAAAAGAAGCAAAATGCTCCATAGTTGGTACAAGGACCATAATGGGCATTATACCCTTTAGATTTATAAAACTTAAATCCCTAGATACGTTGCATGATGGACTAGGTCTAGAAGGGTGAAAGAAGTTACATGTGATCACAATGTGTAAAACACACGCTTAGTCACTCTAAGTTGAGTTAGGTAGAATAAAAATGAAAGGAGGTAAGGTGGAGGGGTTCGTTAAGTGTAACCTTGTTATGAGACAACATGCCCCTGCTGCAGGATACACTAAACCATAATAGGCAATTCCATGACCAAAATTTTGTATTTTTCTTGATTTTTCCTTTTTTTTTTTGCTTTATATAGACTAATCGATGCGGGAACTATATATTGGGATAAATAGGTTCTCCTTGAGGTCTTCACAAAGTTCATCAATGTGGAAAGCTTCAGGATTATTTTATTTGAGAGATATAGAGTAGTCTTCATTTTAGATAGATTAATTATAATAAATGGTTAGCTTTATAGTTATCCTTTGAGGGAGCGGTCTACTTATAGCAACTAGAGATAGACATAGATGTATTTTTTAGGGATTCATCTATTTGTAAGAAGTTTGACTCAAGGAGGAGAGTTTTGGTTCTCCTGTATATTTTTTATTTTTTAGATTGAAAGTCATGGATAAGACTATAAAGGAGTGTAGGCCAATTTATGAGGGTAAAACCATAACATGAAAAGGTTAGGTATAAAAGAGGGGTTTCAAGTGACGAACGACCATGGGATTCCATCCTAAAAATGAAGAAAAATATCCATGAGAATCATGTCATGAGTAGAGCCATGGTACTCATATTGAAGAAAAGATTGAATGGTGACGGATAATCACACAATTCTAGTTTAGTCATTGGTCCTGAAAACAGGTAGGTGGAAGGAGAGGTTTGCTTAAGGGACGAGCATATAGGTGACATAAAGTGATGTAGTAATTTATTCAATAGTAGAACAGTCGAAGATGCAAGGCATTAAGGGGATCAAGTTCAGATTTACCTTCAAGAGAATATAAACAATAATCACCTGATCTATAGGTATGGGTGATGATATAAGGTCAAAACCAATCAAGAGCAAACTTTCCTGGTTTACTTTTCTCAACATTGGCTACATGTTGATTTTATTTAAGGAAAATATCGCTGACCTTGAAAGTTTGTTCATGAACATGTTTGTCATAGGAGCGTTTGATACGTTTTAGGTAGAGTTGGAGGTGGTCAAGAGCATTTAACCAGGGTTCGTTTAATAACTCAACTTATGCCAAATGTTCTTTGCAAAAGTTGTCATCATTGAGCATATATTTAAGTGAGATACAAAGAGATGGAATTTGGAATTTGAGAGGTAGAATTGCCTTTGTACCGTAGACCAAAGAGAAAGGTGTCGCAGCACTAGAGGTGTGAATGGTGGTGTGATAAGCTCATAAGGAGAAAGGAATGTGCATATGCCAATCCTTAGCAGTATCATCGATGACTTTCATGATAATTTTTTATAGGATTTTATTAGTTGATTTGGCTTGACCATTTTTTTGAGGATAATATGGTGAAGAGAAACTGAGTTGAATACCAAAGTTATTGCAGAGTTTTTGTAGGGTTTTTTTGAATTGTTTACCATTATTAGTGATGAGGCAATGGGGAACACCAAAACGAAAAATGATGTGATGGTTGATGAATTCACACATTTCTTGGATTTAGTAGAAATGAGAGGGGATATTTCCACACATTTATTTTAATATTTGGTTATTGTAATAATCCCTTGATGATGTTGGGAAGAATGAGGGTTAATCTCTCTGACGAGATCCAAACCCCATTGAGAGAAAGGAAAAAAATCTCTTACGACTTGTGAGTTGTGACTTAGGGTGTGATGAAGATTAACGTGTTGTTACTTCACAAAAATCTTGTCGTATTCACAGTAGTCTTGGTTAATGGTTGGCTAGTAATAGTCGAGGAAAAGGATACATTTGGCAATGGCGTGGCCATTGAAATGTCCACCACAAATACCATCATGGATTTCATTAATGGTGTACAAAATTTTAGAACTAGTGAGGCACCATAGGAGGATACCATCAAAGACACTCTTGTAGAGAAGACCCCCCATGGTGACGTAATGAGAGACCTTTTGGAGGAAGGCTCACTTACCATTATGAATGAGATCTAGAGGTAGGATTAAAAGGGAGATGTAGTCAGCAAACTACTTATACCATATGTCACGTGGGTCAATTTCAATTATTCCCACAAAATTTATGTCACTTATGAGATAAGAGGGTGATTGCAAATTTTGTACTATGACAAAGATTTTAGAGTATGAAGGTGAGGCAAGCCATGATAGCTGTGATATTGTTAGTTGATTACGGAACAGTTTGAATGTCGTAATTATCAAAGGTATTCAAAAGCATGTGAAGGTGATGTTTATAATTTTGAAGTACTTAATTACGACACTAGTATAAACCATTGACTTTGTTGATGATCAGTTGAGAATTTCCAAAGATATTAATGGTCTTAACATCTAGGGCAATGGTAGTTTGGAGACCTAATATGAGTGCTTCATATTTAGTCACGTTACTGGTGCAGTCGAAGTCAATTTTGAAAGATAAAGGCATAGGCTCGCCATTAAGATGAATAAGGATGACCCCTGCACCACCCCCACTTTGATATTTAGAACTGTTGAAGAATAAGATCATCTGATAAATGGTGTCATCCATAGAAAGAGTGTAGATATATTCATTGGGAAAATTAAAATTTAAGGGTTGATGTTCAAGAAGAGGGGCATCTGCCAACTGATCTGCAAAGGTTTTCCTTTGACATATTTTTGATGAATAAATTCTAGGTCTATGTCTGCGAGGAGCATGAGCCAACATGATGTGCGTTGATGTTGGTATGGTTTAGCATACATGTAATGCAGAGGGTCAAATTTGGTGACAGAGAAGGTTTTGTGGTTGAGTAGGTAGTGGAAAATTTTGGTGGCCGTGAAAATTAAGGTGAGGCAAAGATTTTCAGCATGTATATACCTAGTTTCATAGTCTAAAAGAGTATGGCCTTATGTAATAAACTTCTTGATCTCTATGTTGCTAGTCGCGATGAGTGAACATGGCACCCAAGGAATGCAAAAAGGTAGGCCAACCATAGCCTTAATGGATTGCAATGCAAAGAGGAAAATGGAATAAAAACAACAAATATCATCATATTTTAAATTATTTTCAATGGAAAAAGGAAAAGACTCTCCCGTATAGTTTCAGAATAAAGATTCAATAAATTTAGAACAGCCAAGAGGAATGAGTTATCTTTGAGTTTTCACTTCAAGTCATGAGGAGCAAGTACGCAAAGCCTTTTTTCATAATTGAATTAGAACAAGTCAAAGAAAGGATGATCTTGAAGTACATGATCAAACTAAACTCTTCAAACAAATGTCATTAAGTACAAATTATGAAGTACAATAATTATAAAAAAAATCACTTTCAGGCAAAAACAGATGGAAACAAACTTAGCCTATCATCAAGATTAGGAAATCATAAAGCATGAATACTACAAGAACAACAATATGAAGCTTCTAAAGCAAATGAATATTCATCAGATCATTCAAGGAACGACAACCTGATTTAAGACATCAAAATATAGGTGCAACTTCTCATAATTAGTTATTAGTCAAGGAGATACCTCATTATGCATTTTTCAAAGCTCCAACTCATAGAAACCTTGTAATTTATCTAGAAGAAAATACATTCTACTAGAAATTTCTTCAAGTATCATAAACCAAATGCACTAAGGATCTAAAACGGAGTTCTAGATACATATACTAAGTGATTCATTCGAATGTAGTACAGCTGGAAAATGTTGATTGCATGATACATAATTCTCAAAATATCTCTTTTAGTAAGATGAAAATTCTCATATCAGATACAAAAATGCACAGTGAACTTGATGCATCAAGGTATATCGTTCAAACTTCATCAAATCATGACAATCTCACAAAAAAGAGTACAAAACAACTACAGTAAAATAATTCATGCTTATACAAAGGTCTTCAAAAGCGATAGCATATTAGAGTGAAAATTATCTCGACTTAGGTTATTTAAGTACTCATATCCAAAACAAGGATAAAAAGAGATAGCCAGATATATTTTTACAATTCTACATTATACACAGGAATGGGCAATGTGAAATTTCATAGTGAAGAAAGGAATACATTAAGATTACATCATGTATTTATCTCATCAAGTACAGTTTGAATAAACTGAAAAGCAGAATATAGAATAATCAAGCTTGCAGCTAAATTATTTTATCAATTATGTTTTCAAGACAAATACTTAGAAGAAAGCACCAATTATCATAAAAGCATTTCTATCAAAATCAAGTAAGGCAAGGAACAACCTAGAGGTTGGGAAAAGTAGAAAATAGACTTTTCATAACCAAATACTATGAAATACGCAAAATATTTAGCTCAAGGCTTTCACAATGGAGTAGAGGCAAGGCACTCAGGTAGATATTTCAAGACCAGAAGACCACAACACTCAACTCATAAAATTCCCAAACATATAGCTCGAACTTTCCTAAAGTAAGTATAACAATTTTTGTTATTAAACCCATATGAGTTGTTCCAAAATATGAAATTAAATGAGCTTCAAATATAGAGTTGCAAGTGCAGTTTACCAAAAATCCATGAGTTAAATGAAAAAATTAGTAGTGTTTCGAATGACCCAAAATCTCTGAACATATTATACCCAATACCATGATACCAAGGGAAATCAAAATACAACACAAATTTAAAATCACGATCCTCCAATGTAAACCATGATAGCAAAACAAAGCAGATTCTTACCTTCAAAGAGGAGAGTCAAAACTCATTCCAGGGGTGAGATTATAAAGTGCAAAGCCTTCAAAAACAACAAAGCAACCTAGGCTCAAGAAAATCCATGTTCAAATACAAAACAAGCTGAGAGCAATGAAATTCAAGCCATATTGAAAATTCAGCCATGGGCCAAGCTTGAAACTCAATCCCAGCTTCGATTGATGCAACAAACACTTAACAAGGAAATCATGTTACCATATCTCCATTTACCATCCATGGCAGTGGTCTCAACGTTAAGGTCTATGGTGAGCTATTTTACAACATAACTGTGTCAAAACGTGACCCACAAGGTGAGAAACAAAGCTCAAAATGGTAAAACAATGGCCATTAGAAGAATAAACATGGAACCCAAAACACAACGTGATGTAGTGAAATGAGGGGAAAGCTACATAATTCAGTTGCAAATCTCAAAATGACGGTCTTACAGTAATGAATAGAAGTATGAGTTTTACCTTTTCAAAATTACACAAAACAGAGAAATGTCATTAAAACCAAAGAAAACATTGAAACCCCATATTAGGCAAATAAGGAGGTTAAACCATAAGGCACAAACACTGATGATAAAATAATTTAAATTGGAGATACTCACCTTCAGATCATGATAGAGAAAAATCTGACTTATATGTCGAATATAGCGAAATGAGCTAAGGAAAGTTCAACGCCTATTTGAAAAATGAAAAATTTGTTCTTCATTCCTACAAGAGTGAGGAAATTAACATAGGATAGACCTCTTAAACGTACAGAAATGGCCGCTCACATAATTTTTTATCAAATAAAGAGCCTATAATAGCAATTCCTCCATATTACAGCTTAACAAGTAAGCAAAAAATCTCGTCATGAAAGTAAAACCATGAAAAAAGTGTTTACCTCGAAATGGTGAAGAGCTCAGATTGCATTAAAATCTCAGCCAAGCTCAAAAACAAGAACTCCATACTTCATCCATGACAGCCACATTTTTCATCTCTCTAATAGGGAGGCTCTCAAATGAGCACAATCTCAAAGATATCAGAACAAAAAGTAGAAAACGAGAGGTTCAGATTCATGGCGGCTAAGAAAAATTTAGCAGATGGTTCACCTAGCTCAAATAGAGATAGCAATGCATAATGAAAAATTAAGGGTGCATTAACCATTAATAAAGGTCTTAACCATAATCGATACACCTTAAAAAATGTCAAAAAGAGCCCCAACAAAAATGATGTTTACAATGATAAAAGAAGGGGCCAAATTAAATCATGTGTGCAATGATTATTCAAAAGGAGACTATAAAATATGTCATCGACTATATAAAGAAGCCTCAAGAAGGATAATGCATGGTGTGTCAAAGAACAATAATTCCAAGTTGATACACCATGATGCAAAGAAACCAATGATTTATATGCTAAGGTCAACATTTTTGACCTTAGCTTTTGCAAAAGTACCTTAAACCTGTGCCAAAGTAACCTTGTTCAAATAAAAGGGAATAGTATTTTTTGGCATGTGCACATGGACATAGGTGTTCCCCACATTGGAAGGTGAATATTTTGCTAAGGAAAACAATGAAAAAGAATTATTTTCTTGCATAGAATGTAAAATTTTGAATTCCTCCACAACAAGACAGAACATAGATGAAGAAAAAATACCAATACAAGTGGATGAGGAATACAAATGTCAACATCAACAATAGAAAGAGTATTTTCATGCAATAAAGGATAACGATGGCAAGTGGCACTTACATGCATTAGAGGAGACTTACAGAACAAGTAAGAGTTATTATTAGATAACTTATTCACCCAAATATTATTAAAAATAGATCAATAAACTACAATTTCACTACAATTTATTTTTCTTTGACTTGAGTTTATTTTTGTAACCATGTCTATCAATGCCTCATTATAATCAGCAGGTCTATTTTTATTACTTTATTTATTCATGATAAAAGGGTAAAATTATCATGCATGGGAGAGTACAAATTTTAGCCTATCTTTAGGATGGGTTGGGTGAGTAATTTTTCTATATATTGTGTGCATTAACAAAGCACAAAGGGGGAATTTTCGGACATAAGGAGGACTTTTTCGATATAGGAGTGGTGAAGCAAATTTCTTCTAGTTTTTTCTTGAATGAGAACTGATTTTTTCCTTTCCAATTATTTGCAGTGGTGTGTATCTTTCCATTAATCTTGTGAATGTTAATTCCCTAATTAATCATCTTACCTTGTTTACAAATCTAGTATTTTATGCATAGTCTTAGTGTGCATTTTTATCTTGTTGTGTTGTTGTGATTTATCCCTCAATACATAAGTGTTTTTCCTTAATATTCTACGAAAACCATTAGTTTGTGCATCCAAATTTCATTCTCAATTTTCATGTGCATATAGTCAGTCAAATACCTCAACAATTTTGGTGTATCACCCTTTTTAATTTTAGTTACAGTCATCTTTTTACCCTCAAAACCCTAAAAAATTAGTTTAGGATATATCAATAAGGAA
Organism: Taxus chinensis; assembly: GCA_019776745.2. NCBI lineage: Eukaryota > Viridiplantae > Streptophyta > Pinopsida > Cupressales > Taxaceae > Taxus > Taxus chinensis. The sequence continues at coordinate 193,205,672 of CM034149.1, read as the reverse complement.
CCAACCTTGATATGCTAGAGAATCACATCAAGAATAGGTATACCCACAAACCTGAGGTGTTTCCATTGTATCTATAAAAGTGAGAGATTCAAAGAAAACTTAGAACCCCTACAAATCTTCATCTCTCAACTTTTTGGGTGCACTTTCATGAGATAAGCATATTTTATGGCATGCCCGCAGTGGGATATAGAGATTAAATTCTTTATTGATGAATTTTCCATCATATTCAAAGATCAGATACCATGCATAATTTTTTGGCATGCTGTAGGACTTCTATAATTGTGTTCTTATTTCATATCATCTGATACAATTCTATGATTTCAAACAGTCAACACTTTTCAACATCATTAAAATTTTAGCTGTAGTTTTCAGGAATTTTTCAAGAAATAACATATATTATTTTGTTGTTATCAACTGTTTTTGTGTGCAGCAGACCTATTTTTCATAGTTTCAATATTTCATCAGGTCCCACAACCATGAACCCTCATTTTCAGTGGTATTATCATCCAAACCAATATCCTTTTTATCCACTTTCCCCTTTAGATCAGTTCTATAACCCCTATCAGAATGAATATCCTTATAACCTAAACCCTGGAAATCAATATGATTATCAATATGAGGGTTATTACGTTATTCAAGATCAAGGTTATACTAAGGGTTATGTAGATTATGCATAATAATAAGATCTTGAGATTCGATTTTAATAGTTCGAAGCAACAATATTTAGCTATCAAGGAACAAATTGAGAAATAAAAAGAATTGAGAGAATGATAGGCATCAGGTTGAGGAACCCTTGTCAATGGGATGTTCCCACTTACCTTCCCTATCAAAACCTAGTGCCCATAGATCCTCCTTGTTAACCAATGCAACATATTCCTCAGTTTCCAAATTATCAGGCCGTTACAATTCATACTTTTTCTACCCCGCAATCATATACTGAAATCAAAATTAAGTGTCCAAGGTATGCATTTAGATGTTGTTCTAAAGGCAGACTTTGTACCCAAGCCTCTTGTTAAAAAATTTCTAGTTAGGGATGAAATTAAGACCACTCCTCCTCCTTTACCCGTAGTTCCAGTCTAGGAAAGAGAGAATAAAATATCATCAAGGAGGGGCTAGCCATACAGAAGGACAACAAAGGATGGAATTTTTATAGAAATGCAGAAATGGGTTTCTGGATTTTAGTTTGATCATATTCTAGAGTTAGTGAAGAAACCCAAACGAGAGGTACAATTTGATCGTACAGTAGATCAAAGGTAGTTGGAAGATGATCAACAATCTACATATTATGAGTGTAGTGTGCATGAGGGAACCATACTCATGCAACTTACAGTGTTATCAAAACAGGATGGATCCAGTTTCAAATAAAAAGGAGGTTGAGATCCAAGGAAAGTGTGCTGCAAATTTACAGCTTGAAGAGGCTGATTTCTTGTCAAATTTGGAAAAATGCATAAGGGAAGAACCACCTATAGAACTAACTGATTTTGTAGTTTCATTATTCAAAGATCCTTTGGTTTTCAAGTTTTCTCTTGTAATTGTAAAAGAGCAAGAATTTCCTTTGGATGTAGACCTTTTTTATCCCCTCCTAAAAGAACCATTTTTTAGGAGAATATGTCATAACAACATGTTACTCAGATCATATCTTGTGTAGAAAAATAGAGAAATTTTCTTACAGATTTCGTGTCAAATTAGAATGATCAAGAGGAAATATCAGTTGTGGTAAAGTAGTTTGAAAGAGCTAAAACATGTTCATAGATCAATGTGTTCAAAATGATCCTAAAAGATGATAAAGAACAACAATTTTATATAACCATGCCCATGAAGAAGAAGAAGGTGATCTTGATTTTTCAGAATACACCATGTATCTGGATAGTGCCTATGAAGAATAAGGATGATTCTTGAGTTTTTAGACTTCATGGAGGATCTGAGAAGAAGTGTACAGTATCTGTATAATACATTAGGATCTAGAGTACTACATGAAAAACATCACTCACAAAAATCATAGAACAACAACTTGTAGAGAAAAAAAAATCTCAAAATCATTTTCAAGATGAGTTACAGCAGTTGGAAGACACAAAACAACTTTCAAAACAACTTCATAAAGAGCTCATGGTTGAAAATTATGTTCATGATTCAGATGAGATCAAAAAATACAGCTTATTCACCACTAGGAGGCCTTGTCCTATTCGGTATTTGGCTATTTTTTAGTCAGTTACAATAGGGCCAGATTTAATGTTTCTCTTAGAGCACAAAAGTGAGTTTCATGTTCTCAGCAGCAAGCCTCAAATCATGTTAGAATAGCTTACATATCAAGATAGAGGTGTTTCCCAGATCTTGGAATGATCTGATGAAGAAAATAAAGGTACATATATTATTTCTAGATTTGTAACTTTTCTGGTTTGTAGAGTTGAATTCATGGCCTCGGTTTTGGAGAAAGGGAAGCTATTATTTATGCTACCTGTTTCAGGCTTCATTTAGCTTCAATCTATTGTTGGTTAGAGTAGGGTAGATTAGGATTTCCATTCAATAAGTTTAGTTCTTGCACATAAATAATTTTTTACCAATTCAATAAGTGCATTCATGCATGTGATCTGGTTTACCTAGAAAAATCCTTTCCCAACTTTAGTTTAGTTTTGAGCAAGAAAGGCTGGTTTTTCAGCAAGACGTGATTAATTTGATTATATGCTTTGACTTCATGCCCAATGAACCTTTAGAACCAAGGCACTGGTCTTAAAGATAGTAGGCATCTTTCCCCATAGGATCACCATAAATGTTGAAGGTATAATTTTAAGCACGTGTCCGTACAAAAGGTCAACTCAAAACTTTATTTTTGGATAGAATGGGTTGATGGATGTCATAAACTAAATTATAAGAAAAGTGACACGATCTCACTTGAGGATACAACTTGATCATAATTTCTATTGTTGAAGAGAATCTAGACTTTCCACCATGCATCAATATCAACTGATCGATGAAATTGTTTTGACCCCTAGAAGGATGACCAGATATTATCTCTTCTGAAAGTATCACTTCAAATTAGAAGTGGGAGTATCAATGGTAGAAGATGGAGGTGATCAAGGCCTTGGTGAGGGACAAGAATGACGTTGTCAGACGTATGCATTGGTAGGTATTTAATATTATCTGAAATTGCATAGTTTATTTTAGTTGGTGTGTAGAATAAAGACAAAAATTTCTTGTATGTTCATGGTAATTATGATTATTCCTGATATGCTCTCTAAAGTGTTGTGATGAGTTGTACAAGTATTCATTTTATTATCCATTGTATAATTGGCAAATATAATGTACAAAGGAATAAGAAGTACAAAGCTCATTACATGAAAATACATACACATTGTTATTCATAGTTATAAAGTACAGTGAACCCACACAAGCCGTGGGAATAACTCTGGGAAACAAGTACATATAGTGTAAAGTGCATTATACGTATGAGTTGTTAAGAAACAACTCATAGATTACTTGATCATTATCCTGTGAAGTTGTTTTAAACAACTTCATGGTTCGATATAGCTTTTCCTCGTTTGTAACTACTCCTACCATTATAGGATGTAGGTTGTTAGCTATTGTGCTTGGCTATATATTAGCCATGTAATTATGTTACGATCTCATGATGAAGACTAATATATTATTTTATTCATAGCTTTATTATGATCCGATGAATCTGTCAAATCAATGTTATTTGAAATCATGAATAAAGTTAAAGTTTCCCACACACATTCATAGGCATGTATACTTAGTATGTACTTGCATGTAACAAGAAGCATATCAGCAGTAAAACTATAAGCCTAAATGGAGAGAGAAAAAACCTTCATCATTTCCTAATTACTAGTTGGTAAGTCTCAGTACTCCTTAATATTGCTTCATCTTCATCATATTTCATCCTCATCTCCAGTTCCCAATGAATAGATACCTATGGACATACAATACATACTATTAGAGCTCCATGTTTTTGTCATGATAGGATCCATGTTTTTGTAGTTTCAAGGAATAATTGATAACTTTCCATAAAGGCACAGTACAAGATACATGAAAGAAAGAATCAAAAATAACATCTCATAGTACAATTGAATCAAAAGAAAAGTACCAAAATAATTGCAAATGGAATACAGAATGCTCATTTTTATAAAACATGAAAACTATCAAATAGATGGAATTTCTTAATAAGCACTACTTGTCAAATCTCAGTATGAAACATAGGTAGGCCAATAATATACATATATTGTCATCCACTTAAAATTTGGGAGGTACAGAAAGTACATTCACGCAAAAGAGGATCAAGGGTGAAAATTCATATTTAAGTAATACTGCTCATACATTCACAATGAAAAAAAAATGAAAAGACTGATGTAGTATTCTTAGTCAAAATGCAGAATTGAACATAAATGGAGAACTGCCAAGAGGAATGAATGATCTTTGAGTTTTCACTTCAAGTTTTGATGAGCAAGTACGCTAACATTGTATTCATAATTGAATTAGAACAAGTCAAACAAAGTATGCAATTGCAAGGTATCATGACTAACAAATTTAACTCAATTTTAATAAATGATATGTCATTAAGTACAATTTTTACAGTGAAGTATATTATCTTTCCTTCATCAAGTAATGGAAAAGCACTTTTAGTGAAAATCCACAGAGGGAGCCAAAGTATCTCTCGACAATTTTTGCACTTGTGCAAAAACGGACAACTCGAATTTTTTTTTACGATGGATGGTATCGACGAAGTGAATCTAAACTAGGGGAACACATTACAGTATTATCATGTTTTCAATTACAAAAATTGATGATTACACGTAATTTAGCAGTCTATGTGTGCTATTACAAAATGTAACAAATCACATAGTTTGCAATTCCATGTTTCTCTTCAGCAAGAGAATACAAAAGCCCCTAAGAAAAAAAGTATTAGCTTGATGAAGGGTGGAACTATACAGTAATAGGTGAAGTGTTAATTTTTGGAACAGCAAACAGATTTGCAGATTACATTAATTGAGAGTTCATTATTAAAGTTACAGGTATTTTAAATTTATTTCCTTCATTGATTAAATACATCTAATTATGTTATTGAGTTGTTTAGTTCATTATACAATCCATACATCAAACTGAAAATGCAGAAAGAAGTACACAACTCAGTTCCAGAATTTGGTATTTTATTCATAAAGGATTTAAATGTTTCCCATACAATCTGTGGGATGTAACTCAAAATAAATTCATAACTACTGAAGTAGAAGGTACATGTGCATGAAAAGAAAAGTAAAGGAGTATGAAAAAACCCATCATTTCCTTGAGTTTCTTTCATCTCCGTTGTTCCATTTCCAGCTCCATCTTTACTTCATCTTCATCTTCTCTATCCACGTTGGCATTGTACCTGAGAAATAGAAAAGAAAGACTTCCAGTCATGAGCTCAAGGTTAATACATATTCATGTACTATCTAATTTTGTGCAAATGGATCTCCTGACATCAAGAGGTATGAGTTACAAGCATAAGATACATCAGAGACAGATACATAATTGACAAGAGTAGTATTCTACATCAGCATATATGATTCCCATAATCATTTCAGAAGAAGAAAGAGAAAAGAAAAAATATGGAACATGAGAGAGGCCAAAAAGCCTAATATTTTCTAACTAGTTTATCTAAATGTGCAAGTATAGGTAAGAAGAAGGAAATAAACACTAACCGTTGTGTTTACATATCAAAAATATTGCATTCTGCAATTTGAACCAGAGAAGTACATTTATTTCAAATTTAAACTAAAGGTTGAATATACAAAGATGTACATGTACTAATCCATAAAAGAATGCAAGTTTAGTGTTGCAGTTTTATAACAAATAGAATGCATACAGAAAGTGCGGATAATGATGATTGGTCATCTTCAGAGCTTCAATAGAGTACCAAAATGAATCATACTTTAAGATAACTTGAAGAAAAGAAATTTTTTACATTGTAGAGTTAAGGACATGGATTCAAGATACTATCAAAATATGATGCAGAACCAAGTTATAGTTGCTCAATTTCAGTGGTTAGCATACTTTCAGAAAAAGGATTCATTCATATCTATTATAATGATCAAATTACAAATTCCAGAAAGGGCACTTTCTTTTGAACAAAACTATCAAGTACAGTTTTAGATGAAATAAAGTACACTTATGCAGTATGAAAAATAAGATTACAGTCACTATCCCTATAGCTATTTTTTACAAGAGAATATCATCATCACATCTAAATTATTTACATAGAAGGAGTATTCTTTAGGGACATAGTAATGAAAATGTACTAAAGCAATGCATAAGGGGTGAGTTCAGTTGATCCAGAAGTAAGCCAAGAATTTCTAGATAGTTAAGACATCAAAGAAAATATCCCTATGCTTGATAACCATATACACATTTTTAGGAAAGCTACAATGTAAGCAACAACATAGCAAGATGAAGACAAGAGCTACAATGGGTTTTGAGCCAAATGAAGAGATCAAACTCATGTATCTTCAAAATTTTTTACAGAGAATGGGTCAAAGAAAGAGTTATTTTCAAGTGTTGCAATAACACATAACAATATGCAGAAATCAAAGTGGTTCAAAGGATATTCTACAATGTTGACATACTCATCAAAATAATGGAGAGATTCATAAATGAATGGACATTAAAACAGATTAATTTCCACCCACCACTGAACTAAATCACTCAAGTTTCTTTACAAAGGACTTAATGAAATGATGAGGCAAATCTTTGTTAGTAAGGTTGTTGCAAGTGTTTAGTCAGGAGGCATAATCCGGGTATGCTTTGTAAGGCTACAGGATTAAAATATGAAGTCACAATGCACAAAATATAAAAATACCAGGATGGAATGGGCTACAGGGCTGCATTTTTCAAAAGCAAAAGACTAGATCAACATTTCCTTAAATTCCATACAAGATGATAAGAGTAACTGGAAAATAATATTCAAATATGGATGAGGAATATAACTTACAATCATAATTCCTTAAGTTGATCAGAACAGAAGAACAAATGCAAAAGTCAAGGGCTTAATAATAAATATGGTGTTCTTCAATTCAAAATGGTCACTATGATTACAATGATCATGAATATAGATTTTCAGAACACATATTTACAGAATTATGATTTTCATTTTAAGTACTGAAATAAGAGGTAATTGAGTTCCAAGGCCATCATCATTGTTATAAATAATGGAAATATAATTAACAAATATCAAAATATAGCATTGCTAAGGAAAAGTGTGATAAGATATGTTTTAGTATCACAGAGACCCATCCAACATTATAGAAAATAAGAGGAAAACAATGTAAATATCTCCTTAAAATAGAACCATCAAGTGAACAACCCTCAAAATAGTTGCAGGAGCAAGAAAATAATGGAGCCAACAAACTTTTCACATTCGAGATTTAACGAAGATCCCGAAGCCATATCACAGATAAATGAGGGTGCAAGTAGAAGTAAGAACACCCAGATGGATTTCTTGGAACATAATGATTAAGTGGTCTATCCAACCCTTAATGTATATGGGTCCATCACTAATATATAGGTTAATATTTAATAATATGAAATATTTATATTTATATTATTAAATATGCTAACCTAGGTATATACTTTAAGTTAAATATTTAATATCATGTAATGATTATATTTCTAATATTAAATATTATAAACCTAGGCGTATGTGTCAACCATTTTAGGTTGAAAAGGTGGGTCGGGAGACATACCCGATCACCTTATATAAAAAGGACTTTAGGTCCTCATTTGATATATTCAGAAATATATCAAAGGTGTGCAAATCAAGTGATTTAGTTTTACCCTTAGTAAATAGGGTTTCAAAGGAGGAGGTGATCTTACTGGATGTAAAATAAGTTCTCTAAAGTAAAAGGTTATTTTCAAAGTGGTTTTTACCCTATTGGGGTTTTCCACTATAAATATTGTGTCACCTGTGTTATTTATTTCCTGTAAGTATTTGTTTATTTACTTATGTTATGATGTAATCTTTATTTAAATATTTATTGTAACATTATGTAATATGTAAGTTAATTAAATCCGTATTTATTAGAATCCTCAAATTCTAACATGGTAATAGAGTGAGGTAAATTAAATAAATTAAGATCAAATGTTTTGTATTTTATTTATTTAATTATGTACCATTTTTTTCCAACCAACCCGAAAGGGCTATTTAAAATAACCGAGTCCCTTTCTTTCTATTTCAACCTAAAATATTTTGGCACTAAACCTTGTGAAAATTAAAGTGAATTCACAAATGAAATATTTTAGGAATTTCTTGCAATTCTAATGAAATGAGCCTTGCTTAAATAGGTAAGGAGATAACAATATAAGAACCAGTGAAGGTCTATATTTTCAAATATATTTTGTAAATAACTATGTATCAAATTTAATGTTTGTCACGACCATATGATTGCATAGGAGATAACAAGACATCAAATCTATTAAATACCATAGAAAAAGGAAAAAACTATACCATAACAACTAGATAATGATTTCATTCAATATCTAAATAATTGTTCAAGGTACAAAGTATCGCATCACCCTCTAAGTGGGTGAATCTCTACAATAAAGGTAATTAAATATTTTTTTGAACGTGAGCTAAGGTACAGTCCCTACTGGTAAACATCCCTCAAGTTACTTATCCATTTAGAGGCCACAATAGAAGTGACATCACAGTATAATTCCCTCATTATCCTTTGAACTCCTTCAATACATTCAATCTTGGAAAAAACATACCCCAGTCACTCCCTATCCCCCAGTTCCCAAAACTAGTAACCGCCGCCATATCCCTATATACGAGTTAAAAACTATGCTCTTCCAGGCATTTCCAAGAAGCTCGGCTAAAAAGGAATCATAAATATAGAAGAATTTTGGTGTTATCGAATGGTTTCATATCGCACTACATGATCAAAATTTGATAACTTTTAAAAAAACTATTGACACTAAATAGTGCTTCAACCAGAGGCCTTAGCATCCATACATGGAGATTAGGAAACGGAGTGAACTGTCCAGAGTGCTAAGCCTTGGAACCTAAACCATATTTGAAATTGAACTGATAAATAGGTAGTGCATGATCCATAGAACAATAACCAAAAAAAGGTAAACAGGAAAATGGAAGATTGATATCATGATTCTTGAAAAGCCAATAACAAGGCAAGTTTCAAAACCGCTTAAAAAGTAAATTTTAACACCTTGGACCCTCCTATACGTTTTGAATGAGTAAAGGATGGCTATGCTACAAATTTGTACGATTTTTAAAAAGCAACTCAGTGATTTGAACACTTGAAGCAACATGATTGGATTGCATCTCAGTGCTTAGTGGGATCTTCCAAGAGATACTCTGTCAAATATGGACAAACAGTGTCAAACCATTTATAAGCTAGATGCTAAGGGGATGGCCCTCAACAAACATGAGAGATACTTGGATACAGCTTTAAAGAAAAATTCTACAAAACCTATTTAAATCCAAAATGTAGAAGAGTATAATATCTCAAGTGGAGTAAATATGGAGGTCTTCAGGTATGCAGATGGAGAATCTTCATTTTTATTGTTCTTTAACTGTTTATTGGCTGCCCACGTGTTGCAACGTTTGATCCGTTATTGGATCTTATGCCTGCATAACTTTTTTGTTACTGTTGGAATTAACACCTATTCTGGATGTTGCTCCATTTTTTGTGGAGCTTATTAATGTTTTATCTGGCTTTTAGGCCCTCTATGTAAATAGGGTATAGTCCCTTCAAAACTATTTACCATTAATAAAAAAATCAAGTTTTCTATAATTTCAAATGTTTGCAGGTTAAATATTTCTGAAGTTAAATTCATACCCATGTTCTTTGGACCCTTCTAAAATAATTTGATTTGAAAAACTATAGTTTATAGTTAATCTATAACTATATTCTATATAATAAAAACTTATTATTAAAATAAAAATATATATAATATAGAATAAAGTTTATAGAATAACTTATATAAACATTATATTAAAATTGATATAGTTTTGAAAAAAACTATATATTAAAAGCCTTAAACCGTATTAAAATTACATCGGATTAGGGGAAGAGTCAACAGACCATATTCTAAGCCTAAGTTTACATCATATTTAAACTTATAAATCTAGGCATATATAGTTTTAAAAAGAAGAAACAAACCTAAGTTTGAATCATATTTTATATATGTGGTTAGTCTAAACCGTTTAAAATATAAATTTTATTAGATTTAGTCTATATATGTTTTAAAAAAAAAACCTAAGTGCTTACTTTTTTTTGGGAAGGGGGCCCGTGTTTATTGTTTGGCCATGAAGGGATTACTTCTTAAATCTTAATACTTATTAAATAAAACCTAACATGTGTCCCTAACCATTTATATTATCTATGTAAGGGTACGGCCACATTCATTTATATATCTTATAGTTTATAAAAACTATATAAATAAAATTATTTAAAGGTTTTCTTTTATATAAGAGTGGCAGTGGAGAATAAAATGAGATAATATCTCAAGTATAAATGTGGAATTCTCAGGTATAAATGGAGAATTTATTTTTTTAAAGCTAGTTTATTGGTGGCCCACATGAAGTGTGGTAAATATTTATTAAAATATTGGTAGTTATAACCACATAAAAGTTTTAAAAAATTTAGCTTGCAGGAATTATATAAAATATTTTGCAATCTTTTCATAGTTTTAAATGTGTGCAGGGTAAAATTAAAAGTAAATGAATGGAGGAGACAACGTTCATGAAAATAGGAATTTCAATTTATTTTATTGGTCGGGTGAAATTACTTGTCCCCTCTGTAAAATATACAGGTTAATCTATACTCCTATAAATCTACTTGCACTTGATAAAATTCTTTTAACCTGGTCTATGTCCTTTAAACCCCTTTAATAAGGGTTATGTGATTTTTAATAACAAATATATATACTATAGTTTATAATTTGTATAAACTATATGTTGTTTTTTATTTTCATTCTATAAACTATATACATTTTTTAATATAAAAAAATGTATAGATTTTTACATTATAAATTATAATAGGTTATTATAATGTGTTAAAATATAACCTCCCTAATATTATACAGAAGAAGAAATTATAGAATTTCACATTCTAGAAATACACAGCAAGTTTTAGCTTCATTAAATTTGACGGTCAAATGACCATCATAGTAGACCAAACATAAGACAATATGACGGTCATTTAGATGTCAAATTTAAGCTCGTATGTTCCAGGAAACTTTCATTGTGTTAAAATTGACGGTCAAATGACCGTCACGATAGACCAAAAAATAAGTCATTATGACGGTCATTTAGATGTCAAATTTAAGTTGGTCAGATTTTGGTCAATATTAACTTTTTTTAGAAATTTGAAGTTGTTATGCATTCTTAGGGGTCTCTTCTTCACTTCTATATGGTCATAAATATTTTTTATATAAATCTGGGGTATAATACAGAGCCCTTTATATTACGGGTTATTATTTTGATCATGAGAGATTAATTAGTATGCATTGTAATGGCATAATTAGTTATGATCAAATAGTTTCTGTAGATCTATAAAATTTAGATCTGATTCTATTAAAAGTGTTGTTTTTATTATCGATAAATATGTATCTAACTCTTTGGTACATTGTATATTATAATGAGGTGTGTTTTACAAGTTTAGAAAAATAATTACGTCTAATTATTTCTATCTTTACAAAACCCAGATCTTAAATGAAACCAACTACAACATTTGGGTCAAAACATAATTTATGGTGAGGAAACTCTGGATGATTGTTTCTAGATATGAGGTTGCTTCCACCCTTCATCAAACAACTGTAGATAACATGAATGTATTCTTGCAACGAATGTAAGATGCTCTTTCTATGATTCTATGTAATGTGAACGATGAATACCTTCTACACATTGGTAATATCGAACATATGAAAGAGGTATGGACACAACTAGAATCCATGCATGAAGGATACTTGGTATATCAAGGATAGTAATGAGAGTATAATAGCTGAAGGAATTCAAAGAAATGGTTCTGTATATTTTTGATGATTTCTCTTCTACATCTTGTTTTATATCTCAAAGTTTGAATAATTCAAAACTATGGCATGAAAGGTTAGGACATGTTAATTATCGAAGCTTATATGAAATGTATAGATATAATCTAGTGAAAGGTTTACATGTGTTGTCTTCTTCTCTTGAAGTTACTTCATTAAATACTTCTAAATGATGGTTTTGATTCTGATTTAGTAAATGGTCATGATGATGTTTTGATTTTATAGATGTTTATGAAACTCTTATCTTCCTAGATAAGAAATTAAATTGGGCTCAATCTATGTTAGAAAGTTCAAATCCTATTAACCTTTGGAAAATGACCAGAAGACATTATATGTACCATGCATTATTAATATGAACCTGAGCCGTGAAGTATTATAGGGTCTAGGTGGATATACAAAGTAAAATATAATGTTGATGGTAGTATTAACAAACATAAAGCTAGACTTGTTGCTAGAGGTTTCACTCAGAAACCTGGTATTGATTATGTTGAGACATTTCTTGTAGCTAAAATGAGTACTGTTAGGGCCTTATTTGTAATTTCCGCTCAATTTGGGTGGGAAATCCACCAAATGGATAAGAAAAATACTTTTTTGAATTGCGATTTAAAAGAAGAACTTTACATGTTTCAACCTAAAGGATTTGAAGAAACTGGTAAAAAAACTATGTTTGTAAGTTGAGAAATCCTTGTATGGTTTAAAACAAGCTCTTAGAGCTTGGTATGTGAAAATTGTTTCCTTATTTAAACTGTTAGGTTTTGTTAATTGTTCTTCTAACAATGATATATTCATTAAGCAATAAGGCTCGCATATTATCATTATATGTATATATGTTGATGATTTTCTTATGTCTAGTGATAATTCTGATTTAATTCATAGGATTAAAGAGAAATTGAAGCAGTACTTTGAAATGAATGAGTTAGGTCTCTCACATCATGTTATTTGTATGATTGTATTTCATTCTATTGTTATTTTTCAAAACATAATATGCAACCATTGTATTGAAAAAGTTTCTTATGATTGATTGTAAACCATTTTCTACTTCAATGGAAGTTGGAATAAATATTGATCCTAAATATGCATATGAAAAAGGTTGATCCTATTTTATATACGTTGTTAGTTGATAGTTTCATTTATCTAACTATAACTAGATCAGATATTTCCTATATAGTATGAATTATTTCAAGGTTTATGCATGAACCTTTTTAGAGATCATTGGAATCTTACAAAAATAATTTGTAAATATTTGAAAGGAATAATCAATTATGGGTTGCATTATAATAAGAATGAAAATGCTATCTTATATGGATTTTGTGATTCTAACCATATTGATGTTGTGTTATAAAATATACTAAATATGTGTTCAAGTTTTTTGGTGTAGGAACCATTACTTGGAACAATACAATCAACAGTCTTTATTTCTTCTACTGAGACAGAGAAGTACAATGGAAGAAATAAAGAAGTAAAGAAGTCCCCTTCTAACATGTTTATGGATGAAAAATAAGTGGAAGAACATGTTCATGATCCTTTTAAGGAAGTTAAATAAAACCTATTTGGTGTGTATTGTATGCATGAATAAAATACACCACTTCCCTTACTGTCGAAAACAGAAGATTCAGCGGAAGGGATTTGGAAGCTTCATTTCGATAGAGCTAAAAACAAGAAAGGATAGAGAGCATGTTTGATGCTTACTTCCCTAACAATGAAAGGTATTTCTCAGCTTTATGTCTCCAATTTTCATGCACTTGTAATTTAGTTGAATACGAAACATTAATTCATGGCTTACTTTGTGCCAGAAAGAGAGGTATTAGGAGGCTACAGATTTTTGGTGATTCTGAGTTGGTTATCAATCAAGTAAGAAATTTCAATGTTTGTAAGAATCCATTAATGAAGTCTTACAGACATAGAGTTTCAGACTTAATGGAATATTTCGATGCTATTAATATTCAGTCCATTCCTAGAGCTGAAAATAAGCATACAAACAGACTTGCAGCAGTTGGTGCTAGTTTTGAAATGCTGGAACAGATTGAAAATAGCAAAATTCAGCCTCATATAAAGCTAATTTTTAGGCCCTCAATACCTAATAATGATTTGAATTGGCAAGTTTTTGAAAGTGATGATCAAATCTGTAGGTTTTTGCAGCAAGAAGCTGCGTTTTCTACAGTTAATCAAGATAAATTACAGAACTTATATGGTGACCATATTGTTCAATTGAAGACAAATAAACTACCTCGAGGTCTAGTCACATTAGAAGACATCTTCAGCACTGATGATCAGTTAAGGAAGGTCAAGACTAATATGTCAACCCATGCTGATAATTAAGAAGAGATATTAGTTGATGAAGGAAAAAATTTGTTTCTTGGAAAGGTATGTTCCTTAGAAGAAAAACAGTCATTTATTAATCTTTGCAAAAAATTTAAAGATGTTTTCGCTTGGAAATACCAAGACCTGAAAGGATTTGATCACAATTTAGCACATCATACTATTGAATTACAGCCAAATTATAAACTTGTTAGATAGAAATAGAGGCATGTAAATCCCAAAATAGAGCCTTTAATGAGGAAAGATATATCTAAGTTGATTGAATAAGGTATTATCTTTCCAGTTAAGCATTCAAGTTGGGTAGTCAATCTTGTTCCTGTTAGGAAGAAGAATGGTGAAATCAGATTATGTGTGGATTTTAGAGATCTTAATAAAGCTTCATTAAAAGATCATTACCCACTCCCAAATATGGATCAAATTTTAAGAACAGTTTCTAGTGCAGATAGATTATCTCTCCTGGATGGTTATAGTGGATACAATCAGATTTTAGTCTGAGAAGAGGATAGGTATAAAACAACTTTTACCACTAAGTGGGGTACTTATGCTTACAAAAGGATGCCTTTTGGTCTTTCAAATATCGGTGCAACATTTCAACATGCAATGGACATGGATTTCCGTAGCTTGTTAAATAAATGCATCCTAGTTTATTTAGATGACATTACCGTATTCTCAAAAAATCCAAAAGAACATCTAATACATCTAAGGCAGACCTTTCAGTTATGCAGACAATTTGGGATATCTTTGAATCCACTAAAGTCTATCTTTTCAGTACATCAAGGTAAATTTCTTGGTCATATTGTTTCTAAGAAAGGATTAGCAATTGATCCTTTCAGAATCAAAGCTATATCACAGCTATCATTGCCTCATCATAAGAAGGCATTACAAAGTTTTCTTGGAAAAATCAACTTTGTTAGAAGATTTGTTCCAGAATTTTATAGCATTGGTTAAACCATTGACAGCTATGCTAAAGAAAGAGAAAACTTTCTCTTGGACCAGTGAAGGGAGAGAAGGATTTGAATCAATCAAAGAAGCTATCTCTCAAGCTCCTACTCTTGCAAATCCAAATTTTGATAAAGATTTTACAATGTATGCACTTGCAGGAGCTGAAACAATCTCAGCTATATTAACTCAGGTTAATGATGAAAATATTGAGCAGCCTATTGCTTTCTTTGGACAGAGCTTGCATGATTACGAAACAAGGTACACATTCCTTGAAAAACAAGTACTTTCAGTAGTTAGAGGACTAAATAATTTCAAGTACATGCTTTCAAACAATAAAATCCATGTTCTTGTTTCTCATCCAAGTGTGAAAGCATTTTTGCTAAATAAAGAATTGAATGAGAAAAGAGAAAACTGGATAATGAAGGTCATGGAATATGATGTTGATATTCGGTTGCGAAGACAGTTCAAGGGAAAGGCTTGTGTGAACATCCAATTGCTGATATGGAAAAACAACAAGCTACAGAACCAGATGATTCAAAACAACATGCTGAAATTGTGTATCAGCAATTAGGCATCATGGTTCAACTAGAAAATCAGCAACCTCAACTTACTCATGAGATTCAGGAATCAAGATGGATGACTGATTTGGTTAACTATCTACAACATGACACCTATCCAGAAGGTATGGACAAAAATAAATGAAGATATTTCAGATTACAAGTTGTACCTTATATCTTTATTGATAGTGTGTTGTTCAAAAGAGATATAAATGGAATCTTGTTGCGGTGTGTTGACTATGATAAAATTCAGAAAATATTGTCAGAATTCCATGAAGGACCTGCAGGAGGTCATTTTTTAGCACGTACCACAACCTTAAAAATTATGAAAGCTGGTTACTATTGGCCTAGCATATTCAAGGACTATTTTGAATGGATAAGAAAGTGTAAAAAATGTGCTTTCTTTGTTGGAAAAGAACGTTTAGCTTCGCTGCCCTTACAACCTATTTCAGTTGATCAACCTTTTATGCAGTGGGGTCTTGACTTTATTGGCATGATAAACCCACCTTCGTCACAAGGACACAAATGGATCTTAACTGCTACAGATTATTTTACATGATGGACTGAAGCAATAGCCTTGAAAGATGCTAATGAAGCTTCGATACTATCCTTTTATGAAGGAATAGTTTACATATTTGGTGTTCCAGCAACTATCATATCAGATAATGCTTTAGCATTTCTTGGTGCAAAGATAACAGATTGGGTTGTCAACCATGGAATTTACTTAAGTTCTTCATCTAATTATTACCCGCAAGGTAATGGCTTAGCTGAAAGTACTAACAAGAACCTTTTAAGGATCATCAGAAGAACACTCAAAGATAATCAAAGAGCTTGGCATCTGATGTTGAATTCAACACTTTGGGCTGATAGGGTGACTCCTAAAAGATCAGTTGGAAATTCACCATACAAACTTGTGTACAGAAAAGAAGCAAGAATTCCTATTTTAGTTGAGTTACCTGCATTGGATTTGTTGCATCAAATGGAGCTGCTTGAGAATGAACCATTACAGGTTTGTTATGCAGAGTTAATGGAATTACAAGAGCTAAGAGATCAAGCCCATTTGAATATGGAAAAGAATCAGAAACAGATGAAGAAGACTTTTGATAAGAAAGATCCAAATTCAGAATCTTCAATGAAGGAGATATTGTGTTAAAGTGGGATGTTGATCGTGCAAAGCTAGGAAGACACACAAAGTTTGATACAATCTGGAGTGGCCCTTACATGATTTCAGCTTGCAAAGAACACAATGCTTTTCAGCTTTCGAAGCTGAATGGAGAGGAACTTCCCATTCCTATGAATGGTATGTTTCTCAAACACTGTTATTGAAAATCTTACAGTGATTGTTAGAGTAGGATTTCCCTTCAATAAGTGTAGTTTCTGCACATTGCATTGTTTTTCAATTCAATAAGTGCATTCGTGCATGTGATCTAGTTTACCAGATCTTTTCCCAGTTTTAGTTCATTTTGGAAGGGTTGGACCTTTTGAAAAGGCATATTTTGGTTACATGTTTGGACTCCATGCCCAATGGACAAGAGAAAAGCACTGGTCTATAAGCTAGCAGGTAGCTTTCCCCACAGGATCACCAGAAATGTTGACAATTTTTACACTTGTGCAAAAATGGGCAACTCAAAACTTCATCATTACGATGGAAGGCATTGGTGAAGTATACCTAAGCTAAGGGAGTTTTGATATTATTGGTTACTGCTGAATTAGTTAATGATTAAATGAAATCTGTAGCTATGTGTGTTGTTACAAAACGTAACAGATCACATAGTCTATAATTTCATGCTATCTTCAGCAAAAGAACACAAGGCCCTGAAGGACAGTTGTGTTATCTTGATGAAGACACCGAATTACAGAATAGGTGAAATGTTGAGTTTTGGGACAGAAAACATAAGTGCAGATTGTAGAAATCAGAGTTCATTATTGAATGTTATAGGTTCTCATTAATTTCTTTCCTTCATGATTAAGACATTCAATTATATTACTGAGTTGTTTAGTTCATCATACAATCCATACAGAAAGTTGAAATGCAGAAAGAAATACACAACTCATTTACAAGAATTCAATGTTTTATTCATAAGGAATTTCAAATGTTCCCACACAAGCCATGGGATGTAACTGAAAAGTAAAGTACAACTACTGAAATAAGAGGTACACATGCATGAAAAATAAAGTAAAGGAGTATGAGTGAACCCATCATTGCCTTGGGGGTTTTCTTCGTTGTTCGAAGTATCTCCATTCCAACTTTTGTTCCTTCTTCATCTTCGTTGTAGAAGTCACTGTACCTGAAAAGAAGAAAAGATGAACTATTAGTTACGAGCTCAGAGATCAATTCATATTCAAATATTGTCCTAGTTCATGCATATTAATCTCTTTAAAACAAGAGATATAATTTACTTGAAGATCAAACTGCATACATGCTTTACTCACTCGAAAAGAAGAAAGAGAAAAGAAAAGAAGAAACATGGACACAAGAGAGGCCAAAAAGCCTAAGTATTTTCTAACTATTTTCTTAAGTGTGCAGGTACAGGTTGTAGCCAAGAAGAAATAGACAAGTCATAAGTACATGCTGGAAAGAAGGATTAATGTAACTCAAATTCAGTATTTTCTGCAAATGGAAGAAGTTACAGTACAGAAAAGAGACTGGCAAATAGAAGTATATGTTTCAGTTTGCAACTAAAAAGAAGAATCAGATTTCAAGAAGCTGAAGTTAACTAGAAAGAAAGGGTTACAGCTGAAACAAAATGAAAAGAAGGTTCTGGGAAAATTTTGACAGGGCTTCGCCATGTAAAATGGACATTTACATATTTCTCATCATGCGGTTTTAGCTACTACATGCTTTAAAAGAATTATTAAAATCAAGTAAGTGATACAGAAAAGTAGAAAAGGATGCCATGATCAAGATAAACAATTATCATGTTTCAGTTTCAAGCTACCAAATCAGCTTCAACAGAAAATGTTATATTATGTATTCTGAATCAGAAAATACAACTACTATAGCTGGAAATGGAAGGAAGAAAGAATTCTGATTTTTTTTGCCAGGGCTTCACCATGAAAAATCAACATTTTAAATTTTCCAGCATGCCAGAAATATTACTATCAAGGAAATAAAGCATCTAAGTAAAAGAAACAAGTTACAGAGATCTTAACAAAGCATTTGAATCAAGGCTTATGCCTGAAAATAGTATCAGAAACAAATGAAGAACTACTTGCAATTTCCAGAAAGCCACTTACAAATTTCCAAATAGGGCAACAATAAAATCAAAAATCTTGCCATATCAAAGAGGCACAACTATCTATGAAAAGAAAAATAATACATAATGAAGAAACTTATTACTTTTAGCATGTTTTTGCAAAGGGAGATGAGTTCAACTGAAGCAATAAACAAGAGAAAAATATTTACATGGTTTTATTGTAACAGGCACAGGGTTGCATAGTCAGGGTAAAAACAAAATCCCAACTAGATCAAATGCAAATCAACATGTTTTCAAATAACTATTACATGTTCAGTTATGCCATTTTAATGGATTTCAGAAACTCGTGGAAGAATAAAAATGTCCAAATTGCATGACAAATCAAACAGATGGACTTTCTCAATAAGCATACCTGGAATTACTAGCTAGAGGAAGTGATGTAGATTCATCACCCAGTACAGAGTTCCAGTCCAAGAAATCAAAGGTGCATGAAAAAAAACCTCTACAGTGAAGCAAATTCAATACTGGAACATCAAATGCAAAGGATTTTGTAAGTACTACTGCTCAGTTTCGAAGGAGAAAGCAAGTTCATATCGAGTTTTAAACATCTACAAGTAAGCAAGTCCAGTCATAGACAACAATACTAATGAACGAGATGATATTTACAACTAGATCTGAGTTGAAACGAGCACAAAACTACGAAGTGATAAATGCACAAGTTAAAGAATAGAAAACCCCCCAAAATCTTATGCTCGAGGATCCAGGATATCTGTTAAAACTTTATACAGAGGAGTTTTCATTGTCACGACCCAGAAAATCAAAGCTAGCTTTTGTAAATAGAACCTCATGATATTTAAAACAGAACCTCAACATGAAAGAAATAATGTTAACAAAGCTTGAATCATACTTAGATCATCAAAATGTGCAAAACTAGATTAGATTAATGGACTAATGAGATCACAAGACCTAGAGTTTCTAAAAAATAGAGATTGAAATAGAATATTCAAGATAATGGTGTCCAACCAGTGAAAGGAAATTCTAAGAAGTTAGACAAAGTGGAAGACAAAAGGCGACCCATCAAAGTCATGTATAATCAAATACCAGATAATGGGAATACATCTGAAACATTCTTCAAAGATCCAAATCAAGATTTCTAATTACAAAACCACAAGTGTAAATGAAATCTACATCTACCCAGAAAAGATTCAAAGTTTGAACTCCTTTAAAAGTGGCGTTTCAACACAACATTGGGAAGATTTATACAGATTTGGCCGAAGCAAATGGAACTCAAAAGCACATATCACAGCCAATAAATGAAGACCCATTAATGGGTAGCAAATAATTAGAGTAAGAAAGAGAACTCATCATTTGAATCGTAATTTTCCAAGCCCTCAAAGTACAGAGATCGACGACAAGTCATGAAGTGATTTTTGAACTCACGGTCACCAGGAAACACAAAATGATGTAGAAAACAAGTATCAGTATATGCATGGTCACTAGAATAGTAAAAATGAAATAATTTTCATGTTCAAAGATAAAGAAGCTCACCCTTTCCAGCATTCATGGTTCAAAGTTGCAGAGGGCCTGAACTAAGGAAGATAATAACTTCTAAGAAAAATTCTAACAAAGAGATCACAATGAAGAAAAACTCATACCACATAAAATTTTCTACATAGGCAAAATGGTGAAATAACTCTGAGCTCAAAACAAATAGAGATGGTGGCCATAAAAGTGGTACAGAGACTCGAGCTCAGAACCAAGGCACAATTGACCACAGAAAGCTCAAACTCATGATGACAGAATCCTCCAAAGAGCTCACACAAGAACTCAGAAAACATGAATATTTGAGCACTTCTAATACTCTCAAGCAAGAGCTACCAATTTACAAACTTACAGAGACCAAATATGCAAGAGACGAGCTTCACAAATCAAAATGGTAGTCTACACAAAATTTTCCAGGGCTTTGCCACTCTCTGCGAGCAAACCAGATGCGAAATGACCAAAATGATGGAGTCTGAGTTGTTTTAACTCACCCACCTGAGCTTGGCTTAACCTAACTCACCTAGAGTTAGTGATCAAACGGTTCGAATTCAACAAGTACAAAGATCAAAGGATGAGAATTGATCTCCACATTCAATGCAAACCGTCACAGTCACTTGCCAACAACCGCATTAAAAGCCAAGTGAAACCCTAGACAAAAATCAAGATCGACGGTTCACAAGAATCCAAGTGCCAGAATCAACGGTCATAGCCATTCACAATGGCTAATGTATTTAAGACAAAGTTCCAACATAAAGTGTGAAGGGGTGAGTCACCATGGAGAAGGGGCCAACCCAAGTATTAATCAAATTAATCATTGGAAAATATTAACCAAATTCCCACTATAGTGCATACTCCAACATCCAAGTGCCGACCAAATCATGCCAACAATTATCACCAAAAAGGTGGATTTTTAAACTATATGCAAAATCCAACCAATATATCATGCATGTATTAATCAAAAGGTGGTAAGTATTATAGTATGGCATGTACATTGTAAAAAGAAATTAGTCGACCCTTTTATATTTGCTAAGTCCACAAAGGTGGCCAAACCATCGTGAAGTGCAAAGGTGGTCCCCACTTCAAGGAGGTTGAAATTGATCTACAGAATGTCACTCTTGTGACCATTAGAAGCCAAGAGATGTCAACATCAGAGCATGTGCACATGGACAAGTGGTCCCCACAGTGGATGTTTATTTATTTGCAAATATTGCAAGTATTGCAATTAGTTTACTCACCAACAAAGAGTTGATTTTTTTCATGCTTCACAAGAGGACAGAACAGACAAGAAGATGAATTCACATGCACAAGGAAAGAGACTTGCTCAACAAGCAAGCTTATTATTAGCAAATTATTCACCCTTGTTTTCTTAAAAATAGGACAGTCAACTTCAGTTTGACTGTATTGTAATCAAGGCTATTAATGCCTATTTGTAATTGCATGTTCTATTTTTATTCCTTTATCTATTATTAAATAAAGGATAAAAATAAGATGCATGGGTGAGTACAAGCCTTAGGCTATTTTTAGGAAGGGGGTGAAATTTATTTTGCTATATATTGTGTGCCTTTGTAAAGCACAAAGAAGGAGGACTTTTTTTGGATATAGGAGTACTGAAGCAATTTTTGTCAGTTTTTCCTTCTGAGTGTGAAGTATTTTCTACCTTTCCAATCATTTGCAGTCTTGTGTATGTTTCTATTAGTCTTGTGAATGCAAATTCCCTGATTAATCATCTTACCCTGTTGCAAAATTCAGTAATTTCTACATGATATTAATGTGCATGTTTAGCTTAGCAGTATTGTTGTGATACTCTCCCTCAATAC
The DNA here is from genome assembly GCA_019776745.2 of Taxus chinensis. Lineage (NCBI taxonomy): Eukaryota > Viridiplantae > Streptophyta > Pinopsida > Cupressales > Taxaceae > Taxus > Taxus chinensis. Next base: position 193,183,247 of record CM034149.1, on the reverse strand, counting down.
CTCGAAGTGTTTTTCCCTTAACATTCTATAGAAAAACTGTTGGTTTGTGCATCAAGAATCCTTTCACATATCAATTGTGCATATACTCAGTCAAATCCCTCATACAAATTTGGTGTATCACCTTAGTTTTAATTATTTTATAGTCATCTTTTACCCTTAAACCCCAGAAATCAATTTAGGATACATCAACAAGGAACGGCCTTGATATCAGAGACTCACCTCAAAATAGGTATGCCCATAGACCTGAGGTGTTTCCATTGTATCTACGAAAGAGAGAGATCAAATTTTGCAAGCTTAGAAAATTCGGGCAAGTGTAAAAAGACCTTGAGTCAAGTGTAAAAAGACCTTCATGCATGTATACCTCCTCGGCTTCTTTTTTAGAAAGAAGTGTAGAAAGATATTAAAGGTGATCTTTAGTAAACTCTTTAGTACTATTGAGTTTACTAGTAAACATCCAGTACAAGCATATTGTTAAGGAGGTCCCTGGTTGTAAAAGTCTCCTATATTCTTAGGTTCAATAACCTTTTATGAGAACTTGTGAGAACATGTAAAACTCAAAAATCATACTTAGCCACTGATCATGGGATGATCTTTGGGATTACAAATTCTTTTGTACCAAAAGGTAAATTGAGTATGATGAAGGTGTTATAATTCCTTCAACCGATATGCTAGCCTAAAACCTTTATGGTTTAAGGATTGTAAATCTTGTAGTGTACCACGGGAAGGTAATCTATTGGCATATGTTATATTATCTCACTTAACATTAAGGGGGAGTGTTGGAACATAATGATTAAGTGGTTTGGCCAACCCTTAATGTGTATGGGTCCATCACTAATATTAGGTTAATATTTAATAATATGAAATATTTCTATTTCTATTATTAAATATGTTAACCCATGTATATACAAGTTAAATATTTAATATCATGAAATGATTATATTTCTAATATTAATATTATAAAACAAGGTGTATGTGTCAACCATTTTAAGTTGAAAAGGTGGGTCGGGATACATACTCGATCACCTTATATAAACAGGATTTTAGGTCCTCATTTGATATATTCGGGAAATATATCAAAAGTGTGCAAATCAAGTGATTTGGTTTTACCCTTGGTAAATAGGGTTTCAAAGGAGGAGGTGATCTTACTGGATGTAAAATAAGTTCTCTAAAGTAAAAGGTTATTTTCAAAGTGGTTTTTACCCTATTGGGGTTTTCCACTATAAATATTGTGTCACCTGTGTTATTTATTTTCTGTAATTATTTCTTTATTTACTTATGTTGTGATGTAATCTTTATTTAAATATTTATTATAACATTATGTAATATGTAAGTTGATTAAATATGTATTTATTACAATCCTCAAATTTTAACAGGATTATCATTTATTCGAGATCTAAATAATACAATCTCATAATCATAACCTAAATGCATAAAGAATAAGGAATTACGAACTCAAAGACTTTCTCTCATAATGTTTCCAGCAAGCTGAGATCAAAGTAAGCCAAAAGGTCAAATTAATGCATGGATATGAAGAAACCCAATAGAAACCAAACAGCAAAAATTTCAACAAACCCATATCTCATTTTCTTAAAGGTTCAACAAACACGATATCAAGTAATTAAAGGCACAAAAGTTGACTACTAGATCTCTCAAGAAAGGAGAATCCAACAAACCCTACAAGCTGGATAAGTTTGCAAACAGATGACCTCAAAGTCTGGAGGATAATGTAACAACAAGAGCTCACAAATCTCCATAGAAGCAAATACGTGCCCACAACAACCCCAATGCAAAAATAAATGGCAGTCATGATTGTCAAAATATAGAGATAAGATGCAAACCCTTGTGAAAAAACGTCAAACCCCCCCATGATGAGTTCGAAAAAGAAGAACAATGCACGGTCATAACAGATTTGCACATGCAGAGCCACTAAAGAAAGTTTGAGTCACTTAACGTATTACAAGATACGAATGCAAATAAACAAAGTTCAGAGATTGAGTACATACAAGGATTCGAGAAATGAAGAAAAACTCACCGAAAATCAACAATGATGATAAAAAACCCCAAAGGATAAAAAATGTAGACCAAACTTCAAGTACCTGAATCAAATTTCAAAACCGAGGTTTTCAGAAGACACATAAAAACAAAATGTTTCGAATTTTTAGTACAGGAGGAGAGAAAATGACAAGAAATCATTATTACAATGATCAAAGACAACCATGACCTTACCTCCTTCAATATCATGTAGCATATCAGAGAAGAATGAGCTCAAAGTTTCCTCATAATGGTGGCCGACAGAGAATGACGTCAAAACCACAGTGAGCTTCAAATAGATGCCCCGGACCTAATTCAGGCTCAAAATAAAGATAAATGGTGGCCAACACAATGAAATATCTCAGAATCTCATAGAGGCTCATGATGATGAAAGAGTATCGAGCTCTAGAAAATGCAACAAAACTGGCTTGAACCAATGAGATTAAAAATGGCAGACAACTCCCAGATAGCTTGCTAAAAAACTCAGAATTGGAATACAGCGTGAAAATGCACAATAGTCGCAGAACCTTCATGGGTAACTCACTTTTATGAGAGGCCGAGCTTCGATAGAAAATGCAAAAATGGCTTCGTCGGACACATTTTCCAAGGCTTCACCACTCATAATGAGAAAGAGAAATGACCAAATGATCGAACTCGGGTAAGTGTTTTCAAAACACTAACTTCCACAAAGTTAGACTCAGTGAGTTAAATAACTCAACTAGCTCGAGTTAGAAGTCCAACGATACCAGATCGAATGCATGTAGAATACAAATGACGGGTATCAGATGATAACCCAGGGTTTAAATCATCAATGCATCTAGATGACCAGGTTACATGAGATCAACGACCATAGATAAATCACATGACTGTTTAAAGCCCACAATTAGTGTAAATTCAGATGCTCAGAGATCGACGGTGTGAGATTCAGCAAGTACCTGTATAATCATCAATTGGTGGGATAATATGGGATTTTCTACCAAAGTTGCCCACAGTAAGTGTAAACCCATAGCCCAATGTCATCGACCATATTATAATGCAATGATCAAAACCCTACTGAGGGTACATAACATCAAAGGCCAAGGATCAATCGACAACATGATCGATGGGTTAAGCCTTCATCAAGGTGGACCAAATAATATTTAGACCGTGACCCCAATCTTTTGACCTTACAGGTATAGTCTGTAATTCCACCTAACATTCCATGGAGTGAGTCATCATTGGATGGGGGCCAAACACTTCCAATAGTATATAATAGTCCAAAGACATAATGTTTCTTTGACCTTCTACAGTTCTAAACCATGATGCCTTAGAACTACATTATCTACAAAATGTCGACCCAATCATTATGATTTTGCAATAATAATCGCAAGTAGAGAGTGTAAAAACATATAATCAAATGATGCACCTCGAAGAATAAGAATGTCAAGCCGTGTAAATATTTGTAAGAGGGGGGAAAATCAAATCATGTGCCATGTAAGTCAAAATCCCAACATTATAACCAATGACATATATATCTTAAGGTCTAATGACCTTAATACATTCGATGGTACCATGTAAAAATTGCAAAAGGGGGGACCGATAATCATATGTCAAACGCTCATATCCGAGGTCAGGATGCATGGTAGCAATCTTTTGCGTAAAGGTGGTCCCCACAATCAGACCAAATTGGAGATTCAGTAATTTGACTCAGGGTGCAAATGAAGTGGATTGTTACATGTAGACCACAGTAGAGGTGACTAACATCATTAGTACAAGTTAGAGCACTTTAACAGGCCTATTACCTTATTCTTTTTTCCACAAGATAGGATAGATTATTTGTACTACATCATGTGCTCTGGTAAGTGGTCCTCATCATAATGGGTAATACATGGAATTGAATAAAATTTTGCTAAGAATGGCAAAGGACAAGACATTATTTTTACTTGCAGAGGAAGTTATTTTAACTCACACAGGAGATTAATTTTTGCATATGCATCCAAGGAGTAGAATTAAAGAATACTATTTTTATCAAATTACAAGTAGATCAATTGGCAATTGTCACATCAAGCACTAGAAGATAGAGATTGCATACATTAGAGAAGACTTGCTCATCAAGAAAATCTTATTATTATCCAAATTTTTCATCCAACTTTATTAAAAATAGAACAGTCAACTATAGTTTGATTGGAATGTATTTTTGTAACCAAGGCTATTAATGCCTCATTATATTAGCATGTTTATTTTTATTCCTTTATTTATTCATGATAAAGGATAAAAATAGGATGCATGGGTGAGTACAAATTTTAGTCTATTTTTAGGAAGGGTGGGATGAATAAACTTGCTTTATATTGTGTGCAATTACAAGGAACAAGGAGAGGAATTTTTGGACATAGGAGTGCTAAAGCAGATTTTTCTAGTTTTGTTGTTTAAATGAAAATTGATTTCTGCCTTTCCAAATTATTTGCGGTGTTGTGTATAACTTATTATTTCTTGTGAACATAAACATTCCTTGATTGATCATCTTACCTTGCTACAAAATTTAGTAATTTCTACATAAAATTAGTGTGCATGTTTATCTAAAACAATATTTTTGTGAATCATTCCCTCAATACATTTAGTGTTTTGCCTTAATATTCTGTCTGAAAACTATTGGTTTGTGCATCCAGAATGTCATTCTCAAATTATTTGTGCATGTACTCAGTCAAAGCCCCTAACAAGTTTGGTGTATCACCTCAGTTTTTTAATTCATTTGCAATCATCTTTTTTACCCTCAAAACCCCAAAAAAAATAGTTTAGGATACATCAAAAAGGAACTGGCCTTGATACCAGAGACTCACCTCAACAATAGGTATACCCACAGACTTGAGTTGTTTCCATTGTATCTATGAAAGAGTGAGATATCCAGAGCAAGATCTTAGAACACCTAAAGTCATCACTCTGAACTGCGCGCACTTTCGAGATATAACAAGAACTTCATACCTATCCATGCTTTGAGCTAGGAAATCATCAAGCCATGATATGCTACAATCAAGCCTCTATTTCTTCAGCTGTCTAAAGAAAATCTATATTCATCAGGACTCATTTTTAAGCATGTGACAAACCTAAGTTCCCCATGGAAAGATTATTATGCAACATTTAAAAAGTCAGTTGGATCAATAAAAAACAAAGCATCTTCATACCTATCTTGGATAAAAAACATCCAAGTCATGGTAACCATCCAATTCTAGGCATGCATACAAACACATAATGTTATACCATTTCCCTGCAATTAGCCTTAAATGAGGATGCACTATGAGCAGTCTTGAAATGAAGTTCTAAACCAACATATACCTCATCAGTGCCAAAAATGTGAGTAACCATTATCACAAAGCATTACATCATAATTGCTTGAGCAACATCCACTTTTTCTAGGCCCAAAGATAACTCATTTAGTAAGGCATAAACACATTCTTCATACCAATGTACAATATGATGAGACCATAATAGATTTCTCAGTGCACTTTTAGACCATATTTTAACAAGCAATTGTAGATCCATCATGCTTCAATGACTGTAAGAGTTCAAAAAGTACTCAGTTCAAAGGCCATTCAAGACTTCTACTTCTAAGCTTTTACTGATGATTCACAAATTATTTCAATTCTACTAAACTTAGACAACTCTACATGCCTTTATATCGACCATTTCAACTTTTTCAAGGTCCATCCAAAGCACCATTTCCAAATCATTCTACAAATTTCAGTATTTGAATCTGAGATAAGAAAAGTATATACAACTTTGCAAAGAGATGTAACAAGAGGAATGCAAACACTCAAGATTATAATCAGGCCTTGAATGATCTAGAGACCACTATTACAATCTTACCAAGGTACTCCCCCTATCTTAATGGAAAGCAAATTCTTCATACCTTCATACCAAGGGTATTCACCTTGCATTTTTGGATACACTTACCTTTCTTAAAGCAAAATCTGACATGATCTCATACAGATACTCAACTAGTACACTCTCTTGAACCCTAGCATAGTCTTTAGGACTCTTTTATGGATCTATTATTTCTGTCAATAGCTCTTGAATATACATCCTTGTCCACTCATCTTTGACAACATGACACTCAGTTATAGGATTCTTACCACTGAAATCAGTAGAGGATTCTCAAGTACATAGCAATGTACTATTTTACATTCTACTACTTATTGAGAGATGCCTCTAGTTGATTCCAACTTTTGAAAGATGACTATTACCACAAGAGCTCAAGTCATGAGGTAAATCATCAACATTAACAATCTCAACCTTCTCCTATCTTACTAACATGTAGGTCTTCAATAGCACCTTGTAGCACTCTTGTTAATGCTATCAACTAGACATTGCATAAGGTCTAAAAGTTCACTAGTCACACTTATCAAGAGGAATTATCTCGTCATGTCTTGGGATCTTTACCTCTTGCATAACCTCATAACTACATTATGCACTCTATAGATGCTCATTGTTTCCCTCAACTCGTTGTTCATTTTAGCCGATTTCAGATGGAATCATACTATGTCTCCTAGTGCCCTGATGGTCATGACTTCTAAAACTCATGTTGTCATACATCAAGGAAGTTCACTATTAGTGACTGCCAGTACAACTTAACATGAGAAGGTTCGTAGAGAGGTCATCAAGATAACTCTCACGGGCTTACTTCAACATTACAACAAGCTTAGATCAACATTTCACTTAGAAGCCAATACTCAAAAACAATGGCAGCTTTTTCTTGAACATTGTTTCTATTGCATTGAGCCAGAATGGTAAGCAGCCATATCAATTCAAACAATTAGCTTAAAGACCTGCCAGCTACTGAACATTTGGATCAATGAGCATTGGAGACTTTTCTTGAACCACAAAATTTTGGCCTCAATGAATACATGGAGGCTAACTAGACCTTCACATAAATGCCACTCATTTTGGGCTTATGGAATCATCCTATAACATACCTATGAATTATTCTTCACAAGTTAGCTTCGATATCATGTAGCTTTGCATTTAAAATAAGACACAAGGGTTACAAGGATCAAACCGAACTTCAACCTTACAGTTTATACCTTTCTCTTTCTAAGCACTTGTGTTAAGCTTTATTCAAGTCAAGTCAATGACATCTACTTAAACCCTTGGTTATTCAAAAAATCATGGTAACATTGAGAACCTTCAAATAATGGTAAATCTTCAACAAAAAACTTTTATGCATTATCATCGTTGGAATATACCTTACGATTACTCATCATCATGACATGAACAATGAATCTTCTCAGAGCTTTAAAGATTTTGATATTTGAACTCTTGGTCTAGCCAGTGGCATGATTTAGCATTCAGTCTAATGACCTATTCATTTCATCAAGGAAAACACTTGGATCTCTGGTATAAGCTTGTTATAAATTGTAGCTTAGTCTGTTAACTTCCTTGATGACCCCAGAGGAGCACCTTCTAAGAAGGATGGACTCCATACCATAAGTAACAAATTCTCACAACTTCTAAGATCTCCATTCAAGAATCAACTGTACCAACTGAGAGTGCCACATTTCATGACATCACAAGCATGCTTATAGGTCCCAAAATCATTAGTTTCATACATGTAACCACACCTAGCAGAATCATGAAAATCTTGTAACTTGTGAGCAAAATCCATGATCTTAGATTCTCTACCTTGAAAGCACTGTAACAGCTTGAATCAGATTTTTACCTTTGACATTGCTTGTCTAGTATACATGAAGATTATCAACATCTTCAAACCTCTAGAAATACTACCTTCTTCAAGCTTCTACAGACTTTGGATTAGTCCTCACGACCTAGTGGGATTTCATAAGACCAAAAGTTATAGGCAGATGTTGTTATGGAGGTCTAGCTTTTCAAAAACTCAACATAGTCTCTGAGCACCACAGTTGAACTTGTCATTTTTGACACTTAGCCCATGACAAATTCATATTCCACAGTCTCAAATATACCTTCCCTGAACTTACCATTTAAATGACATATAAAGTGAACTCAGGTTGCTCAAATGTTTTGGTTTAACTCCACCAAGAGTTAACAGACTCAACTTTCATGATAAAAATATTGACACATGTCACATGGATCTTGTTAATAGTCTATATACCATCATGGTTACCCTTGAAGGTTTAGATTGACATGATGGAAAAGGCCAACTAACATGGTAATGTAGACACATGTAAGCATAGATATGAGCTCAAGGATTCTTCGAAGATCATAGCTCAGACTTAGAATCGTGATGAAGCAAACACAGATTTTATCTAGGTCATCATACTAATAACTCAATAAATAGTACAAGACACCTTTGGACCAAAGTCTTTCTCATTAAGGACTCTTAGTATACAACCCATAATAACTCATGACAGGTTGACTAAGTACATCTTTAATGATTAGCTTAGAGTACAGAAAAACATTCGACAAAGAACCTCATGATTGTTACTTAAGATCACAAGACACATAATCATTGAATCAACAAGACTGAGTGAGGATACATTTATTGTCATGGTCATTGACCTTATAGAGGTGCTCACTTATGCTAAAGTACTAGACCTTAAACTCCCCCTGCACAATACATGCTTCAACCTTGCTACAATGGTAGACCTTCAAGAACCATGGAGTGGAAGGCCCTACTTGATTCAAGAAGACCTAAAATAAGGCCTTGAAAATGTCCCAAGCCTTCTTGGGCATCTGCAAAATACTTTCATCTTCCCTTCCTTGCTCTGATATTAGAGATTCACTCCTTAGTTCACCTAATTTTACACTTGAGGGCACGCCATTATCTATCTTAGGTTTTCATGCTCTTATAGAGTTAATACCTTGCATTCTAGCACCTTGGAAGTTGTTATCATATATTTTATGTCTTTGATTCATCTTATCTTGTTTCAAATGAAAACATACTCTTGCCACATGACCAATATCATTACAGTAGTGGCAAACAACTGAGTTCTTCCTTTTAAAACCTACACTTTGACTAAGTGTATTTTTGTAAACTAAGGCTATTAATGCCTCATTGTAATTAGCATGTCTATTTTATTCCTTTATTTATTCATGATAAAGGGGTAAAGTTAGCATGCATGGGCGAGCACTGATTGTAGTCTATTTTTAGGGTGGGTAGGGTGAAGTATTTTTGCTATATATTGTGTGCACTAGCAAGGCAAAAGCAAGGACTTTTTGCACATATGAGGGCTGAAGTATATTTCTGCTAGTTTTGCCTTGAATGAGAAATATATTTGGCCTTTCCAATTATTTACAGTGGTGTGTATCTTTCCCTTAATTCTTGTGAATGTTAATTCCCTGATTAATCATCTTACCTTGCTGCAAATTTGGTATTTTTATGCATAGTCTTAGTGTGCATGTTTAGCTTATTGTGTTGTTTTGATTTATCCCTCAATACATAAGTATTTTTCCTTAATATTATGCTAAAAACCATTGGTTCGTGCATCTAAAATTCATTCTTAATTTTATTGTGCATATAATCAGTCAAAGCCCTCAATAAATTTGGTGTATTAAGCATTTCAATTTCAATTACAGTCATCTTTTTACCCTCAAAACCCCAAAAAAATAGTTTAGGATACATCAATAAGGAACCAACCTTGATACCAGAGACTCACCTTGACAATAGGTATACCCATAGACCTAAGGTGTTTGCATTGTATTTACAAAAGTGAGAGATTAGGCAAGCTTAGAAACCCTACTATCATCTCTCAACCATGATGCACTTTCAATAGATAACAGGTTCAACAAATCTGATACCACAATGGTCTTTATGTTTACAGGTAGTGCAAGGTATGATTGTGTGAAGATCTTGTTCGTAGAGAGTAGATCAAAAGCCCTTCCAAGCACAGTAATGAAGAAAGGTATGGGAAAAGCGGCAGTTGTTGAAATATCAAAAATCACATTAAAAAGGTTGTGTTTGGGTGGGTGGTTTGAGAGAATAAGAAGAAGTGTCACGTCCCCCGAATGTCAAGTTGGTGTGAAGATGGGGAGGACCTTATGGAAAAACCTCACCTACATGACGGTAGTAATATGGGTGTTGATGAAAGTTTTCGTACTCTTGATGAGTTTGGAAAGTCTCGATGCTATACAGGAGATAATCCCCCAATGTAAGGTGTTGTAAAAAACCTTCCAAGGGATCAAAGCTTGGTACTTGGGTGGCAGGAATGGATGAGCTATTCGAAGTTTGAGAAGAAGGCTTGGTATATGGGCTTGCTTTAGAAGTTGTCGCTTTAGTAGGAATAAGTGAGCTAGTTGAGGAAGATTTAGTAGCAGAAGTGGTAGATGAGGTAGCGCCAGAAGATGAAGCGGTTGCAGTATGAGATGAGGCAGATGTAGTGGTAGATGAAGCAGTTGCGGTAGTAGATACATTAACTGGAATAAGTACTTCATTGGGTTGATACAACATGCTGTAAGTTTTGAAAGGTGAAGGATCTTCCTAAATGGTGTAGAGGTTCCCTTCATATTCAAATTTTATGTAGCAGTAAAATTTTAGAGGTACACACCCCATGCCACGAATCCAGGATCGGCCAAGTAACATGTTATACTAAAATTACCCTTCAAGAACATAGAACAGTTAAGGAATGGTGCGAGGACCCACACAAATGTGAAGCATGATGGTGCTTAAGGTAGTGGTCATGGCATTGTTGAAATAACATGACATAACTAGGTTATTATGCATGCAGTTGGTGGGTATGCACATTTTTGCGTACGCGTGGGATGAAATGATATTAATGCTCACACCTCCATTAATCATAACATGTTGTATGTTAGTATATTAAATGTATATAGAGATGAAGATGGTGGGATAAGGATCCTCTGAATAATGAGGAGCAATCTCTGAGTCAGAGAAACTGATGGAAAAAACTTGGTGAGTGGTAGGGGGAATAGAAATTTTAGGTGAAGTGGTGAGAGCGGCCACATGATGAGGGGTGAAGATGGTAGCAACAGGTTTAGGGTAATTTGGTATAACATCAATATTTTTTAGGATCTCAAGGAGGGCCTGGCGATGAGACTCAGAGGTTTGGATGAGGTCATACAAAGACATTTTTAGAGGATATTGATGAAGTTGTTTGATCATAGTGCGATGTGTAACTCCATTAGAAAAATGATATGTCGGCCCATGGATGGATACACTGGGGGAAGGTGGAGATGGAACGGTGGGTAGAGGTGTACTTGATGGGTTACTTATCTTCTCTTTTCCTTTTTCTTTCTGTGATCAAGTGGCAATTCAAACCATATAGATTTCAAAGATTGGAGGAGGAAAAGAGGGTTGTGGAGGTGGAGGTGAAGGCCGTTGAATAGAAATAGGATGAGGTTTTGTGGAAGTAGGAAAAGAGGGAATAGAATTCTCCTCCAATAGTTCATCATCATCTGAAATACCATATAAATCACATAGTTGAATTAGAATGTTTTTTAGGGCCTTACACCCTTCAACATCATGGCCTAGGGAGCGATGATATGCACAGATTTTAGTATCGTCAAACTCTATTGGTTTGGGCTTGAGTGGATCATAAGGTTTGATGGGAGGAAATGTGATAGCAGAGGTTTCTAATAACCTAGCAAGGATGTTAGAATAATATCTTGTCAATGGATCACCATGAGAATTTAATGTTTTTTTGGATGAAGGCATGGGTGATTTTCATGACGAAGATGGAGTTAGGGATCTAGTTGGTTTAACTGCTTTTTTTTATAGGTAGTATGGTTTTTGTTCTAGGTTACACCTTCTTGGGTAAGGGTGTTGAGGTAGGGCACGAAGAAGAAGAAGATGTAGAAGGCATGGGCATGCGAGTCAAACAAGGTGAAAATAGATGTGTGGGTAATGGCGTGGTTTTAGGTAATGCAAAGGGTGGTGGTAAATGAGAAGGTAGAGGTATGGGTGATGAAGAAGGTGTGGATAAAATAGTAGATTGAGGGGAGGGTGTAGGTTATTTCTTTTAGATTTTTCCTTTGGGGCGGAGGTTGTTTGACCAAGGTTGATGGATGTGGGCCTAAGATTGATGGAAGGTGCAAAGGTGAATAAGAAGGCATGTGAGAAATTGGGGTATGGCACATGTGCAATCATAATCAACTCTTATTTTTGAAAAATAAGGTAATCAAGTCTTCATAAGGTTGTTTGCATTCTGATGTTGACCCCTACTCCATCTTCTTGTGATCATATGAAAAATTACATTTTAAGTCATGTTAAAACCCTCACATAAGTGGGGACCACCTGTGGTTCTGAGCACTTGTGTTTGTTGGGTTTGGCCACTCTTTTGTACTTAGCACATCACCATGGTTTTAGATATACATGGGGTTACTTTGTAAAGAGTTACCATACCATATTCGGCCACCTTTGATTTATTTGTGACATAGACTATGGTTTAGAATTTTGAAAGTCAATATGTAATGATTTTTTAATGGATATGGGCTGGCCCCCTCGTGATGATGACTCACCCCTTTATCATTTTTTCAGTGGCATAGTTTAATCATGTTGAGTTAGGTCATTTTGATGGAGACGATTGAAATCTATCCTTGATGGACTCACATCGTTGATTTCTAACCCTCGGTTAGGGTTTCTAACCTGGTAATTAAATGGGGGAAGTGACATCTAACCATAGTGCTTTCTTCAAAAGTTGGTGATGAATTCATGAGCATTGATCTTTGTACTTTTTCTTATATCTTTCATTGATCCTTGACCCTTGGTTAGGGTTTTATGATCTAGCATTCAATGTGGAAGTTGTAACCATGGTGGTATTCTTCAAAAAAAATTGAATGTTTCTCATCCCTTTAATCTGGTACTTGTCAATTTTGGAGCGTTTTGTCACTAATTCCGGGTGAGTTAGATTAAGCCACGGTTAAGGAGGGTGAGTTAAATCAACTCGAACCCCATTAATTTTTTCACTTTACATCGAGCTTACGGGTGAAGCCCTGGAAATATTTTCACTCGACGCCGTTATTGATCTCTGTCAAACTTGTTTCCCTCTGCAGATTGGTATTATGAAGCTTTCTTGCATTTGCATTTCATGGTTGTTCTTTGTCGAGCTCAAAATTGTATTATTCTTTGGTCTAGAGTGAGTTTTCTTTCGAAGCCGGCCACCATTTCTTTTTCTTTCAAAAAAATTAATTCATCTTTGTGTAGCCCTATGCATGTATCTTTTGTCTTTTTTATCTGTTAGATATTTCTGAGCATGATTCAGTCAATTTTCACATGTTATCATCATCTTCCAAGTCATTTTTCTAAAAAAATGGTTCTTTATCTTTTGTGGATTTCTATGTGTTCTTTGTGGTCATCATTTCTAAGTATTCGAGTTCTGTACGGTTCTACCGTTCTTTGACATTGCATGGTTGTGAGGGTTTTGATATGGATTTCTTCTTAAACCTGACTGTTGTGGAGCCCTATATTCCACAATGGTAGTTATTTTCCTCAATTTTGATTCTTATGCTTTTAATGCCTCTAGATTGACATTCTCAAGTTGGCTCTATTTTGTGGAAGCTCATTTTTTACATCAATGGTCACCTTTCCTGTTATGGTTCGTAGTTCCATTTGCATAAGGTAAGGGCTCGGTATTTCTAGTTCATTATTGCATTTTCCACTTTAAAATACTTTGGTCTTTGTTTATTTATGGAGGCCTTCATCAAACATTTTATCCAGTTCGTGTTTTCCTTTACATGCCATATTCTGACCTGGGCTTGTTGAATCTGTGATTATATTTGGCCACTATATTTTTCATTCTGGGTCGATGCACTCATAATGTTAGTAAGTCATTATTCTTCATTATTCTATTTGTGGACGTCATTTTTTAGCTTTGTATTTAGTTCTAGGTGATTTTCAAAGCTCTGAAACTAATGATTTTTTAGGGTTGTTTGTATGGTCTCTAAAAAATATATTTCCTAGTCGTTTCTTTGATTTTTTGGATCTCTGAGAAGATGATTTCATGCATGACTCTTGTTTTTGAGATTTGTAAGCTCTGCTTATTATCAATGCTAAACTGACTTCTAGTGCTCTGAGATGGATAAAATGTCGATCTCTAGTTTTCTATTCTACAATTCCTCCAGTCTCAATTTCTATTCCGATACCAATTCCTTTTTTCCCAAAATAATTTCACCTTTCTTTTCCCATCCTTCAGAACTAGAATAGTGATTTAAGTTTGATGGTTTCCTCGACTCATTGCATTTCTTGTAGATAATATTGCAACTTTTATTTTGATAGATACAGTCATATCCGACATGATCTTAATCTTTTAGAGAGATTTATGTTCTCTTTTTCCAAGCTACCGAACTTTTCTGAAAGAATTTTTTTTATTTACTTCATTTTCACTCCTCTGCTTGGTGTTCTGATCGAGCTCTTCTAGAGTATTCTAAATCCATGCAATTTGTATTGGACTATTGTGGTTGTCCCTCCACCAAGAATAAGTAGAACTTTGTATAAGGTGCCTCATCCTTAACCAATCAAGGGCTTGTTCAAGATGACTTTAACTGGATCTTAAAACTTGAATTTCTCTATTCAGCTTTGCATCTTATTTGTAATATTGTTATGGAAATCTAAATAATTTTCTATTTCATTATTTCTAATTTTTTTTTCTCTTGGATAGATGTAGACCTATACAATAATGACACTTCTGACACTCCCGTATATTTGTCTTTGTGAGTTGGAAACACTTGTTTATGTTCCTGGTGAAGTTATTTTGTAACTATAGTTACACTTATACTCTGTAGAAGTGTTGTAGCATCTATTTTTATTTTTGTACTTGTCATACATCCTTTTGTAGCTGGTGGAAGTGGTTATCTTGATTTTGATTTAGCTATAATATGAAACGCTCATTTATGTACCTTATATTTTTATAGCTTATATCAATTTGCCCCTTTCTGAGAGCTCTTCTCTATGTTCAGATAACTTGTTTGTATATAATCAATTTCTGAGTTTATTTCTGAGCATTATTTGAGCATTACTGAATCTATCTTGATGAAATTTGGAAAATACTATCTAGAAATGTGAATATAGTCTATTCTTTCTAAGTTGTATTTAATTAAGTTACAATACTTATTTTCTTTGAGATGGTAACTATATCCTTCATCTATTGAATCATGGCTTATTTCTGGAAGCTTAAATATGATAACCATTATTTTGATCATGCCATGATTTTTTACTTTCAGTATTACTATTTGATTTACATTCATCTTTTAAAGCATTTATTAATTTAAAAAACAACATGATGGAAATATGTACATTTCCATTTTACATGGTGAAAATTTTCTTAGTTTTCTGTTTCACCTATAATCTTATCATTCCAGTTTATTTCAGTCTTTATATTCTGATTCTTCTGCTTCACCTATGAGTTGTATTATGAAACATGTACTTTATCTTTGAGTGGAAATAAGCATGTACTTCTCTCCTCTGATTTACAATGTAATTTATTCTATTTCTAGAATAGCTACTAAACTTTGAGTTGCATTCTTTGTTCATACCAGTATGCACTTGTGATTTATTCCAATCTTGATGTACCATAGGATAGAAGTTAGTAAACTCTGCAATCTTTATCTAACAATGAGGACTATAAGACAAGATTTTATTTTTTTCTTTATTGCAACCTGTACCTACACACTTAAGAAAATAGTTAGAAAGTATTTAGGCTTTTTGGCCTCTCTTATGTTCCATAGTTTTCTTTTCTTCTCTCTGTCCTTATTTCTAAGTAAATAATCATGTGTTTTGTTACAGAAAAGTATTTTTTATCATTTTTGCCTTTGATCCTCATATAATTTATATCTCCTATTATTAAGAGATTCACTTGCACAAATTTGGATAGTATAGGAATATGGATTAACCCTGAGCTCAGTAACTGACAGTTTTCTCCTTTCTATTTTTAGGTACAGTGCCTTCTACCAAGTAGTGAAGATGATGATGGAACAAAGTTGGAGCTGGAGATGCATCAACAGAAGAAGAAACCCCCAAGGAAATGATGGGTTCATTCATACTCTTCTACTTTATTTTTCATGCATATGTACCTCTTACTTCAGTAGCTGTATTTTACTTTTCAGTTACATCCCACGGCTTGTGTGGGAACATTTGAAATTCCTTATGAATAAAACATTGAATTTTGAAAACTGAGTTGTATATTTCTTTCTGCATTTCAACTTTCTATATGGATTGTATGATGCATTAAACAATTCAATAATATAATTGAATGTATTAATCATGAAAGAAAAAACCTTAAAGAATACATGTAAAATTTACTAATGAACTTTGATTGCTATAATATGCAGTTATGATTGTTATTCCAAAGCTTAACAATTAATCTATTCTACAATTCAATGTCTTCATCAAGATAACACATATGTCCTTCGAGGCTTTGTGTTCTTATGCTGAAGATAGTCATGAAATTACAGACTATGTGATCTGTTACATTTTGTAACAATACACATAGCTGCAGATTTCATGTAATCATTAATTAATTCAACAAAAACAATATGAACTAAAAAAAACTCCCCTAGCTTAGGTTCACTTCACCAATGCCATCCATCATAACGAAGTTTTGAGTTGCCCATTTTTGCACAAGTGCAAAAATTGTCAACATTTCTCGCGATCCTGCTGGGGAAAGCTGCTTGCTAGCTTGTAAACCAGTGCCTTGCTCTTGTCCATTGGGCATGGATTCCAAAATCATGTAACCAAAATATGCCTTTTGAAGGTCCAACCCTTCCAAAACGAACTAAAACTAGAAAGGATCTGGTAAACCAAATCACATGCATGAATGCACTTTATTGAATTGGAAAACATTGTAATGTGCAAGAACTGCACTTATTGAAGGGAAATCTTACTCTAAACAAACACTTGTAGGATTTTCAATAACATTGTTTGAGAAACATACCATTCATAGGAATGGGAAGTTCCTCTCCATTTAGCCTTGAGAGCTGAAATGCATTGTGTTCTTTGCAAGTTGAAATCATGTAAGGACCACTCCAGATTGTATCAAACTTTGTGTGTCTTCCTGGCTTTGCACGATCAACATCCCACTTCAACACAATATCTCCTTCATTGAAGATTCTGAACTTAGCCTTCTTATCAAAATTCTTCTTCATCTGCTTCTGATTCTTTTCCATGTTCACATGGGCTTGATCTCTTAGCTCTTGTAATTCCATTAATTCTACATAACGAACCTGTAATGGTTCATTCTCAAGCAGCTCCATTTGATGTAGCAAATCTAGTGCAGGTAACTCAACTGAAATAGGAATTCTTGCTTCTCTTCCATAAACAAGTTTGTATGGTGAATTTCCAACTGATCTTTTAGGAGTCACTCTATCAGCCCAAAGTGTTGAATTCAACATTAGATGCCAAGCTCTCTGGTTATCTTTGAGTGTTCTTCTGATGATCCTTAAAAGATTCTTGTTAGTACTTTCAGCTAACCCATTACCTTGTGGGTAATAATTAGATGAAGAACTTAAATAAATTCCATGGTTGACAGCCCAATCTGTTACCTTTGCACCAAGAAATGCTAAAGCATTATCTGAAATGATAGTTGCTGGAACACCAAATCTGTAAACTATACCTTCATAAAAGGATAGTATCGAAGTTTCATTAGCATCTTTCAAGGCTATTGCTTCAGTCCATCGTGTAAAGTAATCTGTAGCAGTCAAAATCCACTTGTGTCCTTGTGACGAAGGTGGGTTTATCATGCCAATAAATTCAAGGCCCCACTGCATAAAAGGCTAATCAACTGAAATAGGTTGTAAGGGCAGCGAAGCTAAACATTCTTTTCCAACAAAGAAAGAACATTTCTTACACTTTCTGATCCATTCGAAATAGTCTTTGAATATGCTGGGCCAATAGTAACCAAATTTCATAATTTTTAAGGCTGTGGTACGTGCTAAAAATGACCTCCTGCAGGTCCTTCATTGAATTCAAATAATAATTTCTGAATTCTATCATAATCAACACATCGCAACAAGATTCCATTTATATCCTTTTTGAATAACACACCATCAATAAAGACATAAGGTACAAATTTTAACATGAAATACGTTTGTTTATTCTTTTCCATACCTTCCAAATAAATACCATGTTGTAGATAGTTAACTAAATCAGTCATCCATCTTGATTCATGTACTTCTTGAGCAAGTTCAGGTTGCTGATTTTCTGGCTGCACCATGACATTTGATTGTTGATACGTAATTTCAGCATGTTGTTTTGAATCTTCTGATTCTATAGCCTACTATTTTTCCATATCAGCAATTAGATGTTCACACAAACCTTTACCTTGAACTGTCTTCACAACCCAGATATCAACATCATATTCCATGACCTTAGTTATCCAGCCTACCGTTTTCTCATTCAATTCTTTATTCAACAAGAAAGCTTTCACACTTGGATGAGAAACAAGAACATGAATTTTGTTGTTTGAAAGCATGTACTTAAAATTCTTTAGTCCTCTGACTACTGAAAGTACTTGTTTTTCAAGAAATGTGTACCTTGTTTCATAATCATGCAAGCTTTGTCCAAAGAAAGCAATTGGTTGCTCAATATTTTCATCATTAACCTGAGTTAATATAGCTGAGATTGTTTCAGCTCCTGCAAGTGCATACATTGTAAAATCTTTATCAAAATTTGGATTTGCAAGAGTAGGAGCTTGAGAGATGGTTGTTTTAATTGCTTCAAACCCTTCTCTCCCTTCGCTGGTCCAAGAGAAATTCTTCTCTTTCTTTAACATAGTTGTCAATGGTTTAACCAATGCTGCAAAATTTGGAACAAATCTTCTAACAAAGTTGATTTTTCCAAGAAAAATTTGTAATGCCTTCTTATGATGAGGCAATGATAGCTGTGATATGGCTTCAATTCTAAAATGATCAATTTCCAAACCTTGCTTAGAAACAATATGACCAAGTAATTTACCTTGATGTACTGAAAAGATAGACTTTTTGGGATTCAAAGATATTCCAAACTATCTGCATAACTGAAAAGTCTTCCTTAGATGTATTAGATGCTCATCTAATTTTTTTGAAAATACAGTAACATCATCTAAATAAACAAGGATGCATTTATTTAACAAGCTACAAAATGCCATGTCCATTGCACATGTTGAAACGTTGCACCAACATTTGAAAGGCCAAAAGGCATTATTTTGTAAGCATAAGTACCCCACTTGGTGGTAAAAGTTATTTTGTACCTATCTTCTTCTTGGACTAGAATTTGATTGTATCCACTATAACCGTCTAGAAGAGATAGTCTATCTGAACCAGAAACTGTTCTTAAAATTTGATCCATATTTGGAAGTGGGTAATGATCTTTTAATGAAGCTTTATTAAGATCTCTGAAATCCACACATAATCTGATTTCTCCATTCTTTTTTTGAACCAGAACAAGATTGGCTACCCAACTTGAATGTTTAACTGGAAAGATAATACCTGATTCGATCAACTTAGATAATTCTTTCCTCATTAGAGGCTCTATTTTGGGATTTACATGCCTCTTGTTTTGCCTAAATAACTTGGACTTTGGTTGTAATTCAATAGTATGTTGTGCCAAACTGGGATCAAACCCTTTCAGGTCTTGGTATTTCCAAGTGAAAATATCTTTAAATTCCTTGCAAAGATTAATAAAAGAATATTTTTCAGCTAGAGAACATACCTTTTTGAGAAACAATTTTTTTCCTTCATCAACTGAGATCTCTTCATAATTATCAGCATGTGTTGACATCTTAGTTTTATCTTTCCTTAACTGATCATCAGTGTTGAAGATGTCTTCTAATGTGACCAAGCCTCAAGGTAGTTTATTTTTCTTTAATTGAACAATCTGGTCACCATATAAGTGCTGTAATTTATCTTGATTTACTGCAGAAAATTCAGCTTCTTGTTGTAAAAACCTCCAAATATGTTCATCATTTTCAAAAAAATTTAATTCAAATCATTATCAGGTATAGTGGGCTTGACAATCAGCTTTATGTGAGGCTGAATCTCATTGTTTTTAATCCATTCCAGCACTTCAAAACTGGCACCAATTACTGCAAGTCTATTTGCATGCTTATTTTCTATTCTAGGAATGGACTGGATATTAATAGCATTGAAATATTCCATTAAGTTTGAAACTCTATGTCTGTAAGAATTCATTAATGGATTCTTACAAACATTGAAATTTCTTACTTGATTGATAACCAACTCAGAATCACCAAAAATTTGTAGCATGCTAATACCTCTCTTTTTGGCCCAAAGTAAGCCATGAATTAATGCTTCGTATTCAACCACATTACAAGTGCATGAAAATTGGAGACTCAAAGCTAAAAATACCTTTCGTTTGTTGGGGAAGTGAGCATCAAACCTGCTCCTTGTCCTTTCTTGTTCTTAGCTCCATCAAAATGAAGCTTCCAAATCCCTTCTACTGCATTTTCTATTTTGGACAGCAAGGGAATTGGTGTGTTTTCCTCATGCAGACAATACACACCAAACAAATGTTCTTCAACTTCCTTGAAAGGATCATGAACATGTTCTTCATGTGTCTTTTCATCCATAAACAGGTTAGAAACACCATCTAATGCTGAAACATGAGTTGTATTATCAAAATCAGACTGGTCTAAGGCTGCATAATTAGCTAATGCATTAGAAGCATGAGGCTCAATGTGAAATATGGCCAATGGTTCTGAATTGATAGTAACTTTGGTTCCATAACGTGTAGTGAAAAACAAGAAGGACCAATCTGAAGAGAGATAACCTCCTATTTTTTTGTTGTGAAATCTCTAGATAAGCATATAGCAAAGTAAGGAGGTAAATCCACAACAGTGATATCTTGCAAAATGGAAACATTTGGGCAAGCATGCAATGTTACCTCCTGATTTCTGATGACACCAACTGTATTTGTTGTAGTCCCATCCAACTGTAGAACACTCTTCTCTGTAGGTTCATAATGCAAACCCAATTTTTCTGTAATTGCTTTTGGCATAATTGTGCTACTTGCACCATTGTCCACCATACAATTATGAACAAGATGTTCTCCAATAATCAGTGACAAATAAAATGGTGGTGGTTTCTTGATGTCATGAGCATTTAAAACCTTTTGAACCATCCATTTAACCTCTTTAATGCGGTCATGTTCCATTGTTCCAAGGACCATATCTGTTTTCTGAACTTCCTTTTCTATTGTTTTTGAAGAAATCTACAGCTTAGCAAGTTCATGAGAAAGTAAATCTTGTTGTCCTAGAATACTTAGAGTGTCCCACATTGAGATGTTAACATTATGTTTTTTTCATTACATCAACAATGTTAAAAGAAGCAAATGTTTTAGAGATAGATTCTACTATTTCAGCATAGGCTTTAGCCAAAAATGATTCTCCTTCCATTGCTTTTGATATCTGAGGTATAAATAACCTTCTTGGATCAGGTTGTAGTTTTTTTGTTGCTCTTTACCAGCTGAAACACTTGTTGTTTTCGATGGAACAACAGAACTGTTAGCTGGTTTTGGGTCTGTAGTTGTTGTTTTTTCAGTGACAGTGGGCAGAACAGGCCTATTTTACTTTTTTTACTTTCTGCAGCTTTTTCTTGAGCCCTAGTGGTAACTGCAATGAAATCATCCTCACTAAAACTGACTAAGTTCTATTCAGGTGCTTTCTTAACATGACCTTCTTGCTGCCCACCCTCCATTTGAGGCATGAAAATGTCTCAGGTTGAGGTTGTGCAACAAGACTTATGTTCAGAAAAGAATTTGGGTAACTTGCAGCTAAATGAGGTTGATTACAAGGTTGACACCATTCTTTAGTAGCCATATTAACTGGGACTAAAGTGTTAGATGGAGTAGGATCCTTTGGATCAAACTACCTTTGTGGATAACTCTGCCTATAATTTTGATTTTGCTGGTAAGGCTGCCTATTTTGCTAGTTTTGCTGATTTTGCGGATAAGGAGCCTGATAAGGTCTGCTAGGTAATGCAAGTCTATTTTCAATTGAATTCAGCTTGTTTCCCATAGTCTGCAAAGCTTTAAACACGTCATCTGATGGGGCTACAATAGTAGGTTCTATAATGGTGATAGGCTGTGGGATAGGTGCTAAATCTACCAAAAAAGGCATTGAAGGCCTTGGTGCTAATTTTCTGGCTTGAATAAGGTTGTTTTCAGCTTTTATAGCAATGTCATAAGCATCCGGAAGAGTTTCACCTCCCATAGACTAAATCATAGTTGAAATATCATTGTTTAATGCTCTAAGATAATAAAGGAAAGCATGGTCAGCTTGAGGCTTAACACTTGCTGGGATTCTTTCCCAAGTTCTAGAAAAATGAATGTTGAAACTAGACATAAATTCATGAGGAGCTCTTCTAATAATAGACAGTTATTCTATGAGGACTAAATGATCTGAATTATCTTGAAATTGTTTCAGCAATTTATCACCTAAATCATCCCAAGTTCTTATGCTTCCAATCTCTAGATTTCTATACCATTGCAAGGCTTTTCCTTTAAAGGATGCAGCTAAAAGTCTTAAAGCCACATCTTCATGAGTGATATTATGGACTGCACATATGGCTGCAACATCTTTGATGTGCTCTGTAGGTGTAACTTGATTTTCACCAGTGAATGATGGTAAACATTTTCATGGAGCATTAGGGATATCATGATAAACTGGAATTACTAATGGGCTGCCATTAGTAAAGGTCACAAAATTCCTAGGTGGTTGAATAGCCATTTGAAAAACTGGGATCTGAATAGAGAAATTGATACGTGGTGAAGGAATATTAGGAGGAGGGTTATCAAAACTAGGCCTATTATAAGGTAAAGTATTACCAACTCTTCTCCTTCTTACAGAATTCAAAGGTAAAGAAATAAACTCAGAAGGAATTCCTCTTACCGATGATCTTGTAGTCACTTTAGGCATGGAACATGCTACAATACTGGTCTGAAATCAGCTTTACAGAGTCACCAAATAGATTTGTAAATCTTTAGAATAAATTGTTGCAGCTTGCTGATCCAAAAAGTAACTTTTGCTTGTTGTAAATTTGTTGTAATTTGCTGTAGATCTGATTCGTTGTCCCACTGGGCATGCCAAAAACTGTTATCTCTCAAAAGTGCACCCTGTAGAGAGATGGTTGTAGGTGTTCTAAGCTTGCAAAATTTATCTCTCTCTTTCGTAGATACAATGGAAACACCTCAGGTCTGTGGGTATACCTATTTTGAGGTGAGTCTCCGGTATCAAGGCCAATTCCTTATTGATGTATCCTAAACTAATTTTCTGGGTTTGAGGGTAAAAGATGACTGTAAAAATTTTTTAAAACTGAGGTGATACACCAAACTTGTATGAGGTCTTTGACTGAGTATATGCACAATTGATATGAGAATGAATTCTTGATGCACAAGCCAACAGTTTTCTGCAGAATACTAAAGGCAAACACTTGATGTATTGATCGAAAGTATCACAACAATACTGCTAAGTTAAACATGCACATTAATATCATGCAGAAATTACTAAAAATTTGCAATAGGGTAAGATGATTAATCAGGGAATTTAACATTCACAAGATTAATGGAACATACACAAGACTGCAAATAATTGGAAAGGTAGAAAATACTTCTCATTCAGAGGGAAAAACTGGCAAAATCTGCTTCAGCACTCCTGTATCTAAAAGTCCTCCCTTGTGCTTTGCCAAGGCACACAATATATAGCAGCAAAATTAATTCACCCACCCTTCCTAAAAATAGGCTAAAATTGTACTCGCCCATGCATCCTATTTTTACCCTTTATCTATTAATAAATAAAGGAATAAAAATAATTAAGTTAATACAAAGAGGCATTAATAGCCTTTGGTTACATCTCAGTCAAATTGTAGTTGACTGTTCTATTTTTAAGAAAAGTATGGGTGAAATAATTTGCTAATAATAAATCTTGCTTGATGAGCAAGTCTCCTTCCTAGTGCATGCAAATTTTTCTTCTTGTCTGTTATGTCCTTTTGTGAAGGTATGCAAAAATACTCCTATGTAAGAAAATAAATACTTTTGATCTCCAATACTTAGCAAAAATTATTCACCTCACTGTGGGGGACCACTGGGATCACATGTGCAATCATAATCAACTCTTATTTGTGAAAAATAAGGTAATCAAGTCTTCAAAAGGTTGCTTGCATTCTGATGTTGACCCTTGCTCCATCTCCTTGTGATCATATGAAAAATTGCATTCCAAGTCATGTTCAAACCATCACATCAGTGGGGACCACCTGTGGTTGTGAGCACTTGTCTTCATTGGGTTTGGCCACTCTTGTGGACTTAGCACATCACCATGGTTTTAGATACACATGGGGTCACTTTGTAAAGAGTTACCATACCATATTCGGCCACCTTTTATTTATTTGTGACATAGACTATAGTAGGTCACCATGATTACAGGATTCACTTGGTTTGATTGGAAATTTGACCATCTTTGCATAACATATGGTCATACTATAGTGCTCGGCCACTTTTCAGTTATCATTGCATTGTATCGTTTGTCGGCCCCCTTTGATTTATTGGGACATAGACTATGGTTTAGACTTTTGAAAGTCAATATGAAAAGATTTTTTAATGGATATGGGTTGGCCCCATCATGTTGATGACTCATCCCTTTATCATTGTGTCAGTGCCATCATTTACTCAAGTTGAGTTAGGTCCTTTTGATGGAGACTATCGACCTTTTTCCTTGATGGACTCGCACCGTTGATTTCTAACCCTCGGTTAGGGTTTCTAACCTAGAAATTAAATGGGGTAGGTGAAATCTAACCTTAGTGGTTTGCTTTGAAAGTTGGTGATGAATTCCTGAGCATTGATCTATGTACTATGTCTTATGTCCGTCGTTGATCCTTGACCCTCAGTTAGGGTGTTGTGATCTAGCATTGAATGTGGCACTTGTAACCATATTGGTTTGCTTCAAATTTGTTGAACGTTTCTTAGCCCTTTGATCTGGTACTTTTGGATTTTGGAGCCTTTGATCACTAACTCCAGGTGAGTTAGGTTAAGCCATGGTTAAGGTGGGTGAGTTAAATCAACTCGAACCCCATTCATTTTTTCACTTTGCATCTGGCTTGTGGACGAAGCCCTGGAAAAAATTTCACTCGATGTCATTATTGATCTCTATCAAGCTTGTTTCCCTCTGTAGATTGGTATTATGAAGCTTTCTTGCATCTGAATTTCGCACTAATTGTTCTTTGTCGAGTTCAGAATTGTGTTATTCTTTGGTCTCAAGCAAGTTTTCTTTCAAAGCGGCCACCATTTCTTGTTTTTTCAAGGTCTGTTAATTCGGCTTTGGGAAGCCCTATGCATGTATCTTTTGTATTTTGCTCTGTTAGAGCTATCTGAGCAAGATTCGGTTGATTTTCACCAGTTATCATCATCTTCAAGCTTTGTTTTTCTTCAAAAAATGGTTCCATTGTGAAGTTTCTCCCACAGTTATTGTTGGAATAATGTTTGGTTTTTCAATTATCAATGCATACTCACGGATATAACTAACTCGACCCAAGTAAGACACCACCAATAATCGATTGAAGGGTTAGACCATTGTGAAGGGGGCCAGCCCGATTATTTTTTTAATCATTGCTTTGACCTTTTAAGGTCTATGATATATGTGTGGTCAAATATACAAAGGGGTCTAAATTATCAAACTATAGTCCAAGCTTCAAATATCCAAAAGCCTCCAAATTATGTGGTACAATGATCACCGAAAAGGTGGATCTTTTAAAAATACGTTTTCCAATATGCAAAGGCTGAAAAGTATATACATGCATGTATTAATCAAAAGGTGGTGGAGACTATAGTGGCATGTGCCATGTAAAATGGTTGCCCCTTTCGGGTTCGTTAAGTCCATAAAGGTGGCCAAACCATGGTGAAGTGCAATGGTGGTCCCCACTATTGGAGGAGCTAGAGATAATTTGTAGTATGTCATCCTTGTGACAATTAGAAGCCAAGAGATGTCAACATCAGAACATGTACACATGGACAAGTGGTCCCCATAGTGGATGTTTATTATTGCAAGTATTGCAATTATTTTTACTCACAAATAGAGAGTTGATTTTTTGCATGCTTCACAAGAGGACAGAACAGACAAAAAGATGAATTCACATGCACAAGGAAAGAGAATTGCTCAGCAAGCAAGCTTATTATTAGAAAATTATTCACCTTCGTTTTCTTAAAAATAGGACAATCAACTTCAATTTGATTGTAATGTGATCAAAGGCTATTAATGCCTATTTGTAATTGCACATTCTATTTTATTCCTTTATCTACTATTAAATAAAGGATAAAAATAGGATGCATGGGAGAGTACAAGCCTTAGGATATTTTTAGGAAGGGGGTGAAAATTATTTTGCTATATATTGTGTGACTTTACAAAGCATAGGGAGAGGAATTTTTTGATATAGGAGTACTAAAGCAATTTTTACTACTTTTTCCTTCTGAGTGTGAAATATTTTATGCCTTTCTAATCATTTGCAGTATTATGTATGTTTCTATTAGTCTTGTGAATGAAAATTCCCTGATTAATCATCTTACCATGTTGCAAAATTTAGTGATTCCTGCATGATATTAATGTGCATGTTTAACTTAGCAGTATTGTTGTGATACTTTCCCTCAATACCTCAAAGTGTTTTTCCCTTTACATTATGTAGAAAACTGTTGGTTCATGCATCAAGAATCCTTTCACATATCAATTGTACACATACTCAGTCAAAGCCCTCATACAAATCTGGAGTATCACCTTAGTTTTAATTGTTTTACAGTCATCTTTTACCCTTAAACCCCAGAAATCAGTTTAGGATACATCAACAAGGAACCGGCCTTGATACCAGAAACTCACCTCAAAATAGGTATACCCATAGACATGAGGTGTTTCCATTGTATCTAGGAAAGAGATAGATCGAATTTTGTAAGCTAGAAAACATGTAACCATCTCTCTACATGGTGCACTTTTGAGAGATAACAAATCCTTCATCCTGTAATGAGATAAATAATTTAAAATCACTTTACTGTCATTTTGTTGATAAAGATTGTCTATAAGCCTTTGAGTGTATCTTAGGCGAAAGGAACCGGGTATATTTAATGTTTAATTGAGTCTTTAGCTCGAGCCTTCATGTTAAATTCTTGGAGATTGTGTGAAACCATGAAAATTTGGGCCTCAATTGATGCACACCTTCTGGTTGAAGGAATATTTTAGCTATTCTGAAGCATTCTGTCATTTAGTTTTCCAACTGTTATGAAGGTTCTCAAAGATATGGAAAAATCAAGTTTATCTTGCTTAATCTCCCACCAAACATTATTCAAAAACAATGAATTCTACCTGAACTACCCCTGTTTTCCCTGTATGTCCATAAATGAATAAATTCTACTGCCAAAATATGCAGAAGCAATCAAGATTCCATAATGTCTTTAGTAACCTTAACCTTGTTTAGAAAATATCACCACTCTTTAGAAGTGACAACTCATGAGAGTTAAATTGTGGTGCATTAATCACATTTTCTCAAGGTTTCCTTTCAAATTTGTGTAAAGAAGGATATCTTCATTCTCCTTCACAAAAAAAGGCTACAAAATGGGTCCTCTCACCTTGGTTCAAAGGCATGACCTAAAGTAGTGAGGATAGATCAAATCCTTTTATATGGTGCTATCCATTTCTCCAACATCTGAGTGACAAAGAGCCAGCGGAATTGACTCCCTGGCTACAAAATGACATACATGATTATTTATCTATCTATAGGCTTCTTGTTAAATCTTTGATGTTGCTCAGTATGCAAGGGAGAATTAATTTGGGTACCAACAGATCAAAGGCACAACTGATAAAAAGTACTGTTTTGGTAACTAACACTCGTGCTATGATTATTTACTAATGCAAATAAGTTTGAGAGAGAAGAAAATAAAACTATACAACATAAGAGAGGTAAAAAAGCCTAAATATTTTCTAATTATTTTCTTAAGCGTGCAGGTACTGTCATCACCAATCCGGAACTATGATAATTCTCCACCGGGAACTCCTCGTGCTATGATTATTTGCTAATCCACAACCTTTAGTTTGGTGGATGTAATCTGTAAACACAACAAACATAACACAAGAATACCATAGACTTCCAACAATAACTGTGGGAGAAACTTCACAATGGATTCTTTAACACACCTTCAAAATGATGGCTTCCTTTACATACTTACTCATACAATATTTCTCACTACTTCCCTCTATGCTAAATGAGAGAAGGTGACCTCTTTATTTATAGGATTTTAGGCTTATCCACCCTATCTCTAAGATAGGATAGGAAATCTCTTCTGGCCAATCATATTCCATGCCTAAACTCTTGCCTTTACATGTAGGCTTATCTTCTAAGATAAGATAAACCTTATCATCTCACATGGGTTCCACCTTTTTAGTCTTTTCCACAAATAAAATACACAAAATATTTATGACATCACTCTTTTTCCTTATTACAAATATATTATTTCTAATTCCTAATCATGTAGACCCTACTTCTCTACTTACCCCAAATTTGACATTTTAACATTACCAGACCACTTACGACAAATATTTACTTTTTACCACAACATTCCTATTGTACTTTGACTGTTACCATACTCTACTTTATTGGCAGCACCGTACTGACGACGCCGTTATCTTCTATCAGACGCCACTACTAATCATACTTAACAACATCCTATTCCTAATACATACATAATAAAATAGAAATTACGGAGGAAAATTTTAATGTCGACATTTTCCCCCTTCCTAGCTTCTACTCCGTCCTCGGAGTAGACTATTCTGGTGCTTGGAAAATATTTAACTTGTCGTGGTTGAC
This sequence comes from Taxus chinensis, assembly GCA_019776745.2. NCBI lineage: Eukaryota > Viridiplantae > Streptophyta > Pinopsida > Cupressales > Taxaceae > Taxus > Taxus chinensis. Next base: position 193,154,492 of record CM034149.1, on the reverse strand, counting down.
CCATTTCGTAATGGGAGTGCCATCTAATTCCTCCAGTCGCTATGTACCATTTTCATGCACAACTGCTATTTTGTAGGGCCCCATCCATTTGGGAAGAAATTTTCTTTGCCTTCTTTTTTTGTATCTGGAATCATATACTAGAACCAAGTCATTCACATGAAATGGAGACCAATAGATCTTTTGATCAAAGTATTCCTTCTGCTTCATTTTCTTCTTATAGCTTGTATCCTTCGCTATTTCTCTCATTTCCTCTAGCAAATGAAGATGCACCAACTTTTCTTTTACTGAATCACTTTCATCCATCCATTCATTTTTCATAACTCTCACAGTGGGAATATCAAACTCAATAGGAAGAACTAGATCAATGCCATAAGCCAACTGAAATGGGAAGTATCATGTTGCTGACTTTGATGTTGCCCTATATACCCACAATGTTGCATGAATCCTTTTATCCCACTTATGTACCTGTAAGGCTGCATCTTTTACTAGAATTTGACACAACACAAAAAAATTTCGTTCCACCTGTTTATTTGTGCTTGGCTTGTATGTTGTTGCCTTCCCGTGCTTAATAGAAAACTTGTTGACTAGGGCTTCTACCAACTCATTAATGAAGTGACTTCCTTGATCTGTTACAATTTCTAATGGAAAACCAAATCTGGTGACAATGCGTTCATATATGAACCTTGCCACTTCATCCATGGAAGCTATTTTCAATGGCCTAGCTTCAACCCACTTGGTTAAATAATCTGTGGCAACTACAATATACTTATTTTGGCATGGGGTAGTTAGAAGTGGACCTACAATATCTATTCCCCACTTTTCAAAGGGACCAAGTGGAATAATAGGGCATAATGGAGCTGATGAAGTCTTACAGTTACCATGTGTTTGAAAAATATCACATGTCTTATAATAATTATAACAATCTCTAAAAAGAGTGGGCCAGTGATAACCTGCATCCAAGATCCTTCTTGTTGTAAGCTGTCTAGAGAAGTGTCCTCCACATGTACCATTGTGGAATTCTTCTATCAGCTGCTTCCCTTGATCACATCTATATTCTCTCTTGTATTGTCCATCAGGTCCTATTCGAAATAATACTCCATGTTGAATAGAATATGGACGACTGGCCTGAGTAATCTTCCTCTTAGTCTTTGCATTGGCACCATCAGGAAACTTGAATTCATTAAGATAATTCCAAATATCTATGTATTCACTAGGGATTGTGTCAAGGGATAACAATGCTACATCTGGGAAATCATCATCATCACAAGATGAACCTAAACCATCATAGGCTCGAGAGAGCGCATCTGCATTGACATGCTTCTTTCCTGGCCTATCTATAATATCAAATTCAAATTCTTGTAGAAAAATTATCCATCTTGCTATCCTCCCTGATGGGTTAGGCTTATTTACAATATATTTTAGAGCCTGATGATCTGTTATAACTATAAATTTCTGCCCTAGCAAGTAATTTCTAAACATCTTTATAGCAAAAATGATAGCTAGAGCCTCTTTTTCAGTTACAGTATAATTTACCTCAGAACTGCTCATTTGTCTACTCCCAAAGTAAACTGGATGATCATTCCCATTTTCATCTTTTTGGCTCAGAGTACTTCCTAGTGTTACATCTGAGGCATCAGTATACACAATGAATGGCTTGCTCCAATCTGGATTCTTTAAAACAGGTGAAGACACCAAAGCTTCCTTTAGTTGTTCAAAAGCTTCATGCGCCTTATTTCCTAGTTCATAAGTAACATCCTTCTTCAAGAACTGGGTTAGTGGCTATGTAATATTTGAGAAATTCTTGATGAACCTTCTATAGTAACCCACATGGCCTAAAAATGATCTCAACTTACTTCTATTCATAGGAAATGGTAACTCTTTAATTTTTAAAACTTTATCAGGATCAGTACCAATACCATCTTTGGATACAACATGCCCTAACAAAATACCTTTAGAACATCCAAAGACACACTTTGTAGGGTTTAGTGAGGCTTGTGCTTCATCTAACCTTTGAAATGATGTCTCCATCTGGTGCAGGTGGTCCATCTTGCTCCCATAGATGTAAAAATCATCTAGAAATACTCTGATGAAGTTCCCAATGTAGGGTTCAAACACCCTATTCATCAAGTGCTGGAACGTTGCCGAAGCATTACACAACCCAAAAGGCATAACTCTATAAGCAAACATTCCCCAAGGAGTGGTGAACGTAGTCTTTAGCTGATCTTTCTCTGCTATACAAACTTGGTTGTATCCACTATATCCATCAGCAAAACTATAGCACTCCTGGCCAGCTACTTCGTCCAAGATCTGATATGAGAATGGAAGAGGGTAATGATCCTTCTTTGTTGCCTTGTTGAGCTTCCTATAATCAACACAAATGCGTAGTTTCCCATTTTTTTTATTGAGATCACAATGGGAGAAACCCATTCTGAATTCTCCACAACAAATATGAATCCTGCATCAAGCAACTTATCTATTTCTTCTTTTACAGTCTTGGAAAAATTAGGATTCATTCTATATGGCATTTGTTTTATGGGCTTAGCACCATCTACCAACTCAATAGAATGTTCTACCCAACTTACTTGATGGAGTTCCTTGTAATCAAAAGTGAATAGGTGTATGTACCTTCGAAAGAGCCGGAGGTAGGATTCCTTCTCACTCTCTATCACAACATCACCAATCTTTATTTGTTGGAGACGATCATCAATTTCTTCTTCAGATAATCTTATGGGTTCATGAGTCGGTGTGACTGGAAGGATATCCATGACCGAAACATCAACCTCACTTTCTTCATCTTCTGTGTCCACTTCACTGGTACTAGAGTAATTAGAGGATGTCCAATCATCAATTTCATCACTTGAATCCACAGGTTCTGCCTTATGATGCCAAGGGATCACGTTTATCTTCTACCTCTCTCTTCCACATCCAAGTGTCATGAAGCCTTCATTCTAGTAGTTTTTTACATGAAATCTCCTTAGCCATGGCCTTCCCAACAACATTGGGTACGCAATAGTAACATTTTTCATCACCTGAAAGTCTACCACACATACAACACCCATAACAGATATTGCCACATTTGAAACAACACCTTCTGGTTTAGTTTTTCCCTTATTTAATGACCTTAACATAAGTGTTGAGGGGCGATCAATTTTTAAACCCAACATATTCATTACAGACTTGTTCATTACATTAACTGCAACACCTCCATCAACTAAGACATCATGAATTGAAATACCATTACATAATACCTCAGCTTGTGGAGCGTAAGGATCTTCCTCTGCCTCCAAAATAGGTACCTCAACCTCCTTACTTCGTCGAGCATTGAGTCCACTTCGCAGCTCCCGCCTCTTCTCAGAAGACATAGCCAAGAGTTGACCATATGTAATATTTGCAGGCCTTTTGGACAGATCTTCTAAGATGGAGTATGGTCCTTGTCCCTATGAAATCAGAAAATCTTGCACACCCAACTTTCTTCTCCTATGTTTCTTACTAGTTTCTCCTTTCATCTTCTTAGGATCATTTCCATCTTGGTTATCTTTTTCTTTCTTTCTTTTTGTTACAAACACATCTACTTCATTATTTATGCTCCTATCTATTACATCAAAAGAATTCACTGGTACTTTTCCTTTATCATTATCTCTTGTACCAGATGTAGAAGCTCTATCTAGACAATTATACTTATAATGACCCTTTTTATGACAACCATAACATACAACTTCAGTTATATTTCTTTTTGGACCTCTATCTCCTCCCTGAGAACTAAATTCCTTTCCTTGAAGAAGATTAATAGTTAACTGACCCATCTTCTTGAGAAGATCTTCATACTCAGTAGATGTACTAGGGAAAATATTTGTGCTCACCGAGAGTGGTTGTGGATTCTGGACCAAAGGTGTTGGTGTAGGCTCTACCCTAGTAACAATTTCTTTGGGCTCTTCTTCCATGCTTTCTTTTTGCCTTCTTGCAATCTCCTTTGCTTGTTCAATGGTAGCTGGGCAGTCATACTTCACTTGTTGTCTGATCTCTGGCTTCATCCTAAGAATGAAGTGCTTACAGAGGAGATTATCCATGCCATTCATCAAGCCATCCACTAATCCTTCCTTTTGGATCTGGTCATTGAGCTTCCTCCTTAGCTCTAGAACACGAGCATGATAATCCCTTATCTTCTCCTTCTCTCCTTGGGATAGCTTTGTGATATCGATCATGAGATCTGCATATTTCTGTTGTTCACAAAATTCTTCAAGAAAACTTTCAGTTAATAAATCCCATGAGTTTTTCACATTATCACCTAGTGTTTCAAACTACATAAGCGCTGAACCATCTAAAAAGGTAGGAAAAATTTCATTCCATTGTTACCTTCTTATGAGGCCATTACAAATACAAGATTGTTTAAACTCTTGAATGAAAGATGAAGCATATTCATTAGATTGGGCTAAAAAAATAGGAATTTTTCCCATTTTTAAAAGTAACCACAGTGAAATACCAACCCACAAGTACAATCAACAAGACTTATGTGCACAATTAATTGGAATCACTATAACAAAAAGTGACTTTACACATTTCTACAGTAAAATAGGAATGACCACAGTAAACTATGGTAAAACTTGACTTGCTGCGGTAAAACCTGACTTTACTGTGGTAAACACTATTCACGGTAAAAAGTGAAGTTACTGTGGTAAATACTATTCATGGTAAAAAGTGAAGTTACTGTGGTAAATACTATTCACAGTAAAAAGTAAAGTTACTATGGTAAATATTATTCACGGTAAAAACTGACTTTACCATGGTAACTACTATGCACAATAAAAACAAGGTTACCCTCCAAATGATTTCTGACTAAGTGGGAATATCTCTCTAGAAAATCCACCAACGAGAAATAGTCCTGGCAACGAAACAAAAATGTCATTACCAATCCGGCCCTATGATAATTCTCCACTGGGAATATGGCCGTGTTTTTCTCGTGAACCTCGAGCTCGGTTAAAACGATTATGGATGCATTTCTTTCTTCATTGTGATCTCTCTGTTTAGAGTCTTTCTTTGAAGTTATGCGAGCAACCTTCTTGATTCTCCTCAAGACGGTCACCATTTTATGGGTTCGAGCTCAATTATACGGATTTACGAAGCCGTTATGCATATATATTTGTCTTTAGCTCTGTTTGAACTTTCTGAGCAAGATTTTATCAGTTCTTCACCAGTTGTCTTTATCTTAGAGCTCGACTTTTCTTCAAAAAGGTCTTTGTACTCTTTCTTGGCCGCCATCGTTGAAGTCCTTCAAGATCAGAAATGTGTAACTGGTATCACTTGTTTGATGAGATAAGGTAATTTTGTACCTCCTGAGTATCACTATTGATTTATCACTGCTATTTCGGATTCAAAACACTAATGATCATTTCTTTTCTTTCATTTTCCATGTGATTTCTGAGGCAACCTTGGTCTCTGAGCCAAAACCCATTCTAGGTCCTTCGTTTTAGTCTTGATCCGACCATCGTTGGTGGGTTTTCTCACTTCAACTCCAACCGCTAAGTTCTTAATCAAACCTTGTGCTCATTTTGAAATTTTGGAACCCCTATAACAAATATTTTAATAATGTGTGGAAAAATTGAATGATTTCCTTCATCTATACCTGTATGATCTCAAATTTCAATTCCAAAAGCTTAACTTGGATAACCTATGTTGAAAACCACTTCACATAGTTTCATTTAAAGCTCTATACTTCCTTCTAATCGGCCATGTAATCACTGAGTTTGAATCTTATGTTCGAGATTTTTGATCTCTGCTTATTTTAAATGCTTAAACTGACTTCTAATGTTCTGAAATGAGGAGATGTGGATCTCTTTTTTTTCTATTTTTGCAATTTCTCATTTCCAGATTCATCCTCTTAAGCCAAACTAGACTTTACATATTTTATTTTCACCGTTTTGTTCATAGATAGGATTTCCAGTTTGTATGTTATCTTCTTGTAGTTCTATAATCTCATGTTTTCTTTGAGTAACTGGTAGATATCATTTTGCAATTTCTCTATATTGGAGCTATGTTCTAGTGTAAAACTTTCCTTTACTTATCCTTTAGAACTGGAAGAGTGGTTACACTTTATAGTTGCCTTCACTTTCCTTTCTACCTTCTCCTTCTTCCTCAACTAAAGAAGTTCACTTTTGGGTTGATCTTTTGTAACCTGTAATTACATATTCTTTGAACTCTGAACTTGGTTATGTAACTTGAGATGGGGTTCTTTACTCTAGGATAGATGAAGAATATATGTTTCACTTTGCTTACCCTTGACAGTCTGAAATACTTGCTTTCTTTGGATACAAAACAAAGCTCTGAGTTTGATAAAATTGTAAAATAAAAAGTCTGAAACTTGCATTCTTTTGTATTTCTTGAGTTCACCTTCAGTAATGATCCTTAGTAACCGTGATGGTTGCATACTTTGATTCTAATTATGATTCTGTGACTTGTCGGTACACTGCAATTATGTTTCTTTTACTTAGATGCTTTATTTCCTTGAAATTAGTATTTCTGGCATGCTGGAAAAATTTAAAATATTGATTTTTCATGGCGAATCCCTGGAAAAATATTTCCAGATTTATCTCTTCATTTTGTTTCAGCTATAGTAGTTGTATTTTTCTGGTTCAGAATACATAAAGTAACACTTTTCTAATGAATTTGATTTGGTGAATAAAACTGAAACATTATAACTATTTATCTTGATCATGGCATGTGTTTCTGCTTTTTTGTATCATTTAGTTGATTTATATATTTCTTTTAAAGCATGTAACAGTTGAAAGCAACATGATGAAAAGTTGTAAATGTCCATTTTACATGGCAAAGCCCTGTCAAAATTTTCCCAGAACCCTCTTTTCATTCTACTTTAGTTGTAACCCTTTTTGTTATCCATATTTTGCCCCGTGCCAAATATTGGATCAACCACGATCCCGCATAAGAGGAAACAGAATCAAAACCAGACCATCAGGGAAAACGTCGGTTCTTTGCCCATTGTTATCTCAAAGGGGTTAAAAGTTGCAAAATGGCCTGCAACTCCACCCTAGGAAAAAGTCAACATCTGGGCCGAGTCAAAGCCAAGGCAGGAATCGGAAGAAAGGGTACCCATTTTCAAGCTATTTTCCCACCCTCCTTTACAGACCCAATACAAACTTCAAGGGGCGTATCTTTCAACTCATGGCTCGAAATATTGAAAATATGATATCGTTGGAAAGGTCTCGGCCTCACGTATTCCATGGGGACTGAAACTTTAATTTTGAAGAGGTTAGATGAAGAAAACGAAGGAAACGTCTTTGGGCCTTCAATGTGGGATCCATCTGTCTCAACAACCAGATTGGATTCAATTTGTTTCCGTTGTTTCCTCTTCCTTCAAGGCGCCGAACCAAGGATCAAATTAGTAAAGATGAATTTGGGGAGATATTTCATCAGAGGCATTAACAACGGTGGTTGAGCTTCAACCTATTTTCCTGCTTGTCTCTCTTTCCTTCTTTCAGGTTGAATCTATAAATACAGGGGCAAGATTCGTTGTAAAGGGTTGGACATTCTTTGTTTTGCAGGCTCCCTCCTCCTAGCAAAGGGATCTGTGGGGTTCAGGACTTCCACTAAAATTGTAATACATTTCTGCCTCTTTGCTACTTTGTAATGGACTGTATCAATCTACAGAGCAATAAAACAAGTATGTGATCGATTTTAGATCCTCTCTTGTCTCTTTTGCTTTCACCTGGATTTTTATTATATATTTGGCTATCCGTGTTGGTTTATTGTATGCATTTTGTTGGTTTATGTCTATTATCAAAACAAGTGTTCATCATATCTTTGGTGCATCACCTCATAGTTTAGCTTTGTTTTAATTTGTGTATTCCTTTTATCCCTGTCTCCTTGGTAAAGTTTAGATTAGGATTAAGAATAGATCCTCTACAAGTTCCTACGTATGCACCTAAATAGAGGAATAAGGAACCAGGATTTAATCTGGAGAGCTTTTCCATTTTGTAAGGTCCCACACCTTGGGGAAAGTTCAATGTTATGCAATCACACCAAATGAGTCTGCCTTAGAAAAGCATATTTTTAGAACTCATTTGGGGGTGCTATGATTTTGCATTAACAATTTTGGCATGCCTGGTGGGACTAAGAAGTCTCCATCTTATTACAGTAGGGATTGATGTACACTTGTTGTGGTTCTAGATTTTAAGAAGTCTTAAAATCATACATCTGGCAACTCCAAAGAAACAAATCTACTAGTTTCAGTAGCCCAAGCTTGGAAGATTCATGAGAAAAACCCGGTCTATAGCAAGGAAAGAAGGTATATTTGAATACTTGCATCTATCCCCAGGTAGAGAAAGGAGAGGAAGAAGAATTCAGAGGTCTCCATCTCTACCAAGAAGAATTCAAAGGTCTCCATCTCCACCAAGAAGAACCTTGTCAACACCTCCACCTGTAAGGCCTTTCTTTCAGTCTGCAAGGATTCTTAGGCCAATTGGAATGGCACAACTAGATCCATATGTCAACTGCACCGGCAGTAGTCCACTCACCTTGGTTACACAAAACCCGGTTCTTATTGCAGCATTAAAAAGCATCCCATATTTCATTGGGGAAAATCAAACTTCTCCTAGTGATCATGTCCAAGATATTGCAAATGTCTGTACAATCCATGAGATCCATGAGATGGGAATTGCAGTCGAGATGCTCACCTCTTCATTCAAAGGGAAAGCTTCACAATGGTTCAAGAGTCTTACAGCAGGCTCTATCAAGAACTGGAACCAGCTTTTCATGGCTCTTCATGATTAGTTTGGGAAAAAGGGTGATAACTTATCCTTGCTAAAGCAACTAACAACAATCAAGAGAGCCCTGAATTATCAGCTGAAAGACTTCAACCTCATATTCCAGCGGTCCTGGGATAGGATTCCAATAGTAGTAAAGCCCACTAATGAAGGTGTGTTCTTATACTTTCTTAGGGCTTTAAATTCTTATATTTCTCTTATGATTCAGTCAATGGGGGCCACTACATTACATGTAGCCTATAGCCTCTCCATAGGGGCTAAGAACCATTTGATTCAAGTTGGAAAAATAGCTCCTAGGCCATCCATGTCTTTGTACCCTGAGTTAGGAAGCCTAGATACTAGTAAAGCACCTACATTAGCTCTTATACCCACCCCCAAGAGTCAAATCTCAGCCGAAGCTTCCACTTCATCATCTAATACTGATAAAGAGTTTCAGGAAGTGGTAATGAAGCAATTTCATAACTTTGGGAATGAGCATCAAAAGACAACAAGCTCATAGTTTCAGGCCATACCAGCCCCAGGCTCAATATCAAGCCAGACCCCAGTATCAGCAGAATAGGCCACCACCTCAGACTGTAAACCAGAGCTAGAACCAAGGACATCCCCAAGCTACTAGACCTTTCAGACCGTATGATTCTAACACAGCTTCAACATCTAGGGCATTAGTTCCTGCACAGAACAATATGGCACAGATATATGATTAGTTTTTTCCATGCAGACAACCACATAACCAATCAACGTGCTTTAATGGTGCTCTAAATCAAGCCTTGATGGTGTAAACTAGTGTGGCGCCACAAGAACTTGATCAAGAGGATGATCAGCAGCAAGGTGGTCCCCTAAACAAGACTATGCTTGTCAATTGGTAGGCCGAAGACCTATGTGGGATGAATAAGTCCCCTCCTCAAAGTGTAGCTGCCAATACATGGTCCAAAAAGAGAAATATTGGAGAGGGCCAACCACTGAGCTCGGGTGACCCTCAACCTTCCATCACTCCACAAGGTCTTGGTGCTTTAAGTACAACTCCCAACATGCTTAACCAATCCATAGCACCTCCCAAACCAAGTCAAGCACTAGTTGTAACAACCCATGTGCAAGAAAGAAATGTGTTTGGGAAGGGGCAGCAAAAAGATGGCTCATTCAATATTATTGAGTAGATGAAAAGGACAAGTGTGAACATTTCACTATGGGAGTCACTGGCCATTCTAGGGCAAAGGGATCTATTACAAACTACCATTTAGAATTGGTCAAGTTCAAATCACCCCCAACCAGCAAGAAAGAGTGCTTCCTAATGCAGTTCAGCCTGGGAGGAACCATGGAGAACAACAAGGTAAAAACTTAAGACCTCCTCCCTTCTATGTCTCATTGATTATTAGAGACAAGTTGGTGCACAATTGTATGATTGATTCCAAGGCTAATAGTTCTGTGATGCCCAAACAAATAGCTGATCAGTTAGGTCTCCAATATGAGGTCATCTCTAGAGGAGTAGTCCAATTAGATGGGACAACAGTGACTACTGTGGGAATCATCAAGGATCTGAGTCTCACTCTACACGCTTGACCTAATGTGAATGTTTTGCAAAATGTGTCAATCATAGACCTGCCACCACATTTTGCTTTGTGTCTATCCAGAGACTTCACTGCTAGAATTGGAGGCTACATGTCTGCTAATTGGTCACATATGGTCTTTAGGACAAGGTATGGAGCAAAGGCCACAATCAGATCTGAACCTATTATTGAATATCATATTGAATCCTATATGCCTAGCCCAATCAATGCCAACTACTCAGCTTTTGATCAAGAGGACCTCCTAAGCACTTCTAAAGCAAATACCAAGGTGGGATATATCCCAGAATTGACTCTCGATGATTGGGCCAATAATATCCATGTTTTTGACCCCTATAGGGAGATGGAAGAATCCGAACTAGGTGTCTACTACCTACATGAAGAGAACTAGTCTCTTCCTAACCTAACCAAGCTAGAATACAAGGACGACAATGGTGTATGGCAATTGTTCTTTGATGGTTCAAGGAGTAGACAAGGAGCTGGAGGAGGAACCATGATTGTGTCCCTCAGAGGTATGAGATATTATTCAGCCTCCAAATTTCAGTTCGCTTGCTCAAATAACACTGTTGAATATGAGGCTTTAGTCCAAGGTCTTCATTAGGCAAGGAAGCTGGGAATTAAGAACTTACAAGTATTCGGTGATAGTGAACTAGTTGTCAATCAGGTCAGAGGACTTAATTTTGTCAAAAATGACCTGATCAAAAACTACAAGAGTAGGGTATGGGATCTCATGGAGGATTTTGAGGCCTTCAGTATTGTGTCCATACCCAGGAAGGAGAATGAAGCTATTGATAGACTTGCAGTGGTTAGAGCAGCATTTGATGTGGTTGACATCATCAAGAGGGACAAAGAACAACCGCATATCCATGTGGTTGTGAGGCCAGCAGTGCCAGATAATAATACATGATGGCAGGTGTTTGAGAATGATCAACAGATCATTAACTTTCTATAAGAAGAAGTTGAATTCTCAGCTATAAACCAGAGTAGACTAGAGTAGTAGTATGGGAGTCATATATTATAGTTGCATAAAAACAAGCTTCCCAAAGTATTAGTGACACTAGAATCTATTTTCAATCATAATGATCAGTTTAGAAAAGAGAAGGCTAACATACAGATCAAAGGAGAAGATTCAGAGTTGATCCTAATTGGAGAGGACAGAACACTTCAAATTGGCAAAGTGGCCACCAAACAAGAAAGGTATGAATTCATACAACTTTGCCAAGAATTCCCTGATGTGCTTGCTTGGAGTTATGATGACCTAAGAGGATTCAATCCAAAACTAGCACAACACACAATAAAACTGGATCCAACTGCTCGACCCATCAAGCAGAAGCAGAGACCAGTCAACCCACATATTGAGCCTCTGATGAAGAAGGATTTGAATAAGCTAATAGAGGTAAGCATCATATTTCCAATTAAACACTCAAGTTGGGTTGTAAATCTAATCCCAGTCAAGAAGAAAAATGGAGAAATCAGGCTATGTGTTGACTTCAGGGATTTGAACAGAGCCTCCCTCAAAGACCACTACCCACTCCCTTCAATGGAGCAGATCTTGCAAGTAGTGTCTGGGTCAGAAAGGTTCTCCCTCCTAGATGGTTACTCAGTGTACAACCAAATCATGGTGAAAGAAGATGATCAATTCAAAACAGCTTTCACCACCAAATGGGGCACCTATGCATACAAGAAAATGCCATTTGGATTATCCAATGTCGGAGCAACTTTTCAAAGGGCAATGGATATGGCATTCAAGGGGCTGATTAATCAAATAGTGCTGATCTATTTGGATGACATCACTATTTTTTTCCAAGAATACAGTAGATCATCTCTTCCATCTGAAGCAAGTTTTTCAGAGATGTAGGAGATTTGGGGTATCACTGAACCCCGAAAAATGCATATTCTTGGCCCATGAAGGTAAGCTTCTAGGCCATATCATATCAAAGGAAGGATTGGCAATTGACCCAGAAAGAATTCAAGCAATAAGAACATTTCCATTGCCAAGTCACAAGAAGGCTCTTCAAAGCTTCTTGGGAAAAATCAATTTTGTCCACAGGTTTGTTCCAAACTTTGTTTCCCATGTTAAGCCAATAACATTGATGCTGAAGAAGAGCTTAGCATTCAGGTGGAAAATTGAAGGAAAAGCAAGTTTTGAGGCCATCAAAGAAGCCATATCACAAGCCCCAACTCTTGTGAACCCAAATTTTTCCAAAGACTTCATATTATACGCCTTTGGTGGCAGCGACACAATTTTTGCAATCTTGGTGTAGCAGAACAAAGAAAGTACAGAATAACCAATTACTTTCTTCAGTCATATCCTAGAAGATTATGAGGTGAGGTACTCCTTCCATGAGAGGTAGGTCTTGGCGGTAATCAAAGGATTGAAGAAGTTTAAGAAAAATCCAACTATTGGTCTCCCATGCGGGAGTTAAATAATTCCTTCTCGGTAAGGACCTAAATGAAAAGTGTGCAGGATGAATCACTTGTGTCATGAAATATGACATTGAGATCAAGGTCACCAAGCTGGTCCATGGGAAGGGGTTATGTGAACAACTAGCCTCAGGTCAACAAGATGAGACAAACAGTGGAAAGGAGGTTGTTATTGTTCTACAAGATGATCAAGAAGAAGGGAGAGATGATGTACCTGCTCCTTGTTAGACCCAAGACATGGTACACTTCCTTCAAACAGGCTTGTGTCCTCATGGGATGAGTAAAGCAAAAAGAAGGCATTTCAGGCTATAGTCCATCCCATATGTTCTTATTAATGGTGTCTTGTTCAAGAGGGACATCAATGACATTCTGCTGAGATGCATTAGGGCAGATCAGGTGGAGAGAATGCTACAAGAATTCCATGTTGAAGTAGTTGGAGGCCATTTTTCTCTAAGAGTGACAGCACTCAAAATCATGAAAGCAAGATATTATTGGCCCAGAATGTTAAGTGACTGCTACACATGGATCAAAAGGTGCAAGAATTGTGCATTCTTCAAAGGCAAGGAAAGGCTAGCAGCACTTCCATTGCACCCAATCTCAGTCAACTAACATTTCATGCAATGGGGATTGGACTTCATTGGATTCATCAATCCAAACTCAAGCCAAGGTCACAAATGGATCCTGACAGCAATAGATTATTTCACCAAATGGACCGAGGCAATGGCACTCAAGGAAGCAAACGAGTCTAGTATCCTAGATTTCTATGAAGGGATAGTGACAAGATTTGGAGTGTTAGCCACCATCATATTAGACAATGCATTAGCATTTATAGGTTCTAAGATCATAAGATGGGCCGTCAAGAATGGGACTTATTTAATTACTTCATCAAACTATTACCCTCAAGGTAATGGCTAGCCTGAGTCCACAAACAAGAATCTGCTAAAGATCATTATAAGAACTCTTTATGATAATCAAAGGACCTAGCACACAAAGCTCAAAACGGTCTTATGGGCTGATAGAATAATGCCCAAAGGATCTATAGGCATCTCTCCATTCAAGCTCTTCTATGGGAAAGAGGTGGTGTTTCCTATATCACTTGAGTTGCCAGTATTGAAGCTCGTGAAGCAACTAGAGATGTCTGAATTTGGACCAATGGAGGCCAGGTATGTAGAACTAATGGAGTTAGAAGAAACCAGAGAGAATGCTCTCCAAGCAATAGAGAAGAATCAGGCTTCAATCAAAAAATGCTTTGACAAGAAGACAAAGGCAAGGACCTTCCAAAAAGGAGACCTGGTTTTGAAATGGGATGCAGATCAAGTAAAACCAAGAAGGCATTCCAAATTTGAGGGCGAAGAGTTACAAATTCCAGTAAATGGGATCTATCTTAAGCACTGCTACTAAAAGGGGAGTTCTCACCTTGTACATATTAGTTTAGTTTTCTCCTTCCTCTAAGTGCTTATGCACATTGTCTTGTTGTAGTGTAGATTGCTTTTCTCCTAAGTGCTTTTCACACTACGTATGTTCCATTTGGAGCATGTATGATTTTAAATGTTGTATATAGTGTGGTGTTTTTTTTTCTCTCACACAGTATTTGGACTTGGCATTTGGTCAAGATAAGTTTCGGTTCTAATGGGTTTCTAAGCGGCCCAGGGGTTAGCTTTCTGAGTTCATATCAATAGCAGGCTATCACCCATAACTCCATGCTCAACGAATATGACAAGGAAATTGGTCTTTTCATCTAGCAGGCAGATACCCCTGTGAGTCACCAAATTGTTATCCATATTTCACCTCGTGCCAAATATTGGATCAACCACAATCCCGCATAAGAGGAAACAGAATCAAAAGTGGACCATTGGGGAAAAAGTTGGTTCTTTGCCCCTTGTTATCTCAAAGGGGGTAAAAGTTGTAAAATGGCCCGTAACTCTGCCCCAGGAAAAAGTTAGCATTTGGGCCCGAGTTAAAGCCAAGGCGGGAATCAAAAGAAAGGGGACCCATTTTCGAGTTGTTTTCCTACCCTCTTGTACAGACCTTATACAAACTTCAAGGGGCGTATCTTTCGACTCATGGCTAAAAATATTACAAATCTGATGTCGTTGGAAAAATCTCGGCCTCACGCATGCCATGGGGTCTAAAAATTTAATTTTGAGGAGGTTAGGTGAATAAAATGGAGGAAACGTCTTCGGGCCTTCAATGGGGGATCCATCTGTCTAAACAACCAAATCAGATTTGATCTGTTTCCACTGTTTCCTCTTCCTTCAAGGCACTGAACCAAGGATCGAATTAGTAAAGACAAATTTGTGGAGAGATTTCATCAAAGGCATTAACAACAATGATTGAGCTTCAACCTGTTTTCCCGCTTCTCTCTCTTTCCTTCTTTCAGGTTGAATCTATAAATACGGGGGTAGGATTCATTGTAAAGGATTGGACATCCTTTGTTTTGCAGGCTCCCTCCTCCTTCTAGCAAAGGGATTTGTGGGGTTCAGGCCTTCCACTAAAAATTGTAATACGTTTCTACCTCTTTGCTACTTTGTAATGGACTGTATCAATCTACAGAGCAATAAAACATGTATTGATCGATTTTAGATCCTCTCTTGTCTCTTTTGCTTTCATCTAGATTTCTATTAAATATCTGGCTTCTTGAAATCTGATTCTTCTTCTTTAGTTGCAAACTGAAACATGTACTTCTATTTTCCAGTCCCTCTTCTGTACTGTAACTTCTTCCATTTGTAGAAAATATTGAATTTGAGTTACATTAATCCTTCTTTCCAGCATGTACTTATGACTTGTCTATTTTTTCTTGGCTGCAACCTGTACCTACACACTTAAGAAAACAGTTAGAAAATACTTAGGCTTTTTGGCCTCTCTTGTGTCCATGTTTCTTCTTTTCTTTTCTCTTTCTTCTTTCTAAGTGAGTAAAGCATGTATGCAGTTTGATCTTCAAGTAAATTATATCTCCTGTTTTAAAGAGATTCATATGCATTAACTAGGACAGTATAGGAATATGAATTGATCTCTGAGCTCGTAACTGACAGTTTTCTCTTTTCTTCTTTTTAGGTACAGTGACTTCTACAACGAAGATGAAGAAGGAACAAAAGTTGGAATGGAGATACTTCGAACAATGAAGAAAACCCCAAGGCAATGATGGGTTCACTCATACTCCTTTACTTTCTTTTTCATGCATGTGTACCTCTTATTTCAGTAGTTGTACTTTACTTTTCAGTTACATCCCACGGCTTGTGTGGGAACATTGAAATTCCTTATGAATAAAACATTGAATTCTGGAAATGAGTTGTGTATTTCTTTCTGCATTTCAGCTTTCTGTATGGATTGTATGATGAACTAAACAACTCAGTAATATAATTGAATGTCTTAATCATGAAGGAAGGAAACTTAAGAAAACCTGTAATATCTAGTAATGAACTCTGATTTCTGCAATCTGCACTTATGTTTGTTGTCCCAAAACTCAACATTTCACCTATTCTGTAATTGGATGTCTTCATCAAGACAACACAACTGTCCTTTGGGGCTTTGTGTTCTTTTGCTGAAGATAGTCATGAAATTGCAGACTATGTGATCTGTTACGTTTTGTAACAGCACACATAACTGCAAATTTCATGTAATCATTAATTAATTCAACAAGTAACAACATAATATCAAAAAATCTCCCCTTAGCTTAGGTATACTTCACCAATGCCTTCCATCGTAACGAAGTTTTGAGTTGCCCATTTTTGCACAAGTGTAAAAATTGTCAACATTTCTAGCGATCCTGCGGGGAAAGCTACCTGCTAGCTTATAGACCAGTGCCTTGCTCTTGTCCATTGGGCATGGAGTCCAAACATGTAACCAAAATATGCCTTTCCAAAAGGTCCAACCCTTCCAAAATGAAACTAAAACTGGGAAAGGATCTGGTAAACCAGATCACATGCATGAATGCACTTATTGAATTGAAAAACAATGCAATGTGTAGAAACTGCACTTATTGAAGGGAAATCCTACTCTAACAATCACTGTAAGATTTTCAATAACAGTGTTTGAGAAACATACCATTCACAGGAATGGGAAGTTCCTCTCCATTCAGCTTCGAAAGCTGAAAAGCATTGTGTTCTTTGCAAGCTGAAATCATGTAAGGGCCACTCCAGATTGTATCAAACTTTGTGTGTCTTCCTGGCTTTGCACGATCAACATCCCACTTTAACACAATATCTCCTTCATTGAAGATTCTAAATTTGGATTTCTTATCAAAAGTCTTCTTCATTTGTTTCTGATTCTTTTCCATATTCAAATGGGCTTGATCTCTTAGCTCTTGTAATTCCATTAACTCTGCATAACGAACCTGTAATGGTTCATTCTCAAGTAGCTCCATTTGATGCAGCAAATCTAATGCAGGTAACTCAACTGAAATAGGCATTCTTGCTTCTTTTCCGTACACAAGTTTGTATGGTGAATTTCCAGCTGATATTTTAGGAGTTACTCTATCAGCCCAAAGTGCTTGAATTCAACATCAGATGCCAAGCTCTTTTATTATCTTTGAGTGTTCTTCTGATGATCCTTAAAATATTCTTGTTAGTACTTTCAGCTAAGCCATTACCTTGTGGGTAATAATTAGATGAAGAACTTAAGTAAATTCCATGGCTGACAGCCCAATCTATTATCTTTGCACCAAGAAATGCTAAAGCATTATCTGATATGATAGTTGCTGGAACACCAAATCTGTAAACTATTCCTTCATAAAAGGATAGTATCGAAGCTTCATTAGCATCCTTCAAGGCTATTGCTTCAGTCCATCATGTAAAATAATCTGTAGTAGTTAAGATCCATTTGTGTCCTTGTGACGAAGGTGGGTTTATCATGCCAATAAAGTCAAGACCCCACTGCATAAAAGGTGATCAACTGAAATAGGATGCAAGGGCAACAAAGCTAAACGTTCTTTTCCAACAAAGAAAGCACATTTTTTACACTTTCTGATCCATTCAAAACAGTCCTTGAATATGCTAGGCCAATAGTAACCAGCTTTCATAATTTTTAAGGTTGTGGTACGTGCTGAAAAATGACCTCCTGCAGGTCCTTCATGGAATTCTGACAATATTTTTTGAATTTTATCATAGTCAACACATCACAACAAGATTCCATTTATATCTCTTTTGAACAACACACTATCAATAAAGATATAAGGTACAACTTGTAATCTGAAATATCTTCATTTATTTTTGTCCATACCTTCCGGATAGGTGTCATGCTGTAGATAGTTAACCAAATCAGTCATCCATCTTGATTCCTGGACTTCTTGAGCAAGTTCAGGTTGCTGATTTTCTGGTTGAACCATGATTTCTGATTGCTGATACTCAATTTCAGCATGCTGTTTTGAATCATCTGGTTCTGTAGCTTGTTGTTTTTCCATATCAGCAATTAGATGTTCACACAAGCCTTTACCTCGAACTGTCTTAGCAACCCAGATATCAACATCATATTCCATGACCTTCGTTATCCAGTTTGCTCTTTTCTCATTCAATTCTTTATTTAGCAAGAAATCTTTCACACTTGGATGAGAAACAAGAACATGGATTTTATTGTTCGAAAGCATGTACTTGAAATTCTTTAGTCCTCTGACTACTGAAAGTACTTATTTTTCAAGGAATGTGTACCTTGTTTCGTAATCATGCAAGCTCTGTCCAAAGAAAGCAATAGGCTGCTCAATATTTTCATCATTGACCTGAGTTAGTATGGCTGAGATTGTTTCAGCTCCTGCAAGTGCATACATTGTAAAATCTTTATCAAAATTTGGATTTGCAAGAGTAGGAGCTTGAGAGATAGCTTGCTTTGATTGATTCAAATCCTTCTCTCCCTTCACTGGTCCAAGAGAAAGTTTTCTCTTTCTTTAGCATAGTTGTCAATGGTTTAACCAATGCTGCAAAATCTGGAACAAATCTTCTAACAAAGTTGATTTTTCCAAGAAAACTTTGTAATGCCTTCTTATGATGAGGCAATGATAGCTGTGATATAGCTTCAATTCTGAAAGGATCAATTGTTAATCCTTTCTTAGAAACAATATGACCAAGCAATTTACCTTGATGTACTGAAAAGATAGACTTTAGCGGATTCAAAGATATCCCAAATTGTTTGCATAACTGAAAGGTCTGCCTTAGATGTATTAGATGTTCTTCTGGATTTTTTGAGAATACAGTAATGTCATCTAAATAAACCAGGATGCATTTATTTAACAAGCTATGGAAAGCCATGTCCATTGCACGTTGAAATGTTGCACCAACATTTGAAAGGCCGAAAGGCATCCTTTTGTAAGCATAAGTACCCCATTTAGTGGTAAAAGTTGTTTTGTACCTATCCTCTTCCCGGACTAAAATCTGATTGTATCCACTATAACCGTCCAGGAGAGATAATCTATCTGCACCAGAAACTGTTCTTAAAATCTGATCCATATTTGGGAGTGGGTAATGATCTTTTAATGAAGCTTTATTAAGATCTCTGAAATCTACACATAATCTGATTTCACCATTCTTCTTCCTAACAGGAACAAGATTGGCTACCCAACTTGAATGCTTAACTGGAAAGATAATACCTGATTCAATCAACTTAGATAATTCTTTCCTCATTAGAGGCTCTATTTTGGGATTTACAGGCCTCTGTTTTTGTCTAACAGGTTTAGAATTTGGCTGCAATTCAATAGTATGTTGTGCTAAACTGGGATCAAACCCTTTCAGGTCTTGGTATTTCCAAGTGAAAACATCTTTAAACTCCTTGCAAAGATTAATAAATGACTTGTTTTTCAGCTAAGGAACATACCTTTCCAAGGAACAAATTTTTTCCTTCATCAACTGAGATCTCTTCATAATTATCAGCATGTGTTGACATCTTAGTCTTGACCTTCCTTAACTGATCATCAGTGCTGAAGATGTCTTCTAATGTGACCAGACCTCGAGGTAGTTTATTTGTCTTTAACTGAACAATCTGGTCACCATATAAGTGTTGTAATTTATCTTGATTAACTGTAGAAAACTCAGCTTCTTGCTGTAAAAACCTACAGATTTGATCATCACTTTCAAAAACTTTCCAATTCGAATCATTATCAGGTATCGAGGGCCTGACAATTAGCTTTATATGAGGCTGAATTTTGATATTCTCTATCTGTTCCAGCACTTCAAAACTAGCACCAACTACTGCAAGTCTGTCTGCATGCTTGTTTTCAGTTCTAGGAATAGACTGAATATTAATAGCATCAAAATCTTCCATTAAGTCTGAAACTCTATGTCTGTAAGACTTCATTAATGGATTCTTACAAACATTGAAATTCTTTACTTGATTGATAACCAACTCAGAATCACCAAAAATTTGTAATGTGCTGATACCTCTCTTTCTGGCCCAAAGTAAGCCATGAATTAATGCTTCGTATTCAGCTACATTACAAGTGCATGAAAATTGGAGACTCAAAGCTGAGAAATACCTTTCATTTGTGGGGAAGTGAGCATCAAACCTGCTCCCTATCCTTTCTTGTTCTTAGCTCCATCAAAATGAAGCTTCCAAATCCCTTCTGCTGAATCTTCTATTTTGGACAGCAAGGGAAGTGGTGTATTTTCTTCATGCATACAATACACACCAAACATGTGTTCTTCAACTTCCTTAAAAGGATCATGAGCATGTTCTTCCAACTGTCTTTTCATCCATAAACATGTTAGAAACACCATCTAAAGCTGAAACCTGAGCTACATCATCAAAATCTGATTGATCTAAAGCTGAATAGTTAGCCACTGCATTTGGAGAGTGAGGCTCAATGTGAAATCTGGCCAATGGTTCTGAATTGATAGTAACTTTGGTGCCATAACATGTGGTGAAAAATAAGGACCAATCTGAAGAGAGATAACCTCCTATCTTTGTTGTGAAGTCTCTAGATAAGCATAAAGCAAAGTATGGAGGTAAATCTACAACAGTAACATCTTGCAGAATAGAAACATTTGGGCAAGCATGTAACGTTACCTCTAAATTTCTGATTACACCAACTGTATTAGTTGCAGTTCCATCAAGCTGTAAGACACTCTTTTCTGTAGGCTCATACTGCAGACCCAATTTTTCTGCAATTGCTTTTGGCATAACTGTGCTACTTGCGCCACTGTCCACCATGCAATTATGAACTAGATGTTCTCCAATAATCAGTGATAGATAAAATGGTGGTGGCTTCTTGATGTCATGAGCATTCAAAACTTTCTGAACCATCCACTTAACTTCTTTAATGTGGTCTTGTTCAAACATTCCAAGGACCATGTCTGCCTTCTGAACTTCCTTTTCTGTTGTTTTTGAAGAAATCTGCAGCTTAGCTAGTTCATGAGAAAGTAAATCTTGTTGTCCTGGAATACTTAGAGCATCCCACATTGAGATGTTAACATTATGCTTTTTCATTACATCAACAATGTTAAAAGAAGCAACAGTTTTAGAGACAGATTCAACTGTTTTAGCATAGGCCTTAGCAAAAACTGATTCTGCTTCAGCTGCCTTTGATATCTGAGGTATAAACAATCTTCTTGGGTCAGGTTGTAGATGTTTTTGTTGTCCTTTATCAACTGAAACACTTGTTATTTTATGAGGAACAACAGGATTGTTGGCTGATTTTGGGACTGTAGATGTCATCTTATCAGTGACAGTAGGCAGAATCAACAGCTTTTCCTTGAGCCCTAGTAGTGACTGCAATGAAATCATCCTCATTGAAACTGACTAAATTTTGTTCAGGTGCTTTCTGAACATGAGTTTCTTGCTGCCCACTCTCCATTTGAGGCATGAACAATGCTTCAGATTGAGGTTGTGCAACAAGATTCAGATTCAGAAAAGCATTTGGGAAATTTGTGGCTGTATGAGGTTGATTGCAAGGTTGGCACCACTCTTCTGTAGTCATATTAACTGGAACTAAAGTGTTAGATGAACTAGGAGCCTTTGGGTCAAATTGCCTTTGCTGATAAGGCTGCCTATAATTTTGATTCTGTTGGTAAGGCTGCCTGTTTTGTTGATTTAGCTGATTTTGTTGATAAGGAGCCTGATAAGGTCTACTAGGTAATGCAAGCCTATTCTCAATTGAAGTCAGCTTATTCCCCATAGTCTGCAAAGCTTTAAATACATCATCTGATGGGGCTGCAACAACAGGTTCTATGATTGTGATAGGCTGAGGAATAGGTGCTAAATCTACCAAAAAAGGCATTGAAGGCCTTGGCACTAATTTTCTGGCTTGAATAAGACTATTCTCAGCTCGGATGGCGATATCATAGGCTGATGGAAGCGTATCTCCTCCCATAGACTTAATCATAGTTAAAATATCACTGTTTAGTGCCCTAAGATAATAAAGAAAAGCGTGATCAACTTGAGGCTTGACACTTGCTGGAATTCTTTCCCAAGTTCTGGCAAAACGGATGTTGAAACTTGACATAAATTCATTGGGAGCTCTTTTAATGGTAGACAACTGTTCTATAAGAGATAAATGATCTGAATTGTCTTGAAATTGTTTTAGCAATTTATCACCTAAGTCATCCCAAGTTCTTATGCATCCAATCTCTAGATTTCTATACCATTGCAAGGCTTGTCCTTTAAGAGATGCAGCTAAAAGTCTTAAGGCTACATCCTCATGAGTAATATTATGAACTACACATAAGGCTGCAACATCTTTAATGTGCTCTGTAGGTGTCACCTGATTTTCACCAGTGAATGATGGAAAATTTTCATGGCAGCATTAGGGATGTCATGGTAAACTGGGATTACTAATGGGATGCCATTAGTAAAGGTCACAAAATTCCTTGGTGGTTGAATAGCCATTTGAAAAACTGGGATGTTAATAGAGAAATTGATACGTGGTGAAGGAATATCAGGAGGAGGGTTGTCAAAACCAGGTCTATTATAAGGTAAAGTATTACCAACTCTTCTCCTTCTAGCAGAATTCAAAGGTAAAGAAACAAACTCAGGAGGAATTCCTCTTACCGATGATCTTGTAGTCACTTTAGGCATGGAACATGGTGCAACACTGGTCTAAAATCAGCTTTATAGAGTCACCACAAGATCTTAAAATCTTTAGAATAAATTGCTGCAACTTGCTCCTGAAAGTAACTTTTTGTAACTATTGTAAGTTTGTTGTGGATCTGCTATAGATAGTCGTAACTTGCATGCAGATCTGATTCATTGTCCCACCGGGCATGCCAAAAACTGTTATCTCTCGAAAGTGCACCCTGTAGAGAGATGGCTGCAGGTTTTCTAAGCTTGCAAAATTTGATCTCTCTCTTTCGTAGATACAATGGAAACACCTCAGGTCTGTGGGTATACCTATTTTGAGGTGAGTCTCTGGTATCAAGGCCGGTTCCTTGTTGATGTATCCTAAACTGATTTCTGGGGTTTAAGGGTAAAAGATGACTGTAAAATAATTAAAACTAAGGTGATACACCAAATTTGTATGAGGGCTTTGACTGAGTATATGCACAATTGATATGTGAAAGGATTCTTGATGCATGAACCAATAGTTTTCTGTAGAATGTTAAGGGCAAAATACTTCGAGGTATTGAGGGAAAGTATCACAACAATACTGCTAAGCTAAACATGCACATTAATATCATGTAGAAATCACTGAATTTTACAATAGGTAAGATGATTAATTAGGGAATTTTCATTCACAAGACTAATAGAAACATACACAAGACTGCAAATGATTGGAAAGACAGAAAATACTTCACTCTCAGAAGAAAAAATGGCAAAAATTGCTTCAGTACTCCTATATCCAAAAAGTCCTCCTCTGTGCTTTGCAAAGGCACACAATATATAGCAAAATAAATTTCACCCCTTCCTAAAAATAGCCTAAGGCTTGTACTCGCCCATGCATCCTATTTTTATCCTTTATTTAATAATAGATAAAGGAATAAAATAGAACATGCAATTACAAATAGGCATTAATAGCCTTTGATCACATTACAGTCAAACTGAAGTTGACTGTCCTATTTTTAAGAAAACAAAGGTGAATAATTTGCTAATAATAAGCTTGCTTGCTGAGCAAGTCTCTTTCCTTGTGCATGTGAATTCATCTTCTTGTCTGTTTTGTCCTCTTGTGAAGCATGCAAAAAATCAACTCTCTGTTTGTGAGTAAAAATAATTGCAATACTTGCAATATTTGCAAAATAAACATCCACTATGGGGACCACTTGTCCATGTGCACATGTTTTGATGTTGACATCTCTTGGCTTCTAATGGTCACAAGGGTGACATACTGCAAATTATCTCTAGCTCCTCCAACAGTGGGGACCACCTTTGCACTTCACCATGGTTTGGCCACCTTTGTGGACTTAGCAAACATAAAAGGGTCGACCATTTTACATGGCACATGCCACTATAGTCTCCACCACCTTTTGATTAATACATGCATGTGTATATTTTTCAGCCTTTGCATATTGGATAATGTATGTTTTAAAAGATCCACCTTTTCAGTGATCATTGTACCACATAATTTGGTCGGATTTTCATATTTGAAGCTTGGACATAGTTTATGATTTAGACCCCTTTGATTTTGACCAAATTGATCAATGATAATTTTTCAATGATTAATAATTGGGCTGGCCCCCTCTCACATGGTGACCCTTCAACCCTTCGGTGATGCTTAGTTGGGTCGAGTTAGTGTAACCCTTAATTGGTTTAAAAATGACTTGGTTCGTTGATCTCCTCTTAATAGCTTTGGTACCAATCGTTGATCTTGATATTTGATTAGGGTTGGGATTTTAATGTGATCTGACAATAATTTTCAGCTTTTGATTGAGTTGCAACCAGATTATGGTTTTCTTTGATCTTTTGCATGATGTGATCTTAGCCATTGGTTTTCTGGGTTCTGGTTGCATTAATTGAAATTTGTGATTTATCCTCGGTTATTCGATCTCTGTCCTATCTGATCACAATGTCATTGATTGAACCTGGGTTAGGGTTTTTAACCCTGCATTGAATATGGTCGGTGACATCATTTGATCCTGGTGGTTTGCATTGAAATTTGTTGAATCGATTTCTCATCCTTTGATTCTTTGTACCTGTTGAATCTTGATCATTTGATAGCTATCTCTAGATGAGTTAGGTTAAACTGACTGAGGTGGGTGAGTTTAAAATGCTCGAGCTCCATCATTTTGGTCATTTTTTGGCTTGCTCACAGAGAGCGGTGAAGCCATGGAAAATTTTGTGTAGACCACCATTTTTTATCTTTGAAGCTTGGCTTTTGCACCGTTTGGTCTCTGTGAGTTTGTAACCTGGTCGCTCTTACCTGAGAGCTCTGGAAGTGTTCATATATTCATGTTTTATGAGTTCTTGTGTGAGCTCTTTGGAGGATTCTATCATCTTGAGTTTGAGATTTTTGTGGTCATTTGTGCCTTGGTTTCGAGCTCGAGTCTCTATACCACTTTTATGGCCGCCATCTCTGAGTTCGAGTGAGTCTGTACCTTTGTGGTTTCTGATCTGTTCACTTGTCACCTGAGAAAAGTAGTTATGGGTATTTACCGCCATTATCTTCAACTTCGAGCTTTTGTGTACTTGTGAAGTCTCTGATTTCTTTGCCCCGAGCTTTCAAAGTGGAGCATCGTGGTTATGGCCATGTTTTTCTCGTGAACCTCGAGCTCAGTTAAAAGATCTGTGGATGTGTTTCTTTCTTAGTTTTGATCTCTCTATTTAGAGTCTTTCTTGGAAGTTATGTGAGCTACCTTCTTGATTCTCCTCAAGGTGGTCACCATTTTATGGGTTCGAGCTCAGTTAAATGGATTTGTGAAGCATTATGCATATATCTTTGTCTTTAGCTCTGTTTGAACTTTCTAGCAAGATTTGGTTGGTTCTTCACCAAGTCTTTATCTTAGAGTCAGATTTTCTTCAAAAAGGTATTTGTCCTCTTTCTTGGCTGCCATCATTGAAGTCCTTTGAGCTCAGAAATGTGCAACTGGTATCACTTGTTTGATGAGATAAGGTAAGTTTGTACTCCTGAGTATCACTATTGATTTATCACTGCTATTTCAGCTTCAAAACACTGATGATCATTTCTTTTCTTTCATTTTCCATGTGATTTCTGAGGCAACCTTGGTCTCTGAGCCAAAACCCATTCTGGGTCCTTCGTTTTAGTCCTGATCTGACCATCACTGGTGGGTTTTCTCACTTCAACTCCAACCGGTAAGTTCTTGATCAAACCTTGTGCTCATTTTGAAATTTTGGAACCCCTGTAACAAATATTTTTAATAATGTGTGGAAAGAACTGAATGATTTCCTTCATCTGTACCTGTATGATCTCAAATTTCAATTCCAAAAGCTTAATTTGGATAACCTGGGTTGAAAACCACTTCATATAGTTTCCTTTAGAGCTCTGTACTTCCTTCTATTCGGCCATGTAATCACTGAGTTTGAATCTTGTGTTCGATATTTGTGATCTCTTCTTATTTTAAATGCTTAAACTGACTTCTAATGTTCTGAAATGAGGAGATGTGGATCTCTGGTTTTTCTATTTCTGTAATTTCTCATTTCCAGATTCATCCTCTTAAGCTAAACTGGACTTTACATATTTCATTTTCACCATTTTGTTCATAGATAGGATTTCCAGTTTGCATGTTATCTTCTTGTAGTTTTGCAATCTCATGTTTTCTTTGAGTAACTGGTAGATATCATTTTACAATTCCTCTATTCTAGAGCTCTGTTCTAGTGTAAAACTTTCCTTTACTTATCCTTTAGAACTGGAAGAGTGGTTACACTTAATAGTTGCCTTCACTTTCCTTTCTATTTTCTCCTTCTTCCTCAACTAAAGAAGTTCACTTTTGGGTTGATCTTTTGCAACCTGTAATTGCATATTCTTTGAACTCTGAACTTGGTTATGTAACTTGAGATGGGGTTCTTTACTCGAGGATAGATGAAGAATGAATGTTTCACTTTGCTTACCCTTGACAGTCTGAAATACTTGCTTTCTTTAGATACAAAAACAAAGCTCTGAGTTTGATAAAACTGTAAAATGAAAAGTCTGAAACTTGCATTCTTTTGTATTTCTTTAGTTCACCTTCAGTAATGATCCTTTGTAACCATGGTGGTTGCATACTTTGATTCTGATGATGATTTTGTGACTTGTTGGTACACTGTAATCTTGTTTCTTTTACTTAGATGCTTTATTTCCTTGAAAGTAGTATTTCTAGCATGCTGGAAAATTTAAAATGTTGATTTTTCATGGCGAAGCCCTGGAAATTTTTTTCCTGAATTCTTTCTTCATTCTATTTCAGCTATAGTAGTTGTATTTTTCTGGTTCAGAATACAGAAAGTAACACTTTTCTGATGAAGCTGATTTGGTAAATAAAACTAAAACATCATAACTGTTTATCTTGATCATGGCATGCTTTTCTACTTTTCTGTATCACTTACTTGATTTATATATTTCTTTTAAAGCATGTAACAGTTGAAAACAACATGATGAAAAGTTTGTAAATGTCCATTTTACATGGTGAAGCCCTGTCAAAATTTTCCCAGAACCTTCTTTTCATTTTGTTTCAGTTGTAACCCTTTCTTTCCAGTTAACTTCAGCTTCTTGAAATATGATTCTTCTTCTTTAGTTGCAAACTGAAACATGTACTTCTATTTTCCAGTCCCTCTTCTGTACTGTAACTTCTTCCATTTGCAGAAAATATTGAATTTGAGTTACATTAATCCTTCTTTCCAGCATGTACTTATGACTTGTCTATTTCTTCTTGGCTGCAACCTGTACCTGCACACTTAAGAAAACAGTTAGAAAATACTTAGGCTTTTTGGCCTCTCTTGTGTCCATGTTTCTTCTTTTCTTTTCTCTTTCTTTCTTTCTGAGTGAGTATAAGCATGTATGCAGTTTGATCTTCAAGTAAATTATATCTCCTATTTTAAGAGATTCATATGCACGAACTAGGACAGTATAGGAATATGAATTGATCTCTGAGCTCGTAACTGACAGTTTTCTCTTTTCTTCTTTTCAGGTACAGTGACTTCTACAACGAAGATGAAGAAGGAACAAAATATGGAATGGAGATACTTCAAACAACGAAGAAAACCCCCAAGGCAATGATGGGTTCACTCATACTCCTTTACTTTATTTTTCATGCATGTGTACCTCTTATTTCAGTAGCTGTACTTTACTTTTCAGTTACATCCCATGGCTTGTGTGGGAACATTTGAAATTCCTTATGAATAAAACATTGAATTCTGAAAATGAGTTGTGTATTTCTTTCTGCATTTCAGCTTTCTGTATGGATTGTATGATGAACTAAACAACTCAGTAATATAATTGAATGTCTTAATCATGAAGGAAGGAAACTTAAGAAAACCTATAATATCCAGTAATGAACTCTGATTTCTGCAATCTGCACTTATGTTTTTTGTCCCAAAACTCAACATTTCACCTATTCTGTGATTGGTGTCTTCATCAAGACAACACAACTTGTCCTTCGTGGTCTTGTGTTCTTTTGCTGAAGATAGTCATGAAATTGTAGACTATGTGATCTGTTACGTTTTGTAACAACACACATAGCTACAGATTTCATTTAATCATTAACTAATTCAACAGTAACAATAATATCAAAACTCCCTTAGCTTAGGTATACTTCACCAATGCCTTTCCATCGTAACGAAGTTTCGAAATCTTCTCGTAATGAAATTACAAATGCCACTAAACTATCACATGGACGAAATCCTGTGTTATTTGGAGGGATTTTAACACAAGATTGCAATAAGAACAAGAAAAACTACTTACAGACATTCTGAAATAAAGCAGACACAAATTTTCCCAAGATTAACACAGATTAATTTGAAGTTGATTAGATTCATCAGCAGGGGAAATTTTCTTTGAACAGTCTCAAAGCTTGTCAATGGTTGTACACTTGCAACCAACTTGATATGATCAAATCTAAAACATAAGAGATTAACAAGTTTCTCATATGGTCTCTCAGGAAGATGGGCTTTCTCAAATTTTCTCGTAAGAATTCAACCCCCGACCATTTGCATGACTAAAGCATGCTTTTTATAACACTCAATTTACATCTGAGCTTTCCCCCTAAGAAAAGAATATTCGAGGAACCTTTTTTTGTTACATGTTTGATCATGATTTTTAGAAAATGATGTTTAACATATTTGCAACAAAAAGTTTCTAGTTGTTCAAAAAAGTGAATCATTGCAAATATTTCCATCATTGTTTTAACTAGGGCACCCAGTCATCTCCTCTGGCAACACGTATTTCATTCTTTGCACCTGTAACCTCCATCATTTCATCCTTTCCCATTCTTTCCTTTGCAAATTTTCTCTGCATCCAGCTTCTTTGGTAATTCACATTTTTGCAAGTGCCTAAGTAATTCCAACTTTAAAATATCAACCTTTACATTCCTTGGACTCACAAATTAAGTTCTAAATCCATTCAATTGCACTTTACAGACAAAAATGACAAGGAATTTCATCAAAGAATGATGAAAAACAATGTGTATTCACATCTCTAGGAGTCTTGGAGCAAAATGACAACAAAATTAGATGCAATGCACAACAACCATTGATTCTTCCCTTTCTCAACTTTAGATTAGAGTCGTCCACGTGGAAAAATCTGATTCAAAGCAGGCCTGGGGTTGCCTTTTGTATTTTATGACTTTTGGAGAAAATGTGCAATTTTCACATTTTTCCCCGCCCCTCCACCTTTGAAAATTGGGCTTAACACGTGGCTTATCTGGGCCTTTAATGGAGTCGCGGCTCATTTATGTAATTTTACTCTTTTTAACAAAAAGGCAAAATTTCCAATTTTTCGCCGCCAACCCACTTCTCCACCTTTGACTTTACAATGAAGCCTCCACATGTTTCCTTGGCGCAACTGCAAAGGTGAAGTACAGGGGTAGTTCCCAAACAAGTGTGGGCCCTCCACGTGTTACAGGCCTTAGAAAGTTGCTTGAAAAGTTTAAGTATATAGAGGAGCCAGCGGAAGCCTCCACGTGTCTCCTTAGTGCAACTGCTAAGGTAGGACCCAGAGGAAAATTTCAAATGAGTGTCGGCCCTCCACGTGGACAAGATTTGAGTTGAAGCGGGCCTTAAATTTTCAAAATGCCCTAGTGACTCACTTCTCTGCTTCTAACTTTTGACGTGGGCCCTAGCAAAGTTGCGGGTTATTGCATAACTTTTCTCCCTCGTACAAAAAGGCAAAAAACTTCAAAATTTTCCACTGACCCGCCTCCCCGCTTGTAACATGAAAAACTACAACGTGTCCTTATTCGGGGTCAAAGTAAGACTTTTTCCCTGCCACTTCATATTTGCCAAATAGCCAATCAGATGCTATCAGGGCCGTGGGGCCAATTTGTTATTTTTTACAAATGAGAGAAAAGTGGAAAATTTCACCAAAAAGACCCGTCAGGCCGTATCCAATCAGAAAGGACCATGTTTCCATAGATGTTGGGACAAAAATTGACAAGGAAAACAAAACATGACTGTGGAAAAATAGAAGGAATGGGAAAAACTTGAATTTACGCCCAAGTTACAAATTCTTTCACATTGACAGAGGAATGGAAAACAAATTTTGGACTTAATGGGATCCTTGACCAGAGGAAAGGATTGATCATGGAAACAAAATGAAGGAAATATCTTTCACGCATCAATACAGGGAGATAGAAAATACGACAGAGCCCACATATTGAAGGCTTTCAAGGACAAACAGGGTTAGATCAAATTAAGCACCAACATGATCCTCATGTAATTTATATCTTCTATTGTTAAGAGATTCATCTACACAAATTTGGATAGTATAGGAATATGGATTAACCCTGAGCTCAATAACTGATAGTTTTCTCCTTTTTGTTTTCAGGTACCATGCCTTATGCTAAGCAGCGAAGATGGTGATGGAACAAAGCTGGAGGTGGAGATGCATCAACCGAATCAGAAACCCCCAAGGCAATGATGGGTTCATTCATACTCTTCTACTTTATTTTTCATGCATATGTACCTCTTACTTCAGTTGTTGTATTTTACTTTTCAGTTACATCCCACGACTTGTGTGGGAACATTTGAAATTCCTTATGAATAAAACATTGAATTCTAAAAATTGAGTTGTGTATTTCTTTCTGCATTTCAGTTTTCTATATGGATTATATGATGAATTAAACAACTCAATAATATAATTGAATGTCTTAATCATGAAGGAAACCTTAAATAATACCTTTAACATTTAGTAATGAACTCTGATTGTTGCAATTTGTAGTTATGATTTTTGTTCCAAAGCTTAACAATTCATTTATTCTGTAATTCAATGTCTTCATCAAGATAACACATCTATCCTTCGGGGATTTGTGTTCTTTTACTGAAAATAGTCATGAAATTACAGACTATGTGATATGTTACATTTTGTAACAGCACACATAGCTGGAAGTTTCATGTAATCATTAATTAATTCAACATAAACAATATGAACTGAAAGAAACTCCGCTAGCTTAGGTTCACTTCACCAATGCCATCCATCGTAATGAAGTTTCGAGTTCCCCATTTTTGTACAAGTGTAAAAATTGTTAACACAACATACTCTAAATGATCGAACAAACAAGAGAATGGTGTAGAGGTAGAGGAAGATTGAGATGACTTGGTGGTAATCCTTGTGAATAATTCTGAGGTCTATGAGACAGGGAAGTTTTTGGATTCTGACTCTTTAAGTAGAAGTGATGCAAGAAGGTTAGCATGATCCTAGAAGACCCTTAGAGATGCATCACTGACAAGAAGAGAGTATAAAAGTGGCTCCTCTATGGGTCAAGGAGGGGAACAGGTAGGTGGTGTAGACTCTTCCTTAGGTAGAGAAGAGGATAAAATAGACTCTTCTTTGGGTAGAAGCATGGGTGATATGGGCTCCTCGATAGGTGAAGGAATAAGTGGGGTAAGTGCCTTTATAGATGAAGGAGTAGGAAAGGTAGGCTCCTTGATGGGTAGAGGAGTAGGTGAAATAGGATCCTCAGTGGGTAGAGGAGCTCGCACAAGAATTTCATCAATAGACGAGATGGAAGGCAACTGAGAAGAAGGGACAAGGACTATGTCAAAGACGGCATGGACCTTTTGAACATTGGTATCATTGTTAGAGGTCTCACCAGCCTAATTTGATGAATGGGTATGGTTTGGAAAGGGTTTATTAAAGACCTTAAGTTTTTTATTTGCAGGAGCGTTAGGGTTATCCAGGATAAGATTTCCATTATCTAACATTTCCTAGACAATGTTTTTAAATGTTTAACAATTTACATCACTATGCCCCCTAACGTGGTGATAGTTACAATAGTCATTCTCCTTATACCATGTGGGTATAAGACAGGAAGGGTCAAAGCCAATATGTGGCTTGATCGATGGAAGGGTGATGACTCCCACTTTTAACAATTTTTCCAATACAGAGGAGTAAGGTTCTCCTATGGGGGTATAACGTCTTTGTTCATACTTGTACTAGAAATTCTAAATAGGGGAAAAATTAGAAGGATGTTTCAGTTGGTTCGAAATATGAGAAGGGTCATCTTTCAAGACCACCATGTTGGCGGATCCTTTTGCCTTAGAATAATTATTAGAATGATTTTTTTGTGGTTTAGAAGAAGAAGAGTCATTTGATTTAAGTGGAGTGCTCTTGTTGTGTAGCTGAAGTTTCTTCTCTTCTAGGGCACATAGATTTCTAGATTTCCAGCCATAGTAAACACCTCATCAAACGTTTAGAATGTTTTGTACCTAAAGAGTTGGGGAAAATGTACCTGGCACAAGCCCTAGTGAACAACTCTATCAGCTCAGTTTGTGGAAGTTGAAAGGCAATCTAATTAATGAGACCCCTTCAAAGTGTGACAAAGTCAATGATAGACTCGTCCTCGTACTGATGAATAGAGTATAAATCAGTAATGGAGACCTTCTTTGAGATATTGATGGACAAGTAGTCAAGGAAGGAGAAGTGGTCAAGGAATATCTGGGCTAACTGATTGAGGGAGAAGATTTGAATGCCTAGGTTAAGCATTGTACCAATCTAAATAAGGTACTGTCAAGGACATGGGAAAATTCATAAGAAGTAAGGCATCATCATGGCCTATCAGATAACAGACATGTTTAAATGATCGCAAGTGTTGTTTTAGATCTTCCTTACTATTAAATTGATTGAACTTAGGAATCTCTCAATGTGCGGGATAAGGATGAATGGGTATAGATGGATGAATAGGCTCATTACATATTTCATCGTAAGTCAAGGTATTGTGAGAGCCAAAAATAGATGCTTCGAGGGTCTGCATCTTATCCATCATCATCTTTATAATATCATTTGTAGGATTCGATTGAGGGACGCCCCCTACAGAATAAGGGGTTGGATGAGGTAGATAAGTTGTAGATGGCACACCAGTGTATGGTGGTGTCGAATAAGCAAACTACGATGGGGGTATGTAAGAGGGAATAGATGAAGGAAGTATATACCTTGAATAAGAAGTGGAGGCGATGGGTGGTTTTTGAGGTAGGGTATAGATGGGAGGAGTTTTTGTGGATACCCTTGTAGAAATAGGTGGAAGATTCTATAGTATGGAAAGGACCAGGTTCTAGAAGTGGGTATGATATGCCAAAGTGACTGGTGACTAAGAAGAAATGGGTACATGAGGTACTAATGATGTGAGTATCCCTACACTAAGAGTTGTAGATGACAGTGAGGCAGACATCAAAGGGGTGGTAGATGCTAACGGTGCGATAGATTTCATAGGTGTGATAGACATTAAATATGTAGGGTGATCTAAGAAATGATGGGTGGTAAGGGGGAAGCAGGTAACGATACACTACTGTTGGCCAATATGAAAGTGGGGGCGAGAATGGGAGGAATGGAGACAGGCATCCCGTATATGAGCTATCCTGATGAGTCTTGGGAAGAAGAATAGGAGAAGTAATATTGAAAGGTTAGATTGTGATCAAGGATTTTTGTAAACTCCTCATCACCTATGGGTAAAGTCAATAGAAGAATTGGGGTCCATGGGTGAAGAAATAGAAGGTGGTGAAGGGCTAGGAGGTAGTGGTTGATGGCTAGCATGAAAAATTAGGGAGTTGTCTTGGCAGCAAGTCAAAACCATGTGAATGGTGGAAAGATATGTAGTCTAAGCTCTATGAAATGATACCAAAACATAGAAACAAAATACGGGAAAAATCTGGAAAAATGAAAGTAGGTTGTTGTTTCTGATAAAAATAAAAAACACAGAAATTGACATCGGTTACGTAACTAGTGCTAGTTGGGAGAATGAACCAATGATGGTCATTGGAATGGTGTCGGTTACTAAAGATAATCAAAAGAATTAGAAATATGGAGATGAAAGGGGTAAAATGGATGAAACTAGACTCTGTTAATGGTGACAGAGACTCAGAAATGAGTGTAGTAAATGAATCAGAACACATAAAATGTATGAATATGAATTGAACACTATTTTAGAAAAAATGACCAAAAATAGTAGGAAACCAATGCCGGTCACTTAACTGATGTTAGTATGATGAGGTAACTACGGTTGGTCATTGGACTACTACCGGTTACTGTGAATTTTGAGAAAATGAAGAAATTTTGAATTTGTAGTGAATTAAGTCAAAATAAAAGCCAACTCAAAAGTTGAGTATGGAAACAAGATGTCCTATCACACTTAAAAAGAACCAAAATACACTAGTTATGATTGTGGAGTGTGAAAGAAAAGAAAAAAATAATAATCATTCTCACAACTCAAAACACAATTCAAACAAGAAAAAACTAGCAAATCACGTAAATCCTAGGTATCAGATTTTAGTGTTGAGTGGCTTATTCCTTTTTAAATTGATTGTGAATGAAATAGAGTTTTTGGATAACGAAGGTGCCCTATAAGAAATCTATGGTTGGTTTCATGTTAGTTTTGGATAAAGAGGCCCGATATACCTTTCAGTATATGTGGTCTGAAATTTAATATGACAAACTGACCAGAACACCGGGTGGTGCCCACCATCAACGGGTTGTTAAATCCTTGATGGATTCTTCCTGGAAAGGGAGTGTTTAAGAAATGTGTAAATTATTTAAGTGGTTTAGCCTGGGAGTGTGTGCACAAATGTGAACTATGCTTAATCCAAATCCAATCACCAAGTGGTCATGACCTCCACCGTGTGATTGCTAATTAAATCTATGTGATATAATGCACAACACTCAAAGGATGAAATGCACAAGATTTTAAACCCAAATCAAAAATGATATTCAATGTAGAAAAAGGAGAACGAGGAGAGGAATGCTCTTTCACTAAATGCAATATAGAAGAAAATAAGAAGTGTTCTTTTTAAGCACCAAAGGAAAAAATTATTTTAGACAAATAGAAAGAAAAGAAGATTAACTAGAGAGATATTTAGTGTGAAATTTTCAAGAAATAAAAAAAACACCCAAATACACTCTATATGAACAATGAAAAAAACCCAAAATATGGGTCCCACCGGGCATGCCAAAATGTTTTACTGCAAAGTAGAGATAAAACAGATAAGAGGTAAGGGTGAGGAGGAATACCTAAGATAGTAGAAGATAGGTTGTGTGCACATTATGTCCCCCTTTTGAATGTTGACTACAAGCTGATTGTGAAGAGTTTCCTTTTGGCTAGGAGGAATGACCTGTGCAAGATTGAAACAGAACACAAGACCACTCTGGAAAAAATAGATATTAAATAGAAAACAAATGACCGGTTGTGGATTGCCTAGTGGAAATGTTTATGTTTTCCCGAAACCCGCTTCCGCTAGATCTGGGAAGTGTGATGCTTCCTCGAATGGTTGACAATCCACTAGTTGTAAAACAATTCAATGCAAGGAAACATTGTAAATAAATTCGCAATCCTACTTTAGTTTGTTTTCATAAGATTTAGGTATCTTTTTCTATAACATATTGTCAAACAGAGTAAATCAAATCTAGTCTACAGGATCAAATTAATATTAAATCTGAAGAAGGGTTGATAGGTTGGTTGATGGTGACTTGGGTGTGAAAGAGGCTGTAAATGAGGTATAGGTGAGATTTGGTGAGGTTTTGGCTAGGAGGTTTTTAGGAAGGATTTATAAGATTCGCTGGTTTAGGGGAAAGTTACCAATCATAGAGACCAGAAGGGTTAATAGGTTGGTCTATTGGTTAGGCGACTGATGTCAGTACTGGTAAATGATCAACGCCGGTTAGGTGACCGATGTCGGTAGGGGAAATTGGGTAGAAATGTTAAAAATGAGTTGATGAGAGCTCTCTGTGATTACACAGAGAGTTGTAAAGATTTGGGTAGGTTGTGGGATTACTAAAAAGACTCAAAAATCATAAGAATGGTATTTGGGCAAGATATAGAGGTTCTATGGGAAAATGGTCAGGTGGAGGTGTTGTAGGAGAGATCTAGGTATGAGAGGTGATAGAATGAAATAGATAACTAGTAAATAGATAATCTACTGAAAAATGACAAAGTAGAAGTAATACTTACTTTTGGAATGTAAGTAGAAAGTAGGTGATGGTGATGGTTTCAGAAGAAGGTGATCCTAAACGTATGTAGCAACTACAAGAGGACACAGTGCTTCCTTGTGAGTGCACTCGACCTCTGGATTGATCTATTGGTGGAATGTGTGGTGTCTAAACATTGTAAAGGTCTCTGGTATGTTGCAAGGTTAGGGAAAATATTGAGAATCAGTATGTAAGGTCACAAGAGCTAAAAACGTAGATTCAAAACCTGAGCAAAGAGTTAGGAAATCTTATTTAAGGAAACCGATGGTGGTTAGGTGACTGGCGCTGACCAAGGAATAACCAACATTGGTTAGGGACAAATGTTCACACTTGTTAAAAATAATATGACTCTTCCCAAATTTTTCATGATTGAGATTTAGGTTCTAGGTCACAAGTGTGGAATGATGCTAAATGGAGTGGGAGAGTAGTTAGAGGGATAATAGGCCATTAATATTAGGGTTAGAATAAGTCCTAGTTAGTTAAGGGAAGTGGGGAATTAGTCTTAGATAATAAATTGGGTTGGAATAGGTCTAGGATGAGGTGGAGAGGTGAGGTGCCCAGGTGAGGTGGAAAGGTGAGGTAGATAGTTTTGGTAATTAAATTAATTAAAATGTTTGCAAGTGGGATTGTGG
This sequence comes from Taxus chinensis, assembly GCA_019776745.2. Lineage (NCBI taxonomy): Eukaryota > Viridiplantae > Streptophyta > Pinopsida > Cupressales > Taxaceae > Taxus > Taxus chinensis. The sequence goes on along the minus strand of CM034149.1, from coordinate 193,117,657 downwards.
AGTAGTGTTGAATTAATTTATCAAAGGGGGCTTAGAGGGTTGTGACCCAATTTTGGGTGTCTACACTATAAGAGTTAGATGATTCAGTTGGTGCTTCTATGATAGAAGCATTGGGTGTTGGAGATGTGGGTGAGAGATATTTAATAGTGTTGATGGTGTGATGAGAGTGGAAAACATTTGATTGGTTTTGACTTGTGGATGGGTCATGGTTAGGAAAGGGTTATTTAAAGACATCCAAATTCTAATTGGGATGCGCATTGGGATTGTCAAGTTATAAGATACCTTTGTTGATAAGATCTTGAAGGATGTTTCTAAATGAGGGAAACCTTTTGATGCCATGGCATCAAACCTAATGTTATTTACAATAGTCATTTTCTCGATACCATGAGGGGTTTGAAATGGATGTGCCGATGGGGCAAATAAGAGGGAGCATATTCATGCATGAAGTTGGGATCTTATCAAATATTGTGATATAATATTCTCTGATGGGTGAATAGTTATGTTGAGGGTGGGTGCATTCTGAATTTGAACATCCTTTAGACGTGGCTTTTATGATGACCAAATTTATTGAGCCTTTGGATTTTTCGTTACCAGAAGAAGGTTTGAATGAGGACTTAAGATTTGGTTTCTTTGATCTAAGTTTGACTTTACCATTCTTGAGGGCACAAAGTTATAATTTGTGGGCCTTGGTAAAGGCTTCGTCGAAGGTTTGGAAATATTGTGTTTGAAGTTTTGATGATATGATTTTAGCACATGATCAATCAAAAAACTCGATCAATTAAATTTGTGTGAGCGAGAAGGACAATTGATTGATGATATCATGTCATCGGGTAAAAAAAATTGTGACAGATTGTTATTCAAACTATTTGATAGCGTAAAGATCTGTAATAGAGATCTTTCATTCGATATTAACAGAGAAATGTTCTAAGATTAATTGTACAAGATGTGTGAAGGAAAAGAGGGAATATTGTGGAATACTAGTATACCAATCTAATGTGGACCCCATTAAGGACATAGGGAATTTCCTCAACATGAAGTCTTGATCATGTGTGATAAGATAACATGTGTGGTGGAAGGCTTGGATTTTTTTTGAGGTTCCTCCTTCGTATAGAATTTAAGGAACGTTAGGAGTTCCCAATGTGGGGGGATAGGCTTTGAAAGTTACTGATGGATGAATAGGTTCATTACATATTTTTTCATATGATAGGGTGTTTTTAGGACCCATGGTTGTGGCTTCAAGACTAGAAATTCTATTCATCAATACTTGTAAAGGATAATTTTGTGATGATTGTTGGGGGTTAATGATGACGAGCTAGGTTGATTATGGGCACGTGGATTTTTTTGTGGGTATAGATGATAGGGTAACAAAATATTTTGTTCAAGGGGCTATGGATGTATGGCTGGCAGTAAATAAATGTTGTGACAAGAATCAGATGCATCTCCATCGGGGCTATGGATGCCTGGCTGGTAGCGTAGCAATACATGGGTTAGCCTTTCGTTCATTTGTCATCCATCTATTTGACTTAATCACTCCCTATACACTGACTAGTTTATCTTCACATTTAATACCCATTAAGTCTTCACTTCAAGTAGAAATTAACCCTCACAATCAAACATACTTTGATATCACAGAGACACAGGGCTTGCATGTTTCCAAGTATTCTTTAGACCTTGGTCACACTTCTATTTTATTCCAACTCTTGCCTTACAACATGTGCCATTAGGCTCATCTTTTGTTCATCACTGAAGTCATTTTACTTCCATCCATCACATCCACGTCCTTTTTCCCTTGGATCTAGCATCTATGGGTAGACGATGACCCTTTCTTATTCATCTAATCCTCCTAATATCCCTTTTCAACTAGCATCATCATGACTAGTGGTAGCCTTACTACTATCTGTTGGGGGAATCCTCCATTTTAGATACCCCTCACTTCCCATCCTACCATACACCTGGGGGTTAATCTAACCCATCTATCCATCCACACAGGCCACCTTACTTTACACTTGGTGGCACACCACATCTATCCCTCAATCCACCCTCTATACTTAAGAGGCAAATCTTATCATCTTCCATATCCCCCATCTTATCCCATACCGCATACCCCATCCTATTTAACCCCCATCCCTCATCATATATATCTTCCATCCCTCATCCTATCTATTTGTCATCCCACATCCCATCTAATCCTAACCTATCAATCCACCCCTATCATATCCAACATATCCAATTTCCCTCAATCCTTCCCTTTCATCCTACCCAAACATGCTTTTGGACTTATAGGAGAAAGTCACATCTCACCTTACATCCCTTCTCATCCCCCCATGAGCTAGCCTATCTTGATTCCTTTCAATTTACCTATCCTCAACCATTCCCCCCATCCCAAATCCAAAATATCAACATCCAACATCAAAAAATCTATCATCTCCAAATCTTTAAAAAAATTAAAATCAAAACATTCATCGTACATGCAATGTGTGTGCTTTTGTTTGTGTGTGTTTCTTTTTTTGACTGCATTTACGTTTCGGTCTATGATATGAGGCCCCTTTTTGTTTCTTTTTATTTTGCACAGTCCAATGATACAATGAACATATTTTTTATAGTAATCTATCCAATGGTATGAGGACACATGCATTTGGTAATTCAGTCATCATGGTCTTTATACCATGGTGCATTTTTCTCTATGCTACATCAAAAACATTGTTAATGATGATAACATTGGGCAATTTTTGGTAGTACATCCCCTTTTATCACTCAACCTAATCCTCATCATCATCTAACTAACTATCTAGCATCCTCACCCTCATATCCCATCAATCCCTTATCAATTAATCAATATCCACATACAAATATTATCCTCTCGCATCCAACATCCAAAATACTCACCCCCTTGCTAGGGCATCTTCTAACATCCTCGCATCAATCAAACTTGACCATCATCTCAAGCCTCTCCCTATCAATTTCATATCATCTAAATCGATCCAAAAACCAATCCTTATTATAAACATCCCTAATCTTCTATTCCTCCAAATCCTCAAATATAACATCCTCAAATTCAGAATCCTCACATTTAAATCCAAAATCTTCAATCCTAACCCCTTGACTAGGACATCTTCTAATCCACCAATCCTAAATATTCACCCTTGTCATACATCATTGACTAGGGCATCCTATACTCCAAAATCCAATATCTCGTACTCCTCTCTCCTACCTTCTAATCCTCTAATCTTGATTTTCTCTAATATTTCTATCATATATCCTTAACCTCAAACCCTTGACTGGGGCATCCTATAATCCAACCCCTTTCATCAATATTATAATCCTCTAATCTTAATCCTCTAAATCCTCAAATCTTCTCATCCTCTAATCCTGTCTCATCTACTAACTTGGGCCTCTCCTCTTTTCAAGAGGTTACATGACTTATTTCCTCCCCACCTAAACCCTTGAGGGGGCATCATATAACCATCTTAATATCTTCTATTATTGTTATTTGAACGGTCATTACTACACAATAGCCCTTCAAAGAGGGGCAAAATGTAGACATCTAAAATGTCAACATGATTAATTATGATTAATTTGTCATGCAAACATCCTAACATCATCCATATAATAATTAAGTGTAAGATTAATTATTATTATTTAATCCATTTTATTAGATTTAAAATTTATCATCATTTATTATTTATCCCATCATTCCATCATTAATCCTCTTAATTCATTATTTTATCCCATCTTATCATTAATCATTTTTATTTCATTATTATATCATAATATCTTATCATCCCATTAATAATACCTATTAACATTTTCTAGGAATTTAATATTCCTACAACCACCTACCCACCTACTCTAGACCTGCCCTACACCTATCCTTTCCATGTAAACACATCCTTAATCACCTTTTATTAACCTAATCTAACTATAATCCTAATCACATGCTCCACCTCTAAATCTAGAGGCTCCTTTTTCTAAAAGCCTCTATAACCTTCTCTTTTTATTGAATTTTTAATTCAATGGAAGCTTCTTCCCTCCATGAATTTTTAACTCAAATTCTAGAGTCTTCCACTCTAGAATACTCCATCCTCACATGCATTCTCCGCCCTTAATCCAAATCCAACTTGGCTTCATCTTAGCTATAGAATCCTCCACCCCTCAACTATAAATTAAACTCTCATCCTCCATAAGAACATGAACTTGAAAATCCATAACAAACCTCTGCCATTTCATCTTCAATCACTCAATCAATTCATCATTCATCTAAAATATTTCATCATTCATCCTTCATCAAGCATTCTTCAAGAAAAATTGTCAAGCTACAAAGGGGAGGTGTTTCTCGTGTATCTCCACCAACATCTGAAGAAATCAACAATCAATCAAGAGAAAATCCAACATATCAAAGCAGGAGTTTTGCAACATGTCAATAAGTGTAGGTATTTTTCTCTCCCCCCTTTCATTCCATTACTATATCTAAGGTATTGGTGTAGAAGATTGGATTTGGTAAGCAATTTTGTTTATTTTCTCACATTTAACTCACTAATATTTTTAACATATACAGTTACCACGCAAACAACTTCTAGACAATCAGGAGATTGTATATGTTTGTGATTTGGTGTGACAGACCTAAAAAAACCATCTACATAACATTCATCTTGTAAACAACTGATTAGATCCTAAATATATTGCTGAAAGTATGATATATGCTAGAAATGATAAGAAAAAACAGGGATCGACGATGATTAGATACAAATGCTTGTTTTGATAAAATAGATGACAATAAAATGCCAGAAAAAAGAGTTTTTCTATGTTAGAAAAGACTAGAAGGAATCTAATGATCTGTGAAACTTGTAAACTATAAATTTGGAAGTATTTACAATATTGATAAGAAGACAAGAGAATATGGAGACCGATCAACGTCGATTAGGGATTGATGGTGATCAGGGAGAAAATGTTTTCTAACAAAAGATTGATGTATCAAACTCTAATTTCTAACAGTAAATGTTGATAGTGTAGGGGGTCTCTAGAAGGAATCTAGTAACTTGTGGGATTACAAAAATAAAGATTTAGATGTGTTTAGGGGGTAAATGAAAGAAACAAAGGTCAAGGGACCAATCGACGATGATCTCTGTGGAAATTATAGATATTGTAAATTTGGTATAAATGATCAAAATGAGAGATAGAACTCAAAAACGTTATATTGAATGTAGTAGACGATAAGTCATATACTATAATGAATGTAAGACAGATTGAAAAAATGAAAGGAAAGAGGGTGCTAACCTTGATAATATGTTGAAGGTGATAGATCTCCCAAAATATTGATTGGTGATACAGAAAGACTCTTGAAGGCTTTGGCAACATAATGTTGATAGTCTTGAATGTAGTGGTGTTACTCACAGGTCCAAAAAAAATTCCTCAAACCTAGATTTTGACTAGCTAGACAAGAAAGACAGAGGTTGGCTATATAGAATTGACGATGTTTGCAACAATCGCCAATGATTGTGGATCATCGTCAATTTTTCCCAAGGGGTTAAAATCCAACAAAGGAAAAGATGGCAAATGGTTGAAACCACTTGTCATCCGAGGTTGTAGGTTGTTTGGTATATGGTGGGAGGTTAGGGATTCGGGTTGTGAGAGGTTAGGGGGTTAGGATGGGTAAGATAAACTTGACTGGGTTGGTTTTGAGTGGTTAGGAGAGGTTGAATGGGATTTACGCGAGTAGTATAGGTTTTACAATGGAAATTTTAAAGTGTACATAGGATAGGGATGATCATGATAATTATGATAATATGATTAATGTGTGTTGGGTCACCTAGGGGTGAAAAAGTGATTTCTACGTTTATAGACCATAAATGTTATTCATTTTTGAGCTCACTTGTTTTGAGTGAAAATTTTAACTGAAGATTTTTTTGGTATATAATTCTAGTAGGATTTGTGAGAAAGGATCAACGATCAAAGTTTAATTATTGGAAGGATTGGGGAAATGGGTCCATATTTCATAACTCGATCATTATTGTTGCTCAAGGAATGAATATAATGCACTTCATACCATTAATAGAATAGAAAAATGAAATCTAACTTGAAGAGAACAATTGGAATCAGTAAAATATTTTTTGAAACTAGAAAAAATAGGCAAGATTTTCCTTAACATCTACAACCATTATTTATGATTTTTTCAAGTTTCTCTATAGTCACGATAGCCATTTTTTTAAGATTCTCCATCCCAATGAATATTAGTTCAACAATATTTTCCACTCTTTCTACAGGTATTTGTTCATGGGTTCCTTCAGTTTTTCACCAATCTAATCTTGAGGAAAAGAAGTCGCTCCCAAAGCCTTCTTTGTTCATTTACAAATTGTTTTAATTTTATTCACTTTGTTTTTGTTATAGGAATACTTTTGGGATATGGTGAAATATTCATACATTTTCTCTCTCTAATTTTCTACTATCATTATTCTTTGTCAAAAAATTATTCATTGTTTGTTGTGCAAGACAGGGTGGAGGGCATGGTGCATAGTTATAGGATGGTGATGGATTCAACTATCGACACGAATCTCTATCTGCAGGAATGGGTGAAGGATATGTTTCAAATACATCCATCTGATCCCCTCCTCTCATGAGCAGGTGGGACCACCTCTACATCCAAGACATATGTTTAAAGATATCATTTGTTTTTTTAGTATTAGGGAAGAGACCACACACACAAACACACAAACACACACATACATATATACATATAAAAAATAATATGTATATATACATATACCTATCGATATATCCTCTTATTCTTTTGTTTCATAGGATAAATAATTTGTTGATGAAATCTTAAGCTCCCATGAACATTCTTTGCCAGGAGGAAGGTGAAAAAAGGCATGAGTTCAACCAAGAAATGAGAAAATAATAAGAAAAATGACACAACATGTGTTCAAACCCTGATGATGACAACATCATATGTGGAAAACTTATCTTAAGCTATGAGAGATTGAAAAATAATAGCTCACTTTCATATTTATCTTTAGATTATGTTGCCTCGATGATTTGAGCATCATACCCCCTTTCTCCTTTCAGAAGTTCACTCAAATGACATGTGATATATATGTAATTTACTGAAATAAAAAATAGGATCACCTAATTTCTCTCTGGCATTTTCCCTTCCCTGTATCTCTCCTCCATCTATTCCATTCTTTGTCACCTCGTTTCCTCTTGTAATGTTTCTCATTTGTTCCTATCAACATCCTCATTGCACTACTCCACTACAATTGCATTAACAATCAACCCACAAATGAGAATCATAAAATGGTTGAATAAATTGATTTTTCTCAAGGTTACCCATGTAACCTTCACTTGTTGTTTGCCTTTATTTCCATTTCCATCATCAGTCATTAACTTGAAATAAATTTAATTACAGAGACTCGCATATTTAACATTGACATTAATTATCACCGATGAGTTCTTGAGCTAGGATTGTGTACTAAATCCATTGTTCTCCTCATGCCCAACCCTACCACACTCATTTCCCACTTCCTCCTATAATATTTATCATGTGTTCCTTCATATAGGCGTACCCATTTCATTTCTTGTGAGTGGTTGCTAGTATTATATTTCTTTGGCTTCTCAAATAAAAAAGAAAACTACTTAATAAGTCATGAAAAAAGAGATTTTTCATACAAATTTAAAATTACTTGTGATGGTCAAATGAATGCTAAATAATATGTTTTTACCAAATATTTAGCCACACTCATCACCCTCTGTCAGCCCTATTGTCATTATATGATGCCTACAAAGATAAATTTATGAATCTAAACTTTACTAAAATCTATTTATAAATTCATGGAAAATTTAAATTCTTCTTAAATCACTACTATTTATCCTCATTCTAAAAATAATTTACAAAATAGAGTATGTTTTTATTGTTTTAGGTTTGGTTGGATGTAATAGATGTATTGCATTTTTTATGTAAGCCAACTTTCTCATAGGAAAATTATTTTATCAATAGTGATTTCGTGGTTATTTTGTTTATTATATGCATAATGTATGGTCAATCCTTGTTTATTAGGTATTAATTTTTTTAATACGAGAATATCCTCTATTTTTTTATTTATGCATAATATATGGTTAATTCATTTTTGTTAAGATAACATTTTTATATATTTATATTTATGTTATATAGTAGTAGATATGCCATACCAGAGGTTATAAACAAATCGTCATACCAATGAACTAGATTTGTTGTACCTGAACACGTACCCAAAACAAACTATGTACTTAGCATGTAAATATCAATATCAAAGGTAACCTTGGGGGGTTCATACATGAGTTATGAAAGGACTTATATAAGTGGATTTCATTAAGATGATTATTAGACCGAGGCACTGAAGAGTAAGTAAATATGCACATTCAAAATTTGGGTGTAGTTGTGTAGACATTCAAATTTGGTAACTTATATGTTGGCAATGACAAGTTTGGGTTTGTTCTTATGCTAATATAAATCCTCACATCCTAAGCAGGCAATCAATATGTCACACACACTCTCTCTCTCTCTTTCTCCCTCTCTTCACTTTCCCATCTCCACACACACCACTATGTTGTTTATTCATGAAATGTTAGTAAACTATACTAGTAACTAAATGCTAGGAATCATTCCCAACATTTATTTTTTAGATCACTACTATTTTGGAATAAAGCATACAAATCAAATCCATAATGGACAACATTCTTCAATGATTTGTACCATCTGAGACCCTTCCATCCAATGAATCTTTTTCCAATTCGAATATTTCATGTGTCATTTCATCTTCCTAGGTCAGACATAATATGGATATCTAACTTACATTATCCTATATAAGGAAGTCATTTACACTTTAATAATCACTTAACACTCTCGTAAATTCTGTTAGGTTAATTTATGCATCATATTACCTTAAAATATTTTATTATTTAATAAGGTAATTAGTTGATATATTGTTATATAGTTTTATAACAATATTTATCATATTATTGCATAGGTTATATTGTTACGTAGTTGTAACAATTATTATTTGTTTGTATTTAATTATTGTTGCTTCCCAGAAGTATTTTGGAAGCTGTTGTGATTTTGGTTGTACATGTGCAACCCATTTATTTATCTACACATGGTTGTTTAATTCCTATAAGAATTGCAACACTTCATTGTAATTTAGGTTGATTGAGATTAATATAATTTGCAGGCTTCCATCCCTATTCTACATTTGGTACTAGAGCTGGTTGAAGCTCCTAACAAGGTTGGAGAGAGGTTGCAGAGGAAGAAAAATCATGGAGAAGAAATTTGCATCGTCAGAGAGCCAGTGCTACCTCCAACAGCTTCCCACATCTCCCTGCAATCCCACAACCTCCTGTGCGAAATCCAAGTAAACATAAAGAAATTTATTTTTTGCCTTAGTTCCCTCTGCACTAGAAAAATTTGTTTCCTAGAACTTACAAAATTTAAAAAAAAAAACCCTTCAGGGGTTTTGTCTTTAAATTATTTAGTTATAAATAATTTATTTGTACTATCAAATTTGGAGGAAGAGTTGTTGTTTGTAGAGCTCCCATAGACAGTTGTGAGAGCTTCCCACCAAGCCCACGATCGAGCTCTAATGTTGCATCGGGTCACTGGTTATTCTAAACGAGTTATGCAAAGGGTATTGGAGGAACTGAGTCGGGTTGTCTAAAAGAGGACCGAGTTGCATCTATTAAGGGCCCTCTCTTGCCTTCGATGCATCCATATGATCCACTTTTCCTCATAATCATTGAAGCGGCCAACACCAATGATCAACGACCCTGCATATTTTATTCTTGGCAAAGTGGAAATAGGTTTCAAGTCAAATGAGCCATTGTATTCCTCTTTCGAGCCCTCTAGAACCATCGAGCAAAGACGTGTTGGTTATGTTGGTTTATTGAACCGAGACCCCACGCATTGCAAAGTTGGCTTCTCCCAAATGCACAATGAGCTCCACCCTACAAAAAACGACCTGTACACAAGTGAGATCCGTGAGAAACTAATGAAGCATCAACAAAAAAGCATAGATCTTATCAACAAGGTGGTGTGTAAGCAATCCAAAACAGTGAAAAACAAAATCAAAAAATACAGCAAGTGGAGGCATATAAACATAAAGGAAAGTGGAATATCAAAAGAAATATAAGCAAATACACACTCCACATTATAAACCTGCACATAACAAATGCCTTGATATCAATACGCAAACAGTGAATAAGAAGCATATTGGCATTATTAAATACAATACAGTGAATAAATATTTTTAAAAAAAGCAAAGGCAAAAGTGGCGGAGAGATCAAATGTAGATCCGGTTTTTGTGGTAGAGAACCCTAAATTGCCCTCCTCCAGGCACTCAGGCCACACAGGTCCTCCCTCCAAAGGTGCCACATCATTTTTAAAAAAAAGGTTAGTCCATGGTTTTTTAATATAAAGTTATTTTCCTCCATTTCATATCACAAGTGCTCATAGAACCTAGGTGGTTAAGTGGAACGACTTAGAAGCGGGAGGCATGGGGTTCGAATCCCACTCATAACTTGTTTATTTAGAGAAACCACCAAGTTTGGATAGCCATTTACTGGAAAAACCTCCACTAAACTACTTAGTCATAACTAAACAGGCCCCCAAACTTTTAGCAAGAAAAACCATAATTTAGGGTAAAAACAAATTCTCCCATTAGGCCTATTTTTTATTCAAGGCAACATTTGCCAAAGGAAGACTATCTAAAAAATTCATTTGTAGTTACTTTTTAATGGTGTTTTGCATTGAGGATCATTTTGGGCTCCGGAGGCTGCCATGGCCCGCAAAACAAAAAAAATGTCAGCCATTCAATTGTTTTCCAAATTTTTAAATGTAATTACATGCTTCAGTATATTGTACTAATTTGTAGGTTGCCATAGTCAACCACAAACTTTGTAACTACTTAAAAACTAGCAGAAGATTGTAATCAAAAACAGTAAAAATTGGTTCTAAAACATTCACGAGATCCTAGATCTCATTCTCAGGGTTCGATATATACATTGCCTTTAGAAATTGCTTACGAGTAAATTCGTCACGACTACTACTACACTTAACACCTAACATACCTGCAACAACATCGCCTAGTCATCAACCCTTTAAATCGACGAGGAGTAATAAGGTCACACTACACACACTTTGAGCCATCCCATCCATCTATGAATGATTGCATGACATAAATCTGGACTGAGAAATTATCTGAGTATATAGAAAAGTTACACGCGCGTATGAGGGTATTTCTTTGATCTGGTGTCAATAATCACATAGAGCCCTTTCAGTACTATCTTGGTACCACGTATCGAATTCTTTCACGTATGTCGATGCCTCTTTCATGTACCATCGGGTATATAGAAAGGGTGAGCTTCTTCCACGTACCGTCAGGTATATCATAAGGGAGCGTATATAGAAAGGTTTGGTATATCGGACTGGCAGTATATAGATTCGGAGACCTTATACTTGGAGTGATAAGAGCCAAACCCTGTTAGTGATTTCTACAAAATGGGCACCAATTCCCCTAAATGTTTTCTTCCAGATTCACAACTACTTAGAGGAAACAACTATGTTGCATGGAAGACTAAAATCAAGACACAACTTGAGTTTGAAGAGATCTGGACTATTGTGAATGGTACTCTGACCAGATCAACTACTGATACAACACAACAGTGATAGTTTGATAAAGCAGATTAGAAGGCCAAACTCATCATCTTGTTTGGAGTGTCCGACGATGTGCAACCCCACATAATATTTCATGTGTTGTTTCATCTTCCTAGGTTAGACATAATATGGATATCCAAATTACATTATCTTATATAATGAAGTCATCTACACTTTAATAATCACTTAACACTCTCATAAATTCTTGTTGTAAATATAAAAAAAGAAGCACTTATGGCTCCCTGAATCTCCATAAAAAGTTTAGAGTAGACACTACATTAGGCCTATATTGCTCAACTAGGTCAAGTAGTATAGCTTCCTCCATCTCAAAGCATGCAAGGGTCCTAAAACCATGTCTTAGAAATAGTAATCCATTTCAAGCATTATCAAATGTCTTCAAGGGATGAAAGGTTTAAGTCTAGAAGATGAATCAAACATTTGATCGAATCTATCTCAATTATAAAAAATCTATTTCCCATAGGGTTTCTCTTTCGTTTCTTGGACCATGATCATTTTCCTAGCTATAGGCTTTATCTTTTCTTATATTTCTATGAATCCTCAACTCTTTTATAGTATTTTTCTTAAGCCTAAGATTTCCCATACCCATTCTAATATGGGATACCATCTTTTTAATCAATTCCATGCCCATACTATGTATGAGATAGGGAACCCTTGTGTTGATAGCCTTTTAGATGAAACTTTCATAGCTTTTAATTTCTTTAGTTTTGAGAACTTTGATGAACATCATGATGCTATAATTTCTCATACTTTCGACACACATATTCTATTGTTGATATCTTCGCTCATTGTGTCTTTACTATTATCATCGAATATGAGTAGGGAAAGGGCTTTCATAATGAATTTGATAGTCATACATAGGGACTTTTTAAAGATGAGGAACAACACTTTCACATGATTTTTGAAAGAAAACACTCATTAACATTGATTATATTCAATATATTTATGACGATCAAATAAAGTATATATGGTATCCTTAACAAATGACTTTTTTTCCACATCATATATTATGACTACATCCATCAATCCTACATCTATAATGCCTATATATTCATGAGAACTTAATCTCTCACTTCACAATGTCACTATTGTTATTCCCATTACTACTAATATTCTTATATATGTTATCTCAACCCATAGTGGTTCACATTTTTTTCATTATAGCATAAAGGATCTTGAAACCTTTAATACACCATTCACAACATCATACATCATAATTGCAACAAATTTCCTCTACTTATTCTAAACTCATTGATTCTACTCAATTGCTTCATTGCCCACTTACACATGAAGTGGCCTCATATTTATTTCCTATTAGTTTTTTGCTCGCAATATTCCTATCTTTGATGGAAACTATACATATTTTCTTCATTCTTTGAGGATTAACATTGGAGAAGTTTCCAACAATATATAATCGTCACTCATATAATCATATAGAAATTTGCATTGTATAACCTTACATTTTCAATTCTAACACATTATGTTCTTGTTCATGTTTCTCTCTCCACAAAAAATCATATATTCAGTAAAATATCATTCACTTATGGTTTCCACATTCCATAACACGTTTAAATTTGTGTGATTGTGTTATTCCTTAGTTATCTTTGTGGTATGTGGATAAATGATATTAAAGTGTATGTTGCATATTAATCACTTTGGTATTAAAATTTCTATCTAAATCCTTTTTTTAATTTCATATGTGCACTCATATGAATTCTAGGTACATGAAGCTTGGTCTCAAAACTCGTGATTCATCATACCTTAACGATCTCAACCGATGGTAGACAAAATAACTTTAGAGATGTTGAATTTAGATATGTTCCAAACATAAATAATATGTGCTTTGTAGAGGCAACAAGATGATTTGGAGTACATTACATAAAGGAGAAAATGAGAATCATCCATCAATCCACTCAACTTCTACAGTGAGCTCAAACATCTCTATAGAAAATACCTATATTCTTATATCAACCTTTTGATGATCAAGCTTTGTGTAAAGTATAAGTGAATATGGACATTCTATATTTTAAGAAAAAATACATTTATATACACTATATAGTTTGTTTAACATTTTTTATTCATGTTACATGGTTAACCGATTATTTGAGAAAGAAAAGATAACCTTTTCCCTTATGAGTTTTTTTCTTGGCTATAAATAAATTGTTGGATAATTCTTACATACTTCTCCTTATGATGACAAAATAGGATATATAGATAGTTTTGATGGTTTTGTATAAGCCTTGAAAGAAACCTCTTACCATAAATTGGAAACTACAATTTCCAACACTTCGTTAGGGTCACGATTAATTTGTTCAAGAATACATTGATTTTTTTCATACTTTGGTTTCTCAATTGAGTGTTCAAGAAAAAAATGTAAATTCTTACTTTGGAGTGTAAGTAGGACTCACATCCAAACCGACATGGATTTCCAGAAGCCTATAAATTTAAGAAAAAAACAAGAAATAAGATTTCAAAACTTAGGATGCATTAGAATCTCCTATTTCCAAGTCTAGAACTAAGTAGAATTCCAAGAAAAGAAAAGGGCCTTCAGGAACTCCAAGAAGAACATATCATTAATAATTAAAGTAAACAAAACAAGAGTGGAAAGTGGTGCATAATACAAATTTCTTGTAACTCCATAAAATAAGGTCATGCCAAGAAAGTTTAACTTGCGCATATGGAGATAGAAAATCCTACCCCTATCACATAATATAATAGTAAGAATACCATGGACTACAAACCTAGTACCATGATTATATGTGCCACCAACATTATGTCATCTTGTAATTTGGATCAACAAGTATAACCCTTATTCCATTCTCAACGGGTGCACTTCGTTATTGATAATAGTAAGAAATATATCATCTCATCTAATCCATTTAGTAGAATGTATTGTTACTAAAGGTTCACTCACAATCATACACCCATTCAGTTCATATTTTGAGAAGCGCGAACTACTTATCAATATCTAGTGTACAAAATTAAATATTTTTGTGATGTAGCAACATTAGGGGTATGTGATGTTTTTCCTAAGTAACCATTTCTTTTTCATGAAAATTACATTTACAAAGTAATTATGCTTAAAGGAGTTTCCAAATGGGATGAGCACCTCATCCTAATGACATGCATGACAATAATCAATGGTAATTGAGGCATCGTACATCGTCGTCCTCTGCATGAGATTAGTTGCGATTGATTTTTTTAGAACTAATCTATTTTTATGTCACCCTCTATCTCTATGTGTAGGTCTGATTTTAGGACAACTATTAGCGAGAGCTCCCATTAGGATAGCTCCCCATACCGTTCTACATATTTATTTAATGTGATTGTGGTTGCATCTATCCAATCACTTCTAAATTTACAAAGTTAACTTGGGGTTCAACATGGTTTACACTTGTGGATCTCAAATAAAGTGCATGTATTATTATGTAAGGAAAATGACAACTGTGAAAGGCCATTTAGGATGTGTTTGGTCTCCATTTTTTGTTTTGGTTTTTGAAAATTGGTTAACTCGGTTGGTGGTTTTGAAATTGGTATGGATCTATTTTTCCCTCTCAACTTTTATATTTTTTATATACATGACGAAAAAAATACTTTTGGCGATACGATTCATATCATATATTTTCAATAGTAATATTATCAATCAAAGGAATATATATATATTGAAATTCCATAAAAACAAATTTAAATTGTGTCATCATAAGTTTTATTAGAGTTTAGCCCCTGTTTCTGACCCCTCTTGGAAATTCTACAAGAAGCCCCGATTTTTTTTAATTGTTCGCAAAACTAACATGTATGAGACTAGTTCGTCAAATAATATTTTGGTCATCGATGGGAGAAAGGATATTTTTCTTATATTTTTGTTTCCGTTCTGTTGCATTCAATAAAAGAACCATGGTCGACTAGACCTAAAAGAACCGATTCGACTATACCTTCTAGATATCTATATATGTCAATACAGATTGAGGCTCCACTATCAGATCATAGATATATAGGAAAGCTTCAAATAAATATTCACCTGACACGTGTCAGTTATGTTTTTGAATTTCAAACCACACGACTCTCTGTGAAATGCTCTACACACGTAAGATGTTTGAAATGCATGCTAACTATCCCACGTGCATTCTTCTTAGAGAATTACGGTCCACTTTAAATACTAATGCTACATTGACATGCAATGCCATCCCAATTTCATCTAGGAACTCAACATTAACACATAAACCAAACTATATTTGTTTATACACATCTTCCACTAAGCCAATTAATCCAAAGTGTGAGTGCCTGACGAGGGCATGCTTCATTTTCGTATGTAGTGCCTCGCATGGGAGTGGCAGCGAGAATGGGAGTGGGAGTGGGAGTGGGAATGGGAATGGGAGTGTGAAGTCATGAAAGAGATGAGAAATAAGGTGGTGGTAATGGTGGAGGGATCTCCATAGTTGAATACGACAATGTTTTCAGCTCTCTCATACCTTGTGAAAAAGGTGGACATGCTCATATTGTTACATGTTTTGGACACCAAGTTTGAGTGCCTCTCCCCTTGTAAATGCAAACATGAGTGCCTCTACCTTTACAGGTGCCACATTCTTGATTTCATTTTTTCTGTGATATATATGTCAACAACAAGGATAAATACCCCAATGTGATTTCATCCTTTGTATTGAAATCGATGCAGCTATAACACCCCTTGAGATTTAAGAAAATTAAAGAAAGTCCAGGAAAATTCTCATAGAGAGTTAACCTACAAACTTTGAACTTTGTATTAACTTCATCTGTCCCATAGGTTGTCTTTGGTAGCCTCGGGGACGTTAAAATTTATTCTTAGATTCTTTTTCTTCTTTACACATGGAATTCCAACACAAAAAAAGATGAGGAAATATGTAAAGAATAAGAGCATTTGTTCGCCTCAACCTCACATGCTTACCAAAACCATTTCATGGGCTTGTCCAGCACACTTCCTCTTCACATGGTGATTATTTTGTTCTGATCTACTGGTTTTTTCCATTTATTAAGTGGCGGTATCAAAGTTCAATCTAGTGACCTTCACTTATATATCCATATTTTCTTCTCCATACTAGTAACTGGACCTGGAAATGTTGCGACAAAATACTATAATTCCTCAATTCGCCTTGTGAAATTGAATTTCTTTGCTTGACATTGATCATTTATTGAACTTTGCAGCCTTCAAAGTGATTGCACCTACGAAGTTTTTAATCATTATAAATGAAGAGTTCATCCTCAACAAGTTTCAAATTTTCTTAGTTTTTAGTGACCTATCCATTTAAATCTGTAAAAATCAAAATGTTGCAATATCACGAAAGATTAAATTTAAAGCTTCGAAGTTTACGTTTTATTTTCCTCAAGCATTTAAGAATCATATAGAAATTTTAAAAGTAAAGTGAAATCTGAATGTCTTTATGTTTTACAATCTTTGTCGAATAACATTACAAAAATATATATTTTCGAATGTATTAATTAAGGACCCAGTAGAAAGTCCTCTCCGAGTCATTAATATCATATAGGATATTATTCATCAAAAATAAATAAATAAATAAAATTATCTTATCAAATATATTACATATTGAATTTTCACATCAAAATGTGGGTGTTCTATGAGTTGCATTAAAATTAATCGGCTTTCATATGTGCCCTAATACGTGTCCCTTATGATCGTGGTCAAACTAGTCAATGATCATGTTGTAAATTTAAATTTAAAAAACCTAACCCCATTTGAAAACCAAACATGGCAGTGAACAGTTGGACTGTAGAGAACAGGGGAATCTAGAGTTAATATATTTATTCGGTGACATATTTGTTTACGTCGTCTGAGAAGCGCAGGAAAAGGTTTTATGTATGAAAATGGTAAATAAGAAGCACCTGTCAGGGGTAATTAAATTGTAGCGATCCAAACCAGACCAAATCAAAGGGGGAACATTAATCATCCCTTCCTGCACCGTACTATCTAGAAAAACAAATTATATCTTCTTCTCCTTCTTGTGTCAACTTTTTAACACTTATCAATTTATTAATGGTGCAGGTGCAATTTGGAGAATATTTATTTATTGGTTTTTCTAACTAATCATATAACACAATTCTTTTTAAATCACAAACCAAGTGAAGTGCTAAAAAACATTTAGGAAATTTGTAAACAACAGGGACACAATAACACAAGAGCTGAAAACGTAAACAACTATTGTCATCAACAATTTTGATCGGCCACTCTTTGTGTTCTTTTATATCTACAAAATATGTTCCCTCAGTCACTTGCACACCATAAGTAATTTTTTTTAACATATTTGAGCTCTAATTTGAATTTGAATATTATTAGTAAATTTTATATTTTTAATAATAAAATATTTCATGGCTATAATTTGCAAGGCATGAACTTCATAAATTTAGACAAAACACATTGTATCTTAAATTAAGAATATAAGTAACCTCTTTCCACCTATACTTTACATGGAACACTTTTATGGTGTTATTAGGTCAAATCCTTCTTTTCAATGGAAAATATAAGCCACATTTCTCTCATTTGGCCAACTGCTTGAGGAACCTGATTATCAATTATTATTTTTGTGTTCTCTTTTCTCATGTGCTTACTTGAGCTTGAAACTGGAAAGGGAAGTGGATTTCCATGACTTATATTCTTCCTGCCCAAATAATATCTATTATGTGCTCCACTTTTTTGAACGATTAAATTTTTTGAGTTTCCCAAAATTTTAATTTGTCCTCTTTGTGAGCTTGAAGTGCTTCAGTGCAGCATAAATAACATGTATTACTTGGGTAGGAACAATATGATTTCTGGAAAACGTGTGGGGCATGCAAGCCACAACCTTAATCTAGCTTTGGCTCGTATCACCAATCATTGGAATGTGTTAATTATTGATACATGGACATGCATTTGTTCCTTGGAATCACTTGACCTTATAACTAGATACAGAGGATAGAAATTTTTGGAACATTTTCTCATTGCGGTAAGGTTCCAAAGTTGGAAAATTTTGTTTTTCTTTTTTTTTTTCTTTTTCCCCTCTACACGCAAATTGCACTTGCATGAATAGTTCAACATCCTCATCATTAACGTGACTAATACACGCATTCATGTCCCTGATGTCTCTCGTACACCATGCAATTAAATTCCCCTTACTTATACAATTTCTCTAACTGTCGAATGGAGTCAACATATGCAAATTCAATCGGGTATTCACCTCGACAACATCTTTTCTCCTCTTCTTGCATTTTCTTGTATCCCCCTCTACATTTTTTGTGACATCTACTAAAAATTGGGTTTTATCTTTTTTACTATTACCAAACATGTTGTGCTCCTTGTATTTCATATATTTTCACATTGTCCCTTCCATTCTTCTTTCCTTTCCCATCTGCTTCTCCACCCTCAAACGCACATTTAATATACCCCTCTTCCTTCCCCTTCATTTCTCTTCATTTGGGTTCACTTCTTCACTATATCCCTTTTGGAATTTACATCCTATATTTCACATACAATTGCTAGTATACAAAATATTATCATAGATGTTTATGAGCATAGATACGATGTATTAGAAGTAGCCCCTAGATTTTTGTTATCAATGCACCATAATGCAATAAAGTAGTCAAATGTAGGGGAGCGGAGCCATTCATCGTGTGTTAGCCAATGACTGTGACAAGTTTTGTTACTTTTACATTTAGTATTGGAATATTCAAATACTAAAAGTTGCATAAAGAAAATCTAATAGCTAAACATAAAATGACCTTTTTTTGCAATTAAATATTAAACAATGTTAGGTGTACATTTTATTACTCTAAGAACACATTTTATATAAAATAGACACGAAATGATGTAAGCATTAATAAATGTATATATTTAAAATGTGCACACATACATAAATTCAGTTTCCAGATTAAAATAAAAAGTGTACATATTTTTTATTACCACCAACATTTTTGTAATTTTAAACCTATATTCAAATTTAAAAAGGTCATGTCATTTATGAGCAAATACACTTTCATTCACAGAATTAAAGGACTTTATTATCACTATAGGACAAAACTCAAGTCCAATACACTATTAAATAAATAACTGTCAAATAATATAGTCCACTTTCCTTCCACTTTCCATCCCATCTACAAGCATTAATGAATAACCTGAAAAAAAAAATATAAATTGTAAGGCTCAAGAAATATTATGCATTTATGAAAGGGTGGAATTCAAATAAATATATTTATATTAAAAATCAACCATAGCCATTAGATTGAGCATCGTATGAATCTCAATCCACACTTCCAATTTCAACCAATCACAAACAAGCACATGGATCAAGCACCAATAACACTTTGTAACTTTCTGTAAATTCATTTCATGGTCCAGCAATTACATTTCACACTTTTTTTCAACTATCTTCACCATCGAATCAATATTGTGAGCAACTCTTTGTTCTAGTAAGTTTATAGAAAACTAAAATATTTTTCTCTTCCAATATTTTGGATTCATATGAAAAAGTTTGTGTTTATTTCTTGTTTGTATATGAAATTGTATATACTTCACTCATTTTTCTGTTTGTATATGAAACTAAATAAAAAAATAAAAAATCTCTGAATGGATATAAATTATCTATGTTCTCCCCTCTCACACAGATATACACACAACAATATGATTTTTAATAGTAATTTTCAGCAATATGATTATCATTATCTAGTTTAGTTTCATATACACATGTGCACAAAATAAGTTTGAGGATTTACATTTTCTAATTCAATTACCTGTAACTACAAAATAAACTCTAAAGCAGGTTATATATATAAGTTTCATATACCAACAGAGAATAAAATTTCAGTCTAAGTTTCATATACACACAAAAAATATACATATACAACTGATCTTTTTATTTTATGCATGTATATGAAACTAAACTAGATAATGAATATCATGTTGCTAGTAGTTAAGCATATCATAAATACTTTTCATTGCCTGTAATTTCTTTATCATAGCGTGTTGATAAGAACAAACTTTTTCTTTTCATATTGCTTCAAGTTTCATAGTAACATTTTCTTTTCATTTTTTTGTAGGTATTAATTTCTAACATGAAGAAAAAACGATCACTTAAGAGAGTTTGCCCTTCTTGTGCCAAAACAAGGGGAGTCATATTTCCACCAAGTGAACCAGAAGAAGATGGGAATGCCAACAATGGTCCAGAACTACAACCTGCACATGTCCAAGTCACGGGTGGTGCATCAACAAAAAAAAATCAGAATACGTGGAGATTGGGATGAAACTAACATGAATAATGCCATCAAAGAAGTTTAAGAATATGGTTCCTCAACACATGGTGCTGCAAAAAAGTGGGGTATACCTCCTAGCACACTTACTTCCTGGTTATTGGGTATAACCACCAAGAAAACAAACGGGCCCCCCACAATTCTCACTAAAGACGAAGAGCTTGAATTGGTGTAGTGGTGTCATGAAATGGCTAATATGGGTCATGGGTGAGAAATATCACAACTTAAATCATATGTGGCACAAATATGTGAGTCTAGATCCACCCCATTCACAGATGGTGCCCCTGGAAACTCATGGTGGACTGGTTTTAAAAGAAGACACCCAGATTTAAGATTGAGGACAGCAGAAGGCCTTGATAGAGACAAAGCAGTAAGTCTAAGACCAACTATTGTTAATTCTTTCTATTTGAATTTGTCCTCTGTTTATAAGGCTAACCTCTATGTGCCAAGTAAAATATGGAATTGTGATGAAATTGGCTTACATGCAGGAAGAAATTGTGGTATGAGAGTGCTTGCTAGAAGGAGGAGTAGAAGTGTCCTATACATAATCCCAAAAATTAGAGAATGGATTACCATTTTATGTTGTGTGAATGTTGTTGGACAAAGCATCCCTAGTTTCTATCTTTTCAAAGGTAAGAAAAATTTACAAAATTATATAGCAGGTTGTGAGCCTGGTGTTTGCATGGCAGCACAACCTCATGCATGGATGACAAAGGAGTTATTCATGAAATGGTTGCATCATTTTACAACATGTGTACCTGGTGGGGTGTCTCCAAGCAACAGACATTTATTGATTTTTGATGGTCACGGTTCTCATGTGGCTCTAGGAACAATTCAAGAGGAAAGGAGTTTGGGGATAGATTTACTTATATTACCTGCACATGCTTCTCACAAATTACAGCCGTTAGATGTTAGTGTCTTTGCTCCATTCAAAAGTTAATTCAAAGAGGAGAGACATAAGTGGTTATTTGAAAAACATGGAATAGATGTCAACAGGTCTGAATTAGCTAAATTGGGGAGTAGGGATTTTCAAAAGGCTCTTTCACTTGAAAATATTAAAGCAAGTTTCAAGAGGACAGGTATATGGCCTCTTAATCCAAATGCCTTGGATGAGGACATGGCACCTAGCAGAAATTTTGACACATCAATTCAAGATGAGTCATATGCAGCGGAAAACATGCTAAGGCTAGGTAGAGATAATTTAGAGGTGCCCAATAGTGAGCATTGCAGTAAAGATGTTGAGATTGTACTCAACACACAGGCAAGTAAAGAATGTGATGTTGAACAAATTTAACAAAATGTAAGTGAATATGCTCACCAACAAGCAATAAATCAAGATGGAGGAAGTCAATTTGATGAGTCGTTAACATTGCCTACCCAGGTCAGTTGTCCTAATTGGATGAAAGAATTTACTCTTAATCTTGGCGTCAATTTGAACACCAACACTGAAGAAGAAACTCTATCTATTCCCTCACAACCATTACTACTTCATGAGTCAGATGTGGTACACTACTTTGTCAACACTATAGATGAGGAACATATTGATGTAGAAGAGTTGGGGGAAGAAGAGATTAGAGAAGAAAATTGTAATCAAACTTTTGAGGAAAGCAGAGGACAAAGTTCCATTTTTAAATTTTTGAAACTTCCAATGGAAAGGGTGAAGGAGTCATCAAGATCAAATTGTAATGATGGAATAAGATTGAGTAGGGAATCTCAGCTCATCACTACTGATCAATAAATGGAACTGCGTGTGGAAAAAGAGAAAAGAAAGAAAGAAATTAAAGACTTGAAGCAAAGAAAAAGAATACAAATGCAAGAGAAGAAGGTAGAGAGAATTGCAGGAAGGGAACGAAAGGAACAAGAGAAGATTGAAAAGGAAATTAGAAGGCAAGAAAAAGAGCACCATAAGCTGATGCAAAGGCAAGAAAAGGAGATGAAGAAGGAGCAAGAAAGGATCCAAAGAGATTAGGAAAGAAAGGAGAAAGAGTTTGAGAAGGCGAGAAAAGAGTTGGGAAGGAAAAGAAGACTAAGTACTCCCCAAAATCCTTTGCTTGAAGAACACCCATTATTAAGGGAATTATTTGCCATGCATTGTCCCCAGTTGATGTCAATGAATAATGTTCAACTTGGGGTAAGTGGTCCCTCATGTTCCAATGCATTCTCAACTACACTTGTGCACGAAGTCAATAATGAAACAACACAACCAACATGTAGCAACTCAACTTCAAGTATGGTTACATATTCACCACCGCCATTTCCTGGTTTTTGGCAACATGGGGCATAAATAGTTCAATATTTTTTTGGCAGCTTTAAGGGCTCTTCGATTATTGAATACCAGATATATATTTTGTTAACTTTTTGGGCCAAGTATATTTGTAATCGCTGTAAGGCCATGGCTATTTTGTATTTTTGTACCCGCCATATATAACTTACGAAATATGTATCTACAGCTATTTCAAATATGTAATGAAAAATAAATGTATTTCATATGGGTGGAATGACAACTCTGTTCTATATTGTCCACTATCATTCTCTTTTCAATAAAAATAATCAATAGAGTTGATAAGAATGGATCTAAATTGAGCACAACAATCATACTAAATGTTTCTATCATCGCCTTAGTGAAGGAAGAATCCTCACCAGAGTTGTGGCAAAGAACATTCAACCATCCATATCCCTGCAAACAAAATAAAGAGGATGTCAATCCATGAATCTTTTAAACAAATAGTAAAATTATTCTTTAAAATCATATTTAGAATGTATAAAAGGGCATCAAAAAATTCCCCGTCATAATTATTATGTTAAAAAACACAATTCGCCTATCAAACCCAAACCCATAGGATCCTCAAGTTCACAACTATGTTTTCTCCCGCTAAAAAGTAGCCAGTTTTGATTTGAGAAATGGCATGTTACACATTAAAATATAGACATGAGCGGCTGCAAAATAAATGAGCATCTGGAAAATATAGACATTGAGCTTACATTTATTTTAAATAACTAAGGAATTAAACTAGTTTCATTACATCAAATGAAATTCATATATTTAATTTCCTGTGCATGTGATTCCTTCATAACATAAATTTAAATCTATTTTCATTAACTACAAATGAAATCCATACAGGTTTAGAAAAATCTAAAATCTAAAAAACTTTTGAAGTGATTTATATGGGTTTAGATAAATCTGAAGTTAAAAACTAAACTAGAAAGTGGTTTTGAACCATTTTTACATATTTGCAGGTTTTGTTCGTCCCCCAGCAAGTTGTAACACGCCTCTGCAAGTTTTGTTCGACCCACAAAAAACTAAAACAAATCTCCACACTCTAATCGCTTGAACCGAAGTAATGTTGAATGATTTATGAGGGCAATTGAATGCATGCACTCATGAATTAATGGAGACTTAGTGGCAGACGCGTTACCATCAAATGCATGTCAAACCAGAACAACTGGCAGTCCTTGTGTAGTTGGTGGCATAAATGCAAACTGGCGGCAACTTTTTTTGGGTGATACGTGCTCTCTATTTTACATTAAATGGATATCCTCAAATTTAATTCAAACTATTTTATTTATTATTGGTTTTTATATTAAATATAATAACATTAAAATTGAACGTTAATATAGTTTTTTAATAACAGTCATTGGGTGATAAAGTTGCAATTGGTAGGGTAAACATTTTTAATGTGTATGTTTAATATCGTTGGAAAAAAGTCTTAGAAAATAGGGATGGAATATTTATTATAATTCAAAACGAAATTCGTAAAATGAAGGCATGTCAATGTAAGGGAGAGAAGCCAGTCATCGTGAAGGGTACTTAAAAAATTAAAATTTTATTTATACACATATCAATATAGACCATTAAGTACCCTTCACGATGACTGGCTCCTCTCCCCTAATAAGAAATTTATACTCTTGATATAGTGTTGTGGCTGAAACTCATGCTACACTTTCATAAGAATCACGGGTGTTGAACAAAGAACTCGGGGAACTTAACAAGGATATCTTTGAATCATTGGTTCCAAGATTACCTCTTCTTAATGCCTCTCTTTCTTTTGAATTGGAAGACCCCTCTCGACCCAGTTTACATCCACCCCTGTCGTCTATAAGGTTCGAAATCTATGCCTAACTTGATCAAAAAGGCAAATGCAATATTTTTTAGATATTTACATCCACTTTACACGTTTAAAAGCAAAATCAGGTTGAGGTCCTCATGTCAAAATGACAGACACACAAATTGAACTCCAAAATAACCGTGGCGATTTATGACAAACCGAATTGAAAAGACAGACATTTATGAATAGAATCGGCTGTATTTTGATTTTCAGTATGCAGATGACATTTGTTTCAGCTTTTTGAACATTAAATTTTGTCACAGTATTGTTTTTTTCGATTCAGAATTCATATCGAAAAGACAGCTCACCAGAAGCATTGTTAATTGTATAAATGAATTTAGTACCTGCCGCTGCAAATAAACTTTTACGGAAAATATTTGATGAAATAAGTAATCATAGCCGATTCGCCATCATTTGAAAAAGATACCACATTAATAACTGCGCGGCGCGCCTATTACAGCTGCTCGAATTTTTGGCCGTAAAATTCCAAAGAAAAATACAGGCAACAACTTTTGTATGACGTGACATTTTGGGAATCGAGATGGAATAGACAGCTCTCACATTATTATATTCCCTGGTTTATGCGCAAATCTCTACTTGTACGGGCTTAAATTTTGTGCATTCACCAGTAAAATGACTATTCAACCTAAGTACTTAGAGAACATTACACCCAATCACAATATTATACTTATATACACCATTTAGGGTTACTTCAATGCAGAGGTTATATTTGACGGCCGCTCAGACCCTTTTTTTTTTTTTGTGATTTTAGCCGTTAAATACTTGCAAATATTTGCAATATCGGTCACATATAACTTATATATTTAAAATTTAAACTTCAATTTTAGTAGATATTATGTATAAATTATAAAAAAATATACAAATATATATCTTTACAATAATTAAATAAATATAGAATAGATATTATAAACAAGAGTAGTCATGTTGCGAAGTACTCCCGCAACAAAAATTACAATGTATATGTTGGTAGAATGTTGGAAAATGTGAACAGATTGCGATGGACACTTGTTGCTCGTGTTTAGTGAAATAATGTTAACGTGTCAGGAGTAAATCCATATCTTCGGAAAGCTATGACATCTTGTTTAATCATTTTGTTAAATTTCCACATCAAGTAATGTCGCAAAGTATAATTATATGCAAAGACAATGTAGAAACAACAAAGCTGAAGCAATATGTTGGCCTTAACAAATACAAGAAATTGCGTTCTAAAAATGTAGAGACCAAATTGGAAAATAATTACATAGGGAACGATAGTATGCCGCTCAAGCCCAAATAGCCATAAGTAGTCATCGTACGCTTCACACTAATGGAAATATCGCGATAAAAAAATTAAGCAGTGGAAAAGCTCTTATTTTGCAACGATGGATCTTCTGGCTTTAATGACATTTTTAGGTCCTCGACAGTATTTGGAATGAGCTTTTAGATACTTCGCCTTGAAAGATCGTCCACATTGCCTTTACTAACACCAATGAAACAAATTAATGAAAATTTTGAACCTAAGAAAATATTAAACTAATTTCAATTACATGAGCACTTTAAGAATTATATGCACGGGGCATACGAACAATTATTGTCCGTATGATGTTTTTCATTTGATGACACTTCTGACGATTTCAACTTCAGGATATTTTAGACCATAGAAATAACAAGAACAAAAAGGTGAGAGCGAAGCAAAGAAATGGTCTCTTAAAAAAACCAAAATAGAAAATAAGAAAATTGCTTAAGCTTTGATAACATTAATTGAATTAATACGATATCATTAGTTTAAACAATTTGTTAATCTTTGTTCGCTGCTCCAAATGCCTTTTTCATCGCCTTATTTCGAAGTTGATTTAGTTAATGATGTGGATTTCAACCAAGAAAACTCTGTTACATGTGTCATTGTGAATGAAGCAAACATGCATTTTATATTAAAATGAATTTAATGCCTCTAAAGAAGGCAAATAGAAGCCTTTAAAATGAATTTAATGCTTCTAATGTCTTATTTCTACATTTTACAAAATTGTTGGGTTTACAAAATTGTTGGGCACCGCAATCCCAAATCACAATCATATTCATGATCTATGCAGTTGCACACTCTGGGCGAGGTGTGGAGGATCTGGTGGACTCTGCGCAGTAGTCATAGATGATGTATTTGTCTCGCACCCATCTCAACTTCAAACTTTATTTTCCATCCAGATAAGGCTTGGTTCCACCATGGTGAAGACGAATAAGCAGTGGCAGTGACATTGCCCCTTTACTCGCAAGCATCAATGTTGAATTTTTTGTAGGTAGCAATGTTGCGGATTTCAGCTGAGGAAACCTCTAAGTTTTCGTTAATCTTTTGTTAGCTAGGTGCTTCAGTCTTCTCTAGGCCACCTTAAGTAGTCCAGTCGTCCGCATTCCATATTAAAGAGAAGACTCCCATGCCCTGTCGTTGTGGATATGCCACCCATGTTTCTTCTACTATGTCCTTGAATATTCTGATGGGAACATCATCTATCAAGAATTTGCACATTCAAACATTCATTAACAACAACGTCACTTGATTTAAATGAATTTTCTTTCATAAATTAATTTTCTTACACGAATTGTCGACAATTCCACAACAATGAATAGGAATGGAAATCCTGCGTATTTGTTTATAATAATAAATATTATGACATCGTGTTTTTCTTGAAACTGTTGAACGCTGGAATAACATGTTAATTTATAGGCCAATCAAATTGCAAATAAATGCATTTATATAATTATTTTGTTAAAAATTGTGCAAGTTTAATAATGTTTACTAATGTGAAAATTGTATTTTTTATGAAAGTGATAACAATCCCTTATTGCTTCAAAAGTGCAATTATTAATAAATGGTTAACCAAAGTTGAAGACCATAGTATAATCTACCTTCGACAGTACTAATAACATTGTTTTGTAATTTTAAAGAGCGACAATAAAAAATTACCGTCACCGAAAAAATATTTGATAGGCATATGTAGCCGTCAAATTTAACCTCTGCTTCAAATTTCACTTTTATTAATTCCCAAACATTGTTATCACTTCATGCGAATCAGGGATATACATACAATTACCTGAGTTGTTGATGAAGTGGATTTGATGGCGCGTAGAAAACCAAAGGATTAACACTACTTTATATATAAATATAATAATTAAAAACATCGCAACAACGAGTCATTCACTGTAAAGTTTGTGTCTCATCATGGCTAATGAAAACACATGCTATCATATATTTTCTAAGATCTCTCTGACATTGGTAATTACAATGTGGGTGGGAGACATCTGGCGAACTAATGCAAACATGGAAAAATAACACTCAGGTAAAACACATAACACATGATTTTATGTGGGAGTGACGCTAGTCATTGCATGCAACAGTGGGTAGACATGTATGTTGACGGATTTTATGGGGTTTTCATGTAAACTTTACCGATTCTATCCTTCTCTATTTTCGTCCTTATGTTCTTTGTTGTTGTTTTGGTCAACTACATGTTGGAGACAAACTGTGCGCATGCCCTATGAAGGTTGGTTGTTATTCGTTTCTAAAAACATGGTTGTTGAGAATTTCTCATTGCCACTTTCTAAAATTTTCAAATGGGATTAAATTATTTTTATTTTCTCATATTCCTTTCAGCATATGAAAACAATTGGATTGTTATGGTTGAATAAAGTTTTGAACGGTCTTCGTGAATGAACTATATGTAAAGTGTTTATATTGCACTAATTATGTGTTATTTTCTCCCTCTTTTGAATGAACTCGCTTTTAAAAATCTCCACACGTTTTTACTCTAGTTGGTCAGTTTTCCTTTTTTATTTCATTTTAAACAAATAAAATAGTTTATTGTAGTTTTGTTCATGGATATGAATGTGTAAATTGTTTACTTCAAACATTTGAGTCTCTTGTTGAGATCATCATCGTGAGGAAGAATCCTATGCTTGACTACCAAGGACAAAAAGTGGACTTTATGTTTTTACATTTTCTAAGGATCTGTTTGGAAACACATTTTCTAGGGTGTTAAACCCAATAAATCTAGACTGAAATTGATGACTTTTTGGGAAATTAGTTATAGGCATAAGTGGAACCATAAATGGTAAATCTATATAACATGAAAAAAGACTTGTTGATTTTTCTCATTGAATTTTTATTTAGAGATGGATGTAATTGTTTGTGGAGTATTTATTATCCTTTTTTTTTATTTGGAAAATGCATCAACATATAGTCATCTCACATTTGGCCAAGATAATAGAAAACATGAAATTCCATCTTAACAAAATCGTGAAGTTGGAAAGTCAAATTCAGTTTTGTAACGCTTGCTCGGCGACGACATCGACTACGACGATGACGACACTGCGAACAAACCAACGTCCCGAAAATGCGACAAACTTTTTTTTTTGATAGAGTAAGCAAGTTAGAGGTCTTTGTTTAGTTTAGGGAACTGATAAGCTTCAAACTTTTATTTTAAATTTCGATCGCAACACAAGAACTATAAAATTGTCACAATTCCATCTGCTCGAGGTTTACTTCAACATTCGTTGTATTCGCCTCTATCAAGCATATAACTTTCAAATTTTAGCATGGTGTTACAAAACTTCATAAGGGTATCTGATCACTGATCCCATAATCACATTATGATCCATTTTATCAGAAGGAAAAGGCGTCCCAGGTAAAAGTAGGTATCATGATTTCATTGTTACCTATGTATATATATATATATATATATTTTATATATTTTGATATATATATATATATATATGCGGAGATAAGCAATATGGATCATACATAAATTACTATCTTGACGACTTTTTAGAAAACCTTTAATATACGATCATAGATATCTTTCTAAGGAAATTTGACATTTTTAATTTAAGTGATAATTATATATAGATATATATTATCAAGATTATATTCAATTAAATTTATGCGCCTATACCCATCTACAATTTGAAATAAAGGAATAAGAATCAGATGGGGGGAAACTTTTCAACCTAATCATAAATGACCATGGTTGGACGGTGGGTGTCAACCACCACCTGTCCACCATTATTATCTCCTTCCAGCGTGCACACAAGCTACTGGCCGCATAAGCATTTGCTTTATCAGATTTTGCAATCCATCTGTCTGGCCGTGCCAGTCAAATCCCGCTGTCCCGGTCGCGTGCAAGAATAGGGAGGTAGCTGATGAAGCTACAGGCGTAAGGGGAAGGCGTGGCTCCAGTTCTCGACCCCTCTGACCACATAGACAGCAAAGGAGGAGGTAGATGGAGTTTTGGCGAGTGGAGAGATGCCTGGCCGTGCCAGTATTCCTCTGTTTTTTTTTTTTTTTTTCTTTGTTATGAAACGGAGCTCAGGCGGCTCAGAAGGGAGAGGGTCTATGCAAATGCGCAGCCAAAGCTTTTCCTGAGCGCTTCCAAACGAGCAGGCTGCCCTTTCATTTGTTATCTGCTCGGTAATGGATGCATCCTCACACTGGAGTTCTTCTTCGCAGGAAGCAAGATAAATATATCAAAACAAAAGCTAAAGGGATAGTGAAGGGCGTCCAGAAGACAACGGCCTGTCCAGCCGTGATGGGCTGATCAGTATCGAAAGCAAGAATAACTTCGAAATCTGCCTTCGAGGAGATGTTTGATAAATCGTTTGAAGAGGAGGCAGGGCGAACGTCTCAAGTTTTTATTGGGGCAGAAAGAGTACTATGAGGTCGACTGGGCAAAGAAAAGCAGTCTGGCCGCGTAGACAGTAGCCACTCACATAGGGTGCTAAAGGGTGTGTACGAGGTGGGGATCCACGGTGTCTCAAGGAGCTGACTGTCTGACTTGGTTGTTGTCTACACAGTATCGAATGCATTCTCAAACCCAGGATTCCTTCAAGATATCTTTATCAAATTCGAATATGAGATAACATAGGCAAGAGAAAAAGGAGACCTCGTAGGAGTAGATCTGTTTCATATTAGAAACATTCATGAGGTCCAATTTATTTTGTGATAAGAGGGACGCCTCAAGCATGGAGGTGGGACAGTTTCAAACCAGAAACAAAAATCAGAAGCACGGTCTCCCTATACTAGGATCACAAGATAAATATTGTTCTTAGCTGTTTTGTCTTATAAGAATACATGAATTCAGATGCATATCACTTCCGTTTGCTCTGCTAGGAGGCCAGTGCAACCGTAGATTTGATTTGCAGGCCTTACGACCATACCATAGGTTTGTTCTGAGTATATATATAATTATTAGTGCACTTTGTTGATATATGTAAGTTTGTAATCCGTATATCGGTATGTTACAATTTACTAACCATGATTCCATTAACATTTATTTCGAGCTAACTTCAATGGGGCATTGCATGGATCTTTTAAGCAAGTTGATTTTCATTTCCTTGTCTATTAGCAATGGGTTTTTCAATAAATTCATGGATGGATAAAACACGAAGGGACTAAAGCTTGAAAAGATTTTTATTGGTATATTATAAATCATTGAAAACTTAAGTCCTTCCAACAAGAATACATGAAGATTTAAAGCCCTACTTTTCCCATTCTTTCAACCCATCTCCTTCAAGTAATAAGATAAAATTTAATATGTATATTTGTACCAATTTCCAACACCCATCAAGAGGGTTCCGAAATTACTTCCATTAATTTTAGAGCAAGGTCCACTAACATGTAAACAAAATTATCATTCTCAAGAGAGGTTCCAAGTCAAGTACTAACGGGAATAAATAGATTGTCATGCTTTCAACTTTTGGTTCCATCTATATTACATACTTATTATAGGAATTCAACAAGAAACAATTTTCATTCAATATTTATTACAACACTTTCCAATAAATCTTAAAGCAAGAAATGCTTTCATTCCAATGCAACTTTCCTTAAAATCTTTTACAACATGCTTTATTTCATGTGGGAACAATTGCAATAATGGAAGCTAAAGAAGACAAACAATATTACATTTTTCCTCCACTCAAGGTGGGTAAAAAACATGATGTCTTCTCATTGTCAACAACAAGGTTCAGGTGTTCCAAAGAGTTCTTCTTCCATGCTCCAAGTTCCATGAAGTTCAATCACAACCAAAATAGGGGGAGAGGCAACACTCTCCTCCCCAACCAAATCTCAATGGAGAAGAGAAGCAATCTCCTCCATTGACCCCCGAGCCCCAAACACAACACAATGGAGGGTGGTCTCCAACTCAAGGCAACTATACATGCTTCCACAATACAAGTTCTTCACAACATTCAAGCTAAAATAGAAGAACAAAAGACACACAACAACATTAAACATTACACAACAAGGCTTGCATCCAAGCCAACAAGAGAAGGAACTATGGGAATGTTTTCCTTATGCCTCCCAAATGAGATGAGATGCCCATCCCAAAAACCCTCCACAATATAACAAAAGCCCCTATGACTCTTATGCCTCCCTCAAGTACCCCTTATTCCTCCCATACTCTTATGCCTCCCTCCTCTTATGGCTCCCTCAAAGACAAGGTAGAATGTAAACATTCCTACCCAAGATGGGCATCCCTCTCAAACTCCCTCCACAATATCCTAATCTACTCTTTTGCCTCCCTCATGATTATTCCCATAGACCTCTCCTATACTACACAACAAGCATTCAAACCATTTTTCACAATTTCACCAAAGTAAACATGCATTTCTTTTCCACAATTTATAGCATAGAAGCAATAATAATATGAAAGCAAAAAACAAAGAAGAGGGTTCCCTACCTCTCCATTGGAGAAGCCTACACCAAGAAACTTGTCCAAGCTCCTTCCAAAATCAATCCAAGCATGCAAGTCCAAAAACTCTCTCTATCTCTTTCTCCCAATTCCTCTCTCTCCAAAAAATAACAAAGAACTCTTCAACAACCCAAAAACAAAGCTCTAACCCCCTCAACAAGAGAGGAAGTTTCAATAAATAGATCAAAGGTAAGGGTGAGGGTGATGTGGCTCCATGTAGGATGCCACATCACACTTCCTCAAACCATCTCCCAAGGTCAACTCAAATCCCAAAACACCATAAATGGGTGGTTGGGTTGAATGACCACTCTCTTCCACAACCATCCCTTTCCCATGTGCCTTAAGGCACAAATAAATGCAAACTGAAGAAAAAGTGCACTCCAAGCCAATATCACTTCCCAAAACAATAACTAACCCCTTTTGGGCTTCCCAACCCATAGATATGGTTGGTAAGGGGTTTTGGGAAGTGTGGGACAAGTTTAACTTGTCCCACAAGTCCCCCAAACTTGCCCTCAAACTCAAATTCGAGTTTTCAAGAGATTTGGAGTGGTCAACACTCAAGATAAGCATTCAATACAAGAGACAACACATGGCTCAAGGAGCCAACCAACAAAATTTATTACACCCACATGACTAAAACAAGATATTAAATTAATCTAAACATACTTAGCAAAAGTAATAAAAGAAGGGCATCCCAATGAAAACACCTACTAAAGTAAATAAAACAATTAAATAAATTCTCAACCCCATGGTCACATTAGAACATTACCCCCCCAAGAAAATTTCCTCAACACATACAAGAACAAGCTAACACAATACAGTTTACAAGTTGCCTTGACGACCAAAGTTGTAACCACCCGGCATCCTGTTGTGTTTGGTCCCCAATCCCCCTCATGATTGTGATCATGCTGTGTTTCCTGCAAAATGCAAAATACCCTCTTCGGCCTTGCGGCCATGTCAAAATATCCAAAATAATCATATGCATGAAATTTATTAACATCTATACGTAATTCAAGCAATCATTATTTCTAGGTCTAATTCACAATTTAATCATGCATTTCATCATTATCCAAAATCATAGTAATGTAAATTCAACAACTACATTCTATTCAACATGGCGAAGAAATCTAAGGTTAGAACACATGCAATATATCCATATAAAAATAATACCAGAATCCAATAGTCTGTCCATGAGTCAGTGTAGATCATACTAAAAACAAAATCTAATCATAATCCAAATGCATCTAGTCACAAAACATCATGCTAATCAACATAAGTATAAATCATGTCCATATCTAAGGTCTGCATGACTCAAAACGGTAATCAACTAAGTGTCGTAGGGAGGTGGGCATCACATCCCCCTCCCCTTAGACTAGAATTCCTCCTGGAAGTCACTGAAATAAGTGCGGAAACTGAGCTCGCAATGATGTAGCATCCTCCCAAGTAGCAGCAGTCTCATCGTATCTATCCCATTGGACTCGAACCTGATCAATCTCTCTGCCGCGAAGGCCCAGGGTCCTGCGATCTAAAATGCGCACGGGCTCCACCATCACCTGCCCCTGATCCTGCACCTGCAATGCAGTCCAATCTAGCACATGAGAAGGATCAGAAACATATCTCCTAAGCACAGAAACGTGAAATACATCATGGACGCGCAATAAGCTAGGTGGCAGTGCTAGACGATAGGCTAAGGGGCCGAGGCGCTCTGTTATCAGCCAATTTTGACTGCGCAAAATTGTCAAAAAAGACAATTAAATAATTAAAAATGAGAAAATTTTGAAAAGTATTACTTTGCATGGTTCATTGGACTCCTTGCGATCGTCTTATTTTTGTGATCGTTTCGGTCTTCGTTTCGTGATTTTCGGGCAAGAACTCTTCCCGCCAGGCTATAAAACGCATTAAAATACATTAAAATAATTAATTAATATTTAATTAATTAATTGCTCCTTGTTTGATTAAATTAATCACTTAAGGAGTATTTAATTAAATAAATATAAATTAAGATTCATCCGACAAGTTTTGGTGCCGGGGAAGTTAGCTTTTGTTTCCAACTGCCGGGTTGGCATCCCAAACCCGGATTTCCACTTTCCTGGCAATTTCCTTCAAATTTCCCGCACGCGGGTTTTCCTTTGCCAATTGCCAAATCATGGATTGGCAAACGGGCATAAAATTCCCCATTTTCCCACATGGGGAAATTGGACGGGGATTGCCAACCCATTTTGCCATTCCCGTTGGCAATTGCCCGTTACTTTTCCCATTTCCCCTGGCAGTTAAGCCACTACCCGGGATGAGAGGAAGTCGAATTAATCCTCGTAACTTCCTCCATCAAACCCGGTGGAAAAAGTCAGGGAAGCTTCTTTTTCTTCAGAAAGAGAAAATATTTTGTTTGACATTATGCAAACGAAACCCACGCCATTGTGAGCAAAAGAGATTAGTCACAGCCAGAAAAAAAAAAAAACTGGAAGCATACAGCACAGTGCGCGAAAGAGACAGCAAGTTTTAAGAGCCAAAACGTGAACAGTGCGCACCCAGTAATAAAACTCCACGCGCCCAGGGACAGGACGCACACAGTCTGGGGAATGTTGAATGTTATTCATCTTGTTCAATATCAGCGTTTGACAGTGCGCAGCCAAGCATTCGTGGTTTAAGGTGAAGTTTTAGGAAGCATACGGAACAGTGCGCGCCCAGCAATAAAACTCCACGCGCCCAGGGACAGGACGCACACAGTCTGGGGAATGTTGAATGTTATTCATCTTGTTCAATATTAGCACTATCACGGCGCACTATTTAAGAAACTTGCTCCCTGAAAGCTACAGGAAATCCTACAATAATGCAAACAGTTTATCAAAGGCGACCCATACTGTAGAGAACATCATCGATTGATCCTGCGCCCAGACTATCAAAACTGTTTGCATTGCCTGTAACTTTTGAAGACGTAAATAAATAAATAAATAAAACGCAGCCCTACTGAACGCGTGGGCAAGTATGTTTTAAAAAATGAATTGTTTTTGCGACTTGTTATATTCTGCATCTTCATCGGCCTTCAAAAAGAACAAGTTTTTAATATAAAAAGAAGAGGAAAGAGTTCCATGTGCCAGATTGGAGGAGTTTGTTAATAAAAAGATTTAAAATTTCCTTGCTGCGCATTGAGAAAGAAGGGAACAGCTGCGACAATAAAGCCTCCACGCCTTAGCCAGGGAAGAGAGGAAACTCCATTCACGCAAAATATTAAAATCGGGAGATTTTAATTGTTATTGTCAGAGTTAGAATTCGAGCTTGGTCTCGATTTGTTGACATATTAAAAGTTTGTAATCCGAGACAATTATTATAATAATAATAATAATAATAATAAAACAGAAAATATTTTTCTTGCATTGACGGGGTGTTGGAGACTGAGACCCGGCCCCGTTTGCATTGTCTGGTGTGCCTGTGTCACTGCTTTGTTAATTTCATAATGGCCGAAAGATCCAAATCTGCAGGGAGATCGAGGAAACCAGTGGAAAAATATAATAAATCTGCCCTGAAATATGAATTCCAAGGAATTATTCCTCCCAGCTCCATTAAGTCAGTGTATGACAACATCACCGATACAAATCTGGGTCATATAAACGTGCAACAGTTTTGCGAGCGAGTGAAAACTGAAGGCAAGACCATTTTCTCTGATAGGCTTTACCACAGTGGCCTACCTCAAGCAGCAGCATTCCCTGTCTCGGTGCAGTGTCCAAAATTGGTGATTGCTTGTGCAGAGCATTACGACCCTGAGCGACGAGGAATTTATAAAGACAACCGCGAGCCTTTCCTCTTAATCACACCTGAACACATTGAGGAGTTGCTCGGGATACCTGATTTTCCTGAGAATGCAGATATCACTCGCCAGTCTGCGCAAGATTTCTGGGACGAAGAACCCCTAAGATGGAGCAAAATGGTTAACAACAATTGGCTGGTGACCAAGAGACCTCGGATTGACAGGCTCCCCAAAGAACTGTACCGCGTTGAGTTCGTGGAAGAGATTGGAGACATGATCACTCTCCTAAGTCGAGTTTTTGGTTTACCTTCTACAAGGGTCTTCCACCCATGGATGTACCAGTTTATCTGTATTATCCTAGCCAAGAAGGAGTTTGTGGACTGGGCCACCATCATCAGCAACACCATTCACAAGCAATTGATAGAAGTCAAAATGACTGGATGCTTCTACATGACATCATATCTGACCTATGCAGTAGCACGAAGGAAGTTATTTTTCGGGACTTGAAACGAGAGGAATCCTGGGGTCATCAAACAACGTTTTTCACTATTACCCTCAGCTCAGCTTCAAAAATAGTTCTCACCATTTTAGAAGAGTCAATGATGCATTCACCTTCCGCGTAATCCGGAACTTGAATCGAAATACAGAGGAAAGGTTTTCCAAAGAAGCCATGAGTGTCATTTCCCAATGGGGAACCTGGTTTATACAATTTTCATCTTTTTCCTACATCCGCGTGAGTGGCTTTGCTGGGACCCCGTGGAAACTTCCCAAGTACGTCAGTGATAAGTGGGCGTTAATGGAGCTGGCGCGACAATTGTTCCAAGTTCACTGCTTGCTTAGTGACAAGCACCGCCCAGGAAATTCATTTCCCGATCCAAATCGGGGAATACCAATGCCCAAACTTATTCAGTGCACAACTAATGGAAAAGGAGTTTGCTCTCATAACCATCCATCCATATGTGAAGAGAGCCCAGTTCGATATCAATGGTTATATGCAAATGATTATGGGAACAAAGTATCAACATAATCCTACCATGGAGGATTTCTGGGCCGCTTGCTCGGATGAACATGAAGTAAGGAGACGGGAGTACTCTCGCCTAACACTTGCTCAGATCAAGGCCTTCCACATCCGGAGTCCTCCCGATTCATTCATAACCAATGATGAAGATGTCGTTGATCCCTCGTACGATGCCATTGCCTTCACACCGTTGCCTCGAATCGACTGGACCAAAAGAGATGAATTTTCTCTCGATGGCAAGAACCAACCAATTATCGAAAGAAGCATATCTTGGTATGATAAGGAACTTGCCAAATTTCAATCAATTCCGAATCCCGTTTCAGAATCACAAAAATTGCCTATATCAGGACACCTCCATTTGACCAAGGTTTCTTCTCGATCAACTTCGTTACCATCCGATCATACACGACATACAAGAAAAGAATGGTTGCCGAAATCCACTTCGCCGAACAACGTGTCACGAAGAGAGAGATCCAGAGATCCAAACCCTGAAGAAGGAAAGGAGCGTGTGTCTGGATTTTCTACCTCGAGTAGAGATTCTTCCACTCACATCATTAATAGCACTCATACGTTGGTAGCAAATGATCCTCAGCCATGCTTCGAACAAACACCCACTCAAGTACAAGTAATTCAAATATCAAATACTTCGGAGCACGTAGTTCATGAAGAGATTTCCCAAAATCTCCCGAACGATCAGGAATTGGACATTGAGGTTGTGTCTCCTCCAATTGAGGCCGTTGATAGGATTCAAGAAGGATCTCATGATGTCAGGGATGATGAGGATATTGATTCAAGCTCCAGGATTCTATATGCCGAGATAGTAAACGAAACTCCTTCTTGGGTTGATTCTGAAGTGAAGAAAAGGAAGAGAGTTGTCAAGCCAATCGACATTGATTTTGATGCCCTTTTCAAACTGTCGAATGACGCTATTCCTAAGAAGCCCAAGGTACTTTCTCGAATAATGGTGGATAATGATGGAAACAATTTTGCAGACCTTGCCATTCCACGAGTGGATAAAGAACGTAATGCTATGACGCCAGCCGACTATGAAGTTTCCAGACTAGGACTTGGGAGATCCAAGTTGGAAAGTGACATGGCGATGGCTCGAGATTCAATTGATATCGTGCTAAGAAGATTGGAGAAATACAAGTCCCAAAATTCTCGGCTCAAGGCTGAAAAGAGTCAATTGGTGGAGTATGTTCAGCATTTGATAAATCCCATATCATCCACCTTCCCAGTACCTGATGCGGTGCTGCTGCCCCAGGTGAAGAGACTCTTAATTTGTCAAAGGAAATAAACACGTTGGGCCATGTCACTAAAACTTGGCTTTCGGAGATTCTCGTTTTGGGCCAAGGAGCGATCAAGACTGCAGTTAAGCTTCATGAAGATATCAGTGTATATCTAGATCCAATTCTTTCTTTCAAAGAAACTTTTGTTTCTACGATAGCAAATTTGGATGAGATATTGCCCAGTCTGCAGGAGATGACAAGTATGGAGTCTTCAGTGTTGGCTATTGAAGGGATTCTCAAATTTGAACATCGAGGGACACGTTTCCTCTGGTGTCTACATCTCAAATCGAGAAAGACGCTTCTTGTGGATTCTATGATCCATTATGACAACATGTGCAATGAAGTTTTCGCTTCACTTTCCTCAATCCAGGATTTCATAGCTGAAATTCCTTGCAACCTAGTGAAATGAGCATAATCAAAGGTGTTCATCGGAGCAGGTAGAAGAACAATTCTCACGATTGTTCAAAGACATGTACACTCCTGCCAATAATTTTTCGGCGGTTTCCATGGAACGGTGTATCAAATTGAAGAACTTGTTTGAGGTTGCTCAGTCTAAAATTGTTAATTTTAATGATATGCCAAGTAGAATTCTTGAATTGCAGGTATTTTGTGAAGCTAGTCTTCGGTCAAGTGAACCTCCAGAAGAGGAAAAGATGTTTGAAACTTTGGGAAGGTTTAGATCCTTTCAATTATCAAAAGCAGCAGATCCTAATTTCACCGGCGGTGTGGGAAGTTGATTTCTTGATATCTAGCGAATTGGGAGAGTCCATTTCTCATACGTTTGAGATAGGCGGACCCCGTTTCAATGGATAAGGCACTGGTTATTATTGTATATTTTTAAAGGTGTTGTTATTTGGGAAACATTGGATATTTTAAGTGATTTCTATTTTTGGGTTGTATTTATAAAGTTGGTTTGAAAAAGTCAAAGTCACTCAAGTGCCCTATTTAATGTGCATTTAAAACCCTAACTACTTTGTAACCAACTTTGGGTTATAAAAGAAAGTGAGGGGCTCATTTGTAAGGGTGACTTTGAGAGAGGAGAAGAAGATATTTTTGTGCAAGCTTTGTTTTCAGAAGAAACTTTGTGTTCTTTGTGAAAAACATTTTGGAGTTAATGGAATAAGAACTTTGTGTCTCATTCATTGTCTCTGGTAACATTTGGTGTTCTTATGTTCATTAGATGTTAGGTGTTTAAATATTGCATGCAAATATTATCTTTGATCTTATTGTCAACATTAGTAATCAGTTGTTCTAGTTCACAATGATCAAGCTCTGACTATCTACTTGCTCATGTGTGTTCCCTTTTGCATGTTCTTGTTTGGCTAACTCAAACTCCGTTTTATTTGTGTTGGTTATTCATCTTTTCTCTTCATGCAATATTAGGCTCTGTTTTTACCTAACTCTTGCATGTTCTTTCAGTCCATTCCATTCCACTCCTTTCTTTCATTACCTTCATTCACTTTTCTTCCATTGATGTTCCAAAACACACCCCACATACAATTTTGAATGTACAGATGTAAATACAGTTTTGGTTTTCAATAAAGGCAGCCTCACCTTCATTGAGGAGGGACTTCGTTCCCACACTGTTGCATGTCATTTGCATGCGTGCAAATCCATATGCTAACACGCTCCTAGATCTCAAAGGGTCCCACAAACCTAGGAGCAATCTTAGAACCTTTTCCATAACGGATAGGGCTCTTATGTGGCCTGACACGAAGAAACACCTTCGTGCCTACCTCAAAACTGCGATCTGTCCTATGCTGGTCTGCATACTTCTTCTGTCTATCCTGAGCCTCCTGCAATCTCTGTCTAATCAAGGTAACCTGCTACTCCATATCCTGTAATAATGCTGGCCCAAGAGAAACCCTGTCCTCAATCCTGTCCCAGCTAAGAGGTGCCCTGCACTCTCTACCATATAATGCCTGAAAAGGAGCCATGCCTATAGAACTCTGAAAACTGTTATTGTAGGCAAACTCCACCAAATACAGATACTCCTCCCATCTCGACTGATGATCCATCACGTACATTCTGAGCATGTCCTCCAGAATCTGATTCACCCTCTTTATCTGTCCATCTGTCTCTGGGTGATAAGCTGTACTGAAATTAATCCTCGTCCCGAGGGCATACTGCATGGTGGTCCAGAAATGGGAGGTGTACAAGGGGTCGCGGTCGCAAATGATCTTCCGTGCAATCCTATGTAATCTGACAATCTCATCAAGATACACACGTGCCACTGCACTAGCCGTGTAGGTAGTCTTCACTGGAGAAAAGTGAGCTACCTTAGTCAATTTATCCACCGTGACCATGATGGCGTCGTGGTGGTATCTCGACGTCGGCAACCCAACAATGAAATCCATAGAAATGGTGTCCCACTTCCACTCCGGTATTGCGTGAGGATAGAGGAGGCCAGCTGGATGCTGATGCTCGGCCTTCACCCTCTGGCACTCTAAACAGCGGGATACAAATGAAGCTATGTCTCTCCGAAGTCCTCTCCAAAAGTACAGCTATCTCAAGGTGGCGTGCATCTTCTTCACCCCGCGATGGGCTGAATACGGGGCACGATGAGCCTCAGTCAAAATATCATGCCTCAAGCCTCCATCTCTAGGAACGTAAATCCACCCTCTGTGTCTGAGAAGACCATCTGCCTCTAAAGAAAGTCCATCAAACCTCCCCTCAAGAGGTCT
Source organism: Taxus chinensis (assembly GCA_019776745.2). NCBI lineage: Eukaryota > Viridiplantae > Streptophyta > Pinopsida > Cupressales > Taxaceae > Taxus > Taxus chinensis. Next base: position 193,076,120 of record CM034149.1, on the reverse strand, counting down.
CTGAGACTCAAACTCTGCTCTGGCTGCACAGTAAAAACTATCCTGAGGAAGCTGCTGCAAGATCCTACTCCGCAAATCTGTGCCCACTGAGGTGGCCATAGCCACATGTCTCCGTCTACTCAAGGCATCTGCAACCACATTCTCTTTCCCCTTCACATGCTCTATCTCCATGTCATACTCACATAGTAACTCCATCCAACGCCGCTGACGAGCGTTGAGATTGGGCTGCGTGAAGAGGTGACGAAGACTCAAGTGATCAGTCCTGAGGGTAAATCTCCTGCCAAGAAGAAAATGTCTCCATCGTACTAAGGCATGTACTACTGCTGCAAGCTCGAGGTCATGGGTCAGATAATTGAGCTCATAATATTTGAGTTTGCGAGACTCAAAGGCAACTACTCTACCCTCCTGCATTAGCACTCCTCCAATTCCTGCCAAGGAAGCATCTGTGCATACGAAAAACTCTCCATGAGGATCCGGAACTGCAAGGATAGGTGCTCTCGTAAGGCACTCCTTCAGTGTACTGAAGGCCTGCTCACATTTATCTATCCATACAAACTTCTTCCCTTTCCGCTGAAGAGAAGTGATGGGGTGCGCAATCCGAGAGAAGTCCTGAACAAACCTCCTGTAGTATCCTGCTAGTCCCATGAAACTACGCACCTCAGTCACACTAGTGGGTGCTGGCCAATCCATAATGGCTCGAATCTTGGAAGGATCGACTGCGATACCTTCCCCAGAAATAACGTGGCCCAAATACTGCACCTCAGTCTGAAAGAATGCACACTTCTCCAAGTTCCCGTAAAGGCGCTGCTCGCGAAGACACTGAAGAACCTGGCGAAGGTGCTCCTCGTGCTCCTCACGTGTGCGTGAGTAAATCAGAATGTCATCAAGAAAGATGAGCACAAAGCGATCAAGGAAGGTCCTAAATACCCCATTCATCAAACTCATAAACACTGCGGGGGCATTCGTCAAGCCGAAAGGTACTACTGTGAACTCGTAGTGGCCATATCTCGTGCGGAAAGCTGTCTTGTGAATATCTGTCTCCGCAATCCTGAGCTGATGGTATCCTGACTTAAGATCTATCTTGGAGAAAACGGTTGCCCCCTTCATTTGATCAAACAAATCGTCAATACGTGGAAGGGGGTAACGATTCTTAATCGTTACTTTATTCAGCTGACGGTAGTCAATGCACAACCGAAGAGATCCATCCTTCTTCTTTACAAAGATAACTGGTGCACCCCAAGGGGATACGCTAGGACGAATTAGGCCTTTCTCCAGAAGGCCCTCAAGCTGCAACTTGAGCTCACATAACTCAGGTGTAGTCATCCGATAGGGTGCTCGTGAGATAGGCTCTGCACCTGGAACTAGATCTATATGGAAGTCAATCTCACGTGGGGGAGGTAATCCCGGTAGCTCCCCTGGAAACACATCGGTGAACTCTGATAAGATGGGATGATCATCGAGGGAAGGTCCCCCCGACTCATCCTCAGATCTGTCACTAACTGTAACAGCATACAACTGGCAACCCCGTCGCATACACCGCTTAAGCTGCATAGCAGAGATGGTGCGAATAGAAACGGGTCTCCTAACTCCTGATATCACTGACTCTACCCCAAGATCATCTATACAAGCAATAGTCTTGTGGTAGCAATCCACTCTAGCTCTGTGGGCGGACAACCAATCCATGCCTAAAATGATGCCATAAGATCCTAATGGAAGGATCCTAAGATCTGAAGTAGTGGTGAAGGGTCCCAAATCTACTACACACTCCTTGACAAAGGAGTCTACAGAAATCTTGGCTCCCGAAGCCATCTCAACGTCCCAACTACGGCCCTGCCTAACTGCCACCAGCCTACAACGCTCTACCAAAGATGGTGCAATGAATGAATCAGAGGAACCAGAATCAAATAATATAGAGGTGGAAATACCACCAATACTACCTGTCGTCTCAATCACAGTACTCTGATGCTCAGCCTGGCGGTTCTCGATCGCTGCGTAGATCCGATGACTCCGTGCCATATCTCCAACAGTAGGCTCTGAGCTCTGTGCCTTACCCTTGGTAGGGTTAAGTGGGCAGTCTCTCCAAATATGCCCAACAACTCCACAACCATAACAGCCACCTAATCCTCTCCAGTGGGAAGCGGCTCCAGCTGGTACTCTACATGACTGAGATGTCGATCCTGACGATCTGGCTATGGACTGCTGAGGTCTCTGCTGGCGAGCTCCGACTGACTGAGCTCTCGGTGCACCCTGTGTCCTGATGGGTCCCCTAGGAGGAGGCCCCATACTACGTCCTCTCTGTGCATCGAATCTCTGAGGAGGTCGGTAAGATGGGCGGGTCTGCTGCTGCTGCTGCTGCTGTGGTGGCCTAAATGAAGCCTGCCCTGAACTCTGTCCACCCCGTGGAGGAGGAACTGACCCCTTCGACCTACTATCCTACATCTGCTGGATACGGCTCCGAACTCTATCTCTGGCCTGCTGTGTCTTCCCCCGTGTCTCCTCTGCAATATAGGCCTTCTCCACGGCCTCTGCTAACGTCTGTGGGCAGTGAATGCGTACTGCGCCAGCTAAATCCAAGTTCAGGCCCCGGATGAACCTGTGAATCCGTACCTGCTCATCCTGCATATAGTCGACGTACTGAAGTAGGTCCAGAAATCGACTCTCATACTCAGCTACTGTCATCGATCCCTGACGGAGGTCATGAAACTCATCTATACGCTGCTGAATAAACCTCCTAGGTAAATACCTGCTCCTGAACCGCTCCTCAAACAGCTCCCAGGTAATCGTCTCTGAGTCGACATGGAGCTTCTGCTCCTCGGTCCTCCACCAAACTCCTGCTCCATCCTTCAGAAGGTGGATCGCAACACGAGCTTTCGTGTTGCTACTACAAGGACAGAGCTTGAAGCATCCGCTCAAGCTCACCAACCAGGCCTCTGCCTGAAAACCACCTATATCACCTGAATAGTGAGAGGGTCGCAGCTTCAGGATCTCCCTAATATGGTCTGCAGCTGATGTAGTACGAATCCTAGGTCTCTCTGTATGCTCCTCCCTCTGTCTAGGGCTCCGAGACCTGTCCCTATGTCCTGAGATCCTGTCCCCATGTCCCCTCTGTGGCGACTCTGCCCTAACCGACTCTGCACGGAAATTCTTTGCTCTGTGCTCCTCGCTGTGTCGAGGGGATGCCTGGGCATCTACTGATGGCTCCAAACTATGCCTAGCAAGTCGTCCTCCCAAGGGCTCTCCGCGTATAGCGGCATTGACATCCTGAAGTGTCTGCAAAATCTGAGGCAGAAGGGCTGCTACGGCCTGCTCTGGCGGTGGTATGTCTAGGTCTATGTGAAGAGACCCCTCACCCAATCCGCGCCTCCTGCACAGATCAAGGCGAGAGTTAGTTCACTGTACTAGGTCTTGTGCTCGTTTTCAAAATTTGTTGTTTACTATCATTATCAACATATGGCTTTATATATATATATATATATATATATATATATATATATTTTAAAAGAAAGTTCTACACTAGTTAAGTGTTCCTGTTCTGTGTGTGCCCAAGGGTCCCAGCTTCGAACCCCTGGCTCTGATACCAAAATGTAACGCTTGCTCGGCGACGACATCGACTACGACGATGACGACACTGCGAACAAACCAACGTCCCGAAAATGCGACAAACTTTTTTTTTTGATAGAGTAAGCAAGTTAGAGGTCTTTGTTTAGTTTAGGGAACTGATAAGCTTCAAACTTTTATTTTAAATTTCGATCGCAACACAAGAACTACAAAATTGTCGCAATTCCATCTGCTCGAGGTTTACTTCAACATTCGTTGTATTCGCCTCTATCAAGCATATAACTTTCGAATTTTAGCATGGTGTTACAAAACTTCATAAGGGTATCTGATCACTGATCCCGTAATCACATTATGATCCATTTTATCAGAAGGCAAAGGCGTCCCAGGTAAAAGTAGGTATCATGATTTCATTGTTACCTATGTATATATATATATATATATATATATATATCTGCGGAGATAAGCAATATGGATAATACATAAATTACTATCTTGACGACTTTTTAGAAAACCTTTAATATACGATCATAGATATCTTTCTAAGGAAATTTGACATTTTTAATTTAAGTGATAATTATATATAGATATATTATCAAGATTATATTCAATTAAATTTATGCGCCTATACCCATCTACAATTTGAAATAAAGGAATAAGAATCAGATGGGGGGAAACTTTTCAACCTAATCATAAATGAACATGGTTGGACGGTGGGTGTCAACCACCACCTGTCCACCATTATTATCTCCTTCCAGCGTGCACACAAGCTACTGGCCGCATAAGCATTTGCTTTATCAGATTTTGCAATCCATCTCTGTCTGGCCGTGCCAGTCAAAACCCGTTGTCCCGGTCGCGTGCAAGAATAGGGAGGTAGCTGATGAAGCTACAGGCGTAAGGGGAAGGCGTGGCTCCAGTTCTCGACCCCTCTAGCCACATAGACAGCAAAGGAGGAGGTAGATGGAGTTTTGGCGAGTGGAGAGATGCCTGGCCGCGCCAGTATTCTCTGTTTTTTTTTTTTTATTTTATTTTTTTTAATTTCTTTGTTCTGAAACGGAGCTCAGGCGGCTCAGAAGGGAGAGGGTCTGTGCAAATGCGCAGCCAAAGCTTTTCCTGAGCGCTTCCAAACGAGCAGGCTGCCCTTTCATTTGTTATCTGCTCGGTAATGGACGCATCCTCACACTGGAGTTCTTCTTCGCAGCAAGCAAGATAAATATATCAAAACAAAAGCTAAAGGGACAGTGAAGGGCGTCCAGAAGACAACGGTCTGTCCAGCCGTGATGGGCTGATCAGTATCGAAAGCAAGAATAACTTCGGAATCTGCCTTCGAGGAGATGTTTGATAAATCGTTTGAAGAGGAGGCAGGGCGAACATCTCAAGTTTTTATTGGGGCAGAAAGAGTACTATGAGGTCGACTGGGCAAAGAAAAGCAGTCTGGCCGCGTAGACAGCAGCAACTCACATAGGGTGCTAAAGGGTGTGTACGAGGTGGGGATCCACGGCGTCTCAAGGAGCTGACTGTCCGACTTGGTTGTTGTCTGCACAGTATCGAATGCATTCTCAAACCCAGGATTCCTTCAAGATATCTTTATCAAATTCGAATATGAGATAACATAGGCAAGAGAAAAAGGAGACCTCGTAGGAGTAGATCTGTTTCATATTAGAACATTCATGAGGTCCAATTTATTTTGTGATAAGAGGGACGCCTCAAGCATGGAGGTGGGACAGTTTCAAACCAGAAACAAAAATCAGAAGCACGGTCTCCCTATACTAGGATCACAAGATAAATATTGTTCTTAGCTGTTTTGTCTTATAAGAATACATGAATTCAGATGCATATCAGTACCGTTTGCTCTGCTAGGAGGCCAGTGCAACCGTAGATTTGATTTGCAGGCCTTACGACCATACCATAGGTTTGTTCTGAGTATATATATAATTATTAGTGCACTTTGTTGATATATGTAAGTTTGTAATCCGTATATCGGTATGTTACAATTTACTAACCATGATTCCATTAACATTTATTTCGAGCTAACTTCAATGGGCATTGCATGGATCTTTTAAGCAAGTTGATTTCATTTCCTTGTCTATTAGCAATGGGTTTTTCAATAAATTCATGGATGGATAAAACACGAAGGGACTAAAGCTTGAAAAGATTTTATTGGTATATTACAAATCATTGAAAACTTAAGTCCTTCCAACAAGAATACATGAAGATTTAAAGCCCTACTTTTCCCATTCTTTCAACCCATCTCCTTCAAGTAATAAGATAAAATTTAATATGTATATTTGTACCAATTTCCAACACCCTTCAAGAGGGTTCCGAAATTACTTCCATTAATTTTAGAGCAAGGTCCACTAACATGTAAACAAAATTATCATTCTCAAGAGAGGTTCCAAGTCAAGTACTAACGGGAATAAATAGATTGTCATGCTTTCAACTTTTGGTTCCATCTATATTACATACTTATTATAGGAATTCAACAAGAAACAATTTTCATTCAATATTTATTACAACACTTTCCAATAAATCTTAAAGCAAGAAATGCTTTCATTCCAATGCAACTTTCCTTAAAATCTTTTACAACATGCTTTATTTCATGTGGGAACAATTGCAATAATGGAAGCTAAAGAAGACAAACAATATTACATTTTTCCTCCACTCAAGGTGGGTAAAAACATGATGTCTTCACATTGTCAACAACAAGGTTCAGGTGTTCCAAAGAGTTCTTCTTCCATGCTCCAAGTTCCATGAAGTTCAATCACAACCAAAATAGGGGGAGAGGCAACACTCTCCTCCCAACCAAATCTCAATGGAGAAGAGAAGCAATCTCCTCCATTGACCCCCGAGCCCCAAACACAACACAATGGAGGGTGGTCTCCAACTCAAGGCAACTATACATGCTTCCACAATACAAGTTCTTCACAACATTCAAGCTAAAATAGAAGAACAAAAGACACACAACAACATTAAACATTACACAACAAGGCTTGCATCCAAGCCAACAAGAGAAGGAACTATGGGAATGTTTTCCTTATGCCTCCCAAATGAGATGAGATGCCCATCCAAAAACCCTCCACAATATAACACAAGCCCCTATGACTCTTATGCCTCCCTCAAGTACCCCTTATTCCTCCCATACTCTTATGCCTCCCTCCTCTTATGGCTCCCTCAAAGACAAGGTAGAATGTAAACATTCCTACCCAAGATGGGCATCCCTCTCAAACTCCCTCCATAATATCCTAATCTACTCTTTTGCCTCCCTCATGATTATTCCCATAGACCTCTCCTATACTACACAACAAGCATTCAAACCATTTTTCACAATTTCACCAAAGTAAACATGCATTTCTTTTCCACAATTTATAGCATAGAAGCAATAATAATATGAAAGCAAAAAACAAAGGAGAGGGTTCCCTACCTCTCCATTGGAGAAGCCTACACCAAGAAACTTGTCCAAGCTCCTTCCCAAATCAATCCAAGCATGCAAGTCCAAAAACTCTCTCTATCTCTTTCTCCCAATTCCTCTCTCTCCAAAAAAATAACAAAGAACTCTTCAACAACCCAAAAACAAAGCTCTAACCCCCTCAACAAGAGAGGAAGTTTCAATAAATAGATCAAAGGTAAGGGTGAGGGTGATGTGGCTCCATGTAGGATGCCACATCACACTTCCTCAAACCATCTCCCAAGGTCAACTCAAATCCCAAAACACCATAAATGGGTGGTTGGGTTGAATGACCACTCTCTTCCACAACCATCCCTTTCCCATGTGCCTTAAGGCACAAATAAATGCAAACTGAAGAAAAAGTGCACTCCAAGCCAATATCACTTCCCAAAACAATAACTAACCCCTTTTTGGGCTTCCCAACCCATAGATATGGTTGGTAAGGTGTTTTGGGAAGTGTGGGACAAGTTTAACTTGTCCCACAAGTCCCCCAAACTTGCCCTCAAACTCAAATTCGAGTTTTCAAGAGATTTGGAGTGGTCAACACTCAAGATAAGCATTCAATACAAGAGACAACACATGGCTCAAGGAGCCAACCAACAAAATTTATTACACCCACATGACTAAAACAATATATTAAATTAATCTAAACATACTTAGCAAAAGTAATAAAAGAAGGGCATCCCAATGAAAACACCTACTAAAGTAAATAAAACAATTAAATAAAATTCTCAACCCCATGGTCACATTAGAACATTACCCCCCCCAAGAAAATTTCCTCAACACATACAAGAACAAGCTAACACAATACAGTTTACAAGTTGCCTTGACGACCAAAGTTGTAACCACCCGGCATCCTGTTGTGTTTGGTCCCCAATCCCCCTCATGATTGTGATCATGCTGTGTTTCCTGCAAAATGCAAAATACCCTCTTCGGCCTTGCGGCCATGTCAAAATATCCAAAATAATCATATGCATGAAATTTATTAACATCTATACGTAATTCAAGCAATCATTATTTCTAGGTCTAATTCACAATTTAATCATGCATTTCATCATTATCCAAAATCATAGTAATGTAAATTCAACAACTACATTCTATTCAACATGGCGAAGAAATCTAAGGTTAGAACACATGCAATATATCCATATAAAAATAATACCAGAATCCAATAGTCTGTCCATGAGTCAGTGTAGATCATACTGAAAACAAAATCTAATCATAATCCAAATGCATCTAGTCACAAAACATCATGCTAATCAACATAAGTATAAATCATGTCCATATCTAAGGTCTGCATGACTCAAAACGGTAATCAACTAAGTGTCGTAGGGAGGTGGGCATCACAAGTTTTAAAACTACTGTAACTGAGTCCTAGTTATTGATAAGATTTGTTGAGGATATAACGTAATAACAAATTAGATTTATATAACAAGGTGATGGGTAAGAAATTTTGTACATTGTATCCTAGCTTTCTTGAATTTGTTAAGTTTCTAATACCATTTGTAGATGTTTATGAAATTCCTTGTTATTATTCTTGTCATTTCCTAACAAAGTTTACTCAAAAAAATTAGTTGGTTTCCACTGGTGCTATTGTCATCAAATATTCCCTATTGTCAACATATTTGTTCGATCTGTCTACAATAGTGGCATTCAGATTATTTGGTTGGATATTTGGATTAGCTGGAATGTGTGGTATTTATGGTGTGTTTAGGTATATGTAAACTAGTAAGATTGATTTATTTTCATTTATATATGCTATTGTTACATCTTGTAATTTTCATGTGTTATAGATATTATGATTCTTAGTCATGCTCTGCAAGGTATTGATTTAGACCTTCCTTTCGTTTTCACTGGTATGTGGGCGCATGTTCCTTTTCCTAAGCTAAGAATTGTTGTGTACTGAGAGGATATCTTCCTCTAGGAGGCCACTTCAATACGTCTGAATTTAGGTAGCAAACTATTCTTATGAAAGGTTTTTAAAGTTTCCTGCTGGAAGATACGGCTCTTGATTCTTACATTTAAGCTATTTCCCTTTACTATAATATTATTTGTTTGACATGTTACATCGTGCATGGAAGTTAAAAGTTGTTATGTTAGATTTTAACTTTCTCTTTTTGATGTTGACTACATTTGTCTTGACTAAGTTTACTACGTTTCTTGGTTCCCCCCCTTAGTTTCAAATAATGAAAAAATGTAGACTCGTTTACAACCCTCCAATAGGTGTAATTCTAACAACACCACACTTAAAAAGGGATGAAACTTTCAAATGGAGTCAATTTGTTATTAGTGTGTTGTATTGTAAACGGACAAGGCCTGAAAAATTACGGATTGTGGAACTCATATAGGCACACCTGAGTTTTCCAAAATAATTTGTCATGCACATCTCCAAATTTCACACTATTGATCCACATTCCAAAGGTTTCAATGTCATCTATGATTTAGTTAATGATGCATAAAGATGCAAGCCTCCCCAAAAACTAGAAAAATGGGTGTCTTTATTCACAAAGAAATACATTTGGGGAAAATAAAAAATGTTGTCAAAAAAATTTCTCATGCATGTAAAAAACAGTTTGGAAAGAATATGTAAACTTTATATGTTATGTTTCGGATGCTCGTGTACATATATTGATCTATACTCAAGCATCGCTTTGTTATTAGTGTTTACCGCTTGTTTTTGCGGATTTATAATTTGGATGGTAACATCAAACAAAAAAACACACCACACAGAATGGAAGATGAAATATGTAAATTCAAAGTATGTTTTGTAATTCAGTTTATGTAGCCACTTGTATATGATTATGATATTAATGGGCCTTGTAGTTTACATATGTTGTTTGCTATATTTTTGTTCTTATGTCCCTCATTATATTACTAGATTATAGAAAAATTATTTTACATACTAGACTCTTGAATAAATCTTTGAAAAAAATAAAAAAAACATAAATGTTTAGTCTTTTCCAATATTTACTTATAGGATCGACTCGAATAATTGATAACCAAATTTACTCAAACTTATAGGTTGTTTATGGCCTTTCTAAATCACTTGTGTTATTATTGTTATCAACATTTAGGAGGGCAGCTAAAGCATGATTTAAATTTATCACCTCTGAGCAAAGTATTCAAAATATTTAAATCACTTTAGAAACAAATGATATATGCCTTCAACTAAAAAGTCTGAAAACATACTTTAAAGTTTGTCAAAATTTTGAAAAAATAAATATGATTTAGTCCTTTTTGTAACTGATCAAACAAAAAACCTTGTTCAAGGAATCTATTATCCAATTTTTCCCCTGGAAAAATTGGATAACTTTCAAAAACTAGACTTGGAAAATTTCATGGGATCTTGGTGAAGAAAATGGTGAAAATAAGGTATTTTTATGTTTTGGGCACTTTCATTTTTGTTCAAGCATTTCTCTCCTTCTCTCTTGGCTCAAAAGATCCATACTAATCAAAAAATTTGAGAAAAAATGGAAATAATGGAGAAAATTGGCTTTAGGGGCACTTTACTCTCTTTTTCCTAACTCCTCGGTTCATACTTAGCCTAAAAGACTTGGAAAATTTGGAGAAAGCTGAAAAAATGGGCTCTGTAGTGTATTACAGATCTTGGAGGTGTGGTAGCAATTAGTTTCCAAGGAACCAAGGCTCTCTGCATGGGTCGTGGAGCTGAAGGAAAAAGGAATCGATATATTACGAAAATGCGGGCAAGGAACAAAACTTAAGAACTAGTTCTTGCGGGCCTTTAATTCTCTGCATCCTTGTTTGATCCGCACTACAAAGGAGTTGGAGTTATGTGGAGGAGGAAGTGACTGCAGGAACCAAACAAAAAAATGGAACAAGTTCTTTGAGCTACTTGGTTCTCCGCAAGGGCTTGTGGATAATAACAAAGAGATTTGAGAATTGGGGTTCAATGTTTTGCGGGTCAGAAGAAATGTGGAAGAACCGAAGGCGAGCAGAACTAGTTCCGTCAGGGAATTAGTTCTCCACAGTTGAGGTCGACCCGCAAGGCGAAGGAAAGTGGAGCGATGATTTATTTTTGTGTGGGGAAGCGTATTGTGGGAAGAACAAGGTTGCAGGGAACCAAGTGGCGAATGGAACAATTCCCATGGGGAGTTAGTTCCCCACAAAGCAAGTCGAGCCGCAAAGCATAGCAAAATGGTGTGAAGGGGGGGGGGTTATATGCGGAAGAACCGAAGACATGAGGAACTAGTTCCTCGCTCCTCTTAGTTCTCCACAGCACCAATTCACCCACATAATAAAGGGAAAATTGATTAATTGTGGACTATGGAAGCACCCAGGGAACTCGTGTTCCTTTTCGACCCCCCTGGATCCGTGTGGGCATAAGGTTTGCCCAAATTGTCCAAATTTGACAAACGTTATATCATCAAAAATGTATTTTCATGCCTTACAACATAAAACCATAAAATATTGAGTTAGCTTAGATTACATGGGAGAAAAATAAGAAAACATTCTCAGCATTAAAAGATGCAGTCCCATGCAGCTCAACAACAAGGTTTAATGAGGTATGGTGTCCATTGCTTCTCCCACAAGCTAGTATCATGGAGGAAATGATTTGATGGGTTACCCATTCCCCTTTTCATATATTTAATGCATCTTGTTGGCGGGTGGAGGAAGAAATCTGATTTTCTCTTCTTTCTCTTGCTCTTTTCTTCTATATATTGTAAAAATCTCTCATTTGTGGGGGGGTGTTCTAAAATGTAAAGAGACTATGTCAAAATTGTTTCTGAGTAGCTGTGAGTTATAAGCCTTCATTTTGGACTTGGCAAGTGTTTTTGTGTCTTCTTCTTCACATGTAATGGGTTGTGCATACTTTGAAAGCAATACAATCTTGGTTTTGTGGTGTTTCTCTCAACCCTAGCTTCTATTTTGTTGTATTTCCTTGCCTCTACATTCTTGTTGTTGTATTTTATGCATGTATTTCTCACTTGTAGGTTCATCTCATTGTGTTTCAAGGAGAATAGATGGTGAATGATGTATTGGGTCTATGTCACATCTGTCTGGCCTCTCCCTTCTCCATTTTCCTTCTCTCTTTTCCCTCATTAGAGTATCTCCACCCCTTGTTTTGGTGTTATCACCTCCCCTTAGCTTAGGATTTTCCATTTTCATGCATATTTCTCTTCCCATGGTCCTTTGGAATCATAGATTAAGATTAGATAGTTGCATTTCCTTTCTTAGGAGTATTTTAACATTAGGATTAGGTAGAGGAACCAAACTTCTCTTGAGGTTTTTCTTAAGTAGCAAGTTCCACAACTTGAGAGACAATCCCATCTTACCCAGACATACTAATTACTCATCTACACATACATGAAAAATCAGAGGGTATTGTTAGTTGGTGATAATAGTTTTGGCATGCTCGGTGGGACAAGATTGGAAAGCTTTATATTTAATAGGTGTGCATCCTAGCAACCGTGGTGCCTTCACTTTCTATCAGTTTTAATATGCCTAGTGGGATAGGTTTGAGAAGATTCATTTTCATTTCATAAAATTTGATGTGTTCTTGGTGAAATTTCAACCTTTAAAGACATTTTAAAGCATATTTGGCGACTCCATTGATCTAGTCAACCCAATTTCTCAACAAACAAACCATTTCCTTTCTTTCAGCCATTTCATTTTTCTTTCCCATGAAGTTGTGCAATCATGACTTCATTTCCTCACTAGAACCATCATTTACAGCAACAATGCCATTCACATCCACTTCCAACCTTGCACAATTCTTCTTCAAGCTGCTATAACATACCTCAAAATCAATTTTATGGCCAAAATTAGGCTGAAAATGTGTATTCCTATGAGCCAAATGCAAATTAGTGTGGTCATTCATCAAAACACAGAGTTATTAAAGAGAAAGAGTATGCAAACTTTGGAGATCATTCTATGCCTGAAGAAGATTTTGAAGGCGAAATTCAAAGAATGGAGTAGATCTCGTAGGATGTCAGGGAGCAACTACAAATCTTGCAAGCTAGACAACTTGGTCTTAGGCAACCCTGTCAATGGGTAGGTCTTATACCTAATTGGCTTAGCCCACAACAAAGGCTCGAGGTAATGAGAAAATATTTCACTCAAATGGTTGATTTTATTTCATCCTTGCAAGAATTAGAGGCTTATCAATCTAAGCTTAAATAACCTTGTAAATGGGATTTTCCTTAACTTTTTCCATATCATTATTCAATGCCCATACCTTATCAACCAACTAAGCCCAAGGTTAAGGTTCCTATCTTTCTTAAAGATGAACTTCTTCCATATCCTCCCCTACATAAGAAGTTTTCACACCTTCCCCTTCATTGAAAATATTACAAAATAATGTTGAAACCTAGCCCATCCCTCCTCTTGCATTCCAAAACCCATTTTGGGAAGAAAAAAAATCAGAAAATTAGTCAAAGAGGGAAGCAAATTGAAGAACCCAACAAAGAAGAACTTTTAAAAAAATTAAGGAACTGGGCTTCAAAATTTGAAACCAATCAGATGCCTAAGCTAGCTAAGCCTTCAACAGAGGTTGGGACTGAAGAACACAAGGATGAAGATGAGATTGCAGAGTAATCACAAGAGGGAGATGCTGAACAATCTCTATGTTTTGAGTGTGGTGTGCATGATGGCACCATATTCTTAGAGGTTGTTGATTTATCTTCACATGAATCAACAACGGGGGAGAAAAAATCAGATTCAGAGGTTTTGGATGAAGAAGACGTCATAGAAAACTTATTGCTTTCTTTTGATAGTCAAATTGTAGATCTTTCCATTCCTTCATCCCTTATTGAATATAAATTTTTTGATGAACCTACCATGGAGGAAAACATAAAAAAGGAACTTGTGGCCCATATTAATTCTCGTGAGGAATAAAGAGATGAGTTTGATGTTTCAAACTTCATGCTTGAGAATGAGGAGGAAGATGATGACACCATTTCCAAATCAATCATCATGAAGGAGACAAAGGTATTTGTACAAGAATATCAAGAACATAGCTTAAATGAGTTTGTTAACACCTAAGGAAAGGAAGAAAGTGATCCTACCATCTCCATTCTTCGAGATAAAAACAAAGAAGATGGGAAAACTCAAAAGATCAGGCCTTGCTCAATCAGATATTTGGTTAGTCTAGAGCCATAAATAGAATTGAAACTGGTCATGTTCACTTTAGAACATGAGGATGAACTTTAGCGTACCTAAGGTTAGCAACAATGCCTCCCAAATCCAAATACAGAGCAACTAAACAAGGTAATCATTTTATTTATTTTTGATACTTGGAGAAAAATTGTGGAAAATTAGCCGCAGGATTTTTTTCACTCTTATTAAAGACCATGTCCAGTGCCAAATTAGTTACATGGTTTAAATTTGTGACGAAAGGCACCTACTTCTCCCTGCCTGTTGTAAGATTTGTTTGAGCTTCTTTTGCCTTTGGTTAAAGTATATTAGTGTAGGTTTAGTTTCAGTAAAATAAGTTCTTGTGCACACTTTGTATGTTTCCACTTTAAAAAATTATGATTTTCCATTTTGTATATATCTTTTGCGAGATTTTGTTGTTATTGCACAGTCCATCATGGTGCCGTTGAATTTACATCTCCGGACACAACCAACCTTCCCTCATCATTTATGCATGAAATTCCTAATACAAGTCCCGAGCAAGAGGAAATTCATCATTTCCTACATGGATCAAATAAACCCTCTCGCTTCTCTTTTTCATGGCCAAAACTCGGTATTTCACTTGTAAATGAATACAACACCGAAGGTTTATCTTTGATGGCATTTCCAACTTTGTTCCCCCTAAGTAAAATAATGTTAAAAAACCATGTTTCAAGGAATTTCAACTTCATGAATACACAATGCATTGTATTCGCTACTATGATGACTACTTTAGAAGAAACCTAAGATTCTAGTATTTTTTGCTTAACATCATCGTGTGCCATTGAAGTCAAGCAAAAATTGTTGTTTTCATCAAACATGATATCAAAAAAGGTTTGCTTACAACAATAGGAATTCTCTGGAAATACTACGTGATAATCCCAATGATACCCTTCCCGATAGTTTGATGTTATTTTGTAATAATCTGCCTAGAACATGTTCCTTTTGGTCAAAACATTGAGGTGAGCTCTATGACATTATCTAATAATTAGGCCCCCCTACATTGTTCTTTAGTACTCTTAGTGCAACTAACACAAAATGACCTGAACTGCATAGCATTATGCTTTTCTCACCACCTATTGACCCTCATGATGGACAAAAATGACATAACCTAAACATTATTTCCAAGCCTCATTGTGTTTCTACTTTCCTTCATCAAATATTACAATATTTCATGAAGAAGTCTTACAAAAACACCTTAGGGCACAAGACTATTGGTACAGGTAAAAATTGCTCCCCTTCTCTTATTTGTTTAGTTGATTACAAAGCTAAATATATGACCCCCCTCTTGTAGGTATGAGTGGTGACATCAAGGATCTGCACATGTACACAACTTCTTATGTCTTCTAGATGCATTGAACATTGAGACATTAGACTGGGATGACATATCTTATCTTCAATCTACAAAAAGGTACTTTGAACAATTTGTTTATGAATGGAACCCATGACCCTTTCCATTTCAGACAAAATATATTCAACGTTACATTGAAGATGACCCATGCCTATTAAACACACCACAAATATTGGCTATCGATCCTCTTTCAAGCCTGGAAGAACCGTTGAACTATATTCAACACCACACCATGTGCTATGAACAAACTTACATCCAGAAAAAAGGAACAAGCTTGAAGTTCCGCTACAAAGCACCATGGGATCATATGCAAAATTAATCACAACTACTTGTAGAAGATGGTGGAAAGGTCAAATACCATCTAACTAGCAATGACACCAGACACAACATCCATCACCAAACCATGTTATCCATCTAGAGAGAAAATATTGATTGTTATTTTGTGCTTTCTCGACATATAACTCTCAAATATATTGAAAAATATGCTTCAAAGGCATAACAACGTTTTGAAACATGTCATCAAATTCTCTCAAGGATTTTTTCCCTCTCTGACCCTGACCAACCAACGTATTTTACATTCCGTAAAATGTTAACCGAAAGTGATATTTACCATGACATGAGTGCATAAGAAACATGTCACATGCTACAAATATTATCTTTTGTGAACTATGTACTCATATATTTATTTCCTTAAATGTTGAGAAAGAGTTCCTATATTGTGTCACAAAAGAAGAGGACCTGAATAATGAACTGCCGACAATTTTCCATGCATACATGCAACGGCCATCAATTATGGATTCTATATCACTTATTGAGGTTGCACGATCTTGGTCTTACAACAAACAACATGCTAAGTACAAATGCAGACACCGTCCTTTGCTAGCTATTGTACACTTCACCCCCAATGTTTTTCAAATTTATATTCAAGACTCTGCTTCTTATGAAATTTTTTGTTAGAGTGAACTCTTTCTATATAAGCCATTCCACAACATATATGCGTACACATGGAACACAAAGGATGATATTATTTCTAATTGAGAGGGTGTGCTTGAAACAATTATCGACCTTGGAATCTCATCCGGATGTCTACAATGTTAGAATCATCTTCTAGCGAGGATTTAGAAGATGAAGATGCTATGGTGGGCACTTCTACTCTACAAGACGAATGGGATCTTCTTTCCCAACCCCATCCCAGACATCACACGAGCCTTGATAACATTGACATATTGGGTCACCGAGACATTGAAAAAAATCACGATTGGTCAAAAAATCATGTTCCCCTTTCTTTGTATAATATTGGTCTATCTTTCATTAAATTATGCAAGGGTTTTGTTTCAATCCCTATCAATCAATCTAACTCCACGTCAGGCTCCCTTCAATTGTTTCTTGAACAAAAACATGATTTTGATATTGTTCTTCATCACTTCATCCACAAACACCAATTTTCACTGGTCAATTTGATAATTCAAGGTAACATAGGCACATGTAAATCATATCTCATAAACAATATCAAAACAATATTATCAATTATTGACCCTTCAAATAATTCTCCTATCTTATTGCTTGCCGCAACTAGATTGCAACCTTCAACATTTAGACCTCTATTATACATGCTTCTCTACATTTTCCAATTGAAGATATAAAACCACTTCAAGGCCAAGCACTATCATCCTTTCAAGATAGCTTTAAACATGTTGAATATATTTTCATAGATGAGACGAGATTCATTGCAAAACAGTTTTCAATGGAAGATCCATTATTCTTGTTGGGGACCTTGGCCAGTTGCCACTGGTCAAGGATTTCCCCCTCTTATATGAAGGGCACTCCTATAGAAAAAACCTCTGGTTTTAGCTTCCCCACGGTAATAACACTACAAATAGTTTACCAACAAGGGAAAAATCAAACTCAAATTTCATTTTAGAGGCTCTTTCTCAACATTCGTAATGCCAACCCTCACATTGAGGGTTGGGAAACACTTATATGTTGCACAAATATAAGGATGTCCACACAAGAAATTGTATCTTTCGTGTTAGCAAATCTAATACATTGTATATGTGACTGTTCTCCTGATTGTCTAACTGTTCTCGTTCCTGCCAGATGGTTCACCTTCCTGGCATGCCAACAGTCAGCTTCATGTATATATTCATTGTTTGTGTATTGTTAATTCGAGGCATTTAATCCATTTTTATTCTATTGCTGCCTTTAGTTGGTATCAGAGCGCTCTATACTTCTGACCTGTGTTGCATTTTAATCTATTTTGACAGTAGTATAAGATCTTTGTTTTCCTTGCTAATGGACCTGCGACCTGCGACCTGCTATGGGCGGTGCAAAGAAAATTGAAGAAATGTGGCAACAACTTTGGCGCAGACATTGAAACCGACCAGTTCTCCTTTTGGCACGAGGAATCTAATTGGAAGCGTGGAGGAGTAGAGCAGACTTGGAAGCATAGAGACCTGTTTTCTATTTTGCTTACGTGTAAAACATTCTCTCGTGCTATCAGCCTTTTGGCATTTGTTGGACATGCTGTGCAAATGTGGAAACCATTAACCAACCTGTTCTACCAGAAACTTGAAAACCGTGGAGATACTTTCTTTGATGACCTGCGTTTGGAGAGCGAAAATCCCTAGTAGCGCATGGACGAATTTCTCAAAGACACAATCGTAAAGGCCACCACTTGAGAAGGCAAAGAAATGTCTCAGAGGTTGTAAGGGGTTCTGTTACATTATCACTAGAAATGCCATACTTGTGTATTTGTACAACGTCACCAGACCAAATTTTGGAGATGAATGATAATTTTTGAAGTAATTCCTTCAGTGATTTACCGTCTCGCCTTTCATATTCATCTACGTTTGTGGTGATATTCTGAATTATGAGAAAAGCAGTTTTGATAATGACCTACAAAAGGAAATACTTGGCACGCAAAGGCGTGAGGCACATTTCGAAAATAAGTATTTGGAAGTGGATCTTGCGTCTGGAGAGAAGCTCGAAGCATGGAAAGCATGTGGCATGAATGTAAGTATGAGGACTTAGTATTGGAGGTGGGAGGATTTACAGAGTGTTTTCTAGTTTGGTACATTTTGAGGAGCAAAATCACTAAAGTAGCATTTGGTTCTTGTGTAAAGGGTTTGTGGAAATCCAAAAAACCAGCAAAGTGTACAACTAAGACATCTAGTCACTTTTATGTTCGTGGTAAACTTGCAGTCGAAAAACCATATGGGTTCGTGGTAATTCAGGGAAAACCGAAAACCACCGAGGTGTTTTCAAGGATGGATGTACTCAGGTCACTTCCAGGTTTGTGGTAATCTTGTGGGGAAAAACCAAGGTGTCACCAAGACCAAGAAGCCAAAACGATGGCATGCCACCTCAAAGGTAAGCAGGCTACATGGAGAGTGTAATAAAAAATTTACTGTGTTTAGAATAAGTGGGGTCCACTATCTAGAAATATGATGTTTAGAAACAATGTATTAAGGGGGGGAATGTTAGCAAATCTAATACATTGTATATGTGACTGTTCTCCTTCCTATCTAACTGTTCTCATTCCTGCAATCCATATACAATCCATATAGAAAAGCTAGAATGCACAAGGAAATACACAACTCATTTTCAGAATTCAATGGTTTATTCACAAGGAGAGTCAAATGTTTCCCACACAAGCCGTGGGATATAACTGAAAAGTAAAGTACAACTACTGAAAAGAAAGGTACACATGCATGAAAGAGAAAGCAAAGGAGTATGAGTGAACCCACTATTGCCTTGGGGTTTCTATTCTTTGATTGAAGAATCTTCATCTCCATCTTTTTTTTCTCCTTCATCTCCATAGTAGAAGCCATTGTACCTGAAAAGAAAAAAAGTTAACTGTCAGTTACGAGCTCAGGGATCAATTCATATTCCTACACTATCCTACTTCGTGCATATGAATCTTCTCCTAACAGGAGATATATTCTACTTGAAGAACAAATTGCATGCATGCTTTATTCACTCAGAATGAAGAAGGAGAAAAGAAAGAAGAAAAACATGAACATAAAAGAGGCCAAAAAGCCTAATTATGTTCTAACTGTTTTCCCAAGTGTGTAGGTACAGGTTGCAGCCAAAGAAAAAAATAGACAAGTCATAAGTACATGCAATAAAATGAAGAATGCAACTCAAAGTTCCAATAACTGTTCTGAAATGGAAGAAGGTACAGTGTAGAAGAGAGACTAGTAATAAAAGTACATGTTTCAGTTTGTAACAGAATAAAAAAAAAAGTTTGAAAGCCGATGTTTGGCTAAAAGAGAAGGTCACAGTTGAAAGGAATGAAGATAAGATTCTTGAAAAATTTTGACAGGGCTTCGCCATGTAAAGTGGACATTTACAACTTTCCATCATGCTATTTTTAACTAATACATGTTTAAAGGAATGATTTAAATCAAGTAAGTGATACAGAAAAACAACAAAGCATGCTATGATCAAGATAACACAACTATGATGTCTCATTTTATTTACCAATCCAGCTTCAAACATAAAGTGTTATGTTCTTAATCAGAAAATACAACTACTCTGCTGGAAATGGATGGAAGAGAGAATTTTGGAAAAAATTTGCCAGGGCTTTGCCATAAAAATCAACACTTTAATTTTTTCAGTTGCTACAAGAAAGGACAAAATCAAAGCTAGTTGCTATAGGAAAGGATAAAATTTCAAATTAAAAGAAATAAGTTGTCCATCAAATTATTATACAATGTTGAGATATAAATAAGATTGCAAAATACTACAAGTAATAGCTTCAGAGATCAAATTGAATGCATGATTTGCAGTTACAAAAATAAAAGTCATTCAAAATGAATACAGAGATGTTGCCATATCAAAGAAGTACAACTATCTATGTAAGGAAATTGATCAAATACAGATGCAGCTACAGGTAAAGCTCAAGTACAGTATTGAAGCACAAAAGAAAAGGAACTATATTTTTGACAAAACTTGAATTTTCCAACATACAGGAGTTGTAAACAGAGTTCCAGAAATAATATGTTGTGCAGAGGTTCAAAAAATAGTATACATTATTTTCAGAAAGCCAAGAACATTGTTACAGTCAAGCATTCAATAGATGAAATTTTCAGAAAACAATTGCATTCAAACACTCATCTCATGGAGAATTTCAATGTTCAAGTGATCTCAGTTTGAAAATGATTAAAGCAAGTATTCTCAAAAGGGTGCTATAGAATTTCAAAGAATCAAGTTGATCCTGAAACAATGAATTGTAACAAATAGATTCTCTAGAACACAAGATTGAGCCAAAGATTTCATAATAGACCTGAAGTAATGTACAGAACCTATATTTTCATAAAATCATAACCATCAGTTCTACAATATTCTCAACAAATGATGAGATCACATTTGTCCTGAAGTTTAAGCACAAAGAACTCATACAGAGAAGAGGTTGGAGTACATGAGTATCTAGAATGAAGAAAATACTTTATGTCCACCACAGTAAAACAAAGGAAGATACAAAGTAAACCAAAGTTTCATAACAACAAACACGATAATCACAAAGTATTTTCAAGCTCATTATATCAATGGCTGAGCATGACAAATACAAGAAAACTAGGAAATACAATTATAGTGCAAGATGAAACTAGTACTTCAAGATTTTATAGGTATTTTCCACACAAAGTTGAAAAATTTCTCAAGGTCACATATCTACAGATACCCAGAACTTGAAAAATACATATCTATAATTCATGATGCAGATTGGGCCGAAGAATACACTCACCGTAGATAATCAAATGGTCAAAACTTTTGAGCAACCGGATGATGAAGCGAGAGGTCCACAGGCCCATGTGAAGTTTCAAACTCGGGAGTCAATCAGGAGAAACAAATCACAGAACCCACAAATATTTCCAAGAGTTCAGTGATACATTTAAAGAAGAAAATAAAACAGAAGTGTACGCGTACAAGAGGAAATTATCTCACCTATAACGACTATGGTGGCCAATAAACCGAAGAGATTTCGAAGAACAGAGAAGAATCAAGCTTCAGAAACTCGCCATGGAGGCCAATACAAGAAAACTGAATCTACAGAGCTCGAGAGAAAGGAAAAGCCACAGAAACAACAAAACGAAGGCGAGCTCGGTGAGCTTCAACAATGACAACCATTAAAGAAACCCCAGCTTTGAAAATACACAGAGGCATGAATGGTACAAAAGACCAAAGAATGACAAAGCTGATCTCAAAGAAATAATAATGGTGGCACACACTTCAACCACGTTGCTCAGAAAGCTCTAACAAAGCAGATACAACTCAGAGCCTAAAAGTTCAACCAGGTTTCAAAAATACAAATCCGCAGAGATCGAGATGAGAAGAACAATGTCTACAAAGAAACCTCGCAGAGCTCGCAAAAACAACAATGGCTGACATTTCGAAGGAAAAGCTTGTAAATGAACTAGATAAATCTTGAATAAACAAAAAATGTCGGCCATGAAAACTTGCAGATAGCTCCAGAAAAACAAGAGCAACAGAGAATCATTTATTCAGAAGGGTCGAGCTCGAAAGAACAGAATAATGGCGTCGAAGAAAAAAAAATTGCCAGGGCTTTTCCCATACAACCAAAAAACCAAATGAAATGTGCTTGTGGGTTGAGTTCCCTTTATCGCCTGAACCCAAGAAGTGGGTTAACTCTAACTTGACCATGATCAAGGATCAACGATCGCAAAACATCAAGGACACAAGATCAACGTACTCAGATCAATTGCAATAATCAATGCAAACCACCAAAGTTGATGCCACCGACCAAGTCACCAAGGGGCGAGTCACCATGGAGAAGGGGACAACCCACGTGTCCACCAAACAAATCATTTTCCATGAATTTCAAAGTCTAACTTTAGTGCATGCTCCGAATAATGTAAAAGGGCCGACTAAATCATATACCATGATCACCGAAAAGGTGAATTTTATAATATGCCAAGGCCGACAAACTCAAAGGTGGCAGACCATATGGTATGGTCATTCCAAATAATCAAAGGTGGTCGAGCAGATTGTGGTGTCTTTACAAAGTTCCCCTCATGTTTTTTAAACCATAGTATATGCTAAGTCCACAAAGAGTGGCCAAACCCAATGAGAACAAGAGTTCATAACCACAAGTGGTCCCCACTTCAAGGAGCTAAAATTGATTTACAGAGTGTCACTCATGTGACCATTTTTAAAGGAGATGTCAATATCAGAACATGTGCACATAGCAGGTGGTCCCCACAGGATGTTTATATTTTGCAAATATTGCAAGTATTGTAAATATTTTGCTCACAGACAGGGAGTTGTATTTTTGCATGCCTTCACAACATGACAGAATAGAGAAGAAGACAAAGCTACATGTTCATGGAGAGAGACTTGCCTAGCAAGCAACCTTATTTTTAGCAAATTATTCACCCTTCTTTTCTTAAAAATAGATCAGTTAACTTCAGTTTGAATGTAATGTAAGTAAGGCTAATAATGCCTATTTGTAATTGGATGCTCTATTTTTCCCTTTATCTATTATTAAATAAAGGATAAAAATAAGATGCATGGGCGAGTACAGGCCTTAGGCTATTTTTAGGAAGAGGGGGAATTTTATTTTGGCTATATATTGTGTACCTTTGCAAAGCACAAGGGGACTTCAAGAGGACTTTTTGGATATAGGAGTACTGAAGCAAATTTTACCAGTTTTGCCCTCTGAGTGTGAAGTATTTTCTGCCTTCCAAGCTATTTTGTAGTCTTGTGTATGTTTCTATTAGTCTTGTGAATGAAAATTCCTTAATCAATCACCTTACCCTGTTGCAAATTCAGTCTTTTCTACTTAATTTTAATGTGCATGTTAACTTATTAGTACTGTTGTGATTCTCCCTTAGTACAATCAAGTGTTTTGCCCTTAGATATTCTGCAAAAAAACTATTGGTTCGTGCATCAAGAATCCTTCCCAAATCAGTTGTGCATATACTCAGTCAAAGCCCTCATACAAATTTGGTGTATCACCTTAGTTTCAATCATTTTATAGTCATCTTTTACTCTCAAACTCCCAGAAATCAGTTTAGGATACACCAATAAGGAACCTGCCTTGATACTCGAGACTCACCTCAAAATAGGTATACCCACAGACCCGAGGGGTTTCCATTGTATCTACAAAAAAAAAGATCAATTGTGCAAGCTTAGAAAACCTACAGTTATCTCTCCACAGGGTGTACTTTCGAGAGATAACAGAGGGTTTTGAGAGGTCTAATCAATCCAATGAAATGGATTGATAGACTAGGAGGTTAGTAAAAGTGGTATAGAAGAGGGTGAGAAATGGTTTAGCTAATAAGGGACTATATTAACCCAATTAATTGGTTTATAGGAGAAATACGACCAAAATAGTGTCATAAATGACGAGTTAGATAGGTCTAATTGATGAGGTATCGTCAATTTGTGAGAAGGAGAATAGTTAGTGCAATATTATGAATAATAGTGCTTTGATCAAACTACAGGTGTCTACAATTTCCCCTCTTTAGGGTGACGTAAGCTACGTCACTTCAAAGAAAGTAGACAAACATAAGCAAATGAAAAAAATTGAATGGGTAGAAGAAAAATTAATAGGACGAAGGATGCCCCCTCGAGTTTCGATGGGGTGATGGTGGAACTTGATCGACGATTGAAAAGAGAACATAAGAAAGAAAAGTGTGAAGAGAAGATGGGAAAACAACAAGCAAAGAGGATATTGAGCTATCCACAAACCAATGCTTACAGAAACAATTTGTAATCATCATTTATCTTAGAATCCTCATCATCGGTCCTTAGTAAAATGTAAGCATAGAATGACATGAAAAGCCAAGATACAAACAATTGTCCATTGTTAAAACAATAAATCCATGCAACATACAAACATGCAATGCAATACGAGAAGTAAACAAACTCACCTAACAGGAAAATAAGTACAATCACAAACACTCAAACCAACAACATTCAAGACAGTTGCACAAATGTTTTGTTATCGAGTTGAAATCCCAAATGTTCTAATAAACAAAAAGGGTTGAAAATGATGCCCCAAGCAATTGGTATATGCAAGGGAAATTATGGAGGAAACTTAGGTCCAATGAAAAAGCAATGTGCACAGCAAAACAATACTAGACAATTCCTACCCCAGAGTATCGACAAAGTGAGCAACGTAGATTTTGTAAATGGGTTAGATATTTAGATGATACGCAGGTCAATGTTTCAAAATGCGTGGAAATGCCAACAATATCTTAGACAAATTTAATGTGAAAGACACATATTTCAGCTGCAAATGAGTTGATTTACCAATTTTAGTCCATTTTCAAAGTTTTCACAACATTTTTTCTTCTTTGTTAAATTTTTTTCAATGATTTTATAATTTTTAAATTTTTGATCAGTCAGAAGAATTTAAGGGATGAAAAGATCTCCTAAAATCATGCAAAAATTCCCCAAGGCAAAGAGAATAGGCATCGGGTGGCAGTAAAACTGCCCTAGTGAGTGCCAAAATAATTATTTAATAAGAATAATCATCATGACGGGTTATATAGAAGAAAATAGAAGAAAATGCAAGAAAATAAAGCCTGGAACATTTGTAAATTGCTCTAGGGTGAAGAAATGGCCGCTAAGTAGCACTTAGTGCTCTGGCGTAGCGAAAATTAGTAAAAATAATTATTTTGGCAAGCAGAAGAAGTGTTAGAGTGATCACAACGAAGAAAACATGCCCTAGGGGCATCATGACATCTTAATATACCCACCCGGGGGGGTAAATCAATCACGACCAGTTCATTTGTAGTAGAGCTCTTGCAAATTTTCATCGCGAGTGAGTGCCTTGGAGTGAGATGACGAGGTTACCATGTAGGAGGAGATAAGAAGATTACATCCGAGAGTACCTTCCGGACCCCATGAACGGACCCTACGTGAGTGCCCTAACCCTACTTCATCAATTTTGTATTTAATGTCGATTTTAGGCACTTTTGTTAGGGTAGATAGGTTAATTTTTGGCACATGCACACATGCACATGTGTCAAAACTATGGGTACACGCATGCATACCTGTCGAAAAATGGGTATGTGCACACGTATCCACCGAAGGGGAATGCATATGCATTGGGAGGGCAAAAACAGGGATGCGCATGCGCGCATGCTGAAGGGCAAGTGCACATGTCGAACTGGACGTGCATGCATCTTCGGTAGATGGGGGTAGTTAGATTAAAAAAAGGGGTGGGTGCATGCATCATGGTAAAGGCGTATGCATCGAAGTGGAGGCACATACGTGTTGGGCGTGTATGCGTCGAGACAGGTACACATGTGTTGAAGTAGGTGTGCATGCTCGAGGGGAAAGGAGAAAACTTACCCCTGCAAACATTTAGCTAAGTATATATCAAAAATAGAATAATTGTTTTGTAGAGGAAAGTGAAAAATTAGTATGTTAGAGGAAAGAAAGAAGAATTTTACCACAAAACTAGATAGAAGTAGATAGAAAATGTAACCCTAACATGCATATCATTTGTTTATGCGCAATGGATACTACCTGTCCTTCATACCCGTGAGAGATATGGCCGCCTGGTGGCGATTGAGGCACAGTTTAATGAGGATGATCAGAGGATACTAGATATTCTCCTATACGTTATGGGTTTAGCTTACGTGGCTGACATGCCACATATTACCCTGGACCACGGCCTCCTGACAGCCTTAGCTGAGAGATGGCATAGTGAGAGTCAGTGTTTTCAGCTTCTTACTAGAGAGATCACTATGACATTAGAGGACATATGGCCCATCATGCGGGTCCCCATCTAGGGTGAGCTGATTCAGTACTCCAGCCACCATCCTAATATCGATTGATGCATTCTTGAGCTATTTGGTGTTCCAGCGATACCACGTCGCGAGATGACAGTCAGATTATCATGGTGCATAGAGGATCCCAAAATTGATCGGGTTGTGTTTCATCTGATGGCTTTTGTCAGTGGAGTTTTACTCCTTGACAAAGCTGAAGCTTTATTTCCGCTTGGCCTCATTGGAGTGATATGTGGTTTGATCGATGGGGAGACATATTGTTGGGGCCAGTGCATACTGGTGCACTTATATTGGGATTTACATTTGATTACATACTACCATCAGAAGATGGTAGGACCAGCCAGGCTTCTTTAGATTTGGGCATGGGACCATATTGTGATTGGTCACCTTGCAGGTGTATTGAGAGTTTGAGCTCCAGAGGAACCTTCTAGTATGGGCTGGGTTCCGATTGGTAATGATGTGCAGCCATATATGGTACATGCATACCATTACCACCGCGAGCTAGATTATCTATAGTAGACCGCAGTGGTATGGAGGCCATACAAACATTTTCAGTGGCCTTAGGATGGCCTAGAGCTCAGCACTGCGGCAGTTGAGCACTTTATGTTGGGCAACCACAGTTATATGCGGGAGATTTATAGGGTGGACTAGTGCCAGAGACAGTTTTGCATCACACATGATGTACCTGAGCCAGACATGTGGTATGCTCACAAGTCTAGAGAGTATTTTGACATGGGGCCATAGATTTCCAAGGTACGAGCATTGACCAGCTTCTGACAGGTGGTTCCCACCATGTGGGTACCCTTAAGATAGGTCTGAGATCTGGGTTGTACACCAAAGTATGCCCCATGTACCACTGAGTGATTCTCATCGATTGACAATTCCTAGAGCTGCGTACGATGTAGGAGTGAGGGCACCCCCAATGGGGAATCCTAGTGGAGATGAGGGTGGAGGGGATGGTGGTGACGATGGAGATGGAGGAGATGATGATGATGACGATGATGATCCCTTTGATAGCCAACATCATGATGGGGGTGTGGGACAAGGTTCTCCACTATAGCAGCCACCGAGACAGGGGCCTAGGCTCAGGAAGAGACAGGTACCCAAGGCTTTGGATATAGAGATGCCTCCAATAGGCATTCCAGTGGGAATATATGCCCCTTTACAATAGGTGTTCCCACAGTAGGGCCTGCCACCTCGTGCTCTAGGGGGTGGTGGGGATGATGGATAGCTAGTTACACTTCAGCAACAGTTACAAGTGGCGATAGCCGTGTAGATACAAGTAGAAGGTGAGAGAGACCAGGCTAGGGCATAGGTACAGGTCCTAATAGCAGAGAGAGATTAGGCGAGATCTCAGGCCTCTCAGGGGGTGATGGTGTAACATGGCAGTCACAGATCAGGTAGTTGGTAACACAGGGTGCTCAGATATTGAGCCTCTTACATTAGTCATAAAATCAGGTACAGAGTGTCACTGTACAGTTGGATCAGGCCGAGGCTGATAGGGGAAGATTGATAGGTGAGCGAGATGTCGTTGTACAGGAAGCTAGTGCCTTTGGGGACACAAAGATGATCCAGGATGTTATGAGAGCTAGTGGTGAGGCCTTGTATTACAAGGTCACCTATTACAGAGTAGTTCCAACAAAGCATCAAGTTACACCCTTTGATCATTTCTATGTGAGAAGGAAATGCTGTAGATCATGGAGATAAGGACGATAATTCAGAACCGTATAACAACTAGCTGGACAACAAGGTGATGCACTTGGAGTTGGTCCATCACATCCACCATTGTTTCGTCCCCCAGGACATAGATGAGGCAACCTCAGAGAGGGTGAGAGTCATGGTTGATTATCCTTGTACACACACACACACACACACACACACACACACACACACACACACACACACACACCTGCCTCTTATGAAGGCTAATTTTTTTATCGATGTATGTGCTTGATGTACCATTGTTTTGATTATGCCTCTTTGATGAAGGCTCGGTTTTGATATATGCCCTTTAGATTACAGATTTTTATCGATGATGTATATCTATTTTGAGACCAACATTTATACATGTATATATGGACATTCGATGGCTTATTATTATGTTTCATCATGTTTTTTATATGCTCTTATGATGATGATCCATGTTTATAGTTGTATGAGTGTATCATGATGATGTATGATTTCTCATTTCCTATGTTTATTTCATGCTTAGATAGAGATGTTGTTCCACATGAATTTATATTGATGATATCATATGATTTTAAACATGATATGTTATGGTTATATGCTAGCATTCGAGATGATACTAGATGATATTGGTGTGGGGGGGATAGATTTGTGATTATGCACAACCCCTCTTGCCCACATTGATGATATGGTATGTGAGGATTAGCTTAGTATACATGCATGATGTAAAACTTAGCATTTTTGTATATATATGATGTATTAGATGATGTTATATGTGATGAATGGTAGATGATAGATGTGATAACAATAGATGTGCAGTAAACAAACACACAAGCAAAAGTTGACAAAACTAAACAAATATACACATACAAAATAACACAACAAATGCAATTAAGTCATGCAAATTTTATCAACAAATTAAATTGACAATTAATCTAAGTAAAATGAATCCTAAAATATGCACATAACAGATGATGAAAAACACAACAATATTTTTACAAGTATGGAAGTTAAAAATGAACTCAATGCAATACACAATTAAATCAAACCAAATCCAATCTAAGGTAAGCAAATGAACCATTCCTTAAACCCTACAACAACATGAAAATATATGTACAACCAAAACTATACAAACCGATAACCAAAAGTAATTAAATCACTACTTTATTTTTGCGAGACAACATTGATGTATTTTCTAATGTTTTTGGTTATCTTAAAAGATGAGTTTTCTAGGCTATTGTTTACGTTGTTTTTGGGATTTTCCTAAGACAATGTTTTCGTAGCTTCGTCCCAAGGGGGACTTCCTGAATGTTTAGAATTTTATGTATCCTTTTTTGAATTTTTTTGGTATTTTCTAAGGTCATGTTCCGAAAGCAATGTACAAAGACAAAGAAGCATGAATGCTCCCAACGCGATGTGGGAATATACAAAGGGCAGAATGCCCTATGTAGATGCACAAGAAAGTGGAATATGAAGGTGCCCAAAATGTTAGATGGGAATATACATAGGCACACCCTTTTCTCAGATATAAGAACAAATAAGCCAGATCACGGCTTGACAAGATAGATTCGGTAGGGTTCCTAAACATAGCAAAGGAGATCAATCTAAAAAGAGGTAAGAGTTACCCATCCAGATGCAAGAGTATTTTGTGACCAAAGAATCCCCCTTGAGCGGAAATCAGTTTTCACCCAAAGACCTACCCACTGCACCACAATTGCGTGGTTTTCACACATGGATGACCTATTTTTTCTTTACTGTTTTCTCAAATTTCTCATGTTTTGCTTGTTTTTTCTTTGTTTTTCTATTTTTTAGTTCTTATCTGATATTCATGGCATGCTTACACATAGAAGTGTTTTAGATGCATGGTTCATAGGTTCCATAATCTCTTCACCATCTTGATATGCTAGTTTGTAAGCTCCTGATCCATATTTAGCAACCACCACATAAGGCCCTAACCAGTTAGCCTCAAACTTACCTTTCTTTTCTCTGTCCTTGATAGTGTTCTTCTGATTTTCCTTCAGAACAAGATCACCTACATCAAATTCCCAATGGATGATCCATTTGTTATATCCTCTTGATACTTTGTTCTGGTAAACCTTTAGGTGATTAAGCGCCCTTATACGCTTTTCATCCAACAGTTCTAACTCTGTGAGTTGATAAAATCTATAGTTTTCGTCTTTATCAAGATAGTCCCAGAGAGATATTCTCAGGGAGGGAAGCTCCACTTCCAAGGGTATGATGGCTTCAGTGCCATAGACTAGGGAATATGGGGTCACACCAGTAGGAGTGTGGATGGAGGTTTGATAGGCCCAGAGGGCGGGATGTATCTGTAAGTGCCAATTACGACAAGTCTTACTTACCATTTTCTCCATGATCCAGACAAGATTTTTATTGGCAACCTCGGCTTGCCCATTACCTTGGGGATAATAAGGGGTAGACCACTTGAGATGAATATGGAAGTGTTGGCACAACGTATTAACAATTTTATTCTAAAAGGATTTATCATTATCTGGGACAATGACGGAGGGGATACTGTAACGACAAATGAGATGATTCATGATGAATTTAGAAATTTGCACACCAGTGACATAAGTAAGAGGCACAACCTCTACCCATTTAGTAAAATACTTGGTGGCAGTGATAATGTGGGTGTGGCCATCTGAAGAAGAAGGATGAAGCTTCCCTATGAGATCCAGGCCCCATTTAGAAAATGGCCAAGGTGTTGCGATAGGCTGCAAAGCCTGTGCTAGCGCATGTATTAAGTTGCCATACTTTTGGCATAGCTCACATTTCTTTACAAAATTGCAACAGTCTACTTCCATGGTGGGCCAATAATAGCCTACTCTTAAGATCCTCTTATCCAATACCATACCAGTCATGTGCACTCCACAAATACCTTTGTGTACTTCCTTAACAGCGTGGACTAACTTAGTAACATCCAAACAACGAAGTAGATTCCCATCGTAGCCATGATGATAAAGGGTGCCTCCTAGGAGGGTATAATGGGCTATGTGGCAGATAAGGGCTTTCTTTTCAGAATGGGTAATGTGTGGGGTAAATGTGCCATCTTGTAGGTATCTGAAGATAGGGTCATACCAAGGGGAGGATGGACCAACAATTTCACATGCCAAACAAGATTCTGACATGTCGTATGCGGGCACTTGTAAATGCTCTATAAAGAAGGGAATTTTTCTCTCCTGAGGTGGAATGCATAAGAGAGATCCAATTGTAGCCATAACATCTGCTGATCTATTATGTGACCTCAAGTTTTTCCTCAAAGATAATATGTGTAAAATAATCCTTCAAGGTTTCAACCAGTTTCTTATACGGAACAAGCTTCTCATATTTACCTTATAATCATCATTAACTTGCTTAATAATGAGTTGGGAGTCCTTGATGACATGTAGCTATCTAATATTCCAAGTGATAGCTATCTTGAGGGCAGCAATGAGTGCCTCATACTTTGTAATGTTATTAGAGCATGGAAATCCCAAACAGAATGCTCTTGGAATAACCTCACCCATGGGAATGATGAGCATCACTCCTAACTCCATCATCAATGGAAAATGAATGATCCATCAAAATGATGACCTTCCATTTTTTAGACTCTTCAACATACATCATGGATGCATCTGGAAGATCCAAACACAAAGGTTCCATCCCTAGTATAGGAGCTTCTGGCCAACTGATCGATGAAAATACCTATCCTTTCAATTGACTTTTGGTTTACAAACTCAATATCAAATTCACTAAGGATAATGATCCAATTAGCCATTCATCCTGTAAGGGCAGGTTTGGATAAAAGGTATTTATAGAGGGTAAAATCTGGATATTATTTTGGTCTTTTTGTTAAGGAGATAATGGAAAAGTTTCTGAAATGTGAAGATGACCGCTAAGCAGGCATTTTCAATTTGTGTTGGTAATTTACTCATAGGTCCAATCAAGGTGTGACTATGGTAATTCAAAAATACCATTTCTCTATGCCTCTAGGTCCATATTAGTAAAGTAGTGCACCAATAGTGAATTGGGTAGCTGAAATGTACAAATTTAGGAGAGGTTCACCTAGGGTAGGGAGCATGAAGTACTAGCGTATTGAAAAGGTACTGTTTAAGTAGTGGGTAGGTTTTTAACAATTATGTCCCCAGTTGAATGCAACATCCTTTTTGAGGAGATGTGTAAACTGGGTGGTACTTATCTACAATCTGATGAAATAAAATGGAATGGATTGCCTAAATTTTTCCTTGTAAACTTCTCATGAATGTTTGATATTTGTAGGTGGAGGAATTTATGTGATAGTTGTAACCTTTATATGATCCACCTCTATACCTCTCTGTGAAACAATCAACCCTAGGAGATTCCCTTAAACAAATAGGCCAAAGACACACTTCTTAGGATTCAAACGTACTTTCACAATCTTGAAGAGATGTATGAAAAATACTTTATTTTAACACTTCAGGGTGCTCTGCATCTGCTTTTAAATTTTTTTGACTCATTAAATATTTTGACCATCAACGTAATCCTTTGGTATGATGTCATTCATCATTTCATGGAAGACACACATGTCATTGCACGCAATTTATTTTTGGCTTGAAATTTTTTAGCATTTGTTTGTCTTCAAATGCATGACCTTGTAACAAAATGTTCCCCAAGGGGTGATAAATAAGTTGTTTTTATGTTGTTCATCTTCTGTAATTTGGATTTGGTTATAACCTAAAAAACCATCCATTAAGAAAAAAATTTCATAACTTAGCGATGGAATCAATGATCATGTTCAATATTAGGAAAGAGGAATTCATATTTGGGACATGCCTTATTGATGTCATGGAAGTTAGTGCAGATGCTTATGCTAACGGGTTTCTTCTAAAACTAGACTATGTTAGATATCCAATCTCTAATAGTCAATAGGTTTAATGAAATCAAAAGCTAATAACTTTTCAAGTTCTTCTTTGACAAGGAGTGTGATTCTTAGGTTAGACCAAAATTTTCCTCATCTATAATAAGTCGTTCATTTGGAATGTAGTTGGATAATAATATGTGGGGGGAAAAGAATTAGATCCATAACCAATTAATGCTATGTACACACACACACACAAACACACACATTCTCACAATACACACACACACACACACACACACAGCACACAGTGACACACACACACACATATAATTATGTGTAGTGTGTCCTGTGTGTGTGTGCCAATGTGTGACATGTGATGTGTGTGTGTGTGTGTGTGTGTGTGTATTTGAGGTATCGATGAATTCCATGTTGGGTCAAGATGATTGGCTCAAATCAACTTATTTAGGTTGGGCCCAACCATGAATGTTCAATGTAAAGACCACTAAATCATGAGCAAGGAAAATGATTTTGTTGGAAAACTAGTGCTTCAAAGAGTGGTAAGGGGATATGATACTGGTAGTGTGAGCCTCTAACGATTATGTTTGTTGTTTCTGTTTTAATTTCCTAAACTTTTTAAAGCTCCGATTTTAAATAAATAATGCAAAACAAATCTAGTTTCTCTAAAGTATGACAAATTAGTTTCAATTTTAATTAAATAGATCTTTGTTATTATCCCCAGTTAGAATAAAATCAAGTGCAGACCCATCTATTCTAATTATTTTCTAATGTTCTTGGAAAATAAATCAATTAAAATGTTGAAATTCGTAATGCATTTTTAATCTTTTGAAAATATACGAGATAAATAAAAGGGGTTACTTGGATAGAATTAAGGATTAGATTAAACAAGGTAAGGACTTTGAACTCTAATTTAGATAAAACAAATCTATGATTGAGTTTGAATCAAAACAGATCCTACAATAGAGGAATATTGGAATATGGCTATTTGATGTATGCAAGTTTATATGAGAAATCCTCACATTCGCCATAGGATGTGGAATCAATACTCAAAAAATGGATTATTTTCATGAGGCATAAATTCCTCTGATACAATGTCTACCTAGAGTTTTCTGAGGGATAGAAGAATGGGTTCTCATAAGTAATTTCCTTGCACATCTGATACTTACCCATTAAAATTTCATTGTAAACATGATGAAGATCATGTGATGACAATGATATACTGGGGGGCTAAAATGGCATGAATTTTTGGTTCCTTCCCCAACTAATGCTCCTGTGAAGATCCACAGGGATATTTTCCGGGAATAGGATATCGCTAGGGAAGAAATTATCTAGAGAGATTTAGGAAAATTATCTCGAGTGCTTCTGAACGAAAGTGATGATTTTCCATCTTAAAACACTGAAGATTTGATACAATAAGCTATTTTTTTACTTCTGACATTGTTGCCTATGGGCCAAAGCTTTAAATACGTGAATACATGATGTACAAAGGGTTGACTAAGTGAATGGAAATTTTTGTTACAAGGAGTGAGTGAATGATGCATCCACCTGTTCTTTTAGCTTCCATCCTTCCAAAGGATATGAGCTCCAATCGATCCATGTGAGCAAGGAAATTAATATCATCAGAAGATGCAAATAAAAATATATGGTTGAGTTTTTGTAGGGCCAGGTATGGTGAAATGTGAGTAGCAGGGAAACATAGTAGAGCCCACTAGATATCTATGTAGAATGGCTCTCCAAAATTTGGAATTATAACAATTCCTTATTCCAATCGATGTAAAGAATCCAATATCTAGACTTCCAAAATATGAGCTCCAATTGATCTAGTGTGAACAAGGAAATGAATATAAATAGAAGAACAAGAAAATAGATGGCTGTCAAAATTGTTTAGGGAAGGAAACTGGATTGTGCGTAGAAAAGAAACAAAGTAGAGAACTGAAACCCCATTTGTATATACCCTCTGTAAAATCTGAATTTAATGTGGAATTACTCAAAAGTTATTATTCCTTAGTGAAGCACAAGTTCCTCTGATACAACTTCTACCTCACATTTTTCCATGCAAAAATGAGAAATATTCTCAGAAGCAATTTCATATTTGTCGTATAACCTTCCTTGATAGAATTAATTTAAAAAAAGAAGAAGAAACAAATGATAAAGAAATAAAATGTGGATTTTGACTGCATTCTTCATCTAACCAGTTTCTTTCATGAAGATCTACAAGGATAATATAAAAATATGATATCAAGGGAAGAAATATTATCCGGCATGAGATATTTTGAAAAGAAGTACTACAATGTATAATAAGTCCATGAGGAGTGGGGGCTTCCTCCTTAAAATAAATTAAACAATCTGGTTTGGCTTTTAATTCTAACAAATAATTTCTTGTATTTAAAGCTTAAAATAATTGAATACAAGTCCAACCTGGTCACTAGAGTGTTATGGTATCTCATTCTAGTGATGTGATGAATCCAATGTATCCCCATCTTCAATATCCTTCCAAGGAGGAATATGATCTCCAATTGATTCAAGTGAGAAAGGAAATGACCATATAAAAAAAGATCAAGAAAATAGACGGCTGACTTTGTGTAACGCTAGGCTAACTAGAATGTGAGTAGTAGGAATAATAGGGGTGGTTGCACAACATTCATGACACGTTACATAACTGTGCCACTTAAAGGAAAGGTAAATCTTTAGGTTAGCGAGAGTGGCTATGAGAAAAGGTGAAGTCCACAACTTGGAGTGAAGGGATAAATTGAGCCAAAAGAGGAGTGTAAGGGAGAGGAGGTATATGGATTTGATTTTTATCTTGGGAAAACAAGTTTTTTTCATCTACCAGAGACGTGTGAATGATTTCCATGTTGCACCATATAATTTTTGGGAGCGTGGGACACATTTGCTCCTTAGAAGAGAATTTTCAACCATGAATGAGATAAAATTTATTTTGTGGCTCAATGGTAGTGATAATGACGCTTCCTCTGGAAATGGGAGGGTTAGAAAAATATCTTATCTGATCGTGCATCGGTACGAAGCCAACTGAGACTTTTCACCTCTTGTAAAAGAGATATGAGAATCAAGTACACTAATAACTAACATTAACAAAAATATTTAAACGGTAAAAGGACAAAATTACCGGTCACCATTTGCATGGGGTTTGGGGGTGAAGCCCCTGAGAAATCTACCTACTCCATTAGTCTTAGTGCTACATATTCTTACCTAACCATGATATTCGAAAGCTAAAATACACTATATTGCCATATCACAAATTGCTATTTTTATAAATCATTTGTGACATACCCATGCTTTATGCTATTTTGGGGATCCCATATATTTAAGGTAACCATTTTTGTACATGTGTGTATAGTCAAAATTTATAGGAATTTAGACATTATGGTGGTGAATCTAGCAACAATAATTGAGGGGAAGGAACAAGTAAGTTATCAGTACTTTTTTATTTTTTCCCTAGCTTTTACTTTTTAATTGGAATGAGTTCTAAGGGAGGTTTTTGATGATTATAAAATAAAAATGATTTTTAGGGGGACATTTTTCAGATTTTACATTTTGTATTTATGTTTTTTTTGGTCTTTTTGCGTGTGCCAAGGCGCGTGCACCTTCCTGTCAACAGATCATTTGTTGCGCCTCTTTTTGGTGTGCCAAAGGCACACATATTCCTCTATCAACACCACTTTTGGTGTGCAAAGGCACACATATCTTCGTGTTGGCAAGCATTTTGGTGTGCCAAAGGGCGCATGTTTTCTCATGTTGACAGCTCGTTTGGTGCGTCGCTTAGAAATTTGGTGGTGCATTTATTGCTACATCGCCTATATATAGGCGCGTCTACACTATCATTATCACTAGTGCAATCACGTGACTATTTTCATTATTTTCTCTGAGCTTGTCAGCGCACCTGCCCTGTCACTTTCAAATTACTTTATGGACCCATTTTCGTGCATTTCTTCGTTATAAAAGCCGGGTAAGAGGTCCTCCTTCTTTCGAGCGTTCATGTTTGGGGTTTTTGAATGTTCAGGTTGATATCAGTTTGGATTGAAAAGAAATAAAGTCATGAGCTTTCTGTTCCCCCCCTTGCTGTCTTTCCACATGATCCTCCCCCTCTTTCCAGATCTGCTGGTAGAGGAGAGCTCTTGTTCTAAAAATAATAATAAGCTTGAAACCCCCTTTGTTTAAAAGCCTATTTCAATCACCCAAATGAAACTTGCAGAAGAGAGCTTAAGCCATATGTGAAACCCCTCTGAGAGAATCAAAGTTTTAAAAGAAATTATATTTTCCTTTGGCGCATTGGCATATTGTGTAACATCCAAGACAGTTGCACCCTTGGTGCATCTGTTGCCTCTGTTACACAAAGATAAGTTGCGCCAATGGCACGCATTTCCTGCCTACTACATCATAAAAAGATGCGCCCTCATGGCACACTTTCCCTCACTTGCTGCAAGTGCTTTCCATGCGCCCTGCTTGGCACATCAAACTTGTATGTATAACATTGATAAAATTCCTGTGCCCCTTTGGTGCACCCAGCATCCATGTAGCAGTCCTTTTCATATGCGTCAAGTACAAAGCTATAAATGGCGCAGGCGCGTCCACTCATCGCAACAACATTGTTTCATGCAGACCTTCCATGCGCCGCGCCAAGTTCCCCTTCAGCGCGCATGAACAGTATGATGTTACACACACCTTATTCCTGTGCCTTTGGCGCACCAAAGTTCCATGCAACATGAAAGCATATATGTGCCACGGGCACATCCTGTACCCGTGTAACATGAAAATAATTCGTGTGCCCTTTATAAAATAAATCCACATGGCAGCAAGCACACTCGCACTTACAGCAATAGAAGAATGCACTCTGTAGTGTCTATGCGCCATGTGCCCTTTGGCACTGATTTAACCCTTGCAACACCCTTTTCCTGCGTGTCTTGTCTATTTAGCTCTGTAATCTACAATATCCATGCGCCATGCGCCCTGAGGCCCCAAAATTACTAAATCTTTCTTCTGTCAACATTTCAATGGAAAATCAAGTAGCTGACATAGCTTTCTTTGATTAGGTTTCACTTCTTATTCTTGCAGATCAGCAGCTAAGTTTAGAAGAACATATGTCAACATCAAGCAAGAGACCTACCAAATCCAAAGGCAAGACCAAGCTCTTGGAAGAAGAAATGAAGTATAAGTATCAGAGGGTCAGAATGCCCAACTCCCAAGCTGAGTGTGACCTGGACATCAGAGACTCAGAGTTGGGACATATCGATATGGAGGAATTCTAGGTCCAGGACTCAGAAGGTCACAAGAAGTCCATGGATGGACAAGCTGATAGGCAGTGCCCTGCACTTTGCTGGGGGAATCCCAGTTAGCGCTGTTAACAATGAATTCATGATGGTGGTTGCTCGGTGCTACAATAAAGACACAAGATGTGTCGTAAATGAGAAGGGCGAGGTCATAATTAACCCCTCACTGCCCGCCACTTCGAGATAATACTCGGCATTCCTCATCACCGGCACTTTGTGGCTGTTAGCCGAGAGGATTGTATCAAAGCCTGGGACGACCATGAAGATCAGTGCATGCAACTGATGAATGAAATCTATCTGAAGAACAAGAAAGTAGTGACCCGTTGGCCACAAATCATTCACCGCAGTGTTTTTGCGGAGGAGCTCAGTGACACCATCACGTTCCTAAGCAGGGTCTTTGGGCTTCCTGACACCCACTATTTCCACAAATGGATGTTGCGGTATTTAGAAATAATGAACAAAAATGTGCCTGATCAAGGCTTTGAATGGGCAGAAATTATAAGCAACACGATATCAGAACAGCTGCAGCAATTCCCCACAATAGGGAGATTCTACTTTAATTTCTATGTTGTTTATGTTGTAGCTTCTGAAAGGGACTATCCAGCTCTGATGTGGAGTGGGGTTTGGCCCCAAGTTAGAATCTATGAATACTATCTAGAGCTGAAGCTGGAGAATAGCATCCCTCAATTTACAAAGATCAATGATGCATTTTTCTATTTCATCATCTGCCTGTTGAGGCCGAATATGACTCACGGTCGCACGACCAAGAGCATCGTGGCAGCCACAGAGAAATGGGGGGCCCTGTTCACTCAATTCCCCACATTCACTTATCTGAGGGCGACTAACTTCTTGGGGGAGCCAACTAGACTACCAAGGTATGCTGGACCCAAGTTGATTCTGCTAGAGCTGTCAAGACAGCTAATCACTTACCATGAAAAGTGCCTAAAGAGAAAGAAGGGTGGAACTCCTTTCCCCCTCACAGTGCGTAGGTATACATGTCTCACTCACCACAAGGCAAAGGACATGTTTGCAGAGCTGGAGCTTACTGAATCTGAAACATGACTTCCCGAGCAAGGCCTACCTTCGACCCAAGAAATTTTCTGCCAAGGGCTAAGCTCGATCCGATCCACATCCCTCAGATCGAGGATATCTACATTGACCTGTATCATGAGGTGGAGCTCAGGAGGAAGGACCATTCTCGTTTGGCCTTAGCAAAAATCATCCAGTATGGGGTGGCCATCGTCCCCAAAGGCTACCAAACTACCGAGGAGGAAGTGGATCAAGTGTATCTTGACACAGGTGGGGACGATTGGCCTTTTGCATTGATTGATAGAACCAAAGCACCTCAGACAATTGAGGAAAGGGTCAAAGAAACTCTGCACAGAACAGAGCATTGGTGCCGAATGAACGGGCTCATCTACCTCGGAGTCGATTTCACAACCTCTCCATTGGGTAACACACCTCCTCGATCAAAACAGTAGCCAAAAGGCAAAGGAAAAAGAAAAGAGGGTGAATCCAGCACCACTCAAGAGGAAGCTCCTGAAAGTCCTCCTTCCGCTGCACCCGAACAAGTTGTAACTCTGGCTTCTCCAGAGAAAGAAGCGGAAGAAGATGTTCCAATAGGCCCATCCACTCATGATGTCGCCACTACTGCAACAATTGAGGTCCCTTCTGTCCCTTCTTCTTCTCCTCCTTCCCCTCCTCGAGTGACTCAAGCGACCATTCCTTTGGTTGTGTCCTCTCCCCCTTCTTCTACTGTTCCTCCCGCTTCTTCGTCCATCTTCTCTTCTCTCGCGGACCTATCCCCCTCCATTTCTTCCCTCATCTCTGAGCTCCCTTCCCTTCCTATGTCTTCCTCTCCTGCAGTATCTCTTCCTCCCGTGAGCACTTCCTCGGCCTCCCTCTCGATGCCCGCCTCCAAGTGTCTCCACGTTTTTCCCTTCTACTACTGCAGCTGCCCCCTTCTCTGTTTCTGGCCCTTCTCCCATAAGTCCAGCTTGGATCTCCCAACACCTAAGTCAGCAGAAAAGGAAAGTTCCCATCACTCCGATGGACTTCTCCGTAATCCCATCAAAAGGGGTAAAGAAGCAGAAGCCCATCACACACTTCTCTCAGAGTGCTTCGGGAGAGAGGGTAATGGAGATCGCATACCCCAATCCTCTGAAGGATAAAAAGGATCTGTCTCTGACAGATTATATAGTGACTCAAGTCACAATGGGGACGTCTTCTGAAAGCCTTCAGGGAGAGGCCCTATCTGCAGTTGACGCCCTCTGCAAGAAGCTTCAAGAAGCAAAAGAAGAGAAAAGGCTATTGAAAGAGAAAAATAAACATCTGCTCCAAGCCTTACAAAAGATGGGCAGTGCACCTCCCACAACTACCGCCGAGACTCCTGAGCCTCTGAGTCAGGATAAAATTAATGAATATGCAAAGATCGGTGAGCAGGGTATGGCCATTTCCGCTTGGAGGAGCCAGATCCTCAAAGACAGTGAAAAAGTAATCGCCAAGTTCACTGATTTGTATCTGAACATCAACAAGGCGAATAAAGAGCTCCAAGCGTTAGCAGGACCCATATCAGAAGAGCTGGACCATGCTAGGCTGCAGCATGAGACCTTTCAACAAATGTTCGACTGTTCAGTCGAAGATCTGGTCAAGTTCGGCATTTTCGGTCATCCCAGGGCCCTCAATAAAGTCCTTTCCACTCTGGACTACCGGGATAGATCAACTGGAATTCGTCCTTGAAAAGATCGATAAGGTAAAGGAAGAAGCCCTGGACGCAATGCACCAAATGGAACAAATCATTCTCAATATGTCTCCAGGGTTGCTTACTCCTTCCTTCGCCTTAAGGAAGGTTGATGAAACCATCCAGATCTTCAAGGAGATTGTTTCACAAGGGCTGGGGCCAGAGGTCACTTTTGACGCGGAGTCCATCAATAACCTGCTGGCCTATCGGGACTTCATCGAGTTCCTCATAGAAGCAGAGAAAGAATATTCCAAACTCCCAGAGAAGCTCATAGACGAGTGGGAGACTTGCAAGGTGATCAGTCATCAACACAAGGATCCTTCCCAGGATCAACTAGAGCCTATGATCAGCAAGTTCATGGAATACCGCGCCCAATTCCACATCTCGTCACCTGAGCAGCATCAGAAGCAGGATACCCCCTTTCGGCCGCAGGATGACGATGATGAATAGCTTCTCTTTCTTCTTCTCTCTCTCGTCTTCCGACTTTCTTTTTTGTAAATGTCTAAAGTATGTTGACACAAATGATGACATCATCCATGTTGCACCATGGGATGATGTCATCCATCAAGTTGTCAAAAGTCAACATGACTTTGAGATATTTTGTAGATATTTTGTAAATATCTTGTAAATAGGTGGTTGGTTCCTTTTTGCCTTCCTTCTTCTCCTTCTTCTATAAATACTCCAATACTTGTTGTATTTGGACATGAGTGGATATCTTTCAGATGAAAAATAGAAGTGAGGAGAAAAGACTTTGAGCTTTTTGTAACAGAAAGAAAATATTAATACAATATTTAGACTTTGTGCTGAATACGTGTGTTATTTGCATTGGATCTTTCTTACATGTCAGATCTGTGTGTTTATTCTGTTGGATCTACTTCTGTTTTATTGTCATTTATTCATCAGTATTGCTTTGCTCGTTTATGCAAGTAGGTTTGGCTCTGTTTACTACCAATCCCAAAACATAAACCTTTTGACCTTTCTTCCTTGGAATTCATTTCTTTTCTTCCTTCGGACCTGATCTTTCTTCATCCTCTCTTTCATTCCTTTCTTTCCGCAGTCGGAAACACCCTACTGGGATGAGATCCCAAACCCCCGAAGGCAGAATATTGTGAGACTTGCACAGATTCCTGCTGGTAGAATAGCAATAAACCAGTTTCGCTTTGCTGACTCAAAGAAGGGCTATGCCCTGCACACTGTTGGCTCGTTTATCCATAGATCTACCCAAGCGACAGATTTTCGGACCAACAGAATTTGGGTGTGAATTCTGTAGAGTTTGTTGAGCATAGCTCCAAACAGATCTTGGTATTGTATTGAGAGAGTGGTGGCTTGTAATAAAATCTGAGCAAGTGATTCTTGGTAGACGTAGCCCAAATTGGGTGAACCACATTAAATACTGTCTCTATGTGTTGTGTTATTTTATTCTGCACTTTTATTTGAGATCTGTAATATTTTCTGCATATTAGTTTCTACTATTACAATGCTGTGAGGGATTATTCCGCATATTTTATCCTTTATTTCCTAACAATTGGTATCAGAGCCTGGTTTTCATTTGCTGAAGTGTTGAATCGCAGGGAAATTTTTATCTTGAGTGGGAGCTATGGCAGATGATGGAAGATCTAGGGTTGATAAATTCAATGGGTAGAATTTCAGTCTTTGGAAGATGCAGATGGAAGATTACCTTTATCAAAAGGATCTTTATACTCCACTGTCTGAGAAGGTGAAAAAAACCTCGAGTATGACAGATGCAGAATGGGATTTGTTGGATCGGAAGGCACTTGGAACGATCCGACTGTGTCTTGCATTTTCGATATTATTTAATGTTTCAAAGGAAAAGACTGTAAAAGAACTGATGGATGTATTAGGGAAGTTGTATGAAAAACCCTCTGCCTCTAACAAGATATTTTTAATGAAAAAGTTGTTTAATATGAAGATGTTTGAGAATAGTTCAGTAACAAATCATTTAAATGATTTCAATACGATTGTGAATATGCTAGCTTCAGTTATAATAGAATTTGATGAATAAGTTAGCGCTTTATTAATTGTATGCTCTTTCCCTGAAAGTTGGAATAGCCTGGTAATGGTGGTAAGCAACTCAGTTCCAGCTAACTCGAAGTTGAAGTTTGAGGATGTTGTAGGGGTGGTTCTAAGCGAGGAAATGTGAAGAAAAAGCTCTGGGGAATCTTCTACTTCAAGGAATACTTTGACAGTGGAAACTAGAGGGAGACAGAAGAATAGAGGAAACCATGGAAAATTGAAAGATCGGGCAAGGTCAAAATCCAAGAGCAAGATTGTATGTTGGAACTGTGGAAAGTTTGGGCATGTAAAGAAGGACCGTTGGGAGCTTCGGGACAAGAAGAAACAATAAGAAGAAAACAAAGAGGCAAATGTGGCATCGGGTAATGTATGTCAGGATGCTTTGATTCTTTGTTTGCATAATATTACTAAATCTTGGGTTTTAGATTCAGGGGCTCCTTTTCATGCTACTCCACATAGGCATTATTTTGTTGATTATGTTCAAGGGGATTTTGGGCATGTTTTTCTTGGTGATGATGAGCCTTTTAGTATAGTTAGAAAAGGTTCTGTTCAGGTTAAGATGCAGAATGGGAATACATGGCTATTGAAGGATGTCAGACATGTGCCTACATTGAGGAGAAATTTGATATCGGTGGGGCAATTGGGAAGTGATGGTTGTACTGTGATATTTATAGCTAACTCTTGGAAGGTTACTAAGGGTGCTCTTGTGGTGGCAAGAGGTAAGAAGGTTGGAACCTTGTATTTATCCATTGATAGTACTAATGATTGTAATCTTGTGGCTCTAGAAGCAGATACAACATTATGGCACTATAGGCTTGGTCATATGAGCCATAAGGGCATGGACATCATAAAGAAGAATTAGCCTGGATATACAGAAACATGTTTGGATTTCTGTGAGGACTGCATATATGGGAAACAAAAGCGAGTAAGGTTTCTCAAGGTTGGACCTATAAAGAAAGAGAGTAAGTTAGAGCTGGTGCATTCTGATGTGTGGGGGCCTGCTCAGGTATCATCTCTTGGGGGTTCAAGTTATTATGTTACTTTTATTGATGATGCAAAAAGGAAAGTTTGGGTTTATTGTATTAGAAACAAATATGATGTATTTGACACTTTTGTTAAATGGAAAGCCTTGGTAGAGAATGAAACAGGTCTTAAGCTAAAATGTCTCAGGTCAGATAATGGAGGGGAGTTTTGTAGCAATGAATTTGATGATTACTGTTCTAAGAATGGAATCCGCAGGCAAAAGACAGTTCCAGGAATTCTGCAGTAGAATGGGGTATCAGAAAGAATGAATAGAACAATAATGGAACATGTTAGGAGCATGAGGATACATGCAGGACTGCCTCTTTCTTTTTGGGCAGAAGTAGTGAGCACAGCTGTGTACTTGATAAATAGAGGACACTCAAGTGCCTTGGATGGAGGCATACCTGAGGAGGCTTGGTATGGTAAGAAATTTGATTATTCATTTCTTAGAGTCTTTGGATTTGAGGTGTTGGTTCATATAGACAAGGATGATAGGACCAAGCTAGAGGCTAAATTAGAAAAATGTACTTTCATTGGTTATGGTGGTGATGACTTTGGATATAAATGTTGGAGTATTAAGGACAAGAACATCATTCGATCTAGGGATGTGGTCTTTAATGAGAAAGTCATGTATAAGCAACAGTTGCAGGAAAACAGGGAAGAATCCAAGAAAGAATATGTAGCGGTAGAGGATCTTCCAGATGGGAAAGTGACACATGAATCAGTTTAGGAACCCCCTCAACAGGAACCCCAAACT
The DNA here is from genome assembly GCA_019776745.2 of Taxus chinensis. Lineage (NCBI taxonomy): Eukaryota > Viridiplantae > Streptophyta > Pinopsida > Cupressales > Taxaceae > Taxus > Taxus chinensis. Next base: position 193,031,492 of record CM034149.1, on the reverse strand, counting down.
CCTATATTGAGGAGGTCTTCTAGGGTAAGAAGATAACCTAAACATTTTTCTCCTTCTCTTTATTATTTATTACTCACTGATAGTGGAGAGCTAGAGAGATTTGATGAAGCAATGCAGGTAGATGTTAGGAAGGAGTGGGAGCAAGCCATGGATGAGGAGCATAAGTCTCTCATGGAGAACCAGATTTGGGATTTGGTGAAGCTACCGGAAGGAAAAAGAGCATTGCAGAACAAGTGGGTGTACAGACTTAAAGACGAAGAAGGAGGAAAGAAAAGATATAAGGCCCGGTTGATGGTCAAGGGGTTTGCACAGAAACAAGGTATAGATTTTGATGATATTTTTTCTCCTGTAGTAAAAATGACTTCTATCAGAACTATTCTTGGAATAGTGGTAGCAGAAAACTTGCACTTAGAACAGTTAGATGTAAAGACTGCATTTCTCCATGGTGATTTGGAGGAGGAGCTATATATGCAGCAGCCAGAAGGATATGAAGTCAAAGGTAAAGAGGAGATGGTGTGCAAACTGAAGAAGAGCTTGTACGGCCTGAAACAAGCTCCACATCAATGGTATAAGAAGTTTGATAGCTTCGTGATGGAGCAAGGTTATATTAGATGTCATTCTGACCATTACGTGTATACAAATAAATTTGAGGATGGAAGTTATATTATCATGTGTTTGTATGTTGATGACATGTTGGTTGCAGGTAAAAACATGCAGGAAATAAAAGTACTCAAGAAACAGCTAAATAAATCCTTTGATATGAAGGATTTGGGGGCAGCCAGACAAATCCTTGGTATGAGGATAACTCGAGATAGGAAGGAACGGAAGCTGACTTTATCTCAGGAAGAGTTCTTTAAGAAGGTATTGGATAGGTTTAACATGCAGGATGTTAAACCAGTTGGGACTCCTTTGGCAGGCCATTTTAAGTTATCAAAGGAGCAGTGTCCCAAGATAGAGCAGGAAAGAAACTATATGTCCATGGTACCTTACTCATCAGCGGTTGGTAGTTTGATGTATGCTATGGTGTGCACTAGGCCTGATATTGCCCATGCAGTGGGAGTTGTGAGTAGATTTATGAGTGATCCAGGTAAAGAGCATTGACAAGCAGTAAAGTGGATCCTTCAGTATTTGAGAGGGACCATGGGGACAATTTTGTGCTATAGTGGATCAGACACCACTTTATGTGGTTATGTAGATTCAGACATGGCTGGAGATGTAGACAGTAGGAGGAGCACGACAGGGTATATTTACACTGTAGGTGGGACAGCAGTGAGCTGGATTTCACGACTACAGAAGTTGGTCGCTTTATCAACCACGGAGGCTGAGTATGTTGCTGCCACAGAGGCAAGCAAAGAGATGATTTGGTTACAACAATTTCTTGAGGAGTTGGGGCATAAGCAGGAGGAATGTAAGTTGTATAGTTATAATCACAGTGTTATACACCTAGCTAAGAACTCTTCTTTCCACTCCAGGATGAAGCATATACAGTTGAGATATCACTTCATCAAGACAACTTTGGAGGAAAATAAGTTAAAGTTGGAGAAGATTCATACCAGTCAGAATCTTGCAGGCATGATGACCAAAGTGGTCACAAGGGATAAACTAAAGCTATGTCCAGCTTTGGTTGGCCTAAGTGGATGACAATGAAGGGTTGAGAAGCTTGCTCAGTGGAAATCAGTCTCCAAGTGGGAGATTGTTATGTTTGTGGAGCCTGCTTTCATGTTAGATTTTGGTACACCTTCTATGTTTTACACTCGGGTATTTTTACGGTGGTCCTGCTCACTAGTAAGCGGGTGAGGGGGTTCGGGGGCAAAGCCCCCGAAGCAAATTTTCATGGGTGGGTTATTAACCCATGGGTAATGGGTAACCATTATGGGTTGTTTTTGGGCTCGTGGTTTTTCGGTACCCATTGTTTTGTAAAACGGCCTCTTCGGCTACCCATAGGTTTATGGGATGGTTTTGGTTTTTGCCCATTGTTTGATACCCACGGTTTTGTAAAAATACTTAAGTAGTTGTCTATTTATATGGTTTTATGCATATGATAGATATATGAAATGCATTACAGATGTGCTTTGAATTCGGGTGTGAATTCTTTAGAGTTTGTTGAGAATAGCTCCAAATGAATCTGGGTATTGTATTGAGAGAGTGGTGGCTTGTAATAAAATCTGAGCAAGTGATTCTTGGTGGACGTAGCCCAAATTGGGTGAACCACGTTAAATACTGTCTCTTTGTGTTGTGTTATTTTATTCTACACTTTTATTTGAGATCTGTAATATTTTATGCATATTAGTTTCTACTGTTACACTTTTGTGAGGGATTATTCCACATATTTTATCCCTTATTTCCTAACAGACGACTATAAAATAAAGTAGAGAAGGGGTAGAATCAACGGTTGTTGTGCATTTCACCTATTTTTCTACCATTTTTGCTCCAAGACTCCTGGAGATGTGAATATGCATTGTTTTCCATCATTTTTTGATGAAATTCCTTGTCGTCTCTGTTTGTAAAGTGCCATTAAATGGATTCAGAACTTAATTTGTGAGTCCAAGGATTTTTAAGGTCGATATTTTGAAATTGGAATTGCTCAGGCACTTGCAAAAATGAGAATTATTGGAGAAGCTGGATTCGGGACAAAGTTGTAAGGGAAAGAAAGGGAAAAGGATGAAAGTTGCAGGTGCAAAAGATGAAAAAGGTGTTGCCTCGAGAGCGAAAAGGATTACCTGTCAGATCTAGTTGTGCAGAGCCTCTAGAAAATTATTAAAAAGGGGATTTCTCACATGATAGAATCGGAATGATTAGAAGGATTGCCAAAAAGTTGTGGCATGACATCCTAGTCATTAGTCGAGGGCCCAAGAAACGTGATCAGTTCACAACTGGTCCCCCTGGCAGCTTTCGGATGTGGATTTGTTAAATGTCACTTTCTGAGGAAAATTAGTAACAAGTAAAGGTGCCTCGAATATTCTTCTCTTTTGGGGGGAAAATTGAGTGAGTAAAATGTATAAATGTAATGAGAATACTCTTGCAAAGGGTCGGGGATTAAATTTCATAAGAAAAATTTGAGATAATTCGTATTCTGGGATACCTGGTTATTTTCCTCTATGTTAGATTTTCTATCGTGTCAAGTTGGTTACAGATGTATATCCATTGACAGGCTCTGAGATTTCTTTGGAAGCTTTCCCCTGCCGATGAATCTAAGTAATTTTGAAATTAATTTGTGTTCAATCTCTAGCAATTTGTGTCTGCTTTGTTTCAGAATGTCTACAAATGGTTTCTTTCGTTCCTATTGCAATCTTACATTGAAATATTTGTGAAATCACACAAGATCTCATCCCTATGAAAATTTAGTGGCATTTGCAATTTCATCTCAAGAAGAGCCTTCATCCCGTGATGAGATAAACAAATTTAAAATCACTCCACTATCATTTGTTGATAAATATTGTCTGTAAGTCTTTGGGTGTACCTTAGGCATGATTGATTAGAGATTTTGGTGTTTAATTGATTCTTTTAACTCGATCCTTCGTGCTATATTCTCAAAGATTGTGTGAAAACGTGTTGATCTGGGCCTCCATTGAAGCACACCTTCTAGTTGAAGGAACGTATTAACTATTCTTAAGTTTTCTGTCGTTGAGTTGTCCATTGTTGTGAAGTTTCTCAGAGATCTGGTATAATCAACTTTATCTTGCTTAATCTCCCACCAAAATTATTCAAAAACCATGAATCAATCCTGAACTACCCCTGTTTGCCCTGTATATCCACAAAGGAAAAAAATCTATTTACCAAAATATGTAGAGTAATCAGGATTCCATAATGTCTTCAATAACCTTAGCCTTGTTTTGAAAGTATCTCCATCTTTTATAAGTGACAACTCTTAAGAGTTAAATTATGGAGTATTGACCGTATTTTCCTAAGGCTTTCTTCATAAAATTTGTGCAAAAGAAGGATATATCCATGTCCTTCATCAAATAGAGGTTAAAATAAGGGTCCTCTCACCCTAGTTGAAAATTCACAACCTAAAGTAGTGGGGATAGGTCAAATCCTCTTGAAGGTGTTATCCATCTCTCCAAAAATTTGAATGACAAAGGGACAGTTAGATCTCATCCCCGGCTACAAAATGACACACATTATGATCTATTTGTCTCTAAACTCCATGTTGAATCTTTGATGTTGCTCATCTTTAAAGGGAGAACAAATTTGGACGCCAACACATGACATGGATCCATGGGCACCCCAAGATCATGTTTAATGGAAGACCGAATTCAAGGACATGGAACATTGTATTATGAAAATTCGACCCTACTTCCATCGGAACTACTATAGTACCTACTGACTCTCACTCCTCATTATCATATGTTGTGATTGTAATAGTTTTGGCCCCTAGATCCGTTTCTTAATGGCCCAACTATTTAACCAGCTTCAACGTACAAATATTTAGACCATATCCACCATCCACAAGTACTCTTTTGATCTTATTACGGGTAACAACCACTTCTAATTATAGGGGGAAGTTTTACTTTGGGTCATTACGCAGGATTGCAATGTGATCAAAAGTGATATGATCATTTGAATCAAGGTGTGCAATCATGGCTTGAAGGTACGCGAGATCTACATCTGTGTAGACTCCTGAACTCTTCAATGTTTTATACAATATGTTTTTATGGGGAGTAGATATTTTGAGGAGATCTAAGATCGATATCCTACCAGGTGTCTTCTCCAACTGTTCTATTAAATTTTACTGACCTTCCTGAGGGATAGATAGGGGATTTGGTATAATCAAACGAGCGCATCGCATCCCTACCATAATTTTTTTCTAAGATCCTAATAGTATTGACATGTTCATCATATGAATGGATACATCCTATGAGGGAATAAAATGGACTATCATTAGGGCAATAAACATAAGCAAAATTCATATAGTCATTGGAAGTTTGTCCATGAACTGGCTTTGTTTTCTTTTTATCTGCATGGTTAGGGAAGCGCTCTTTTAAGATACCCATTTTCTCATTCGGACCTTGTCTTGAGTCAGGGGGAGAATGTATGGAATTTTTTCCCTCTTCATTGAGGTCTTATATGTAATGACGTAGTCTCAAGCACCTGTCTGTTTTATGTCCTTTAACACAGTAGAAATCACAGTACTCATGCTCTTTGACCCAACCAAGTTTTATAGCATCCTCTGGATATGGTACTATTACAGTTGGGTATTTCACCATGTTCACGATGTCTAACCATTTAAGTATAGCCGACAGTGATTTAGTTAGCGGTGTGTGTAGACACCAAAATTGGGTCACACTCCCCTTGGTCCCTCGATAAATAAATACCTTGAACACATCCACCTAACCATGGCCCCCTTCACCTCACTATAATATTAATTTAATTATTAAAATTAAATTAATTCATTATCCTCACCATATTTGTTATTTAAATCTCCTAATTTAGATAATGCCCACATATCCACCTCACCTAGACACCTCATCTAGCCACCTCACCCTAAGACCTATTCTTAGTACGTTACCATAACTAACTAAGACTTACCCAAACCCTAAAAATCAATGCCTACATTCCCTCTAACCACATTCCTGCATGCTTAAAAGAAGCCTCCATCCTAATCCATGGGGCCAACACACGAGATCCCAGAAAATCAAGGGGATTCGCTTAGTTTAGAAAACCTAGGAAATCCCACCCTAACCGATGTCGATTACCCTTAACCACCACTGGTTAAGACGGAACTACCATCAGTCACCTTTTAATCCCCAAAAAAACCTTATTTTTGAGGTTAGAAAGAAGGTTGGTAGATTCCAGAGAGATATCACATCTTTTGAGAACAAGTTTCCATGAGAACACGCATGCAAGGAAGGAGATCAAGTATTTTCTCTTTCACAGACATCCAACATTCATCCAACAACTACCCAACACAGATTTGATCCAATCAGGCAAGAAGGAGAGCACATGTAGCCCATGCAAGAGCTCCCCAACGTTTGGTGATCCCCTACAGCATTCAACCTCTTATCAACACTTTCTTTCCTCACTCACAGACATCCAAAACTAGATTCCAAGTAAGTGAAACATTTTACTCTTCTGGTTCATTCATTCAATCATTGTATCTTCATCCTTTGTTTTCCTAGCCACCCATTTACCTCCTTCAATACTCACCCCTCCATATCCCCATTAAACCCTCATCAAATCCCATCCAAACAACTTAATACCTCATTTCGACCAGCCTAGTCCTTTGTGCAATCATAAGGGAGACCAAAAGCTCATTCTGGGACATTCCCAGTATTCCATAGTGACCGGAACTGGTTCTCCCCAACCGCCATTGGTCACCCTTAACCGCCGTCGATCTCTGTATTTACCAATACAGCCCAGAACAGTAATCTACCTACCTATTCCCACATCGCCCTTACTCATATGTGACCTGCCTAAGACCTCCGTCAAACCTTTAGAGACCCAGAACCAGTTACTTGACCTTTAGATCTTATTTTAGCCTAGCCTGCTAGATTAGATCTTTCTTATTGTGTTCTAAACGAGATACCTAAATCATTTTAACTACAATAGGATTTATTTCATAACCAACATTAAATTGTTTTAAACAGTGGACCGATAACTGTCTAGGAAGTATCACACTTTCCGGACCTAGCACACACTAGGTAGTTCACTTCATATATTGTTTAAATTTTATTTGGTGGTATTATATTCCATTTTAGGTAGTTCCTCCCAGGCAAAAGGAAGCTCTCACGATTCACTGTGGATTCAAAACTCATACGCGCACAACAACCTATCAACCAACATTTCAATAGGTATTCCTCCTACGCCCGTTACCCTATGTATTTCGTCATTTTCTAAGAAACATCTAAGAATCAGGTGAAACAATGTGAATATATGTTTGGTGGGTGCTTTTGGGTGAGGTCCTTGTGAGAGCTTTAAAAGTAGACCGGTCTACACAGTTTTGACTCTTTTGGAGTCTGTAATGCCATCGCTGACAATATGTTTGTTTTTGTTAAAGAATTTTGGTTTTTCTAAGGATATTGCTTCATGTTTGTCTTTAACGACCAGTCTGAGTGTATTTTTTGTGATGCGAGCCTTTTTTATTTGACTACCCTTCTCTATAACTTCTTCGAAGTTAGAGTCGCAATACATTTGTAAATGGAAGGCTATTTATGGGTTTAGGTTAGGAACGAATATGCTAACTAGCTATTTTTCTTGCAAGGCACGTAGGAAATGGCTTCCCAACCCACGCCAGTGTTGTAAAAAGCTTGCAAAGGTCTCATTGGGCTTCTGCTTTGCCTTGCAAAGGTCATTCATTGTGATATCATTTTCCATGTTGAAGGAATAATGTCGCACAAATTTCTCCACTGGGTGGGCCATGTTACAATGGAGCCCTTGGGTATACTAAAGAACCATTCTAATGCTAGTGCGCTTAGGCTTCGAGGGAAGAGTCATATTGAGAAATTATTGTTGTATGCGACCTCTTGGAAAGCCATATAAAATTCCTTGATGTGATCAATAGGATCACCTTTTCTTTTATATTTAACGAATTTAGGAATGGTAAAATGCTTTGGGAAGGATTTCCGTAACATGTCCTTATCGAAGGGGTAAGAGCATAGTTCTTCATACAAGTATTTCCCACTATGCCCTATGATTCCTTGTTTTAACGTAGCAAGTGTGAATTTCATGGATTGTAATTCCCATTGAATGAGTTGTTCTTTGGTAGGAGATATTAGTCATTGTGCCTTAGCCACTTTAAAAGTTGTGTCATTATATGGATTGAAGTGGAACTTGCTAGATTTCATTTTGAGTTTGTCTTTGTATATGTTCCTACTTGAAGAGCCTAAGTTTTCCAATTTTTGGCTTAATTTTAAGATTTGTTTTTTAAGGATATCTTCTTCAACTAAAGGATCCTCTTCCTCATCAAACTTAGGAGGTGGTGAGGCTTTACGCTCAATCTTCACTTTACGCGAAGCCTTGTAATAAGGTTTCCGTGAATCACCAAGTGCCTTTAATGGGTCTCCTTCAATAGTGTTATGATGTTTCTCAGAAGTAGAAGCATAGCCTACGTCAAAGTAGTTATCCATGTCTAAGAGGGATATTTGTTATTCTATTTTGTGATTAATAACCTTAGTCTCCACGTCGTGTTCTTGTGGAAGCTTAGCACCTTATTCTAAGACTCTTGCAAGTACTTGATCTCTGTTATAATAAAGGAGATTGTCAAACTGTCCTAGATATAATTGATGTTATTCTTCAGAAGAATCAAATTCTTCTCCCTTATGATCAATCAATGGCTCTATTTCTTTAACCAACGAAAAGAGAGGTGCTAAGTTGTTGTCGGTAAATGGGAAGGATTCAAAAGGATTCTCTCCTAAGTTGCGCTCATTTGGTTTAGATGCCATTTTCGTGATTTTAGGCATACTTAGTCAAAATGATACTCGGTATTATCTAAATGTCTTCAAAGTTTATTGTGAAACCTAGATGTATGCTTGTAATTCATTTGATAAAATGCCAAAATATCCTAGTGTGTTCTAGATGTAATGTTATGCAGTCATTTTATTATTCAAAGAACACTCACATGAACAATCACTCACTATCGTCTATCAAGACAATACCCTAAACTATAATTTCAATGAAGGGTTAAAAGCAGATAGTGGCAATACCCTATTCATATATAGGTCAAGTTAGAATACCAACAAAGCCTAAATATCAAAGTGATATTGACGTGATCTCTCCGTGAGATATACCAAGTCCAGTTTAAATTATGATGAAACTGAAGTTTTATAAAAAATGGAAGTTGTGAATGTGTATATAACAACACTTTCATGATACATTAACTGAGCAAGCAAGGTGTTAGTATCAAGATGATATTATCGCGATATATACAAGGAAATATTGACACTCTCAAAATACTTAGATGAATTTGGAATTGAAATTAAGTATGAGTATAGCAATAAGTTCTTAGTTGTGTGAGCAATGTAACCATACAATAAAGGGACTTATAACGAGTTATCACAAAACTGAAAACACAATGTAAGTACCGAAATTTTACGACTAGATTGTGAGAAAAAAACAACTTAAGGAGAAATAATGATGAACCTAAATCAAGGCGATGAAGATGATCTTGAAATCAAGATCGAAGGACTATCAAAAGACATGAAAATGTACCTACGCACTTTATACATTTAACAACACATCCGCAAACATGGATGGGTGTAAACAAATAAAAAAGTGTGGAATACTGTCTTTGATACGACTCGTAGGGTATGCTTCCTTCTCACCCCAAATGGGTAGCTAGAACACTGTTATCCCGTAAAATTGACAAGGGCAATTTTACAGATAACCATACTGAAATTTTGTTCTGATTCCTCGTTAGGGATCCCTTGCGTTCGGAATGTTGCAAAATCCCTTTCCGGGAAATCTGGTTTTCCGAACTTAGTCGTTTTTGGTCTTTTGGCCAGGCGCATATAATGACTATGCAACATCAAAAGTTGATGCGCCCCCTTTAATCCTTTGGTGCATGCTTTCCTGTGTCAGCAGGCATTTTGGTGCGCCTCTCCATGTTGAAGCCTTCCTGCGTGCGCCAAGGCGCATGCGCCTTCCTGTCGACAGAACTTTTGGTGCGCCAAAGGCGCACATTTTCTTCTGTCAACACCACTTTCGGTGCGCCATGGCGCACATATCTTCATGTTGACAAGTCTTTCGGTGCGCCAAAGGGCACATGCTTTCTCGTGTCGACAGGTCATTTGGTGTGCCCCTTTAAAAAGTTGGTGGTGCATTTATTGCTGCCTCGCCTATATATAGGCGTGTCTGCGCTGTCATTGTCACCAGAGCAATCACGTGACTATTTTCATTATTTTCTCTGACCCTGTTAGCGCGCCTACCTTGTCGCTTTCGATCACGTTGTGGACCCATTCTCACACTTTTTCATCGTTTATATCCAGGTAAGTGGCCTTCTACCCTTCGTGCGTTTTGTTTTTGTGGTTTTTGGTTGTTTGTGGGTGTGTTTTGGATTGAAAAGAAAGAAATGAATAATGAACTTGTTGTCCCTCCCCCTGCTATCTTTCCATTTTTCCTCCTCTTTCCAGATCTGCTGGTAGAGAAAGTCTTGTCCTGGGCAATAGCTTAAAACCTTGGTTTAAAACCATTTCTATCAACCCAGTAAAACTTGCAAAGAGAGTTTTGGCCTGACGTGGAAACCCTATGAGAATCAAGCCTAAAAAGGAAACTGCATTTTCCTTCTCCTTTAGCGCATTGGCATTCCCTGTAACATTAAAAACAGCAGCACTAATGGTGCGCATTTCCTGCCTGTTACGTCATAAAAGGATGTGCCCTCATGGCGTACTTCCCTCACATGCTGCAAACGCTTCCCATGCGCCCCTTAGCGCATCAAACTTGGACGTAACATAATATATTCCTGCGCCCTTTGGCGCACCCAGCATCCATGTAACACCCTTTTCCTGTGCGCCAAGTGCAGTCATACGAGGCGTAGGCACGTTCCTCATCACAGCAACATTGTGTCATGCAGACCCTCCATGCGCCGCGCCAAGTTCCCTTAGGCGCGCAAAATGTTCATGTTACATAAACCCTATATGCGCCTTTGGCACACCGAAGTTCCGTGCAACATGATGAATACATGCGCCACAGGCGCATCCTGTTCCCGTGTAACACAAAGATTCCGTGCGCCCTTTATAAAATGCATCCACATGGCGCAGGTGCACTTGTCCTCGCAGCAACACAAAATGCACCCTGCAGTGTCTATGCGCCATGCGCCCTTTGGCGTTGATTTATCCCTTGCAACACCCTTTTCCTGTGCACCTTACCTATTTAGCTCTGCAAATTGCAATATCCGTGCGCCGTGCGCCCCGAGGCCTTTAAATTGCTAACTCTTTCTTCTGTCAGCATTTCAATGGCAAATCAAACAGCTGACGTAGCTTTCTCCAATTGGGTTTCACTTCTCATTCTTGCAGATCATCAGCTAAACTTAGAAGAACATATGTCAACATCAAGCAAGAGGCCTACCAAATCCAAAGGCAAGGCCAAACTCACGGAAGAGGAAATGAAGTATAAATATCAGAGGGTCAGAATGCCCGACTCCCAGGCCGAGTGTGACTTAGACATCAGAGACTCAGAGTTGGGTAATATTGATTTGGAGGAATTCTGGGTCAGGACTCAGAAGGTCACAAGAAGTCCATGGATGGACAAGCTGATAGGCAGTGCCCTACACTTCGCTGGAGGAATCCCAGTCAGTGCCGTGAACAATGAATTCATGATGGTGGTTTCCCGATGATATAACAAAGACACAAGATGTGTCGTAAATGAGAAGGGCGAGGTCGTAATCAACCTCACTGCCCGCCACTTTGAGATAATACTCGGCATTCCTCATCACCGGCACTTTGTGGCCGTCAGCCAAGATGAGTGCATTAAGGCATGGGACGAAAATGAAGATCAGTGTATGCAGTTGATGAACGAGGTCTATCTGAAAAATAAAAAGGTAGTGACCCGTTGGCCACAAATCATTCACCGCAGTGATTTTTCAGAGGAGCTCAGCGACACTATCACATTCCTGAGTAGGGTGTTTGGGCTTCTTGACGCCCACTTTTTCCACAAATGGATGTTGCGGTACTTAGAGACTATGAACAAGAATGTGCCCGATCAATGCTTTTGCTGGGCGGAAATAATAAGCAGCACGATCTCTGAGAAGCTACAACAATTTACCACAACTGGGAGATTCTACATGAATTCCTATGTTGTTTACGCTGCAGCTTCAGAGAGAGACTATCCAGCCCTAACGCGGAGTGGGGTTTGGCCCCAGGTCAAAATTTATGAATACTATCCAGAATTGAAGCTGGAAAATAGCATCCCTCAATTCACAAAAATCAATGATGCATTTTTCTACTTCATCATCTGCCTGTTGAGGCCAAATATGACTTACGGTCGCACAACCAAGAGTATAGTGGCAGCCACTGAGAAATGGGGGGCCCTGTTCACCCAATTCCCCACATTCACATATCTGAGGGTAGCCAACTTCTTGGGAGAGCCAACTAGACTACCAAGGTATGTTGGGCCTAAGTTGATCCTACTGGAGCTGTCAAGACAGCTGGTCACTTATCATGAAAAGTGTCAAAAAAGAAAGAAGGGTGGAACTCCTTTCCCCCTCACAGTGGGTAGATATACATGTCTAACTCACCACAAGGCAAAAGACATGTTTGCAGAGCTGGAGCTGCTAAATCTGAAACATGACTTCCCAGCAAGGCCTACCTTCGACCCGAGAAATTGTCTTCCTAGGGCCAAGCTCGATCCAATCCACATCCCTCAGATCGAGGATGTTTACATTGACCTATATCATGAGGTGGAGCTTAGGAGGAAGGACCATTCTCGATTGGCCTTTGCAGAAATCATCCAATATGGGGTAGCCCTCGTCCCCAAAGGCTACCAAACTACTCAAGAGGAAGTGGATCAAGTATATCTTGACATAGGTGGGGTGTAACATCCCCATTTTAAGATACCAGAACAAGGGAATTTTTTTATTTTTTATTTATAACGTTCTCTGTTACGAATTATAAAATTCAAACACACGTTCTAGTTTTAATAATTGTTTTCTACCCAAACAACGCAGTTTGGATCACACAATTTCTTTTTAAAACTAATGTTCCCTGTTCGCATATTTACAATATGGAACACACATTCAATGCCATTCAATCTTATAACAGATTCTATATGCTGCTGTAAATGACTCGAGGAACTGCCGATCTTCCATTTTCATGGCTCAGAGTTTCATCGATCCTTCATTTCATGACTCGGCAACAACCGATCCTTCATGTTCATTTATGCATAGTATATTATATATACCTGTTCTCATAACCATTTCCAGTTATCGAAGTGATCCATTTAAGAAGCCTATCTGAATATCTGTTACTGATATTCATCTGACATCCTGCATCTTAAATTAAGTGATAAAGACAACGTAACCAGCACTTGCGATACTTTGGCCAAAGATTTTCACATGCTTTGCATGATCATATTCCTGGATGTGATACACATCAACGGAATACGTCCTTCACTTCACTTCACCTGTTATCTAGAATGGTCTTTCCTGGTTCCTACCAGTCCTCTTCGTTTAAGGTCAGATTTAAACTTCCAATTTCCAACTAGTAATATGAACGAATATAGGAAGGCACTCCTGGTAACTAAAGATACGCATACATACGGTGTCATTTCCCCACGACTCCGTGTGTCTAGTTATCTTTAGTATTCCAGAGTCACTCCGTATACCTGCTCATACTCCTATCCCCTGCCAAGAGTTACACATTCAGCCTATGTATTCTTGATGTTTTAATTCGGGAGGGCATTGCAATATGTCAGCTGCAACATTGTGTCGTCATGAAGACCCCGTCTTCATGGAGACACCTTGCTGTAGCTGGCGTATGCCAATGTCCTACAGAATCCTCCCATCGAGAATGCACATCCTGCTCAAGTGATTTGGATACGATTTGATAATTAAGAATCAACTTTCAGCATCCATGCTGATCCCTTGATCCTCGTTTCCGTTACAGTTGTATATAGCTAAGAGGGACTAAATCCGTCCATTAGCTTGCTATGCATCTTCTCCTTCATGTCGAAGGGCTACATTTCCCTACTTGGTTCTCTTCTTAATCATTGGATTAAGCAGTCCGTACCAACGGACATGATAAGTTTAACCTATTAAACTTAGCCAAGATTTTCCCAACTATAACTAAATTCAGAATTCTAACTTATTAGACGTCATTTAAACGAGGTCTAATTCCCAAGAAATGTATTCATTTGTTCTCCTTAACGTTACATAGTTAAGGTCCATTAGATATGGATATACTTGTCCTACATCCTTTATTCTAAATTTAGCATACGAGATCATTAATGGAGTTCGAAAGTGAAATTCGATTACTCCGAAGTTAATTGATATTCCTTAGCTCCTAAGCTAATCCTGAATACCTGTCGGATTGTGGAATCATATTCTTCCTAACCCTTTCTAATGCCAATTAAAAATTCATATTTATCCAAGTATGAACTAATTGCATATTTCAACTTAAAAGTTGCATTCAGGTAAGAATAGATATCAGTTCCCATTTAGCATCCATTCAAGGACAATTAAACAATTCCAAATCAAGAAATAACATTATATTTCCAATTTAGTCAACAATATCAAACTGATATAATTATTAAAATATCACACTTGTAATTGTATTCATCATTTCATGTCATAATCCGTACATTTGCCAATCCAACTGAATGGGCATGGTTTACATAAAACATCAATACAACTCAAAGATAGAAGAATATACTTTCTTCTTTTCACAATTCCTCGAAGAGGAATAAAGGCAATAATTACAATTCATCTTCAACTAATCAAGAAGCATCAGAAAACAGCCATGTCTTCATTCTAATCAAATTCCATCTGCAAAATGATTTGCACGGGTTAGTTCAATGAACTGAGCATATTAAGCACTTATCATTAAAATGAGGTGCTTCAACTAACTGTCTCAATAAAAGAACCTTGCTTTTATGAAACGACAGTAAGACATCAATCACGAAATAGGCACAAAGAAAGATCAGCATAACAACTGAACTATCAAAATATCATCACAATCAGCCAAGAACTGCTGTCCCGTTTCCACATAACCGTTACAAGTCTTATTTCACAATATTTGCAAAATTAGAATACAAATAGCTTACTGCTGGTATGGCATACTGTTATCCTTTCCACGCCTTTCATTAATAATAAATGCAAGGATGAAACTAAATGAAATGTAAACCCATTACCTTCCTTTCAGTTCATGCATCATGTTAGATTCCAAGCAATCAAGCACAGACAAGAAAGCGAACAGCAATGCATATAGTCGCTCACCTCTAAGCACTACAAGATTCGTTATCAACGAATTATAGATTTCCAACTAAATGAAAGAAGAACAGATCATTTTTCCAAGTCATTCATCCATATCCGTACTTCATTTGAATCAGGCTCATATGAAAATCCGAAACAGATTAGTACAACATTGTGTTTATCATAGATCAAATAGTATAAGGATGCATACTCTATATTTACCGTATTAGAAGAAAACATATTTCTTTCACTGTATGTTAAACAGATAACAGTTACACAATCGTACAATTAATTATTCACATGATTTCCTAATCCCATGGACGCATTCCGATCAAATGACATTTTATTCATTGCTGTTACCTACAGCAAGTCCAATAATCACCTGACTATGGATTTTACCAAATCAAAACAGCAGACAGAAGAAGAATTCCCTTCCCATAAATGATTCTACCCGAATCCTTTTTCAAGTTCATGATAGTATGCAGAACTCCAGAATGCAAAAATCAGATGTCATTACCTTTATCAAAATAAACCATACAGGGTGTCAAATACATGGATCTAGTACAGTCTAGACAACCCACACAGCAAGACAAAATTTCTATGCATTTATTCTTTTGTTCAGCAATCCAAGGCTAAGTCGTAATCACCAAAACAGTTCGATCTTAAAAGACCGATCAGCATTAATAAATACAACTAAACATCATACCTTCTTAGCAAGAAAACAGTATATTTCACTATGAGTTCAGAAGGAGAGACTATTTCTTTTCCAGCTTCCATGATTACTCAAAATTGTATTTGTCCAATTACTTAAAAGAAGAAACACAGCAATAATTGTTTTACCAGTATATCCTTCTAATCGAGTCTGCATTGCTCAAATAGAATTCACAAACCCATCTCTTAAAGATCAAAAGAAATGCTATCTCTTTTCAATGAAACAACAAAAAGAAAAGAAAAGTCTTATTTCTTTTAAGTGAGAAAAAGAAAGAACAACAAAAACGTGTTACCATTTCTTCCTTCAACCCAATTCATATACTCATAAAAAAAAACAATGTTGTATTCATCATAATCGAACACAGCAGAAAGAGAAAGGAACTATTTCCTTTTTAAAAGAAATTTCAGTATAGAAACGTCCTTCAGCAACTCGTACATCCTGTACAATTATATCACGAAAGACCATATAACAAAGAGCATTCTCATAGCAGTGAAAACAACCCACACAGTCTGCCAGTTCTTGATATAATACTTAAACAGTGGAATACCCATTCCATGAAGTTCGAAAAGAAATGAAATTCCTTTTAATTCCGAAACAGCAGATAGTAAACAAAAAGATCTTATTTCCTTCGATGAAAACTTCAGTATAGAAACAACATCAAGCCGTTCACACAACCATACAATCATATCGCAAGTTCATGTGACAACCAAACAATCGTACAGCAATAAAATAACCCATACTGCCTGCACAGTTCCATATCCTATTTTACAAGAAAAACCAGTTCGAATTTCCACATAAAGACAATAACCAGCACGACATGGAGGTATTCCGACTCCTTTATACATGCAAAGACAGTTCCAAACACAACAGCAAGGGAACGATTTCACAGAAAGGAGAACATCTCACAAAGCCAGTTCCGATTTCACACAACATGAACAGAGAAAGAAATATCTATTTCAATCCATCTTACTGTCAACAATCCAATACAGTAATTCATGTTCCAACTCGATTCGTGCAAGGACGAATCAAAGCCTAGCAACCAGAAGCGATTCTACTTAACGTTTCCAAGAAAAGAAAGCAAGAATCAACGAAATCCAAATCAAATCGACTCGACAACAATCACATAATCCCAACCCAAGAGCAGGGTTGTTTTAATGAGACACTTAAACAAAGCAAGAATTTTTAAAGAGAAGGGCTTAACATGCCTGTGATCTATTTTCCAGGACTCAAAGAAAGCTTCGTTTGCCGAATTATTTTCTTCCACAGCAACAGCAAAAACTTCCCAACACTCCTTTCTTCTTCAGGCTTAGCAACAGCCTCAAAATCTCCAAGAACAGTGAAAAATCTCAAGAGCTGGTTCGACTGAACCAGACCAGAAAAACCAAATGCAGAGCAACTTTGCAAAAGCCTGAATCAACAAAATGAAAATCAAAATTCCCTCATACACTTTCCAAGGCGAGCTGGTCGCGAGGACCAAGAACACTTAATGCATTAAAGGCTCTGCCTTTTCCCAACTTCCCACGCCACTGCCAACTTGAGTTGGCGATCTCTAAATTTCAAATTTCCCATGCAAAACCGAATTTGGCTCTATCTCCAAATAGATACCTCCGTTTCTTACCTGCCCCGCCAAAACTGGCGCTGTCCACGTATGGACTTTCCATTAAATGCTAATGAATACTCCCCTCCATCCTTATCCTCTCCCTCCAAGGGTCTATGCGCCCCTTTAGATTAGGATTAGTTTAGGTTGCCCATTAGTGTTCAACCTAGGTCATAGTTTAGCCTTAGGTTTATTTTCCCCTTTTTTTTTTGTAATTTAAAAAATCCACTTAGGATAGTAGTTTAGGATGCATGTTAGGACTTAGGATTAGCTTAGGATTTTAATTCCTACTAACCACTGACACCAAACAACCTCCATTCAGTCTTCCAACTGACATTCACGTTAATGTTATGCAAGACGTTCCGTCCTTTGGATCACATGCCAAAGCCACCCATGTCCAGGCATTTCTTGCCTCACGAGGTCCCAAGTTCGACAGTACAGGGTTCAAGAATCAAACCCCTGTCGTTGGCATTTACGTGCCAGCTACTCATACCTGCAATCAGGCGTTGCACGTTCATATCAACCTCTGGTTCGGTTCAAGAGTAAATCGACACATAAATCACAAGAAGACCTCAGCATACTTTGGATCAATGAAATTGATTCAAGGTGTGCTGTCAATCAGCAACGAGAGTTTAGCAAGTATATGACAATTTGTCGTCACATCAGCAAACACGCAAGTACAATAACTGCAGTCCTATGCAATAAATCACAGCATGCAAGAATCCAACTTAGCAACACATTCCTTTAAGATCAGAGGTTATCTTAACATGTTTGCCTTCATTTCAGCAGTTATAACAGTATGAAAAACATTCACCAAGATAACTTACAAAATTAGAGTGTTACATGGGGACGATTGGCCTTTTGCGGCAATTGATAGGACAAAATCTCCTCAGACAATTGAGGAAAGGATCAAGGAAACTCTGCGCAGGACAGAGCACTGGTGCCGAATGAACGGGCTCATCTACCTCGAAGTTGATTTCACGACCTCTCCGTTGGGTAACGCACCTCCTTGATCAAAACAGCAGCCTAAAGGCAAGGGTAAAAGTAAAGAGGGTGAATCCAAAACCACTCAAGAGGAAGCTCTTGAGAGTTCTCCTTCCGCTGCACCAGAACAAGTTATAACTCTGGCTTCTCTAGAGAAAGAAGCGGAAGAAGATGTTCCAATAGGCCCATCCACTTAGGATGTCGGCACTGCTACAGCACTTGAGGTCCCTTTTGTCCCTTCTTCTTCTCCTCCTTCCCCTCCTCGAGTGACTCAAGCGGCCATTCCTTTGGTCGTGTCCTCTCCCCCTTCTTCTACTGTTCCTCCCGCTTCTTCATCCATCTTCTCTTCTCTCGCGGATCTGTCCCCCTCCATTTCTTCCCTCATCTCTGAGCTCCCTTCCCTTCCTATGTCTTCCTCTCCTGCAGTATCTCTTCCTCCCGTGAGCACTTCCTCGGCTTCCCTCTTGATGCCGCCTCCAAGTGTTTCCACGTTTTTCCCTTCTACTACTGCAGCTGCCCCCTTCTCTGTTTCTAGCCCTTCTCCCATAAGTCCAGCTTGGATCTCCCAGCACTTCAGTCAGTAGAAAAGAAAATTTCCCATCGCTCCGATGGACTTTTCCGTCATCCCATCAAAAGGGGCAAAGAAGCAGAAGCCCGTCACGCGCTTCTCTCAGAGTGCTTCGGGAGAGAGGGTAATGGAGATTGCATACCCTAATCCCCTCAAGGATAAAAAGGATCTATCTCCGACAGATTATACAGTGACTTAGGTCACAATCGGTACATCTTCTGAAAGCCTTCAGGGAGAGGCCCTATCTGTAGTTGACGCCCTCTGCAAGAAGCTTCAAGAAGCTAAAGAAGAGAAAAGGCTATTGAAAGAGCAAAACAAACATCTGCTCCAAGCCTTACAGAAGATGGGCAGTGCACCTCCCACAACTTCTGCCAAGACTCCTGAGCCTCTAAGCCAGGATAAAATTAATGAATATGCAAAGATCGGCGAGCAGGGCATGGCCATTTCCGCTTGGAGGAGTCAGATCCTCAAGGACAGTGAACGAGTAATCGCCAAGTTCTCTTATTTATATCTGAATATCAACAAGGCGAATAAAGAACTCCAAGCGTTAGCAGGACCCATATCAGAAGAGCTAGACCATGCTAGGCTGCAACATGAGACCTTTCAACAAATGTTCGACTGTTTAGTCGAAGATCTGGTCAAGTTCGGTGTCTTCGGTCATCCCAGAGCCCTCAACAAAGTCATTTCCACCCTGGACTACCGGATGGATCAACTGGAGTTTGTCCTTGAAAAGATCGACAAGGTAAAGGAAGAAGCCCTGAACGCAATGCACCAAATGGAACAAATCATTCTCAACATGTCTCCAGGGTTGCTTACTCCTTCCTTCGCCTTAAGAAAGGTCGATGAAACAATTCAGATCTTCAAGGAGATCGTTTCGCGAGGGCTGGGGCCAGAGGTCACTTTTGACGCAGAGTCCATCAATAACCTGCTGGCCTGTCGGGACTTCATCGGGTTCCTCATAGAAGCAGAGAAAGAATATTCCAAACTCCCAGAGAAGCTCATAGACGAGCGGGAGACTTGCGAGGCGATCAGTGAGCGACACAAGGATCCTTCCCAGGATCAACTAGAGCCCATGATCAGCAAGTTCATGGAATACTGCTCTCAATTCCACATCTCGTCACCTGAGCAGCAGCAAAAGCAGGCTACTCCCTTCTGGCCGCAGGATGACGATGATGAATAGTGGCTTCTTCTTCTTCTTCTTCTTCCTCTTCTCTCTCTTCTTCGACTTTCTTTTAAATATCTGGAGTATGTTGGCACAAACAATGACATCATCCATGTTGCACCATGGGATGATGTCATCCATCAAATTGTCAAAAGTCAACATGACTTTTAGATATTTTGTAAATAGGTGGTTGGCTCCTTTTTGCCTTCTTTTCTCTCCTTCTTCTATAAATACTCCAATATTTGTTGTATTGGGGATGGATGAGTGAATATCTTTCAGATGAAAAATAAGAGTGAGGAGAAAAGACTTTGAGCTTTTTGTAACAGAAGGAATTATTAATACAATATTTAGACTTTGTGCTGAATACGTGTATTATTTGCATCAAATCTTTATTATGTCAGATCTATGTATTTATTCTGTTAAATCTGCTTCTGTTTTATCGTCATTTATTCATCACCAGTATTGCTTTGCTCGTTTATGCAAGTAGGTTTGGCTCTGTTTACTACCAATCCCAAAACATAAACCTTCTGACCTTTCTGCTTTGGAATTCATTTCTTTTCTTCCTTCGGACCTGCTCTTTCTTCATCTTCTCTTTCTTTCCTTTCTTTTCGCAGTCGAAAACACCCTATTGGGATGAGATCCCAAATCCCCGAAGGCAGAATTTGTGGGACTTGCACAGATTCCTGTTGGTAGAATAGCAATAAACCAGTTTCGGTTTGCTGACTCAAAGAGGGGCTATGCCCTGCACACTGTTGGCTCGTTTATCCATAGATCTGCCCAAGCGACAGATTTTCGAACTAACAAACACAAGGGTATAGATAAAAAAGATGAAAATAAACTAAATGCCACTTGGGCAGATTTTTGCTTCAACTACATACGAGAAAGAAACTAAGTTAAATGATACGTCATTTAATTCCATGATGAAAGATTCTTAGATCTAACATATGTGGACTATTTTCCGTGTTCGAAAAACAAGGGTCAAAATCCAAGTAAGTTGTCACTTCATGGTGGCTTGACGTAAAACGAACCAGCAAAGTGGGCTCCAAGACATAATGGCTTTCCTAATAAGATCACTAAACTAGGTGTCACAAGTTGTCTAAATGCGAGCTTGATTTACCCAAAAATTTGCAATGACTAATTTGGGAATATCTCGGCTTTACTTTACCGCCTTCAAATATGACGAGAATCCAGTGCGTTCACGCATATTCTCACTGGGGTCGTGTTGTCTTACAAATGTGTAAAGGGGAAAATTGAAAGTTTTCAAGTAAGACAACTTTCTCCTATCTCAAAGTTTCCATGTTTTGATCATACTTGTTAACCAAAATAAGCTCCCTCTTATTTTGGGTTAACTAGCTTCCTTTTGTGCCTCAGTCAAATTTTTACACATTTTAGGCACTTAAAGTTTTATAGGTATTGCTTCATTAGATAGAGAATTCTTTCCCCTTTCCAGAAAGGTAAGGAAGTCCTCCTATCTCCTTGTATTTTACAAGTTATGGCTTGGCGAAGTTAAGAGGGGAAATTTTCCCTAGGTGGGCTTGCGGAGGTAAGGAGGAAATTTTGCCAAAGGAAATTGGCGGGTTGGCGGAGGTGCAGAGAGAAATTCGACACTTAGCCTTTTGGCTAAAAAACTCAAAGGTAAAAAGTTTTCCCGCAAGCCCACAAAGGAGAATGGAGAAAAATTGATTAAGTCCCCGCATTTAATCACAAGGTGCCATGTGTCCATTCATCGGTGGGGATCGGGGTGTTGGAAGGATTTTTGGTTTTTTTCCAAAACCATAAAAGCGCAAAGGTGAAATGTTGGACGGCATCTCCGCATCGAATCAGAAGGTGCCACGTGTCCACATCAGTAGTGGAGATCGGGCCGGCAGAGGACTTTGGGAAAATTTTCCCTTGCAGGAAAAAAGGGCAAAATGTTATTCTGAATCCCGCGGATGAACCATAAAGCGCCATGTGTCATTGGGTTGGTGGGGGTGCAGATATTTTGGGGAAAATTTTCCCAATTTGAAAAAAGAGGGAAAAAGGTCAAATTTTGGCCCACAGACCCGAATTTTGCCCTAATTTTGCCAATTTTGCCCTAAATCTTCAAGAAGCCATATCATTCGATCTAGAGCTCACATTTTCACATTTTTGGTATCAATGGAAATCTAGTGAAATTATCCACACGATGGACAATTCAATATCAAATTTTGATGGATTTTTGTGGGAGAAAATTGAGAAAATGTCTATGGCATGCAAAAAAACACACAAAAGTTTCCCCCGAATCTGCTCTAATGTTCTCCTACCACGTGGATGGCCCAATTTCAAAGCAATTAGGGAAAAGGATCAAACGGTTCATATGCAAACTAGAAAATTGAAATATAAAACACATTTTTGAATGTAGAAGCTCTTTTTTGGGCTCGTCAGAAGTGTTTTCTTTGCGGCAGAGGAATCTGGAAGAGGGAAAATGATCAAATTTGTTTGTAACAACTTTGGGTCAAACGATTTAATGGTTTTTCGAAGTCTTTGTGAAGCGGCAATCAAATTTGGAAACTGGAAGCACGTTTTTGTGAACAGAGGACAAAAAATGATTGTTAGTCTTCTTCTATTCTCCTCCTCTACATTATTTCTTCTATTCCCACTCGTTGTACAAGTTTCAACTTTAAGATCAATAAAAAAGGAAGGAATTTTACGTCCCCTTGATGGAAAATTGATTGGCGCTTTATGACCAGCGTGTTTTATTCTATCTTGTGCTTAGAAATTGAAAATTTATCTTTCTTCTATTAATTAATGCATGTAATGAAGCTTCTAGTTGATGTGGGAATCTGACACTCTACCCACAACATTGATTTCCCCCTCCTTCATTCTCACTCCCTCCCCTTTCTCATATTGATTCTACTATAACGAGGACTTGCTATTATTGCCATAGGGACAGTGGAGTGTTCCTGCGGATCTCTGGTTGAAAAACCACCATAAATCCACTTTGGTTTTACATGCTAAACAATGGCAGCTGCACTATTCAAATGTAAAGGGACTTAGATTCCCATAGCGTTGGTGTGGAATTCACAAATTTGTCCACAAGACAAATTTTCTCGCCAACAATTTTTGGTGCCCACCGTGGGGCAGAGTTGTAGCATTTGCACCCAAAAATGACCACAAGGTTTTTAAAATATCATTAAGTTTGCTTTTGAAGTCGAAAATTCCTTATGATCCAAAAATACAAAAAGATTCAAATAAAAGAGTTCTGCAGATTGAGCAGCCATATGAACTACATGGATTTAACTCAAAATTCTTACAAATCCTTCTAGAAAACCTTTTTTGCTCTGTCATATCCAAAGGAAATCATTTCAAACCTGAAAGAGGTTACTTGGCATATTTGGCAAAGTGTAAATCATCTTACCATTGCTACAAAATCTTGGTCTATGAAAGAGAAGACAATAAACTTTCAAGCCGGCTGATAGAAGGTATACTCGCCAGCTGAGGCAAGGAGGAGTGATTGACCCTACTTTTTAGGAGTTGGAGAGATAAGAAGCAGAGTTTATAGCTCAGTTTGACAGAGAGGAAGAGATTAGAGCTCAACTTGAAGAAATTGCAAGACTCCAAGCTACAGCAGAGGAGAGAGAGGCAACCTTAGCTAACCAAGAAACCATAAATAGAAACAGAATGGGTGACCGTGAATGAGAAGCATGTGGGCCTATTGTGCCATGGGGAAGAAACATAGGCCCGCTTTCCCTCCAACAACCTCTTCATGATCTGCCAAGAGGCTCTAGAAAGAATTTTCCCAAATTTAGGGGAGATGGTTCTCAACTCCCTGAAGAACATGTAGCAACATTCATCATTGTTTGTGGTGTATTAGGAGTTGAGAATAAAGATGTGTCAGTCAGACTATTTGTGGAATCACTTTAGGAAAAGGCTGCTGAATGGTTTTACATGCTTCCTGCAAGATCTATTACTGGTTGGGAATATATTAGAAGAGCATTTGAAAGCAGATTCAAGAGCTCTGAAGATGGTCAAGAGTTGCTGGTGAAATTAGTCCAAAAAAAGAAAGAAAACTCTGAATCCATGAGGGAATTTGTAGCAAGGTTTGACAAATTGACAAGAAGAATCCCTGAAGATGTGCTACCTTCTGAGAACAGCCTAAGAAGATTCTTCATCAGTGCCTTGCCATCAAAAGTTGGTTTCTTCCTCAGAAGAGCCCAACCAAACACACTGAGGGAAGCTCAAGACTTTTCCATTGAAATTGATGATGACTTAATCCTCTCTAAAAGGTAAAAGGCCCAAATGGGAAGCAAAAGGGTTAGAGTTCGGCTTCAGTAACTACATATCCTATGTTCCAGAAAATGGCAAATGATTTGGTTTCCTTGAAGAAATAGTTGTCCCAAATGACAACAAGAAATAATCCAAGGAGGCCAAACCTCCCTAATAGACAAAGAATTGTACCACCTCCTCACCAACTTGCCCTTGAAGCACCTCTTGTCAATGCTATCTGTGACACTAGAGAATTAAGAGAGGATGTTGAAATTGACGAACTTGAAGGAGAAATAGAAGAGGATTACGAAGGCTACCTCGAAATTGAAGAATTTGATATGCACAATGGCTTGTTTGAGTTTGTTGATGATGGGGAATAAGAAGAGGAAGCCCCAAGCTTCTCATGTGCTGTCTTCACTTGAGCTCAATCCAATAAAGATGCTGCTCTACCCTCCATGGCTCAAGAGGAAAAGAAAACTAAAGAAGATCCCACTCTAGCAGCCACACAAAAGAAGATCATTAACAGAGGCTCACCATTACCACCCTCAATGGATTCAACCAAAATGAAACTGGGCCAAATGGCTGCTAGAGATCAGGCTGTTATATCTAGTAAGTCACCTTTTCCTTCTTCTAACTCATAAGTTTTAAAAAACACTCCTCCCTCTAATGAAGTCTATTATAAGTCAACTAAAATTCAGACCATAGCTTCACCTTCACCTCCTTCTAAGCTGATGGCCTCACCCTCAGAAGACAATCCAATTTCCAAGTCAGCCAAAGTTCCTCAAAGACCCTTACCATGTAAACCTTCCCTCACTCCAGGAACTTCCCCCTCATCCAACATGGTCCCATTTGATTTTTTGGAACATGCAAGTAAGACCAGAGTGCAACTCTCAGAGATTGAATACTTGCAAACACACCCTACTCAGTTTGATATACTAATCAATGTTGTTCAGAGCAACAGTTCTATACCCTCAAGTTCAAATTCTAAAGGTATGCTCTCGAAACCATCTACACCACTTGCTCAAAACATGTTGGCCCTAAGTGCTTCCAAAACAGATAAGTTGGAACCCTTCTACTTGTCTCTTCTCATGAATGGTTTTGAGCTCAACAATTGCATCATTGAATCTAGAGCTTCTGATAACATAATGCCACTCAAATTTTCCAATGCTCTCGGCCTGACACTAACCATAGTTAACGGAGCTTGTTACTCAATGGAATCTAAGCAAGTACCACTAGTAGGAAGGATAAAAGATGCACAAGTGGATTTGGTTGAACACCCTGATAAGAAAGTAATTCTAACCATCTTAGTGGTAGACATTCCAGCATCTTTTGGCATGCTCTTGAGTATAAGCTTTTGTAGAGACCTTAGTAGGAAGATAAAGATGGATTTGACCTCTGTAACTATTCCAATAAAGGGTGAGATGAAGAAGCTGCTTCCAGTAAGAAAAATTAAGTTTATAGTAAGAAGTTCCAGTGACCCAAGAGCTAATATCCTCTTTCAAGATTGTGAATTAAGAAACTATTTCCTTAATTCACAACGAGAAGAAGGTTTTCCACTTTCCTCGAAATCAGAGAAAGATCAGGTCTGGACTATGGAGTTTAATGGAAGCCATTCCAAAGAAGGCTAAGGGGCTGATGTTGTGTTGTACTCTCCTTCCAATGTGATGCATCCTTTTGCATACAAACTGCAGTTTGACAACACCAACAATACAACAGAATATGAATCTCTCCTCTTGGGCATAAGTGTAGTGGAAGACATGGGAATCAAAAAGATGAGATGCCTTGGTGATGCAGAAGTGATAGTGAAGAAAATCTACCAGCAATACCAGGTGAAGAACCCAAGGCTCATGTATTACAGGAATAGAGTGTGGGATTGTATTGAATTCTTTGATGCATTCTCTATTGAAGCCATCCCAAGACAACAAAATGAAAGATTTGATTCTCTTGCAGTATCAACATCCTTATT
This sequence comes from Taxus chinensis, assembly GCA_019776745.2. Classification (NCBI taxonomy): domain Eukaryota; kingdom Viridiplantae; phylum Streptophyta; class Pinopsida; order Cupressales; family Taxaceae; genus Taxus; species Taxus chinensis. The sequence goes on along the minus strand of CM034149.1, from coordinate 193,005,440 downwards.
GACTCCTCATCCTTATTTTGGCAAGGAAAAAATAACCGTTGAGATGGTTCTCAGACTAAGCGTACTTGATAACGCAGATCACTGGCAAGTTTTCAATGACAACAATCAGATTTTAGCCTTCTTGGAGTAAAGAGACAACTTCAATAATATCTTCTTTGAGGGAAGTATTAATCCACATAGAGAAGTTGTGGCTGAAGATGCATCAGATGAAATTGAAAGAGTGGATGATGAAGGCATGATCAGATTGAAAGGTAACAAGATCCCTAAAGGTCTAGTCTCTCTGGAGGACTTGTTTGACAAGCATGAAAAATTTATTCGTGAAAAAGAAAAGCTATCTTCTCGCTGTCCATCTATTTTGACAAGGAAAACATTGAGACTTTTGAAGATCCAAGGATGGTCAACATTGGCAAATGTTGCTCACCTGAAGAGAAAAGGAAGTTATTTGCTTTGCTTAAAAAGTACTCTGATGTGCTGGCCTACTCTCACGACGAGCTCAAATATTTTCAACTAAAGGAAATGCATCATTCCATTCCTCTGAATTAGGATGCTAAGCCCTTCAGGCAGAAGTAAAGACCCTATAATCCAAATATTGCTGATGTTATCAAAGAATAAGTGAACAAGATGCTGAATTCCAAAATCGTTTTCCCCATTTAGCACTCAACATGGGTAGCCAACATTGTACCACTCAGAAAAAAAATGGGGAGATCAGAATATGTGTAGATTTTAGAAATCTGAATCAGGCATCTCTCAAGGACAATTACCCTCTTCCGATCATGGATCATATCCTACAAGCAGTTACTGGATCTAAGATGATCTCTTTGCTTGATGGATTCTCAGGGTATAATCAAATTAAAGTGCCTGAAGAAGATTGTAGCAAGACCACTTTCACAACTCCTTGGGGCAATTTTGCTTATAGTAGGATGCCTTTTGGCCTGATCAATGCGGGAGACACTGTCCAAAGAGCCATGGACCTGGCTTTCAAATATCTCAAGCATTGCATTGTCATATACCTTGATGACTTAACCATGTTTTCAAAGAAAAGAAGTGAGCATATCTTCCACTTGAGCAGATTCTTGCAAGATGTAGAAAACATGGTATTTCTCTAAATCCCAAGAAGTGTATCTTTGGAGTCACAAAAGGTAAGCTGTTGGGACACATCGTGAATAAGCATGGAGCACATATTGACCCTAAGAGGGTAAGTGTTATTCAAGCACTATCTCTTCCCACCAGCAAGAAAGGAGTACACTCATTCTTTGGGAAGGTAAATTTTCTTTGCCACTTTGTCCCCAAATTTGCTGAACTTAAAAAGCACATCGCCTCTATGATGAAGCCTCAAACAAGTTTCAAATGGAATAGTGAAGGAAAATCAGCATTTGAAGAAATCAAGAAGTCCTTTGCCAAAGCTCCAATGCTGGTATCTCCACATTTCAGCAAGGAATTCATCATGTACTGTTATGCCTCAGAGCACACTATTTCTGTTGTCCTTGTGTTGAGAATTTTTGCACTTGTGCAAAAATGGGCAACTCAAAACTTTGTCATTACGATGGGAGTCATGGGTGAAGTATACCTAAACTAAAGAAGTTCTGATGTTATTAGTTACTGCTGAATTAAATAATGATTAAGTGAAATTTGTAGTTATGTGTGCTGTTACAAAACGTAACAGATCACATATTCTGTAATTTCATGATGCCTTCATCAAAAGAACACAAGGGCCCTGAAGGATAACTATGTTGTCCTGATGAAGACACCGAATTACAGAGTAAGTGAAGTGTTGAGTTTTGGGACAGCAAACATAAGTGCAAATTACAAAAAAAATCAGAGTTCATTACTGAATGTTACAGGTTCTCATTGATGTTCTTTCCTTCATGATTAACACATTCAATTAATGACTGAGTTATTTAGTTCATTATACAATCCATATAAAGAAGCTAGAATGTAGAAGGGAATAGACAACTCAATTTCAAAATTCAATGTTTTATTCACAATGAAGGTCAAATGTTTCTCACACAAGCCATGGGGTGTGACTAAAAAGTAAAGTACATCTACTGAAGAAAGAGGTACACATGCATGAACTAGAAAGTAAAGGAATATGAGTGAACCCATAATTGCCTTTGTATATTCTTCATTGTGTAGATCATCTCCTTACTAGCTCCCTTCATCCTCAAGGCATGGTACCTGAAAAGTAAAAGAAATGAATCATCAATAAAGATCTCAGGGTTAATCCATATTCCTACACTGTCCTACTTCATGCATATGGATCTCTAGCAATAGGAGATATAAATTACTTGAAGATCAAACTACATATCTCACTCAGAAAGAAGAAATAGAAAAGAGAATAAGAAACATGGACACAAGAGAGGCCAAAAAGCCTAATTATTTCTAACTATTTTCTTAAAGTGTGCAGGTACAAGTTGCAGCTAAGAAGAAATAAATCATGTATATGCTGGAAAAAAGGACCAATGTAACTAAAACTCAGATATTGTCTACAAATGGAAGAGGGTTACAGTACAGAACAAAGAATATGCTTGCAAACAAGGTACATTTTTTAGATTTCAGTTAAAGGAAAGGAATTATGGGAAAATTTTGACAGGCTTCACCATGTAAAATGGATATTTACAATTTTTCCAATATCTATATCAAGCTGAAAACAAAGAAATGTAGTAAAAGTGAAAGAAAAAAGTATCTGAATCAAGGTTTATGCCTGATAATGACATCAAAACAGATCAAGAATTGCTTAAAATTACTACAGGTATCAAAGAGTATAAGTGTAACTACAGACTACAAGTAGGCATTTCAAATGTAAATTGAATAAAAGAGATATTCATGTATTTTTATTATTCCCATGGGCTAGTTCCAGTCAGAAAAATCAAAAGTGGATAGAGGGGAACTCTATGGTGAAGAATAACAATATTGGAATGTCAAATACAAAAGATTTTGCATATATCAGAACTCAGTTTTGAAAGAAAGTGTAAATGGAAGAAATACCTATCCAGAAGGATCTAAGGTTCAAACTCTTTTTAAAAAAAGTAATGTTCTGGAAAGTTATATAGCACAGATCACAGAAGAAAATGATACTTAGAAAAAAAGATACACAGATCTACAAGTCATGACAGCAGGTTGAAGCCCCAAAATGAGCTCAAAGGTTTCAGTATAGAAGTACAATGATCCATTTCTTAAGGAAACCAAATACCCATGAGGGGAAATGAACTTACCAGTCATAAAAGTCAGGTTAAATTGATCTCCAAGTCCAAAGCATGAACAAAGGATCAAAGATACAAAGAGCTCCATATTCACTTTCCATGGCAGACCCAATCCAGCTCAAAGAATCATTTATGCAATGGGTCAGGTTCAAAAGTAAACACAACGGTGAAGCATAGTGATGCTCATCACACAGACACCATTTTGAAGACAGAGCCGAGCTCTAAAAACTCCAATGGCAGCCAAGGAGAAAAGGTAAAGATCTTAAGAACCAAGAGCTCATTTACTTAGAAAGAAGCAGAGAAATATCTTGCTCAAAACAATGAATCAAGCCATGGCAGCCATTAGAGTAATAGAATGAAGCCAAGCTATAATATTACCAATGACAGCAAAATATTAACAAAGATCCCAAAAATATTTTGCACACAAAGCCCAAAATAACCAGATCTCATGAAGGACGAGCTAACAAAGCTATGAAAACTCCAATAATGGTAGAACCTATCAAAATATTGCTAAGAAAGCTCTAAGAGAAGATGCAGATGCTTAAGGGCCATTGAAATGGCTTAAATCAAGTTTCAGAATCTGATAATAATGGCGTCGAAGAAAATTTTGCCAGGGTTTCGCCCGTAGAGTGAAATTCCAAATGAAATGATGTTTAGGGTTGAATTGATCTTACAATGCAAACTTGAGAGATGAATTAGCAGAATTCAACCACAGTTAAATGATCAACGATCGAAAATGACAAGTACATAGATCAAAGGCCAAAGATCAAGCTCCGCGATCAATGCAAACCATGGTTAAAATGCATTTATGACATGACAAAAACCCTAAAATTATCCCTTGGAGATCAATGGTTGAAAATCAATAAGTACAGAGATCGACAATCACAAATGGATCACCAAAATCAATGCAAAAGTCATCCAAGAGGTATGGCAGTCGACTTAGTCAATTTTCAAATTTTATAAACTGTCAAAATTTCATCTGCAGGCCCCGTCGACACTAAAATTTTCCTTTGTAATTTCTATTTCATTAATGTATGTATTAGGAATAGGATGTTAAGTATAATTAGTAGTGGCATTCGATAGAAGATAACAGTGTTGCCAGTATGACGCTGCCAATAATATATAGTACGGTAACAGTCAAAGTACAATAGGAATGTTGTGGTAAAAAATAAATATTTGTCGTAAGTGGTTCGGTAATGTTAAAATGTCAAAGTTAGGGTAAGTAGAGAAGTAGGGTCTACATGATTAGGAATTAGAAATATTATATTGGTAATAAGGACAAGGAGTGATGTCATAAATATTTTGTGTATTTTATTTGTAAAAAATCTAAAAAGGTGGAACCCATGTGAAATGATAAGGTTTATCTTATCTTAAAAGATAAGCTTACATGTAAAGATAAGAGTTAAGGTATGGAATATGATTTGTTAGAGTAGATTTCTTATCTTATCTTAAGAGATAAGGTGGATAAGCCTGAAAATTCTATAAATAGAGAGGCCATCGCCCCTCATTTAACATAGAAGGAAGTAGTGAGAAATATTGTATGAGTAAGTGTGTGAAGGAAGCCATCATTTAGAAGGTGTGTTAAAGAAGCCATTAAGAGGTGTAATTGTGAAGTTTCTCCCATAGTTATTGTTGGAAGGCAAGTGGAGTTGGTAACACTTGAAGTACCTCATGGGTGAGATTGTAACAATTTCATGTTGATAATATAATTTACACTTATATTTTAGATTTGTCATCATTCCTTTGTATCATAGTCTATGGTGTTCTTGTGTTATGTTTGTTATTGTGTTTCCAGATTACTTCCACCAAACTAAAAGTTGTGCATTAGTAAATAATCATAGCACGAGGAGTTCCCAGTGGAGAATTATCATAGTGTCGGATTGGTGTTGACATTTTGGTTCCATTTCCGGGACCATTCCTCGTTGGTGGATTTTCTGGAGAGATATTCCCACTTAGTCAGAAATCATTTGGAGGGTAACCTTGTTTTTACTGTGCATAGTAGTTACCATGGTAAAGTCACTTTTTACCATGAATAGTATTTACCATAGTAAAGTCACTTTTTATCATGAATAGTATTTACCAGCAGTAACTTCACTTTTTACCGTGAATAGTGTTTACCACAGTAAAGTCAGGTTTTACCGCAGTAAGTCAAGTTTTACCATAGTTTACCGTGGTCATTTCTATTTTACTATAAAAAGGTGTAAAGTCACTTTCTATTATAGTGATTCCAATTATTTGTGCACATAAGTCTTGTTGATTGTACTTGTGGGTTGGTATTTCACTGTGGTTACTTTTGAAAATGGGGAAGATTCTTATTTTTTCAGCCCAATCTAATGAAGATGCTTCCTCTTTCATTCAAGAATTTAAACAATCTTGCATTTGTAATGGCCTCATAAGAAGGGAACAATGGACTGAATTTTTTCCTACCTTTTTGGATGGTTCAACCCTTAGGTGGTTTGAAACACTAGGTGATAATGTGAAAAACTCATGGGATTTATTAACTGAAAGTTTTCTTGAAGAATTTGGTGAACAACAGAAATATGCAGATCTCATGATCGAGGTCACAAAGCTATCCCAAGGAGAGAAGGAGAAGATAAGGGATTATCATGCTCGTGTTCTAGAGCTAAGGAGGAAGCTCGATGCCTAGATCCAGAAGGAAGGATTAGTGGATGGGTTGATGAATGGCGTGGATAATCTCCTCTGTAAGCACTTCATTCTTGGGATGAAGCCAGAGATCAGACAACGAGTGAAGTATGACCACCCAGCGACCTTGAACAAGCAAAGGAGATTGCAAGAAGGTAAGAAGAAAGCATGGAAGAAGAGCCCAAAGAAATTGTTGCTAAGGTAGAGCCTACACCAACACCTTTGGTCCAGAATCCACAACCACTCTCGGTGAGCACAAATCTTTCTCCTAGTACATCTACTGAGTATGAAGATTTGCTCAGGAAGATGGGTCAGTTAACTATTAATCTTCTTCAAGGAAAAGAATTTAGTTCTCAAGGAGGAGATAGAGGTCCAAAAAGAAATATTTCTGAAGTTGTATGTTATGGTTGTCATAAAAAGGGTCATTATAAGTATAATTGTCCAGATAGAGCTTCTACATCTGGTACAAGAGATAATGATAAAGGAAAAGCACCTGTGAATTCTTTTGATGTAGTAGATAGGAGCATAAATAATGAAGCAGATGTGTTTGTAACAAAAAGAAAGAAAGAAAAATATAACCAAGATGGAAATGATCCTAAGAAGATGAAAGGAGAAACTAGTAAGAAACATAGGAGAAGAAAGTTGGGTGTGCAGGATTTTTTGATTTCACAGGGGCAAGGACCATACTCCATCTTAGAAGATCTATCCAAAAGGCCTGCAAATATTACATATGGTCAACTTCTAACTATGTCTTCTGAGAAGAGGCGGGAGCTGCGAAGTGGACTCAATGCTCGACGAAGGAAGGAGGTTGAGGTTCCTGTTTTGGAAGTAGAGGCAGATCCCTATGCTCCACAAGATGAGGTATTATGTAATGGTATTTCAATTCATGATGTCTTAGTAGATGGAGGTGTTGCAGTTAATGTAATGACCGAGTCTGTAATGAATATGTTGGGTTTAAAAATTGATCACCCCTCAACACTTATGTTAAGGTCATTAAATAAGGGAAAAACTAAACCAGAAGGTGTTGTTTCAAATGTGGCAATATTTGTTATGGGTGTTGTATGTGTGGTAGACTTTCAGGTGATGAAAAATGGTACTGTTGCATACCCAATGTTGTTGGGAAGGCCATGGCTAAGGAGAGTTCATGCAAGAAACTACTGGAATGAAGGCTTCATGACACTTGGACATGGCAGAGAGAGGGTGAAGATAAACATGATCCCTCGGCATCATAAGGTAGAACTTGTGGATTCAAGTGATGAAACTGATGATTGGACATCCTCTGATTACTCTAGTACCAGTGAAGTGGACACAGAAGATGAAGAAAGTGAGGTTGATGTTTCGGTCATGGATATCCTTCCAGTCACACCGACTCATGAACCCATAAAATTATCTGAAGAAGAAATTGATGATCGTCTCCAAAAAATAAAGATTGGTGATGCTGTGATGGAGAGTGAGAAGGAATCCTACCTCCAGCTCTTTCGAAGGTACATACACCTATTCACTTTTGATTACAAGGAACTCCATCAAGTAAGTTGGGTAGAACATTCTATTGAGCTGGTAGATGGTGTTAAGCCCATAAAGTAAATGCCATATAGAATGAATCCTAATTTTTCCAAGACTATAAAAGAAGAAATAGATAAGTTGCTTGATGCAGGATTCATATTTGTTGTGGAGAATTCAGAATGGGTTTCTCCCATTGTGATCTCAATAAAAAATAATGGGAAGCTACGCATTTGTGTTGATTATAGGAAGCTCAACAAGGCAACAAAGAAGGATCATTACCCTCTTCCATTCTCAGATCAGATCTTGGATGAAGTAGCTGGCCAGGAGTGCTATAGTTTTGTTGATGGATATAACAGATACAACCAAGTTCGTATAGTGGAGAAAGATCAGTAGAAGACCACGTTCATCACTCCTTGGGGAATGTTTACTTATAGAGTTATGCCTTTTGGGTTGTGTAATGCTCCGGAAACATTCTAGCGTTTGATGAATAAGGTGTTTGAACCCTACATTGGAAACTTCATCAAAGTATTTCTAGATTTTTTTACATCTATGGGAGTAAGATGGACCACCTGCACCAGATGGAGACAACATTTCAAAGGTTAGATGAAGCACAAGCCTCACTAAACCCTACAAAGTGTGTCTTTGGATGTTCTAAAGGTGTTTTGTTAGGGCATGTTGTATCTAGAGATGGTATTGGTACTGATCCTGATAAAGTTTCAAAAATCAAAGAGTTACCATTTCCTATGAATAGAAGTAAGTTGAGATCATTTTTAGGCCATGTGGGTTACTATAGAAGGTTCATCAAGAATTTCTCAAATATTACACAGCCACTAACCCAGTTCTTGAAGAAGGATGTTACTTATGAACCAAGAAATAAGGCGCATGAAGCTTTTGAACAATTGAAGGAAGATTTGGTGTCTTCACCTATTTTAAAGAATCCAGATTGGAGCAAGCCATTCATTGTGTATACTGATGCTTCAGATGCAGCACTAGGAAGTACTCTGAGCCAAAATGATGAAAATGGGAATGATCATCCAATTTACTTTGGGAGCAGACAAATGAGTAGTGCTGAGGTAAATTATACTGTAACTGAAAAAGAGGCTCTAGCTATCATTTTTGTTGTAAAAAAGTTTAGAAATTACTTGCTAGGGCAGAAGTTTACAGTTGTAACAGATCATCAGGCTCTAAAATATATTGTAAATAAGCCTAACCCATCAGGGAGGATAGCAAGATGGATAATTTTTCTACAAGAATTTGAATTTGATATTATAGATAGGCCAGGAAAGAAGCATGTCAATGCAGATGCACTCTCTCGAGCCTATGATGGTTTAGGTTCATCTTGTGATGATGATGATTTCCCAGATGCATCATTGTTATCCCTTGACACAATCCCTAGTGAATACATAGATATTTGGAATTATCTAAATGAATTCAAGTTTCCTGATGGTGCCAATGCAAATACTAAGAGGAAGATTACTCAAGCCAGTCGTCTATATTCTATTCTACATGGAGTATTATTTTGAATAGGACCTTATGGAAAGTATAAGAGGGCAGTTGGACGTGATCAAGGGAAGGAGATAATAGAAGAATTCCACAATGGTACATGTGGAGGACACTTCTCTGGACAACTTACAGCAAGAAGGATCTTGGATGCAGGTTATCACTAGCCCACTCTTTTTAGAGATTGTTATAATTATTGTAAGACATGTGATATTTGTCAAACACATGGTAACCATAAGACTTCATCAGCTCCATTATGCCCTATTCTTCCACTTGGTCCCTTTGAAAAGTGGGGAATAGATATTGTAGGTCCACTTCCAACTACCCCACGCCAAAATAAGTATATTGTAGTTGCCACAGATTATTTAACCAAGTGGGTTGAAGCTAGGCCATTGAAAATAACTTCCATGGATGAAGTGGTAAGGTTCATATATGAACGCATTGTCACCAGATTTGGTTTTCCATTAGAAATTGTAATAGATCAAGGAAGCCACTTCATTAATGAGGTGGTAGAATCCCTAGTCAACAAGTTTTCTATTAAGCAAAGGAAGGCAACAACATACAAGCCAAGCACAAATGGACAGGTGGAACGAACAAATTTTGTGTTGTGTCAAATTCTAGCAAAAGATGCAGCCTTATAGGTACATAAGTGGGATAAAAGGATTCATGCAGCATTGTGGGCATATAGGGGAACATCAAAGTCAACAACAAGATACTCCCCATTTCAGTTGTCTTATGGCATTGATCCAGTTCTTCCTATTGAGTTTGATATTCCCACTGTGAGAATTATGAAAAATGAAAGGATGGATGAAAGTGATTCAGTTCAAGAAATGTTGGTACATCTTCATTTGCTAGAGGAAATAAGAGAAATAGCGAAGGATACAAGCTATAAGAAGAAAATGAAGCAGAAGGAATAATTTGATCAAAATATCCATTGGTCTCCATTTCATGTGAATGACTTGGTTCTAGTATATGATTCCAGATACAAAAAAAAAAAGATAGAAAAATTTCTTCCAAAATGGATGGGGCCCTACAAAATAGCAGTTGTGCATGAAAATGGTACATATCGACTGGAGGAATTGGATGGCACTCCCATTACGAAATGGGTCAACCACGAACAAGTTAAAGATTTTCCAAGCACCAGAATAGTCTACTCCGAGGACGGAGTAGAAGCTAGGAAGGGGGAAGATGTCGACACTAAAATTTTCCTTCGTAATTTCTATTTCATTAATGTATGTATTAGGAATAGGATGTTGTTAAGTATAATTAGTAGTAGCGTCTGATAGAAGATAATGGCGCTGCCAGTACGATGCTGCCAATAATGTATAGTACGGTAACAGTCAAATTACAATAGAAATGTTGTGGTAAAAAGTAAATATTTGTCGTAAGTGGTTCGGTAATGTTAAAATGTCAAAGTTAGGGTAAGTAGAGAAGTAATGTCTACATGATTAGGAATTAGAAATATTATATTGGTAATAAGGACAAAGAGTGATGTCATAAATATTTTGTGTATTTTATTTGTAAAAAGTCTAAAAAGGTGGAACCCATGTGAAATGATAAGGTTTATCTTATCTTAAAAGATAAGCTTACATGTAAAGATAAGAGTTAAGGTATGGAATATGATTCGTTAGAGTAGATTTCTTATCCTATCTTAGAGATAAGGTGGATAAGCCTAAAAGTTCTATAAATAGAGAGGCCACCCCCCTCATTTAGCATAGAAGGAAGTAGTGAGAAATATTGTATGAGTAAGTGTGTGAAGGAAGCCATCCTTTAGAAGGTGTGTTAAAGAATCCATTAAGAGGTGTAATTGTGAAGTTTCTCCCATAGTTATTGTTGGAAGGCAAGTGAAGTTAGTAACACTTGAAGTACCTCATGGGTGAGATTGTAACAATTTCATGTTAATATTATAATTTACTCTGATATTTCATATTTATCATCATTCCTTCTTATCATAGTCTATGGTATTCTTGTGTTATGTTTGTTGTTGTGTTTCCAAATTACATCCACCAAACTAAAAGTTGTGCATTAGTTAATAATCATAGCATGAGGAATTCCCGGTGAAGAATTATCATAGTGTTGGATTGGTGATGACAAAACATAATCATCTTTGAGCGAAAATGAAGGAAATGCACATAGGGAGGGGCATGCATGCATACGATACGAATAAAGAATAAAACACACTTATACATCTATTTTCATGACAAAATGTAAAAGAGAACCATAAGGGACATGAGGATGAACAATAACCAACCAACTTAAATTAAAAAGGAAAGAAGATTTAATAAATCAAGTCAAGGTAGAGAATTGCAAAAATAAACTTTTATTACTTTCAAATAATGCACAATCCATTATAATGGTATAAGAGGTGAGTATCCACATGAAGATAACCAAATCCAAAGGTATGCAACTCAAAATGAAAGGAAATAGCTAGATAATACAATTACAAAATGAAAGAATCCAACCCTTACAAAGAACAAAGCTCTACAATATATATCAGAAGAAGGGAAGAATAGGAAGAAAAGAAGAGGGAAATTGATATTTTAATCTTCAACCACCAAGAATCAACAATGAATGCCTACAAGTCTACCTACAAATCTTTCAGACCAGCCTCCCCATGTTTGTTTAACTTGTAGAGGAAGGAAGGAGGAAAGATTTAAATAAAATCTACTCGTTAAGCTGATAAAATTCTACATTAATAGATGAAAATGTGCTTACCTACTTCTCACCTATAAAATCACGCCAACATTTGAATTTGAATGATCTGGAGTGTATCCCACATCAAAAATTTTCCAACAAGAATATCCACACATTAATCCAATCTCTACAGAAAATTTATGAAATTATGAAGTATACAGGTCGCTCTGGACACAAAATGATACATGGCACACACAAATTAGCTTAAGGATCAGTCAATTGTTCATCTATTTAACTGTTTTTGCCATGTGTCACGCAATGGGTTATCACAAGGATTTGAATCCCTATTGATTTACTTTTATAGGTTATGTGTATCACACTCAAGTCTGACAGATTTTCACATGGCACGATGAATTGTGCAGAGGAAGGAACAAGGAACATGTAGAAGAGAAATGCATGAAAAAATGCACAAGATACATGCACAAAGAATTAATGTGTGTAACAAACATAGAAGCATACTTGTAGAGGAAAATCATGGGGGTAGGGCGCGAGAATCATAGGAATGATGTGTGACTTTAATAAAGGAAAGGGTCCTGGAAGAATGTGCTAGGGACTTAGCTAATTTAGAAGGCAAGTCAAGCATGCACATGAAGGGTGTAAAAACTATTAGCGAGAAGGAAGATGTGCTAGGAGTGCATGCAAGTAGAAATGGAAAGGATAGAGGAATGGATAAGGAAAGTTGAAATAACATGAGAGGAGAAGAACGTGTAGGGGGATTGAAGCTAGAAAATGTGCCAAAGGGAAAACAAAAGTGCACACAACCTATAATAATTGAGCCTTAGAGCCAAAATGGGGATGTAAGTTGTCGAAATTACTTGCAGAGTTATTTTGATCAACAATATCTAACTATTTTTTTTCTTCCTCATCTACAATATTTTGAACCCTACAGTAAGCTTTAATATGCATGATCAAATGATTCAACTTCTCTGTATTAATCTATCTTTTATAAATTGACAATTCAAACTCAACATCAACAAAATAATTAGAAGGTTTAGAAGGAGATGGAGGAGTTTCATTATGTTCTTTTCCTTTTCCTTTATTCTTACCATTGTTTCTTTTTTCCGATTTACCTTCATTTCTTAGATTTCATTGTCTATATAATTTTTTTGCTATAATATTCATTTCCATAAAATATTGACATACGACCATTTCTGAGTCTATTCTATTTAGAGGATATTCTTTAGGTGAATCCATTACTAAACTTAAACTTTCATCTTTTAAAATGATATTAGTATTATACTCCTTGAGAATTCCCTCACCATGCTTTGACTTATACCTAGTAAGAATTCAAAACTTAAACTTGAAAATTTCAAAAATCAACATTGAAATAACCTTGATCATTTTATATAATACCAAAATAATCCAAAAATTAGATTAGGTGACTCACTTACCAACTCCAACGTTTTGAAATACTTAAAATCTTATCTCAATTTCCCTATTTATGATCAAAATTGGTGTTAAAAATTTAATATGGTATTTAAAAACTAATAAAAAACAAGTAAATAAGGGAAATATAGGATAATAACCCAAACCAAGTTGTTAATGGATTTCACCTGATGTGGGGTTGTGTCACCATGTCCATAAAATCTCTCTAATCAATCGATTTATGAGTAGAATTACTTTGTAAAAATACAAAATTACATTAAAATAACTCTTTTATATGCTAAAAATATCTACATAGTATCCAAGAATCTCTTTGAACCTATCTCTAAATGATTTCTATAAATAAACTCTCCAAACTTTCTCAAAACTCTCCCAAATGGGTTGTGAACATTACAAAATTTTTTATTCCAAATATAAGTTCTCCCTTTTATAATTTTTGTAAGCTTTTGGGCTAATGGTTAAAGTATTATCCTTTTAATGACTTGTCATTTGTGTGAGTCCCATTCCATGCACTTCCCTTTTGTAATGTTAGGCCTAAGTCTAATGGACCACATCTTCATTCTTCGAAAAATATAATAAAATTTCCATGTGGTCTAAGGGTGCAAGGTTCGTATTTTAGTGTGGGGTTGAGGGTTCAAACCCCATTCCTCACGTCCAATATTTTTTTGGTCATTAACATTTATCAAGGGATAAAATACCACATGTGTTTCATTGTAACAAACAAAGGATTTAAAAAGCCTCCACCATTAAAATGTCATTGTGGTTTGGGCAATGATATGCATTTATTTTTTTATCAGCTTTGTGAGCTCAATGTTGGGCTTGCCATTGAACTTTTTCATTGACCATTCAAATTAGAATTGGTTTCATCAAAGTTGATGAATTTTTTATTAAGTTGGCTCAATAGTAAATTTGAGTTGGTTGCTTTATTGTACGATGAGATCATCGAGTTGGTGATGTAACTCAGTGGTGACATAGTTAAGATTTAACAAAACTATGAGGATTATCCCCATATGCATTGGAATTTGGAAATCCATGAGAATTATAAGCAATAATGATTGCTATGAAATGAGAATACAGGAACTAGGGACCACTCCTGAAAATGTGTAGACCAAACTAGTTGATAGGTCCCAATTGACATATAGTGTAGGCCCGACATCGACCGTCAAAGATGAGAGGCTAAAACCAAAACCATATTTTTACTTAAACATACTCTAATGAGAGGTCTAAAACCAAAACCATATTTTTATTTAAACATACTCTACGACTTGTCAACACATCATTTTTCACTTACAAAGATATGATCATACCACCTCATCTCTATGAAACTTTCTCTTTTTATTTTACCAATTGGATAAATATTTCAGTGGGTCGTATCTTCCTCATATGATGTTCATTTTATCTTGTTTAAAGTGCATCAAAAGTATCTTGAAAAGATCTTCAATGTGTAGGAAGTTTCAAAACATGTGTATAACATCTAATTAATTAAGAGTGGGTATCATACAGGGTCAGTTGACCATCTCTCCAAAGCTCCACTTTTGACCCATCTCCCATCAATGAGGAATATTAAGATAAATTCACTAAGTAGAACATTGATACCAAAGTATGGACCATGTATTTTGATAGGTCTCATTGTGCTAATGGTTGGGAATTGGAAATATTTTTACTACACCCCGGGTGTCATAACATTCCTTTCAAATATCAACTATGATTTTCGTTGCACTAACAATATCTGTTGAATATGAATCCTTAATCCCAGGTCTTTATACTACTCGAATACTACAAATTAAAAATATCCAATTATTTGGGGATTTAAAACTTGTCATTCATCAAGTATAGGAAATTTACGATAAAAATTAAGAATTATTATTCCTTCAAAAAACCCTCATCAAAACATTTTCAACCTTTAATTCCAACTCCATTACTAAGATTTCATAAAAGGACAATTACCGCGTTGATGCCATGGCTAGTATTACTTAATTGATACCTTTATATAAACCAATCACTATGCAAATTTCAATATTTGGAATTTGTAAAATGCATCCTTTAGTATTTATATTGTTTATGTATTAGTTACTACTCACAATGATGATAACCTTGAATGGTTCACTAATATATACTACTACCTCTACCAACAAAAACTTCCTAAAAATGTTTCACCCCAAGAAGGTCTTCACATCCACCATGAAACCATACCTTATTTCATTATAAGAGGCTCTATATTAAAAAAATAATATTTTGATAGTAATATACTATGTTTCTTAGGAGATGATGATGCACAACTTGTTTTTTATAAATTGCATGATAGTGAGTGTAGTGGTCACTTTAACGGTAAAACTATATCCCAAAAATTAATACATCAAGGATATTATTGGACAATAATGGAGAAAAATTGAGTAAGTCCCCGCGTTTAATCACAAGGCGCCACGTGTCCATTCATCGGCGGGGATCGGGGCATCAGAAGGATTTTTGGTTTTTTGCCAAAACCATAAAAGCGCAAAGGTGAAATGTTGGACCACATCTCCGCATCGAATCATAAGGCACCACGTGTCCACATTAGCAACGGAGATCAGGTCGGCGGAGGACTTTGGTAAAATTTTCTTTTGTGGACAAAAAGGGTGAAATGTTATTCTAAAGCCCGCGGATGAACCAAAAATTGCCATGTGTCATCGGGTTGGTGGGGGTGCAGAGATTTTGGGGAAAAAATTCCCAATTTGAAAAAAGAGGGAAAAAGGTCAAATTTTGGCCCGCAGACCTGAATTTTGCTAGTTTTGCCCTAATCTTCAAGAGGCCATATCTTTCGATCTAAAGCTTAGATTTTTGTATTTTTGGTATCAAAGGAAAGCTGGTGAAAGTCTCCTCACGATGGAGACTTAAATTTAAAATTTTGATGGAGTTTTATGGGAGAAAATTGAGAAAACGTCCCTGGCATGCAAAAAACACAAAAAAGTTTCCCCTGACTCCACTCCAATGTTCTCGTGCCACGTGGATGGCCCAATTTGAAAGCAATTAGGGCAAAGGATTGAATGGTTTATATGCAAACTAGAAAATTGAAATATAAAATGCATTTTTGCACGCAGAAGCTCTTTTTTGGGCTCGTCAGAAGCATTTTCTTTGCGGAAAAGGAATCTGGAAGAGGGAAAATGATCAAATTTGTTTTTAACGACTTTAGGTCGAACGATTTAATGGTTTTTCGAAGTCTTTGTGAAGCGGAAATCAAATTTGGAAATTAGAAGCACATTTTTGTGAACAGAGGACAAAAAACGATTGTTAGTCTTCTTCTATTCTCCTCCTCTGCATTATTTCTTCTATTCCCACTCATTGTACAAGTTTCAACTCTAAGATCAATAAAAAAGGAAGGAATTTTACGTCCCCTCGATGGAAAAATCGATTGGCGCTTTATGACCAACGTGTTTTATTCTGTCTTGTGCTCAGAAATTACAAATTTTTCTTTCTTCTATTAATTAATGCATGTAATGAAACTTCCAGTTGATGTGTGTGGGCATATGACACTCTACCCACAACATTGATTTCCCCCTCCTTCATTCTCACTCCCTCCCCTTTCTCAGATCGATTTCTGCTATAGCGAGGAGTTGTTATTATTGCCATAGGGATAGTGGAGTGATCCTGTGGATCTTTGGTTGAAAAAACACCATAAATCCACTTTGGTTTACATGCTAAACAATGGTAGCTACACCATTCAAATGTAGAGGGACTTAGATTCCCATAGCATTGGCTTGAAATCCACAAATTTGTCCACAAGACAAATTTTCTCACCAACAGGTCACGATACGGAAAACTTTGACTTTAACTTGCAATGTGAAATCTAGTCAAGTGGGTAAGTGAAGTGCTTCCTGTTTCATCCACAAGGTTACTCAACAGTGGATTACTGTAGGTTTCCTAGAACCACCCCCATTGTTATAGCTTAAGGCATTAAGCCAAAGGGGTTCTGTTCTAGTTGAGCGGATAGGGATGTACCCTTTTCTGAAACTTGCAATACAGTGTGATGAAAACGGTGTGTTTTTTTATCTTGCTTAACTTAATGTGGTTTTAAGTAGCACGCACTTTTGGTAACCTGCATGAAAACACATATTAAAAGGTTTTGTTTTTGCAACTCCTTTTTTTAGCAAGTGTTAGGCCCTACACATACACATTTAGTAATTTTCCATTTACAAATGATACCAAGAAAGAGAGTTTACGAGTTGTTTTAAATTCTTAAGATCACCAAAAGGTACGAAGGAAGAGCATACACAATGTGGGAAACTCCACTAAAACAAGTTTTATGAAAAATAATTTTAAATGCGTTTGCAAAAGATAGATTTAGTTTTTAACCAACTTTGAAAGATTAATCCAATTAAGAAACATAAAATAAGTATTTTTGAAAGTGACAAGAATGTTTTTAGAAGTGTTTTTGATCCCCAAGATCACCTAGAAGGTGCGAGGAGAGAGCATGCACACTTCGCAAACCCCTCTCTACCTAAGAAGATGAGACACTTAAACTACGTTGATTAAATAACCCAAAGGAACCTGCAATCACTTGTTAGAGCCTGCAAACAACCAAAATAAGCTAACAAATCGATCTTACAACTTGAAGAGAAAATTTCAATTTTTAACTCAGACACTTGTGCCTCTAGAATGACGGATGCGCGCCTCAGCCAATGAATACGCGCCCAAAACAACAGAGACATGTGGTGAAAGATTTTGATGGTGGGTTTCAACACCTACGTGGACCTAATAGACAAGTATGTTAGGATTTCAATGGAGATGCTTGAAGTTCAACAGATACGCTCGCAAGCAAAAATAAAAATCAACACAATATGTTAAAATACACCAGCAATGTCCAAAGGCATGGGTATGCTTGACCGTCAACAGAGACGCTCATAGTTTGATGGATACGCAGCCCGTTGTAAATGAACTGTCAACAAAAAATTTGACCAGATGGGTGTGCGAGCCGACTTGATGGGTGCACTAAGGTTTTAACAGAAACGCTCCCCTCAAAAACACCTACTCGTACCCCCTAAAAAACCTACAAAATTCATGGAAATAAAAATTTTCAACATTCAAACAGGTTAAATGTTAGTCAAATAAGCATGTTTCCATAGCTTAAACCCATAATATATATATGAACATGGATGATTTAGCTCACTTAAAAGATGACATCAAACAAATAACAAGTTGTTTCTCCTATAAAACATGAAAGTGGACTTAAAAAGCTTGAATAAAGGCTCCTGGAGGATAGTGGGGAGTGTTCCACCGGGCGTGCCAAATGTGTTCAATGAAAAGTTTCAAAATCCATGAGCATGGGGTAAGAATCTCTAAAGAAACCCCAAAGGCTTTTAAGAAACTAGTAAGTGGACCATAAGATAAGAGATAAACAAGGATTCGTCACTTTGCATACATTAATCTTGAAAGGAACAAGCAAATCTAACATATTTAGTAATCCTCTACTCTTGAAATCTTTAAAATGAACCTAGGTAGATTCTAAGCAATCAGTTTGTGATTATGAGAGTGGGAGCTCACCATTAATGACTTTAAGGCCAATGGTTATTCCCATTTACGCAATGCTTGTGTGCGTAGTGTAATGGAAAAGAAATATCTCAATAAAAAAAATGAAATAAGCTCTAACCCATAAGAAAAATGTTATAGTTTATGTTAGGAAGAAGGAGAGTTCTTAGACATGGTCTATTGGTAGAAGGGCTATTTATAGTTTTCCAATTTCAGAAATGGGATACTTTTAGTACATATGGGACTAAAAAGGAGTTAAAAAGTTAAATAGTGAGTCAAAGTAAGATTTGACTAAGCTTAGAAGAGGTTAATCATGGTTTAGGACTAGTTAAACTAGGTTAGGCTAGTTAATCATATTGAGAGAATAATTATGAGTTTCAAGAGGGTTTTGAGAGGTCTACTCAATCCAATGAAATGGATTGATAGACTAGGAAGTTAGGAAAAGTGGTATAAGAAGAGGGTGAGAAGATAGATTTCGCTAATAAGGGACTATATTAACCCCATTCATTGGTTTATAGGAGAAACATGACAAAAACAATGTCGTAAACAATGAGTTAGATAGTTCTTATTGACTAGGTATCGTCAATTTGGGATAAGGAGAATAGTTAGTGCAATATTAGGAATAATAGTGCTTTGATCAAACTACAGGTGTCTACACTGAGTTTGTGAGCGGTCTCTCACTATAGATGCTTGAACACGTACTTCGAACTGATATAAACTACAATTGAAACTTTAAGAAAAACTTCAAAAATGAGATGTAGAAATACTCTTTTCTTGCTGATTGTTTTGAAAATGGTTCCTTAAACAGGTATATATCTGAAGATCATTTGTAATTCTTTGTCATATGAGTTTGTAAGATTTTCGGTGGCTTAATTTTATTCGCTCAATGAGCTTGCATTTGTGTTTTGGGACTGATTATTTTGAACTTTGTTGTGATATATCAATAGGATCTGTAACTTCCAGCTGCAAACTTGTATTTGCTTCATAATGTTGCTCTAAATTGATGATCCTTTTGAATCGAATCTAAAAACTCATGACATGATTTTTGTACCTTTGAAATCTTATTTGATGTAAGTGGAAATTTTTTTCTTACACAAGGTATACGTTTGTTTGATTTATTCAATATTAAGTCTTTAAAATTTGTACTTCCTCAACATGGAACATTCTGGAAATGCTCAAAATCTTCTTACTAATAGCTATCATTTCATGTCTTTTGTGAGCATATATGTTGTTTGGTATACACTTGTAGATGCTTTCTGTTTTGATTCCATGCACAGCGAAATATTGAATAAGGCTTAGGAGTCCATGTAAAGTGATATGGAAAACCATACCTGGCATAATTGTAAATCTATACTTCTTGCATTAAAACTGATAATTTTGAGGCCTCATGTTAGATGATTGTTGTTTCTAGATGTGTTAAAGTAAGTTCTCTTGAGCATGTTGTCACCATGTTATTCAAATATAGACATATATTGAATACTCTGGATTGCTTTTTGGAACAAATATGTGTTCAAGAAATGATGAGATTCTGCAATTCAAATGCGTGATTATCGTGTCTTCATCTTTTTAGTTGGGTGGTTCTGAAGTAGTTCCTTTGATATTACTGTTATACCAAAAGCAATGTAGCCCATCCTATATTCAATAATTGGTTTTGTGTGATAGTGAACTAACTATAGTTTTTATTTCCCATAACACTCAATTAAGTTAAGAACTTGAAACTTGAAGGTTGTTAGCAATCTGTTTGATTCTTTTGATTCTTATGTACCTCTCTTTTAACTTTATATTCCTGAATTTGTTGCATGTTTTTGTAACTTCATGCATCTGTACTGAATCTTTAAAAAATTGTATTAAGGCCATTGTGAAGATTTTTGTCTTTTGATTAGGTTCCCTTTTCTCTTTGAACATTGTGAAGACATGAATGAATCTTCTTTTGTAGTCATTGAATTTTTTTTTGTCATTGAATGCACTCTATACTTTATAATACAAAATTCAAAACACACATTTTATTCTCTTCTGTTACAACATGTACCTGCACACTTAAGAAGATAGTTAGAAAATAATCAGCCTTTTTGGCCTCTCTTATGTTCCATAGTGACTTTCTTTATATTTCTTTTATATGTCATGATTCCTGAGAATACCATGAGCTTCTACAAGATATTGTTTTCTCAATTTTGTATCTGTCACTTTGATGTACCTTATGCCCGTTGATTCAGGAGATTCATTTGCATGAAGTTAGATAGTACATGAGTACAGATTAAACCTTGAAATCTTGATTTATGTCTTTTCCTTTCATTTTTCAGGTACATTGTAGTTGTTGGATGACAAAGATGGAAGATGAAGCTCAAGCCAAAACAAAGCAAACTAGGAGAAAACCCAAGGCAATGATCTATTTCTTCTATACTCTTTTACTTTTAAATTTATTCACATGTACTTCTTACTTCAAAAGTTATGAGTTACATCCCACAACTTGTGTGGGAAACATTGAATTTCTTCATGAATAAATGACATTAATTTATGTAACTGAGTTGTATACTTCTTTCTGCATTCAACTTTATGGTATGTATTGATTAAATAATGAAATAAATAACTCAACTACATGATTAAATGTATTTAAACATGAAGAAATAATGAGTTTTAATGTACTTGTAACTTAATAATGAAATTCCCTTCATGTAAACTGCAACTTTTCTTGTTGCTTCTGAATATAACATTTCACTTAAATTGTGATTCTCGCCTCCATCAAGGCAATGTATTAGTCCTTTGGGGTTTTTGTGTTTCCTTGCTGAAGACGAACATGGAATGACAACCTATGTGAGGTGTTACATTCTGTAACAACACACATAGTTGTAGATTGCATGTTGTTAATCAATTGTTGTAACTGAAAACATAATGAAAATTTGTATGACTCCCCCTAGGTAGGTCCATTTTAACAATGCCTTCTATCGTAAACAAAGTTTCAAGTTTCCCATTTTTACACGAGTGCAAAAATTATCAACAGGTATCTAGTTTTTTTTTTAGTATGGGCCATGGAATGCGGCTGGTAAGGGCTCGTCATCGTTGTAGGAATGATGAGAAACTTTCGCCATTACATTGTTTGGTATTACACAAGTCAATCATGGTGACATCATGTTCCACATTATAGGAGAAGTGTTTTACAATTTTTTCTGACAAGTCGGTGAACATTGTAATAGATCCTTTGGGTAATCGGTGGAACCATTCTAAAGCGAGACCGCCTAGAATTCTAGAAAAGAGTATTAGTAAATAGGAGTCATCGTAGGCTACTTCTTAACACAACATATAATACTCCTTAACATGTTCACATGGATCTCCTTTTCTCTTGAATTTTTCAAATTTGGGTGGTTCAAAATATGGTGGAAAAGGGACCCGTAAGATATCGCGGTCAAAAGGATAGGGACAAATTTCCTCAAATTTATATTATCGTGCATGTGTGCTGAGTTGCAACCCTTGAAGATTTTCCTTCATAGAATTCAGTTCTTGCTCCAAAGTTGTTTTTGTAGGATTGAGAGGTTGTGGATGGAATTTGGGTTGAGATTTTTGGGATCTGTGATCATTGGATGGTTGGGGGTCAATTTGGGAGGCTAACTGAGTGATTTGATTACTCATTTTTTGTAGCTAGGATAATACATATTCTTTGGATATGTTGGGGTTGTTCTCTCTATCATCCCATCCGTAGACAACACTATGGTGATTCAGATTAGGATGGTGTGTGGATGGTGGTCATTGGCCAATGTTATCATTTTCATCTTGGAGGAGACTGTGGAGTTGTTCATGAGTGTAATCAGAAGGAAGTTTTTCCCCCATGTGATATAGCTAGAGAAAAAGGGTGTCTTTATTCTTCTCGAAAAAACGGTTTAGCATTTCTCTTCTTCTTCCCTCTGTAATGTAGGTAATTGAGTCATCTTCACTACTAGTGTTGACCATGTTCTCCTCATCTTCTCCTCTATGTCGGTTTTCTTCAGCATTGGTGTCATAATAATTGTGGTTGAATATATCATGTTCTACGTCGCAGTGATTATTTTCTTCATCACTTCTGAATTGGGATCAAGTGACTAATCTCCTAGGTGCTATTAGACTCTGATGTAAATGAGATGTATTGATGATATGGAGATGTTCAGAATTAATTAAGGATGTTGGATGAAAAGGTTTCGATTCCTTAGTTAATTGACATATAATCTCAATAATCTACTCTTGCTTATGGATGAAAGAAATTTGAGAGAGAAAATAGAAGAAGGATTTTCCTCATTAGTAGAGCGTTTAGGATGTGCCTTGTTATAAGGTCTTATACGAATAGGAAATATGATAAGGGTATGCTGTTTTTTAGCAATATGTTGATTAACAAGATTGGGTTAGTTGTGTCAAAAAGGGACCGTAGATGGGGTGATTGGGATTGAAAGTGTTTATATAAATGTGTATGAGGATGTAAGGTTATGAAAACGTTTGTGGTGATAGAAGTATCTGATTGGGATATTTTTTTAGAGTCTTAGGTGCCTAGGTTAATTTTGAGATTCCAATAGGAAACGCTAGGAAGTTATGGAGGTATGACTTATGTGGATTAGGCCGAAGAATGATAATATTTATGTTTTGAAAATGGAAGGATGTGTTTATGTTGGATTCTTAATGTGCTTTTTCTTAGTAGGTAAAGGGTGAACAATGTGGCATTGATGAAATTTACTTAATGGGATGGGAATGTTGGTCCTCTTTTTTAGATTTTGGATCTTTGTGGTAATGTGGGAAGTTTAATTAAATAGTATTTACACAATGGTATCATATGTATAAAGTTTTATGGTGGAAAAATTTGGTTTATTATTTACAAAGGATGTGTATAATGGTAAGGGGATAACGTTTGGTCAAAATTTATATATTAGGTGAAAAAGGAAGATTATTTTTAGTTTTATAGGATAATTATCGTAAGTGTGATCAATGGTACGTGATGAAGAAGATATCGTCAAAAGTTGATGACATATATTCTAAAAATTGAGGTTAAAAGGTAATGGTCAAAATGGGTGAATGGTACATGCATGGTTATGAGGATTAGTGTGAGGGTTATTTATTGGTTTTGACAAAACACTCAAATAGGTACAATCATACAAGCACAACCCTAACTAGTCAAGTGGGATTATAACCGAACTAGAGCTCACTTTTAATACCACGCACTGACTGCGGTGCAAAAAACTGGCTCTCCACCTACGCCAATGTGTGATTAGATAGTGAGTGATCTTGGGAAGTGTGGCCTCCTTACACTATATTTTGATATGTGGCAAAAACACTGCCTAGTCTAGGATGCACGAGCTCTCTAAGGGAGTCCCCGATATACCTTGCGGTATATGGGGCCCAAGTCCATGTTACAAGGATTTTGTCTAAGGCATGGGTTTTGGGACGTGGAAGCCCCTTAGTTCATGTATTTCTTCAAACAAGAAATTTCTTAGCCAATAACGACAACTCTCCAAGAATTTGTATACCCCGTCAGGACACATGGTGTGTCTACGTGTGTGGAGGTGAATCACATGGTCACAAGATCCCTAGAACTACTATAAGTGCATGGATTTCACTTCCATGTCACGTTACTCCCTAAAAAATAAAAATAGGTGGGGAAGGATAACCGCTTTTGATCCTCAAGATCATCTTAGGACGCGAGAGGAGAGAATACATGGTGTTACCTTTTGGTTTTAAAATAAGCAAACACACAAATTAGAAAAAGACAATGCAAAAAAAATGAAAGTTAAAATTTATATTATGGGGGCCTTCAACAAGGGAACTTGCAAAAAAACATATTAGTAGTTGTTTATTAGTAGTTTTTTTATTTAAACCCCAATGATCTTCCCTCTATAATGTAGGTTACAGGTGAATTTGACAATCAACCAGCGACATACATGAGACCAAGGTGAAGGTTAATGACACTTGGGTGACACAAGAAAAATTAGATTTTGATCCTCTGCAAAGACACATACACGTAGCCTATGCCCTCTTTCAGGCGCCCTAGTTCAATCTCATCTAGTGGTTCTAGTATTGTCTGTGTGTGATTGCGATAGTCTTCTCCTCCTTTCCATTATTTTTCTAGTCCAACATACTTCGAGATCAAGTGTGAAAACATCTAAGTCTTCTACTTCCTCTCTTTCACTTAGGGTTTTATATTTCTTTAGCTTATTGTTTGTGTCCTCTTGTATCTAGAAATTATTACTCATTGTTTACATTTGTTACTCTATAATTAGGGTTTTCCAAATTTAATATTTGTTAAATAATTTGGTGAACCTGACCTTCGAACCCTCTTAGATATTTTATTCTTCTTGTTTATTTATCTGTTACTTTTTCCATGGATGTATCCATTCATGATTTTTTGCATAATCATCCTAATTGTGTAGATAAAATCCAATCTTATTTGGCTACCACTTATATCCATCCTCATACTTCACTTGAATATGTGTATCATAAGTTTACTTCTACTCTATCTCTCAATGAATACTGCATTACTTTTACATCAAGTGAGTTACCTTCTCCAGCCATGTTAGAACATGACCCCACCTTTTATATTTATGTTTGCATCAATAATGTTGGGGTTAAGCGTACCTTAGTTGATTACAAACTAGGGCTTAATATTTTTTATACAACATTCACCACTAACTTGGCCTCTCGAAGGCCACTCTCACTCCCTCATTTGTTCTATTTGGGGATTTGATAATATTACCAAGCATGTTTTAGGTTCTATCACACTCCCCATTTACCATCGGGACGTGTACGCTACCTATTCCATGCCACGTGATGCCTGATAATCTTAATTATAACATCCTTTTTTGGCAGCCTTGGATCCATACCATGCATTTGATCCCTTCCACTCTTCATACACATCTTAAATTACTTTATCAAGAAGCTGTCTATGACCTTCTAGCCGATACATCTCCTTGTACATTTTTTAATTCTATCGAGCATTCCATAGAGACCCCTATTTATTTTGTATCTAATGAAAAATTATCCAAATATGGTCTTGGTTATAAGTACTTGCTTTGTTATGGTTTTTCTTATAATTTCTTAGGCCAGCATGGTCAAGGAGTCACATAACCATTGGCTCTCCCCACTCAAACTAAAAAACTTGGCCTTGTGTATCATCCTCCCTCCACGTCTTCTTTGGAGGCTTACACCATTCTACACACTCTTCATTTCCTCTCCTATATCCATATCTCATCAGTAACTCTACTTCTGCTTGGCATGATTGGGAAACTTTTTCTACTGATGATTCTCTTCTAGAATATATGGGGACTTAAGATCACCTACCCTCTTTCCATCATAAGGGACACTCTCTATCCGCTCTTAATTCAAATACTTACTTTAGTGAATCAACAATGCCTAATGAAAGTATCGATGCTTGTGACACAATTCATACTAACCCATACATTGAGGACCAGTCAACACTTCTAAATGAAGACACCATTCAATATAACCTCAACTCTACTACCAACCCCTAAGTGGTTTTATTAGTTGCCTTTGTTACGCTTGTCAAACAAGATGATATTAAACAATTTATTCATGAATTCTCTAATATATTTGCACGGGAATATAATGATATGCCTAGTATCAATCCTTTTATAGCCATGCACAAGCTCATCCTTAACCCTCGTGTAAAACCCGTTTAAGAAAAAAATCACAAAATGCATATAAAGGTCGCATTTCTCGTCAAGGAAGAAATTAAACGCCTATTAGATGGTGGCTTTATTTGCTTTGTGGATTATCTTGAGTGGATCTATAACATTGAGCTAGTTATGAAGCCAGATGGTAAGGTTCGTTGTTGCACGAATTTTTGTGATCTCAATAAATTTTATCCCAAGTATAGTTTCCCATTATTGCATATTGACATCATCATTAATTCTATTGCTATTTACGATATCCTAACTTTCATGGATGGATTTACTAGGTATAATAAAATCAAAATCAATCTAGAGGATCAGGAAAAAACTTCACTTACTACACCATGAGGAATGTTTTGTTACACTATCATGCCCTTTGACCTTAAAAGTGTCGAGGTCACTTACTAGTGAGAAATGAGACATATATTCCATGACTCTATTAATAACATCCTTGAAGACTATGTTGACGATATAATTGCCAAATCACAACATCGTTCTACACATGCTCACAATCTTCGCACAATATTTGAACGTTTATGACAATTTGAAGTACGCTTAAACAGAAGTGTGTTTTCAGAGTTACAACTGGTAAGCTCTTTGGGTACATAATTTCCCAACGCGACATTGAAATAGATCCAAATAAAATCCATGCCATAGTTGACATGCCTTCACCTCGTAATCTACACCAATTATGCTCACTGCAAGGTAAAATCAAGGTTATCCTTCATTTTATTGCGTAGCTTGCTGACAAAACTTGACCATTCACATGATTAATGAAAAAGGACACTAAATTTGTCTAGGATGATTATTGTAAAAGGAAATTTGACACTATTAAAGCTTATTTATTAAATCCTCTTATCCTAGTACCTCCCACAGTTTATTGACCTCACTTATTATATATCTCCACTACATTCTATGCCTTTGGGGCCCTTCTAGCACAACATGATAATTCTCAATGTGAGAGATATGTCTATTACATTAGCCAAACTTTTCTCTTTGATGAATGCAACTAGTTACATTGAAAAACTATGCATGGGTATCATTTTTGTAGCAGACAATTTGTGCCACTACCTTCTTAGCAATGAAATTCATATCATTACCAAATTAGATCCTCTTCTCTCGAGACGTCTTGCGCAATGGGTCATGCTACATACAAAGTTTGACTTTAAATTTATTCCACAAAAAGAAATAAAAGGTCAATTCATCATTGATCAACTTGTTGATGAACCTATTCTTGATACATCACTTATTTGTTATGTTTTCCATGATGATTTCACTGCTTATACCATTGATGTTGTTTCACAGGCCAGAGGCCACAAACTAAGGAATTTCAATGACAAACGGGGCAAGACTATTTTGAGCACCAACACAGGACATTCTTATAGAGCAAACCTCTGGTTCTAGCTTCCCAACAGTAGTAACACTGCAAACAGTTTACTGAAAACAAGGGACATATCAAACTCAAGTTTCATTTTGGAGGCACTTGCTCAACATTCGTAATGAGAATCCTCACATCGAGGATTGGGAAACACTTATATCTCGCATAGATACAAGGATGTCCACACAATAAATTGTATCTTTCCATTTTGCTACTCATTTTTTCATTAAAAAGAAACTCATCGACCACCACAGCATCAACATGCTGAAACATTTAAACTACATGGTGGCCCTTTCAATTACACAACTCAACATGTAATCCAACTCTCTGGATCCCAATGACAAACAATTTCAATACAAAGTTCTGCTATATAAAGAACAAAGATTAATGCTTAAAAAAAATTTATGGGTTAAAGTTGGCCTTGTCAATGGTTTAATAGGCATGATCATAGACACGGTCTACAATGTCTCTTGTACACTGCCAAATCTTTCGGTACATGTTGCCAAATTTTACAAATACATAGGCCCTCCTTAGGATGCAACCAACCATTTACATGTTCCCATTCCGCCCATCTCCCGAGGCAACCACCGACAAATACAACTTAAAATGGCTTGGGCATTTACAATCCACATATCCCACGGTCTTGCATTTGCAACGGCCATTGTTGACATTGACAACAATGAAAGACATGGCCCGACATTCATCGTAATATCCCAAATCCCCTCCCTTAAAGAACTTCATATCACACTTCATTATTTTTATGAGCGTTACTCTAACATGTCCCTTGGGCCTCATCTTAAAAGAAGAAAAGAAGAGGAGACATGACTTTAAAATCTTCAACATTTACCTTTTTAATATTATGCACTCTCTCCCATCCTTCCCTTTCTCCGTATTTTTGTTCATGAAACTTGTGCCATCACATATTTAGCAATAACAAATATGTTTTTCTACATGTTGCCACGTTGTTCCCTGCAACATTCTTCTCAGTTTAATAAGGTATACAACCATTTTAGTTTTTTTGAAGTTGGTAAATATGTATTCTGTCAAATAATTTTTCTCTTCTTAACATGTACAATATAATATTGCGAACATAAAAGTTAATGTCATCGAATTGCATGGAAATTCGGGTTTAATTTGGCCCTCTTCTCTATCTTCCTAAATCCCATATGGAAATAAAGTACACATTTGCAACATTAAATATCTATATCCACGCCAAATCTTTCGGTACATGTTGTTGCCAAATTTTACAAATACATAGGCCCTCCTAAGGATGCAACCAACCATTTATATGTTCCCATTCCGCCCATCTCTCGAGGCAACCACCGACAAATACAACTTAAAATGGCTTGGGCATTTACAATCCACATATCCCACGGTCTTGCATTTGCAACGGCCATTGTTGACATTGACAACCCTGAAAGACATGGCCCGACATTCATCGTAATATCCCAAATCCCCTCCCTTAAAGAACTTCATATCACACTTCATTATTTTTATGAGCGTTACTCTAACATGTCCCTTGGGCCTCATCTTAAAAGAAGAAAAGAAGAGGAGACATGACTTTAAAATCTTCAACATTTACCTTTTTAATATTACGCACTCTCTCCCATCCTTCCCTTTCTCCGTATTTTTGTTCACGAAACTTGTGCCATCACATATTTAGCAATAACAAATATGTTTTTCTACATGTTGCCACATTGTTCCCGCAACATTCTTCTCAGTTTAATAAGGTATACAACCCTTTTAGATTTTTTGAATTTGGTAAATATGTATTCTGTCAAATAATTTTTCTCTTCTTAACATGTACAATATTATATTGCGAACATAAAAGTTGATGTCATCGAATTACATGGAAATTCGGGTTTAATTTGGCCCTCTTCTCTATCTTCCTAAATCCCCTATGGAAATAAAGTACACATTTGCAACATTAAATATCTATATCCACGCCAAATCTTTCGGTACATGTTGTTGCCAAATTTTACAAATACATAGGCCCTCCTTAGGATGCAACCAACCATTTACATGTTCCCATTCCGCCCATCTCCCGAGGCAACCGACAAATACAACTTAAAATGGCTTGGGCATTTACAATCCACATATCCCATGGTCTTGCATTTGCAACGGCCATTATTGACATTGACAACCCTGAAAGACATGGCCCAACATTCATCGTAATATCCCAAATCCCCTCCCTTAAAGAACTTCATATCGCACTTCATTATTTTTATGAGCGTTACTCTAACATGTCCCTTGGGCCTCATCTTAAAAGAAGAAAAGAAGAGGAGATATGACTTTAAAATCTTCAACATTTACCTTTTTAATATTACGCACTCTCTCCCATCCTTCCCTTTCTCCGTATTTTTGTTCATGAAACTTGTGCCATCACATATTTAGCAATAACAAATATGTTTTTCTACATGTTGCCACGTTGTTCCCTGCAACATTCTTCTCATTTTAATAAGGTATATAACCATTTTAGTTTTTTTGAAGTTGGTAAATATGTATTCTGTCAAATAATTTTTCTCTTCTTAACATGTACAATATAATATTGCGAACATAAAAGTTAATGTCATCGAATTGCATGGAAATTCGGGTTTAATTTGGCCCTCTTCTCTATCTTCCTAAATCCCCTATGGAAATAAAGTACACATATGCAACATTAAATATCTATATCCACGCCTAACAAAGCATCCACTTTCACTCCTCCATTCTCCCCCAACATGGCGCTCCCTCCACCTCATGTGGTGTTTTCTTGAAATCTTCAATTTTCGCACCTAAACAACTTTGCATTTAAGTCCCTCTACGCATTCCTTTCAATATTTCCATCACACATCACACGTACCATTGCTAGTGTACACATTTGTTGAATTATATCATGATTCATTTTGTTGTGCCAATAAAAAGCGACACACATTTGGTAAACAAACAAAAGGTAGTAGTTTAAAGTTGCATTTTTTAATTTTTAATTATTGTTTTTTTTTTTTTTCAGGCGCTAGCTTTTTCGGTGACAAAATAAGCGACCTCATATAGACGATGGCGGTGGAGGAAGGTGTGGTAACCATATCCAGAAGATTCATGGAGAAAGTGGAGGAGCGGATGAGGATGAGGGCTAAACAGCCGAGAGCCGTTGCAAAAAGTAGAATGCCGTTGAAGGGAAATGTATTATATAGCCCTGTGCGGGACTGCAGATTCATGGCTTCTTTGTGTTATTCTTTGTTTTGTTTCTTTCCTCTGCATTTTTTATTTTGTTTCATGATTATTTTCACGGCCGTGTTCATTTTTCTTAGGGTCTGTAATTATATAGTTTGAGTGGTTTTCTGTTTATTTATTTTTATTTGGTTTGAACGAGCAAAGCAGATCATACACTCATCTTCCTGGTAAGGGTTTACTCTCATTTTCCTGGTAAGGGTTAAATGAATAATTCCAGTACATGATGTAATAATTTAGTTATTAACTCTTTTGTTTCTGCAATTAATTTTAGTTATGCGTTTCAGGATAGGAGCGGAAGAAGTAAAAAAGACGATGAAGCCTGGATCGAAAATAGTTTTGTCTCTGTTATTTTATGCTTTGTTTTTTCTACTCTGTATTTTTATTTTGTTTCATGTTTCTTTTCACGACCGTGTTCCTTTTTTTTAGTGTTTGAATTATTTGGGAGGTCTGTGATTATGTAGTTTAAGTTGATTTTCTGCTTTGTTTTGTTATGTGTTGGTTTGAACGAGCAAATAAGCAGAGCAGGTATTTATCTTCCTGGTAAGGGTTTACTTACAATTTCTGCCTAGGGTTAAATGATACGCGAAACATGCTATTCAGAGTGCTAGGCTTTAGATGAGTTTATTTAAATGATCAAATTCTATTTCCAAGGCCATAATCTAGTTTCTAACCGTTTTGTTTCTGTTGTGTAGGTCAGAAGGATAGGAGTGGAAGAAGGAAAAGAGATGACGAGAAACATAATAGAACAGGCCTGGAAATTGACAGGCTGTAGGCTGTTTTTTGTGATTTTAACCGTAATTTACAGGTGAAATTTTTTATAAACTGTAGAAAATGACAGGCTGAAAATTTCAAAAACCATAAGTTTTTTCAAGTGGTTTATATAAAAATATAATACCTATTTATATATATATATATATGAACAGATTACAGAAATATCTATAAAAATTACTGGAATTTACAGGCACCTGAAATAGCTAAACCTGTCAGCAAATTTTGATTTGACAGGCACTTATAATTTGAAATTCCAGGCCTGCAATAGAACCTCGCTTTTGGAGGGTCATGGAGATCGGCTCTCTTCAGTATTCAAAACTATTGTTTGATACCTACTGTACTTGCAGAGCTATACCGCTACAGTTTTGCTTTATGCTTCTCAACTCCTTTATTTTTTATTTTTTTCGTTTGGATTTTTGAATTTTTTCTCCCTATAATGTATTTGTTGTTTGTTTGGATCTATAGGTTGAAGTAAAATCTTCATAAATCTTACTCTACAGATTAAATCGAAGTAAGAAAGTGAAGAGATTGTGTGCTGTGCATGATATAATTTCCAGGTTCAACTTCCTCTATTTCCGTCAGAAGTACTCTCGAATATTCTCTGGTCTGTTGCTACCGTTCACTATATAAATTATTTTAATTAACAGAGCTCAGTAGAGTGTTTTAATTAACAAATTTGATTACCAAATTTAAACTATTCAGAACTTAACAAATCGTTTTAGAACATCAGAGATCAATAAATCGTTTTAATTAACAAATTTAAACTTGCTCTGAATGTTGATGACAGGCATGAAATCTGTCCAAGAGGCTGATGGGAAGAAGAGAGCCGATGTTGCTAGTTTTTTTGTTTTTTTAAAATTTCATGATTTTACGCACGGCCGTGTTTTTGTTTGGGTTTTTCTGGTTTGAACCATTTTCATTATGGTCTGTATATATTGTTTGGGATTTTTCTGGTTTGAACCATTTTCATTATGGTCTGTATATATTGTTCGGGATTTTTCTGGTTTGAACCATTTCGATTATGGCATTTTTGGGAGGTTAGTAATATTTGAGGGTTTTTTATTTGATTTTTTTTTTTTTAAATGTTGGATCGGAGGGACCGGAGACAGCCGACCATAGCCAAGGTTTGGGTCCGAGGGAGCAGAGCTAACCAGACCATATCTTACCGGAATGTCTTCCTCGTTAAGTATCCTCTTCTATAATCTGTTTACAGGTATTTTCCGCTTAGAGTTTAATGGTAATTTTTATATTAAAATAAGCTATAATTACATAGATATTTTTATGGTGTAAATCTTTCCAATGAATCTATTCGTAACATATTCAGTAGTCGGTTTGTTTATGCCAAACTGCAGGGAAGTTGGTCTTTCATATGTATTTTCGTGGTTAAATGGAAAATTTAGATTTTCATATCTCCATGGTTGTTTGGCATATGTATTTTTGCAACAGATCTATGTATTTAATAAGGATCAGAGTATTGGGATTTACAAATATTGGTTTCATTGGGAAGATCACACATCAAGCTATGAAAATGAGTTTGGCTTGTTTGGTTTGAGCTTTTTGGCGGAGAAGGATCATTCAGATGAAGAGGAATCATATGCAAGGAAAACTGCAAGAGCAAGAAGTACTTTTTATTTTAGTATTGACTTCCATTAGAAAGACGCTGAAACTCGTTTTTCTTTTTTAAAATTATATCAAACGTCCCTATAGGCTTTATTGTGCACAGCCCATGTTAACAATACGAACTGTTTTTTTTTAACAATAGGCTTGTCATTTTTAAGGGATTGTATACACAATCCCAAATGTAACGTTTTCTTAGATTTATATTATAATGTGTTCCAAATGAAAATGCACTTATGCCCCCTTTATCTGAATCATGTGCTTTGGAGGATGAAGGAACTATGAGCAGCAAGGT
This sequence comes from Taxus chinensis, assembly GCA_019776745.2. Taxonomy (NCBI): domain Eukaryota; kingdom Viridiplantae; phylum Streptophyta; class Pinopsida; order Cupressales; family Taxaceae; genus Taxus; species Taxus chinensis. Next base: position 192,972,107 of record CM034149.1, on the reverse strand, counting down.
TTTTTTGGTGGGAAAATTGATATTCCGTATTTCTTTTGTATTTATTAAGCGGATACTAATGGATCATCTTATTTCGTATGTGTGGCAGGTTGTGTTAAGGAAGAACATAAGAGAATTAGGGTTCTCCTTTCTCCATGGTTCCAACAGAGCAAATAGGAAGTTTTCTATGCAACTCAACATGCAAAGAGGTAATTACATAACCATTTTTCTCCCATTTTTCTCCTAAGCATCTTAAATCATCCGTAAAGAAGCTTGACTGTGAATTGTTTACTTTATCGAGCCTTAGCTAACCATATAGCTAGGAACCTATGGACTACCTCGTTTTTTAATTTTTAGGAGAAAGAGAGCCCCCAAATCCTCCAGAAATGGGGAAAATAAATACAATAAATATAAATCTGTAAATGTATGGATAGAAATCAGTAAATTTGGTGACGAGTGCATGGCAATTTAATAAAAATAATAGTCAAAAATGCCATTGAATTACAGTGCTTACAGTCAAATGTTGGCCTTTATGGACAAGGAGGGCATCTGGGTCTTTTGATTGCCCACTTGTGAACTATTCTTTCTTGTTCAAAAACTAAATCTGCTCCTTTCTTTGATGATGTGATTTTGAACTGTCCATTTAGTTCTGATTATATTGATTAAAGATTTCATGTATCAGTTTGTTGACTGAAAATAACCATCTAATTTTGCCTAATAGCTTCATATAGCGACCTCATATTAGACAATGGCGGTGAAGATTCATGGAGAAAGCGGAGGAGCGGATGAGGATGACGACCAGACAACCGAGAGCCGTTGCAAAAAGCATAGATATGTTGCAAAAAGTAGAATGCCGTTGAAGGGAAATGAATTATAAAGCCCTGCGCGGGACTGCATATTCATGGTTTCTTTGTGTTATTCTTTGTTTTGTTTATTTCCTCTGCATTTTTATTTCGTTTCACGATGTTTTTCACCGCCGTGTTGGGTCTGAATCATTTTGATTTTTGCCTGTTATGGGTTATGGGTATTTTTCGGAGGTCTGGAATTATGTAGTTTGAGTGGTTTGCTGCTTATTTTTTTGATTTGGTTTGAACGAGCAAAAAAGATCAGCCACTCATCTTCCTAGGAATGGTTTACTCTCATTTTTCGCCTAGGGTTATTTAGTAAGAAGGTGAAGAGTGTTAGGCTTCATATGTGTTTATTTGAATGAATAATTCAGTTTTTCACCGTTTTAGGGTAGGAGCGGAAGAAGAAAAGAAGCTGATGAATCCCTGTGTTGAAACCCTAAATAAGTGCCATTGAATCTTGCTTTTAGAGGGTGTCCCACGCCTAAAGAAGCGCCATTGAATTTTGGAACGAAGGGGCCAGAGACAGCAGACCATAACCGATAATTGTCTTCTTTCCCCCCGTTTTTCACAATCAGTGAATTGTTGTGAATGGGTTTTGTGTTGTTTTTTGTTTTGGGTCTAGAGGGAGCAGAGCTAAGCACACCATATCCGAGGATTGTCTTACTCGTTAGGTATCCTCTTCTATAATCTGTTTACAGGCATTTTTCGGTTAGAGTTTTTAATGATATTTTTTATATGAAAAATAAGCGATAATTACATATAATATTGTTATGGTGTAAATCTCTCCAATAAATCTATTCTTTTAGATGGTTTATTTATGCCAAACTGCAGGGAAATTGGTCTTTCATATTTATTTTCGAGGTTGTTGAAATTGGTATCAACAGAAGTGAGCTATTAAAGTAATGTAAGGATTGAAGTATTGGGATTTACAAATATTGGTGTCATTGGGAAGATCACACATAAAGTTATGAAAATGAGTTTACCTTGTTTGGTTTGTTACAGGATGAAGGCTATTTGGCGGAGAAGGATCATTCAGATGAAGAAGAATCATATGCAAGGAAACTTGCAGGAGAGCAAGAAGTACTTTTTATTTTAGCATTGACATAGATGTTGAAACTCGTTTTTGTGTTTAAATATAGGCTTTATTGTGCACAATAGTAATTGATTTTTTTTAACAATAGGCTTGTCATTTTAAAGGAATTGTATACAAAAAATCCCAAATGTAATGTGTTCTTAGATTTATACAACAAAGTTCCAAATGAAAATGCACTCATGCCCCTTTAAGCTGAACCATGGGCTTTGGAGGATGCAAGAACCACGAGCAGCAGGATTTTTTTGTCTGGGGAATTTCTTTTACATTTGTTAACGGATAATAATGGAACATCTTTTTTTTTAGGTGTGGCAGGTTCTGTAACATAAGAGAGAACATTAGGAAGAAAATAACGGTCCTCTTTTCTCCATGGTTCCAACAGCGCAAAGAGGAATTTTTCTATTCAACCCAGCATACAAAGAGGTAATTACATAACCATTTTTCTCCTGAGCATCTTAACTCATCCTTATATAGCTAGGAATCTATAGACTACCTTTCAAAAAATTATTTACATCTATATCTCCTTGTTTTTTAATTTTAGGAGCAAGTGAGCCCTCAAATCCCCCGGAAATGGGGAAATAATACACGAAACAAGTGAATTAATAAATACAATAAATAGAAATCTGATGACAATTTGATGACAAGTGCATGGCAATTTAATAAATATATTAATCAAAACCCCCATAGAATCTCAGTCTTTTGATTGCCCACTTGTGAAACTGTTATTTCTATTATAGTAACAGAATTTAGGGAAGTAGTTGGAGGCTGCCTGATCTATTCATCATTATCATCTCCTCCTTTCATTTCATCTGTAGGAATAGGGGATGCCATGAAAGAGTCTTGAATGATGATTTGTACCTTTAAATGTAAAGTCTATTTGTGTCTGTGTTTGAAAACTTTGAATGGCATTTTTATGCCCTTTAAATCATATATTTTTGTTTGTGTTTGAAAACATTGAGGGGCATTTTTCATGTCGATTCCAATTACTAATAATCTCACTTGCACAGCCATGTACCATAGTAAATGTTTGCGTGTGCAAATTTTAGAATATTAACAAAATGTGTTCAAACTTCAGCTTTGGGGGAAAATAATCATTTAGTATTACAAATGGGGAAAAATGATTGTGGGACTTACAGAAATTTATAAGAATGTGACTTCCTGATTTTTTTTTGGCTGTCACAAAAAAGTCTCTAATTTGGGTAGGAAACTTTTGTGGCCCCATGACTTGTTTTCTAGAAATAGTGAAAAGTTAAGTTTGAAATATTTTTTTTACTAGATGGAACAAATATAGTAAAAATAGGATTTTCCAAATAGTTAAAATAGGATAAAGTAAAGATTGGATTTTGCTCTTTCCATGGAATTGCAACCAAACAGAAAGTCAACAACTTTGGTTCTTCAGAAATAGTGAAATGTTTGGTTGCTGGAAATATTCACACTTCGTGAAACAAGTTTTAATTTTGAACAGATTTTTTTTTAGCAACTTAGAGCCCAAACTTTGGTTTTTTAGAAATAAAGAAAAGTTTGCTTGATGGAAATATATTTTGAACTCCTTGTAAATTTATAGTAAAAATACGATCCTTAGGTCCTTCCATGGAATTGCCTCTTAACAGAAGATTGTTTGCAAATGTTAATATAGTTTTTTTGGTGGCTTGTTTATTGTGTTATTTTTCTGAAATACTTAAAAGAGAAAAAGCTGTAATTTGATTAATTTCACGAGTTCTTTCCACACTTTATTGCTTTTTCACAAAATTTAGCCCATTATTTTATTGCTTTTTTCACAAAATGTTTATGCAGGCCAAAATTTTTAGCATCTGATTGTAAACCAGACCTTTTTATGCATCGATACAAAACTTGCAGTCAACTTGTTCGTTTGCATTTGGTTTTTATTAGATATTATCGCAGATATATATTTGCTAACATAAATACCATGTCCATTGCAGGTTTACAGGTTGGATTCGATAAATGTATTTCTTTTATGTTAGTTTTTGATGTTTTGAAATAACAAAGTCCTAACTAAGTTTATGCGATGAATAATATACATCACTGTATCTATTGTAAACATTGTCACACTACTTTGTAATAAATAAAATATTATTTGGTGGGGGGTGAAAATGCCCTCCGAAATGCCCATGGTTTGAACTCTTTGACATCCTCTTAGTGTGTCGGGTTTTTCCATCTTTCTGGCATCTTCAGTGTGTCAAGTTTTTTTAAGAGTTCAACACCCTTTTGATCTCTGACACTCTTCTTTTAAAATTTTTCATGTCGGACCCTGGTCCGTCACAAGATAAGATTGAAGAATTAGGGATGATAAAATACAAATTCAGGAAGGTGGAGTCTCCCTCCTACATTGATTGTAATTACAACATTCGGGATACAGAGCTCGGAAACATAGATATGGAAGATTTTTGGAATAGGGTCAAGAGTTCTTCTCAGGCTCCATGAATGAAATCAATAGTTGACAGTGGTCTACCTCTTGCAGCAAGTTTCCCTATGTCCGCTCAATGCCCCGAGTTCATCTTAAGCCTATGCTTCAAATTATGACTCTGTTTCTCGTTCTGTGAAAAATCAAGGGGGGAAGAAGTTGTAATCAAGTTGGACGGAGGTTATTTCGATGACTTTCTCAAGCTGCCTAATTTTAAGGAATATGGAGATGTGGATCTCAAGTCAGTCCAAAAAGCTTGGGACAATGATCAAGAGGATTGCATCAAGCACGTGAATAAGAAATTCTTAATCAAAGCTTAACCCGTTGTTTCTAGATTTTCAAGACTTGTTCCTAGAAGCGATTTTATTTAAGAAATCAATGATATCATTACTCTGTTAGGTCAGGTTTTTGGTTTCTCCGAGACAAATGTTTTTCAATGATAGATGTACCAGTTCATAATCATTATTAAGAAGAATTAACAGGGAATTGATTGGGGTACTCTTATCAGTAACGAGATAGATTCTCAAATGACAACAGTCCTATCTACGAGAAAATTTTATGTCCTCGTATGTCACCTATGCAGCGGCCGACATGAAGAACTATCCCGGGTTGGACACCAAGGGGAACAAGACTGGAGAATGTTTATTAGTATTTTTTTCAGCTGATAAGAAAAGGGTTTGAAGACCAATTCAGAAGGGTAAACGATGCCTTCTTTTACGAGAACAGCTGCAGGTTAATCCTCGAACTGAGGAAAACGAGTCTCTGATGAGGCATGGGCTGAAGTTTCAAAATGGGGTTGTTTTCTTGCAATTTAAGAAGTTCACATATCTTTGAATAGTCATGTACCCATGGGATCCTTTCCGTTTGCCCAGATATCTAGGGGACAAACTAATTTTGATGGAGTTGGTCAGGGAATCGTTGAATTTTCACAAGTTCTAACAGAGTAAACACAAGGCAGTTGTATCTTTCCCAATTTTTATTGGAAGGTATATTTGTTCAACGGTGGTGAAAGCTAAGAACGTTGTCCATGAGCTTCAAGATAAGTTGAAGAAGCATATGAAGCCCCGAGACGGGTTTGATTTTTGAGGAGTCCTCAAGACATGGAATTCTGCACTCGCACGTGCCAAGCGTAGAGCAGCTCTACGCTTGGCATCTGCACCCGCTCTACGCTTGGCACGTGCGGGTGCAGAGTTCCATATGACTTGAGGACTCCTCGAAAATCAAACCCGTCTCGGGGCTTCATGTGCTTCTTCAACTTATCTTGAAGCTCATGGACAACGTTCTTGGCTTTCACCACCGTTGAACAAGTATACCTTCCAATAGAAATTAGGAAAGATACAACTGCCTTGTGTTTACTCTGTTGGAACTTGTGAAAATTCAACAATTGCCTTATCAACTTCATCAAGATTAGTTTGTCCCCTGGATATCTGGGCAAACGGAAAGGATCCCCTGGGTACATGACTATTCGAAGATATGTGAACTTCTTAAATTGCAAGAAAACAACTCTATTTTGAAACTTCAGCCCATGCCTCATCAGAGACTCGTTTTTCTCAGTTCGAGGCTTAACTTGCAGATGTTCTCGTAAAAGAAGGCATCGTTTATCCCTCTGAATTGGTCTTCAAACCCTTTTCTTGTCAGCTGAGGAAAATACTAATAAACATTCTCCAGTCTTGTTCCCCTTGGTGTCCAACCCGGGATAGTTCTTCATGTCGGCGGCTGCATAGGTGACATACGATGACATAAAACTTTCTCGTAGACAGGACTGTTGTCATTTGAGAATTTATCTCGTTACTGATAAGAGTACCCTAATCAATTCCCTGTTGATTCTTCATTAATAATGATTATGAACTGGTACATTTATCATTGGAAAACATGTCTCGGAGAAACCAAAAACCTGACTCAACAGAGTAATGATATCATTGATTTCTTGAATGAAATCGCTTCTAGGAACAAGTCTTGGGAATCTAGAAACAATGGGTTTGGCTTTGATTAGGAATTTCTTATTCATGTGCTTGATGCAATCCTCTTGATTATTGTCCCAAGTTTTTTGGGCTGACTTGAGATCCACATCTCCATATTCCTCAAAATTAGGCAGCTTGAGAAGGTCATCGAAGTAACCTCCGTCCAACTTGATTACAACTTTTCCCCCTTGATTTTTCACAGAACGAGAAACAGAGTCATAATTTGAAGCACAGGGTTAAGATGAACTCGGGGCATTGAGCGGACAGAGGGAAACTTGCTGCAAGAGGTAGACCACTGTCAACTATTGATTTTATTCATGGATTCTGAGAAGAGCTCTCGACCCTATTCCAAAAATCTTCCATATTTATGTTTCCGAGCTCTGTATCCCGAATGTCGTAATTACAATCAATGTAGGAGGGAGACTCCACCTTCCTGAATTTGTATTTCATCATCCCTAATTCTTCAATCTTATCTTGTGACGGACCAGGGTCTGACATGATGAATTTTAAAGGAAGAGAGTGTCAGAGATCAAAAGGGTGTTGAACTCTTAAAAAAATTTGACACACTGGAGATGTCGGAAAGATGGAAAAATCCGACACACTAAGAGGATGTCAAAGAGTTCAAACCATGGGCCATCCTCAGAGTTTCGGAGGGCATTTTCACCCCCCACCAAATAATATTTTATTTATTACAAAGTAGTGTGGCAATGTTTACAATAGATACGGTGACGTATATTATTCATCGCATAAACTTAAGACTTTATTATTTCAAAACATCAAAAACTAACATAAAAGAAATACATTTATCGAATCCAACCTGCAATGGACATGGTATTTATGTTAGCAAATATATATCTGCGATAATATCTAAAAAAACCAAATGCAAACCAACAGGTTGAAAAGAAGATTTAATCATGTTTATATGTTAATAGATTTTTTATCCCTTAAGTAATAGTTTATTTACTGCAAGTTTTGTATCGATGCATAAAAAAGTCTGGTTTACAATCAGATGCTAAAAATTTTGGCCTGCATAAATATTTTGTGAAAAAAACAATAAAATAATGTGCTAAATTTTGTGAAAAAACAATAAAGTGTGGAAAGAACTCGTGAAATTAATCAAATTACAACTTTTTCTCTTTTAGTATTTCAAAAAAATAACACAATAAACAAGCCACCAAAAAAACTATATTAACATTTGCAAACAATCTTCTGTTAAGAGGCAATTCCATGGAAGGACCTAAGGATCGTATTTTTATTATAAATTTACAAGGAGTTCAAAATATATTTCCATCAAGCAAACTTTTCTTTATTTCTAAAAAACCAAAGTTTGGGCTCTAAGTTGCTAAAAAAAAATCTGTTCAAAATTAAAACTTGTTTCATGAAGTGTGAATATTTCCAGCAACCAAACATTTCACTATTTCTGAAGAACCAAAGTCGCTGACTTTCTGTTTGGTTGTAATTCCATGGAAAGCAAAATCTAATCTTTATTTTATCATTGTCCCAAGCTTTTTGGGCTCACTTGAGATCCACATCTCCATATTCCTCAAAATTAGGCAGCTTGAGAAGGTCATCAAAGTAACCTTCGTTCAACTTGATTACAATTTCTCCTGTCCGGTTTTTTACAGAACGAGAAATAAAGTCACAATTCGAAGCACAGGGTATAAGATGAACTTGGGGCTTTGAGCGGACATAGGGAAACTTGCTGCAAGAGGTAGACCACTGTCAATTATTGATTTTATTCATGGAGTCTGAGAAAAGCTCTTGACCCTATTCTAAAAATCTTCTATATCTATGTTTCCGAGCTCTATATCCCGAATGTTGTAATTACAATCAATGTAGGAAAGAGATTCCACCTTCCTGAATTTGTACTTCATCCTTCCTGATTTTTCAGTCTTATCTTGTGATGGACCAGGATCCGACATGAGAAATTTCAAAGGAAAGTGTCAGAGATTAGAAGGTGTTGAACATTTCGGAAAATTCGACACTAGAGATGTCAGAAAGATTGAAAACTCGACAAATTGGGAGGATGTCGGAGAGTACGGAAAACCTGATATTTTAAACTTTTCGATATACTGCGGGTTTTTGAACACTGCAAAGCACCCTGCGAAATCCGAGAAGAGGGAATGGGGTAATTGTTGAGTTGAAACATGCAAGTTTTTATTCATTGTTGATATCCCCAATATATTTTTAATTACAATGACATCTTAGGGAATAAAACAAAGTGATTATTCTAAAGGGGTAACCCTAAAACACAAATTTGATTTAGAAAGCAACACCTAAAATAGAAAAGATAAAACCCCAACAATCGTGATAAGAAAAGACAGAAACCTGAAAGAATTCTTTACACAATTATTCTACAAAAACCACAAACAAAGAATGAAGAAAAATACCTTCAACCAGAACAAGAAATGATAAAAAACGAGTAATGCAATCAGGCACAGAGGCGAGTCGGGTTTTTGATTCGAAGATGCATGCACGAAAAGCTACGAGGTAAAAAGTACGTCTAATAAAAATGACATGGAAATTTGAATATTTATAAGAAATTTTGCATTTAATACACTTCAGTTGACACATGCCAACTACCCGACAACTTGGCATTAATGCCATGTCAGCATGGTTGGGATATTCGGAAACCCGACATAGGGTTTTTAGAGCAATTTGGGTTTCGGGTTGTGAAAAACAAGCGACATGAAGCATCATGCTTGATGGTCTCAGAAATTCGAAACAAAGGAGTAAATCGGGCTTCGGGGATTGGAAGACACGTGACATGAAGCATGTTTTGACGAAGGCATGTTCCAATGCTTGGAAGGTCCGCAAACTTGATTCACCTTACTTGATGCGGGTTTCGGAGAATACACGACATGAAGCATCCAAAACACGTCTTGTTTGTGAAACCTGAAAACTCGATTATCTCTCTGAAAGGTGATTCTTAGAAAACCAATTCAAAAATGAGATAACTGGCTCTAGTTGGGGACTTTCTTTGTGATATCAAAGGAAGAGAACTTAGAATCTCTGGGTTTATCCATTGGGCTACGGAGTCAGAACAGAAGAAAACCCAAAAACAAAGCGAGGAAAGAAAGAAGACTAAAAGCAAACACATGACAGAAAGAAAAGTATGTACAATGCAAAAAAGAAAAGAAAAGAGAATCTTGCATTAATGAAGAAACAATTTTAGATGTTGGTCGCTGAAAGGCAAAGGGAGTAACTCTCCATGAAGATATGATAGATGGAAACTATTTTCACCACTCAGCTGATGGATCTTAAAAGGTCCTTTCCACAAAGTATTGAACTTTCTGTGCATTCTTTTTTGCTCCTTCCTCTTATCCCACAGCAACACCAGGTCTCCAATCTGGGAATTATGTTGCCTTGATTTCTTGTCAATTTTTTTTTTACTTTGTTTTGATGATCTGCAATGCGATCAACCACCTTGTTTCGTTCTTCTAGCTTAGTTAGGTACATAACCCTTTTTTCAATAGAATTTTGAAAAGTCACCTCTTCGACTGTTTTGGCCAACTGTAAGGCTGGCAACTCTACCGAGATAGGTATCTCAGCATCGATCCTGTATAGTACTTGGAAAGGAGACATTCCTATAGCCCGCTTTGGGGTAATCCGATAAGTCCACAACGCATCATACAATGCTTTGTGCTATGTCCTCCGGTTTTCATCTACTAGCTTTCTAACTATGGCAACCAGGTTCTTGTTGTTGGACTCAGCGTGCCCATTGCCTTGGGGATAATAATTAGATGAGTGAGCCAGGGTAATGTCGAATCCATAACAAAATTCAGTCAGCTCATGCGATGAGAAATTGGAGGCATTGTTAGCCACAATCTTGTGGGGCACACCGAATCTGACAATTATATTTTCTTTAAGGAACTTGCACATGACTTCTGAGGTTGTTTGCTTGATTGGCGCAGCTTCCACCCACTTGGTAAAATAGTCTGTAGCAGTCAGCACGTAATTGTGTCCGGCACTTGAGGCAGGATTCAATGTTCCAATGAAGTCAATTCCCCACTGACGAAAAGGTTCTTCAATCATTATGGGCTTCAGGGGAAGAGTTGACAAGCCTCACACTTAGACACCCACTTTGTTGAATCCCGAAAGAGAGTAGGCCAATAGTACCTAGCCCGCAGGATCTTATAAGCTGTTACAGAGGATGAGAAATGTCCTCCACATGCTAGGCTATGGAAGGATTCTAACAACTTTAACTGTTGTGATTTATCAACACAACGCATGAATACACCATCAGTATCTTTTTTATATATCCCGTTATTCCACAGGAGGTATCTTGCAGATCTTAACTTGACCGTCCTTTTCTCCTTTTGGCTTAAATGCGGGGGGCATTCACCACAAGTTAGAAAGAAAGCAATATCTGTATACCATTCATCAGTTGTACGTACGAAAAGCACCATGGGCAACTTTGAAGAGGTATCTTCGTTCTTTTCGCATTTTGCTTCAACATGGTTTTCCGCAATCAATTGGCACAAGCCCCTTCCTTGTACCAACTTGGTAGGTTTAATGTTCAAGTCATACTCCTGAACTTTAGCTATCCAGGTACCTCGTTGACTCCCCAGTTCTTATTGAGTCAAAATGGATTTAACGGCAGTGTCAGGAACGAGAACGAGGGTATGGGAATTCAACACATAGTACTTGAAATGTTTTACCGCTTGTACCATTGCATAAGCATGCTTTTCAATTTGTGACATTTTTAGCTCATGTTCCTTTAATGGATAGCTCATAAAAGCGATGGGAGCTTCAATGCCCTCCCCGTTCTCCTGCATCAGGATGGCCGACACTGTGTGAGCAGAGGCGTAGTTGTACATGATGAAATCTTTTTTGAAATTGGGACATACTAGGATAGGAGCGCAAGCAACTGTCCTTTTGACTTCATCAAATGCAAGCTTCCCTTCAGTACTCCATCGAAATGGAATTTTGCCTTTCATCATCCCAAGGATATCCTTGGTTTTATTAGCAAAAACAGGTACGAACCTTCTTAGGAAGCTGACCTTTTCGAAGAAGGAATGAACTCCAGTTTTACTTGTGGGTAGGGTAAGGCTTTGAATGGCCTTTACCCTCTCTGGGTTGATTTTGGTTCCTTCTCTAGTCACGATATGACCCAACAATTTTCCTTCGATCACTCCAAATATGGACTTCTTGGGATTTAATGAAATTTCATGACCCCTGCATCTCAAAAGTACTTGCTCTAAATGATCATAATGATCACTCCGTTTTTTTTAGAGAAAACAGTCAAGTCATCCTAATATACCACTATGACTTTGCCCATCAGGTCTCTAAATGCCAAGTCCATAGCTCTCTGAAAGGTGGCTCCGGTGTTGATAAAGCTGAAAGACATCCTCCTATAAGCAAAGGTCCCCCATGGGGTTGTGAAGGCCGTCTTGTGTTGTTCCTCTGCAGCTACCTCAACTTGATTATATCCTGAAAATCCGTCGAGCATGGATAACATTTCTGATCCAGTAACGGTTTGTAACACCTGATCCATGATAGGCAAGAGATAATTGTCTTTTAACGAAGACTGATTTAGGTTTTGGAAATCAACAGAAATTTGGATTTTGCCATTCTTCTTCCTGACAGGGACAATGTTAGCAATCCAAGTGGAGTGATGGATTGGAAAAATAATTCTAGCATCGTAACATTTTTTGAATTTCCGCAAGGATAGTCCCTGAGATCTTGGGATTGTAATGTCTTTTCTTCTGCTTGTATGGTTTTACATCAGGTTTCAAAGGGATATTGTGCTGTACGTCTTTGGGCTTGAAGGATTTTAAATCTGGATAACACCAGGCTAAGACATCCATGTATCTCTTTAAGAGTGAAGTGAATTTCGCTTTCTCCTAAGGGAAACGACATTTCCCAATATTCACCATCCGAGGTTGATCTGGCGAACCTAGATTGACTTGATCTACTTCCGAGGAAGAAGCTCCTTCAACTTGTCTTTTGTTTTGAATAAAACGATCATGTTTGTCAAACAAACCCTCCAGAGAAACCAGACCTTTGGGTATCTTGTTGCCTTTACGCTGAATAAACTCACCATCAACCTCTTGATATGGATTTGAGATAGATTCACGGAAAGCTGATTCTGAACCTTCAAAGTACAGTTCACTAAAATTGTCAGCGTTTTCTAGAAAAGTCAACACTTGTTGATCATCATTGAACACTTGCCAATGAGCCGCGTTATCTGGGATACTGGGACGATACACGATCTCAATGGTGTATGTATCTTGTTTGAAGTGGGGATGAGGGAGAAGGAGGGATGCAGACACGGCCAAAGAATCAGCCTTGTCATTATAATCTCTCAAAACTGCCTTGATGGAGAATGCATCAAAGCATTCTATATTATCCCAAACTTTGTTCCTATAATGTCTTAAGCGATATTTTTTTACTTGATAGATTTCCTTGACCTGGTTGACAATCAGCTCCGCGTCCCGTTGAACCTTGATATTTCGAATTCCCTTCTCTCTGGCCATTTTTAATCCTAGTAACAGAGCTTCATATTCAGCCGTGTTATTAGTATTATCAAACTGCAATTTGAAGGCATAGGGAAAAATCTCGGAATTAGGAGATATAAGAATTACACCAGCGCCCAATCCGGTGGCTGAACAGCGACCATCGAATTCGAGGGTGCAAATAGCATTAGAATCTTCTTTCTTAACATCTACCGCCGGTATCTCTAATGTCATGAAATAATTTTCAAAGCTAGCATCTTCGAAAAGAATTTGAGCCTTAGGGTCATCTGATTTAGTTACCAAATACCTCCCCTGAGGCTCGGGATGGAGAACATGATAAACCCCATTGACTGGAATCCTTGCCTTGGTCCAATCCATATTAATCTCTCCTCTGACGTCTTTACAAAAACCTCTACCCAAGAGGATACCGTAGGTTGCAGGAATGTCGGCAACTAGAATAGTCATTTTCACTCTCTTCTCTCGGAAGGCAATGAATGCAAATTGTGCATCTTTGATTCGACCAATCAAGGGAACTTGCTTGGTTTCCATGGAGTAACATCGTCCATATGACTTAGTCAAAGTAAGCCCAAGGGCATGGGCTACTTTTGCAGGCATAACATTGTCAGAGGCCCCTGAGTCGATGATGCAATTGCTGAGCTTAAACACATTTATTAGCAAAGACAAATAAAATGGTTCAATCTTTCCTGAAGAAGAAGTAGAGGCCAGATTATTTTGAGGTGGGGATCGAGTCGGATTCGGCAAAAGACCTTTTGGAGGTGAGATAATGGCGGCTTTACTTCTAATGAATTTGACGAGCTTTTTGAATTGTTCAGGGTTTGACTGAAGGTATTCTGCTTCTGACATTTGGATCTTGGTTCTTTTTGCATGATCGATAATGTCAAAAGCAGTATAAGAAGGGGTGATGGTAGGCTCAGTTCTAATCACGTGAGCATTCCCTGGAGACCCCCACCTGTATGGTAGGGTCGGTATCGCTAATTGCATACAACAGATGATGTATGTTACTCGACAGGGAGGTAATAGAGATCAGGTTTCACTGTTGTAAGCAAGATCAGAGTTGTAATCTGAAGTCGAGGGGTGATTCTCGAAGACTGCGCTTGCCCCTGACCGTCCTGAAACAGGTGCTCTTCCAGTTCAGGAAAATCAGTGAGCTTGAGCTGGGGCACTGACCTTAGGAGAAAGAGGAGGAGAAGTTACCTTTTTGGTGACTTCTATTTCAGTTTGTGCTGAAATAGGAGCATCTCTCTTAACTATGCCTATGGGAGGTTCCTTGTTCTTCTCCTTGGGGCTTTCAAGAGGTTTTTTTGGATTCTGAGATTGGGATCGAGTGAAGACAGCAAATGACTGACCATCCCGCGCACATTCATCCTCTTCATATTCCAAATACCCAATGCTGGAGTCACCAGCCGAATCGTCATAAGACTCATCAACGTATCCTGAAGCTTCAAAAGCCTCGAGGGAATCTTGTTCTTCGGGTTCCTCCTCTTCTTCGACTATTTCTACTGCTGCATTGACGGGAGGAGCTTCGATTGCCAGCCTCGGTTGAGCAGGGGTTAACGGCGGCCTATCTCTTACAGACGCACCATTGGTGTTATTGAAATTCTGTTTAGGGATATCCCGATACGGAACATTACTCACCTGCTGGGACATTTGCTTTTTTAAAGCAATCAAATCACTAGCTATTTTTTTGGATCATAGGGCCAATATTACCTTGAGAAGAACCTTGATTTTTAGGTTTGGGTACATCTTTCCTGATTCTTCCAGTCAAAATGAGATCATCCTCTTTTTCAATAGCTGTTGATTGAGCGATAGCCAAATTTGGGATAGTCGACCTTCTTAATAGAAAGCTCACATCGGGAGGCTGAGCATTAATGAAGAAACATTTCTGATTTTCTGGAGTTGGTACAATATTTCTGGAATCTTTCGGATCAGCTTGTTAAACTTTGCCACGAAGTCTCGCATGGGTTCATGCGATTCCTTCTTCATATGGATAAGTTGTGCTAACAAAGCATGAGAATCTTTGGCTGGTTTAAACGTGCTTCGAATCTGGTCCGCATGGTAGCCCAATTTGTGATGCATGCATTCGGAAGGTGATAAAATCATTCGGCTGTTGCACCGTGCAACATTTCAACAAAGAGTCGAACAGAGACATCTTCGTGAGCTACTCCGAGGACACCGCATGCTACGAAGAAAGATGCAATGTGTTCATCAGGATGTTGCTTCCCATCCCCATTGAACTTGGGAATGTTTTTATGTGATCCATGTGGTAACTTGTGCAATGGCGGAGTTAAAGAAAGAGGACCAATAGCTGCGCCCCAGGGCATAGGTTGTGCTGCCATCCTTTTGACAAGAGTGTGTATGGGGATCTGAGTGTCGGACAAGAATAACGCGAGACAAGTTGCAGACATGTCTCGTTCTACAGGGATCCGATTTATCCGAACAGGGGAAGAACTTCTGGTTCGATTAGAATTAACGCTGTTGGGGGAAAGGCTGAAATTGTGCTGTTGTAGTAACTTAAAGAATGGATCAATTTCACCCCGGGTTTGGTGGGACTGAGTGAAG